>OU026127.1:16204591-17445509 GCA_907269095.1 Blastobasis adustella | reverse complement strand
GGCTCATGGTTACGAGTAGACTGACGAAGTAAGGATGCAAGTCAATTTTCCAAATTGTCAGGTGGTTGGCAGTCATTTTAAGCTCTAACAGGTCAAACAGTGGTGATCTTCAGGCGCGGGCGCGTACGTGGTGTGAATCGAGTAGACTAGGGGTAGTGTAGGGTAGGGTAGGGGTAAGATAATCAACAAATGTAAGTTTATATTTATTTACTTGTGCTTGTGGACCGCAGGCGTCAGCGCAACGCGCGCCCGACTAGATGGGGGCAGGTGTGATTGAAATGCGTGCAAACTGCAGCCGTATGGGAAAACAAAATTGTGTGCACTTGTAATTCTTTCAAAAGGTGAAGTAGTGAATAGTAGACCTTGGATATTATGCGAATTTTGACATGACACTTCTTATTTCGTAAGGATGCATGTCAATTTCTTAATTTGTCAGTTGATTGTCAGTAATTCTAAGCTCTAAGGTCTAACAGGAGCGATGTGCAAGCGTGGACGCGTTCGCGGTCAGAATTGGGTAGGGTAGGAGTTAAGGCAGTGTAGGGTAAGTGTAGGGTAATCAACAAAAATGAGTTTATATTTATTTACGTGTGTTTGTGGACCGCAGGCGTCAACGCAACGCGCGCCCGACTAGACGGGGAGGCTGGTGTGATTGAAATGGGTGCAGACTGCAGCCGTATGGGAAAACAACATTGTGTGTACTCGTAATTCTTTCAAAGGTGTCGCCATGCACCAATTACTTTCTATGAGTTAAGTACATTAATAGCTATATCAAGCATCGGTGACGCGCGCTGAGCTGTCAACAAATATCGATGATAGTCGACGCGTGTAGCCAACGCAACGCACGTCGCCAACGTAGTGCACGTGCCGCAAACGCGTGAGCAAGTCCGCGAACCGTCGCTGCAATTACGCGACCCGTTGGCAAGATTTAGACGCACCCGCACGGCGAGGGAAGACATCGTGAGGAATGTCGCACATTTAGGTGACTGAATGTGCAGCATGTGTAGCCATGATTCAGCAGGTTCCCTTGTTATCAGGGTCATAGAGGTAAGATGGCAGTCGTGCTCAGCCAATTCCTGGATCATGGTCTAGCCGGACCCCGGGCTCTCGCACGCGAGAACACATCCGAACTTATCTTTCGTAGCGGAACACAACATTGCAAACGTTGTGGCGTGGCGGTAAAAATAGATAAGGCGATGGTCCTCATCCAGGCGGACTCCTCAGACTTGACAGAGTCCTACCACATGGTTGTATGATATGTCAAAACTATAGAATGGGAACCATAAGCATAGCCTGGCTACGTTAGACCATTCTGTGGCGTGGTTAAACCGCAGAAACTTCCCAAAAACCAAATTACACGAGTCAATCCAGACATCAACGTCCATCAACCCGAATAACCCGAAACCTCAAATTAAACTTGGAATCAATTAAACACTGCACATTAAAGCCACTATCAATAACCCGTTAATGAAAGCACAAAGGGCGCGCCAATTCAAAATGGCGCATAGCATCCATTATATTATCTGCACAATAAAATCGGTGGCGTTCTAAATTTCCAAAATTTATTTATTTATTGCCTTTATAATACGTCCGAGTATATATCACGCGGCTGTCATACTGGCGGGCGATAATGCAAAATTTGAGCACACGGAATGGTGTGGAGTCGCCTTGTCTAGGAAATAAATTCGGGCCCTCTTTCATCGACCGTTGATAAAAGTCCTTAAAGTTTGTAAAGTATTAATATTACGTTTTATTCCAACTTCTTGTATAAGTATTAAAACTCGTAAAAGTTCACAACCCCCAAATTTTAATATATTACAAGCAAACCAGGAGCAGAAAACCCATTTATAAATACCTAAACCCAAAAATCTGTTATTGTCTGTTACTGTCTGTTATTAATCTGCCAGGACTCTGTTGATTCTATTGTTGTAAAAATAATAAGTAAAAATAACGGTTCAGTATTTTTACCAACGTCAGTAAAATTGAAACCAGACATTAAATAGATAGACAGATAAATGCTCTATTGCTCACACAAAAATAATATAATTACATTACAAATCAGAGTAAACCTGAAGTGTGTGGAACCTGAATTGTGGGGAAAGGCCATAATTACTTCGGATTATATATTTTACCTTTACATGCAACGGCTCTGTTCTTCATTTTTCTTCTATTCATTTATGTTTGTCTAGTTGTTGTTTTATCATTTCATGTTGTTTGTTTTTATTGGTTTTGTTTGTGCATTTTTATGTAACTTATTTCTTTATTTCTATTTCTTTCACGGCTCTGGTTTCGAGCTTTTGACCACAATAATTGTTGGAGGTCAGTGATTTAAACCCTTAAGCCATTATGTTATGTGTTTGTGGTGTTATTATGTTGTTAAATATATGTATTCTATGCTATTCTATTTTCACCTACGATAGAGATTAAAAACCAAACCAGCGCCTCCACAGCACCCCTATCCCTTCCCGCCAGCCCGCCGAAGTACAGCAGTAACGAGAGGCGTCACAATAATTCTCCAACATGACAATGCTTTAATGTGTTTGATTCATTCCCCACAAAATGAGGTTATCATTTGCAGCGCTGCGCCCGCGCCGCTTGTAATGAATTCCGTCGCGTGACGGCGCGCGGCGGGTCAACTCGATTGAGTTATTAGTTTTTAGCGGCTATCTAGTAATGTGATGCGATAGCTCTTTATTGCATACTAGATGAATATCCAGGATTTACCTAAAAATTAAGATATAATGAAGGGGAAGGTGGCCTAAAACGGGTATCGCGCAAGGACCAAAAAATTTTTAATGTGTTTTATATCTTAGCTTGATTTAGTTTAAAAGATAGGATGTTCATTAAACTTGAAAATAAAACACTATTTTAAAGTATTTTCTATCATATCTTTTACAAATAGAAAAAATAAGAAACCTCTTGAGAAACCCGTTTTGCCCGCATAATTAAGAGCCTAAAATGGCTATCTGATTTGGGAAAAGCGGGTAGACGTCATAATTTTTAGGATAAGTATATCAAACTTAAAATCTAACAATTAGGAAACAACACTGTACCTACCGACTATAGTTTATAATTTGGACTGTAAGCATTTAACATTATGTTTCTGTTAAAACGTTCAAACTTAAAAACCACCTAACAAAATCAACCTTTCTATTAATGGATTGATAGCTACAGGAGTTGTTAATCAAACTACCCAGACTCTTTTGAGGTCTTTTTACAATATAGATTGAAATAACAAGTTCTTCATATATTCCGTTTTGCATTAAATTTTTCATACAAAATCATACCCGTTTTGCCCAATAACACAAGTTTTTGTAAAGTAATTAAAAACTTCAAAATGAAAAGTAATCCGAGAAAACTCTTTGTTTTAATTTAGAGTTAGATAGCGCTAAAATATTAGCGCAATATTTACAATATGCTAATTATAAAGGTTTTCAACTAATCAGAGAACACATATATTTATTGAAGAAAAGCTCTAAAAAGCTTGCGGTAAAGTTACATCCGCCATTACGCGGCTCCGCTACCAGAGAAAATCGGATCGAAACTCGTCACTATTCGGCTACTCTCGGAACATGCATCCATCGATTGTAATTGGATTTTCATTATTTTGACATTGTTGATTAATTGTAGATATTGTTAGTAATTTATGATTAAATTTGATTATTTATTTTAGTATGACTTTTAATCGATTTTTTAATTTTAATTGACATTATATTTTTTATTGACATTTGAATTATTATTGACACTATCTACTGTTGACATTTTAAATTATTAATAACATTGCAGAGGTGAAAGTCAAATTTTATAATAATGTTTTTATAATGCTTAAAATGAATAATTTACGAGCGTACGAGCAACTACCGCCGTCTTAGGCGGTACACCCCTTGTAGGCATTCTCAGCGGATATAACCCGCGCTCAGCTCGGATATCTGTAAAGAATCAACTTCCCCGCGGAACACTCGACTTGTATAACACCCACGAGTGCAAGTGGTTGGTGCTATTCTACTCAGCCGGACACTACACGGCGACTACATGGTGACTATAATGTGTCTGAAAACCGAAACTGCCAAGAGGATGTGATGCAGACCGGTATTTTTACTTCTAGAACCCACACAAGAGAATAAGTACTATCGTTAAAAAAGTCGAAGTTTGGTTCCCTTAAAGAATGTTTTATTTATGCCAGGTTGTGTACGAGTAAACCAATATTTTGTGGAGCTCCTAAAGTATAATTTTATTGTACTTACTCCTTAAGTAGAATTTTGCTTGTTGTCGATGATGACCTATGGCGCCCTCATAGTCTATACATAATTGAAGCTTTAAATTTCTGAATTTTACAATGCAAATATTCTAAATAAACAAATCACACATAAAAACTACAAAAGCAAAGCCTTTTAAGGCTTCTAAACACGAAACGAATCCAAGTAATTAAACTCCTTGGCGCCCAACCCGTCTCCTCACATTATACTCAGACAAAAAACGGCACCTCCATACATCATACGAACGCTGATGCCGCCCAAACTTATCCCGGAAACTTTTCACCGGGACACCTTGAGGCCATTAGGGCCTTAATGACTGCCTGTAAATTGGCCATAACTCAGGCCAGGCCGTAAATAACTGTTGGCCCCTGATAAGGGCCCTGCTGAGTTGTCGCGAACGTCCGAACATGTCTATCTTAGTTTAGCATGTGCAGGATTTATGTGGGCCCTCATTTATGTAGTGGAGGGCTGTTAATTCCGTTAGAGGGTTTGAGGGCCTCGGTCGAAGTCGATGGGGCTGTGTTTGGGCCAGGAATGGATGAGGGATGGCGCTTTGAGACGACTGTCGCGCATAATTCGTTTGATACGAAGTGTAATCGAAAACAAAAAATGATTAATTGAACGGATTAATGATGTATTAATGATGTCCTAAAAAGTATCTTATCATCATCTTCCTCTTGGTGTTATTTTCCGGTTGCGGTACGCGGCACGCGACAGCCCGGGATGCGCCTCTAAGAAGTGCATATTGTTCTAAGATAAAAAAAAAGGACATGTGTGAAAAAAATTGATGTGAGGCTAGGCAGTTGTGTCAGGACAGAGCAAAGTGACGGTCCATAGTTTCTGCCTACCCCATCTGCGGAATGGAGGCGTCAGCTTTATGTATGTATGTAATGAAGTCTTTCCTTTGCGCTACAACATGGGGTTCTTCAAAAGGCATGTCTACAGGCACCTCAAAGACCGGTACCGCATCCGACACCTTAGGTAGCACATGTCCTGGACGACATTGGCCACTTTCCATCAGGGGAACCATCCATCCGTGTGCCTCCATAGGAAATAAAAAAAATTTTTTTAGGATATTAAATCAAGCAAGCGACCCTGCTAAAACGAGATCGCCGCACTAGACTTTTGTCAAGATTTTTCGCACTTCTCGCTAACATTATAAACCGGAGGAAAATGTTCTTCAACCTAAACACATGTGAATAGGAGTGGACGAAAAAGAGCAGGAAGGCGGAGCCCGGCGGAAAATGAAGCTGGGATTGACTGCTCGGATACTGATGATAATGATGATGATACCATACAGGAATTTTTTCGCACTGTTTGAAAAAAATTATAAACCAAACGCCGACCCCTCCAACCCCAACCCCCAACCCCCACACAGCGAAAGAAACAAACAAACAATTACCTAACACAGCTAACCGGGCGAAATTAGCAATTACTTAGCTGAAATCTTCTGCACCGCGCCATTATCTCGGCCGGCCGTAACTCGCTGCTAACTGTTATTGCCATCATTGCGCGCTTGATTTAAACAAGACGTTATGCCGAGGCCCGCTCGTCAGTCGCCCGACAGGGATGCGGTAAGCTGCGTTGGTTTTGGAGCGGCACAACGCCATTTTTTGTGCGTAATCATATACTGAGCGTTTTTGGGAAAATATTTTACTATATTAAGCGTTTTTAGGCAAAAATTGTTGTCACAATACTGTTACACTCAGCGTTTTAGGGTAAAATTTTACTATGCTAAGCGTTTTCGTGCAAAAATTTTACCATTGTAAGCGTTCTTGAATTTTTTTTACAATGATAAGCTTTGGCATAGTCAATTATTGAACATGTATCAATCAATCATTAAAAATATTATACTTCTGCACCGTGCCATTATCTCGGCCGGCCGTAACTCGCTGCTAACTGTTATTGTCATCATTGCGCTCTTGATTTAAACAAGACGTTATGCCGAGGCCCGCTCGTCAGTCGCCCGACAGGGATGCGGTAAGCTGCGTTGGTTTTGGAGTGGAATTTTAAGACATAACGCAATACACTGAGCGTTTTTGGGTACACATTTTTCTATATTTAGCGTTTTTAGGCAACATTTTTACTATGCTAAGCGTTTTTGGCACTATTTTTACAATTATAAGCGTTTTAAGACACCGTCAACCATTAAGAATATATCAATCAATCATTCAGAACATTATACTTCTGCGTAGCGAAAATATCTCTGATAGCGTTATTGCCATTATTGCGGACTTGATTTAAACAAGACGTTGTGCCGAGGCCTGCTCGTCAGTCGGCTGACAGGGATGCGGTAAGCTGTGCTGGTTTTGGAGTGGAAATTTACGGTACAATACAATTTTTTGTGCGTAATGATAGACTGAGCGTTTTTCGGCAAACAAATTACTTTATTAAGCGTTTTTAAGAACCAATTTACTACGCTGAGCGATTTTCGTAAAAATGTTTCAATTATAAACGTTTTAAGGCACAGTTAATCATTGAATCTGTTTCGACCAGTCAATCTTAAAGATGTACTGGTACATCGCCCCTTTATTTTGGTCGAACGCAACTCGCTGCAAACTGTTATTCGCCATTATTGCGCGTTAATTTACAATAGACACAATTATTACTACGCTGAGCGATATCATGTATAATTTCCATTATGCCCTGTTGCCTTAAACAAACGGATTGTTTAGAACTATAGTTGCCATAGATGCGGAAGATCTTTCTTTCTTTTTTATTAAAATATTTTCCCGAATAAGAATTCGATTAAGGAAACTGTACCTATCTCGTAGCCTTTATAGATTTATGTATAACTAGAATAACCGATCTGTACCTAAATTCTGCAAAATGGGAAAATAAATAAATCTTATCTAAAAACTGCCTCATCCACCGTCTCATACAGCTTGCAGATCTAGCCACGAAGGCTGCGCGTCACTTTGATATACTGAGATAAAGAAGTTCATTACTTTGAATGACCGTGGAAGCACCTTTACATTCTGCTTTGTTCTCTCTCAAGAGACACTATCGTCGGCTTATTTATATTATTTGGAAATGGAACATAAGCTTTGGTGGGTTTAAACAAAAGATCATGCCGCTTGGCTGCTTGTACATTGGATGCCCGGGCTATAATGGTTTGAAACCTTGTCATAGAGAGTTTGACTTGTGTATTGCCGACCTGGGTGGTTCAATTGGTTAACATGCCGGTCGTCCCGCAGAGGTTCGATGCCCGGCCGAGCAGAAAATGAAATGATGAATTTTTATTTCTGTTAGTATGTACAATAAACACGTAATTTAAAAAAAAAGTACGTAAGTAATTTATCAGTTATCTAACACCGATAACATAAGCTTTGTTTATTTTGAGGCTAGATGGCGCTGCGTAAATTTGTCCAAGCATATTTATTTTATTTATCTTATCTACTTTACTTAGAGGTAAAGTATTGTAGTTTACAGCGTAGAAGTTTTTTTACGAATTTACTTATGCATTGGCTGATGTAGCCTTTTAGAACAAGAAAAAAAATAAGTAAAGGTTTTCTTTCACTATTGGTGGTCCCCATTAGCGAGAGTACACTACACAAGCCTCAGTTCGTAACAAAATTGTAATAAAAAAAAATATATACCGTCACGGAATGCCGCTACTGTCGCGTGCACTATCTACCTCCTAGGACTACTAAGTTCTGGTGGAACCTATAGGCTAATTACGTAACTCTGTTGCCAACAATTCCCTGATTTCAATGATTGAAATTGTCACTTTTGCGATTCCGGATCATCGATTTTGTGGGTGCAACTGCTAACAAAGGTTCATTGCAATAAACTGAAACTATTAACACGATCATTTGTAATCTCAAAAGTAACAATTTCAAACACTGTAATCGGAAAATTATTGGAAACAGAGTTCCGTAATTAGTCTACGGATCACGCGATCAGATTCTACTTTTTGTTACTTTTATTTTTGGGTGAAACTGATCGTGCTTTCACTGTGTCTACTAGATTTTATTCGACAATCCCCCCTTTGTGCTGTCTGTTCATTCGTCACTGAGTTTTGTAGCATAAAAGTACCTTTTTATTTTTGAATGAAACTGATCGCGCTATCTTGCGTGTCCAGGTAGATTTTGTTCGACAATCACTGCTTTTTGCTGTCTGCTCATTCGTCACTGAGTTTTGTTGTAAAATTACCCCCGCGCCCCCACCCCCTAGGATTAGGGTCTACAATCGGCTGAGGGGGCAGGGAAGACATTTAGCTGTGACATTTGGAGTATTTATTCGCATAATAATAATAGCTCAGCGGCGCAGGCGTCGCCTACAAGAGTTATGGCTCGGGGACACCTTCGAGGTGTCGCGATCGTGAGCGTTGGAGTTGTGTGGATAGGGCATCGATAGATTTGTTGTAGCTAGATGCGGCGCTGGTGTTTTAGAACACGCTATCGTCTTCAGTGGTGATTTTCTTTAGTACAATGATTGTTTTCTTTTTCATGTACACATTTTACGCTACAATACAATTGCTATTGTAGATTACAGAGGAAACCAAATAGTGTTTGTATTGGCGGTGTTATTTGTTACGGTTCTGAATCGAGAGGCATATTGAAGAAGCCTTTGAGGTACCGCACACCCGTTTTGACGAATATGAAGAACATAGTGGCTCTGAAGATCGAACTCGATACTTTCTACTTATAAGGTCGACCCGCAAGCCATTATGCCATCGACGCTCCTTTCATTTTCTTAGTACCCAGTTTTTATACCACACTATCACTAAAAAAATATTTTCAATTAACACCATATTGCTCGTAAATATACCTTAGCCTTCCCGCGGCTATATGACACATAATCCTACTCACCAACACCATACATTCCCAGCCAAAAACCTGTCAAAAACGAACCTGTCACCATCACATCCACAATCAGCTGCCGCCGACCGCTCCAAGATTAAGGCATTAACCGTTACAGGGTGGTCGTCCTCGCGGCGTAACTGCCCGCCCCAATATTGCTATTTCCTAAGATTACTGCCAACGATCTGATAGCGCTGGAACTGTTTGAAGAACGGACTTGAAGACTAAGGCCCAATATTGGCCTGAAGTATTTGATTTAGACCTTTATACCCCTGGTGTTGCTAAGGCCCAGGCGACGGTGACCACTTTCCGTCAGGTGGATGACTTGCCTGTTTGTAAAAAAGACTTTAAAATACACTATCAACAAACAAAATAACTTACAGTCTATATGAAATTAATTGTCTGGTAATAATATGTCTTTATTTATAAGAGTTACATATTTCAACGTATTTTTAGTAGGGAGGCACACATCCGATGGTCCAACTGAAGGAAACCACCGTCGTATGGGAATTGTATATTACAAAACAAGGATTTTAATAGAGTTTATACCACATCTCGCAAGTGCTCGGTAAATTCAATTAAATTCAATTCAATTTATTTATTTGATAAACATAAATTTACACGTCAAATGTTATTAAATTCTTAAGTAGTCATTATTCTTAAAATAATGTTACAACAGAAAAAAAATCACAATCTTAATGTCATAAGGTCAGTACACCGAATAACGTATTAAACGATACGCATAACCCTCAGCTCACGATATTTTTTATCACAAAGAGCATACTAGGACTGTAAAGCCAAGTGTGAAGAGTTCATCTGATACGGCCGCCTTATACTGCAGCTGAGCATACTTCACCCACAGAAATTATCATTAATAAACCCCACGAAACCTTAAACGCTAATATTTTCTAAACTACAGAACCGATTTGAATGAAACCATCTCGGTTACACTGGCTTACAAATAAAGAAAACCGCATCGAAATTAGTCCATTCGCTCGGGAGCCACGATGCCACAGACAGATACACAAAGCCACACATAAACAGATACACACGTCGAACTTACAACACCCCTCTTTTTTCGTCGGGTTTTAAAAACGCACATCTTGTCAAACGCACATAAAGGTTGTCTGGAAGATATCACATTAGTGATAAGACCGCCCTTTGTACTACCTAGCATATTTTCGTATCTGTACTTGTGTCCTCTGGTGTGCAATAAAGAGTTTTGTATTGTTTGTATCTATTTTTGAATAGGGGAATTGATATTGGGGAATGAGCTCCCAGCCACGGTGTTTCCTTTGGACTATGACATGGGATCGTTCAAGAGGTATATTAGAGGTCTCCTTAGAGGAGGGCAACGCATTGGTAGCACCCCTGGTGATGCTGATGTCCATAGGCGGCGGTGACCACTTTCCATCAGGTGGCCCGCATGCCTGTTTGTCTGCCGGATAACATAAAAAAAAAAAAAATTTTTTTAGTTAACAACGTTTCAAATGCACATTCCAGCACTTCCTACCTCTCTAACCGCCACCATCCGTTGTGGTCCACGGTATTACTGCAATAGCCATGATTACCCAATCAAAAGGAGCAAATATCCTCAGATTAGGGTTGAAGAATTAACGTGTACGCCCGCGGCCGCTGACGCACACTTAACGGGTTAAGACGCCGGGAGAGATCGGGGACTTTCGGCTGACACTTGAGGGTTAAGAATTTGTACTTTAGTGCCTTCGCGTGGACTCGTTATTTTGTCGGGGTTTTGGGGGGTTATTTTTCGAGATGTTTTTTTTTTTGTTGGAGAGGTGGTAAGGGGGTTCGAATTGTTATTAATTATTGGTTTGTTGGGTTGGTTGACTGACGAGATTGGGTGTAATTCTTAAACTCAAAGTTTAAAATAGCGATATAATATTGAGAATGTCCATCACAACGCAATGACAACGCATAATATGATTCAGTATTTTTGTTACGGGCAACAATTGCCGCATGTTTATGTTTATGTTTACTATGTTTTGAAACATGTGTATCTGTGTCTGTGGCTTTATGTATCTGTTTGTGACAGCGTAGCTCTCGAACGAATTGACCGATTTAGATGCGGTTTTGTCTATTTAAAAGTGAGTTTAATCCAGATCATTTTTAGCTAATTGTTTGCACTTGATTAATTAAAATCAGGTCTGTAGTTTAGAAAACATTTGAGTTTAAGTTAACTCGATCGGGGCCATCCGAGATTTTCTGTCAGTTACGTTATCTCAGTAGCTAGAACATAACCTTGGCAACCCCATCCAATTTTAATAAACACCCATCCAAGCCCGCCCAAATCGCGCCAATAAATCCCTCCACCATATATCTCGCATACGTCCACGAGCGTTTGAGATGGAAACGGGAAAGTTGGTGGAATCTACCCAAACCGGCTAACAATGACTCAGATAATGGAGCCAAGAGCCCACTGGATATATAGGGGGCGATAAAAACGAATCCATCCCGATATGCCTGCACTAAATCACTACTTAATAGTCGAGGAGGCCGTAAATATGTCAACATACCGCCAATATCTAAGGATATATACAGGGAGAGACTTTTTTCACAGTCTGTCAGGATTTGTGTTGACGTAATGTGTTCCAGCTCTCAGCTAGCAGCGAGTCTTTATATTTCTGTTTGTTGGCCGAAAGTGTATTGCTGCGGTCAACTCTTTTTTTTTTTGGTATAGATTAGTTAAGTGAAGCAGACACATAGATATTTACTTATTACGATGCCGTTTTACCTATGAATTTTCCTGAATGTTGATCGATTAAAAAACACAGTATCATATTTCTTCATCCTTATTTCTTGAAGAAAAGCTTCTAGAAAACTTTAAATCGGTCAAAAACACTATTGGATTGAACTTGTGCATGTTGAGTGCTTACAGCGTATTAGGGTATATATCCCGGTAGTGCCCTCGCGCATATAGAGCCGGGTCCGCCTTAACCATGATCCAGGATTTGGCACATCAGTGTTTACAGTGGAGCGACTGCCATCTGACATAAAAGAACCTCACAAGATTTGATTGCGGTTACACATTCAGTCGCCTGAACGTGCAGGTTTCATTGCGATGTTTTCACTCACGATTAATGTTCAACAAATACCTACATTACTTAGAAAAAGTCATCGCTAGATGGCTCAGCGCTTACAGCATGACCAAGGCTAATTAGCAAAATCTTCTGCAGAAAATTATCGCGAATCGACCCAATCACCCTTCAAGAAAGCAATTTAACCCGGCCGGGAGTCTTCAACAATGCGCCGAACTAATTAAATTCAAATTTATCGTCACAAAAAAAGGGGAATCACGTCAAATTGACCGTTAAATTTTGAAAAAGAAAAACAATGGCGCACCGCCGATAACGGCGGCGGACTTAAATTAAATCGGAGCTGTTTCGACGAACCCTTCAGTTTTGGGAGCGCACGGACTAGTTTCCCTCTAGGGATGCTGCGGTTCTTTTTTATAAGATTGAATGCGGTGCCAGCTTTTGAGGTTCTTAGTACTTTTCTTTTAGACAGCTCACAGCATGGTCGCTTCAATATAGAATTAAAGACAAAAATTAAATATCCTGGTTGCGGTCCAGGTTTGAAATTATTCAGTTAGGATCTTTTAGAAATTACTTTTCAAAGTTATGAGGAATATTTTATGGTCTCATTATTTTGTGGTGTTTTATTACATATATATACTCCTTACACAAACCCAAAAATATTGGCGTGGGCGTGCCCGCCCACAACAGCACCCCGTGTGTCCCCAAGAGCAGAGGGTTAACTCTAAACTCCGGCCAAGGTATGAATATTTACGAATGCATTAATTATTTTTTAACTTTCCCCGGACTTAAGAGGCTTTTCTTCGGCAAGGCTTCCCTGGCCTGAATGACTGTTAGTTAAGGAACTGTCGAGTGTTTCTGGGCATTTTTTTAATAAGTTTTTTTTCTCACACAGCGCTCTTGTCGAAGTGTTTTGCGGTGTGGATGAATAAGTTATTAATTATGTGAACTTTTTGCTTGGTAATGTCGCGTGTTTTTTTTTTGGTTAGCCGAAAAGTATAATCGTGTAATCTATATTTATAGTGTGTACCTGTGTATAGTGGTTTGACGTCCTGAGTGGCTCAGTTGGTTAACAAGCCGGTCTGCCATGCAGAGGTCCCGGTCCTGGTTACCGGCCGGGAAGAAATTGAAATTATGAATTTTAATTTCTGTTATGAGTTTGGGTGTTGTTCGTATAATAAGTATGTATTTAAAAATATATAAATAGTTTATCAGTTTTATGGCACCTATAATACAAGCTTTGATGACGCTGTGTGAATTGTCCAAACATTCTTTTTTTATTAGTGGTGTATCAAGGAAGGGAAAGGGAAAGACCGAGACAAACATATATATTTATCATGATAAGGCGATCAAATCTTACTAATATTACAAATGAGAAAGTTTGTAAGGATGTTTGTTACTCCTTCATACAAAAACTCCTGTTGTGTGTGTTGTTTAGGTTAATTAATGAATGTGGAAATTAATGTTTTTTAATTATAAGTGCTCTGTAATGCCTCCACCGCTCTTTAGATCTCCTTTCAGAAGGTCTAAGGTTGGCTGGAAGAAATCCCAATCTGGGATAAGCCCCCCTGTGCGTTGTAAAATTAAATTTTTCTCATTTCTGTATTTATTTCTTATGTTATCCTAAGATGCATTCTGGGATAACACTGCAAATATATTCCTCCTATTCCTAGGTCAATAGCGAGTTCTGGGAGAGTTTTATTACACTTACGCCCGGTCTTCAACAATATGTTACAACACTCCAAATTTCGTCGAGATCCGTTCAATAGTTTTTGCATGGCAAGTAAATATTCATCATGACAAACATTCGCATTTAAAAAACAAGTTTCGCTCTATGGTCTATTCAAATCTTGTTTCCATATACAATTGCACAATTTTTAAAAAAGAAAGAAAGAACATTTATTGACCAAACCACAACCACACAATATTGAAAAAGACACAATAAAACAAAAAGACATAAAAAGAATACAATTATTACAACATAAAATACACGGAAAGACTACACAGTGCCTATGTATATACCTACTTGATCTTTTTTTTATTTGTTGTGTATTGTAATTGATAACGTGTTTTGGTGGTGTGCTTGTGAAATAAAGCCTAATTTGCGCCAATAGGGTAGACTACGCGATTTACGCCCGGTTGATATGCGGTTGCTACGCGGTAACTACACCGACACATACGCGTTTTCACTCCTCTTTATAATCATCGAACCACAAACCCAAACCGTCCGGTGTGTAAGCGGCGAAGCACAAACGGGCTCAAACTTAAGCAGAAACTGCATACAGCACCAGCCTCCCAACTTTGATATTTCACCATGCCGGGTGTCTGCTAAATATAATTTAAGTTTATTTTTCTTATTACGGACCTAACAAGGGGCCTGTTATCGGCGCGAGGCCTGCGAGCGCAGTTAAAACGAATTTATACTTTCGATTACGGCGGTGGATGAATAAAAAACAAATGAGCCGAGAATTTGTTGGTTGCTCGCTGCTCTCTGGTGTTGCGGTTGGCGTTGGGTGGATGAGACGGATGCTGTAGACAACAAGTAATGTGTACCAGTCACCATTGTGTGGGTTGATCCTGTGGCATTATCGAATAATATAAAAAATATCGTGCGAAATACATTTCAATTTTACATCTAGAAATACACGTAAAAATCAAAATAATAAATATGTTATAAATAAACATTAGGCTTGACCCCGACATTTTACTCCACACACCGTCTAGTGGTATGACGTTCTTCCAAAGTATGTCAATACAGTCGGCTTGATTAAGGTTAGTTTTTGTCATGTTACTTATCAAGCGGAATTAGGGGAATGGCAGGTATAAGTGTCGTTTTTACGGATGTAGTAGATAGATTTACAAAATCTCACTGGATGACTCTGCACGTAAAATAGATCACGGTCGTAAAATGTTTATATTGCTTATCTTTTCAAAGTTTCGATAAAATGGGAGTTTTCATGAAATATTTGTGTGGTGTTTTAAGACAACTCTACCACTTTAGGCCCCTTTCAGACGTGACGAGGCCTCCTGGGTGGGTGCCACTTCATTATCTGTTTCTACCGCCAAGCAACAATTCTTGCTATCTTCCGGTTTGAATGATAAAGTAGCCTGTACAACATAGAGGCAAGACCCCAGTTACCCCGGCCCCACTCGCAGATCAAGGTACAGATCAATTTATTTACCCAAACCTTTCTTCAGACGATTAACGTCTTAAAAAGGTAGATCAGATACTATATCCATGAACCAGGAATGGGTAACATTGTTGTATGACATATATTTCTAATTCTGTATTCTCTCGACACGTCAAGGGTAAAGATTGGTAAGTGATGGCAAAACTCTACTAATGTGAAATTAGTAGAGTTTTGCCATCATTACCAATTCTAACCCTAGACTATACCTTTATGTTCCTCTGCCCTATAAGGAATATCCTCCCTATTCGTTCGTGCTCATCTCAAGGCGCAGCGCAGAGCTAAGCTATTATATTTAATGTGTGCTAGCTTGATTTGAACGTAGTATCAAACTCGGCCCGTTCTTTGTCTCTACTTATTGCTAATTTGTCCCGTTTCCTTGTTTACGTATAACTTGGAATATTTGAGTTTATGCGCGCGAACTGCTATTGGGAGCTACGGCGTAGAGGCGTAGAGGTCTACGCGGCTACGGGCTACGGATTCAGTTTTGTAGCAAATGATGTTGTGAGACGCCCAGTGGTTCAGTTGGTTTGCGTGCTGGTCTGCCACGCAGAGGTTCTAGGTTCGATTCCCGACTGAGACTCAAAAATTATTTATTAAGAAGGCTATTTTACACGTTTCGAACATCCCGCCGTTATATGTTCATAAATCCAAAGGAGGAGATCCGCAAACCAAGGTCATCGACACACCCCGAAGGATTGCCAGGGTAAAGTAGCAGTGGGCAGGGCACATAGCTCGATGATCAGATGGCCGACGGGGCAGAAAAGTTCTCGAGTGGCGACCACGTGCCAGAAAACGCACCGAGGGTGGGCAAGGTGGACCGATGATCGCAGATACCAGCAGGATGTGGAAGGCACAGGGCCGGCTTTTGTGGAGATTCTGGGAGAGGCCTACCCTGTAGTGGGCGTCTTTCGGCTGATATGTTGATGATGATGATATCCAAAGGTCAAGGTAATCTTGATCAATTGACTATATAACAATAATTGTAGCTTTGCTCTATTATTTGGTTTGTTTTTCCCAATTATTTGTGTATAATTTATTTCTGTCTTAAAAGCTAACAACGCATTCGCGACTCCACGCTTATTCAAAAAGTCAAAAGTCAAAATTTTGTTATTAAGTAGAACATTAAATATCTCTTTCATACGTCAAAAAACCCCGACTGCTATTAAAAAACTAAAAAGTTCGAAACAATCCAAATGTATAAGTAACTAGGTGTATAAAGTGCAAATTTGTTTAATTTTAACTTGAAAGCGGGGACCCATTTTTATACAGGTAAGTAGGTGGACACGGAGTCGCTGCACTACCGTCGAATAGTTATAACGCGTAATTTATTTGTTGTGTTATTTTCTCTAAATACCCCATTATGTGGCATTAAATTGTAAGGGTTCTAATATTCATTAATATGTGCGATTTCAGTGTATCTTCGCATGAATTGACTTAATATTTATAGAAATTTATTCATAATAAAAGAGGGGATAGGAAAGTAGCAAGGAAACACAGTGTCACGTTGGCCTAAGGGCCGGAGCACACCCACCTTGGGCTCTATTTTTGCACCCGACCCAGGTCCTCAAATCTTGTACAGAACTTGACGATTGCTAGGCAATTCCGATTTAACCCCTCCATAACAATGGTGGCTGTGCGCTGCGGCCGCGCGATACCAGGGGTCCGTCACCAGACACCAGTAAAGCAGGGTTAAACGCGTCTACTTTATCAACAACACCACAAAATAAATTAATGTACAAAGTAAGAGAAAAGAATAGAAACCAAATCGAAACAAGACTAAACCAGTACCAGAACCTTCCCGCAAAAAAAGGTTTAATAATATAAATTATTGTTACATTGTTAGCGCGCCTATTGTTGCTGATGTCCATAGGCGTCGGTGACCACTTTCCATCAGGTGCCCCGCTTACCTGTTGGTCTGCCGTATTACTTTAACTTTCTCCCACGCACACTAAGGTTGTGGAATGAACATGGAGTTCTTCAAGAAAGGGGTTAAAAGGTATTTACAGGGTCGGCAACGCGTGGGTGATGCCCCGGGTATTGCAAACGTCCATAGGCTGCGGTGACTGCTTACCATCAGGCAGGCCGCAAGCTTGTTTGCCACCTTAGTGGTATAAAAAAAACTCGGCAACGCATTTTCCAAAACGTCTCGCGTCTCGTGTACCAAAATCACTCCGCAGCTCCTAAAATCTTGTGCAGAACTTGACGATTGCTAGGCAATTCCGATTTAACCCCTCCATAACAATGGTGGCTGTGCGCTGCGGCCGCGCGATACCAGGGGTCCGTCACCGGACACCAGTAAAGCAGAGTTAAGCGCGTCTACTTTATCGCTTTTCGATATTTAGAGTGCGCACCGTTTTATTGTTATTGCTGGAGCGATACTGTAAGTTCGGCAGGATGGGTGGCCGGATG
This sequence comes from Blastobasis adustella, assembly GCA_907269095.1. Taxonomy (NCBI): domain Eukaryota; kingdom Metazoa; phylum Arthropoda; class Insecta; order Lepidoptera; family Blastobasidae; genus Blastobasis; species Blastobasis adustella. Next base: position 17,427,798 of record OU026127.1, on the reverse strand, counting down.
GCCGATTGTTTGGGAGTGTTATTGGGTAGGTGTTTATGATTAGTACGGTAGTTTTCGTGCCTGAATTGGATGAGTGGATGTGACGTACTTAATAGACCTCTTGCCGTCTATGATATGACTATGATCCAGGATTTGGGAGATCAGGTAATTAGGTACAGTGGAGTGGCTATCGTCTGACCTCCATGATCTTGTTAACAGAGAAACCTGACCAGATTGCATCATCTCACCGTAGTTTAATAATGTTTAACTAACGTACGTAACTCAGAAAAAGGTCATTTGTACACGACGGCACTAGGTTTCGAACCCGGTACCTCTCGCTTAAGAGTCGACCCGCTAGCCGGTGGACCAACGTTCTTCCCCCCCCAGAATTTACCATTAAAACGACATCAAATTTCCAAAAGCCAAATGGGTAATTCACAAATCGCAAAACAGGGTAATTCTAAGCCCATCATTAGCCCATAAAAAGCTGTAAATAATCATTTTTAAGCAATTAATGAGCTGGTTTGCCGTTCCGCCGTAATTAGTGCTGTAACGAGCTTGTGATACTAATTTATGCATATTGTGTTTTTGTATTTGTAAATGGCATTAATTTTGTGTTTGTTATGCCATTAGGTAAATAAGTATACTATTTACCTAGTTTTTTTGCAATAGAGACTAGAGGCAAACAAACGACCGATTTTAATTTCGATTTATGGCAGCTGATCTTCATATTTGGTTCTTATTAGGTGGCAGGACTTTGTCAAGCATGAGGAGCCCGCCTGGGTGAATATCACCACCTTATCTATTTCTGCCACCACACAACAATGCTTGTATTGCTGTGTTCCGGTTTAAGAATTTGACGTAAAACATACTTTGAATGAAAATATGTTTTACGTCACCCTTCCGCCATCTTCGTCTCACACCTCTTTCCGCTTGAACAATTATGTTTCTGTGGTATGGCACTGAAGATGATAATGTGCCAAACTTTAACTTTTTGGCTTGTGAACCACACAGACGGTCTACGGTGATGGAATGCGGCTACCGTTGTCTAGAACATCTGCAATCTAAGGGGAGCCAATGCGGTGCTGTCCTTTGAACGCGGTATGAAAGACAGATTAAGTACTGACACTGCCAGTTCCCGATGTTGCCTTCAATTGATATTGTAATCATTAATTACTACTCATCTAAACGAACACTTCACGGTCCAAAAACTACAATACACAAAAAGCAACGGCTGAGAGCCGAAACGTATCGCATGCAACTATAACGCGGCCAAAGCGAATAGCGTCGGTAATTACCGTAAAATGGTGCATGTTTATGCATTTTTAATTCCGCCGTATATTGTCGATGGCACGATAAAGTGGCGGGAGGCAATATGGCGTCAATTCGGAAATCGGTGGACGGTAAACTCGTGTTAATGCTGCGCGATAGTGAGCGCCCATTGTTGGATAATATTTATTGATTATGGAGTAATGAAGCGCAGTGGACGAGTGGTAATAAGCTAGGTTGGTAGGTATCATCTACAAGGTATTTTGAAGGAAAAGGGGTGCCGCCAATGTTGGCAAGCGAAGATATGGGGCCCTTTTTTTGAATCGCTCGCCTCGATTCGAACGGTTTTCAACTTGGATTTGGCATGAAAAATTCGAAATTTTAATGCTATATTCTATTCATAATTCTGTGAGACAAAGTGTAAACAAAGAATTGAAGTTTTGAATAAAAAAATTAACACCTAAATTAATCTGTTTTATGTTTTGTTTATAAGGGCGTAGGAGCCTAGTTAAAATATCAATTATTAGATTATTAGAATGTTCTGTTATTGATGAAAAGATGGCAACTTAAATAACCTTTTTCGTGGTTTATTTACATTTTGTCTCACGGGAAAGTAAACAAAATATAGATACTGATTTTCAATATTTTTGCCAATGTGATTAAAAAAATATTATTTATTCTTGCCGAAATTCTAAATTTGAAAACCGTTCGACTCGAGGCTAATGATTCAAAAATAGATCTCATAGAGGTAAAAAAAAAATATCCGGTCTGTTGGTTCGTCACAACATCCGGCCAAGTGTGGCCGGATTACATCCGAAGTGTAACCGGTTGTTGTGGCCTGCCAGCAGTCCGAAAGATGGTCGTCAGATGAACGATACAAATCACGTAAGTCGGAGATTTTCACTAGCGCGATGTAGGATTATATGTAAACTTGATATTTGTATGGACAGCCAGTCAGCGCCATCTATGTGCGATGCTTGCCAACTATGTACTCGTATACTCGCAATAATGCGGTGTTGCGGGAACTATAGCCTTTTCATCGAGCAGGAACGCCTAAATGGTCCAGCTCACGAGCCCATTCAGTTAGCGATATAACATTCCACGATGCGAAACGAGCTTTTCGTTTGGTCTTTCACCGGGTCTACCCAGAAGCCCTATCTTCCAGAAAAAATTCATCCGGTAACGACACGTTACACACTTTAGTAAGACGATCCTCCCGCACAACGCCCTTCGTATTTATATTTGGAGATTACTATGTCCTTCCCCAAGTTGTCATCTATGTCCTTACCAAATTGTATCCGAACATGTGCAGCGGTTGCGACCTGAAATCGTAACATAGACAGACTGACGGAGTAACTTTCGCATTAGTTACGCTTTCACGTCAAAATCACTACACCAATTTTGATGAAATTCGGAATGGAGATAGTTTAGCACCTGAGGATAAGCTACTTTTTATTTCCCTCCACTCGCAATCTCGCCAGGTACAGCTACAATAATCCATGCATTAGTAGCCCCAGCCGTAAAGCTAGTAAAGTTTCAAACAAGTTTTGTAACAAGTCTGCAGCATGCGCAAGCGCACAGCATCGAAAGATCGCCGCCAACAATCCGAGTAATGCGATATTAACCGCCCTCATTCGGAATTATAACGCGTGAAAATCGGTATTGGCATTGGGCGATCGTATCATTTGATGGCTTCATTCTTTGCATACGTATGCATTCACACCCCCGCGTCCGATAGGGGTAGAAGACTGTTGAGATTTTGGTAATTAGTATTTTTAACCCGCGACGCAAATACGTATCCATTAGGTATTAATAGTCGTGACCGATTAACGCGAATACTAGTGTGTGTGTGAGAGTGTGTAGGTCATATACAACAAATTTTTTTTAAGTAAGACTATCCGGCAAGGTTGAGCATGCCTGTCTAGGAACAGCCTATTCATTTCAGCCTTTAGGCGTCCAGATTATAGTGATCAGGGAACACACTCGCAGGCAACGTTCAACCATTCCTTCATTCATTCATTGTTCATTTTATACCTTGCATGCTTCACTTCTCTTTAGTGTAGAATGGCGTCCGTATTTTTTTTCAGGTCTGTGATAAAAGACTGCTTCCTTCTATACCTAAACCTCTGATAAACCTATATTAGTGACAACATGGCCGCCATCACATGAACAGCTGTTTTTATTCGCTTAGTGATTGATTGTGATTGGCTCGTGACTCCATTCTTGACCGTTATCCTGAAAAGGATAGGCAAAGGGGATGCATTCATACAACCATGACTTCTATCATTTTCTTTGGAACTCCGTTTTGATTAAACAGACTTGGCTACCAGCGATTTTATGTTTTTAGCTATTAATTCATCAGAGCCACAACATGATTATGCCAATCTGTATTTTATCAGATCTTTAGCTAATAGAGGTTTATGGATCGTTTATGAATAAGGAATTTTAAAACACTTTTTAAAGGCCTAATGAGTGTTTTAGCTAATTTACGTTTTAAACCTACTATAAGGTATTTTTATGAATAAGACCGTATGAAAACAGTGACTAGTTACTTCTTTGTAACACAGCCGTATGACAAAGTGTGCAACCCTAAAATCTGCTTTTCCGCGCCGTCCATTGATTTAACGGCAGGGCTGCTCAATCGACGGGCCGTAAAGTGTCGCGGCCCGCACGGCGCGACCCGCTCTCCGTACGCAGTAGCGGCCGTAACTTTGACCAGCTCTGGACACAGGGGAAATCGAGGGAGTGGTTAAAACTTGTCAACCGGTTTTAAATTGAAATTTTCAAAAAGTCCACTTCATTACAGTGCCACAAACTTATCTGACCCGGTGACGGGCGGCTTTGCTGTTTTTGGCATTAACATGTCAGTTCAAATCCTCAGTCCTATACCCCTTTCTATTTGCTGGTGTCGTACAAGGCAATTAATGTATTTGAGGCGAACTAGCAAGGACCTCGGTAGATCAGAAAACGGGCAGCAGCGTTTTCCAATGTAGTTTCATTCGAACCCGCCTGCCAAGCGTGGATATCATGACAGAGGGTCTTGTGGAGGAGGCTCATAGTCCAGCAGTGGACTCTTACGGGCTGTTGATGATGGTTGTGGTGTCAGTTCAAATACATTTCAAAATGAAGTGGCGCCATGTGTCATCTAATTCGGGTAGGTAGAAGTAGAGGTACAGCTTGACCTCCCCGTAGTACTGGCATTCATATAATACGCAGGCAAAAGCTTTCCACGCGGACAAAGTCACGGGCAAAAACTAGTCTAGAATAAAGATAGGTATCTAAATAGACAATTTAAAAAACCGAAGGGGTATCCACCAGCTCTATACCATTCCCGTCCAAACTAACCAATTAAAACAAGGCAAGTCGCCGGCCATCTTAAATCTTTGCCCGTGCATTGCCAATATTGCACACCTATTACTTGCAACAGCCTGTGCATGCGAAATGGGCGCACCCTGTGGATTTAGCGTCACCGACCACCCTGTGGATTTAGCGAGCAGCCTGTATCAGTGTAGCGTAAATGTCGGACGTTGGCTGTGCGAATTATGAGAGGTTTTTTTGTTAACTTTTTAATTTGCAAATCTCTAGGTAGGTATTAGATGAAACGAAGAATAAAATTGTTTTGTCGATCTGAAATATTAAAGGATTTTATCAATGTTATTGTCCAATAGGATATTTTTTGTTTTGTTTATACATTGTGCTGTCGGCCATGAGGTGTGTCCGTCGGATTTGATTCCAATAACCCAACAGACAGACACATTCGGATAACCCCCGATCAAGTTTACTTAACCTCAAATATTTTCTAAACTTTTTTTTTATATATTGTACAAGGCAGGCATTTGACCGCCATCTCACCTGTTGGTAAGTGACGATGCGGCCGAAGATGGAGCATGCCCGTCTTGGAACAGCCTATTCACTCCAGCCTTTTCACTACGAGGTCAATTTAATTAAGCAAAGCTAAAAATATCTGGATTAAACTGGCTTTCAAATAGAGAAAACCGCAACCTCAACCGGCTGCTACGATGCACAGATACACAAAGCCACAGAAACCCACGTAAAAGTCACACCCCCCTTTTTTCGTCGTGGGTAAAATAAACCATAAATACGTCGATACCTATTATCACGGAGTGCCATTCCGCTCCCGAGACAGTTCAACCAGTATCAGGGTCCCCAGCGGAAAACTCAGGTCAACCAAGCTTCGAAACGGTTTCAAGAATTACTTACATTAAAAGTCTAGCTGGCTATTAAAAGGCTAGTCTAATTTAAAAAAAAGAAACATACCTAACGAACGGCGATCTCGCTGCGATGCTGTATTTCGATTAGCCTCAAAGTACGAAACGGTCACCCATCCTGTTCCCAGCATCTGCGTGTGCTTTACTTTCGTTATCGATCTTGCAGCTAGACCGGGGCGCTCGGGGCGCTTCAAGCCTTCAAATAAGCCACCGATTTCATTCCAAACATCACGAACCGTACGCGGTAATCAGTTCCGAACCCAATCAACCTAATTACCGTACCCAATGCAGTTTTAATACCTCCCATTTACCGCCAGAGGGAGCCAGCTAACCGATGGCTTTTTGATAATGTTATTGATATGCGCTCTGTGAGTTTTGGCTATCTTGTCTGTGGTTGTGATTAGTTAGGTCCACTGAGGGTCGATCGCGGTGATTAGGGTCCAGTTATTGAGTTAAAATAGTATTTAGAGGTGGAGTTTGGGGGGTAATTATTTGCGAGTAAATTTGTAATGTTGTGCTAGCTTCTGCTTTTGATTTTATGGTGATATTTCGTACAATGATAAAGTTTTTTTGTCCTCACGCCTGGTAAGGTTTTCCCTGGTGAGTACAACATGGAGTGCTTCAAGAAAAGGTGAAAAGGTTTTCCGGGATCAGCATCAGCGTGGGTGCTGCCCCTGGTATTACAAACGTCCATAGGCTGCGGTGACTACTTACCATCAGGCAGCCCGTAAGCTTGTTTGCTACCATAGTGGTATAAACAAGGTTTACCATTGTGGACAAGAAATCTACCTCACACAAGTAAAGTTGTACTTGTGTGAGGTACCTACTTAACTGATGACCGCCTTAGGCCTTTCTTAGATCACCGGACTCATTAGAATGTAACCAAGTACAAGAATTGCTTAAAAGCTGTTCAACAAATACAAGTGCACAATCATATTAGCATGTGTACACAAAATGTATCATCATCATCATCATCATATTTAAGAGTCTAACGGCCATTTCTCGTACGTTAATCTATTGTAAATCATCAATATTTGTCTATGGTGGGTTGTAGACAGAGATGGAAAGAGTTTAAATCGATGATTAAACAATAAACTGTTAAATAAATAAATAAACATTAACAAGCGTTTTTACTCTTACACACAGTATCGAGGTTGTTACCACGGTTAGTATTGTCTTCACCTCGATATTTCGACGCAGTTGAAAGTATAGTGAATAACCACGAAAGTCTTAAAACCTGTATCGACAAGCGTTTCAGAAACTGAGCGTTAATCTTGTCGGTGAAGCAATAACCACTCTTATGTCCTGTCAAAAATGTAAACTCCTTTGGAAAAAGCTTTAGGCACATGGGAAATTTTCATGCAATTGAGACAATTATAATTATTATTATACCTAGTTGTATACTGTATATTAACCTTGTTGAATAAAACTAAATAAAATAACTTGGAGACCTTGGATCTCCCGCTGCATCCATGCTCTAGATGTGCATAATCTGACTGCACCAAGAATAAAACCCTAGTTTTTGCAACAGAGCGTAGTAGTAATAACAATCTAATGTGCTTACATAGACGAAAGGTGCTTTAAAAACCACTATTAAAATTACAAAATAAATCTTTACTACAAATAGGATATTGGGCGATTCTCAATTACGCCTGTACGCCTGGACGCGGCAATGAATCAGGCGTTATTCGGCATCTCTCGCGATTATCGCTAAATCATATTTAGTGCGGTCATTATCGGGCCAGGCGTTATTGAGTACAGCCACTGTAAAATGACCCGGCAGTTTCACGGGATACGTTTATTCTGGAGCTGCTAATGTGCTAGGTTGAGCACTAGGTTTTTTGAGTTCAGTTCACGCAGACTATGGTAACAAGTAGCTTTGTATATATTGTCTGAGATCAATTTTCCACGGATGTGATAAAACAACTTTTACATGTCTCGTCAATCCGCCAAACAAAAGAAAATAAGTAAATTCACACAAGAATCACAAATTTAGTCATTTTGCTTCAGTTGTATAAGGGAATAACCGCCTAACACGCATCCCTAACTAGTTTGTATTATATTGAAATGCAGTGTTTATTTACAGCCATGTTAAATTGATCTGAGACAAAGTGCAAGTTTCAGAAGTACCGTTTAACAAGACAGAAAAAGAAAAACGTTATGGCGTCCTTAACATATTACTGTCGGCTAAAAACAATCAAAACAACACTTGCACCCAATTGCAAGGCAAAAACGACCTTATTAAAGCTTCGCAAAACAAAACTGCAGGCCAAATCGCGTACTAAACCGCCATAAATATACTAAACAGCCTTCATCACCATCAATAAGCCTCACAACACCCTCACAATAACCTATCCGCTAAACTCATGAGCAGTATTAATAAATTCAGCTAAGCGCCCCGCTATACGGGAATCACACGGCCTATCGCAATAGTGACGTATTTACTGCGGCATTAAAGCTAATTTCTGTTGGAGAATCACCCCGTTGATGACGTTTTGTCATTTTATGATGATGTTTTGTCATTTTAATGCGCTTGCGCTGTGTGTGGTATTGGTGGCGGGTGGGTGCGAAAATTATTAGGTGGTTAGGTGTAATAAGTCATCGTAACGAGTTAACTTAGTTTTACAAACAAAATCTCCCAGTAACAGCGTTTTCTTTAGACTAGATATGAGAACCTGTAGGAGGTATAAGGATATTAAAGGCATCATTAGAGGTACGCAACGCACTGTTGATGCTGATATCCTTAACTTTCCATCAGGTAGTATTGCCGACCCTGTAAAAGTTTTTCACCCCTTGAAGACTTCATTTTCAGTGCTCATTTCCGCGATCTATGACGTCATAGCGGGAGGTGGGGAAGGTCAAACTATATTTTTGTATAAATAATAATAATAAATAATAAATTTTTATTTTCCTTTACTTAATCTAGGGTACATAATCGGTGTTGGACACCTGGTAAGCAATATATTTGCCTGTGTTAGGTGTGGCCGCTCTTCTATAGATTATTATTATTATTATTATAGCCTTTTTATTTCCCAATTCATTAATTAACATAAATACAATTCACAATTAAATTATCTAAATAAATAATAATTAATCATTAGTAATAAATTGTAATGTTAATCTTAGCATAGAATATTTCATAATTGTATGTTATTTAGTACATAATGCAGTATAAGCATTTCATAATCAATTATTAAAATACATAAATTAACATTAACCTAATAACTTAATTTTAACTATTCTAATTCGGTGTACCTATTTCTTTATTATTGGGTACCCATTTTAGGGTATAGGCCTTCTATAGATACCATTAAGCAATTGTTGCCGGATTGATATTCACAACGATATAACAAACAGTGTTTTAAATTTTAAACTGTAAGAGTATGAAGCTTTCAAAATTACACATCTTTCGCGACACATTTTTTTTGGAATGCCCGTGCATTCGTCGTATTTACGACAAAATCATAATATTGTGTAGTGGTATCCTCTTACGTAGGTGCACCTAATCCTGCACTGCACCTGTATATGTACGTGAGATTATGTTAGCTTGGTAAAATAATTTCGAGTACATCCTGGTTTGTCAGTAGGTTATTGAGCATGGCACATACCCTCTTATCGTCTGCTTGAGCTATCTGTTGACAATATGTTGTCCGTGACCTTTTGCCGATCTACTTATCCTGGCCGATGGGGTAGTAAAGTTCTCGTATGGCGACCAATTACCGGAAGACGCAGCTTAGGTAGGCCTACCATAAGTTGATCGTTAGTCCAGACCTGATAATAATCGCAGGTACCAGCTGGATGCGGAAAGCACAAGACCTTTGTGGAGATCTCTGGGGGAGGCCTTTGCCCAGCAGTGGGCGTCTGCCGACCTTTCCCGTATTGTCTTGGCGTTAATTTCCTGGTTGTGTTTTCGCACACGAGGGCCCGGGGTCCACCATGACCATGATCCAGGATTTGGCAAATCAGATAATTACAGTGGCGCGACTGCCGTCTGACCTCCGTGATCCTGCTAACAGGGGAACATGTCCACATTCGATCATGGTCACACATTCATTATGCTGATCCCCAATAGTTTAAGCTGTCTCTTGATAGACATTCACAGTTAGTTATGAGTACCTTTCCCCCTTTATTATCAAGATTAAACCCCCAAAATCTTCACACAAAGCCCCGCAACTACAATACATAAAAACACTTCCTCAACCCAGCAACGCAGCAGACAATCGCCAAAGTGGCCTTTATACACCTCGGCGATCCACTATTGCGCATAATCTCATGATTTACGCGCCTGCGCTAAGCGTTGGAGCAATTAAGCGCATCGCGCGCCCCCGTTCATCATCGACAATAATCCGGGGACAGAATCATAATAACAAAAAACAATAAAAATAACGTATTACCCCCGCCAACGGAGAGCCGAGGAGCAGAGCAGGGCAGGATGTGGAGAGGCTGTTGGTTGTAGAATGATATGTGTGGATGATTGTACTGAGGCTTATGACACCTTGTGTGACATTGACAGCATTGTCCGAGCTGGAGTTGAACGTCCTCCACATAAATGGCGAGTATTTGGCCTTGTACAACAATCGCCATGTAGGATCCGCCATGCACACCAGACCTTTATAATCGGCCACCCACACCACAGCTAGCAAAAAAAATCCGTTGGTAAATGAATGAAACATCATCTTGACTGTCGCAAAGACAACAAAAGGTAGATTTATTCATCCAAATCATTTCATCATCAGCATATACTAGTCCACTGCTGGACATAGGCCTCCCTGAATTCTCGCCTATGCATCCCGTCCCCGGCTTGCCGCATCCTAGCATCCACCTACAGCCTATCACTACTACACTACACTATACCACACTACGCTTATCATTTACGTGAAGTCAATTATGCAGCCTAATTTTAATGGGACCACGTTTTGGGTGAGTTTATTTCTTCCGACTTCCCCAACAGTTTCATACTAACTAAATTAAATATTGACCAAAGGAAATGCCTACGAGTTAGAAATGTGAAAATCTTACTTGTAACAATGTCGAAAGCAAAAAATATATTATTAAAAATCTGAAGCGCACAGCGCGACTCCGCGTCTCCACGCCGCCCCCGTTCCAAATCCACATTCTGTTTGTGCTCATTCTTAATATGGGGCAAAACTGTTGGAAGAACAACAGTTTTTGTTGTATATTTTATGTTGTGTGACGCCATAACTCAGTTCTGTGACACCCGCCGCTGAGCCTCCCGTGAAATACGTACTCGCTCCAGAATACTGCACTACATTCGTACTAGCTATTATTTATAACGTTATTTATATCGGGCAGTTACTTTTATTTATATTCTTTGTTTATTGGTTTATGTTGTCACGGATTGTTGGTTCAAGTTAAGTGGTTGTTGGATGTTCTATTTGATATATTAGTATTCATGCTGGTATTTTGTCCTCTCATAGCCGAGTGGGCTTGGTATTTATAGAGGGAGTTTCTCGAAGGATTTAGCTGGCTCTTGAATTAGTACAAGATTTCGTCCACCCGTTTCGAATGTGATAAAGATCGCCCTTCTCTAAAGTTTAATTGTCTTTCTACATGCTGATGTTTAAACTACTCCTTCACAAGAGGTTTTATCAAACTCAGTCCAACGATATAATACATATTATGTAAAAAAATACCTATATTGTACGCGTCAAAGTTATTTCATAGAACCTTCGCGATTCAAGTTTTGCCAAGGATAAGAAACTGCCGCGTGTTTATTGTAAAGCATGCTTTAAACATTGTAAACGTGGGTTCTGTTCTGTTAACATAGTGAACCTGGTAACAATCAAATGGTACAGAATTTCACTAAAAAACAAATAAGTCGTGGATTATTTTTCTCAAATAGGAGAATTAAAGCAGGAACGAATCTCGCGGCCACAATGTTTCCTTTGGACATGGGATCCTTCAAGGGATTAGCGTTCACATGAGAGGAGCTAGGCCCTTGTGATGCACTTGGCGTTGTTGACGGCCTGTGACCACTTCATTATGTTGCCTGTTTACCCAATATCTTGAAAAATCTTATAATATCGATAAAAAAGAAACGCATTTCCAACTGACATATTTCTTAAATGCATTTACCCATCACGAGATCTTTACCTTGCACGTGCAAGATCAGGATTGAGCCTCCCGAAGTCTTTCCTTCGCACTATAACATGGTGTTCATCAATAGGCATATCTACAGGTACCTCAAAGGCCAGCAACGTATCCGCTCCCCTTAGATTGCAGAAACCATGGACCATCTCGTTTCATGCTCAGTGTGTCCTGAAACTTGGAGGACTTGTTCGAGGCCAGTTCAAACGCTGTATCCGTCGCCGAATACTGGGCAAATAAAATGTAAGTCTGTGTTTAATTCATCGACTCGATAAGAAGAAGGTTGAAGATGTCCTGGGCGACGGCGGCCGCCATCTTTTTTTGCTGTTGTTGCTGATGTTGTCCATTTGTCTGCCGTAAAACACGAAGAAAAAACCCAATAAATCACCAATCCACAAATTTACAAACACACATCCCGCATACGCGATTAATTTCAATTCCAATTCGTAAATTAAAAAAGCCCGCTCTAATCCGCATCCATAACTTTTCAATTCAACTCGGCGTAATTCTGATGATTTACAACGCGACTGCTCATCGGGGTCATTACCATAAATTAATTAGGGACAAAATAATGCACCATTACCACGGGGCTCTGTCAGCCGTGTCTACAGGCTGGCGAAATATGCGATGGTAAACCGTGAATTGGTTCTGTAAACGTAGTGTAACCACACTGGTTACCACCAGGAGGTATAACTAAAGAATAAAGTACGAAACGGTTACCCATACAGTTCTCGGGTATTGAGAGCATTGCTTAATCTCTGTTATCGGTTAACCAAGGTCTTCCGCTGCAGACTCGAAGACAGGTTTAACAGTTTGTTTTTCCTCACCATGAGAGTATTCAACTAATTTACATAACTCAGACTAGAATCATTGGTACATGGCCGCAGTGGGATTCGAACCCGGTACCTCTCGCTTACAAGTCGAATACCTTTACCACTGAGCCACCGCCGCTCCTAGCCGTTACTTTACTTACTACAAGTATCGATTTTCATACGGATATTAGGACTACATTGAAAAACGTGTCAAGAGACTCAATGGTGACACAACTAGCGATGGTTGAGCCAAAGCCGAAAAGCCTCGAAAATCGGTTTGCCTGCCGATATTTTACAGGCAACACATTTTAGTAACGGTTGAACGAACATCCTATATAGTGTATCCTGAAAATATGAGCGTCGCAGTGATTACTATTGTTTCCGCGCATTAAATCATACCCACAATCCAATGCGAACTCATTATAGCTAACTAGCACGGCTGTAGAATCTCTAGAATTTAGCTCTTGTTAACACCCGACGAAATAAACCTCCCAAAACAAAACAAATTGCTTACGAACTATGCGGTTCCAAAGGAACTTTCTCCCACGCACACTAAGATTGTGGAGTGAACTACCTGGAGAGGTTTTCCCCGGAAAGTACAACATGGAGTTCTTCAAGAAAGGGGTGAAAAGGTTTACGGGGTCCGCAACGCGTGGGTGATGCTCCTGGTATTGCAAACGTCCATAGGCTGCCGTGACTGCTTACCATCAGGCAGGCCGTAAGCTTATTTGCCACCTTAGTGGTATAATAAAAATAAGAGGGATATTTTAAAAATAAATAAATAAATCATATTTGATATTATGTTTGACGTGTGTATCTGTGCCTTTGTATATCCGTCTGTGGCATGTGTGTATGTGTGCACACATACTCGATTAAATCACTCATAGATCATAGATCACTCATACAATGTACATCTGAGCTAAAAATCAGACGATAAAAATACTCTATTTGGACTAGGAAAAACAAATATTTTATTTCTATTTTTCTTTAAAAATCGCTTGTTATTAATGGCAATAAGTCATTGCCGATAATTACCTAATGAATGCATTTTAACAGAGCACCTCATTCCATTAAAATTCCACTGTCAAGAATATGAATACCAAACTACTTTAGTAGCACTTCAATTCAATCGTGATTCACCTCCAAGTATATTACGATGTAAGTAAACGATGCACTACAAAAGAAATGACCCTATCAGCTAAACGGTTGCTATTAATGTAGTAAACAACACTGTCGCATAACTAATGACTTATACCTGCGCATGCGCACAGTTCGATATAAATCTGTCAACAATTCAGTACAACGTTGGCATTGACCGGTGTCACGTCAGAAACATCAGTGTTGTGATACAGTGGCCAAAGTGATTATAGTCTCCGCGTCTGTCTTAAAAACCTAACCTAACTTAGAACCTAAAATGGTTTCTCGCCTCATTGACGAAGACCGAATACTCTCCGCGACAGAAGAGTGGACCAAACTGGAACAAGAATGGGGAGTTCCTATAGACCTCGATACGGAAGATGATGACGCACCACAACCACTGAGACCTGTCTTCAGCAGCCTGGACCTTGTGAAATCAACCTTCGATTCCTCATTCGTGATAAAGAATGCGCGAAAGAATGGTAGAAGAAAAATGAGCAACACACCAATGTTGGACTACAATAAGTTCCTCCAGGATTTAGAAGGCGAAGAGATTAGAGACCTTCCGCTGAAGCAGTTCTACTTCATCAGTGGACAGATACTGTCAGCGTTATCCGTTGAAGAAATATGTGACAAGATTGATGACATATTCAAATCAGTCGAAAGGTTATGCGCAGCTACCAGCACGATAAGGCACAAGAAGAGGAAGCTGCCTGAGACTGTTCAATGCAGTATCTCCATCACTGATCTTTCTTTTGATGACACTGGTAACAACGCTTGTGGAGTTGCGGATGAACAGGAGAAAGGTGACGACGACGATGTGGATAAATTCATAGACGAAGCCTTCAACCACCTCAGTTCGACAGTAGCCAGTCTGAGTCATGAGGAGTTGGACCAGTCGACAAATGAAACGGTGACGACTTTGGTGAGGAAGTTCAGCAACGTATTGAACAATCCAAAGGTAAATCGCAGTCCCAGAAGGAAGAGACAGTGCTGTGACCGGTTTAAGGAGTTAGCTGAGTTTTGGCAGACCAAGGCTTTGGAAGAATGATTGTCAGAATGAATGATGATCAGCCGAAAGACGTCCACTGGGCGTAGGCCTCCCCCAGAGATATCCACAGAAGCCGGTCCTGTGCCTTCCGCATCCAACTGGTACCTGCGATCTTTACCAGGTCGTCGGTCCACCTTGTGGGAAGACCTACCCACGCTTGAGTGATATAGTTAGTCTTAGATTATAACTTTGTACGTAGTAATGTTATATTAAATGTAAGATATTTTATGTTAAATAACCTGCAATGTGTGATTGATATAGTATTGGTAACTTGTGAAGTATTTGGAAATTAATGTTACGTGTTTTTATTTAAAAACTAAGAAGTGTCGTTGAGGGTAGGTACAACTATTTGTATTTGTTTGTTTATTCTTTAGAGAATAATTTGTTTTTCTATTACCAAAATCGGATGTGCGAAGTGTAGATTTAATGTAATATACAGGTAGGTACAGTAAATAATTATGTAAGTACTTTCATTACTTAGTTTAGTAAGGTCTTATGAATGTATAATTGAATTAAACATTTTAATTAATATTTTATACAATTGTTTGTAATAATTGACACATTTTACGTAAATATATTAATAGACCAGAACTGTAAAATAATTTTATCGATTGACTATAATTGTTTAATTTTATCGCTATTATTGTAATTTCGATAACAAATTTAATATTTAGTAAGATACTTACGTTGTTTCTTTAAACTACGATATGATTATAACCTTTCAGTTAATCTACAACCTACAAAGAATCGCAATCGCCAGGAAGTAATAGTAATGGCCGTTATGTTATTTTGCGCTTATTACATTTGACTAAAGTCAGACAGAACACGCCGACTTATCTAAAGATCATAGGCCTTACCTAAAGCCGACAAATGCCGTACCTATGCCATGCCTATAACCTGCGACCAGGTCGTCGGTCCACCCTTCGGAAGGTGGAGAGCCACGCTGCGTCTTCCGTTACGTGGTCGCTGGCACTGGCACAGAAAAAAGATTTTTTTTCTATTTAATAATAATGTGAACGTTTATGTAGAAGTTTGTTAATTTTTCACTCAAAACTACTGCTCGGATTTTGATTAAATTTGACAGTGTTGTAGCTTAAATAACACATAAGCTATAATTATTCCCAAATTTCGATTCAATATGGTTCTAGCGGGAACACCGTCTAATCATAACCGGATTGTTTGCGAACGGCTTCAACTACCCAAGTAAAGGAAGACGCAAACTTGACAGCACAACACGCCCATCACAGAAACAAAAACGTTGTCTCCAAGCGTAATAAACATGGCAATCAACATAATTACCTGGAGGGCCATGGTTCATTAGCCGCGTCGTGGTACGTACGGTGGGCCGGAGCAAGTTGTGCGCTAAATCACTGACGCTGTCTCTGGACCTTGGCGGGGACGTACGGGGGCTTGGTGCGGGCGTGCATGCGAATAAGACGATGGGATCCCCGATGCTTCCCATGACCGACGCTCAGGTTCCCATTATTATTTTCAAGCTTATGTGAAAGTAAGTATTAATTCCTGAGAGTACTTTCAGATCTCGCGAAGGTGGGCATTTATTTCATCTTACAAAACAATTGCAGTAACAGCACGTGCGCAGTTCACGTGCGGCTTGCACATGGTTCTCGAGAGGCAAAAGTACGTAATATATTAACCTACTGGCAACCAAACCTGACTAACATTTGTCGGAAAACCACCAACTAAGTAAGTCTACACATACTGAGGTACTTTAATATTATCTAAACTACAGATACGATGTTAATAAAACTTTTGAGTTATTAGCTTTGTCCCATAAAAATAAGTTCCATAGTTTTCAATTCAAACTTTGTTAGAGGTTTCCGCCACATCTCGATTAGTTCGAACAATAAAATGCAAGATAAACCACCACATCTTCTTACTTGAACATTAGTGAATGAATGAATGAATGAAAATTTTTATTTCAAGTACCAGTACTCATATTCGGTTAGTATTAACTTAAAATTAGGTTAGTAACAAATTCATTATAATGTTTTAAATATTTATACATATTTCAACTGTCATAAATATTTTATATTAAAAAATGTCATAAATCAAAAATGAAATGTCATAAATCATAAATTAAATAACAACTTGCTGCCAACCTTGTTTGATGACGTGAACCATACACACTCATTTATGTATTGGCAGTCTAATCGACCTGCTAACATAGCCAGGACGCTGTTGGAGCTGGCCCTCACTCTTCGTACCAGTGAAGCGGCCCGTTTGCGAATCGTCGCATAAAAACAGTCGACGCTTGCCTCCGCAAACATTTGTGACGCGCTGCAGAAGCGGGGCAGCCCCAACAGCACCCTGAATGCGTTATTATATTATTTTAGTGCACGAATCATCTAAGTAATAACAAACACATACGTAACGTACACCTACAGATGGAGACTTGTAATTAGTTTCCTGTTATCTACAAAGGATGTCCATTGTAATGTAGTAGCGTAAGTCTTCGGAAAAAAAAAAATATAACTGCTTTCCATCAGCTGCTCAATTATCACTGAGTAGCCTAAAAAACCGCAGTGTACCCGCGCGCAACAGCCGCCCGTACGTCGCCCCGCTCACTGACCGGAAGCCTAAACTTATTCCATGCTCATGAGAGTTGGACAGTTTGTCAATTTATGTGCAGTGTCCGGCGCAGCGGGCCCGACGGAGCTAATTGAGTCTGCGGACCTTGAGGGTATGAGCTGATGCAGGGCTGACGAAGAGGTAGCCTGGTTTGGTGAAGTTTGGTCCTAGAAACAGGACAAAGGAAATAAACGGCCCGATTTCTTTGTTTTGTGGTAATAGGATTAGTCTAAAATTTCATGATTGCATATTTTATTCTTGATACTTCTAAAACCGATCTGTTAGTTCTTGACTATTTTGTGATACTTACCTACTTATTCAGTTCTAATTTTTTAAGTATTTATTAGATTGATGTATTGTTTTGTAGTTATGAGCGTCGGTGGCCTAGTGGTGAAGGTATTCGACTCGCAAGCGAGAGGTACAGGGTTCGCATCCCACTGCCACTATGTACCAATGACTTTTCTGAGTTATGTACATTAGGTCGAATACTAACTGATGCTCTTACGGTGAGAGAAAACATCGTGATGAAACCTACACATTCAGGCGACTAAATGTGTAACCATGATCCAATCTAGTCAGGTTCCCCTGGTAACAGGGTCACGTAGGTCAGATGGCAGTCTCTCTACTGTAATTATCTGATCTGCCAAATTCTGGACAATGAACAAGGCGGACCAAGATGATTATTTCAGACTCCGCGCCCTCGTGCGCGAGAGCAGAACCGGGAAATTAACGCCAAGATGATTATTTTTATTTTATGTATTGTTTTGTAGTTGATAAGTGTTCCCCTGCCCATGAAGCATGAAGATTGAACAAATATCGTGTGTCATTATCTTTTAGCGATCTCTTTCAGACAACCTTTGAGAAGAGATAATGTTTCACGTGCATCAAAAACGTTGCATAACTTAGTTGCCTAATTGATCAATATCACCTGTCTAGTCCATAAATTATATTTCTATGTATTTATACTGTTATGTAGTAATATGTAAGTGTATAAGTATGTATGTATTTTTTGTCTGATTTATGATGTATAAATATTGATCATATTAATATGTATTTTATAATTATTCATTCATTGTGCACGTCGTATCTGCATTTCTTAGTCGAACATTTCCCTTCTGTAGGCCTGCTGGAAGAAATTTCTTTTAGAAATAAGTAGTGCCTGTTGTGTCAGTTATATCTGTGTTGTATCTCTGCATTTGTTTATTGTGTGCAATAAATTATTAATAAAAAAAATAAAAATAAAAATAAAAAATCACTCCATAAATTGTACTACTCTTTTCTGCAACTTACAAAAAGTTAACGTCATCCGGTAGGTACAATCTACAACACAAACAGCTAAGAACACAAGTTGATCGACACAACAGTGCAACTTGATCACCGATCTGCGGCATGCAAAGCCAAGCGCAACAGCTAGCTTGCCGCAAAATCTGTGTCCAGCCAGGATTTAATTAGGCTCCTCCATACCAGTCCGGTCTGCGGTGGCGGCGCGACGTGTCGCAGTAAACAGCGGCGATATGTAGGAGTGCCCGGGTGGGTGGATTGTAATTTTGTATTACGACCATGCAAAGTTGGGGTATTGGGGTTGCCTGATATTAAGGTTGGAGAGGTTATGTAGGTATTAGTATAATTCAATCTGATTTAATTTTAAATGAGGATGGGTCTGTATAGGTCGAGAGAGCTACGAGTATGTACTTCTAGCTGCACCACAGAAAATTAAGGTGGTTCGATTTTCATACAAATTTTATGTAACCCTTCATCGACTTTCCTTCAAGCTTTTGACGATTGTAATGTTTGTATGTTTTTACAATTGGCCGTTATATTTTGTATCCAATGAGCGCGAAATAGATTTTTACGTGGTAATAATATAAAAGAGCAATAATAAAAAAAGAATGAATTCATAAATCAACGCCATCTAGCGATGACTTGTGGTTTTTTCGATTTAACTGCTCATGGAGAATAATTAATATATATAGAAATCAATTTTGCGCACCATTCAATACATTTAGGTACTAAGAGTACCTACTAGTACTAGAATACCTACTATAAACCATAATACAATTACTAAACACTCAAATACTACGGTATTGGTGTAGTATCAATTATGTACCTACATTATAAAGGATGTTTTTTTAGAAGCGGACAACTTTTATTTGAAATAAAACAAAAAAAAAGTATTTAGTATCAGTGAAACTAACATTATTGGTAAAATAACTTTATGTCATTTTTGTTTGATTATGATTTAGGTCATGTGAACCCGGTGCTTATTAAGAAAAAATGAGCTTCATCGCCGAACAAAATTTTGTATTCAGAAAAGTGTTTAGTATCAAACAACAAAAACTAGCTAAACTGAAACTAGCTTTATTGGAAAGATAACTTTATGGCATTTAGGTATGTTTGAATATCTATATAATAATTTTGGCAATGTGGCTGCCATGACCGGCGCATCAATTTGTGTGTCCTAGTTTCATACACTTTTCGGAACAATTGCGGCCTTATTTCGCTAATAATTCTACAAATATGCACTCAATCATTTGAGGTTAATCGGTGTAGAGAAGTGACATGACATTCTCCAAAGAAAATAATGTAATGAAGTTAGATCACACAATCTCGGTAGCCAACGTGAAATTTCTTTCCCCATACAAAATTTTGTTCAACGATGAAACTCACTTACTCTTTTTAATAAACACATGATATATAATTATCTTTCCAATAAAGCTAGTTTCACTAATACTAAACACTTTTTTCTTTGTTTTATTTCAATTTAAAGTCCTCCGCCTCTAAAAAAAGGCCAATTATTAAAGCTCTAACACTAAATACCCCTGCCTGTGGGGGAAACAAATAGGCTTGTTTTTCGCAAGTGCCACAGACTAAAAAATACAGTAGCAGTGACACTCCATTAGTGACGTCACAACACGGCGGCCGCTCTCAATCAATTTGGTCAAAATCGCGGGCGTGAAGTGTTTTTTAATTAATTTTATGAACTGCACAGAGGTGGCGTGGAGACGGTCTGTGTACCTGGTGTTTTTAGTTGTGTAGCATTTTAGTGTGCTTTAGATTATATCTGGGTTTGTTATTGTATTTTTGGGGCATAGAGGAGATGTACCCTTTTCCTTTTAATTTTCGACGTTGGAAAAGAGATTAATTACGCAATAATTATACCATATTTTACTTACTACGTTTTTTTCATTATTACCTAATTTATTATACAAATTTATTTAAAACAATAGTCAGCTGATTTACATCTTTAACAGGACCTCATTATCATCTGTATCCTTACAGCAAGATCACAACTTCATGAAACCTAAATTAATGAATCATTCTATCTGTTCTACTTGCCAACAGATGAATTTAAAAAAAATACTGCACTAACCTAATCTGGAACGCCGTTTGTAACATACCCTTCTCTTAATTTTTATATGTTGCCACAGCATATAAACCTGTTACTTATTATTAACATACCTAGATAAGATTGGGTAGGTACATCATTATCATCCTGGTGTCAATCTCTGATGGGCTTACACGCGGTGCTCGGTTTGGGTAGATCATCACAATTTATTTAAGACAATGACTCTTGTCGGTGGAGCAATCGCCACTCCTCTCTCCTATCAGCCAACCTCTTCATCTCCTTATAATCCTAGGTAGATACTGACTAGAAATTGCAAAATCAAAATCAATAGCTAAACCAAAAAATACGCACACAGCTCCACCGCTCCTGTCCGCGCGACGTCACCGTCGTCCACGCACTAATTCAATATGGCCGACGTAAGCCATTTGCGCTCGCGCTTGACGCATCGCCCGTGAAAAAATCAATTATGATTTTTGATAGCCGACCGATGACCTGCAGCTTGCTGTGGAGGCGGCTTCGGTTAGGTTTACCTGTCGTTAAAAAAAGTAAAAAAAAATGTTTATGTCACACGGTAAGCGAACAGGCAAACGGTCTACCTGACGGAAAGTTATTTGGCATCAAAAAGGCGAATGCCACTCCACTGTGAAGGCCATGGTTCCCTAAATACCAACCCCATGATGCACGAAAGACTTTAATCACCAGGCAGGAACACGATACAATTTAAATGTAAGGTACAGGTCTTTCTCTAGTCGGGCGGCTCACATTCGAATGGGATACCCCGCTCTGCCCTACATTTCTTATTAATGAATTTTGGTCATGTATATTTATCATAATCGATTTCATCATCATCATCACAGCCCGTAACAATCCACTTCAGGACTTAGGGCCTCTCCCACGAAAGGGGAGACTATTGCCATAATCTCCACGCTTGGCAGGCGGGTTGGAGATCGCAGTGTTTAAATATAATAATGGAAAACGCTGCTGCCCATTTTCCAGACTACGGAGACTCTTGATCTTTTGCCTCGAAAACACTAGTCGCCTTGTACGACACCCGTGAATGTGGGGGGACGGCCCGTGGGGTTGGTGCTATTCTACTCTGCCGGACACCACACGGCCAGTAGTATAATCGATTTAGTAGTCTCTAAATAGGCTTCGAACTAGACCGGCCGCTACAAGGCGAACGTCCGGGTGGCTACGGTGTCAACTGTACCTGTAGTGCTGTTCAAGCGATGGCCCATCTCTTATTGAGTCCTGCGTCTCCAGTCCATATATCTGCACTTCTGCTTCCGAACGGGATCTGATTTCCGAACTGAGAGTATTTTTAACCCCACGAATAAAGATATAGCTGTTTCAAAGCTAGTTTAATGGAAATAGTTCTTAGCTTTATTTCATTAAAATCGGTTCAATAGTTTCGAAAATATTTTTGTGTAAGTAAACTTTATCGGGGGTTATCCGAGTTTTTCTGTCGGTTTGGTTAAGATTAATAAAAAAGTAAAGTGCGTGCCACATTTTGTCATCCCAAAAAACGCTTAGGTAGGCCAAGCGTTTTTTTAAATGGAACTACCTTGTCAAACTGTAGCTAACTGACACGTCAATATGAAAACATTTTTGCATCGCCGCGGCCGCCCTCACACAGGACATCAAGCTATTGAAACGAGTTTTATAGGGTTGGAAAAAGTATGCTGAAAATAAGTAATCTAGATACTATTTACAGTTACTATTATTTTCTTTTTGTGCCAAGGTAGGTCAGACGGTCCACCTGATGGAAAGTGACCACCTTCGTTTAGGACATCTGCAATCTAAGGAGAGTGGATGCAGTGCCGGCCTTTGAAGTACGTCAGACATGCCTTTTAAGAACCCCATGTTGTAGTGCAAAGAAAAGATTTCGGGATTGAGTTTATTCCATAACAAAGCGGACCTTATTCGGGTTTGATCACTAGAATGATCTATTGTATTGACTGTATCTATCTGCAAAGCTGCTTAGTGGCTACATATCAAAATTTTTAAATGCAGTTTTGTCATTGGCATTTCAACCGTTATGTGCTTGTGTTTTAAATGAGTTTAACTGCTGTTAAACTGTGTAATGAACTAATAAATAAATAAATGATTATGATAAAAGTCTTTATAAAAATTGTATCAAGACCTGCACGCACTAGGAATCCTCAATTGGCAGGAAATGGCGCAAGATAGGAAGAGGTGATCTCTAGTGTCGGAGGCCAAGATCCACTTTGGGTCGCTGAGCCAGTAAGTAAGTAAGAAAGTGCCAAGATGTTATTACACGAGTTTTTGGGCCCTTTGCAAGTATATTCTGTGAATAATTATATTTAAAACATAATAGTTACAACCATTTAAATGAAAAACCTAATCATATAAAATTTGTTTATTTATTTAGAAAACCAGCTGCGCCAGAGAGTAATATTTACAGTGTGAAGTAAATAAACATAGGCCAATAACAGGTTTCCTTAAACTCTAAGACTTAACTCTAAAGTTTAATATTTACAAATATTACAATTCCTCCAGCAGAGCTTCCTCGCGAGGCATGGTGCCCAGAAGGCAGGCAACATTTCCTCTTTGAACTGCGAGAGGGAAAAAAGAAAGAAAGCCCAGAAATTTCTTTAGATAAGATTAGATTAGGTAGATTCTACTAAAAGATAAAAGTATTAAAAAATTTAAGGTTAAAATTTAATGTAGTTAAAATATAGAAAATATGTTTTATCATTCGCTTGCTGTTATTTTTTTATTACAATTCAAAATCACTTTATCAGTTTTCCTTTTAAAAGTCACAATGCTGGTTTAATGACTTATAAGTTTAGGTTGTGTGCAAATATTTATTAATTTATTTTAACCATACTTACGAAATTAAATATAATATTTTGAGGCCGTATTATCAAACATATTTGAATTTAAATTTATGAGACAGAGTATAGAAATTCATTAAAGTAATTATCATTTATTAAATTAAAAAAACCTGCTGTTTAAGAATGTATTATTGCCGCCTACGAGACATCTAATAATTCATTTAGCCAATTCCATTTATTTAACAATGCACCTAAAATCCCAAAAAATTCAAAATCTTTTTATTCTAAATGTGGTCATGCACCTACGCGATTGTGCCTATCAATGTGAAGGTACAAATGTGCACTTCCGACGAGGCCGGTCCCTCTCACGTCCCAGCGCTGGGCGTAATTCCCGGCCGTGTTCGCAACGACGCCGTCAACCGATATAGACGTGTCCACCGTTGGGTGTACATACTAGAAGGGGAAAGTAGAAAAAATGTATTTCAAATTCACTTGCAGATACTTTTTATTACAATGAAAAATTACTGTGTCAGTTTTTCTTTTGAAAGTCACCGTGGTTTTTGACGCAAATAAAAGTTAACATAATGCGCAAATACCATTTAATTAATTGTAACCATACATTTTAATAAAATTTTGAGTCTGTATTATCAAAAAAATATTTGAATTTGAATTTATAAGACAGAGTAAGGAAATTCATTAAAGTCATTTTTATTTATCAAATAAAAAACCTGCAATTTAAGAGTGAGATATTAGTGCGTAAGCGACAGCTAATAGGCCCTTCTTTTAGCCAATTCCATTTGTTTAACAATGCACCTAATAACCCGTATGTGACAGTAGTTACAAAAGACTGTACATAGGTACATATGATATTGATAGCAATGTGTAGGTACAAATGTGCAATTCAGACGAGGCCCTCTAACGTCCCAGCGCTGGGCGTAGTTCCCGGCCGTGTTCGCAACGCCGCCGTCAACCGATACTGATGTGTCCACCGCTGAATATAAATGCTGGAAGAGACTTAACTATATTTAATTACTAGGACCCGATGCGACTTCGTTCGCGTACACCTAATTTACCCCTACCTACGCTTTTTTCTTGCTTAAAAACCTCTTGAATCACTGTATCTATTGTTGAAAACCGCATTAAAATTTGTTGCGTAGTTTAAAAGCGTACGTAGGAACAGACAGCGGGAAGCAACTTTGTTTCTTACTATGTATAGATTAGGATACTTATTGTTGTTTTATTAGGTTTCCCTGCAGAGTACAACATGGATGGTTTTACTAGGTCGGCAACACGGGACTGACGCGCCATCTAGCCCCAAAGTAAGCAGAGCTTGTGTTATGGATGCCAGAAATCTATATATTTTTAAATACATAATTTACATACCTACGGAGCGTTAGTGGCTGAGTGGTTAAGGTATCCGACACATTAGTTAATGGATACATTAGTTGAACGATTTTACGGTGAGGGAAAACTTCGTGGTGAAACTTGCACATTCAGGCGCCTGAATTTGCCATGATCCAACCAACCGTTTACCAACTGAACCACCCAAGTCGTCAAATACAAGGTTCCTATGTATTTTAACAGATGAGTTGTGTGTCCTGTTTGTCAAGAGCACATCATATTTTAAAACTCGTCTAACCTTTCGTTGCTAGCATAATAATATAACCACGCTCAAACCACAGCCACAAAGTAGCCCCATCCAGTATATCTAGAGCCCGGTTCCTGAGATATGGTGAGGCTAAGACGAGGTCAGGTGATGCCAGTTAACCAACGCTAACTCGATTAATGGCAGGCGGTTGTGGGAGATCGAGTGAGCCTCCGACTTGATGGTAGCGGGTTCGACTCCCCTCAGCGCGTAATGGTTTGAACTAATATTTCGTGCTAGGTGAATAGAGTGGATTGCCTGAGGATGAAGCTGCTTGGTCTAAGGTTGAACGACACTTTCCAATTAGGACAGCGTCTTAGACCTTAAATTTACCATTCTAGCCCTTCAACAGCTCACTCACTTTTTTTTTATAACTGATTAAACTATTTGCAAATTTGTCCGCATCACTCAAGCATTTGTTATAAATTCTTTTACCACCGACGAAGAACTGTAAGTATGTGTGGAGATGTGTGTGTCTGTTTGTGATATCGTAGCCTTCGAACTTTACTTGGAAAGCAGATTAATCGAGATGGTTCAGTTTTTTTAAATTAAAATCAGTTTAGTAGTTTAGGAAATAATTGAGTTTAAGTAAACTTGGTCAGGGAATTCAATTTTTATGCTGATGACTTTTTGCAGATTCTATCTATATTATTGTAACAACTGCTTATGTAAAACCTGTGTACCACAAATCAATTAATGAATGAATGGATTTCCGATGTTCTCTTTCTGACGGTTTTTTATACCGCTATAAATTACCAACTTACTCGTAACATTATTTCCGACACTACTGATTATCATTTTGAATCACAATATCACAGATACCTTAAGGCGAACCCTAGGCCCTCGCGTGGACATAACGGCAAGATGATGATGACGATGACTTTCAAACTGGGTGCACGAATTGATGCAAATTAACATTCCACTATCCCAGTATTTCCTAGCCTTACTAAGGCCTTAATACACACATACTATTCACTGAACAAGACCAACATCGCGATGCAGTGCACAAAGGAATTCTGCACAGCGACATCTATCGGAGTTTAACTGAAACGACTTTTGTGCTTAGAGGTGTGGACTTCGTTCGCATACTTTTTTTATCCCCACCTTTTTTTTCTTGCTTGTAAACCTTCCTCTTGAATCACTCCTTTCTATTGTTGAAAACCGCATTATAATCCGTTGCGTTGTTTAAACGAAGCGTACATAGATACAATGGAACAGGGGCCTAATTCTCGCGCTGTGTCATCTCGGATTCGACATTTTTTCTAGCCACATATCTCCAGTAATATTGACATTAAAATGTTTATTTCAGCCAAAAAATATTTTCTCGACAATATTCGACAGTCGTATATTGTCGAAGATTAATTTCGGTGACGAGAAAATGTCGAATTTACAACGCGAGAATCGCTCCCTAGACGGCGGGAAGCAGCTTTATTTTATACTATGTATAGATGTATATACTTTCTAGTATATACTTTCTAGCCTATACCCGCGACTTCGTTCGCGTAGACTTTCTGCATTATTTGAACTACATGCTTACTATTAGGTATATTTATGATTCGGTTGGATAAATAACAGCATGATACCGTGGGAACTACTTCGAATTTCGGGATGAATTAAGCTTAATTACTGCTAAATTTCATCATAATACGTTCAATCGATTTTTGGTATTACTATACATACTACACCCGGACAAATATATTTTAAGGATAATTAGTATGTAAGATTTGTATGATCCTTACAAATTAATTTTAATTAATTTTTGAAATGCGCAAGTTTACTTAACGCACCCATTATTAGTTAAGTACTAGTATCGTGAATTTGGCCGTGTGGCGTCCGGCAAAGTAGAATAGCACCAACCCCTTACACTCGTGGGTGTCGTACAAGACGATTAATGTTTTCGAAGCAAAAGATCAAGCGTCTCCGTCGTCTGGAAATGGGCAGCAGCATTTTCCATTGTTATGTTTAAACACTGCGATCTCCAACCCGCCTGCCAAGCGTGGAGATTATGGCAATAACCTCTCCTTTCGTGGGAGAGGCCCTAAGTCCTGCAGTTGACTATTACGGGCCGTGATGATGATGATGATGATGGTGAATTATAATGTCTAATGTAGACACAAAGCATGTTACGAGTATGAGGAAGTTTCTAAGGCGAAGATATCGTCTAAATAAAGTCTTCATTAAAACCTATAATTGAGTGGCAAACAATCACACAGTGCCATCCTGTCCCAATGACTCAGCACTAAGCAAAGCTTGATGTAGGTGACTAGGGTGATGAGGGTGATATGCTTAATATGAATACTTTGTTACATAAAATGACATCTTCCAAGGCAGTCAGATCATAAGCGGGTCTCCACTAAAATACCACAATTTGTCTTAAATTCTATTATCTTTACGTCTTTACGGCAAACAAACAGGCAAGCGGGCACCGCCTGATGGAAAGTGGTAACCGCCGCCTACGGACATCAGTAATGCGTTGCCCGCATCTAAAGAGACCTCTTATGTAGGTACCTATCTCTTGAACGATTCCATGTCATAGTCCAAAGGAAACACTGTGGCTGGGAGCTCATTCCACATCCGAATCGCACGAGCGACAAATGTTCTTTCGAGTCCCCAGAGTGAGTACCCAGCCCGCGGCGGGTGGTGCGATGGCGGAACTGTGCTATAAGCACCAGATTGAAAAGTTCCTCAGAACACTCCCTTATGTACAGCCGGTAGAACACACACACGGGGATCTGCAATACATCTGAAAAACAACACCAAATCATCAAATAATATTTTTCATTGTCATTGTTTTTGACGCAGGTTTTTTTCCTAATTGCTTAGGTGATGGAGATAATGAGGAAATGATAAGATGCGTGATCCGTTTCCGAGATATATCTATTGTTTAATTATTTTAACGTTTCATTTCACTGAAACACATCTATCGGATTTCGATCGGGGACCGCACATGAAAGTTGAAGGCCTCCTACTAAGTAAGTATAAGTAGCTCCCTCCAGATTGATATACTTATTCACACACCAAATACCTAGGCAAAGGCACCCAGCGTCCAACGAAATCCTCGAAAATACACACCTAAAATTCCCGCCAACCGCCGCGCTATCACACACTAGCGACACGCGACCCGGACAAAAAGCACGGGCTGACAGATTGACACAAAGGAGGCCCAAAAGTGACTGCGCTGATTAATTGATAGTGGGACCTGAGAGGGCCTGGGTCACTCGTAATTAGGAGGACATAATAGTCTGGGTAATCGGTCACGGGACACGTTTGCGCTATTTGTCACGGGGGTGGAAGGGGGCGGGGGAGGCACGTGTTGCGTCAGGTTTTTAGTTTGTTTCGTTGTGGAGGCTCCTTGACTATGTTGAAGGTAAATGAGGATAAAAAATAATCATCTTCGCGTTAATGTCCCGGTTGTGCTCTCGTGCACGAGGGCCCGGGGTCCTGGATTTGGCTGATCAGGTAATTACAGAGGAGCGACTGCTTTCTGGCCTCCGTGACCCTGCTACCAGGGTAACCTGACCACATTGGATTATGGTTACACATTCAGTCGCCTGAACGTGCAGGTTTCATCACGATGTTTTCCCTCACCGTAAGAGCATCGGTTTACTTTCAATTAATGTACATAACTCTAAAAAGAGTCATTGGTACATGGCGGCAGATCGATTCGAACACGGTGTCTTTCGCTTATGAGTTGAATACTTTAACCACTTGGCCACCGACGCTCCTTAAGGTAAATTAGGATCATCATCATCATCATATCAGCCAGAAGACGCCCACTGCTGGGCATCCAGCTTGTACCTGCGATCCTTACCAGGTCCACCTTGTGGGAGGCCTACTTACGCTGCATTAGGATACTGCTGCTAATTTATAGGAGACTAGCGACCCGCCCTGGTGTCGCAAGGGTGTACTGGGGTTTATTCTATTATAATATGTAAGTATTATAGTATAAACCTTCTGGAAGAATTTCACTAAATGACAGTGGAAACCACATCAAAATCCGTTGCATGGTTAAGAAGTAACCTCCTATTACTAATAATGAATGAGGGCTGGATTGTAGCTTGCTAACCTACTCAATTAACTCGCTACTATGTGGTAAGCAGGCATAAATGTGTAGGTATGTGTGTGTATATTCACAACTTCTCATTTATAGCGTGTTCGTTTGGATTATTAGGCAAGCGAGCTTAAATTGACGTCAAAATGAGATAGATATTAGAATATATTCCTAACAAGAAAAATCATCGCACCACTTGAAACTTAAACTTGCTAAGTTACTCTTAACTTGATGACCCTGATTTTCTCTTAAATGCTTAGGAATATCTTAAGGCTTCAACTTAAACATAATTTTAGTGCAGTCGGCCAATAAACTTCTTTCCTTGTGACTTGTGTGGTTCAGTTGGTTAACATGCCGCCGGTCTGCCACACAGAGGTCCCGATTTCCGGCCAAGCAGAAATTAAAACGATGATTTTTAACACCCATAACACAAGCTTTGCTTACTTTGGGGCTAGATGACTGTGAATTTGTCGTGACATATTTAATTATGTCCTGCTCCTTTCTAACCACCTCCCTAAGTCCATTGGTCAACTGAACCTTCGACTCAGCTCAGTCAAAGCCACAGTCGGCCAATTAACGTGTAACGAGTGTAAATCACTGCGCACTGCTATAAGCTTATCAATTTATGGTCCCCCAGTATCGAAACTTGGACCGGCCGGGCTACCGTCTCGATGGGTAACTTGGGCGATAAATTAAAATATTTAGCCGCCTGTGGCCGCCACGCTAGCGGACGATATATCGCCAAGTATGTAAATTGGTTGCAGTTCAATTGATATTGTTTAGGACTTGCAGGAGCTGCAGCCTAGGGAAGGCTGATAGGCTTTGGAGGTTATTTTTTAAGCTTCTCAGTGACAAACGAGCAGGCAGCCCACCTGATGGTAAGTGGTAACTGTCACCCGTAACATTTACATCTACTACAAGGTGCGTTGACACTGCGACTAAGATGAAATGCCTCATGCCTGTTATTTCGCTGGCTACCTTATGCTTCAAACCTAAAAATCAAATTTAAAAGATCTATGGGTACATAGATCATACATAGTAAGGTAGGGACAGAGGGCGGGAAGCTTCTTAGTTTTATACTATGTACAAATAAGCCCTTTAGTTTGATAGGGATCTATTTACCTAAGAATAGAAGCAAAATGCAAATTAAAAAGCTAACACATCATAGCATATGTTAAACGTTACTTACATAATATATAACATGCTAATATTATGACACTGCTTACAGCGCATCACAAAAAGCCTTGCCTTCAAAAATAAAACAGGCAAAGTGCGTCATAAATCTTTGCACCTTGTAAAAATTCAGGCACCTTGTCGCTTTGAGGGGAATAAAGCCGCTTTGTTTTTACTACATATCACAGTCAGGTTAATCTAAGCAGTCAGGGGAATGTCCATTGTATTCTTGCTATTCTGTTTAAGACATTCACGAAGTAGGTACCTAGTTCTCACTATCTTGGTGTTAATGTCCTGGTTTGCTAGCGCACGAGGGCGCGGGGTCCGCCTTGACCGTGGTCCAGGATTTGGCAGATCTGGTAATTACATTGGATCGACTGCTATCTGACCTCCATGACCCTGCTATCAGGGGAACCTGACCAGATTTGAAGCATGGTTTCATCACAATGTTTTCTCTCAAAGCTATTGACAACTAATGTATATAGCTCAGAAAAGAGTAATTGGTACACGGCCGCTACGGGATTCGAACCCGGTACCTCTCGCTTACGAGTCGAATACCTTAACCGCTCGGCCACCGACGCTCCACTAGTATTCTAACTACGACTGCTAAAAATGAAAAAATCAAAACCATAATAACGGTAAGTAGGTACCTAAATCCGAGTCAAAAAGGAGTCTCCAAGGCATCAAGAGACTCGTCCCTTGGGACGTCACGATGACGTCATCGCGACTCACGCAGGGATTACGGCGGGACAGCGGGCGAAGTCCCGCGTCACGACGGGACTCGACGTTTGGGACAATTCGTGACGGCTGGGAAGTCGAGCGCAAACCAGGTGACCGAGACTGAAGATTTGGTGTGGACAAACTTAAGGCTACACAGAGGCTGTGTGCAAAACGACACGTAGATCGTTTGTGATTAAACGATGTGATTAAATGCTGAGTGTCAGTGGCCGAGTGATTACGGTATCCGACTCGTAAGCAAGAGGTACCAGGTTCACATCCCACTGCGCTCATGTGCCAATGACTCTTTTCTGAGTTATGTACATTAGTTGAATACTAACCGACGTTCTTACGGTGAGGAAATACATCGTGATAAAACCTGCACATTCAGACGACTGAATTTGTAACCATGATCCAATTTGGTCAGGTTCCCCTCGTAGCATTGTCACGGAGGTCAGACGGCAGTCGCCCCTTTGTAATTAACTGATCTGCAAAATATTGGGTCATAGTCTAGGCGGAACCCGGGCCCTCGTGTGCGAGAGCATAACTGGGACATTAACGCCAAGAATTGCTTACAAAACTGTAATGTATGAATTTATCTATTACATATTTTGTTTCGACGACTTGACGAGTAGGTACCTAGGTAGCATAAGTTGTTTGTATGTGCATGAAGCTCTATTCTATTCTACCTACATTTTTCTGTGCGATTGAATCGATTGAAAATTTGTTGGATACAAAGTCTAATTAGGTATATATCAGCCTATACCTACCTTCCCGTCGTTGGTACCTCGAACCTTGCATTCAGTGCCTCGGAGTGTGTCACACTAGCGGCTGTAGGGTGACCATTCTTCATTAGCACAAAGGAGACCGCCCTTTGTCTCGCGTCCATTCATTTGCGATTGTTCGCGGCGACGGGCGAGGCTTATTCTGTGAGATCGTTAGATTTTCTGTTGGTTTAGTTGTATTTATAGTAATGGGCGTTTTTGTAGAGGATTACAATGTTATATTCAAATAAAACGAAGAAAAATATTTTTAATATCCGTGAATTTATTGTAAAGAGAAGTTTATGAGATTTATGTCTAGGTAAATATGATTTCGGCCATGGGTCCATTTAACCAAAAGTGAGGTTTCTTCGGTAACAAAATTTTGTATGGAAAAAAAAACATCAACGAACAGTTGTTCGTTAAAGTTTCACGCAATTGTCCAGTTAAATTGTCACTTATCCTACTATCATTTCTTAAATACGCACTAGGCCTGCACCCTTCAGACATAAACAAAAACTACAACAACACTGAAGGCTACAAATAAAACTGACAAAAAACGCTTGTAAAACCAACAGTATTAAACACCCATAATTTCCCGCCCACTCAAACCGGTTTACGCCGCCGCGATCCGGAATAGGGCCGCTGTCGCTCCGGCTTGATCCCTGTCAACAAATCCACAATACAGGCTGACTCGTTGTCACCCCAGTCCTACAATGAAATGATTAATGTGACGCTTTCTTGTACACGACTATCGGGACGAGATTCGATTCCCGACCCCACTGAGTTTTGCTTTTGGGGAAAAAGTTTGCTATCACGTTAGGTAATTAATGGATATAGTACAGAAATAAAGGTGTAGAGTAAATAAATAGTTAAAATGTACCTAAATGTAAAACCTAATAGTCTGGAGAGCCACTACACTCTCCAGACTATTAGGTTTTAATTCTACTGTAAGTCTGGAAGCATTTGGATAATAAATAAAAAAATTAAAAATAATTAAATGAATACGAAGATTAAAATGTTAGTAAGCTGCAAAACTCAACTGTTGAGTTAAGCTCGCCTTTGTACTTAAGTTACCTTCTGTTAATTTATATTTATTATTTTGTGTACAATAAAGAATAAGAATAAGAATAAGAATAAGTAGGTACAAATTTTAACTAGCACAATCCCGTAATTTCTTATTTCCGGAATCTCGTACCTAGATACCTATTTATTTTCCAATATTGCTGTTCCAGATTTGAGTAGCCAAATTACGTAATTCCGATATTTAAATGACATTACCTCGATGGTCATTTCATCGATGGATCGTTACTTCGAGAAGTAAAATTGTAAATAATAAAGTTACTATAGGGTGCCTGTTTGTCTGCCGTATAACATAAAAAAAATATTCGTTTTACTTTTCAGTCCAGTGGGATGTCCTAGATACCGCTGGCTGGATGAAGTGCCGAAGGATCTATCCGAGCTTCAGAGGCCAAGATGGAAGGCAAACGTTCAGAATCGACGTGAATGACTTTTGGTGTCGAAGGTCAAGATCCTATTTGGGTCGCTGAGCCAGTGCACTAAGTAAGTAAGTTTACGTTCAAGGTAATGTACCATCGATGAAATTTACCATTGAGGTGATGATCGTCGAGGCATCGTCATTCGATTCTTTAATTCGAGTAATAGACTCTCTGACGCGAAGAAGTATCTTGAAAAGCGTACGGTATTTGACCGTCACTTAGATACACTCCAAGATTTCTATATAATAAGGTGTTTCGACGTATAAACAGGCCCTTACATCCCCGATTGTATGCGCAAAACGTGCACTACCTACGCTTAATCGTCTTAAATTGTTCGAACTAATACATGTCTAGATGTGATTGCGAATCTGAACTTGGAGTAAGCTCAAAGATAAGTTCCCGAAATCAGTGCTATTAACCTGCCCCGAAACGCGGTGGCAAACTTACCAAGGACAAAACAAAGTTAGCGACGGTGAGCTGGATCAAACTGGCTTAAGCCGGTTTCCGCCGGTTCGAGCCGGTTTAGCTTGAATTATACGCTTTGCTGGTTCATTTTGCGGTTAACTCTAAACGCTCGATAGCAAATCAGAACTTCGATAGGTTCTCTAATGAAAAATATTTTGTTGGAAAATGATATTAGCAATACCCAGCCAATGTGTTGCCCACATCTAACTTATGCTGCAATTAATGTTATTCCCTATCTATACTTAGTAATAAAAAATCATCTTGGCATTAACGTCCCTGTTAAGTGAGCCCGTGGAGTCCGCCTTGACGATGATTCAGGATTTGGCAGATCAGGTAGTTACCGTCTGACCTCCGTGATACTGTTAACGGGGGACCTGACCATGACTGGATCATGGTTACACATTCAGTCGCCTGAATGTGCAGATTTTATAACGATGTTTTTCCTCACCGTAAGAGCATCGGTTAATGTTCAACTAATGTACATTACTCAGATTGTCCGCAGTGGGATTCGAACCCGGTACCCCTCGCTAACGAGTGGGATACCCTAACCGCTCGGCCACCGACGCTCCTGTCAGGAAACAAACACCTGCTCCAAATAATTTAGGACGCCAAACCAAACCGAGTACCACAAAACCCACCCTCCACGCCCACACAACCCGCCGACTCAGCACCAATCACCGCGCTCTGTGCTGTGTCACCATTTTTCTCGTGCCACCAAATTGATTATCACTAATTCAGCCTGTTCAACTACAAATTGCTGGGCCATTTCTCACTGGGACAACGGCCTATCAATAAAGGCTGGGGCAAATTGAGACGGCCAATTTACGGCGCTTGTCCCTAAGACAGTGGTGCAATTTAGCGCTGAATTGTGACTGCGTCGGCTAGACGGCTGTACTGCGGCTTGCGGCGCAGGCGCAGGATCGGGTTGATTGTTTGATGTAATGTGGGTTGGACACATACGTGTAGAGTGGGCTTATAATATATCCGTGGGCTTGGCAGCCGTAGAGCGAAATAAACGAGAAATCTCCAGTTTGCATTTATTTTATCAGGTGGTAAGACTTTGTCAAGCCTGAGGAGTTCGCCTGAGTGAGTTCCACCGCCTTACCTATACCAACAACGCTTGTCATTTGGCACTGAATAGCATAAAAATAAAATATCCCACTCGCAGTTGAGTACCTTTTTACCTATACATGTTTTTACCTACCTATTTACTACTTAACACTATTCAAATATTAATACTTAACCCATTGTATATGTCAAAATCTTCAACTGAACCCAACCTAAGACCAAAACGACTTAAGAGTAAACTAAGACAACCAGTGCAAAGCAGCCCCTCAACTGCACCGGATTACGGCCCGCACAGCAATAATATGTAAAAGGATAACACAATAACTGAGGCCCCCATTATCAAATTGTTTGCCCGACACGGCAAGTGGTGAGAGCGAACCGCAGAGCAAGCGTGACAGAACAAAGTTTGTGAACCGGATTCAGCCGGTTCCGACCGGATTATACCTGTTCACAGGGCCGTGGCGAGGGCGGCGAGGTTGCGGTTTAGTTATGAAAGATTAATCGCACGGTTAGTTCATAAAATTCAAGCCATTACTGGACTAACCAGGCCGACAGAAAAAGTCGGATAACCTTCCACCAAGTTCAATTTAACTCAAATATTTTCTAAACTACAGAACCGATTTTAATTAAACAAATAGAGAAAACTGCATGCACAGGGGGTTCATTTGTTCGGGAGCTACGATGCCGCAGACAGACATCCAAAGCCACAGATACAAACTCATAACACACCGCTTTTTTCGTCGGGAGATAACAATGAGCAGATGCGAAAAAGGCAAGCTGCGAAAATGATGAGTTGATGAGTGTGACGAGTTGTGTTTATGACGATTTGCTTTTTACTGTTATCCATCTGCATGTCATTCAGCTCTATCTACAGGTTTTACGACATAGAAATCAGGAATTTAATACTTTACCTCGAATGACGTTACCTCCACGATAATTACCTCAATGGTACATTTTATCTATAGGTTGGTACCTAGAAAAATAAATTTAATGACAAATAAACGCTCTAAATATTTTATGATTTTTACTTTTCGAGGGAACGACCCATCGATGAAATAACAGAGCAAAATAAAAATTGCTAGTCCATAACCAGGAAGATAGCTACCTTTCCAATCTTTTTGGATGAAATGGACCATCGAGGTACTGACTTTCCGGAAGAAATTCTCTAAAAACAATTGTTAAAACCGCATCAAAATCCATTGCTAGGTATAAAAGTTAACGGTACAGACAGATAGACGCGGAAATCGAATTTATTTTATAACTACTATATAATAAGGATATAGTGTCAACCGAGAAGTTAACCAATCTGACGAAAACCCATATCATCCACGATTAACCATCCACGTATACTTACACGAAAGGCCTCAAAAGAGCATAGAAGCTGAATACCTTGTTCCTCGAAAAACTTCGTAAAACCAACCAAATCTATTTCCAAATACGTCCCGCAGACGCAGGCAGCTCGCTTGACGCTGGCATATGCTGTTCTATCTGGTTATACGTCTGTGGAAAGCACAACCTGGTTACGCCATTATCATGTAAGTTTATATATGTTTTTCTATAGCTTACGCTGCATACCTGGCGTTTATGAAGTGTTAGTAGGTATACTAGTGCTCACAGGTTCGTTGCGGTGCAGGAGTGGATGCTGTGACGTGACGTGACTTCATCGCGTGTAGCGCGTGGTCTGATTGTCACCCCTCCTACTTTAGAAGTGTATTTGTCTTAATTCCAATAGTTCGAGGGATAGCAAATTGTGGTTGTACAGATAGTTTTAAGGTTTCATTGTTATTTACACAGTGATGGAGGTGGTCACATGTATGATGAAGAAATATCATAGTCAACCGAAGAACATTTGCTGTAATGCCTAGGTGCACAAAACTTCCCTCCCATTCCCCTCCCACGATATAATATGCAAGAGTTTTTAATTATAATAAACGGTATCACGTATTTTGAAATTATTATAAACAAATGGTGAAGATTTTTGGATGTAGCTGAAATTTTCTTTTTTCTTGACCTTTTCTTATGTAGCAGACAGTAGCATTTCCTGTTGAGAAATTTCCAATCTGTCTGGCAAGTGACGAACAAAACATTATGTTCAACTGACCGGTCATATGCGCTATTGCATTTAACATGAAGTGTCCGAACAAAGCTTTGGCTTCGGCCACCTTCAGCCAAAAACCACCTTCGGCAAACTCTTTGGCTTCGGCCCGAAACCCGGCCAAAGCCGACGGTTTCGCCGAAGGTGATTTTTACTATTCGTCATATATCATCATCATCACAGTCCATTACAGTCCACTGCAGGACTAAGGGCCTCTCCCTAAAAAGGGGAGATTATTGCCATAATCTCCACGCTTGGCAGGCGGGTTGGAGATCGCAGTGTTATAAATATAACAATGGAAAACGCTGCTGCCCATTTCCCAGCCTACGAAGACTCTTAGATATTTTGCCTCGAAAACATTAGTCGGCTTGTACCACACCCACGAGTGTAAGGGGTTGGTGCTATTCTACTCTGCCGGACACCACACGGCATATATCAATTGCAAGGAAATTTTTTTGTCATCTCTAGATCAACTTCTAAAGATGGGTTAAATTACCTTTCTATAATATACAGTCAATAAACTTTCAAATATAATCAATAATAGTACAAAATTAAGTTTATTTTAATTGACCATAACTTTTTATTCACAGCTATTCGAGGATTGTCGCCATAGTAAAACTTGTAGAAAATGAAAAATCCTTTCCAATGACATATCGCTCATCGTTATTGGTCATATAGGCTGGGGCCCATACATTTTTGCCAGTCCTCCTTTCAAAATCGAATTTTCCGTTGGCTGTATTTTCCAGTACAAATTGATGTTTATTTTACTTGGCCATCACTTTTTTCTCAAAGCGAATCGAGAGTAGTCGCCATAGTAAACATTGTAGAAATGAAAAATCTTTTCTAATGAGATATAGCTCAACGTTATTGGTCATATAGGCTGGGTTGTCCGGACGTCCTTAAAAATAATAATTTATATATTTCATTGTAGCTTGTAGCTATTCTTGAACAAAGTTTGTCAAAGCTTTTAAGCCTTCGGCTTCGGCCAGAAATTGACCTAGGTATAGTCGGAAACTAAACTTAAATTTATGTTTACGTCTCCTAGGGCTATCTCACACACGCATGCTAGCGCTCGATGTAACCGGCCTTTATAGGAACCCCAGGTGCGAGTGCATCGCTTACCTCTGCATTATACCTCTCGCATGCAGATACGATTGCGAGTTCGGTAATTAATCGCGTTTGTGACGCTTTGCGCAATTTCGGAACGGCTGTATTGTTGTTCCTTACTAAAGCAATTAGTCCTAAGCACCATTAAAAAAAGAAATACAGATTGTGACTTCAGTTGGAAGTAGGCTCCTTAAATGCTTCTATGTTAAATTTCTTTGGGCGATCGGCACTGTGCGTCCATCCAAATGAAAGGCAGCAAGTAAAATTAACCAATCATAGAACCGTATTAAACGCAATGCTTCCACTTAGCCGACGAACACTACGAGAACGCATAATAACGGTATTTTATACCGCTAAGGTGGCAAACAAGCTTACGGCCCGCCTGATGGTAAGCAGTCATCGCAGTCAGCAGGGGCATCAGCGCGTTGCCGACACCATAAAAACCTCATCACCCTTTTCTTGAAGAACTCCATGTTGTACTCTCGAGGGCAAAACCACTTACTTAGACAAGCATTGCTTGCGAACACGGCCGCAACTTGCCCCACCACCATGATTCTCCGAAACGGGCAAGCATCTGGCAACCGCTCGCTCTAAATCAACACGGCCTTTGTACCTGTACCAGCAATACGGTTGATTTAATATAATGCCCACTCGAACGCATTAGACGATCAATTGCCCATCAATTGTATGGTTAATTTGCAGTAAATACTGTGGTAATCCACACGGCGGGGAGGATTTGACGTGGCGACGATTTGCGTGGATCTGCCGGATTGTAGTGTCAGGGGAGGCTTGGTGTTTATTGGTTTATGATTATGAGTACCTCGCCCAGGTTGGGGTTGAGACAGTAAAAGAAATTATTTGTTCACTAATTTAACGATTTATTATGGACTAGCCATTTTTACCCGTGCGCAACTCGGGCCTCAGAAAAGTATTTTTTATTATTATCAATAGGCTTGCATTTGACCTCAAGGCACCTGATGGAAAGCGACGGTAAAGTCGAAGATGTAGCATGCTTGCCTAGAATATTCTTCGCCTTTGACTTAAAGACCCCAAGGTTATACGTAATATGTCCAATTCTTGAGGTAAAACTTCTATCATTATGACTATATGTATAGATACACACTCAAGTCCGCATCACTGCACAGTCGCGTGTAGGCAGAGACTATCAAGTGCCATAAACTACAATCGTGACACCTCGTTTGCCTCATCCATATTCGTACCTCTTGTCATACATCAATCATCATTATCATCATCTAGAGGTATAATAAATAATCAATAAATATGCTTGGACAATTCACACAGCGCCATCTAGCCCTAAAGTAAGCAAAGCTTGTGTTATGGATACTAGAAAACTGATATACTACTTATATACTTTTAAATTCATACTTATTATTCATATAAGCAGACCCGTAACAGAAATTAAAATTCATCAACTCAATTTCTTTTCGCTCCTTCGCAGTTTCTGCTCGGCCGGAAATCGAACCCGGGACATCTGCATGTTAACCAACTGAACCATTCAGGTCGTCGTACCGTATAAGTCCCTATTCCCAACAAACTAGAAACCATCCATATTCACACACACCTGCAAGTAAAACGGCATAAGAGACAAATAAAAAAAGTAAAACAAACGACAATTACCTTACCCTTTTAGTTAAATGCCGCGACGGGGAAAGCTACCTCCTAGCGGCAAATGTCCCAACACTGGCCGTAAAGATGGCTGGCGTTAATGCGGCGTGCTAGGTTTTGGACCATTGCATCGGCTGTGATCTTTCGATGGGATAACGGTACCCTTGTTTTTAACCCCCGGCGAAAAAGAGGGGTGGTATATGTTTGACGGGTGATGTGGCTTTGTGTGTCTGTCTGTGGCAGCGTAGCTCTCGATTTTTTATGCAGTTTTCTCTATTTGACAGCCGTTTAATGGAAATGGTTCTTAGCTTTGTTTCATTAAAATCGGTTCTGTTGTTTTTAATGTAATACGGCAGACAAACAGACAAGCGGGCCACCTGAAGGAAAGTGGTCACCGCTGCCTATGTACATCAGCAACACCAGGGGAGTAACCAATGCGTTACCCGCTTCTAAAGCGACCTCTAATATACCTCTTGACCGATCCCATGGCACTAGTCCCATGTTACTAGTGCGTTAATGCGTTGCCCGCCTCGTTTAGAAAATATTTGAGTTTAAGTTAACTTCGGCATTATCCGACTTTTTCTATCGGTAGATTATTATTTGCCGTGTTGCAAGTACTAGCCTTTGCCTGCGACTTCGGCTGTGTTGAGTTGGAAAGACAACCATCGGCGAAAGCCTGTGACAGTTTTAGAAACGGATCACGCTATCAGGGTAAACTTATCTGTTTGTGCCGTCAAACAACAATGCTTAAATTGTTGTGTTTAGGTTTTAAGGGTAAGGTCCAGCGCAGTTACAAACATGAAGCATTTCATGTTAGTCGTCACAGTGATAACGCACCTACGGCTCTGAATTTGGTTGCTTCTTTTGTTGGCTTCGTTTGGAATCATAGATGTTTTAGGCGACAGTTACTGCTTACCATCAGGTAAGCTGTTTGCTCCTTTTACGTTTAATATATTTTTTAACCACTCACACGTCCTCGGGAAGCGAATTACCGGAAAAAATTCTCAACCATCCAAGGGAACTACAGTCCCAAAGTCAGCTTGTTACCTGTTGACAGTTTGACAACTGTCATTTGTTTTCATCATCACAGTCCGTAACAGTCCGCTGCAGGACTTTGGGCCTCTCCCACGAAAGGGGAAGTTATTGCTATAATCTCCACGCTTGGCAGGCGGGTTGGAGATCGCAGTGTTTAAATATAACAACGGAAAATGCTGCTGCCCAATTTCCAGACTACGAAGACTCTTGATTTTTGGCCTCGAAAACATTAGTCGCCTTGTACGACACCCATGAGTGTAAAGGGTTGGTGCTATATTTTTGCCGGACACCACACGGCTAACAAATGTATCTAGATTGTTCTGTATGAAATTATTAATCCATGATAGTAAAAAGATTAGATATTGTCTATATAAGATAGTGTCTATATGGCTCTATAAGAAATTTATCATCTATTATAATATTTGTTTTTCTCGAAAATGCGCGGCTGGGTAGCGTAACTGTTTAGCGCGCAGACGTGTGAGTCTAATAGATGACAATAATAATTTTATATCTATCAAAATAGAAGATACCAGTCGAATATTTCTTCGGCTAATGCATTTTTAAACTATTTATAATAAATAAATAAATATGCTTGAACAAATTCACACAGCGCCATCTAACCCCAAAGCAAAAGTTGTGAACCTCTGCATGGCAGACCGGCCTGTAAACCAACTGAACCAATCAGGTCGTCAAAAATAGTAGCAATGCGCTTGCGTTTCTACATTTTTTTTCCTTTTAATGTCTTATGGTAGGCAAACACTAAACAGTCAAGCGGAAACGGAAGCGGAAGCCTATTTGTGACACTAATATTTATCTATTGTTTGTAAAAATATAATTTAAAACAGATTTCTGTGTAACGTTTATTCTACGTTAAACGTAGAATAAACTAATCAAATTATTTTATTTTGTTTATTTTATTTTATTGTATTTGGATGTCTCACAGCCTACAACAATAAGATAAGTACAATAGCTAAATTTCCATCAGCCGTTTACGAGACACCACAGATAAATTTCACAAATTAAATATAAAGAGGTCTAGTACATTGAAATGTTTAGTGTAGGTAGGTACTTACACGAAATTAACACCGTAATAAACATTCATTAGGTCGATTTATCGAACTTAGAAATAAAGATCTTAATCATAATGTTCCTAACTTGCGTAACGCTACTGAAAAACAAGTCTATATGCTCATCAGCGGGTAAATCATTAAATGCCCTTGCCGATCGCAACATGAAACTGTTCATGCGATAATTTGTGCGAGCGTATGGAGCATGGAGTAATTCTTTACTACGTGAGTGGTAATATGGTACATTTAAAAACAAATTAGACAAAAGTAGTGGACAATCAATTTTGGACTGCGCAATCTTTATCAAAAACAGTATATCTGCAATTTCTCTGCGAATTGAGAGAGGTAGCA
The DNA here is from genome assembly GCA_907269095.1 of Blastobasis adustella. Taxonomy (NCBI): domain Eukaryota; kingdom Metazoa; phylum Arthropoda; class Insecta; order Lepidoptera; family Blastobasidae; genus Blastobasis; species Blastobasis adustella. Next base: position 17,385,820 of record OU026127.1, on the reverse strand, counting down.
AGTGAAACCGGACACAACGCTTCTCGTAATCAACTTTAGGTATTTTTAACTTAAAACTATGAAATCTGGTAAATTTCCTTTTCAGTTTTTCTATCCGATCAGAGTGGATATTATAGTGTGGACTCCAGACTTGACTTGCGTATTATCTAAAAAGTAGTAATGTACGAAGCATTATTTCACTCCCAAACAGGCCAAATACAAAGAAAAGCGGTACCAAACCTATTTCCAGAAACATATCCACCATCCATACATCCAACCCCTCGCAAAGCCGAGCGGAAAACAGTGGCACTATACAACACTAACTCCCATTGAGAAGAAGCCAAATCGAAACTTCAATCAAACTTGTGACGCCTAAATCTCAACGAATGCTCGGAGGACGTCGGCTCTCTGTTTCCATTCCGGGTATTCCGGGTATAACATAAACATGGCAGTACACTATTAAAAGTTGGACTCGTTCAGTAAGCCAAAATATTATTCCTGCCACCTTCGACCCTATCTCTTGTACTATCGGAGGCAGGGTTGCCAAACTGTTTTACATTTTTATTTTATTTTATTACCGGCCGTGTGTAGTTCGGTTCGCAATCCAGTTTTTAAAAGTTTGTTGCGTTGTTTGCGGTGCATTATTGGGTTGTTGTGTATCTAGTCTGTGGCTTGGGGTCGGCGGATTCGAATGAGTTGTAATTTGTCGGTTTCAATCGTGGTACGTAATTTGGTGGCTTCTTCTTGGCTAGCTTTGCGTCGTAAGATATTTTTCAAGTCGATTTTATTTTTACATGTTTGAAGATTAGTTGTTTAAGATCAAACAATGCCTTTTACTAGAAACGTACCAGCAACATATATTATCAATACCTTTGTAATTGTTTACATGCCGCATGGTGTCCGGCAGAGTTTTTGCAACAACAACCCCATTCACAGGTGTCGTAGAAGGCAACTTATGTCTTAAGTGCGACCAACTAGGTCCGCCGTAGAGGTGTAGCAAAACCCAACATTGGGCATATTGAGACTCAACTCGAGTGAAAATAAGTGTAACATTACACACCCTCAACACCTGACTTGAGCCTCCTCCACATTACTAGAGGGATTTGCCATGCAAACTCCTCTCTCTCCTCATGCAATACTCTATATAACATTAGTCGCCTCTTACAACACGACAGCTGGAGTTAGAGCTAAATAGGTACATTCTACTCAACCTCAACAAAAAAATTATCATGGCCGTCCCAAAGCGTTGACCACCGGTTGCGCAGCCCTGCGCTACAGTCCGGCCGTGCGGGCCTGTCTCATAAACATGCCCCGGTATCAGCGCGTAATCTGCCGGATTTGTCGATCAGCCCCGCTATCCACTGGCCAGATTTGTCGGGCTTTGCCTCCGATAGGGCCACATACGTTTTGCTTTTCTTGTCCACTGTTTATGGGCGTGCGGATGCCAGGTGGGCAGGAGGGCAGGATTTCGGACAGTTTATTGGTTGGTTTTTGATTTGTTGGGAGTTTTCGGGGCTTTGATAGTGTCGGGGTTGGGAGGACGCTTTTAAAAGTGGTTGGCCACTCAAATCTTCGTGGACTCTCAATATATTATTTTAGGTCCCATAAAATGTAAGTCAGTACATAAGTAAGTAATGTAGATAAGTAGTATACATAAATAAGTAATTATATCCTTCTCTCTAGATGTAAGATACGTTTCGGGTTACGTTCGATAGTTATTTGTTCGGTCGATGTTTTGAATACGGTGTTTGACTGTATTTGTTCGTGGTGACTATACATTAAGTTTCATCTCATCATCAACAACAGACCATGAGCCATCTTCACATCAAAAGAGATGGTAAAATGCTGTGTCAGGTGCGGCGATTAAACAAAACAAATTAAGCAAAACAGTGTTGGAATTATTTGGACTCGATAACATGAGACATTTTATAAATTGAAACGTTCCATTATTAAGGTTCCAGTGCTCCATTTTGAACTGTGGCTCTGGTAGTGAAGGGGATAACTATTCCCTCATCATAGCAGCCGAAAGATATCTACTGCTGAGTACAAGTATCCTCCGAAGATCTCCGCAATTTCCGGTCCAGTGCCGTCCGCATCCAGCTGGTACCTGCGTCCTTTACCACACCTGGTCATCGGTCCGGTCAACCACGTCCGATCCGTAGGTCATCACTGACGACACACACTGGTCAAAGACCTCCGGTTTAAGATACTGAGGTGAGAAGGGATGAAAATATATGGCGTAGCTTCCCCACCGCTGCTGCTAAGTTTCCAGTAACGTGTCCAGCGGTTTTAGAAGTGGACAAAGCATTGGTAATATCCCTGATGGTCCTAATGTCCATAAGCAGCGGTGATCACTTTCCATCAGGTGGCCCCCTTGCCTATTTGTCCACCGAATTATTTAACTGCCAACGCGTGGCGAGTTCGTTGTGCCACTGAAGTTGCAATAAAGCACATACCGGTCACCCATCCAGTTCCGGAAGATGGAAATAAACAATTTATACAGGGTGTCCTTACGCTCTATACAAAGTCGAATACTACTAGTTGAGTAGCTTATTTAAAACAAAACCACAAAGTATCTTAACAATCAGTCTAGTATTTACCGAAACATCTTTCTTTTGTGTTTTCTTGTGTACCTATCTCTCTTATTTTTAATGTGTGCAATAATTAGTTTTTACTTACTCACTTACTTACTAGGTACCGGACGAAGCCGCAAAACTTATATTTATATACACCAACTGATAAAGATAATGAAGGACTAAAACCTTAATCTTTACACGGCTTTAGCATACCAAACTCGATTCCCGACTCCAAAAATAAGCGTCCCACTGCCCTTGTTGTGGCGAATATTTGAATATAGAATCAGTCATTCCGTTCATTTCATTCACGCGTCAGTCATTCAGCGGAGCGGACGGAATCGGATCGACGCAGTCGGCTCGTATCGTCCGTTGATGAGGTTGCAAATGATGAGGCTCGGTGAATTTTAAATGATACGAAATTAGGAGGGCGGGGTTGCGTCACATTATAAATAATTCGAGGGTATTTGGCAGTTGATTAGGTTGGAAATAAAATTTCATAAAAAAAAAAAAACATGTTGGCGTTAATGTCCTCGAACGCGAGAGCACACTAGGCCCGGGATCCGCCTTGACCATGATCCAGGATTTGGTAGATCAGATAATCACATTAGAGCGACAGCTATCTGACCTCCGTGCGTGACCCTGTTGGATCATGGTTACACATTCAGTCGCCTGAATGTGCACGTTTCATAACGATGTTTTCCCTCACCGTAAGAGCATCGGTTAGCATTCAACTAATGTAGATAACTCAGAAAAGAGTCATTGGCACATGGCCGCAGTGGGATTCGCACCTGGTACCTTTTTCTTACAAGTCGGATACCTTAACCACTCGGCCACCGACACTGGAAATATAATTTTATATTACGTTATAATTTATTTTTAAGTTTATTGTAGACAAACAAATAAGCAAACCACTTGTTGGGAAATGACCAGTCACACATAAGGGATATCACCAAATAGCAACTAGAAGAATCCCGCACGCTACTTTTTATCATAGAGAAAAAAAACAAATTTCACGCGACCGAAAACGCGGGCAAAACGTAGTAACCTATAATAACAAATTTGTATAACAAAGTCAGAACAAGCGGTTCCACCGAAACCTCATTACGGGAAATTGTGCCCTGACATCTCCATACACCTGAAGTGCCTTCATATGAGGGTAGTTCTATATCGGACGGTACAATCGCCCTCCTCTCGCGCCCGGGAACAATATTCGAGTCCCGGGCCGGACATATTTAAGCTATTTTATTTATTTTGAGATACAAAAGGCCTTATCGGCGGATATATAGCTTTTGTGCGCGTACACATGAGCGGTCCGTTCGAGACGGAGTTTGTGACGGTTTATCATCAGTACGTAAGCCTTTTTAACCTTGGACAAAAAAGAGGGGTGTTGTAAGTTTGACGTATGTATCGGAGTATTTGTCAATCTGTGTGTCTGTGGCACCGTAGCTCCCATACCAGACCGATTTCGATGCGGTTTTCTTTATACGAAAGCCAGTTTAAACATTGGTTATTAATGGTTTTTAGCTGTGTTTAATAAAAATCGGTTTAGTGTCTAGAAAATATTTAAGTAGAAGTAATCTTTTTCGGACATTATTCTACTTTTTCTGTCGGTTATTAGGTTAAGGTAGTGTGCTTTTTGGATTGTACAAAGATTTATAAAAGGTCTCTTTTAATAGGAACGCTATTTCAAATTTACTGAGAGCGCCTTCCTACTAGATATTACCTTTCATCTAAAGTGGTGTTTAGGCATACTGCAACCCATTCGGGAAGAGTCGATTTGCGGTCTCAGCAACACAGGGGACCACGAGCAGGTTAGGCTTGAGCCCATGGGATGGTGGTGGGACCCACCACCCCATTTTAAAGAAAGGAAATAGCACTTATATGTAAGTTCTTGTTGCCATTTTCACTAAACTTAAGGCGGGAGCCTTCGGCAAAAATTGGAATCGGCAAAGTTCTTTCTTATCTCAATTTGGACGTTGCTGATTGGCTAAAACTAGTTAAGACTGAACTTACGCGAATTCTAAGTTTAATGAAAACGGCCATTAATATTAGAAAGAGAAAAGATTAGTATTTTTGTGTCTTTGTTTATAATGAATAAACTCAAAAACTTCTAGACCGATTTGTAATTATATCTCTAATAGGATTCTACGCTATTAACGAATAACATAGTTACTTTTTATCCCGGGAAATAATAGAGTCCCGCGGGAAAGTTGAATGTCTACAGAGATCCATGCGCGCGGGTGAAAACCGCTGAGAACGGCTAGAAAAAAGTTTTAAAGATAGTGTAGAATTATAAAAACGATAGCAACTCCCTTTAACATATCTCATGTATACCTTATCAGGCTTTAAAACGGCTGTATTTATCCAAAAGCCCCATACACTGTACAACTCGAACCCAACTGACGTCCTCTCAATAAACAAGCCTTCTCATAGTGTCCGCTATCGCCCGGGACGGCGGGGCGGGGGGGACGGGGTTTAAAACTGACGGTAGTTGTAAATAATTATGGCCGCTGTTTTTGGAAACCCCGGACCGATAGTGCGTAATGTGCCGGCGCGTGTGACGTCACGGGTGTCGGACGTGTTTTGTTTTGGCGGGGTTTTGTGTTTGACCGAAATATTAATGTGGTGAAGGTAGTTTTGATGATATCCGTCCGTGGTTGTTAGCTTCGCGGATGGGGTAGAGATCTATGGTTGGATGCCATGGACATATAGTCAGGTGCAGAATGAACGGACCCGCCTAGCATACATTTAATGTACGCTAGGAGGCATTTCACTATGCAGCTGACTGTACAAAGAAAGTTGTACGTCCGTGTTGGTTGCTTAATAAAACCTGACTAAGAATATTATATGAGATCTCTCAAGAGTGTCCGGGGGGAGAAACTGTTACTGTTACTTGCTGATGCCCGTGTAGAAAATGGGTTCGAAAAAATTCCACAATTTGAGGGCACGCTCCTTTTATTAAATTACTTAAATATAGGCATATTTAAATAATTTAATAAAGTTAGGTATATTTGGAATATTAAAGTCAGCTTAGTGTACCACCAGCTGTCTGCTCGTTTCTCATTGAGTATAAAAAATAGTTGATATCTTTTCATTAAATTATTATAGCAATCTTTAAGAAACGTGTAAAAGAACATTATCTTTCCTTATGTGCCTGAATGTTCTACAATACCTGAATATATTTTAGTATGTATATGTGTATGTGTATATTTATATATATTTATACTATTGTGTGTATTTATTATTTTATTTATAATTTATGTAGTTTATAATTTTTTTATTATTACAATTGCGCACGTCCATCCCCTATACTCTACCATGTCTCTCTTCTATAGGCCTGCTGGAAGAGATTTCATCTTAGAAATAAGTAGTGCCTGTTGTGTCGTCTTTCATTTTTGTAATTTCTGTTTACTATATATGTAGGGTCTTGCCCTGAAGCTGTACTTACTGTTACTCCTGTTCAAATAACTGTTCAGCACGTTGACACTTTTATTGTCAATTTTTAAACATATAATTGGTATATTCTTGGGTTTGGCCCTTCAGGCTCTGAATGCTCATCATCTTTGCCTGGAAAATTAGTTAATACTGTAAATTCTGACTACGTTGTAATTACGTTCTACAAATATTTTGAATCGAATCGAACTTCGATTAGAGTATTTTCTTTTGGGGAAATGATCTCTCGTTTCCTAAATATCCAATTGGTAAAAGTAATGTGAACCCAGTGATCCAGCCCGGGCATAAGTTGTGGACTTTCGTAAAAACTTTCGTACTTTTAACATTTTAAATTCATTTTATAAATTTCTTGTTTTGTAGATTGTAGTTTCTGGACTGATTGTACATAAACCCATTACCCTGATATTCGTTGTTTTTATTATTAACTGAGCCTGGCACTGTCCGTCGGACAGTGTTACGTTACATATATTGTGTGCAATAAATTGTTAAATAAATAAATAAAATAAGGCCCTCTGCGAAAGTCATCCAAATAAGCGTAGCCCATGTGTTAAGTTCTCGTATTATTTTAAAAACCTCCAAGTAAAGACCCTACAGTTATACATATCGGGGAACAATGGCTCAGGCAGAGACTTTCAGTCTTTTGCAGTGCGAATAAGAAAAGTGGATGCAAAACGCTGAGTACAAGATGGTGGGGCGTCCACCATATATTGCGGGTTTCGCGAGAGATCAGCGCCGCGGCTCCAGCCGTGGCTCATGCTGAGTGAGGTCCTTTTGTTGCCAAGGTGTGCCACAGCACAGCAATTCCAAATCGATTAATTAATTTTGTAATTCGTTATTTATGTTTTTTATTTGTATGATTATTGTTTATTTAAATTATGTGATTGTTGTAATGTGGTGTCCTTGTTAATCAATAAATTTCTTTCATTCATGCATTCATATTTTGTCCCCCTCGTTGTTCGATAATAAAAAGGGCACGATGGAACCGTGAATGAGGTGCTCCTAGGAGCACTCACCGAAGTGATTACGATGGAAGACCGACAAGCCGGCTACTCTACGGTGCGACGGTGTCCCAGACCCACACGGTTGTCCTAATGGATACCTTTGCTGTTTACTGCTGCTGTTTGGGAATAGGTATTAAGTATTAGCCGTGTGGTGTCCGGCAGAGTAGAATAGCACCAACCCCTTACACTCATGGGTGTCGTACAAGGCGACTAATGATTTCCAGGCAAAAGATTAAGAGTCTCCGTAGTCTGGAAATTGGGCAGCAGCATTTTCCATTGTTATATTTAAACACTTCGATCTCCAACCCGCCTGCCAAGCGTGGAGATAGCGGGAGAGGCCCAAAGTCCTGCAGTGGACTGTTACGGGCTGTGATGATGATGATGATGATGATTAAGTATATTTAATTTGTTCTAAAAGTATGTATAATTTGTTTTTTTAATTACCATTGTCAATTAATTTACTTATCAATTCAAATTACAATACATTGTTTAATCATTGGTTTTATGTCCGATATGAAATAAAGTTATCTTAATTCAGTCCAAATTATAAATAGCACTTTAGAAAATATGAAAATACCAGCACAACGTATCCCGAACTCCAGCATCAATTATAGAAGGAGCATCTCCTTAATACCAACCTATTTCTCGCTGTAAAAACGCCCATAACCATCAAACACTTGGCACCAATTAGGCCCTCCGAGACAATAACAATAAAAAAACTTTAATAAACAACGAAACGAGAGCTGCGTGTAAATTTCGTCAGGGAGGGAAGGGAGGGAGGCGGGTAGCGATTACTCCCCCTTAAGTGGGCGTAATTACGGTCATTCGGTGTCATCTTACCCTTAACAGGATCATCAGCATGGCGAGTATTGTTTCGGTAAGGAGCCATGAAGTGCGACTGCAGTGGTCGCTAGTTAGAAATACGAATTGAAATAAGTTTTAATGGATTAGACGCGGTTTTGTATTAAACATTTCGTTCAGGCCGTCGGTGGCCCAGTGGATAAGGTGTTCGACTCGTAAATGTACCGAGTTCGATCCTGAGTGTCGCCATGTGCTAATGGTTTTTCTGAGTGTGAACTCAGAAAAAACATTGGCATATTAGTTGTACGCTAGTACATTAGTTGAACGCTAGCCAATGCTCTTACTTCGAGGAAAAACATTGTGCCCACCTGCTCATTCAGAATGTGTAACTCTGATCGAATTTAGTCAGGTTTCAAGAGGGTCGCAGAGGTCAGATGGCAGTTGCTCCACTATAATTAACTGATCTGCAAAATCCTGGATCATGGTCAAGGCGGACCACTACCCAGGCGACAGTCCACTGCAAGACTTAGGGCCTCTCTCACGAAAAATAAAGTTACTGTCATAATCTCCACGCTTGGCAGGCGGGTTAGAGATCACAGTATTATAAATATAACAATGAAAGACGCTGCTGCCCATTTTCCAGCCTATGGAGACTTTCGATATTTTGCCGTGAAAACATTAGTCGCCTAGTACGACACCCACGAGTGTATGGGGTTGGTGCTATTCTACTCTGCTGGACACACACCGCCACAACCGGGATACTAACGATTATTTTTATTTTTATTTTTATTATTTTAACTATCACATACAAAGGCCAGTATCATCGACGCGATCATACAATATACCACATCCACCCCTCGGCACCTCCTAAAACAAATAAAGCTTAAAACAATAAATAATATTTTAAATTTATGCTAATGCCGGCGGTTCACCCGAATGCTCTGGGGCGGGTATAACTCAGCCGGGTGACGTGGACCCCTGCCTAATGCTCAGCCGTTTGTCGAGGTGTACTCTGTTATTCGGCATCATTATAGTGGTATACACTTCGCGGATGAATAATAAAATGGGTGAAATGCTACTTTAATTGTAAACACAGATGTGTTTATTCTGACGTAGATTCTTAGCGTTAATGTCCCGGTTGTGCTCTCACGCACAGGCCCGGGGTCCGCCTTGACCGTGATCCAGGTTTTGGCAGATCAGGTAGTTACAGTGGAGCGACTGCCGTTTGACCTCCGCGACCCTGCTACCAGGGGAACTTGACCAGATTGGATCATGGTTACACATTAATTCGCCTGAATTTTCTCTCTCCGTAAGAGCATCGGTTAGCTTTCAACTAATGTACATAACTCAGGAAAGAGTCATTGGGACTTTGGATCCGGTACCTCTCACTTATGAGTCGGATACCTTAACCACTCAGCTACCGATGCTCCACCTTGATGTTTCTTACGTATATAATGCAATGTAATAATAGTGTAATGTAATGTAAATAAATCTGTAAGATAATCTGTAGTGTAATATAATGTATCATTTTAATGTAAATAAATTAAACAAAAATACATAAAATAAATTGCAAAAATGTAATGTACTAATGTACTACTTGATTATTTTGCTAAAAGGGCGGCCTCTCAGGAACTCCACTACGAATAACTGCTAGGGTAGTATATAACGTCACGGTGTACCACTGTGACTTTTCACGAAGAAACTATGTTACAAAATCCCGTGATAAAACATAGGATACACGAGAAAAAGGACTATGAGCGGATCAGCGTATTTTCACCAGTGGTTTCCCAATCGGCGGCATGTTAGGACAATAATGAATGAGGCGTAGAAATATTTATTTTATTTATTTCACAGTTTTACAGCATATAAAATATAATTAAAAAATGTTACATTATTAAGTTGTAATGCCAATTACAAAACCGCAATTTATAATTTTGGTAATTAATATAGGCTATAAACACCATATAAAATACTAATAGAAAAAAAAACTACTATCAAAATTAAAATATAAACTTCTGTCTCTAAAATATAATATAAGATTCTCTCTCTGTATGTGTGTGTGTGTGTTTGAGTGTATACTATCGTACTGCCGGTACTAGTTACATTATTTATATTATTTAGTACTTTAAACGAGTTCTTGAGAGGTAGTCCTTTTAGGAAAATATTCAGTAAATTCCTCGCTCAGTAGGTCTCACTGGAAACCAGCGCTCCGGTTCACGCCGGGGCATTATGCTGAGTGAAGTCCTTTTTACACAAACACCACCACAACACATTATCTATTACACTACACATGAAACAAATATCAGATAGGTATTTACATCGGCACTGTGTAATTTATGTTCTGCTTATAATTGTATTCTTTTTATGTCTTTATGTTTTCTTGTATCTTTTTCAATGTTGTGGTGTTGTTGTTTGTGTTAATAAATGCTTTTTCTTTCTTTCTAAAAATCTGCGTACGCTTCGCCCGATCAAGAACATCGGTGGCCTAATGCTTAAGAGGCCTGACTCGTAACCTGAGGTATCGGGTTTGAGCGCCAGTGTCGCCATGTACCTATGACTCTTTTGGTATGTTATGTACATTAGCTGAACACTAACCGATGCTCTTTCGGTGAGGGAAAACATCGTGATGAAAAGTGTACATTAATTCATGATTTATTTATTTATTTATTTAACAGTTTATTGTGCACAAAAACAAGTATACAATATAGACATAAAGAAAACAACACAACAGGTACAGCTTATTTCATAAGAAATATCTTACAGCAGACCTACGGAAGAGACAGAACAAAATCAGAAAGGCAGACGGCGTGCATCTTAAAAACTAACTACCTAATACTAAAAAAAATATTTATTTTATTTTATGTAAGTAAATAAATTTGGCTATCGTTTAATCGATCAGCTATTTATATATTAACACAGTAACTATTGGTCAACTATTTATTTTGCAATCACTAACCATTATCAAGCAACCCAAATATCTACTTATTTACTGACAATCCATGATTTAGTTTTTGACCATGTACTGCTGGTGTTTTTATTTTACGGCTGACAAAAAATATACCATTATGCCGTCTAAATAACTTTTTAGCAGATTTTTCTAGCTGACCGGATATTAAAAAAACTACAATTTAATTATTTGTTGGTTAACATTAAGATTTCCTTATTACTTGCTAATTTAACCAAATAAAATCTACAAAACGAAGTGCATTCCCTCTGCGTTTATTATATCCTTGTCATAATAGCAACTGTAGCTGTAGGTTTGCATAAAAACGCTACAACGGCGGATATCACTATAATTTAGTGACGTCATTTCCTGGACGTAACCTAGTGCAGTTAACGTTGCGACATACTTTCTGCGCAACTATTATGTTATTGTGAGTTTTTAAGTCCCTCTAGATTGTTTCTAGTAGAAAATATAAATAAATACCAATGAGACGTACATAATTATACTTTTAGCTTGTACTTTTTTATTTGACCACTAGCCACCCGCCCCGGCTTCATACGGGTAGTAACTATATCAAATTATGCATCTAAACCTTCCTAACATGAATCACTCTGTCTATTGGTGAAAACGCATGAAAATCCGTTTAGTAGTTTTTGAGTATATCGCGAACTGACATATAGACGCGGCGTGGACTATATTTTATAATAGGTATGTCGTGTTAGTGAAGGTCGTCGATAGTGAAGGGCTGGGTGTCCTGAGAGCAATTGTACACTCCCGGGTGCCGATTGGGATAACGTGACGATATGTCATAGATTAATATTTTATTTTTATAATAAACCAAACAATTATTTGTTTGTCCCTCTCGCAGCGGAAACGACCGGATGTTGGTGTGAGGAAGCGAGGGTGTTTTTTAAAGACGTTGGCCGTCGAATGAGAGAGAGGGGTGGTGACCCCCGCTCTGGGTCATTCCTGTTGCAGAGGCTGTCCATCGCCATTCAGCGTGGCAACGCTGCTAGTGTTATGGGCACCTTTGCACCGGGAATGGCAAAGAGTGGCACTAGAGTTAAACATCTAGTTTAAGTTTTATGACGAAGTTATACTGATATCTAGTTTTAAGTATTTATTTTGACTATGTAAATTATGTTGACATATAAAGATAATCTAAAATAAACTAAACTAGTCAGTTATTTCTTTTTATATTAGACTAGTCAGGCATTTGACCGCATTTCAGCTGGTGGAAAGTAACGATGAGGCCGAAGATGGAGCATGCCTGGAGCATCCAGGATCAACCTATTCACGCCAGCCTAGAAGGCGTTCAGATTATAATGATCAGGCAACACACTCGCAGGCAACGTGATCGTATCCTTATCCGTATATAAGAAAGGTTGAACCAAAACAGCTCCTACAGATAGCTGCAAGATCCACGACGTAAGGATGAAGCGCTCGTCCGCATCGCGTTTCCTAATGGCGGAAGAGGACCGGCGGAATGAGGTCGTACACTTTCCGAAATGCAACCTGGAGAAGACTGACAGACGCGCAGCCCTACTCCCATGCTTGAGGCTCTGCAGCTTAGCATAATCAATTGTAGATCACAATTTATCTTCTTTGCACGATTTTCTACGGAATCCAAAGCGGCCAGTTGGTATTTGGCTGATCCAGCCCACATGTGGCAGCAGTACTTCATACAGTTTTGGATTTGTGCTTGATATAACTACAGCAACTGCTTTCGAGATCAATATTCATCATGATTTATTTGTTTCCCGGATTTTGTCGCATATTTGTCACTGTTTCATATTATTCGCCCACCGTCTTCATATTATTTTTAGCTTTGATCCACGACTTTTTTATTTTAGTTTCTAAAATAGAAATTACGTTTAAGTTACTTGGTATATGTATGGTTTGATATAAATATAACTATTACGTAGCGTTATGTCAAAGCCGCATATTTTCAGTTCTTAACTATGTGTAAGTTAATTGCAATGTAACAGATTTTATTGAAACAACAACACAACCCAACAAAAACGAAACAATACTGATAACTTAAGTGAATAAAACTTAAAATTATCTGTGGTGTCTCGTAAATGGCTGATAGAAGCTATGATACATATCTTATTGTTGTAAGCTGTGAAACATCCGAAAACAATAAAAAAAAAAAATCTATTAAACCGCTGCCATTAGGCAACGTGCCCAAAATGTAACATAATGTCAATACTCTGTCGTTACATTAAATAAAAAAAAAAAATCACCATCTATCACACCATCACAAACTAGAAGAAAAAGTCAGCGACATACAACGCACCCCAACTATCAAAACTCACAAACCAACGTTAACCCTTCACCTCACAATCGCGAATCAAATCCTCAAACGGTGTTACATCAAGACCTAACCCCTCTCCTGAATTACTTGCCCAAGTTATCGGTGGACCGTTTATCAAGATACTGTCACATTAAATCATCATCATCATCATCATCTTGGCGTTAATGTCCCGGTTGTGCTCTCGCGCACGAGGGCCCAGGGTCCGCCTTGACCATGATCCAGGTTTTGGCAGGTCAGGTAATTACAGTGGAGCGACTGCCATCTGACCTCCATGATCCTGCTACCAGGGGAACTACCAGGGTTTCATCACGATGTTTTCCCTCACCGTAAGAGCATCGGTTAGTATTCAACTAATGTACATAACTCAGAAAACAGTCATTGGTACATGGCCGGAGCTGGATTCGAACCTGGGACCTCTGGCTTACGAGTCGGATACTGTAACCGCTCGGCCACCGACGCTCTATACACAGTACTTATTCCTGTCACCGACATCCAGTACTTATAACAGGCACCCCAACTATCAAAACTCGCAAACCAACGTTAACCCTTCGCCGCCCAATCGCGAATCAAACCCTCAACCGGTGTTACATCGGGACCTAACCCTCCTGAATTATTTGCCCAAGTTATCGGCGGACCGTTTATCAAGAGACTGTCACATTTAATAATAATTAATGATAATTGCCTTCTAGCTTACGAGCGACAAAGGCGATCGGCCGATTCTGCTAAGTTATTTCAGTTTAACTTAGAGAGCAGTTGGAATTTGAAGCTGAGAACTGTATCTTGCGTAGTTTGCCGGTGGACGGACACGGGTGGGGTGGAGTGGGGTTGTGTTTGGTACAGTGGTGACGTGTGATAAATGAGTCGTAATTTTTTTATGTTAGCTAATGAAGTTATTTAAGTAGATATGTTATTGTTATATCAAAAATTTTAATTCTTATTTAATATATATTCCAACAACATTCAAGTAAGCACATGAATGTTGTTGAAATTACTGAAAGCGATTTCCGCATTTGCAGTAACTGCTTCCCATCAAGCAGACTTGTTTGCTACCTAAGTAGAATAAAAAAGTATGCTTACATAAAGTAACACTCCTTATAAGGGCAATCGCTTGCCTCTAGATTTTTGAAATCAAAATTCAAAGTTTCCAGAGGAATCGGCGAACGGTTCATAAATCAGCAAGATCACGGTCGTATTCATTAGTATTGGTATCGTCTGGTATAGTCTAACCTTCGCAACGGACTTCATTTTTTATAGTGAAAGAAGAACAGGAAAAAACAGCATAAAAAGTACTAGGTATACATAAGCATTGAAAATTAAAAACTTCACATTTTTTCCTCCAACTCCACTCCACAGCCCCGCTGTCCACACAGCAGTATTCTTAATCACTTAGCACGATGTTTGGGCCGCGACAAGGTAAACAATATGAAGAGTCCAAGTTCGGCCATAACTCTCGGAGGCGCGGGCGCATTGTTTAACGTGCCCCGATTGCGGCCATGTTGTATTGTCCTAGCAGACCCGAATGTTTGCGCGGGAAAACTGTATGCCCCTGAGTTTATGTCACTGTTGTGCTGAAGGATACTTAGAGTTGTGTTACACTTGGCTAGATTCAAAAGTCTGAATTCGAGAACAAAAAGCGTGGCAGCAAAGTGTAATGTATAGCTCATAGAATAAGGTCGCTCCGCTTGCCAAAAGGCATGCTACAAAAATGGAGTTTCCTAATTGCGTTCCAATTAGGCGGCGTCCTAATTAGCAACGGTCGTGCGACCATGGTCGTACCACGGACGTCGTCTGACCAATAGAAGCCCATAAAACCGCCCGTCGTACGAACATGGTCGCACGACCTTTGCCAATTAGGACAGCGCCTTATTATTCTATGAGCAATATTTGCATTCCACTTCGATCTTACTTACACTCTGAATTTAGTTGAATATAAGCCTTTTATAGATAGCCGCTAGTAACGTATACACACATCAAAAATATCTAGGGGTCGAGCACGTTTTTGAGCAATTATCAAATATCTGTCTGTATTTTATTGTAAATTTTTTAAACTAAGAGAAATAGGTTTTAAAGACAACGCATGTTTGTTCTAATTAGGTACTGAAAACCATATATCCTGGATATTTGTTAGGTAATTTATTTAGAATAAAATAAAACTAATCATATGTTTCAGTAGTTCTTTGGCAAAAAAGCGCGCAACGCAAAACCCTCCCTCGTTTTCGCAACTGCGATTCGCAACCAGTTGCGAATTAAGATCATCGCGCTATATCGCTATACGTTACATCCCTCCGTGACAAACGGGAAAATAGGCGACTTAACTCTCTCGCGAATTCGTAGCACAAGTTGCTGGCTTGTGGGACTCGCTCACTCATAGCGAGAATTTATTGTGACAGTAGTCCGCGGGAAGCTCTCGAAACTCGTGTACTTCCACTATGGATTCCATCAAATATTAAAATACTATAATTATATCGTTGGAAATTAATACAACATCAATTTTTTTTCTTATACAGTTCAGTAACTAACGAGCTTACGATAAGATAGAGTACCTGCTCGAAGTATATACTCAAGTGCTGACATCATTATCATCCTAGCGGTCAATCCCGGTTTCTGCCAGGATAAACTCTTTACTTCTCCACTTCGCCGTCTCTTCGGTATCCTCGCGTCGTAAGCCGTTAACACCCTATGGCCTCTGCCCATTTATTACCTCTTTTAAGCACTTAGATTTTTATTTATTCGTATGGCAAAAATACAATATACGAGTAACACATTCAACTACAAATTTAAATCAAGCGAAGTCAGCCATTTAATTGCTTCGTCACTAAGGGTGATCAGGTCCTCCGGTGAGCCAGGGTAACTTGTGTTTGGGCAATCCGATAGTATGTGCCACATTGACTGAATAGGGGAACCGCACGGACACTGGGGGGATACACTCCATCCACAGCGGTGTTTGTAAGAGGCACAAAGGCCATGGCCCGTGCGTAGCCTATTTAAGCACTTAGATAGGACCATTATAATCATCGCAGCGTCAATATCCCGGTTGAGGAAGCCGGGGTCCGCCTTGACCATGAACCAGAATTTGGCAGATCAGTTAATTACGGTAGAGCGACTACCGTCTGAGAGACCACAGAGGTCAGTTTCTGTGACCCTGTTAGCAATGGAACCTGACCAGATTGAATCATTGGTACATATTCGGTCGCCTGAAAATAGAGACGTCAATGCGGTCAGTAAAAAGATTCATTTCTCGCTTCATTCACTCAAACGCCTCCAAAGTTTTTTACCCCTAAAGACCAAAATTTCCCTTGTCCACACTCTTCTCTTACCTCTTCTCGATTACGCAGACCCTTGTTACCTAGATGCCACTGAGGAGCTTTTGAATAAACTGGAACGTCTCCAAAATCTATGTATCCTTTTCGTTTATGGTCTGCGTAAATATGACCATGTATCTAGCTATCGATCTCAGCTTAAATGGCTACCTATCCGCTTGCGAAGGAATGCTCACATCCTATCCACCCTCTTCAATATCCTTCACAACCCTTCTGCTCCTTCATACCTCCGTGAACAGTTCCATTTCTCCCGTCCACAAGACAAACCCTGTCGATCCAGTGTAAGATCCTCATTGGCAATTCCTATCCATCATTCCGATTTCTATTCCTACTCCTTCACTGTTCATGCTGCAAGACTTTGGAATTCTCTTCCGCACGAAGTGCGTGATAGCCAGTCTATTACCATATTCAAAAAGCGTGTAAAAGAGTTTTATCTATCACAGAGTGTTCCTAAGTTATAGATTATGCATTATGTAGTATATATTATTATTGTATTATAAGTCGATATGTATGTATGCGTGTATATATGTATGTATTTATAGATACTTATATGTGTAGGTAGAATAAATATACTTATATATATGCCTATTTAGATAGGTAATATTGTGCACGTCCTATCAGCGTCTCATGATCACATCACACTCCCAAAGGCCTGCTGGAAGAGATTTCTTTAGAAATAAGTAGCGCCTGTTGTGCCATTTTTTACTTTGCCTGTTATTTGCTATGTATTTCTTGTGTACAATAAACTGTTAAATAAAATAAATAAATAAGAGATGACCGTTTATTGCTCAAAATATCTCTCAATCCTAGAAAGCAGTATCTTCATGCCAAAAAGCATCTCGTTTCCACATTCGCTTGAGAAACACAAACGCAGTTGCGCCGTGCCACTACAGGGAGTTCGGATTACTCCGAATTCAAATTATTTTCCATCAAAACTCCTTATCGGCGATCTAATCACCTTCTTACCTGCCACCCCTTTCAGATTCCAAATCCACTTTTCGCTTCAACAAAGGGCATCTATTCTGAAAACGTTCGATGGCTAATCGAACGTAATCTATACGGAGATAAAGGGGGCCCTATTAACAAAACCGGGCGTTTCGTATTGTAAGACAAGTTTGTTTCTGTTCGGAGGGAATTTGTTTCGAACACTCGCGCTAAATGGGGTGTAAGGGGTGATAACATCAGGTGAAGAGGAGCAGTTCTATTGTCTACGGAATTGAGGACGCGTTGACTTAGGAACAGTTGGGGAGTTGGAGCTAATTAGTTTCGGGTTTGACCCGAGGGTACGGGGGAATTTTTCGACGGATATGCGTATTGGATTGAACCAAATTCTAGAGTAGTTGTTTCCTTTTCGCCACTGGGAGACGCGATCCGGGCGAACGCTTCATCCTTATGATGTGGATCTTCCAGCTATCCGCATGAGCCGCTTTGGATCAACCTTTATAATGCGTACGGCTAAGGAATAGAACACGTTGCCTGCTAGAGTGTTGCCTGATCATTTCCTTCGAGAACCCTTGAACAGACAAGACCCTAAACATAGAATATCTGGCCACACCACTTCGGATCCCACAACGTTTTCAGCACTTCGTTTTTACGTGTCATTTGTATTTGACCTCTTAATACGAGCTCGCTGATGGAATAAGATGCTATCTACTTAGGTAGATAGGTTAGCCCTGAGTTGTATAAACGAGTTCCCAATTCTATAGCGCAAGACTGTGTATCATAAATCGCTTTGTCTTCAGAGGTTCTTTGACAGACTTGTAATAGAAGTTGACTTAGCGCAGGAAAAGTCGAGAAGGTCTCACATACTATAGGTATAAACAATAATAATAATAAATATGGTTGGACAAATTCGCACAGCGCCGGCTAGTCCCAAAGTAAGCAAAGCTTGTGTTATGGGTGCTAGATAACTGATAAACTACTTGTATACTTTTTTAAATACATGCTTATTATATATCCTACACCCAGACCCGTAACAGAAATTAAAATTCAACATTTCAATTTCTGTTTTGCCGGGTATTGAACCCGAGACCTCTGCGTGGATAACCAACTGAACCACTCTGGTCGTCGCGAATATTTGATGTAGAAAAGTCGATAAGGACTCATATACTATGGGTGCAATAATAGATTGATATAGCTTTGCATAAAATGCAACTACAATTTACTTTGAATATTACAACTGAAAGCAACCAGACTACAATGTTTATACATTGAAGTCTGGTGGTTAGTGATTAGGTTTTTGATAACTCTACGACTAACCTGACACTACGACTGTTTGTGCAGAGGTATTTCAGCCCAATGCAGTCCACTGGTCGCGATGCGCCCGGGCTGCGATCAGGGTGTGACATCGGGTGTAGGCGGTTGAAAATAGGAGCTATACCTGATGATGGAAGCAGGTGGTGGAACTGTAACCCTCGGGGAATTAAACGTCGAAGAAGCTGTAAAAGGTTATATCAGCACTGACGTAACTGTGTGAAATATTTAGTAAAATACACTGCTTCTATATAATTTTTATCAATAAACTTGTAATGCGTAGATAGGGCTTAGGCAAAGCACCAGGGCAGAGGCTTCGCCCATTCGTAAGGGGTGTTTCTCGCTTGAAATATCAAATGTAAGTAAGTAAAATAAAATAAAATCGAATCAATTTGTTGATATTCGTATTTTAAATGTTTGAATTTAAGATATTTTTATTAGGAGAACATTTTGAAGAATTATTTATAATTTTGAACAGAGAGATAGTAAATCAGAAGGGGGTGATATATCATCGTTACACACTGGTCATGGGCGTCCCTCAAGGCGCGACACTTAAACCGGTCCTCAGTTTTTCATAACTTCATTTATTTATTTATTATTTGGATGACATACAACGTAATAACTGTTTAGAGTGTAACTAACATAAAAACTTATATAAAGCTATAAGTTTTTATATAGATAATAATAAATCTCCACCTTACATTTCTACCTATAATAACAAAACAGGGTGTTAAAAACAAATATGCGACCAAAAGGAAATATACGCTTATTGCGACCTAATAATAACTAATTAATCAATAAAATACCACACAATAACCACAAATGCAGAGAAATACAAAATAGTATTCAAAACAATGGACTAAGGTTGCGAACAGCAAAAGTTGGCTGCCAATAGTTTCTTCAATGTAGTGCGTAGTATATTTTTTTATTATTACCTACCACCTGACGGAAAGCGGCTACCGTCATTCAGGTTATCTGCAACCTAAAGGGAGCGTTAAGGTTCCAATAGACATGCCTGCAAGTTTACATTGCTTAGATAAGCAATAAGTAGGTAAATAAGTAGGTAGATACCTACCTACAACCGAGGACCATCGGTGGCCGAGCGGTTACAGATCCGACTCGTAAGCCAGAGGTCCCGGGTTCGAATCCCGCTCCGGCCATGTACCAATGACTGTTTTCTGAGATATGTACATTAGTTAAATACTAACCGATGCTCTTACGGTGAGGGAAAACATCGTGATGAAACCTGCACATTCAGGCGACTGGATGTGTAACCATTATCCAATCTGGCCAGGTTCCCCTGGTAGCAGGGTCATGGAGGTCAGATGGCAGTCGCTCCACTGTAATTACCTGACCTGCCAAATCCTGGATCATGGTCAAGGCGGACCCCGGGCCCTCGTTCTCGAGAGCACAACCGGGACATTAACGCCAAGATTTTTTTTTTTTTTTATCTACCTACCTACAACACAACGCAAGCACTATTGCGTCGAGAAAACGCTTATTCCCAACCTCCCATTTGCCGATTGCCTTCGGACCTTCTTTCAATTAAACTACGTCTCACCTGCAATTACCCCGAACGGTGTTCGGCTGATCGCGGCCATCACTCCCTCGTTAATTAACATTCCGTCTCTGAAGGCGTCAAGGCGCGAATTAAACCGGTATCACTTCGACTTATTGACAGCCGGGGCGGGGGCGTAGCGAGAGCGGGATTGTACCGGTTTTTGGATGTTTTCGTGACAAAAGAGCGGGCGTATTGAGATTTAAGAGGCTCAAAAGTTTTCAAATCCCACTATTAGGTAAACAGGCAAGCTAGCCACTGATGGAAAGTGGTCACCATTGCCTATAGATATTTGTAACACCATGGCTATCACCAATGCGTTGCCCATTTCTAAAATCAAAGGACTTTCAGCAAAGGTGGTCAGGAACAAATAATACGTTTTTAAAATAATATTGTTTGCTTTGTCTTCTGTTAAGTGCAGGTAGGTCCAGTCGGGCGCTCCATTTCAAACGAGATATACCGCTTCTGTTAAATTAAACAATCGCTAAAATTTTCTGCTACCAGCGAATGTCGGGCTTTCCCACGCCTGTTGCACGCCGCGTAATCGCTTCGACGACTGTGGAACGTTTCTGTCGTGAAGTTACTCTACTTGTTTCAATTATCGATCTGTTAATAGCGATAACAACAATTCAATCTGTTAATAGCAATTCAAACTAATGTTCTAAGGCCCCTTAGAAAACTGAAACGCTTTGTATGTGCATAGCACTTGTACTGCTTTAGAAAACATTAAATAATAACGTTCTCATTATTGATTCGCTGACGTAGCTGTAGCTAAGGAAGAGTAGAGACTTACAACTTAAATTACTTATTATTAACTTACAACTTACAAATTACGGTAGGCTTCTAATCGGGCAATATTTTTTGTGCATTATGTTAATGTATTACCGGAAATAATGGCCCGGTCATGATAACACATGTTTAAGAAAAGGTTGCGCTATGCCGCAACAATTGCGAGCGCCTGAAACCACAATAGAAAAAATTGTAGCAGACAATACCGGGCACTGATTTTCAGCCGTTGTTGCATTTATTAAAAGGAAATAAACATTTTTCATATCCATAATATCTTACCATTAGGTGGGCTAAAACTTAACAATTTTTATACAACCATCTACCTAATACTCTGAAATAATCGCCATCACAAGCACTTAGACCAAAACAGCACCACTCCCGCGAAGTCTACACCGGTACATTACCCGGCACGGTAACTGCCGGTGCGGCTATCGCTCCCGGTGTACCCCGGGACGTACTTTCGACAGAGCCCGTCGGCGGATCGACGCCGGTATTCACCACATTAAAGTATCGTGCGCTGAATTTGTGTGCAACGGTTTCTTTTTATTCGTCGTTTTTGAGGTTGCTGAAGGATGGCGAGTTGAATGGAGACCGACTTGGAAAGTGTAGGACGCCTCTAGTCAGGTGGATTGAAGATTTTCGACAGGTTGCTGGTGGAGGCTGGGTGCAGTAAGCCGAGCAGTTGCATTGACGCTCATTGACGGAAGCCTATGTCCAGTAGTGGGCAAATATAATGTAAAAATTAATACGTATAAGTTGATAATGATGAAGATACAGGCTTCGGTCAATATCGCGTGATAGCAGCCACCACGTTAAAGACCTCTTAGCTGCTCAAATCTACCTCACCTGAACTCGTTCACGTAGAGTTAATTATGCATTTTCCCGTATCAATAATCCACTCCAATTTCTTCTCCAAAAGAGCGTCGGTGGCCGAGCGGTTACAGTATCCGACTCGTAAGCCAGAGGTTCCAGGTTCGAATCCCGCTCCGGCCATGTACCAATGACTGTTTTCTGAGTTATGTACATTAGTTGAATACTAACCGATGCTCTTACGGTGAGGGAAAACATCGTGATGAAACCTGCACATTCAGGCGACTGGATGTGTAACCATGATCCAATCTGGTCTGGTTCCCCTGGTAGCAGGGTCATGGAGGTCAGATGGCAGTCGCTCCATTGTAATTACCTGACCTGCCAAATCCTGGATCATGGTCAAGGCGGACCCCGGGCCCTCGTTCTCGAGAGCACAACCGGGACATTAACGCCAAGATGATTATTTTTTTTATTTAATTTCTTCTCCAAAAGTTTACGTTCATTAAAGCCTGCCTCTTGATCAGCTATTCAACTCTTCAATTTCAGATTGTCAATTTCTTCTTTAATGTTGTAACGTAGATCCTTTAATTTGTATTCGGATGTGGAATGAGCTTCCAGCCAGTGTTTCATTTGGACTATGACATGGGATCATTCAAGAGCTATGTTATAGGTCTCTTCAGACGCAGTCAACGCATTGGTAGCGCCCTTTGTGTTCATAGGCGGCGTTGACCACTTTCCATCCGTGGCCAGTTTGCCTGTTTGTCTGCCATAAAACATTACAGATTTATTTAACAGACACAACTCCAGTTACCTATTTGAAACCAATGCGTTGATTTTGATATTTTTAGATTGTCATTAATTGTGATGCTGGAATAGCAAACTGATTTAACACACATAAGTACATACTGTCACGCCTTTTTCCCGTAGTGGTAGGCAAAGACCACATTGTTCCACTTGCTACTGGGGTTACTTCACTTAAAAATAATACTAAACATACAGACCGCACATTCACTACACATATTATCAGGTTAGGTTAGCACAGTTAGTATTGTATTTACCTCGATATATCAAGTGTATTTCTAGATAATATAAGTAATGAAAGTCTTAAAACCTAAAATACAGTATAATAAGTCCGCCATTGTACTGTAATGTGCATGAAGTTTTGAATAAATAAATAAATAAATAAATACAGAGCGCACCCTAATCGTCCGTACGAGCTGCAAGTCTTGTCTATATTAATGCGCCCAATTTGTAAGAGGGCGCGATCGCCTCATTTGTACAGCGCGGTGCTTCGCAGCGAGCCTGCTTATAAATATACAGACAGACATAAGTACATTTGTTTTGTCTATCTTACCCACTAGGTACGCTTTCTTGCTAGAGAATTAAGGCGTGGATTGTATGGCAATATGGAGATGAAAAGTTTTGGAAGTAGGGGTTACGGTTTCTGCCCATGTAAGTAGGTATAGTTATGGCTCACATGTTCCAGTCACAGTATGTAATGTATCCATGTTTTAAACTTTTTTTTTACATTTACATCCATTTTCTTTGTAGGTAGGTAAGTAGTTTCATAAACCAACTAGTTTCATTAAACGTTGGCAATGAATATAATAGGACTTAGATTCGGTCTTAGCGTGGTCTTATTCTTCTATACTTCCATACTTACGCCTGGTGTTGCTAATGTCCATAAGCAGCGGTGACCACTTTCTATCATGTCCTGTTTGGGCAACAAAAAAATGAGCTTATAGGCAAATTATGCATATAGATATTATATATACCTATGCCAAGATTTTTTTTTTCAAATTTCAAAGTCAAATATTAGACTTGTGAAACTCAAGATCTTTTTTTTCACCACTAGGGTGGCAAACAAGTTTAAGGCCTACCTGATGGTAAGGAAGGAAAAAGTAAGGAATGGAACACATTGCCTGCTAGTATGTTCCCTGATCATCATAATCAGGATGCCTTCAAACCTAGAGTGAATAGGCTGTTCCTAGACAGGTATGCTCCATCTTCGGCCGCATCGTTACTTACCACCAGGTCAGATGGCGGTCAAATGCCTGGTTAGTATAATTTAAAAAAAGCAGTCACCGCAGCCTATGGCCGTTGTAATACCAAGGCCCAGGAGTATCACCCACTGTCTGGTGAGTGCCGACCCCGTAAAAACCCTTTCACCACCTTTCTTGAAGAACTCCATATTGTACTCTCCAGGGAAGATCTCCCAAAAGAACAACAGTACAGTAGGTTTTAGTTAAAACCCTTAAACAAACGCGAGTGAACCCAAAAGCATTCCGTAGTTAATTCCCCTCTTAATCGACATCGCTAATTCGTGTTTAATTAAACAAAGAAGCTAAGAACCAACTAGCTCCCTCCGTTACTTATTCTGGGCGGGTTGATGTGTTCCGAGAAAAATATATTCTGCTTGTGTTTGTTAGCTTTCAAGTGAGAAAAGTGTATGAAGCTTTGTAATTCGCTTTTTTGGTGGCAAATAAGCTTACGGCCTGCCTGATGGTAAGCATCACCATCAGGATGGTTGCCTGTTATTA
This sequence comes from Blastobasis adustella, assembly GCA_907269095.1. NCBI lineage: Eukaryota > Metazoa > Arthropoda > Insecta > Lepidoptera > Blastobasidae > Blastobasis > Blastobasis adustella. The sequence goes on along the minus strand of OU026127.1, from coordinate 17,361,479 downwards.
GCTTTACATTTATGTAAATTTATATTGTTATAGATAGTTCAACTCAGTTGTGCGCGCGGCGCTATGTGTGCGTGCGCTTGTAAATATACAGTTTTCATTTATGTGGCAGTGACGCGACCACTTGGCGTGCCAATGGCGTGGCGTCATTGTGACGTGTCAGGTTTACCCACACATAGGGCCGCGCGCACAACTGAGTTGAAATATCATACTATAGTTTAAGAGCATTGTAAAAAAATGTAAATCTGTTGGCAAATTTTATAAATAAATAAATAAATCACCGCAGTATGTGGACGTTTGAATGGATATCGCCACTTTTTATGGCCATTGTAACGTTACGTCCTGGTTGTGCTCACACGCGCTAAGGGCCTGAGGATCCTTGAGCATGATCCAATATTTTGTAGATCAGGTAATTGTAGTGGAGCGACTACCATCTTTTCCGTGTGGTGTACGGCATAGTAGAATGACACCAACCGCTTCTACTCGTGGGTGTCGTAAAAGGCGACTTATGTTTTCGAGGCACAAGATCTAGTCCCCGTAGACTGGAAAATGGGCTGCAGCGTTTTCCATTGATATATTTATAACACTGCGATCTCCAAACCGCCGGCCAAGCCTGGAGATTATGGCTATAACCTCCTCTTTCGTTGGAGAGGCCCTTATTCCTGCAGTGGACTGTTATGGGCTGTGACGGTGATGATGACTGTCATCTGACCTTCGTGACCCTGTTAACATTCAGCCGAATGTTTTTTTTTTTTTTTTTTTTTTTTATGTTATCCGGCAGACAAACAGGCATGCGGGCCACCTGATGGAAAGTGGTCACCGCCGCCTATGGACATCAGCATCACCAGGGGTGCTACCAATGCGTTGCCCGCCTCTAAGGAGACCTCTAATATACCTCTTGAACGATCCCATGTCATAGACCAAAGGAAACACCGTTGCTGGGAGCTCATTCCACATCCTAATCGTACGAGCGAGAAACGTTCTTTCGAATTTTCGCGTGGACACCACTAGAGGGTCCACGTAATGGGGATGAGTACCCAGCCCACGGCGGGTGGTGCGATTGCGGAATTGTGCTGTGGGCACCAGATCAAATAATTCCTCAGAACACTCCCCATTGTACAGCCGGTAGAACACACACAGGGAGCCAAAGTCCCTTCGATCAGCCAGCGGTTCCAACTTGCCTGTCAGTACGGTATCGTAGACAATTCGTACGGCGCGCCTCTGTATGGAATCCAAGTGATTAAGCAGGTCGGCGGTTTCCCCGGCCCAAAGATGGGAACAATACTCCATATGTGGCCGCACCTGTGCCTTATACAGCAACAGACGCTGTTCTGGGGTGAAGTATCGCTTAGACCGGTTAAGCACACCAAGTTTTTTCGAGGCTAGTTTAGCCTTACACTCCAGGTGACTTCGGAACCGTACGTCGTCTGATATGTCGACACCAAGGATCCCGATACTTTTTGAGATGGAGAGGGATGTTCCTTGGAACTGCGGCACCATGACAAAAGGATCCTTTTTGGCGGAAAATGCGCAGACCTGCGTCTTAGAGGGGTTGAATTCCACCAGGTTCAATCTGCCCCAGTGAGCAACTTGCTCCAAGGAGTGTTCAATCTCTGACACAAGTCTTATTCGGCTTTCCGACACCACGGAACGAGGGATATTCGCACGGCCAGTATAACGAGCGTCTGCAGTACTGTCATCTGCATAGCAATGAATACTGGGAGTATTCAGCATATCATTGATATGCAGAAGAAACAGCGTGGGAGACAGCACTGAACCTTGGGGTACTCCAGCATTAATACTCTTGGTATCGGAGCAGCATCCGTCGACAACGACTTGGATACTCCGCCCAGACAGAAAGCTGGATACCCAATTGCAGAGTCCCTCGGGGATACCGTACTTCGGGAGTTTTGTTAGCAGTGCCCTGTGCCAGACCCGATCAAATGCCTTGGCTATATCAAGACTGACAGCCAGAGCCTCCCCCTTGCTCTCAACAGCCTCAGCCCACCGGTGTGTTAGGTACACAAGAAGGTCACCAGCTGAGCGACCATGACGGAAGCCATATTGACTCCAATTCCACCGATGAATTTGTATTTTGCTCCGGCCAATGCCCTTTTTGTAGACCTCGATACAGCATTGTACTTTTTCCTCAAAATGTGGGTATTAGGGTCCTTTTGGGCCCGAGCCACTGTCCAGGCACGAAAAGCATCATGCTTGAGGCGAGTTGCCTCAGCACTAGGCCTGTCGTACCAGGGCTGACTCTTGCCGCCGAGACGGACTACAGAGGACGGGATAAAACACTCCATTCCCTGCAGTATGACATCAGCTACAGCGGCAGCACAGATGTTGGTGTCATTTCAGGAAAAGCAAAGCCGTATCCAAGGGTACGACGCAAAGAATTCTCGCAATCCATCCCAATCTGCTGAACCATAATGCCATACCTTGCGTGACCCACTGGGGCAAGCCCGTTCGGGTATAGCAAGAGGCGCCTCGGAACGGACCAGGCAGTGGTCTGATGTCCCAAGAGGAGCATCAACGGACACCTGATAACCGTCTGGGTGGGTGGTAAGCAGAAGGTCTAACAAAGAAGGGTCACGGCCCACAACATCCGGTAAGTAGGTGGGTTCTGATACCAGTTGCGTGAGACCATGGGCCAGAGAAAATTCATGGGCGGACCTCCCGGCTGGGTTGGTAGGACGGCTTGACCCTAGCCACTCAGTGTGGTGACCGTTAAAATCTCCTAGGACCACCAACTCGGCGGAAGGATACCGCTCAAAGACTTTGTCGGTAGCGCATTGTATGTGCTCGAAAAACCGATTTGTCTCACCTACGCCGTGACGGTTGTTGTATAGGCATGCGTAGACACGGGATAGACCCCCCTGTTCTACGCACACCCACACCACAGATTCGTCACTTAGTTCTATGGCATTAAGACGTCGACAGCAGATATCACCTCTGACGAATAGGCACACACCAGCGCGAGGTAAAAACCTATGTTCCAGCTTGTATCCAGGATAGTGGAGATACGAAGTGTCAGCCGGAGGTGATATCTGCGTTTCCGTCAGGAAAAGTAGGGCGGGCTTCGCCGTCTCTAGGTGGTGATGTACGGCGTTCAGATTGGAGTGTAGACCCCTGATATTACAAAAGTCCACTCGAAGTGTGGAAAGGGGTGCCGCTGAGAGAACCTTACTTTTATTTTTCCTTGCCATTTGTGATAGTATTATAGGTGGGGATGTAAAGGAGTGCTGTAACATCGGTATCCAGCAAGGCAAGGACGTTTTGCTACTGAACGCTGCAGAGGGAAGGGTTGTGTGAAAAGCTGGCACGGGGGCCGGAAGGGCCCCCGATCCCCCCCGAATATGCCTGCCGGGTCCACTCCGGTCTCCTACCCCGGCACGACAGACATCTTCGGGTTTTTTCGCACAGTTGGCGGGACAGCCTCCCGGGCCGGAGATTAAAAGTGATGCCCGGGTTCGGGTCCCCTACTAACTGGCGGGCGGCCAGCGACGAGCCGTTTCATCGGGTCTCCCTGGCCCCCGCGCCAACCTGTCACGCCCAACCCTCTAACATGTCCAACACAAAACTGGGACCTACAGGATACCAATATTACAGCACTCGGACGAGGGGGAATGGCTCACGGAGTACTCTGACGGAACACAGCCCAGAGGGTGCTTAGCGCCATGCAGACTCATCTCCGTGGGTGGTCGCTAACCATTCGGGCCGAGGCCCTACCACCAAGCAATTTCGGCTGCACTCTTCGCACCACCCGGGAGTCACGTGTAGGGTCTCTAGGGTATAGCCTACGGACGTGGTGCAGCAAGACCCCCAAAATATACAGGTTTTATCAGAATGTTTTCCTCTAACCGTAAGAGCATCTGTTAGTGTTCAACTAATATACATAACTCATAAAAGGGTCATTGGAACATGGTGGCAGTGGGTTTCGAACCCGGTACCTCTCGCATTGCGAGTCGGTTACCACTAGACCACCGACACTCCCAATTTCGGTTAAAACAACGCAAATACGATAGATAGTCATTCATTAAGAAGAAGAAAAACAGAAGTCTGATGGTAAAAGATCACCGTCTATAATACAAATACATCGTTTGTGACCTTTGCGAAAGGTGTAGGCTCGTATTTTAAAGGTCCTAAAGTCGTACCGGCTCTGGAATACCGCTGCAGAAAGATCTGTCCAAAGAATGGTCGTACACGGCAGGAAGTTTCTTGAAAAGCGTACGGTAGTCGACCGTCACTCATCCAGGTGTTATCAATGGAACTTTATTTTGTAGTATTTAGTACTTTAAATATATCTTAGAGTGTACATTTCCCAACTAACATTTCTTTATCTATCGATAGAATTGTATTAGGTACCTGGCACACACGGACCTGTAAAAAAAACGTTCGCCATTCTACATAAGAAATAGGCGAAGCATGCAAGTTATGACAATTTATTTTGTTGTACATGACCTACACATTCACACAGATACACCAGGTCTGGCAATACGCCTCCATTTTGTTTGATTTTGCATCGCGCTGCCACGCCAGTGACATTGTTAAAGCACGCACACACATAAATAAGCGGCCATTTTATACTATACTCATGATTTTAGAGAGTATCCATACGTAGTTTTTACAGGTTCATACTGGCGCACACTGTCTTTCACATGAGCCTATTCAATTAATGTTTTTTATCTACAACCCTTTCTGCGCCGTCACCACCCTTGGCAATTCAAGATTGTCTCTCGTGCTGGTGAAAAGTTTTCCGAATGATTTGACTTTTTGTTTTTAATTGAAAAATTTGAGTGTGGCTACGGAGGGGCCATAATGGGTAGGTTAAGAGCTTTATGGGTAGCTTAGAAAAAAATAGGGCTTCATTATCAAAGTTTAAACTGTTAAAGATATCTTAGATTAAAAACAAAAAAGTGTTTCATTTTATTCGCTTTGAAGGTTCTTTTTATCTTTTCCGTGCTATAATAAGCATGTAGGTACTATTCACATAAACTTTCCTTAAGAAATTTTCTAACTGGTGGTGAAAACCACATCAAAATCCATTCGTATAGTTTAGGACGCGGGAAGTGACTTTATTTTATACCTACTATGTAAGGACTATTTATGAACTACGTAATAAGGATAAGGGTTTAAACTTTATTGTTATAGAAATAAGCATTACAAACTACTCATGTACATTAACAAAATTTGAATAATGTGGAACATTAATACTGTTACATTAACATCAAAATTACGTAAAATATTAATGAAATAAAATCTTTATGCATATTTCTGTGTTCATTTTAATAAAAAAATATATATTAATTCTCCATCATTACCAGCATCCTATGCAAAGAGACGTCCAAGGCAATAGCAACAAATTACAATCGCTATCGCGCCGGGCGTGGACGGCACAATGCAAAAAGGCGCTAATTCTAGGGAACCAAAAAGCGGTAATGGTTATGCGTTGCAGCCAACGCGTTTGTCTCGCGATAACGCGCGCGCGCAATTAGCACGGACGGTGTAATGCAAGAATGCGCCATTTGGGGTTATTAAAAAAATATACGGTCACAAAGTGCCAATCGGCTCCCGAGACTGTTCAACCAGTTTCGGGGTCCCCAGCGGAAGACGGCGGTCATAACTTTTCTATGGAGATAACGTTTGCGATTTTTTTATTGTACTCAGTGACAAACGAGCAGACAGATAGTAAAGCGATAATTGTAGACCAAGTATGTTGTGGTATTGTCTTTTTTGGGTGCAATAAAAATTTTATCTTATTTGATTATATGAAATTTGAACTCAATTTATCATAAAGGAAAGTAATAATGAAGCCAGATTTGAAACAGAGATGAGGAAACACAGAGAGTTTAGGCCAAATATATTGTTAAAGGCCAGTTACAAAGACTAGGAGATGATTTCAGTAAAATCAACGGAAACGAAAAATGATTGTGCCTTGTATTTCCTCGAAGAAATATACCATTTAATTATTCGATGGTATCTATTAGACAATCGCTGACATTTTAGTTACATTATCTTCTTAATTTTTGTTTCAATAACAATAACAATATCATCCAAATACATCCATAAAGTTCCTGTTTTGGATTGTAGCCTCAACAAATCATAGAAACAACATGCTCAAAACATCTCCAACATTGTTAGTTTTCGATCGATACTGGTCCCTTTTCGCACGAGACCGTCCAGAGTGGCAATTAGACGTGACTTGGCTATAATCGTTAATGTTTAGCACCGGGCACATATTTCTGTGCCTTTGCGCAAATGCACCACCGCCGTCTGAGCCGTGTGTGACTCCCGACCAATCAGGATGCAGATAACAGCTGTTCCCCGCATGTGTTCTTTTTTCAAATCGCTCCCCGATGAGAATGAGGGTAGTTTTGCGCCGCCGTTCCAATGAGAAGTGGTCGGTCTTGATTTCGTATGCCGGGGTGAAAGGGGGGGAGCTAAATGGATTAAATTAAAAGGTTCTTTCGTAATTTCTCGATTTTCCGTTACTCGTCTAAATTATGAGTAATTTAATATTGTCATCCGAGGGATCCACAACCGCTTCAGCCATTTGAAATAGAATCTTTCTAAATCTTTTCAGTGAATTTGCATAGTACAATATTTATGTCTAAAGTTACCAAACTCTTCGTCTTAAAGTAACATAGGAGTTTGATAATGACGCAATGATTGTCTGATGATTTTGAACTTTTGCTATACTTTTTCCAACATCAAGGCACATTTTACAAATTCACCTACGAATTTAGCTGCTTCGAAATGCGTGACTCGTTTACTTTATTCTCGTTGATAAATAGTATGCTAATACTAATTTATTACTCTATACCTGTAATCGATCAATTTTTGAGAATTTGAAGTAGAATCATAAATAAAATAATATGAACAGCCGATGGTGGTGGTCATCTTGGCGTTAATGTCTCAATTTTGCTTTCGCGTGCAAGAGCCCGAGGCCCATGATCCAGGATTTGGTAGATCAGGCGGTAGAATAAAATGTATATACCACAGCCGGTAAATTCTGTAAAAACGCTACCGTAGGATATATTAAATTAAAAGGGAAATATCAAATACCTGCACGGCATAAAATTCTAAGCAACACCGCCTAATTGCCCGGAACCCTTTGCCTTATACCAATTACCGCTCCATTACCGCAATTTAAATAAAATAAGGCAATACTTAGCCGGCGCACACATCGCGCGGGTGATTTCTCCAGGGCGCCGCTCCAATGGCGCCCAGACAGGGACCGGCTTATTGTGGCGCAGTCAGTGGATTGGCGGATTTTAATGTGACGGTAATTTTTTTCATTTTTTTATTCTATGCAGCGAGAAACGAGCAGACAGCCCACCTAATGATAAGCGATAACTGTCGCCCATAACATTTACGATTCATGTATTTAGGTTGCAGGCAACAAAAATGCAGAAGCGCATGTGCCTTGGACTAAGATACAATGTCTCATATCTGTAATTGCGCTGGCTACCTTATTCTTCAAACCGCAGTATTTTAACCGCAATATTTTTTCTCTCTAATCTAATATTCCTCCCTTTCAGTGGCCCAACACTATCAGTTAACGAATCCCTTAAGCTACTCAACAATTTGTTCAACGTTTATTTATTTTTATTTATTTATTTAACAGTTTATTGCACACATTAAAATAGTAACGTTATTCTTTTATGTAGACAAAAATTTCTGTATGGCATTTCAACATCGTAATATGGGAACAGAAATAGATAATTTACAGTTATACATACTGTACAATTGTACAGTTTACTATTGTACTTACCTTTTCAATGTAAACTTAACCATTCAATGAAATATTACTCAAAATCAAAATAAATAAATACAGTTTCGCAATTACAAGTTAATCCGCGATTACAAATTTTAAACATATAATCAGACAATACTAGTCCGAATCGCTTATTAAAAAAAATTACATATAACGTCATTCATAAAAGTCATAACAAACAATTTGATTTCTGTAGGATTGGTTATTTTTCGTGAGTTATGAAAAATATTATGAAATAAGTACAAGTTCAAGCTAATAGTGACCAAATAACTGAATGTTTACAAGAAGGACTGACAAGGACAGATTATCCCCCGACTATTGCCATATCCACACTTTATAATTTTTACTACTGTCAGTCAATACGGACTTATCGTAGTCCTATCATATTAACAAAGACATGACGACATGATTGGTACAGTTGGTTAACATGTTCGATTCCCGGTCGACCAGTAATTGAAATCTTGAATTTTAATTGCTATTACGAGCCTGGGTGTATTATATGTAATAAACATGTATTGAAAAAAACTTTTTACGTTAGCTGAGAGGCGCTAAAAGAATTTAAAATATTTTTTTTTCCGTCTCAGCCGTAAAACGTCCATTTCGTCCTGCTCCCCATTGCTAAACATAGGACTCCTCCCACTTATCGACGCTGTGTCTCTTGCATGCATCGGCTAACTGTAATCTTTACGAGGTCGTCCGTCCACGGAGGGTCGTCCCATACTACGATTGCTGGTAAATATGCCACTATATTTTATACCAGCAGTATAGGTTGATTATCGAAAGCTGGCGCGCTCCATACAAACGAAGTTTGATCATAATTTCCCTATTAACCAATCAAATCCAATGAAACTTTGTAAACGCGATTTAGAAACCAATATCTATGTCTGTGGTTTGTCAGATTTTTCGTCAAACATACCTACAACCACATACTGTGTGGTCACCAACAACCTTTCCACTCAAACGGCCATTGGTTCTGCGAGCTACATTTTAATGAAACAAAGCTAAGAACAATCACAATTAAACTAAAACTTTCAAATAGAGGAAACCGCACCCAAATCGGTATGTCCGTTCGGGATCTACGATGTCACAGACAGACACATACTCGTACATCCACAGGTACAGACTTCAAACTTAGAACACCCCTCTTTTCTCATCGGGGATTAAAAACAGTACCACTAAAGTCACGTCTCCATACCAAAGCCCGAATCCACCAACCGCATACCATATGTCGATACGCAATCAAGCTCTACGTATGGTTGCAATTAGTCGCTCAGTCCGCCCTCTGGCTTCGTCTGATTTCTCGGGGGGCATCTTCTGCTCGTTCCATATGCCATCTCACGGGCAATCGTAGAAATATATGTGCGTCTTTATGTTTTCCTAGTATCTTTTTAATCAAGGCTAGCGAGGCTTGCGTCTGTACGTCTGTGGCTTGAAATTAGTTGGAATTCAAGGTAATATCTGGTGTGGTGTGAATGTCATGGAAATCAGTTTGAAAAATATTGTAGTATATTTTAGCAGAAATAAGTACATTCTTGTTAGCTTACAGGTGACTTGCCAGGTGTAGGTGTAAGCGTTATATATGAGTGACTTCAAGATTCTCATAAAATAACAAAACTGATATTTTGTGGTTTTAATTAAGTTATAGGATTTTATAAATAAACGTCAGGCATTTGTGTAAATTGTAAATAATATGCGCCACTAACTTGATTGATAATTTTCATAGTGGGATTTAAGATAAAAAGTGTAAACATATCGCTATCGCTAAGAAAGAATTTTAGGACATTCACGCAGAAAGACGACGAAATGTGGTTGGCAAATAAAGAAAGTTAAAAACATTCCCTCCTTCGTCACAGTGCGAGGTACGTATCTATGGTCAACACTCCTTTTGTTCACCAAAGAACCATTATCTGTGATTTCTTATAAGAATGTTTTAAAGCTATCAATCTATAACAAACGGAAGCGATAAGTTAACCGTGAGGTCTGTACAAAGGGAGCAGGACCCAGCACTAAATAGTTTATGCGAGCTCTCAATAAAAAACTCAATAAGTTAACACTCCTAAACTTACACGAATCTTTGCTCGTCACAAGAACAACCTTTATTTTTCTTTTTTTGCGGGTAAACCCAAACAGGTTGTCCCAAGTCGGGCTCCAAAAAGTTGCTCCTTAAATATTCATACCTCGCGAAAAGTTTCGCAAGACCCAAAGAGCTGAACCTCATCAAATTACAAGTTGCGCCGTCATTGGATCAAGCGGAAAGGATAAAGAGCATATTTTAGTTTATATGATTTTTAAAGTGGATAATAATTTTGATTTGATTTAGTATGGCAATTAACGTTGCCAAAGGTTTCTTTCACTCATTTTGATTCCATCATGGAGATTAAGAACGCGTTACTCGAGGTGCGTTGTTAGTGCGAGAACTAAGCTGATATGCCTCGCACCTACCTTGTATTGTAATGATTAATAATGTATGGCATCAGGAAAGAGGCCCATGGGCGGATTAAGAAACGATGGATTAACATCGCTGAGTCGGATGTAAGATCAAACCAAAGACCGGGGAAGTGGAGAAGAATCAGTAGGAAAGCGCACCCTGGCAAAGGCGCTAGGACGATGATGATGATAAGTAATTAATGGCAAGTAGGTAAGGTACCGGTCCAGACGGAATTTTCGAGCTTAAAATAGTCCTACTACCCGGAAATTCCCAACCACCTACTACTTTCTTCTCTTAGTTTGGGGCTAGATGGCGTTGTGTGAATTAGCCCACGATAATTTTTTTATTTCTTCTTCTCTCGTTTACCAGCATTAAAATTAATATATACAGCTTTGTAGCAATAACTTCCAGTCTTTCGTATTCATCAGATTTCCTTTTGTCTTTCAGATTTAATCATAGAAGTTATCTGATTAAGTTAATCATTATCATCATCCTAGTAGTTACGCCTGGCTTATTCCAGGTCCACAATAATCTACAAAAAATCTTAACAATCCAAAGTCAGCTTAAATTTGTGGCTTGTGGCTTTCCCGTCTCTAACTGAACTATAAAGACGACCGTCTGCGGCGACCGCTCGAGGCGAACTGGCAAACTTTTAATTTCTACACCGCAGCCATTGACATCGGTCCGTTGCGATTGGCGGGAAACTTGCACAGATAAAGGCGAAGTTTTGAATTTAGAATTGCAGTGATCGAGCGGTGTCAAGGAATCTTGTGATTTGGGTGGACCGTTTTATTGGATTGTTTTAGTTTGGTTTTGGTTATTTGTAATCCCTAATATAGCCCGCACTACTGCCAAATATTATTGACTGTGACATATAGAGAATGGTGCGAAACATCGTGTGTCTCGTTCATGTGCAGTTCCATTTTCACTTCGTCAACACAAAGGATCGGAAGCCACCTAAGAACAGTCTCAAATCCAATTAGAGAACCTTCATGGGCTGCTAAGTGCGAGCGCCGTGCGCTTGCTGACTGACAGACAATAGAAGCTTTCTGTCACAAATCTAAAATGCATACACATTTGGGACAAACCGTGCATAAATGTGTGTTACAGACCTACGTCTGGTTACGTTAAAACAATAAAACTAATGATCACCTTTCTTTTTTATTTATATATTTTTGTACCATTATTTTAAATGAATTTTTTAAATAATTATTTATTTATTTTATACAAAACGTCCACTCAAACAGTCCAATCACTATATTCTTATACCTTAATACTAAATTAACAAATAACTTTATCATCAAAATAACCCACCCCTGACCGCTCCCGGCGCAAAGGTGCCCATCACGTTCGCTGCATTACCGCGTTGAATCGCAATGGCCAACCTCTGCACCAAGAACGACCTGGAGCGGGAGTGATCACCTTATCTAATGGTATTGTAAAGTAAATAGTAATATCGTCAATCAAGGAAGGGTCTTATTGAACTGACCATTTTAACATTATGATTGTTTTAACACCTCACCAGTTCAAGATCCCTGTTATTAGGGAAAGCTTCGAAGCTGACGTCGACGTCAATATTGACAAATGAGAATACGTTACCAAAATCTCGTACAGCATTACCCAAAACGCTGCCAACTCAATTAAAATCAGTACAATGCGACGCGACGCGAAAAAAAGCGAAACAAACCTTAATGTAAAAAGCAATAAGCCCAAAAATCCAGCGTTAATTAATCGCAAAACATCGTATTAAAGCGGACACGCGTTGAAATGTGAAGCTAAACGGATCGCAATAAACAATCAGGACAATGGTCAAACAAAAGGAGTGGAAAAAAAACAGAAAAAAAATAACACCGTCCCTTCAGGCAGATCAAACACATTTTCAATTCTCATCAAAAAAGTGTAACGTTATGACGTCCCTAATAAAAACGGCTCGCAATATTCGCTGTACTCGCAGCAATATCGTAATGAACAGCCTGTATACACGGCGGCCATTTAATCTCGCACCTGTATCACACTGTATAAAAGTTGGTGCACCGTGCGGGCGGCAGCGGGATGGAGAGATGATGAACAATTTGACCTGAAAGATGTATGAGAGTATTTTTAAATATAACAGTTGAGTTTAATCGTATTAATTTTGCCAAAAGTAAATCAATACCATTTTTTTTGTATATCTAAACGGTGAATTCAGAGGTTCACCAATTTAAATTGAAAAAAAAAATAAAGAAAAATATTATTAAATAACAATATCTAACAATACAAACTTTATTGGAAAGCTAATATACCAAAAATGTTTTAATTATGATTTCTGCGATGTGGACGCTGCGGTTGGCGTGTTACATAGCCCAATTTTGATGTCAAATTTTCAAACACTAATTTAACTAACTAATTTCGCTAATAAAATTCAGTACCTTACGTTTGAGGGATATTGTCTAAAATTGTCAGACCTTTCTGTAATTCAGAGAAAAATTGTGTGAAAACGTACACATGATATTCAACTTTATAGTGGCAGAAATTAAGTAGAATCTGACATGTGTGGGACAGTTATGCCGGATAATATTTTTGCTAACGAACTTTTATGTACTACACCGTCAGCAATAGATAGTTAGTATTATGTGGCGCAGCGTGGGTAGGTTTCCGATTAGGTGGACCGACGATCTGGTAAAGATCGCATCTAACAACTGAATGTGTTAGGCACAAGACCAGGCTTTGTGGAGATCTCTGGGAGAGGTATATGCCCAGCAGTGGGCGTCTTCCGGCTGATATGATGAATATGTGGCATACATAGCCTACGGTAAAAGTGCTATATCTGCAGCACCAGTATTAGTATGCTGTACTACAGCTTACAGTAGCGCCAAAACCGCTTCTGCCCATGCAGTGCCCCACCCGCCAAGTCGCGGCCGGGCCGCTAAACGGTCGGCAGTTACCTCGGCCTAAACAAATACGCCCATCCACGTAAGGGAGTTTGGGCCACATTAAAACATTGTTTAGGCGTCCAACGTGTGACATTAGAGAATCGCTGACGCCGTAATGGGGGGCTGTTTTTTTCTTGATTACAATTACAACTGGGCTTTCGGGCCTTGCTTGACCCAGATGTTTGTTGTGAGGGTTATGCTGTCGGTTCTTGGTCGTCTGCACCCTTGCTATGTTATTGGATGGCGCGCCTTGGGGTTAGGTACTTAGTTGCCTAATTGTGGTAAGAAGGTGTTGTGATTGGGATGTTGAGCTAGGAATTCTGTGTGACAATGACAATATGCTGGTTAGATTGCGTACTGTTTTGAAGTCGTCGGGGCTATTGCACTTCCACCAGAGAAGAACCTTAAACCGTAGGCATATTCCGAATCTCACTCGGTGTCCATTGAATGGGTCTTATTCTGATCAGTATAAAGACTAAAATTGCCATATTTCGCTGTTCTTACTTCTGGGCGTGACTACACTCGACCTGAAGAAGGCTGAATTTGAGTGTCTTAGCTTAAAGATGTCGTCCATAGGAGGATACGTGGAAAACATGTGTCTAAGCCTGCCGGTATCAGGAAAGAAATCCCGCGAGAGGCCCAGGAAGAGATGGATTATCATCACCGAGTCGGATGCGAAAGCAATGGCTCATGAGGAGGATGGTGAAGTCCGGGCGAAATGAAGAAAAAAAAGTTGGCGGGTCCTGATAAAAACCGTGATAAACGCTAGGATGATGATGCTGATTATGCGTGCACAGTATAGCTTTGCAGCACTGACGTGCATCAAAGCGCACGACAGCATCGGGCGGCCATCCATAACGCCCGCAGGTGGCGGTGATGATCCAATCTGGTCAGGTCCCTCTCCCGCGTCACTGAGGTCAGGTAGTGTCGCTCCACTGTAATTTCCTGATTTGCCAAATCCTGGACCATGGTCAAGGCATGGAAATGTGTAGCTATGTAGACTTACTTCTTAAAGGTATCAACGTCGTATTCGGTCTTGAAACTTACGCACAGAAAAAGAATCATTTACGACGACACGAATTCTAACCAACATTCCTCCTATACTTCACCAAACAACACCAGAACTAAACATCCCTCGTCCAAAATCGCCAACAAATGCGCGTGATGATAATACAGCTTAGCATGCGAGCACTGGCAGTGCATCAAAGCGCACGACAGCATCGGGCGGCCATCCATAACGCCCGTAGGTGGCAGCAAGTGTTGCCGCATCGCCGGAGAGCCCTGCTAGATGCTGTTATGGTGAATAAAGGGCTAGTACAGAAGATCGTCTATCTTTTCTTAAGAAAATCATCATCATCACAGCCCGTAACAGTCCACTGCAGGACTTAGGGCCTCTCCCACGAAAGGGGAGGTCATTGCCAGAATCTCCACGCTTGGCAGGCGGGTTGGATATCGCAGTGTTTAAATATAATAATGGAAAATGCTGCTGCCCATTTTCCAGACTACGAAAAATCTTTATCTTTTGCCTCGAAAACATTAGTCGCCTTGTACGATACCCATGAATGTAAGGGGTTGGTTCTATTATACTCTGCCGGACACCACATGGCCTAAGAAATTAACATAGAAAAAAGAAACGCGACTACAAAAGTTAACCGACAAGAAGCACCTGACAAAGTATATATAACATATATTACCTAAACAACTAAACCGATTTTAATGAAACATAGCACAGAACCACCTCGATTAAACTTTCTTTTATTAAAGCTTTCAAATAGAGAAAACTACATCTAAATCGGGTTATCCGTTCGCGAGCAACGATACCACAGAGAGACACACATAGCCACAGATGTCAAACTTGTCATTTGTCTTGTCAAACAAAGAAACGAACATTCCCGCTGTACTTCACCAAATATAACACTAGAACCAAAACAGCGTTCACCCAAAATAGCCAACAAAAGCGCGTGATGCCAATACAGTTTAGCATGCGAGCACTGGCAGTGCATCAAAGCGCACGACAGCATCGGGCGGCCATCCATAACGCCCGCAGGTGGCGGCAAGTGCCGCCGCATCGCCGGAGAGAACTGATAGATGGCCGCTTCTTGCGCGGGATGGTGTTATGGCTTTGTTTATTTTGTGCTTGTAATGCTTGGTGGGGTTAATTATTAATGGGATGTGAAAATTTGGGTGGATTAAAAATACAGGTGGGAATGGGTAGGTACAGGTACAAAGCGCAGTGACTGCGGGGTCATGTTGGAAACTTATTTTTCTTTATTTTGTGGCGAAATTGATAAAGGGCTACGTGGGGTACACTAAAAGTTTTGCGTAACTCATTAATAAAATAATTTACATGTAAAGTACTATTTTTATTGTTTTTTAAAGTATTCTCCATTACATTTGAACACTTTTTCATTCGGTGATACCATCTCTGAAAACATGAGGACTACATAATAGGAAATGGAAATTTGCCTACGCTTTTCGTCAGCCTCAGTTTTGCTAGTTTGTTGTAACCTTCGAACACCCCAACGGAAAAAAAACCGCGACCTCAAAAGTTATTAGCTTAACCGACAGGAAAATATCACAAAACACCCGAAAAAGTTAACCCGAAAAACTTCACATTTCCCAAACTACTAAACCGCTTTCAATGAAGCTAAGAGCCATCTCGATTATACTGACTTTTATTGAAATAAAGAAAACCGCATCGAAATCTCTCCGATACAAACCAACAAGTCCCATTTTTTTCGACGGATGGTAAAATACCTGACGTTTCCAAAGTAGGTAAGGCTGGGGGCACACGAGCGTAATTTCGCTCTCAATCCACCTTCCCAACAAATGAGCAACTGATTCAGTTGCGCATCAAAACGAAACTATCATTAAATATGAAACCGTATGTTATTTTTCCATTTCTGTCCCACTGCAAGGCAAACCTCATCTTCCACGAATGCAGCGCAAATAACGCGACTGAAGTTACAAATTTATTATTTATCTATTATACGGAGGCACGAATGAACGGTGCGACAAATCGACGGTTATGTTGCATAGAGGTAGTGTCATTGTGGAATGCTCTTCTACATACATTACGTATGTGCATACACACTTACATCCGTATTCCATAGAGGCAGGCAGAGTCTTCAACACTGCCAAATACAACCGAGCTAACGTAGTATTTATTCAGTAGATAAAACTACCACTTGTTCAGTAGATAAAACTATCACAATTTTGCATTACCTACTGTTAAATGTCCGATGGATATGGAGGCCTGGAGACCTGTAGGTTTATCTAGCATAAGGGGTAGGGTTAGGGTGAGGGTAGGACAATACGCGAACGAAGCCGCGCCGAGCCAAAAAGACAATGACAACAAGATACCTAAAATACTTATAACATAGGTATTATGTTATAAAATATAGGTATATTAAAAGACCCCATTATAAAACAAGTCGTCAATAATCGTAAACAAAACAAGCCGGAATCATTCCGAGCGATCGCGACAGCAATAAAGGCCTTAACCCTCCCACCATCGAACGGCCACTTGTGACCCCAAAACGGTCACACTAAAATTTTAATTAAATATATCGAAATAAAATCATAAATACGGAACGACGTAAATTCGTACCTTTATTAAATCCATTAGGAGGGTTAGAGGAGGGACTGTATATCACGATATTATTGTGCCTCACACGAATGTGGAAAGTGGGACCCGGTGGGACCCACCCCCCTAACCCCCCGGGGAGGGTTGGTCAATACAATTAAGGCCGGCAAGATTTCACACGTACAATTTGAATTTTAAACAATAGTTTGTCATATAAATTTAATTTTATGTTTCGACGGGGTGTTCGCATTTGTTCTCTCACATTTGTATTGTGGATAGGTATTTGTTTCAGTTTTAGTTGTATTCTATCGTTTAACGGTGGGTATATGAAGTATGTGTCGCCTGCATTTTCAAGTAGAAGCCATTTTGATCAAAAAGCTGACAATACGACTTTTATATTTATAATAGGTACTTCGTAGATATCGTACTAAATCGTGTACTTCTTGAACTTCCACCTTAGCTTTTCGTGCTAAAGCTAGTTCATTGATTTTATTATGTATATATGTTTACATAAATAAATTAGAATACTTATATTTTCATCAATTGTAACAAAAAACTCTTAAGCGGCTCATGGACAAAATAAAATAACTAAATATGCCAAGCAACGCACACCCTGTACTTCTATTACAGAAACAAATGTCATTTAGAACTAGGGACAGATGAGGGTAGCAATTAAGTTGCGGCCGTAAAGAATAAAACATGGACTCGGCGGGCCACGGACACTATCGACGGTGCTGTTGCACACGGAGCTCTATAATATAGTTCTATCGCTGGGTCTTATAGCGCTTCAACACAATCGGCCATGGTGGGCCATGATCATAATGTTTATATGGCCATGATGATGATTTTTGTCTACATTAGTCTAATAATGACGCTATATCGTTCGTCGTATGTATATAAGATGCAGTAGCTTAGCTTGCCCTCCAGGGGCCCCGTATCAATAGTTGTCTAGGGGGCCCCCTAGTTGATACCCCCAAATGAGTTACTTAAATCCTGCTTAAGTCAATAAATGGTCGAGCGCAGCGAACTGACACAATTTCGCGTGTGCGTATTAAAAATAACTTTAATCACTGAATATGCGAACATTTGTGTGACAATAAACTCTAAAAGCGGGGTACAGAAGTAAATTCAGTAATCTCTTTTCTTACTACTAAAATCTAAACCGCTATCTCCATAGGTATCGCTCGAGTACATCACCCATACAGAACCTCGCGAGCCAAACTAGGCGCGTAACTTTTCATAACGCGAGTTAGTGCGGCCGCGCGAAGGGTTAAGTCGTGTTGGACACGGGTCAAATTTGAACAGGCCCTGAATCCGGAATCGAATTAGCGGACGAGTGTCACTTTTGTGTTGGTAGGTTAAATAGTGGACATGTTGTAAAATTATTTCATTTCCTTGCCATTTTTCCAATTTTTCTTTTACAATAATAGATCCATCCTCATCCACAGCAATAAAAATGTTTAAAAATGGAAAAATGGCAAAGATCTCGAGTATTGCGCTTAGCAACACATTTAGCGATTATTTATATTCATATTAAAATTTTATAAAAGAACTAAGTAGGTATTAAAATTTAGCTATTTTGACTTTCTCTTTTTCTGATTGAAGTCAAATTAAAATTTTATTAAAATATGTACGGACATATTGTTGCTTTTGGTACGGACCAAAAGCAACAACCGACCACATTGACACATTACAAATAAACATGACTACCTTAACATCTTGTAATTACGCCATTGAATTTCCGAGTCCGTTAACCCTCCGCGCTCCACGGCCCAGAAAAGGCCCGAAAAACAATAAAACGCGTTAACGGCAACGGTGACACGATTATGTTTTGACAAAATTGCAATCTCCGCCAGGGCGCATCACATCCTCTCTAATTAGAAAAGTTGTGCGCCGCGATACGTTTCGTAAAGCTGAATTAGTATTTTGCGGGTACACTGTACCCGGGGACGGAGGCGATTAAAGCCGGGTAACTGCCGCCCCGGTCCGGTTCGGATTGAGAATTATCGTTTTTGAAGACGACGCGTTTTTAGGTCGCCGGTAGTGATAGGGTTAAGGTTTGGTCGTTTGAGGAGGATGGCTTGGTATTGGGAGGACGGGAGTTTTGTCGTTTTAAAATCTATTAGAAAATTGTATTGTGCTGTGAACGAGATATTGGTTTTATTGGGTATAGGTTTTCGTTTTAGCTTTAGAGACTTTAAGTATGTAGTTGTTAAAAGTTTAAAAATAATTCGATGAATTATAGAGTTGAAAAATATTTGATCCGTGAAAGTATCGCTAGTAGGCTTTTCAGAAAATAATAAAATTAATTATCGACCGATACGTACCTAGTATAAAACAAAGTCGCTTTCCGCTGTCTGTATCTATGTACGCTTAGATACTTTAAACTACGCAAGGGATTTTAATGCGGTTTTCTACAATAGATAGAGTGATCCAAGAGGAAGTTTTATAAGCAAGAAAAAATTAGTAGGTATTTATAAAGTAGGTATACAGGTCCACTAGTAATGTATATATTACGTAGCTACAATTATTCTTAATTACTTAGTAGGTATTTTCCCGCAACATTGACCGCCGTAGACTAAGATAAAAAAACGTTCAAAAGCCTGCTGAGGTAAATATAATACGGGCCACCAAAACGCAAAAAAAAAAAAATTGTAAACGATAGTTGAAATTCTACAAACTTCTTATCTGATAAAAATGTAGGGTAGGATAGATTAGAGCTAGAGTAGGAGTAGGGGTAGGTACAGTTCAACAAATTGAAACCACGCGAACGAAGTCGCACCAGGCAGCCATTTATGAAAAAACCCATCCTCTATTTTGTGTACAAAAAGAACAACACAGAAAACTAGAGCCGTTAATTTTAAAATTCGAACATTAAAGAGAAACACATGAGAAACACTTAACCCTTCCATAATGACTGCGACCGCTGACCTGAAAAAAATGAAACGAGCACAGACAACGAAAATTGCAGCCCATAAACAATGGAAGTACAGCAAGAGCAGAATGACCGAAATTAATTCCATAAACAACATCACATATGCAGCCATAGACAATAATTCGCACGCGCGCTTTCCGAACGAATGCCACGTGGCTCCGCAAAGATGGCTACTAGTGATGTAGCGACCAATACTGTTATAAAAACCAAAATGCGAAATGCGAGTTTCCTATATTCATATTGTTTCATATTTCTTTTAACATTTAAGAGCGTCGGTGGCCTAATGGTTAAGGAGTCCGACTCGTAAGCGAGAGTACATTAGTTGACCGATGCGCTTACGGTGACAGAAAACATTGTGATGAAACCTGCACATTCAGGCGACTGAATGTGTAACCATGGTCCAATCTGGTCAGGTTCCTTTGTCAACTGATCTGCCAAATAGATAAAGTAGTTCTGTGGCCCAATTTTTTAACAACATACAGTTAACTTAGAAGACACTAATTTTACAAAAATTTAAATAAGCATAATATATTTTTTTAAGTTAGTTCCAAGTCTAAAACATTGCATCACGATAGCCACATTAGCTACACTACATCAAATCCGTAGCACCACGCCTACGCCCCGCATACCTCTTTCGATGGAACCGATGGTAGTTCTTGACTAACAATATTTTAAAATAAATATTATCTACGATTTAAAAACAAATAAACTGCAAATAGTACCTACCCTAATATATGTATGGCTGAACTACACATTGCTTTTCTTTTAATTTCTATAATTCCATTGTCCACCATTTCCCAACACTAGTGGACAGCAAGATGGCCCCCGACCTTTTGGCGGGAAGCGCTGTCTGTAATGGCGTCTTTTTACGCTACCTGCTTGCTAATTGGAGATTACGGATGTAATGTGTAGGGCGCTAGTTAATGTCGATTGTTATTGCGTTAGACTCAGATTTACATTTTTATTTTTATTCTGTTTCACTAATTGTTGGAAATGTATTGAGGTGACGCCGGGCGGAGTTTGGGGGTAGGTGTGCCTTTAATTTTCAGTAGGTAGTTTCTGAGGTAATTATTTGATTATTACTGATACTGTCTGGGACACTACTTTTTAACCTTTTGCGTCGAGTCAAACGGTTTTAAATGTTGATTTTCGACATGAAAAATTCAATATTTTGTAAATTACTTTGGCAACACCGAATGCGAGTTGTTAAAAAATAGGGAAATTCAGCGTCATGCATCAAAATATTGAATTTTAATGCCGAAAATAAATATTTTAAACCGATCGACTCGAGGCAAGCGGTTCAAAAATACGGCCCCTGTCCGCTTTAAAGACTTTCTACCGTGAGCTTTAATTTTTTTTTTCTCATAAAGGTAAGCCTACATACCCCTTCACAATCATAACTCCACACCGCCAATATAATCTTGTAAAACATAATCTCAATAGGTAGGTTAAGGATAAAACTCCCTCCATATTGGCGACAACTCAACCCTATCTACCCAATTGCGCATTAAACCGGGTAACGTATGCAAATGATCCCGTTAAAATTATTGTAACAATAAAACTGAACCACCTAAGTTGCCCCTTGAAATTGGCGTTTATTTTATACAAAAATAAACAACGGCTAACGGTGTATTCCTAATTAGATCACCTACGGATACAATCCAAGATGGCTGCCGTTCCCGCCATCTGTCGCGAGTAAAACGAATTTATTTATACGTCTAATTGCCGCGTACGGTGTTGCCATTATATTGTGATATTCTGCGAAATATTTAAGGGCAAATATGGGTTTAGAACGTAATTATGGGTAACGAAGTGTTGGGATTAAAATGGGAATAAGAGGTGGGTGTTTTTGTTTGTTAGTTAGCACCGTGTAAATTACGCTTCTAAATTGTACCTATTTAGTTGTCTTATAATCGTAATATTACACAAATTTTCCACTTCATTATCTAAATGTCACACTGATCTAGTGGCAGCTTGTGAGACCGATAACCAACGTTAAGCAACGTCCATAAAGACCGGGAACTGGATGGGTGACCGTTAATAGTGCCTCCTAATACCGTTGGTCAAGCGAAGTGTGGTGTCTGGCAGAAAAGAATAGCACCAACCCGTTACACTCGTGTGTGTCGTACAAGGTGACTAATGTTTTCGAGGCAACTGATCTAGTCTAGTTTCTAGGCAGCAGCGTTTTCCATTGTTATATTTATAAAAGTGCAGTCTCCAACCCGCCGGCCCAGCATGCAGATTATGGCAATAACCTCCCCTTTTGTGGGAGAGGCCCTTAGTCCTGCAGTGGACTATTATGGGCTGTGATGATGAAGCAAAGTTCAACAAGGTCTTCCGCTGCGGAGCCTGAGGCTGGTTGAACAAACTCTAGAACCGATCGGCGGCGCCTCAGGACGGTATATTTTATGGTTAGTCACTGTTAGAACCGTGTAGATACTTACTTAATATTTTGAATTTAAGTATGGTAACTCTGACTGTTATGTCGTACGCGCGTATGCACTTAACTCCGGTAATATCATCGCAGTCGGTGGATCCACGACTACATTTAAACAGCGACGGTTATCGTTGCAAAGTTTCGGCGGGAACGATTCGAGACACGTAGCGCCATCTGTCTTTTTAATATGGAAATGGACAGTCAAATTACTGGAAGTATTTTATGTGCAGTTAGATACGAGTACTGTACAGATGTACTAATATATGTGTGAATAGGCGATTATGAAATACTAGCCGTTCCCAGCGGCTTTCAACTGCGTGCAGTTCAGATCTCTGTAAACATTCATCTTTCCCCTGGGACCTTGTTATTTTACCTTAGTTTTTGTAAAACACTTATAATTGGCAAAAAAATGCCTCCGAATATCATATCGAATCGAGAAGGGGAGCGTCTAACGTCAAATTTTGTACACTTCAAATATTATTTCATAGTTTTAACTTCGAATTACTTAATAGACAAAATACTATCTATTTTAAAGGTTTTTTACGGAATAATCGCCTGATCACACTGGCTCAGCCTGTCTACCAGTACAAATGAAATGATGATTAAATAAAAATTATGTGTGTGATTAGTCAGATCAAAATAATAGAATTAAAAATAACAGCAATATTATCTGTCTTCGAATGAATCACCATGATCTTTTAAAACATGTCCATTCCGTTAATTAATATTAGCATCGCGTCAGATCCGGTTGTGCATTCCCGCCCGAGTTTTTGTCCACTTCGCATTTCCTTAGACATTTTTGGTGGTGAGTTTATTGGCATTCCAGTATTAAACTTATATCCTAAAATATTATTCCCTTCCATAACGCATAACAAATATATAATTAAAATAAAATAAATCCGTGGGGTCCAGGCGCTCATACTCTCTTCAAAGAGTTGTGTAAGCGCCTGGTTAACGCTTCGCACGAACAAAAGGCTGGTCAATACCTTGGCCAAAGGATCAGCCTCGCGATACAGCGAGGCAATGCGGTCAGTCTTTTGGGGACAATTCCTTTAACAAGGGACTTGGGGCAAGTTTTTTATTTGTAAATATTATTTTATAATTTAGTATTAGCATTATTTAATTTATTTCTGTCATGCAAATATTTCGTTTAATAACCTATTTAATAAAACATCCAAATATATATTGGTAATGCAATATAAATTGGTAATACAACACTCACTCTCCAGAGTTGCCTCCTGGAAAGCCAACGCCAAAACTGTGGCTAATATAGAATAAACACATTACAATTCCTCTCTGTATAAATTGGTATTACTGGAGGAATAAGTGTAGTAGAATAATCAATAAGAAGTCAGAGTATGGTACACCACTGCACTGTTATAATAGTGACATACCTACTTAACTTTATTTAGGGTCATTCATGTTTAACATTCATCATCATCACAGCCCGTAACAGTCCACTGCAGTACTTAGGGCCTCTCCCACGAAAGGGGAGGTTATTGCCATAATCTCCACGCTTGGCAGGCGGGTTGGAGATCGCAGTGTTTAAATATAATAATGGAAAATGCTGCTGCCCATTTTCCAGACTACGGAGACTCTTGATCTTTTGTCTTGAAAACATTAGTCGCCTTGTACGACATCCATGAATGTAAGGGGTTGGTGCTATTCTTCTCTGCCGGACACCACACGGCCACCGGACACCACACGGCCGTTTAACATTACTATAAATAAATTAATAAACATGCTTGGACAAATTCAGACAGCGCCATCTAGCCACAAAGTAAACAAAGCTTGTGTTATGGGTGTTAGCTAACTGATAACTGCTTACATACTTTTTTTTCTTAAATGCATACTTATTATACATAATACATACCGTGACAGAAATTATTAATCATTATTTCAATTTCTGCTCGGCCGGAAATCGAACCCAGAACCTTTGCGTGGCAAACCGGCATCTTAACCAACTGAACCACTAAGGTCCTCAGGTATTATAGTGATATACCTACTTACCTTTTCATATGGTATTTTTATTTTATTTCTAAACATTACTTACCCCATTATAATTTTACATCTTGTCGTCAATCCTCACTTTGGCATTGTACTACCAACATCTTCAAAAAGTTTTGATATATCACTAACATTATCTGTCAAAATTCTCGAATAAACCCCTAATTTTATCGTTTGTAAAACTCCTCTTAATACCCTAAACGGCAAAGGATCCCATTAGAGAAAATAAAATCTTGCAGATAATGTCTGATGCCCCGTCTTCTCGACAGACAATAACTTCGTCATAAATCGCACTTACAGCGGTCGCAACTGACGAGTTTCACTTTTTATTGCCTCTGTCTAGTCATTACAGGGGGGCTAGGACCCCCCCTAATGGCTGAAGAGGGGGGCGAAGCCATCTATCAGGGTAATATTGCTGTTTATTTGTTTTTATATCGCAGATAATATTTCTCTAAGAACATTGTGAGTCATATTGTAATAATGAATGATTTATTCCATCGGTTAATTGCGTTGGGAAGAGATCTACGAGCGTAGAAGGTGCTACGAAGTTTGATGAGGCGTAGCTCCGTAGCTGTTGTGTTGTGATGCGTTGTTGCAGGTAGAGTGTATTATGGTGGTTGTTGAAGCATATATACTAATTTTTGCTCGACATTTGTTCATTAATACGCCACTAGATGGCGTTGTTTTGTGGATATTTTTCGTTTCTTTGTTTTCTATTTCGCGCTCTATTTGGATTTATAGAGTTCAATTAATTATTTTATATCACTTATTATTATTGACGAACCCTAAATGAATGCACATTTTTTGTCTGTATTTACTATATAAATGTATTACCTGTATAACTAGAGTACATTATTCTTATTAAGTTATTATTAATACAGTATCAGTTACCAGAACCAACAGTGGGTATAAGCTTGGTTAAGTTTGGCTCTGCGTTGGCAATTGTCCAAAGATATTTTATTTTATAAAAAGATCCATATACAGGAAGTTGTAGTAAGCGTCCTTAATTAAAATTCAATGCCCAAACACCACAAGCAGCGGCGGCGTCAAATGCCAGAAGCGTACAATTTAATTCGCAACAAAACGTTTCGTTCCCAATTCTGGGCCAATTCCATCAAAACCAACCGTTGTTTAGTGCAAATTAAATGCAATTTAACCCTCAAAAAGCATTTCGACATTCCACAACAAATTCTGTACCAAATTGGCGGCGGATCCAAAACCGGGCGAGATGTTTATTCTGAGGGGGTTGGAACTGAGTAAAGTAACCCATTTGAATGCATACTTGTCCGTCAGTCACGACGATATCGGGAGAGAGCGAGCGTGGCGCGTGTTACCGACCCACCACCGAGGTGGGGCTCGGGCCCCCCCGCGCGCTAACGGGTTAACGGGGGAGACCGGGGACATCACGTACGAGGCTCGAGCTCAACTATTCCTGGCCGTAGAATCGAACGAGCCAACTTGTCACATACGCGATTAAACCTGATTGTGATGTAGGCGCAAGGGATAACTGTTGATTTGATTTTATGTTACGCCGAAACGTCTGTTTGCGCGTTTATTGCTTATAAACTCTCGTTTGAAGCGAACTGTATCGACAAATAAAATTGGCTGTTAAACGGTTATGATTGTGAGTGGATTCGGTATTGAGCGTCGATTACTGCGAGCGTTTTCATTGGTTCGCTTTATGAGTGAGGCCTTTGAATTGGTTGCCTTTATATGCTTAAGCTCCAATTGTAATTTGAGTAACAGTGACGTATGCCTACGTGTCTTGATGACGCTTTGTTTGTGGTGCTTATAAAAAGAAGTTATACAATAACAAAACATTGCATCAGATTAATACTAAGAGGGTTTATTCGGGGTTTATTTTCCCGGGCCAAGGCCCTCGCCCTCCGTTAGGCAAGCATATTTTCCCACCGGCTCATCAACCCCGAACCTCCTCCGAACAAAAAGCAAACCTCTCGTACTCAATCCCATCAACACGAAACACATTCCGTTCGGAAACTTTGTAGAAAACTTCCCCGCCCTCAAACGTACCATAAATAAGGGAGTGGGGGGGAGCACAACAAAAACTCTCCGAGGCATCACCTCGGCACGTCACCCTGCTCAGATTTCATTACCATAAAGAACTGGAGGCCTTAAAACCCCCCAGCAGTGTAAAAGGTGACGTACGCCGACCAGTGTAACTTGGCATCCGAACTACTACAGGTCGCCCCCTAGCGCGCCTAGACTCACCGGGGTAAGAAAGTCGAGGGAGCTCCAGGTATCTTGGTCGAGTCGAATCCCTAAGCGGGCCAGTCCCCGCGTCGAAATGTGCCGTAAATCGTCATAAAACTGTCTAGATCCATGATGTGACGCTGCCCGGGGGTAATTAAAGGACAATTTATAGTTTTGCCCCAACTTCCCCCTTTAGCTCGGCCGCCGAGACGCCCCCGTCTCCACGATGGATGTCGAAGCGCAGTTGGTTTTTGTTTACGATTTTTATGATGTTTTCGTGTAAATATGACACTTTTATTACGTAATAAAGCCGAATTATAAAGATCGTTGGGGCGACGTAATGACTGCTCGATGTCGGCAGTTAGCTGATAAGCTTTTGTTCTTAATAACCGGCTCCCGTTTTTTAAACTAATAAATTGGATACTGTATTCGATATTGGTAAAAAAATCATATTTCAATACACAGAGTTCGACATAAAACACTCTTTTTTTTCGACACGGTCAAGTAAGGCAATAACCCAACCGATAGAAAAAGTCGGATAACATCCGACCAAGTTTACATATACGTACTCAAATATTATATAAATTACCGAATCGATTTTAACGAAACAAAGCTAAGATTAAATTCGATTACACTGGCTTTCACATAGATAAAACATCAAATCGATCCATACGTTCGGGAGCTACGACGCCACAGACAGACACACAGATCGATAAATACACATGTCTATCTTAAAACCCCCTCTTTTTTCGTCTGGTTTTAAAAATATCTCATTTCACTACTTCGTACTCTCACATAATTTAGAGTTAAAAACAGGCGACTCAGATCTGAGACTCGCCTCCTCTATCTCGCAAGTCAGCAAACGTCGCAACGTCGCAATTGCAATGTTTAGCTGTCTCGGTACAGCGCTACTATTCTCTGTCCAGTGGACAAATTCAGAACTAATTTTATAATGTCAGTTTGCAAATGACTGTGGCAGACACTGTGCCGAACCACTGATTCTCATAACACCAGTTTCACTTACCTTGAGTATTAGGGGATGTAAATAAAAATAAATAAATGTTTTTTTTTTTTTTTATAAATGTACTTAAATATTTAACACTTTGTATTGTAACTTCATGATGGAACTCCATTATTACGAATTAAATCACTTTTTGTACACTAGTTCCAGGCAATGCCTGATGGTGAGTAATTCTAAACCGTAATAAAGTGTAATAAAGTGGAACTAGTGTACAAAATGTGATTTAATTAGTAATAAGTTTTATTAATAAGTTATCTTTAATGTACTGGCTTATCAATTAAATAATGTTCATTTTTAATTTATGAAATCAAAGTGCCATTTTGAAACGTCCACTTCCTCCCCACTTTTCTTTACCTCTGGCGACGCTTTCAACTGAACTGATAAGTTGGAAGCCTTTGTATTTAGGTGCGATTCTTTTTAGCGGGATAGCTGCGCTCATACGTCGCCGGGTAAATCTCGGGGGCGCTGATTTAGTGGGGGCGCAAATCCCGCCGCCGCCGCGTTAAGTTTAATTAGCAGGTTTCCGAGGTATATGGAGAGAGTAGGGGCGCTTGAGAGGGTTTGGTCGATTGTTGGGATGTTAAGTTTCTGATATGGATATGGGGCCTTATTTTTTAAACCGGTCGCATCCACGCGAGTGTACGTGCGCTACCTATCTCTTTCACACTCGTGGTAAGCTGCTAGAGATAGAAAAGACAAGCATTAGAAGGCGAGCGGTTACAAAAATAGGGTCTGATATATAGGTGTTTTATCGGTATCCCTAAGAAATTATTTCGGACATTCGATAGTTATCTACGATTACCGAGAGAGAGAGACCATCCTTGATTTTTATTGAGCATCAAGTTTACTCCTTCGTGACCGTGTTTATGAATAGCCCGATATTTTGACGCAGTTTCATGCACGGTCACGGGGCGACTGGAGAATCCAGGTTCCTCGTAAGCAAAAGTAAGTGATAGGAAACCACGATACCTATACTTTTAAATGTCATTTCTGGATGCCCACCGTCTAATTAACATAACGTGAAATTCCTTTCAGTGGCCCCGCTAAATTTAAGTTGACGTTTCTAAATTTGAGGTAGAATTCTAAAATAGTATTTGGTATCTAGAGTGCCACAAAGTTGTCTAACCCGTTAACCAAAATTGGAACTATTGGATGTGAATGTTACATATTTATGTACGTAATTATTTATTATTATTGTGCACGTCTTAAACTGCTTCCAGTCATCACATTCTTTTTGCTGTAGGCCTGCTGGAAGAAGTTTCTTTTTAGAAATAAGTAGTGCCTTTTGTGTCATGAATATATTTGCCATGTCTCTGTTACCATTTTTGTGTGCAATAAACTATTAAATAAATAATAAATAAATACTTGTTGTCAACAACAGTGCTGCCATCACCGGGCTAGATAAGTCGATCAATTGAATTACCTGGTTTAAATTAGCCAATTGATTTTGAAAGTTGCGCATAGAATAACAAAATGCGGTGCCTTATTAAAATTAAAATTTAAGGCGTCTGCTCTAGAATAGAGTCTTAAAACATTACGTTGTTAAGATCAATTTCAATTAAATTAAATTTGAAAGAGCATAGACATTATTAGAAATGCACTTGTGTTTATTAGACTACATTGTAAGCAAAAAAATAGTTTTAATATTAGCCCCTTTAAGAGCAAATTCGTTGAAAAATATCTGTCTTGTCCCCAATCTAGCTCTGTCACTACTGGTTCCCTCGCCTACACCAACCACAGATCTCCAGAGGACGAAAGGTAGAAAAATATGTGGACAGATTACTTACCCTTATCCGTGTCATTCTCACTTGAAGTATTCAAATTAGTGTAATTAAACTAAAGCAAGACTGATAGAGCTGGGCGAACCGTTTTTAAGTCACTTAAGATATCATTTGATGGGATGCCATTTGTAAAATTTCAGGTGATGCATTTACAGTTGGATTTCTATTTTAATTGTCGCCCTTTTTAATGGTTTTGCTAATATATGATAATATTTAAGCCCGGCTTACACGTGACTTTAACGTCATTCCTAAGCTTAAATTTCGTTCAATTAAAAAATAAATAACAATATGAAATAACAATTCCGTGGCTATTTAAATAAACTTGTAACATTTAGGTACACGTATGGTAGTTTAGATTTTGTAGTAGCTACTTAGATATTTTGTACCCTCATAAACAAAAATAGCAAACTCTCATTTTGGGGGCCCGAAACCCATCGACATCTAAGCCTATGGCCACCATTACCCGCAGCCCTTTACGTCTTTATCCACCAAAACCCGAAAAGGGAACAAAACAAAACATTTTAATATCCCCAAAATAACATGAGATCCTTATTTATAATGGCAATAACGTTGTTCAATAATGACGAAACCATATTTCAGGCTGGCGTATCCTGGTCTCGGCACCGATGTTCTACAATACTCCTGTGGAGCTCTAACTGAAGTGGTTGTTAGGAACGATGTTAGCGATTTATCGTTTGTGTTAGGTTCGGTTCCCAGGTCACGTATGGAGGGACGGGTGTCCGTCACGACCCCTGTGTGATAGGATGATTTGGACGTGTGACGTGTATTGGTGTGTGGCTCAAAATGGGGGAAGATTGCCACAAATAAACTAGCGAAAAGACACTGTGTATTTCGTATTCGTTGAATTCGTTCTTATGACTTTGGTTCATATGAAGAAAGTTTCAGGCTGCAATATGGATTATTTTACTGCCTTTACTAATAACAAATAGATGTTAGCTACTATCCCACTGGTTTCTGTTATTTTTATTGGGTTTAGAATACCTAACCTACCTAAGACACTTGGGAAGAATGAAGGTTCCTATTTAGTGTAAGAATGACCGAAGATTGCACCCAACATACGACTTTCAGAATATCGCACTACCGGAAGACATTCAGAATTCTGGTGCTCCTTCAAGGAACATTTGAAGAAGCACTTCCTCAGTATTCAATAGAGCTTTATTTTATTTTAATTATTATATATTTATAGTATATTAGGTATATATTATATATTTTAGTTGTTATGGTATAGTATATGAATATGGTACATAGTAATCAATTGTAGTTAAATTAAAATTTGCACAATACTCGATATTGCTACCACCGCTCGTTAAATAGCTCATTTCGGACTATCCAAGGTAAGGTTAGCTGGAAGAAATCCCATTTTGGGATAAGCCCGCCTTTGCAATTTATATTTCTTTTCTTTTGTTATTGTTCTTTATGTAGTTATACGCAATAAAGAGTTTACATACATATGTACATACGAGTACATACTTTTACGCCACTTTGGTTATACATATCAACTTTTGCAATTTTTGAATAGATTTTGTTGCAATTACAGATGGATAGGAAAAAACAGTAGGAACTTTCATGAATTGTACCACCCAAGCAATAGTTTTTTGTTAGCGCACGGCTTTATTGAAATAAAAAATAAGTTTTATAGAACCCATCCTGAAAATGGTAGGTATTTACATTCGCCAAATAATTTAGAATTTGAATTGATGGATTTTTTATTCAATTCAAATCAATTAATTTATCTCAGTTCTACATTGATTCCAGACAGATAATCTTGGAAAACCTTAATAGGTGCCTACTGTATCAAGTTAAAGTGAGAAAGACTATGTAGAGTTAAGGCTTTTCTATAGTCTTTTGGTAACCATAGATACCCGACCTACTGTAATACTATTGGATAAATTGTTGTTAGTCCCTTCACTGCAGGTATGAATTTTGCAATATTTCATAGTCGGTGCCTGGCCGTGTGGTGTCCGGCAGAGTAGAATAGCACCAACCCAATACATTCATGGGTGTCGTACTAGGCGACTAATGTTTTCGAGGCAAAAGATCAAGAGTCTCCGTAGTCTGGAAAATGGGCAGCAGCATTTTCCATTATTATATTTAAACACTGCGATCTCCAACCCGCCTGCCAAGCGTGGAGATTATGGCAATAACCTCCCCTTTCGTGGGAGAGGCCCTAAGTCCTGCAGTGGACTGTTACGGGCTGTGATGATGATAGTCGGTGCCCGTCTGAAACAGTGAGACAATAGTTAACCATGTAACTGGGTAGCAGGGTTAAAAAAGCCCGTCAAAGAATCTTACGTTTAACATAGCTGTATATATTAGGTACTAGCGAGTTATGTATATTAGTTGAACACTAACCGATGCTCTTAAGGTGAAAAAACATCGTGATGAAACCTGCACATTCAGGGGACTGAATGAACCATGATCCAATCTGGTCAGGTTCCCCTGGCCTTGTCTATTGTAATATGCATGTATTATGCATACATACCTGTACCATACCTGTTTACCGACAGGTTTTCGTATCAGGCACTAACGAGTGCTGAAATCCGACTAGCCTCAAATTACGAAGCGGTCACCCATCCTCCTCCCGAACAGCAACCGTTGCTTAACTTTCGATATTGGTGCGTCTTGCCGCTTCCATTTTGAGTTCTAAAAAACCTAATTCCCGCGCCATTAAAGCCAGGATCCTTAGTCACGGAGCAAGAGTCACGCGTACTCATAACGGCGGCCATTAAGACTCAACCGAGCAAATCAAACGCCAAGAGTTGGGCTTTCGCGAACAATATCTCATTGGTTGAGCGCGAACTGTTCAATGGGTGGCGATTAATTTTTGCAATAACATTACATCATAGGCGGGAGGGCAAAGATGTAGGGCGTAGGGGAGGCTGTACCTTGTAGGTGCCCTATTTCTTTTATTTTCAAACCTGTATTTGAGACGACGTGGTTTAGTCAACATGCCTGCTACGTGGTCTGCCACGCAAGAGTTCCGGGTTCGATTCGCGGCCGGGCAGTAATTGAAATGAAGAATGTTATACATAAACGTATGTATGCTATTATGGGTGCTAGATATCAGTTCGGCCGTGTGGTGTCCGGCAGAGTAGAATAGCACCAACCCCTTACATACATGGGTGTCGTACAAGGCGACTAATGTTTTCGAGGCAAAAGATCAAGAGTCTCCGTAGTCTGGAAAATGGGCAGCAGCATTTTCCATTATTATATTTAAACACTGCGATCTCCAACCCGCCTGCCAAGCGTGGAGATTATGGCAATAACCTCCCCTTTCGCGAGAGAGGCCCAAAGTCCTGCAGTGGATTGTTACGGGCTGTGATGATGATGATGATGATGCGATATCAGTTATCTAGCACCCATAGTACAAGCTTTGCTTAGTTTCGGGCTAAATGGCGCTGTGTGAATTCGTCCAAGATTATTTTTAATTATTTATTAACAACCCTTTTTCTTCTTCGTTTGTAGAACAGTGGCGATCTATTTTGTAGGCGAATGTCTCTACTTTCACAGTATCCTGCCATCATGACCTATTAGCCGTCTTAATTGGAAAGTTAGCAGACAGACTTGAATAAAACCTGTAACATCTACGACTATGAAACGTTTCAATAACAAGTGCAGAATGTTTCTGAACGTTGTGTGTGTTCTCTACCATCTGTGCTACTGAGAATCTTCCAAGATTTTTTTTAGTTTGGTGCCCCCGTCACTTTTCCGCTACAGCATCCTCGGATGATGGGAAAGATTTTGTCCACGTCATCTAGCTAGATACCGGCATCCAAAAACGTACGGTGCACGCTACGATGCAACAGACAGACACACGTTACGACACACCGCCACAAATACACAGATACACAGATACGTCAAACTTATAACACCACTCTTTTGACGCCGGGAGTTAAGAAAAAGCACACATTGTAACATGACAGGCGTTAGCCCTCACCGCATTATGCTAAAACTTGTCCATTTCTGTTTCCGTTACATCACTGGCTGGTCTTACGAAAGTTCCAATAATTATAATTTACTGTACTCACCTTAGGTTAATAATGTCGAAACGCATGAAGTGCTATCTATGTCTATATCCAAGTTAATGAAAAGCTTATAAAAAATAAGGAAAATATCCTCTCAAAACTATATTCCTCGAACTCGTACTTACTTTAGGCTCTTCCGGAGTTCCTACTTCCGCGGCAGTTTACCAGCAGATATAACTCATTATCCACTAGAATGCCGTCTAATTACCCCCTTTAGGCGGATAAGTGCTTAAAATGCGCTTAAGTTACGCTTAAGTTATGGCCAAGAAAGATTTCGGTTCGTTTAAGATAAGTTGTTAGGCCCACTTAATGCATGCGACGGTCGGGTGCTACTGGAGCGATAAAAGAGTTATATTAAAGTTGTAGCAATATCATTTCAAACCTTGTAGAGTCTGGAAAAAGTTCCAGTAAGTACTTATACACTTTAAAACCAAAAGTGAATAGTTCTTTAGAAAAAGGTAAAATATCCTTTCTATTTGTGAAATTCAATCAGGCAAAAATAATTTATTTGTTGTCATAATTTTTATATAACGCCATTTTCCAACGGTCATCTAATAGCTCCATCTCAATCAAAATCTGGGTGGCATCCAAAAGCGACTTTATTTTATACTTCGTAAGGATTATTATCAATTGCACGTTTGTCTCCTAGATCGGTCCGATAGCAGATTTTCTCTCCATGTGTTGTTTCTTTTTTTAACGCAGCGACAAACGAGAAGCTCATCTCTATGACCGACAATTGAAAGCACATTTTAGGTCTATAGAGGCTCTGACTGGTCTGCCAGCACACGTAATCGGAAGCCATTGGTGCCATATTCTAGCCTAAGCGACACAACATGGGCAACACCGCCAGCGTACCTACCTGTACTTACATGACAGTGCAATTACAGATATGAGGCATTCAATCTTAGTCCTCACAGTGCTGTCTGTTGTCTACGGAGAGGTTTGTGAATGAACCATAATGGGCTTCTTCCGAAATAATATGCAGACTAGACGTAGACACACAATATGAATGGCAATGTAGTAGATCAATGAGAATATTATATAATGACAGCGCAATTACAGGCACGAGGCATTTCATCTTAGTCCTCACTGTCAACGCACCTGCGGTTCTGCATTTTTGTTGCCTGCAACTTAAATGCATGAATCGTGTTGTTATGGGCGGCAGTTATCTACCGCTTACCATCAGGTGGGCTGTATACTCGTTTGCCACTCCGTAGAATAACAAACAACACAGAGAGACATAAACCTTAGTATCAATATTCTGTGAATACCTAAACACAAAGCCGTATGTACGCGTACTACAGGCCCAGCTAGTCGCAAACGCAACTGTTAAATAGCTCGTCAATCGCGGTTGAATCTCGTCGCCCGCCGCTTTACGATTACGGGCTTGTTCGCAGGCGTCGCATATTTACGACGCCATAGCCGTTGCCACCTAGGATGTGCGCGCGTGCGCCCGATTAGCTGTATAAGAGCTGTTGTTGATGCTTTGTAGCGAATGGTCGACGATTTTATTTGATTACATAGAGAGCACTATGTTCGGGTCCACTTTATATACTAAACCTTAGGCCCAGTGTTGTAATGGAAACAGAAATGGACTAATTTGAGCAAAATGCTGTGAGGGTTGGCAGAAAAGCCCTTGCATCCTACGCGCATTACGCGAACGGATAAAGGTATCTATGATTTAATAATCCAATTTTACATTAAAAATTGTTTGCAATTTTCTATTGTATTTATATTATGAAGGTAGGTACCTAAATACGGCTAGAGATGAGTAGGTGGAAACATTGCGGACCGAAAATAAAGGCAAAGCTTTTTTGAAAGAATGAAACTTTTTTCAAATGTGTAAGGTAAGTAAGGTAAGTACATGTAAAAAATTTTCTCTATGAGTACATGACATATCTAACTGAGAAAAGCGAATGATACATGGCGACACAGGGGCGTGAACTCGGTACCTACCTCTTGCTTACGAGTAGGACTCGCTCGCCATTAGGCCACTGACGCTCGTAGAACTTCTAATAAGTAATAATGATAAAATATCCACAAAAATATCCAACCACCTAACTGAGCTGTTTAATTCAAAACAATGTTCAAATATTTTATAGCTCCGTTCCAAGAAAAGCAGATTACATTCGAAACATCAGAGATTATAATTCATATTGTTGTCTACACATTTCATTTCCCTTCGCACATTTTTACAGGCGCATTTTTCATTTTCAAGAAAAACAAAATAAATTACCGACAACATCGCTGTGAAAAAAGTAAGAACGAAACGCAAGAGAATACCGGTTTCCCGCGCTGTGAGTGACGCGTGGCGCCATCTATTGCGCCGCTCCGTGAGCGGAGTGCAAATCGCCCCGGCCCGTGGTAGATGTCGCTACACGACAAGGCACGTCACGCCTCGACATATTTATGGGCAAAAAACGGCGTTTTCGCCAGAAACGGAATGGGTTTTAAATGACTCGGTGAATTTGTGCGCGATCTCACGAATTTGTATGCAGATTTAAGGAGAGAGATGTCTACGAGGAAACAATGCGTTTTCCCCAGACGGGAAGTTCATGTTTACTCTTGATTCCACAAAGCTTTTTGACTGAATCAAACGTTATTTTAACAGATTTCAAAAGAATTTCTAAATGCATTGTTCGCACTGCCCTTTCATAAGATTTGCATATATTAAGTATGATCCTATGGTGTGGGTAGAAAACCTCAAAATGTTCAAAACTGTTTTTCTTAAAAAAATTACCGAACCGCGCTAGTCCCCATAATTTTGCTCTAACGAAATAATCCAATCACTATAAGTACATAACATTACAAATACAATACGGAGGTACAGTCAGCTGTAAAGCGAATGGACCTCCCTACCATACATTAAATGTGGGCGGGTAGGTGGTGTGTGTCGTACAAAGCGACTAATGTTTTGAAGGCAAAATATCTAGTCTCCGTAGGCTGGAAAATGGGGAACAGCGTTTTCCATTATTATATTTATAACCTGCCTGCCAAGCGTGGAGATTATGGCAGTAACCTTCACTTTCGTGGGAGCCTAAGTCCTGCAGTGAACTGTTATGGGCTGTGGTGATGAGGTAGGTAGGCATATTCGTGGCAGGGGGTCCATTCACTCTGCAGCTGACTGTAACTTACATTACCAACCTAGTACTATCTACCTGTCTTTTACAATTTCCATTGCCTAATATGATATTCATTATTTGAATAAAATTTTATTTTATTTAAGTGCTTAACTCTACCTGCTGTCTCTTCTACATTTTTGTAAAGGTTGCCTGGAAAAGGACCTTGCATCAACTGTCTCTTACTCTTACATTAATTGTACAATTGTACTGAATAACGTTTTGTGTAAGCAGTAAAGTGTTTATCTATTCATTCTTTTATTAGAAAACCAGCTAAGCATTTAATCCTAACTCCAAAAATGTATTAGATTAAGCCACGCAACGAATTTTATTATTTTTTTTCTTTTTCTTTTTAATTCTGTTACATTTATTTTATATACATATATATACTTTTTTTTTTTATAAGATGGTAAATAAACGATTATTATTATTATTATTATTATTATTTTAATATTCTTTGAATAAATCAGGTAGGTACCTACATCCTAATTCTTATACTTTATGTAGGTACTTACACTAATAAATTCATACTAGGTAGGTGCCCTCCTCATTACGAAATATGCAAATAAAGAAGAAACACATAAACTTTAACGCTTGACAGCGGCAGGGTGGGGGTGGCGCAAAACTCCGGGGTAGGTTCTATCGTCGACGGTGTCCATAAATATTGCCCGTCTGAGACATTGTCAACTGGCCACCCTAATTTACTGCCAGTAATTAGGAGTTTGCACTTTGCCAAAACGATTTGCATCCGATATCGACCTAGGCTGATTTATTTCATTTGCCTACTGATAGCTAAGTCGTACTTAGTTTCTAAATGAAAGAAAAAGAAAATGTTCATTTCCATGGTCATAATTTCAAACTGATAATTTTACAATACCTACCTACAATACAAGTTGAGTGCGTGCGAGATTATTAGTATAATCGAAAACAAATTCACAAAGTGCCTAATTTATTAGTGGGAAAATAAAGCGCCATTGTACAGTCAGCTGCAGAGAAATCTGACCCCATACGGTACATACATATGTATAGGGCGTCTTGCACAACATTTTTAATCGCGTTTATTATTTACAGAATTTCAATTAAAATGACGTTAGTCGATTTGGTGCAAGTCGGGCTAAAACCATTAATTAATACCGGCAGGTAATGAAACCTTTCGTCTGCGTGTTAGACATTTTGACCACAGAACCAAATAAACTTTTTTTAGTTCAACTATCCCATTTGTGTATAGTATCGCCCTCTAGACGTTTCTAACTACAACTCCTCACAGTCACTCGCTTCATGAATCACAAAATCACATAGAATAGAACCTATTTACAAAGTTGTACTTTTTTGTAGAACATGACTAGAAACATAGATGGCGTTAAATGCACAACTTTCATGCAGTCTCACTTCATGTTTGCTTCAAACTGTGAGACTTTAGGAATCATATTGAAGAGCAAGGTGTAGGTTTTTAAAAACTGTAAAACAAATATAATTTGTTAAAAAAAAATATTTATACAATAATTCAAAACAGACCTCCAAAGAAGTTCGAAACTAAACGCAAAAGTATTCCCGCGCTTTTTTGACATGAAATGAGACATTCGCTGTAACAACAAAAACAATGGTTAGAGGTTATTATGAGATTTGTTAAATGTTTTCATTTAGTGTAAATAGTATTTATTTTTAAGTATTAGTTTCTGCTACTATACTCAGCCATGGAGCCTTGTGAGATAGAGTTTATCGCCGAAAACCGGATCGTCAGTATAATTCCAAATTTCACGTATGACAAAATCTATTTGATATGCGGCGAATTTGGGCCATTTCGGGCTGGTTTACCCCTGAATGTCCCATTGTGGCTTGCTGTGATGTTAAAACAGAAACAAAAGTGTCGTGTTGTGGCTCCAGATTGGATGGAAATCGATAATTTAGAGAATATCAAAGAAGAAGAAAAGCGATCAAGGTAGGTTCAACACTTTAAAATAAGATTCTATAAAATATTTTTTTTATTCAGTATCAAATCAACAGCCACCGGCAAACGACGAGGCCTATCCCAGGTTCAACTAAAATCCCCAGTCAAGTCAACCAGTCATTCAATCTTTTCCCAAATTTCCCAATATACTGGCCCTATCATGGCGATAAACTGCTCCCCCTGACAGTGTCTGACTTATGCAACATATTATTATTGGTTAGAATGACTAAATACATGCTTGCAAATAGGAGGCAATCTAAAAAAATCCAAGGTATCCTCAATGACACCTTTGCTAATTACACAACAACAAGTACTTACATTGTAAAGAATCAATTTTATTTCATTCCAGGTTCTTTACAAAAATGCCAAATGAACACTACATGGTCGAAGCCAAACTAATACTTGGAGCAGCTGCCGAAGACATTCCACGTGCGTCGGAAATTAAGACCATTATCAAAGACATTTGGGATATCCGCATGTCAAAACTTAGGACTTCAATGGACGCTTTAATGAAATCTGGAGGTAGTTATGGTAGACTTGACCATTTGACAATGATGGAAATCAATTCAGTGAAGCCACTTTTACCAGCTGCAATGGACGAGTTACACAGGATACAAAATGTAAGTACCTACTTAATAACTTGTTCGGTTGAATAAATTGTCATCAACCTCACTGCTGTAGCGGGGTAGGTGGCCCAGCTCGTCAACTCTAATCAGCTAAGAAACTTCTACAAGTATCCCTATATCCTAATCTAGTTTGCTTCCTATAACATCTGTCAATACATACATCTCTGGCCATCGCATTTAGGGATAATCCCATAAAAGAGTAGCATAGAATATACATACATACTTTAATAGACCCAATAAAATCCATCCATCCACATCAGTAAGATTTTGACAGAATAACCACCCTTGGCAGGTTAAAAATACACAACATCTAGTCATTTTTTCTAGTCCCTAGTCTAGGGCTTATGGTTTACGACACCCATAAGTTGAAGGAGTTAGTGTAATTTTGTACTATACCACACATCACACAATGTAGCCTAAATAATGTAAGCAATCAATCAAACTTGTTGTCTTATCTTCATCATCATTATATCAGCTGGAAGGCTCCCATAGCCTTCCCTAAAGATCTCTACAATGGGCGGTCCTGTGCCGTCCATATCCAGCTTATATCTGCTACCTTTACCAGGTTGTCGGTCAACCTTACAGATGCGTCTTCTGTCAAACTTCAAATTGGTGTGACTAAATATTTTATAAAATACTACTACTACTATACGACTAAATATTAAATGAAAGACCTGTTCAAGACAATCACATCAAGTTAAAAGTCCCAGCCACAGTGTTTCCTTTCGACTATGAGATGGGATCAAGAGGAATATTAGGTGTCTTTAGAGGTGACAATGCATTGGATGTCCATAGGCAACGGTGACCACTTTCCATCAGGTGGCCTGCAAGTATAATATAAAAAAGGCTAAGTTTTACAATTTCAATGTATTTACTCCTTTTCAGATGGCAAAGAAAACACCTCCGGTAAGTATGAATATATCCTCCTTGTCGTCTGGAACATCTCAGAATACCCTTTAAAAGTGTCTTACATAATATCTCGTACTTCATAAGTTTATAAAATTAACAAGTTACTATTTGTCTAAATAATATTGAAATATTGCATAGTTCTTTGGAATTTATCATAGTACAAATTAATATTTTACTAAGAATTGTTTATGGACCAAATGATAAGTTTTCTAGATAAGGTTTATTAATTAAGTTTATAGCAATAAATCTGATAATGCAATTTCTAAATGATAGTGTGATTTATGTAACCCTTTTTGGTGAAATGTAGGTAATTGGTTGATCTATTAATTAACAGTCAACTGGTTCATTTATATCAATATTGCAAATTAGAACATTGTTCATTAGTTTTATCAACTAAGAATTGATTTGGCAACAATTATCAATTCTACAATAGTATTAGGGCAGTTAACTCTACCTATAAGTACTAGGTGTGTTGGTAAAATAAGAATGTTTATTAGAGCTAATCTGTGTGAATGGATTTCGATAATGACAGAGAAATCAAACAAAATTTTTATAAATCGCGACAGCTACCACCTTCCAAATGAATCCCTTTTGACGGGTTATTCGCGGTTTTCAAAATCATCATCATCTTGGCGTTAAATCTCGGTTTCGCTCCCGTGCGGTACGCGAGGACCCGGTGTCCGCCTTCTTTGCTCCGTCTTCGGCATCCTTGGTCCATCGGCACGCATGTCACTCTTAATGACGTCCAGCCATCGCTTCTTGGCCCGGCCTCCTTCCCGTAGCTGGCGGGGGTGACATGGCCAGACATTTGTTCCCTTGTAATTTGTCGCGTAAGACGTGGCCGTACCATAGAAGGCGGCGCCCATGTAGCTTATCCGCGATGCCACTGACTTGAGGTCAACTGCGGATGTGGGCGTTTCGCACACATTCTTTGAGAGAAACCTCACACATCCATCGCAGCATCTTCATTTCTGTGACTCGCAACTCCTACTTATGCCGCTCTAGTAGGGGCCAAGTCTCCTGCCGGTAAGAATACTCACATTACGAGAGCCCATCGATTTCCACGCCTCAGCAGGGACTCCATCGGGTCAAACGGCTATCCGGTCCTTCTTGCGGCAAAGAGCCGCCTCGATTACCTCAGGAGTTGCGGTTTCTCAACCAAACAAAAGAGGGGTGGCATGTGTATCTGGGGAACTGAGGATCTGTGTACTGGTCCGTCTGTGGCATCGTAGCTCTTGAATGGATAAACCGATTTTGATACAGTTTTCTTTATTTGAAAGACATTTTAAACTAGCGTGTTTCGTTAAAATCTGTTCAGATCAGAAATATATTTGAGTATATGTGTACTTGGTCAGGCGTTTTCAGACGTTTTGACTATCTGCTAGGTTATTATTGATCGGTAAGTATTATCGGTATATATCGGACAGTATTGAATTTAATTTATCAGAAAACTGTAAAAAGTGTTTCAGTTGGCATATCTCGGCATCGTGTAAACAGAAGAGAATAGTAACCACGTTATTTATTTTTGACACAATCGGTTCTTGGCTAGGTGTACCTATTCCAGAAATCGATCAGAGTCCTGCCAGGCTGAGCCTCATTGTGGCAGGACCAACAAAAACAGCTTAGGTATACCTTTTTAATGAGGGACTTATTAATTTCCGTACATGTTATTGCAACTACTTGCACTTTTTTTTATACACACATAACTAAATTCACTATCCAAGTCAATTACTGCGGTTCTTGCAGAGTAGGTACCTATTTTAATTAAGGGTGGACGCATAAGCAACTTAGTCTCCAAGTGACTAACCTACTTTACCTATTTTAATCTCTGTCGCTGTCTCCTTGCCGAGAATTGGACTTAATTTTAAGGTAAATTAAGGTTAAATCTCGAAAATCCGCGATAAAGAGCATCCTGGCTGTCGCGTCTCTACCCGCAGCCGCAGACGTGATGTAAGAGACAAATTAGTTGAGAAGTCAAAAGGACCTACAGCTTGGGTCAATTTCTTTTTAACCCTTGACAATACCAGTGTTTCCTTGTGAGAGATGTAAGCTAAATAAATAATATCTGTGTACCTATGATTGTGTGGCGGGTAATCTTCTTTCCGGATTTTCCACGAATATTTCGTATAACTTAAGTCTACAGACAGGGAGTTCATCCTCACACCTTGGAGCCAAATAAGTCGCGAACGGTGCGGTTTCAAATGATATTTCTCCCACGCACACCAAGGTTGTAGAATGAACTACCTGGAGAGTTTTTCCCTGGAGAGTACAACATAAGAGTTTTTCAAGAAAGGGGTGAAAAGGTGTTTTCGGGGTCGGCAACGCGTGGGTGATGCCCCTGGTATTACAAACGTCCATAGACTGCGGTGACTGCTTACCATCAGGCAGGCCGTAAGCTTGTTTGCCCCCTTAGTGGTATAAAAAAAGGGAGATGAAAAAAGCAATGAAAATCAATGGTATTCATATAATGGTATAATTTATGAAAAAAATATTAAGGTATATTTTTCATCTTTAAATCTAAATCATGTACACTGTTATCTTAGTAGCTAACGCGTTAACGCTTAAAGTTACCTTAACAAATATCTTAAGTCTATTTTGTTTTGTTAGTCTCATAATTGTTACAAACGAGGTACTAAAATAGGCTTAACTCAAAACCTAGAAGATTATAGGTACAGAAATGTAAAGTAACCTTAAGTTTTTAACCTTTATAGTATTGAGTAATCCATTTATTGCATGGATTACTGGTTATATTATTTTAATAATTTCATTAATTGGCAGTGAAGTTAAGAGAATTAAGTATGATGTGAATTGATTAAAACTTACAATTATGTT
Source organism: Blastobasis adustella (assembly GCA_907269095.1). Taxonomy (NCBI): domain Eukaryota; kingdom Metazoa; phylum Arthropoda; class Insecta; order Lepidoptera; family Blastobasidae; genus Blastobasis; species Blastobasis adustella. The sequence goes on along the minus strand of OU026127.1, from coordinate 17,318,904 downwards.
TTTAAATGGAATGTAGCATTACAGTTGAGATTTTAAACTTAGTTTTTAGAGATCTAATATTAAATATAAATTGAATGCAAACAATTAAACTATTGATGTACCTACATACAATAACTGCAATAAAACGTTGGGATTGACTCAAGTTTAAATTGAAGTAAAACACACGAGAGACCAATTCGAAAAAAAAATTGCTTAAATAATATAGGTAATAAAAATGTATAATTACATTATACAGCTTTAGCTGTGTTATATTTAATGTTGATTAACTTTGCTGAATGCAATGTACATTTGTAGTTCTCCCAGGTTGCAATTGCAAAGTTATCAAAACACTTTGGTCTAACTCCAGCTTATAAACACAGAATCAATGAAAGTTAACTTCTTATTAGTAACATTTCCAGTAAAAAAAAGAGACAATAAATATTTACAAATGTCATAATTAAATGCTCTTTGACGGGCCGTTTTATATTTACAATAAACAAAAAACTTAAGATTTCAACAAAAACTTTTCAAAAAAAATTAGATATATTATCTCGTAGCAAAACAGACATATGTACAAAGATCTGCCGATATAACAAAGACAAACGTGTCTCAAAGCTATGAGTTTTTGACGGCATGTTTGCGGGTCAGAGCATTTTTCAAAAAGCCTTTCTCACGTGCAAGGCAAACAAAAATGCAGCTGAACAATCATGTTGCCCTTGTCAACACACAGTTTTTGCAGTGCCCTATAAAAATGTGTGCAACCTACCCTCTAACTGATAACGTATGGCACGAATGTAAGCTGTCAGCATTATTGGTTTCTTTTGATCCTTTGAAACAGTTCACTTTGTTACTTTTCTCTTGCGGCATTGAAACTCAAGAGATCTTCAGTGAAAGGACAACAATGCAGCATATGCGCGCTTAAAATTACAAATTTACATTTTATATACAATATTACAGACTAAGAAGTCATTTTGTGACCGAGTTATACGCTTATTACATTTGACCTATATTCAGTCATCTAAATTCAGAAGCTAAAAGCGCGAGAGCAAATAAAAGTGGAATGTATTGCTCATTAAACAAGGTCCATTTTTGTATCACGTCTTTTGGAAAGCGGAGCGACGCGTAACATAATAATAACTGATACAAAAATTGAGTTTATTCCATGAGTAATACATTCCACATTAACCGGCGCTCACGCCTTTTGCTTCTGAATTCAGACGATTGAATTAAGCCAAATGTAATAAGCGCATTACGCCTAATTACCTACAGTCCTACCCTATAATCCAAATAATAAGACAAAAGTAATTTTGTACTAGATGAAAAGAAATAAGAATCTTAATTTTAAGTGTCGAGTAGAACAAATTAAAATAGTCAAAATCTAAATCTAATTTAACCAGTCAGTACGGAAGGGTTAAACTTTAAGAACACTTAAATAGTTATTATGGTGAATTTAAATTTACGAATATTTGGGTATCCGCTAATTTAGTTCTCCTGACCCCCTCAGAATCCTCAAATAACTTACCTAATATTTACAACACTAAACTATGACTTTTAAATTACTTAATACTAAATAACAATGACTTTCCGTTAATATGAGCTCTAGTTGATAAAAACTCAAAACTAAGCTAAGAGCAACTATATCAAATTCGTATCTAAAGAAGTGAAGTTATCCTAATAGGCGTTCAGACTGCAACTATCTTGCTGGGATCTACCTTAACTCTAATGAACATTACATCATCTTTGACGAAGTTCCTTTTCTTGAGCATCTCATGAGAGACAAATCTTGGGAACCCGAAGCCCAGCGCATCAGGTTCCTTTGAGGGCCTCTGGAAGTTCTTCCATGTCGGGTCAGGGACGAAGCTCTCGACAATGTTGCAGGCTCTGTCAGGACTGGAGCTCTGGTCGAAGAGTGTGAAGGAGACGGTGTGGGCGAAAGGCCAGCGCAGGAGGGCGTCGTATTCTCCCGGCAGGATCTTGATGTAGACCGACATGTGGGTAGCCTCGCCAGCTCCGTTACCGTTGAGGAACAGTGATGCCTGTAAGAAAGGGAGATGGCATTTAGTTTGAAGTTCTACTCAGTTATTGCTGCTTCTGAAGTGAACGGAATCTCTTAAACTGCTGTTACTATTACCAACGTTCAAACAATAAATGAGGCCTAATGGTTAAGGGGGTTTGACTCGTGCCCCGAGGTATCGGGTTTGTACCCTTTTGCCAAGGTCACGGATGACAAATGGCAGTCGCTCCACTGTAATTAGCTGACCTGCCAAATCATGGTCAAGGCGGACCCCGGCCCTCGCGAGCACAACCGTGACATTAACGCCAAGATAACCAGATTAAACAGCGTCTTTAAATTTCACATTTGCAAATAAACGAAACGTTTACAAGTTAACATGACGCAGTGTTGCGGTATTAACGAACTGTTATTGACGTGTTCAAAGCTCTACTCTCTACACCAGTAGCGTCTGAAAACAAACTCCTTGCCAGATGAAAAGGGACCAAACGATCCCTTTCACCAGCGCATCGTGTTAGTCACCGCGACTCTAATTCTGGCACGTAGCAACTGCTTTAGTCACCAGAATATTATTCACTCGCGAAATAAACGTACGCATGGCTCTGTTTACTAACAAAGGGCTGTTGTTGCCGTAACATGGTAATGAATTTTCATGGCGAAAATTTAATGGTTTTCCGTGTCAAACTTGGGGTTTGCTGAACGTTTTACAGGTGATTTAATGGTTGCAAATGCTTTGATCAGTACTCTGAGCTGGCCAGCGTTTGAGTGCCTGTAAAATTACCTCAAACGTATTTACTAAACAAGTAACACGGCGTTTATTTATTAATATACGAACTCTAGTTTGCACTGTCGATGTGTTCTGATCACAAGCACGTTTCTCGCTCGGACGGACGATTCGGATGTGGAATGAGCTCCCAGCCACAGTGTTTCCTTTGGACTATGATATGGGATCGTTTAAGAGGTATAGAGGTCTCCTTAGAGGCGGGCAACGCATTGGTAGCGCCCCTGGTGTTGCTGATGCCTGTTTGTCTGTGTATTACATAAAACAAAGTTTGATCCTTTCAAAACAACGTACCTGCAACTTGTATCCATACTGGCTGGTATAGAACGCAGGTGACACAAGCTCGACGCCCTCTTTGCACTTGGCCTCCGCCATTTTGGCGGCCCAGTCGTTGATCCTCCACACCAGTGCGCCGGAGCAGTTGACGGAGAGCCTGGCGACTTGCGCGCGCAACGTGTCGAGTTGTCGCGCCTGTCTGGTGGCGAGCGAGGACACGAGGGCGAGGTGCTGTTGGCAGTTTTCCTCGGTGTGCCTCTCGAGAGCTTGTCTTGATCCCTGGAAGAATTTTCGGCTCATTGTTATTTTGTTGTATGGTTAATTCATAGATTACAGGTACATATATTGTTGGAATTCCAGTGGGGTATATAAAACTACAAAAGTAGTTCCTATCTATATCTGTCTGTTACGTTTCACGCCTAAGACTTTGAACAGTCTTATATACATTTTTATGGGGTCGGCAACACGCTATACCTCTGGTATTGGCTAGGTATAGGCTGCGGTAACTGCTTACCATCAGGCGGACCGTACGCTTGTTTGCCAAGTGATATGAAAAAAAATAACAAACTCCTGCTTGCGAGAACGCGATAACTAAGATTAGGCACCGTTCGTAGTATTCGGTAGTTGGATGGACCATCTGTACAAGTGTGGTCGAACTTCAGCACCGCAACGAGCTCGCCACTTGTTAGGTGTGCCTGCTAACACCGCTGATAATCCTGGTAACCTGGTTCAACAGTCTCGAGAGCCCACTGGCACCCCGTAGCGCTACAGTCTAATATATGACAATTCCAAAACTCACCTTAAATCTACACCCAGCATCCCGAAAAGCGCAGGCCACGCCAGCAGCCGTGCAATGGTCCCGCAGATGCGCATCCAACTCGTCCCTGGGCACGGCGGCGACGGCGCAGCGCTGCGGGCACGGCACGGGGGCGCGCGCGCAGCTCGTGCCGTGCGCGATCACTGTGTCCTGTACACGGATTTATCGGTGCAATTTAGAACCATTCTGCGGGTTTGTTGCGTTTCTTGGTTTTCGAGTGGGCGGATATTTCGTAGGTTTTTTTTTGTGTATAAATATAGAATTTATTTAGTTCCAGACAAAATATTATTATGTCAAATTAGTGATCTCGAAGTCGGTGGCAATTTGGTTCTCTTATCAAACGATGATGTAAAAATCCACTTGAGATGAAAATACAATACCAAAGCACTTAAATAGTGACTTTCTAAAGCCGTAAATTTTTAAACCGCATTTGAAATATACTATTCACTCTTAACTAGGATGACGTACCAAAAATTCTCTCTCATAAATATTTGTGAGATAAAATCTGACCTCAATTAAATAGTACAGCCATTTCGGTCCTAACCAAGTTATATAGACTTACAACTGATGGGTAGTAGCTACCAACACCCATAAGACCCGGGAAATTGCAAATGCGTTGCCGGCCTTTGAGATACTTAGTTATAAGTATCTACATACCTACTTATGACTAGTAAGATCCCCAATAGGATTAAACGACGTAAAAGTACAGCACAAACCTGCGTATACCGCTGTCCACAGTAAGTGCAAGGCACCAGCCGCTTGCTGCAGTGCTGCTGCAGATGCTGCTGGGTGAGGCGCCTCTGCACCTTGGCTCCACACTTGTTCTCGCAGTATACAGGCTCGTGACCGCAGTTCCCTTGGTGTTCCTGGAATGAGATGGTGTCCGGTTCAGTTACAGGTGCTAGGGTGATAGTCAGTAACTGGAGTGGTGAGTTTAGAACGTTCCGTTGGATTATGAACCTATACCTACGTAGGGTCTAGCCAAAATATTTTTATATCAGGGACTATCATAACTTTATGGGTCTAGCATATATGATAAACATATATTTTATTGTTACTGAAGATCGGAACTTGACTGAACTCGTGATCAGCAGTAATGCTAACGCTGCGAAGCTGGTCAATCCCAATGGAATACCTACTACGAATCAATTGGCATATTGGTTAGACGCACAGCGTTTTTAAAAGGGTATCTTGAGCCCAGCGAAAATGAATGAGAGTCCTTGGTGTAATTTTTTTATAAGTGCCTAGGCAAGTAATTTGCACCAGGTGGTAACTGATGCGACAGATAGTGGACCATTGCATTGATAATAGGTACGTATTCCACTGGAAAATTCAATTTACACTGACCAGGGAAACAGATACGTACCGACATTGGCAAATATCTGCGAATAATTCCTATAAATATCATGACTGACTCCTAAAGAGTTGGCCACCACAGAACCACACAAGATCCTCAAGAAGGGTATGGTATCTTGTCTAGCTCCAAAGAGCTCAATCTAAGAGTTGTAACTCACCTCAAGAGCGCTCCCAGAGAACTCCTTCCCGCAATGGTCGCAGTTGGCCCGCCTGCGCGCGCACGTGTACCGCAGGTGGTCTTGCATCAGCACGCGCGGAATCATAGCACCGCACTGCGCCGCGCACAGCACCGCGTCGTGCTTGCACGTGTTCAGGTGCGCCTGAGTCGGTAAGGGAGGATTAGTTGACAGACTTGGGAGCGTCGGTGGCCGGGAGGTAGGCTAGTTCGATCCCCAGTGCCGCCATGGACCATGTCATTTCAAGGGGCTACCTACAAGAGCATCATTAAGCCTGAGATGATGTATGGCTGTAAGACAACGCAGGGTCGGCAACGTGTGGGTGATGCCCCTGGTATTGCAAATGTCCGTAGGCTGCAGTGACCGTTTACCATCAGGCGGGCCGTAAGCTTGTTTGCCATTTTAGTGGTATAAAAAAAGCTATGACCAGCGCTGACGATACATTTTCGCGAATTCCGCGCCAACGAAATGAATGGGTCGTGGATGTTCGGCGATACGCGCTTTGACCGAGTGCGTAAGTACGTCTGTGGTAGCCTTGGCGTGAGAAAAATCGCGGACAAGATAAAATAGCACTGGTTTAGTCACGTGTTGCGTAAGCCCCAGGGATAGATGCGTAGGAAATAGGCGCGCAAACCTGCTGATGTCAGGAAAGAGGTGCCGATCCCTAAGAAACGATGGATTGACATGGCTGAGTCGGATGCGAGAGCCAGTGACCACTGGTGTTTAGGAAGCTCCTATTCATGTCCAGTAGTGACTCTTAGGGGCTGTTGATGATGATGATGATTTGTATAGAAGAAAGTTTTTCAAGCTAGAAAATTACATGTTTCTACTTGGTTAGGTATCTTATTAGGTAGCACCATACTTTTCCATTGATTCTTAGATAGAAGTGAAAATTGAATTCAGTTTCCATATACGGATTGCTTTCTCTTCTAAACATGGATTCAAAAGGCGGTGTAGCCACCGCTCACGTTAATATGTTAAATAAACACCTCAACACGCGATATCTACGAAAGTAAGATGTCCTCGTGTATTTGGACACAGCGCAGATAAATAAATATGTCACCCGTGACGTCAGGGCACACATAACATGATCGATAGCCGCCCTCCTTTTGCGACCCGATGTTTATCATCAAACATTCTTAACTCTACTCACCTTGAGTTTGCGGAGTTCGTCGGACCACTGGCATCCTTCTTTATGATGAATGCAATAGACCACAGATCCCATAATAGCCTTCTCCGACTCAGGATCGGGATATATCTGGAACAAGAGGAAAATAAGTGTTAAAAATTGCCCAAACACCCAAACACTTACAACGGAACACATTAAACACCTTTTTCAACTTTTTAAGCAAATTTCTAAACATTTTGAACGACAATATAGGTGAGAGCAGAAAACACGACGTGAAAAGCAACGGTTCCCGCCCGGACTGATTGAGGCAGCACACTGGCATAACGGATTAAATAGGACAACGCGATCAAAAATAAACCATCTCAAAAAGAGAATATAAAGCGTGAGCTGTACGCACCGTGCGTTCGAATATGGAACACATCGTTCGAAAATATGCAAAATGGCCGTGCTTCGTTTGTTTTTCGCGCGTAATAAATCGACGCAGGAGTGTTCACAGCAAGGGCTTGATACGGAATGCGTTCCCGTTTGTACGTTTTCGTTATCTTTATGGGTGCAACGAACAGATGGCTGGCTCTGTGGACCACCGTTCCCTTGTGTTTGCGCCGAGATAAGCGTGATTTTTCACTTCCCAAACCAGCTGGGTAATGGAATGAGCAAATAAAGTTGTTAGATTCCTCCGAACAGGTTTCCTTCACACTGTCGGGCTAATTTTTCTTTGAAGCCGAAGCAACTTAATAGGATGATATGAATTCCTCGTTTTAAATAACGACGTACAGCGGAACTACACAAGATTTGTTTGTAAACAACGTTCAAACTTACGATCTAACACATCTAAAGCGTCTTTTACTAGGCGCGGAGATGTCACTAGCCGACAAGATACGTATTTCACGCTTCTAATAATCTAAAGAAGTCCTTATGTATACTAATTCAGTTAGCTATCCATTGAGTTTCTCTTTCGGTAGACTGTACAGAACGCAACGCAACTTGTACAGAATCGAGCGTTGGACGCTGTTCAACCGAAAGTTCAAAACACCAAACAGATCTCGTAGTACGAGATGTTCTATTTACAAACATTGATGCATGTGGTCATCGGCATGGCTGCCGCATAACCGTAGCACCTTAAGATCTGTATTCTATACCGGCGAAACAGAGTACCTTAATCCCAGTTGACACTTTACACAACTATGACTCTTAAAGACGCAGAGGCAGTGGCGAGAGTTGATCGGGAATCCAGCGAAGAGAAAGACTCTTTCGAAGTTGGCGGCGTATAATTTCTCAAATATAGAATGTTATTTGTGTCGTATTCTAAAAAGATGAACCCGCGATGTGTTGAACTCTCCCGCATCGCTCAATTATAGAACTCGTTGTATCGTAAACATTGCAGGATTAGAACGTCATAGGAATCTGGAGCGAGGCGGCGCTTGCGACTTTTTGATGCCGAAACAAAAATCAGAAAAGGGATGGATGGAATATGAGGATGTTACTCTGCCATTTGTAAGGAATCATTCGTCCTCTGACACCACTCCAAATCTAGAGATAAGATCAAAGAAGACATAATTTAAAGATATGTATAAATCATTAGCTTAACATACGATGCTCCTAAATTAGAATCCATTACGGACCAATATTAAGTAATTAATCAAAATGTAGAACTTATAAATGCAAATGATAACCAAATACGTTGCGAAGTGCAATAAAGCAAACATGATAAGTCCATAGTTGGAAACGGACACTTGGTGACGCCCACGACATTCTTGAGACTAGAAATGAAATTAAAAGTCTATTTGACTTTTAATTAAGTTAATGCGAATGGGCTGCGTAGGCAACCGTGTTGAATATTCAAATACCTAATTCTTCGATGAAAGTCTTTAGCTCAATGTAATCTTTCATCATAAAGTGTCTATAGGTAAACCACCATCCAAGTATAAAAATACCAGTAGATACCCAGATTAGACAGGTACCTATCCAAACGATTTGAAAGCATTTTTGCAACACAAATATTGCATTGCTGTCGAAGATAATATCGACTAAAGAGCTTCATTATGCCTCCCAAGGTCCGATATATTATGAAGGCTACACTGCGTCTGCGTGGGCGCAAGTTTTGATGCAACTAGTTATCGGCACCCGTGGGCGACTCCGCTGCTTGATTCCAAGTAGTAATTAGATATTTTATACCCAACAGATGCGGTTGCGAAGCTTCGACCGAGTCAGAATAAAATCAAATGGTAATGTTATGGCCTTTTGACATGAAGTGTTTAGAAGGGATCGCAAGATGTAAAGAACTATCTTATGGAGTCATGGGTTGGTTTGGTTTTTCGTTTATCTATATTCATTCCAGTTGTCCTGGTCTTAAGATGATTCTTCAACATATTACGTCCTGCTTACAAATCTTACTTCCTCAACCGCACTGTTCTAGTGCGGGTTGTCTTTTTTTTTCTTGATACATGCAGTGCAGGTATCATGCTCTTTCGGCAGGTATCTTATTTAAACTACCTTTATCTTAAAGGTAACGTAAATTAAGTCAGAAATGTCTTAACTCTCACTCGTGACGCAGTTGAAACATCGCAGCGAACCGACGTAACTTTTCAAGCATAATTCTTTGTAGATTCAAATTGTAACGGTTTTTCGTACTACCCCCGCTCGCGATTCAAATATGGAACGTTGAAACCGCCCGCCGCGCGCCGGACACGTTTGCCGAATGAATTTGACACGAACAATTGCGAGGCCCGAAATAACTTATTTGCTGCCATAAAAGACAGCTTCTCTACGCCAAGGGAGGCGGGTCACACATGCTGAGTGCATATGTTGCGTAAGTTAAAAAAGCCATTGTTGGCATGGTCACTGTGGGGACGATGGCTATTAATAATACAGAATTCAAACAGTATTTTTTTAAGTTACTTATGCATATATAAAACTCAAACAAATAGGAGGTAGGTACGCTACGCACACGTGCAGCGAATTAATTGCACCCAGTTAATGGCGCGAAAATGTTATGACAGTTGCGTTCCATTTTAGAAAATGGCGGGAGATTACGACGTGTTGATAGGTCACGTTCAGAAACATTCTTTCTTTAGATGTCCACGGCAATGTGTTTCTGTCGATATAGAAGGTGTACACTCACGCGGTAACTTTAAAACAATTAGGTATTTAGCTAAAGTACGCCTCAACAGAAAAAGAATAAAGTAGAGCACGACAATGGCAAGAATAATCCACAGAAATCTGAATAAATTCACTAAGTTAATTCACAACAATCTAAAGATGAATCTACCTTTTATTTATTGAAATATTTAGGTAAGTCAATTTATTCACATTTCTGTGGATAATAAATATTATCGTTATCATGCTCTATTTTGTCTTTTTTTCTATCGAAGTGGAAGTACTTTGCGTACATTACCTAGACACTTACATCTTTCTGCAGTTTGTGTACTTCGAGGCCAAACGTTAGGTATGCTTTTAGAAATTGAAAATGTTGACGCGTTGGATAATTTTACACTTTGTTTCTGTTTACCGAAATGTGTGTCGATTGATTGACAACTGACAGCGTTCTGAAGAGCAAAGTTTAATTTTCGTTTGACAATGCTTCAGCAGGACGTATTGCCCTCGTCATAAGGTTCAATTCCCAACGGAATCCTAGAACGTTATGATAAAACTCAGCGGATTAGTAGAACTGCTATCGACACGCGTCGACGTGGGAATGTAAACAAATGCCCAAAATATATCTGGGATAACTTTCAAGTACTTTCGCAGTAAACTCTATGGTAAAAGTTTCGTTGGAGTTACTTTTTAAACTCTCCCAACTAAGTTAGGTACTTAAATATTTACTTTAGGAATGTTAAAACTTTTATCTAATGAACTAGAGACCCGTCCCGACTTTGAACAAGTAACTATACATTAAGGTACACATGTTTATTTCAAGCACGAAAGCATGCAAGTAGCATGCTTTAGAAGCATGTGTGTACTAGTTTAAAAAAGCGTACTACTTTTCAGCATGCTAATAAGCATGCGTATGATATCTAGGCCTACCTCTGTTTGTGCATGAATCACTAGAAATCGGTGAAAACTATAAAAATCCATTACGCCGTTTTAAAGTACCTACATGTTCAATTCATTGCCAAAAATAAAATAAAGTAAATGGTGTGGTCGACTGGACCCGTGGGACGAGTTTTAGGGACCAGTGGACTCAAATAAGCGTAGAACCACAAGGATACAAATAACGAATGATTATGTTCCATGTATTAGGACTTCTATTATTAGAAAGAGATGTTCTAGCCTAGACTACTTATACGTACTTAAGCTATATCTAGACTTTGAAACATGAACCTAGCAAAAATCCTACAGTCCCACATTACATTAGCCTACAGAATGGAACAGCAACGGTAGGTAATTCACGTGAAACCGCAATAAGTAATTTAAACAATGAAGAAGACGCGATCATTATCTATGGTGGTCGTGGCCGGCAGCTCGGCACACGCCGCGGGTTCGATGCCCGGGGCTAGCGGAACTGTACCGTGGAATATGTAATGCTGTTATAGGGACTATGGTAGGCGCGTGTGTAAGTGGCAATTAAACCTTTTGTTTAGGTAGGCTAGGGCAATCCGCCTGGACAGCTGGCAAGGGAAACTCAGTGAGCCGACCGAAGTTTAACTAAAATTAACTCTGGTACATACTTAGATAAATCTTCCTTGATAATACAACGTATACGCAGGTAGGTATAGCATATAGCTACGTACGCTAGTTAACTAGCGAATCTAGCGACGCCGCGATAGGTACCTAGATATAGATAATTTAGAGTGAAATTATCAACTTGCTACATTGTTGACCTTTAACTAACCTATTTTAATATGTGGCATCACATAGGATTGAGGTTACAATAGTGCACGAACGTGTACAAAATGTGACGCTGGAAATTCAACCCGTACTACACCAAACCAAAAATACTGACAATAATGAAAAGTTAGAATTGAAAACTCAAACGTAACCAAACACCAGTCCCAAGTGGCGACAGCCAACTAATTGATATCGTGTTCCATACTCATTCGAATGAAGTGTTCTATTTTCCGAATCGCCTTCTACACATAAAAGTAAAAAGATTTATTTTTAATTGAACACAACTGTTGTTTTCGTACTGGCCAGAATTATTTCGAAATCGACCGAGAGCGCGCGTTCCCCTTTTCAAAAACGGAACGGTTTTCTTTTTCTAATACCAAAACGAATGTTTGTGCCAGTAATAATCGACTAATAACTCGAGCCGATCGATTCTGACATCGATTGACGTAACGTAAACAAAAACAGAGCGTGCATTAACATTGAACGTTGATTAATCGTTATGGCGGGCGGTCCATTCAAAAATCTAGGGTCAGTTTATGAATGAAAGATAATACTGGCGCCGCCTACGCGAACCGGCCATGATTTTGAGCGCACACAAATTGTGTTAATAACAGCTACACTTAACGGAAAAGAAAGTTGGTAACAATAAAATTACAGCGCTATTGTTTGTATTAGTTAGATAAATACACTTCCTGTGTCATTATGGTCTGTACACGGCATTGCTTAATTGTAGCCTAATTCGTAATTGTTCGGAGTGAATTATCACATGTAACGTGGTTAATTGTGATCGTTACGGTAAACAAATTGATAGCAACTAGCGTATTTACGCGCGTAATTTTGCTGTCACTTTTACTGTATTAAATTGTACCGTTTATTTCTCTTCTCCACTTTCTTTAACCACATTCTTAGGTACTATTTCTTGAGACCTATAATGCCTACTTTGTATCTAGGTACATTAACTTACACGCATTCCTACCTTCCTATCCTCCTAACTGGGGAATGTAGTTGAATATTAAATGCTATTTATTCTTTACCTATTTCACCATTTGCCTTAAAAAGACATTGCAATCCTCAGAAATAGTAACCACAAACGTGGCTCATCGAACGTGGAAAAATAATTCCTGTTCGAAGCCAGACGTGCGACTATTAGAAGACTATTGCGTTTGAGAAATTCCATGCGTTCCTTGAATACGCGTTTCCCGCTTGTGGGATGTGCCTGAGTTGACACATTAAATTGATTTATACGCAAATGTTGATAGTTTAGGAAAATAACTTACATAGGTAGGTAGGTATACCATAGATGTAGCATAGGCAGTAGGCTAGTAAGGTATAGGAATGGAAGAAGAAATTTTTTTATGGGCCCTATCTCCTCGTTAATACAAAGCGGTGAGATCTAAAAGTTCGCCGCAGATAAGAACCCATCTCACATAGTAGCATTGCATAACAATGTTACAGAAAACTACACAACAAAAGTTTTTCCGTCACGCATTACGCAATGCAACATTCATTACAATGTTATTACTTGTACTATCACAACTTAAACGGTACCGATGCGATACGAAAAGAAATTATGAGACTAAGTAGGTACAGAAGACCGCATATCGACCTAACAAAACCAGTATAAAAGAAGCTAACATTGCTATGCGCATCTATAGAGACACTAGCTTATCTTATACTGTACTATACAGTGCGACCAACTTATCTGTTCAGTTGAAAGCGTCGCCAGTGGCGAAGAAATGTGCATTACAATCTGTCATTTTAGTACAACAATGTCTTAGTACCGATTTCGTCTACTGCACAAATAAGTTGGTGGCGCTATAAATCATTCGAACAAAGCGGAAGCGTAAGGTCAGCGGATCATGCGCAGGCGCGACGCATCAAACGATTTCGTGCTTTTAATTACTCGGGAGACTCGGTTCAGTTGATTTTATGACCGTAATATTTAGGCCGTGGTAGGTGGTCGACCGATGTCACGTGCTGTGTAGGCCCCAGGGATACGTGAGAAATAGGTGCCTGAACCTGCCGGTATCAGAAAAGCGGTGCCGAAGGCCTAAGAAGCGGTGGACAGACAAAGCTGCATCGGATGCGAAAGCCAACAGCTTACGACGCGAGGATGCCGAAGACCACGCGAAGTGGAGAAGAATGGGTAGGAAAACAGACACTGACAGAAGCCGAGATAGACGCTAAGATGATGATGATGAGGTGATCCACCGTATAGCAACAGACGGGTAGAGCACCGACTCCTTCGTCTCACGAGAGCCGTACAACAAACGTATCATTCTTATCTTCAGTTGCAAGACTACACTTATAATAGCTGGGCATAAGCGAGGGCTTTTTTTATACTACATAGTGACAAACGAGCAGACAGACACCTGATGGTAAGCGGTAACTGTCACCCATAACATCTACGATTCATGCATTTAGCTTGCTTTCATACCAATCTGGCTCCCTGATTGAGCGCATTAAATGAATAGACTCTATCCTATTCTTAACACTAGACATGGAGGCAAAGCGCTTGAAATACATTTGAATCAACAAATCTGTGGACAACCTTCAACCGCCAATTCACTAACCGTTTGACTACAATTGGATAATGGCTGCGCCTGCGCAGACGCATGCGCAGATTGATCGATCACAGGAAACCGCCATTTTGTTGGCAGAATGTGCCGGTTCCTTTTTATTGGTGGACGGCAATTGGCAACGAATGCGGGGCGTTGATCCTAGACCTAAATCTGATCCTGAGCCGAAATTGATTTCTTTCGACGGTTAATTATATATAAGCGGGTACTTCATGGAATTATTTAACACGAAAAATAAGAGGTTTTGGTTTTTTTTCATAATTGTTATTTCAGCTTCTAAATTAGCGTTTCTAAATTCGACATTGACTGAAAATAAAATAAGTAGAAATCGCCCTTGGTCCATTTTGCTATATTTCGTCATTGTTTAACATTCTAAATGAACGCTAAACTACACCATCTAGAAGTCATAATGTTTTTTTAACCTAAGCTGCGCTGGTTAAAACCAGTTACTACAACTTAGGTAATTTTATAAGTATTTTCCGTGTTACTTACCGCGAACCTTAAACCATTGCGTTAGTCAATATAAATTCTGGGTCTTACGACTGCCAGACCAACAAGCTTGCACATGTATCGATAAATTGAAAAGTTTACGACTCTTCATAAAAAGCGCTATCTGTCTACTGATCGGCGGAAGCCGCATCAAATTCAGTCCAGTCTAACACTGTTATTTGTACAGATAAATTTCGAAAGCAATAAATTAAGGCACGCCAAAATCTAATTAAAACTGTGTTAAGTAAACACTTCGAAGTTTATGGGAGGTATTCAAAGGCTTATTTATCTTAATGTTGCCTTGCGTAAAAATTATGCAGATTCTGGTGCATTTTTAACCATTTTATGGTTTGTGAAATTAAACAGAACACATCTCCGGTGTTGCCGTGTGCCGGATGCCACGGTCATCATGCTAAATTAACCTATGGGCTGTGTTTAAAATTATCCTTTCGCAATGTCCGTGATAAGTGTGCTGATGGCTCTCTGTTCTTTTTTCACTGGTATTTATTTTTTAAGTCTATTATAATGTGGCAATACGTTAGTTCGGTGCTGCAAACTTTATATTTATGCCTCTAGAATTGAATGGTTAGTGTTATAATGATCTAGATGCTTACCTATCTAGGTTTTTAGTTGTATAATTGACCTCTTTTTCTTCTTCCTTGCACTATTCCACGTTATGTGTAGCTCTCCTAATTTGTCTGCGCATTGACATTCTGTCAAGGTTGTATAAATTGACTAGCTAGAGTTTAAAATATACTTTGAGCAAAACTCCAAAGTATTAAATGAGACAGCTACCAACACTCGTTGTTTCAAGTTTTAATAGGGTATGGAGAGTAAAACTCGAATTACGAAGAAGCATGGTCACGGCCCAAATACAGTGATTTAAGACCCGTCTCTCCTCAGCCACCCGCATGGAATTCGGCGTAAAACTATTTTTACGCTCATTTTTATTGTAACCACTTCAAACAAAACACCTTGCAGGAGAACCGAACCCTAACTTTGCTTTAATTACCGCACTATAAGTAGACATCACGTAAATAGACATCTTTATAACCATTTTGAGTTTTCACTCGTAATTTTACATTGAAGTCCTGCTCTAACTGCGTACGTTAGAAGGAGAGCTGAAAACAAAAATGGCGGCTGATGACGTTATTACGGCCTGCAAGCATTGGCTGACGAAATGGGGGTAGATCGTGTTAACAAGCTACTAAGGGAATGCGATAAAAGACTTAACGACATGGTTATGGTTCGAATAACTCATTTAGTTTCTATGTTTATGGTATACTGAAATAAATGTGTGTCTACCTAAGGTGTAACCGAGTTAGATTCGGTTCATTTTCTAAAATAAAAGTATTTACTACGGTTCTTACAGTGGTGGACTAAAAATCGTATCTAGGTTTGCTCCCGACTTTTGGAAAAATAACTCAATCTACGTAGCAACAATTATATTAAATATGGATTTGAAAGGCCTAGGTAAGAGTCCTCCTTTCAGTAGCTAAAAAGGGTAATTGATTGAACAACAAACCTACAATTGTTTCTTTTTGTACACTTTATCTACAGATACAGTTCTGTTGCTAGCCAGTGACTTATATTAAATACTTTTATCAACAACACAGGACAGTCCGACTGTCTGTCCGTAAATTAATGATTCATTAAAGACGTCAATCGGTCTAGACTGAGGAAAATAGCGGTGAGTATTCTGCTGAGACATTTCAAATGAATTATTTCTAGGAAAAAAATACAAGTAAAGTCATACATTGGTAAACAGAAAGACGTACCATAAGCAATTTTTTTTTGTCGATATACCTATAAGTTAAAAAAAATATGTTTCTCAAATTATAAACGTAGGTAGGTTTAGGTTACCATGCACATCTGCATAGGTCAATAGCGAAATCGTTCTTTTTTATTTAAATAAACATTCATCCAATATCTAACATCGGAATAAAAACTCGGTTAAAACAATGGCCTGTTGATTGTTTCAGTCTGTCCGTTTAAAGGTGAAGCAAGTTGTTATACAACTCTGAACTTTCGTATTATCTCGCTTCCTACTCAACAATGTATGCTGTCATAATAACTAGGTAGTAAATATAAATTATTTTATAACAGTACTCGACATGACATGACGTTATCATTTTGCAAATAATTCCACGAAGAGGACAGTGTATTGACCGGATATCGCAGGCTCCGCTAGACAGGAAGTGGCGCCATCTTATCGCACCGTGCGCAAGCGCATGCAATACATTGTTTGCTTGCATTTTATTATTTAAATTTAGCTTTTGATGAATTTGTTACTGATAAAATTGTTTTTGATAAAAAAAAAAGATTGTTTCTGATGAAAATATCGAATGCGATTTATGCAAATCTATGATGTCGGTATGAATTTTATTTACTATAAGTAAGTATTTCCTAGTGATTTTAACTAGGTACTACTACAAATAATTTATAACCTTCAACCAAATGAAGATTTTGTTGATCGTTATTAAAACAGGTCCAGATTTAGATTGAAACAAATAAACCATTACAAGCACTGATTTATATTAAGATCTACCGAAAAAGGAAGAGATAGCTACCACCCTTATACTTTCACCATATCTCTCATCATAACAGGTACGTTACTAGCAGGTATCACGTCACAGCTACTTGCACGATACCTTGTAACAATAACGTTATGTAACCGAGATTAACCGTTATTGATAAGGATGATGGGAAAGATGCTAAGTGAAGTTAAGAAAACTGCTTATTTTGTTTACAATTAGCTGGGTTATTGCTTAAGTGTAGAGTTGGTGTTGAGAATTGAACCTTGTACGTAGGTACAAATTACGCCTAGTACAGCAATATGCACTTTCGCGCCAAAAGCAGTTTTCTAGATCTGCGATTGCGCAAGTCAGATACGGTCGCAGTAACTGTAGATCTCTCAAGCGGTCACTTTACCGCGCTTGGTATCAATTAGCAAATGTTTGCTGTGAATTATACTGATTAAGTTATTAGCCAATCGCGGTGATTATGGCAAAACTCCACAGTCTTGAAGGTACTTTAAGATGACGATTTGCCAATCAGGAAGCGTTATGAAACGCATTCGCCAATATATAAATAATAATGGCGCAATAGGAATGATGACTGAAAAAAAACGGATGAGATGTAAGTATCGCCCCCTCCCCTACCATTATAATTTAATTAAACTATGAGCTAGTCAAAATTATAGTTCGATTTGTAATTATAGATATTAAACATAAGTGTAGCGGAGTATTTAAATTAAGTAAGTACTTAATACAGCTTTTATTAAGTGGGTGGTCTATTTATACAGAAATCAGTGGCACCATAAATTAATATCTACTATAATTAGCTAGACATTAATACTAATTTATTCACCACCTAAATATTTTAACTAAATAAAGAATATCTTTATAAGGACAAAGCTGTAAAGGAATAAATAATTTTTCGACATAGTCGTAATAACAACCAAAATAGGAAGTGGACTATGCTCATTTAGTATTCTGACCGCGAACAAGTCCGTAGACTATTATAATGGTGGTCAAGTTTGGACATGTCTCAGATTGTGACCGCTTGTTGGGGTCGTCCTGTCCTTTTCTTCAATATTTATTATGCCTGAGACAAAATGCCCTGAGGCTGCATCTTCGATGGGGCTCTTTCAAAATTATATGCAATTTCTGTTGGAAATGTGAAACTTGAAGGAGTAAAGTTAATTATTTTAGTCAAATTCCCAAAAATACATCAACATGTTTAAGAACACTAATTTGAAAATCATGTTACAAAAATCCTTTTTTGGACATGGCATTGGAATTTAGATAAGAACTCATTAGAAATTGGTACCCAACTTACAAAAGAATATCAAAATTCTTAGCCATGAATGCGATGATGCTACAACTTCACACACTTTGTTATGAATGAAACAACTACAATCAGTCAGACTCACGTTATGGAACCTTTATGGTATGAGATACGAAAGAAGATACACCGTGCTACTCGTATTTGTCGCATGTTCTCACCATTCTATGCCTTCTAGCCCCCGTGTAACGTCTTCTAAGAATTCTTTATCTTAATGTTCTTGTCTTTAAAGCTAATTGGTCAACACACGGATCGTTTTAAGCGTACTTAGCCTCTATGTCATTTAATTATGGCCCTTATTTAAATCGCTACAATGAGCGATGTTGCTATGGAAGTTTTTTTTGTTATCAGATTATTTGTTTGACAAAATTTTGTTATTTGTTTTCTTTATAGATGCACACTTAGCAATTTATATTTATAATCGTCCGTAATCATTATCAAAGGCAAATAGTTAATGGTTCAAATAAAATGTAACAAGTTGCTAGAATGACTCATTAATAAACTCATTAAAGAAATAATGAATGAATACACCAAACTCACCTCTAGCAGCTCGTAGAGAAACTCAACGTATTCCAACATTTGAATTTGGAATCCTTAGCCACAGATAACTACAAAATCGAATTCATAAATGGAATAACGTAACTTGAATCAAAGAAATCAACGGTAAAAATAAACACCTGTCCACACCAGTGCCTCGGCGTCGAAAGAGTGGCAAAATGCAAGGAAACAGGCGTTTGTCTAATGGCCTGGCCACACCCGGGCGCCTACGCACCTGGCGCACCATATTTGGCTGCTAATCAGCAGGTTACTCAAACACGACGTTTTATACGGCGTGTCAATGCTCTGCGGGACGCAACGCAAATTAAGAAAATATTGTAATGATTCAGTATTAGGTACGTAACTGTCAAGCTATCGCAATGATCAATAACATCAAATATTCAATTGTAGAAGCTACCTAAAATCTAGCTATTCCTTTTAACTACTGTAACAAAGACAAATAGACGATTGGAAGCGTCGCTGTAAACAGAAACCCGTACCCAACAATTTAAAACAAATAACACACGTCATTTTCGAAAAAAGAAATGTCGAGCGCAGCGTTAATTTCGAAAATAGAACAAGAGTGCGCGCCGGAGAAAAATTGTAGTAGTTAATCGGATGTACGCCATATGGGTGCGAGTAATTTGGAGATGTTACCTCTAAATACGATAATAAATCACTCCACTTACACACGTCAAAAAGTGCTTACGCGTCTGTAGGAGCGCGCATAATACACCATCTAATGATAGTGCCAGTATTCCAACCAGCCAGTAATCTCATCACGATAAAACGAAAGCACGAGTTTCGTTCCTCTGCCCCTTTACGCCCGAGGCGCGGATGTGTTCTTGTTCTTTTTTCAAATACAGTAAAAAAAGGAGAAAAAGCAAGAAGTCGCGATCGCGTGCACTGTCCGTGGGAACGTTCAAACAATAAAAAGGATATTAAATCGAGACCGTCATTTTGGGTGTTGCCAGTGATTTGCGAAAAATTTCTCGGTGATCGGAAAACGGCCTCAGGCGCCCATTTGAGTTAAGGAGTCAGTTAGAACTCAAGGCCGTTGCACAATGGCGGTACGAATGCGACAGGCTTTTTGCCGCAGATTGTTATGGCATAAAAAGATTCTGACGGATGTAATTATCTACGAGCCAAACGCGAAGTTCAGAATTGTTTTTGGGGAACCAGTTGCTTATTTTGTCACGGTCGTTTCTGGTGTTATATTCGATGCCCCGCCTCACGTTAATAAAACAGCTCTAAGCCGGGATGTTGCTAAACATCCTTTAATGTAATTTGCGGGCTAAAATGACTATGAATAATGACTGTGTAATTCTTAAGGAATGCGATGCACCGGTATTCGGAAATACCGCATGCCAGGTCGAGAGCACAAAAAATGGCTACATAATTTTACATTCACGAATTAATAATGCAAAAACATTTACTCGTTTCTTTAAAAGAGCATCAGCTCTAATTCCTTTATTTTTATTGATAATGGCTACGAAATAGTTTCCATATTTTTATGGTAATTTAATCGCCTAAGTTAACAGTATTGGCGATTCCCATGATATCGCCTTCTTTTTTCGAGATTCAAATTTGAATTCTGAACTGGTGGTTCTTGGCTTTAATAAATTTAAGGTCTCTGTGCGTGTGCGCATTACAAAACGATGACTAAACCGAGCAACAGGTTTCGGTTCTCCCACAACGTGCGTAATGACTAATGCAAAGCGTTGACTTGGATAGGTCATAACAATGAGTCTAGACGATTATTTTGCATAATATGGAAAGCCGATGAAAATATATTATGAGAGCAGGGTTTCCACAATGGGTATGAAATAAGGTTGTAAAGTATATAACGTCGTTACTGAATACTTAAAAAATATTTATTAAAACTTATTATCTAGGCGTTCGTTCCAACCGTGCGTTTTATAGCTGTTCAGAAAAATTAAGTGATAATAGCATTATATTATTAGGAAAGTGATTACTGTGTTTATAAAGATAAACAAACAAGTAAACGGATCACCGAACTTACAGATGTCCTGGATAATGGTGGCCAATTTCCATTAGGTAGCCGTGCGTGTTCTAGTCAATAAAACATCGGCTTTTAGCAATCCAGAAAATATACGGAAAATTACGTAAGTATACGCATAGGTAAACGTAACGCTGTTAAAAATTCGGATGAAATTAGCCATGAAATTGTATCAAGAGCAAATTGCCTTGACAGTGGCAATGTCACGTCGCTTGACCTCTTTAATCATCATGTATTACCAAATCTAAAATGGGCTCTTAATCACACGGATTTACAATAAAACAAGCCTTTGAAAGAATAGAATTGGATAAACCTTAATTTGTTTGAAATTTTTGTTCCGGCCCAAGAGTTTCTCCCACGATGAGTGCCTATTGAAAAAAATACTGATTCTCCGAATCACAGTATACTGTCAACAGCTTTTATTTGAATGCGATTCAATGCCTTCTCACAATGGGATACGGGTCATTTTAACGTTGTACTCGCCGAAGGACGCCGGATATCAAGTGCGGTCGAATTATTCGGATCGCGACCCGAGTTTAAATATGGCGTCGTATCCGGTCAATTGAGCGTCGATATTACTAATTACGAGGGCTTGGTCTTGAGACTACAAAACTAGGAAATAGCATGATGGTTTGTGGCTATTTTTATATTTTGTAAGTGCTTAGTATGAGTGTGATGAGTAATTTTACGTTATTATATCGAAAAAGATAACGAGAATCTCATATGAAATAAAAATGGCTTCCCATTAATTTTGCTAGAATGCGCTATAATATTTTCATATAGTGAAACAATGTTATAACATCTGCTGCGAAAAGAAGCGAATTCATCACGCAATATAACAGTATTATTAAATTGAATCGATCTATCTATCTCATCGACCTCATTCATAAGCAATGCATTATCATAAACCACATTAACTACTTCAGTCATGCAACGTCCAAAAATGTGGGTTTGACCATCAGATATCTAATTAACTATATTGAAGCTTCCGTGTTTAGCTTTAATCGTGATAAAACTTTAACTACCCTCTTTCGTGTCTTTTTTTAAATGGTTGGGCTCTACATTTTGTAGAGACAATCATTTGTTAAGTGACAAGTGTAATAAGTAATTCTAACATTCAAGATAGTTACCTCTCTTTTCAGTGGTACTTGATCGTTCCTAGATTCAGTGATAGCGCTTATTAAGTATTCGAAAAGTCATCGTTATTGTTTGAATGGTTTAAGCGTGTAATTATGGTCAATTAACCCTTTTTGATGTCATTAATTGAACTCGCCTCGTTCAACTAGCCATAATCAGTTCCATCTTCTGACAATCGATCATTATTATCAAAATCCAATACATCACCACTAACATAATAATCACGTAACAATACTTAATTGAAACCGTGAATTAGTATCTATCGTAGTGCATATAATGTAGTATATTAATTAATTATTTCGAATACGCCATTACCATCGATTATACCTTTCAAATCATCTGAAAGGTTGGGCACTACAAATGATACGCTGTCAAAAGTTCGCTTCTGCACTATAATTAGGATGATACTGGCTGATGCATCAAAAAACGTTCATCAATTAACTCTTTTGGATGCAGCTTGTAATAGCCTAACCGTGTTTTATTGGGTCCAATCGCAGTGTCCGTTACAAAATTGGTCTTGGAAAAGAAAATTCGTTTCGGAGTCCTCAATCGTAGCCTATAATTTTAGGATATAATTTGTTAAAAATGAAAACATCGGTCGCGGACGGGCGGTGTTCCAAATCTGAATTTGGTTTACATTAATTCGAGTGTAGGTGGTTTTTTGAAGCACATTTATGGGTGTTTTTGTTTTTGGAATGTCTTGTGATGATTTGTGTAAATGCCGAGTTTATGGCTTACATTTTAAACACCATTAAGATAATTTGAGCTCTCATGTAAGAGTGAATGATTAAGTTGTTCCGAGAATGTAAACAGATACAAACAATAACCGTCATTGAAAAATACATGAAGAGGGCTGTTCTAAAAAAAGAGTATTGAGCATAAAAGACTAGAGGGTGCTCCTAGAGGGGAAACAAGGACTCCCAACGGACATGTACCAATAAACAGTGAAGGTTCGGACACAAAGCAGACGTTTCCTGAATAGAACTCCCTTTGTTTGGATCTCATGTAAATATCATGTTCCTTATGCCCTTTATAGATACTTAAATTATGAGTTCATTAAACGATTTCTTTGGACAGAGAGGTTAAAATAGATATCTTCGAGACATTGCTTTTATGGTGTTTATGTTGCGAATAATAAGTGAATACATATGTTTAATAAACGAAATTAAAATATACTTATTTACCTATCACTAAAAGTACTCATCTTTTAAGGTTATAATCTTAAGGGTATGTTAAATTTTTTATTAATATCTAAATACACTTTTTTTGTACGGCAAAGCTGTAACGCATCAAATCGAACGACACATTTACCTATTTCCCCATATCCCCATTGAGAGGAAGCAAAAAAAGCGCCATATGCCGTTGGCATCAGCTGATTTCCATCAAACTCCTTGAAACGGTCCATTATCTGCGCCTTCTCTTCAGGTAAAACATTTTTTTCTTTCTTTTTTTGGCCGTCAGCTGTTGGCGTAGGTGCGTGCGCGTGTATTCAGAAATCTCCCAAAATGTTATGCTTGCGTCCTTCGTTAAAAGGCGTCGCACATCTGCTGCCGCAGGTGCTGTCTCGGAATTTTAAATTCCGAACGGCTGCATTCGGATGTTAAGCACCACTAGGCCGTAACACGAATTTCGAAAATATGATTCCGTGTACCAAATTGGCGGCAGCTGTGGGACAGACTGTCTACTTTTATGGAAGTAGTTCTGTAATTTAAAGTCTCCCTTAACGACTACTGATTATTACTTTTCACTTTCCTTTTTAAAGGCATCTAGGCTATTATTATTATTTGCAGCATACTCGTAGTATTTATTAAAACTGCAGTAGCTAATGTTAAGTAGGTACTTACAATAATGTCGACCACATAATTTAAATTGTTTATTACTTACTTTTTTATGCTAAAAGGGTAGTTCAATATTATCTCTGTTATCATTATACTTATCTCGAAAGGCGCTCGATATCCTCCATCCTTTTGCGTAATAACAGCTCAATACAGAAATACAGGAAATGTCATTTTATCAATCCTGTAGTCTTTTTTTGCACATCCGTACCCTTAACAGTTCCTTATGCCAGCTATGTTTATATATTCCAGTATCACATTTCATATCCGTTCGGCCTTCGTTCATGGAATCTGATACACGAAAGTTATCAAATGTTACACCGACCGACACACAAATACTGTCTTGTATTATGTACTTATGTATGGTATTTGCTAATTTGGCAGATAACAAGTGTTTTTTACGTGATATGCGTATTTTAAATAGACTAATCAAGCATTTGACCGCCATCTCACCTGGTGGTCACATGCGGTTTAAGATAGAGCATGCCTGTCTAAGAACAGCCTATTCACTCTAGCCTTGAAGGCGTCCAGATTATAATGATCAAGGAACACACTCGCAGGCAACGTTTAAGTGTCGCAGGGTTCTTACCAGAATTTCATAGATAAGTTGACCAATATTCGCAGTTGAGGCAGTTTGAGATTTGATCTAACAACAATGTTTTACTCATTCCTATACTGCATGTATTTATCTCCAAAATTCCCGGAACTATTATTATACTAGATAGTTACAAAGTTTCAATCTAATTATGATTCATGCAATTTGAAGGAATGTTTCCTTCTTTTCAAATCTCTATAATTTTGCCGCCATTGTATGCAAGCGGTGTCGAGTTCCGTAACAGCTGACGCTAAAAAAACCCACCCTTCTTTATCTATGGTATATCGTCATGGAAGGCTAGTCCACTCGTAATAATCCTAATGGACACTCATACTAATGTATTCCGCGTAAAACGTGGAACCATCCTATTTTTAGTTAATCATTTAGATAAAAAAATAGAAATTGTGGCTTTAGTGATAAACCTAGATAATTATGACTTTAGTACCGTGCTGGGTTAGCGGAGAATTGATAATTTTTAAGCTTCAATAACCTCATATTTCCAATTAAGGACCATTTCATTGTCCTTAGTATCATGAATTCAATAAAAATACGTCTTAACTAAAGAAAGTTTTGTCCCTACGCTGAAAAGCGCATGTACCAAAACCAACAACGCACCATTCGAAATTTAAATTAACTTTTTTACGCTCATGTGTGCACGGTTCGCTTCCCACCAGTAGCTTGCACATGGCATGGAGGAATTTGACACGCAGATGTTTGTTCCGACGCAGACATTATAAAATACCTAATAAATATGGCTGCCCAGCCCTGCAACTTTCGAATTCATTATGTTTGATCCTTGATAGTTATAATGTATAGCCACGGCATGCGGTTTAATTGGTCGGTTGACTGTATGTTATGCGTACAAACCTATTATCTTAGAAAATAGTCTTTCCATAGTAATGCGATATTTAATTATTACTATTTTACCGGTGAACTCTGTGAAACCTGAGGAGTCCGCCTGGATAGGTAGGTACTACTTACCATACCACTTAAGTTTTTATTTCATTTATTTATTTTTTATTAAGACCCTTAATATAAATAAGATTTCATATAAGAACTAGATTGTAATCCTAATATCTATGTGTGCACAATAATATTTAAGTGTATCACAAATTAGGAATTAAAATTTTTCATTTAATTATAAAATCAAACAACAATGTGCAATATGGTTAATTAAGTTAATATAAAGTAAACAGAAGTGCATAACATTCTAATGTATTGCAAATACAGCGCTATTAGAGACGTAGCGGGGAGGGTTTTTAGTAGAAGATTGCATGTACGGTCCTTTCGAATATAAGAAATATATCGTTGACAATATTTAGGAAAGAGCGCTGACCTGCACAGTGCTGTGTTGTTAAAAAGTTTTATACGAGACCCGAGTTCATCAATTTGGCAGCATGAATCATGCCTTAGCCATTGACCGTTAAAAAAGTGCGAGCGAAACTAGAAAGCAGAGCTGCGACATCATTAGCGCATGCGTGAGTTCCGAGCTCTATGGAGAGATGAAGACAACCATTGCTATTTGTCATACAGCCGCGAAACAAAAGAATTGACATGCTTCTGCTCAGTCCGTTTTAATGAATGGGTGTAGTGTCAAAAGCGAGATGACTTTATTAGCCGATCTGAGAAATGAAAGTGTAAAAATTTCAAATGTTGCGTACATTTTGCTGACACCAAGCATAAACTCTTTGATATGATAACAGAATTGTAAGTGATCGAAAATTTAAAAGTGTTCATTTGAAATAGTAAGCTCAATAAAAAGTACCTAAATTAAAACCCATAAATTAGCTATTAAATAAAACGGAATACCAGCTTTGTATGTCACAGCGTTCGTGAGACCATTCTCAATTTAAATGAGCGCGAAAGGAACTTGCACCGAGATTATTTACCGCCAATAAATGACGTGCCGTGTCAAATGTATTTCTTTTTCTTCTCTCCGGCCTGGCATTGTACTTTGTGCACCTACGTAGGTAGGTACTTATTCTTTTTACTGCTTTTTTAAATTTAGAATCCGTCAATAACGCCGACGCGTCGCGGCGCAATAAATTCCAAAATGGGCGCTAAATATTGACGACTCTCCTTTTTACGATTACAAATGAAATTTTATTTCATTATGCATTTCTTAATTTACAACACGGTGAGGTCATGTCACATCACATTGAAATATTGTGGATGGTTCGCTCGGGTTAACGTTTCTTTATTTTCTTTTGTACTTGAATTTTTATTTACAACTTTAATACAGGAATAGAGCTGTAAAAACTCTTTGGTGCAT
The DNA here is from genome assembly GCA_907269095.1 of Blastobasis adustella. Classification (NCBI taxonomy): domain Eukaryota; kingdom Metazoa; phylum Arthropoda; class Insecta; order Lepidoptera; family Blastobasidae; genus Blastobasis; species Blastobasis adustella. The sequence continues at coordinate 17,292,242 of OU026127.1, read as the reverse complement.
TTGATTACATCACGTACGTGCTCTCTTTGTAACGCACTAAATACTGAGAGCATTTGTTTTTATACCTTTTCTCAATGTAGGTAATTAATTCTTAGGTAAGTTGGTAACTTCGTTGGCATTTTTTGCGTTTTTGGTTACAGTTTGTCGAAAATTGACGTTAGCTTCCTTTCATTTGAACAAATAAGAAAATAAGAAATTCAAGCAACTTCCTTAATAATAAGTAGCCTCACTGCATATTCCCACGCTGTTATGGCTCGCACACAAATTTTTATGTTCCAACCGTAACAATAATGCTAAGATTTACAACAAAGACCGTTTGCAATAGATAATAAAATTAAGATTTAGAATGTTACAAGCTAACCATAAACCAAAGTTGCTCTCACCTATTGTAGTAAAATTAAATTATTTTTGTTATGTTAAAAATAATACTGTATAGGAACGAATAGTTCTCTCAGTACTTATAGCAGATCTGTTTTTATAATGGATAGGTCTTTAGAAGACATCTTTGTTTTGTAATATGCACCTACATGACCTAATATTTTATAATGTAGAGACTAGAAGTGAGTAAGCCCACCTTTGTAAACAACCACTTGTATACATTGTTTTTAACTTGTTTCGTGTGCAATAAAGTACATAATAATAGAAGTAATTCAAAATTACCTATCCATCGACCGACATCTAAACGACAAGAGCTTATTATCAAAAGTACATTTCCAAGCCTCCAACCACCACAGACAAGAATGGTTTAAAACGGCGACAATAATGACATCCACCAATCACGGGACCCACATGCCAGACGTCTAGGTCTTAAGACTTCAGCATTTAGAAAGGTGTTCTCCAAAGGTGAAAGTCTTTGAAGCTTTCATGGCTTGCAAAAACCAGCGTCTCGTCTCGAGTGGCCTTGCCAAGGTGAGCCGTGCAAAGGGGACATAACGGTTGCTCTGCGCGGGCGCAACCGGCAGAAACCTGTCGCGGTACCAGCGCACCGCGCACGGCGACGGCAGCGTGCGTGGCCCCGCCTGCATCGCGCGCCGGCCAAGCCCCCGCAACCCAACACCACAACAAAACAAGCAACGGACGCCGGACACGCGACGTCGCCGCATTAAAAATCATAACGCGTTAGAACCACTTCCCTTCAGCAATAATAAACTTAATGATCGACTAATACGGAGCGCCCGCACAGAATTTCGTGCACGTACCACATATCCTGTATGGGAAAGCAGTTAGGTATAACTGTATAGCGGTGCCTTAAAAAATTGGCCCGCACTTAATTTTTCACGGGACAATATTTGTAAACAAAGAGCATTAATTATGTCGAGCGAATTAACCCGGTTATACAGGCGTGGACGTTTCCAAAGAGTGGTTTTCAAGAATACAGGGCGTTTCATAAGTAACACGCGATGTTGCGATTGCGAAATAAGATGTGCAACATATTGTCGCTGTTGTGTAACGAGCACAATGATGTACAGTCAGACAGCCAATTATTAAAAGGCCCAGAAGTGGAACAAGAAAGAACCAAACTGTTATCAAAGATAACAATATTTTCAAATTAAATACTCGTTAAAAACTAATAAATGTATCAAAAAGCAATAAATGCAACACACAAACACTAAATATCATACAATCAAAACATGGCAAAAAATCGTATCCCGAAAACAAGAATAAGAAATGAATGAATAAAAGTTAGGTGTTGTTCAAACACCTTAAGAAAGAAATATCATAACAATACTAGATAATGAAAGAATGCCAATAGGCAACGCAACAAATAAGCGAAATGAGACAACTAAAACTATACTAAAAACTGTAAAGCTCGTGTTTATACGGTGAGTAATGAGGCAGTTTGCATGCGGGCATTGCGAGTGCAGGTTGCGCCATGCCCTCCCAACACCCCGCCTATAGAAAACGTCTCCCTTACAAACATCCTTAAATTAAAGCACTCACAATTTGACTGATCTCCGTGATGGGTATCGGTGAGACCTTATCCGAGCCCTGGGGTAGGGACGAAGCGCTGGGGGTGGGTGACACCCCAGGCAGGGGTTGCACGTTGACCACGCTCTCCTTGGAGGTTCGGTTGGGGGACAACCTCGCCGGGAAGCTGAGGGTCTTCGTCCACTGAGACAGACTTCGCACCATGTTGGCAGTTCATTCACCACACTCACGACGCGTGACACGGACGTACGCTCGCCACGGCGGCCGGCGGACGAATGGCAAGTGAGCCGACGAGAATGTTGCTTGGAGTGCATGTCGCGACTTGCCTCATAGGTTGCCCGGTGCCCTATCGCTGTGTGCGTATGGCCACCTAATGGGATCGGAAAAGGATCGAGGGACCGCACTCGTTCTCGTTTTCTTTTGTTTCGCTGCACTCTTGAAGTTGCGTCGGCAAAAAGTTTCCGTCCGCTCGATTTGCTGATGATTGTCTCCTTTTTTTCTGTGTTTTTGGTGCTTTTGTTCTCCTTTTCGGTTCGGCACATGTTACTTTACTTGTGTCGCTGATTTTATTTGAGTTTTGCGTGAGATTGTTCTTAATTTGGATTCTAGTACTTACCTAATCTGATCTTTAAGTTTTGTTTTGTTTCACTTTGTACTACTTATTTTTTAATATATCTACTTTCCTAATTACTTTTTGCGTGGGTGAGGTTCAAATCTCGCTTGGGAGCATGTATAAATCACTCATTAGTGCAGTAGATTAGTGTTAAAAGTGCAACTAATTGCAATATAAACGATTCTTATAGCAAATGATAGGACACTTCTAATCAACATACTAAAATCTACACCCAGGAGCTTTTGGGGTGAGCGGGCTATATCGCGAAAACAGTGCATCCTACGGGAATATGGTCCTTTACTAAATTAAGGTCTAAAAAATTCTCTACAAATTTTGCTTTACACGCTTTTTCGAAACTCCGGAGTTTAAATTTACACCTATGACTTAAATGTCTTTGATTATTTTGTCATTTGGTATTCTCACTAAAAACGATTTAGTAAAATTTTATGTTTTATTGTATGGAGTTAAATAAATTAATAAACTACTTGCAACTGAAGTAGTTCCATAACACCTAAGCACGTCCAATAAAATAGGAACCGGTCAGAGTTAACTTTACCTTTCAAAAGTACTCGCATGAGAAAAGAAGTGATTAATAAAGTTGTGAGGCGCAAAAAACCTGAATCCTTTCATCGCGGACTAATAAGAGTTTAACCCTTCCGTCGGTCGGTTGCTCCATAAATAAACTGAACAATAGTTAATAAAACTTGGCTGTGAGACTTGTAAGATTATGATTCGTTTGTAAACAAAATTCTCTACGAGTTGTGTCAATTTTTTAATTACAGCTGCAGACTTCAAAGCTTCAAAATATCAATATCACTAATGATATTACTCAATATTATTTTACCAATACTTATAATATCTTTTTTTTATGTTTCATGTTCATCGAGTAAATGACATTTTTTGCATACAAATATCCAGTTTATTTGTAAGATCATTAGTTTTCTCGCAGAGATATTGCACTACTCTTGCGAATTGTTATAAGAATTGGCAGCACCACGTAGTAAATGCAGAAATAACTGCGAGCGAAGGGTGCCACCCTCCCGATTAATATACAAGAATCGATATACAGGCTGATGTCAAATTGAGAAATAAATTTTTTTTTTTATATAATTTATTTATTTTATTTGCCTACAGATTTACACTTCAAAATTGCGTAATAAAGATGAAGGATATGAAAAGGATTAAAGATAACAATACGAAATTTGTGAATTACAAAACAACAGTGTTTTCTTTTTATATACTTAGGTTATATGTTTCGATTATGAAATCAGAGGGAGATAAATAATAATAGATAATATGAAAGGGATAAAAGATGAATATGAATATTATGAAATTTGACAGGGCTCTACATAACTATAGTAACAGTTCAGTAGAGCCCTAGAGTCAAGTAGAAAACAACAGTGTTTCATTTATTATGTAAGTAGGTTATGTGGTCTGATTATGAGATAATTCATACAAAAAACTGTCAATTTGCTTTTTACTTAAATATTATTAGTAATATACTAATAGAATCGTCATCACATACATACACACAATGGAATTTCCAACATTAAAAACAAAATTTTAATTCCCGAAATAAATTTTTGTAATTTTTATTCATAGATAGATTAGAAAAGAAGAGAAATGTAAATCCCTTCAAAAAGCTTCCACTTAAATATTATCCATCCATAACAGCCTGTACCCTCACATCTTATTTGCGAGGCCACTCTGAGTCCCCCCAAGCCTGCGGGGGTCCACACGCGTCTCAGGAACAATGCGCCGCGCTTCCTGACGCCACGTGCGCATACGCAGCTGCCACCCGCAGGCATGCGCAGAGCGTCGACGTAGTTTCAATCAATTATTTTACTTCCTTACCGCAGTAGACTAACGAGTCCGAATCGTAAGCGAAATAATATTTTCTGAGTTATGTACATTTAACATTAACAAATGCTCTTAAGTGAGAAAAAACATCTTAAGGTAACTTGCACAGTCAGGCCACTGAATGTGTGGCCATAATCCAATCCGGTCCGGTTCCCCTGCCAGATGGCAGTCGCTCCATTGTTATTATCTGATCCACCCAATCCATTAATTACCGAATTCTGAATTCTTGTCAAGGCAGAGCCCAAGCCCTCGCGCGCGCGAGCACAACCGGGATGTTGACGTCAAGAGGATTATTTTACTCAGTATGCATCTGACAGAAATCATGATATCTCGCTGCACTGATGGCCTAATCAACAGCCAATAAAAGACTTCGCCTCCTCCACATTAGGGGATAGTATTGGCATAAACGTTTCAAAATAACCTACGAGGCATTCAACCGCAATTTCACCTGGAGGTAGGTAAATGACAATGCGGCCGAGAATGGAGCATGCCTGTCGAGGTAGAGTCAATTGACTCTAGCCTTGAAGGCGTCCAGATTATGATGATCACAAAACTCCATTCCTTAGCCGTACGGATTATAAAGGTTAAACCGAAGCGGCGCGGATAGCTGGAAGATCCACAACATAAAAATGAAACGTCCGCCCGCATTCCCGATCGCGTTTCCCAATAGCGGAAAGGGGCCAGCGGAATGAGGTCGTGCAACTGCTTCACATATTCTCCGAAATGCAACCTGTTGGAGACCGACAGACGCGAAACCCTACGCCGATGTTTCAAGCTTGCCATGCTTCCACGTCGCCATTGTCGACGTGAGGTAGATGGGCTCCGGCGGATATTTGACTGTGCGTTTTCCTTCCTTCTTTCTATCCCTGTCCTATTTAACGATTGCATGACCTATTGAGTATGATTTTGGTTTTTAATCTTGACAGATTGGAGATTGCCATGTTTGACTATACTCAACAGATGATTCTGCGTGGGGAACCATGTCAAGAAGTGGACGATCAGGCAGTTTTAGTAAGATGCAGCAGCATGCTTCTATTACGTTAATTTGTAAACCCAAATTGATTACAATTATTTGACTATTGACTACACCTGGAGACCAATAATTTTTGGTAACGGAGAATTGCGTTTTTAAATGGGAAAGGGCCTAAACGTATAAGGTTTGTTTATGATGATGAAGACACACGTATCTGAGGAACAATGCGCCGCTGGCCACAGCTGACGCCGCGCCACGTGAGTAAGCAGCTGTCGCCCGCACGCATGCGTGTTGTGCTCAAGTTATCGGAAAGTGTCTTGAGTGTTTCAAGAACTTTGGAGGAGAGAGTCCTTTTTGTAATTTCGTACCTACGCGTGACACGAGCGCGATATCGACTTCAGATTGGATGTGGTGGGATTCTTCGATAGGAAATGATAGAGTTTACATAATTCCTATGATATCTTATCTCGTTTTATACATAGTTATGTGCGTACTTGTCTGAATAAACATTTTTAGTACAGGCAAATCATGTGGATAGTGCTGGTAAGTACTTTTTATTTATTGAGTGTCATACATACAACGCTTCCGGAAGTAATTGTCTACCTGATATTAAAAACCTCATGAAAATCCGTTGCATTGTTTAGGAATATTTTGCGGAAATACATGCATACAAACGCTAAAAGCGACTTTATTTTAAACTACTTATGTCAGTGAGGATACCTGAGAATGTAGAATACACCCAAGTATTTTTTTACACCTATATTCCTTAAGTAGGTAATTTTTTAGAGTTATTTCTGCTATGAAAAGAGGATACGCAACTAGCCGAAACTAAAAGCATTTTTGATGGAATCCTTCTTTTAAGCGAAAAGATAAGTTAAGCTAAAAAAAAGTTGTTTATTACCTTTTTAAATTCAATATCAAGTTTACTAGCCGCCGTTTTTTTCTCCCCAAAAAATATGTTTGACAGACTGACAGGGAGCTTATAGTAAGTTTTTCATTTCAAAGTAAGGAGTATGGTACTCAAAAGGGGTCATTAATACGCTTCGCTTTGTACAAAACGCGGGGGCAAGTTCTAAACAACCCTTCCTTTGTTGTGGAGAGGGTGGAGAGAGCCGAGTCTAGTTTCACCTATTACGAGATCACAATGAGTGTGTGTGCTTGTGGGGCGTGCTTTTGTTTATAATTCATTTTTTTTGTTTTGGTAATGTATTGATTCGTCAAAAACTATTTTTTTCTACGAAAGACGTGATTTATTTCGATCACAAAATGCATAACCGTTTACATAAGGTAACTTTAAAAACAATTATAATATATACTATATATCTACCAAATTTAAATAGAAAAAAGAGTTTTTAATCTTATTTACATGAAAAACCGAGGTAGCTAGTGATAAAAAGATACTTTAAAGAAGTAACGGTGAATGCAAAGATCTTATATGTAAAAATGCTGTTGAGAATAACCAAAAATAGTTACCTAAGTAAAAAATATTTCAAATTTGTGCCCCCCATTCTTCACAATGTGCAGTAGAGGCCATGCAGTTAAAACTAACATTAATGTTTAGTAGTGTTTTAAATTTTGCTTTATTGTGTTGTATAGTAAAAATAAGCACAGCGTAAATGTCAATGTGATTTAAATCCGTGGTTAATTCGAAGGCTACTGTGACCATGCGGTTTGTTCTTTTTTGTCTACTGTACAAAAGAAGCGACAGCCTAATTTGATTGCTGGTTCAATTGTAAGGTAAGTAGGTAATTATTTCAGAAATAATAATAGCACATTGTCACGTTGATAATATTTATGGATCTAAATAATTTAAATTATCATGCCCAGCAGTATGGTGTCCGGCAGAGTAGAAAAGCATCAACCCGTTACAGTCGTGGGTGTCGTATAAGGCGACTAATGTTTTGCGAGGCAAAAGATCAAGTGTCTCCGTATGCTGGAAAATGGCAGCAGCGTTATCCATTGTTATATTTGTAATACTGCGATCTCCAACCCGCCTACCAAGCGTAGAGATTATAGCAATAACCTCCCCTTTCGTGGGAGAGCCCCTAAGTCCTGCAGTGGCCTGTTATGGGCTGTGATGATGATGTCTATAAATAGAGTCAAATAAAATTTGGCAAAAAGACAAAAGTATATGGCAACCTGGCGAAGAACATAGACCACTTGTTATCGAACGGACGAAATACTTTTCTAATAAAAATAAAAACAATTGGCCTAGTAAGTAAGTACTAGTAAATTAAATTGAAACCTAGTCCCATTTTTACCCGCCATCAACGGCACTCTACCTCGCCCCTTGTCACCCCAACGGAACCTAGTCAAACTGCACTAGCCGCCTGTTATACTTGCACAACATTAGTACCACGTCAATCGTTCGTTTTATTTTCGTAACCTCGTAAATTATAATACTGTAAGCGTAAAATGCCGTGTCGCTCGCCTCGGGAGTGAAGTCCCGCATTATGCGTGATTAGTGGTTACCCTTGTTGGTAAAATTACGCTTGTTGGTACGGGGTGGTGGGCCTAATTTCTGTTGTTAATTAATTTTGTTAATTTTGTACATCTCTGCCTATCCTACCTGTGGGACGGAGGCGTGAGCTTTATGTAGGTAAATATGGTGGCCCATCGTGGTTATGGTAGGCAAAAGCGTACCTACGTAGGCGAAGATTTTATTAGGCTACGCACTGACATATGACACAGACAGTCCAACAGATGGTAAGCAGTAACTGTTGCTCATATTATCTACGACTAATGCCAGGTTGCATGCAACAAAAATGCAGAACCGCAGGTGCGTTGTCACTGTGAGGATTAAGATGAAATGCATCGTGCCTGTAATTGCGCTGGCTACCTAACCTAGTTTTAAAGAAACTGATGAACGTAAAAAGCGTAGGTATGTATGTAGGTTTAGGTAATCTGATAAACATCAAAACTTACGGTAGTTTGTTTGTCACTTATCGACGGTAGTATTTTTTAGTTTATTACAAGGATAAGTCGATGTAATCGGTTGCTGGATATTTTTATTTTACTTCACCAATATTGCCTTGACAATCATATCAATATTAGGTAAACAGCCCGTAGATCCCCTTTTAACAGTACAGCTTAGGTACTTCATGACAAAAGGGTTTCCACGGTTTCCGATCCCCCCCCCCCACCCCTCGCGATTTTGCGAGTGTCAGCATCAAGCGTCGATGATCACTTACGATCAAGGCCTCGAGTCCGCTACGAATGGTGCAATCGAATTGTAGTTGGATTGCAACCGCAGCTCGAAACGTTTTTGGTATTCTGCTACTAATAAAGGACTAATCAAATTCGATTGGTTTTCTATTGATGTTACAACCGTAGCTCGATTCCATTGTGATATAAAATGGTAAAAGGCGCAGCGCGCGAGGGCCCAGGGGCTTCATTATGGACAACTTAATTTATGGAAAATCAAAAACACGGAAAACTAAATAAATTAAAGCAAATAAATCGTGCTAATTTCACGTTTATTCATTCAGCCTCTTTGTAGGTAGACTTTAGAAGGCAACATCGAGCGTCGATTGCGAGTCGATTCGAATATATCTCAATTGCGATTACCTACAACTTTTGCAGAATACCCAACTTGATCAATGAACTGAACAAGATGTAATCTACTTGTAATCGAATTGTAATATAACTAAAAATAGAGGACTTGAGGGCTTGAATTATGATGAAGTACATAAGTTTGTGTGCAGAGTAATGGGCCGCATCGCTTGTTAGGAATCTTATAGTAATTGAATGAACTAATTGCCAACTGTACCGTTTCCTACTAAACTAAAATAAACACAACCCTCTCATAATTCAATATAATAAAGCTCATTTAATCTTAATGAGTTTTTGACACGCCGCCATTTCCTGTTTAACGAGCGTATTCCAATTTATAACACAATGGATACCCATCCATCTGCAGAAACAATTAAGTGACTGAAGAACAACAATATATGGGACAATTAGGGCTTATACCACTATCTGTTTGGATAGACGCACGTGTGTATTTTATTGTTTTTAGGGGATGCCCCGTTTTGTGCGTCGGGCGATAAATTGTAGCTGTGCCTACAACAATACTTTTAAGCATGGGAAACGCAAACTTGTTTTTACCTATCGTTATTTCAATTTAGAACAGGATTAACTTCGAACCGTTAAACCGAACTAAAGGAGCTGTCTAATAACAAACGGGCAGTAATTCAGAGTGATTCTTAATTCAAAAATAGAAAACCCTAATCACGTACTGGCCGGTAAAGCGTGACCACGCCGACGAGACAATTCAAAATAAATGGCGCCAAAGAGGTCCTATTATAAACAATAAAATAACTTCTTGGTAGACCCGCGTCGCGTGCTATAGGACACGACTTTCTGATTGATTCTAAGGATTAATAAATTATACAGTTATAAATGCTACGTCGATGAACTTTTGTGAACCTTTAAAATTTTAATTGAGTTAGTACCTACCTAATCTAATAACAAAGGTAAAAAAAAAATTCAACCATAGTTTTCTATAGGTTAAACAGTCTCGCGAGCCGATTGTAATTCTGTGTATATATGGGGTAGAATAATTAAAAATTATTTTCGTAAAAATCTAGGATATTTGCAAAAACCCGGATAATTAGAACATATTTTCAGGATCTTGCAAAAATCGGAGTTTATTTAGGATGATTGGATTTCTGAATGCTGATTGATCTTATCTATGAGTCGATTTCTATTATTTTTTTTTCTTGTTGGTTAGGGCTCTTCATAGGGCAAAGAGATTAAAAAGTAAAAAACTGGCAGATGTTAATGCGTAAATCATATGTGTGTTTGCGGCGATCATATAATCTTCGCTCGGAACTATTCGCATTACAGATGATAAATGATTGTGATACGCCTTTTTTAAATAATCATTTTTTCATCACTTACTAAATTTTTTAAAAATTAAGTACGCTGCTGTATTTTGTTTATGTTTAACAATTAAATATTGATGTTGAGTTTGTTGCTTCCATAAGTTTGACGAATTGAAATCCCTCCGATCTGCATTTATTTTGGTGAACACTGTATTACTTTTCTCTATTTAAAAAAAGTATTTTGCTGTCATAACCTAACTAGGTGCACCAAGGTCCAGCATTTACGTACATTCAGCAATTGTTGTGAAACTTCAGTCAATTCATTTATTGCACTGCTATCAATGTCTGTAACAAATCCCTTGTCTTCCTATTCTAATAAAATAACAGTGATACTTCCTATATTGTGCTGAAACATAAGCAACAACATCCGCGTAAAATATCTTGCGATGAAGCTCTTCCTAATTTAACTCGCGTGTGCTTTAATAGTTAAGTACCCAATTTACCTAAGTTGAAATATTATTTTTTACCAAACAAACACGCTACATTTTTTTTTCCTTCAATTTATAACTACACTCCGCCACTCAGATCGCTATTGAATACCGCGATTACCCTAATATAATTAAGATTTTTACAAAGATTTTGAAAATAGCTCGAATGATTGCAAAATTCAATCTCAGATTCCAATTATCCGGTTTTTTGCAAATCTCCTAGGATTTTTGCGAAGCTACAATTTTATCAACTTAGGTTATTGCTCTCACAAGCACGTCACCAGCCCAAGGGCCGCTTCCTAAATAAATAAAACTAAAAAACTTTCCTCATCCGAATCAAGCTGAAACAATAGTCAATCGGGGCTCCATTTTTTCACCCCCACCCGGCCAAGCAAGGCCAATTCTAAAATCCGTGACCCACATGGCGTTTGGTGTGTTGATTCTTTTTTGGCAAAAATTTAATGGCCTGTCAAATTACACCATATGCCTGCGTCAATAATGGAAGAAAAGGGTCGGAACGGTCTAAATGTGTGGCCGATGAGTGTCGGTCTTTAATGAATGACCGACCTTTGGCGGGTACTTCGACAAACACATGGCCTGCACCTCTCACCAACTTATCAGTTCAGTTGACGGCGTCGCTAGTGGACGTGACACCTGTCATTTTAGTAGAATGACGCCTTAGATCCAGTTTTGTCTACTGACTACAGACAATTTCGTGGCACTGTAGTAACTAAGCCAATTTGTCGAACACCCTGGTTGTTATGGGATAGGATTTCCCCTTCATTCTCATTACGATTTGAAACTTTGACTTAAACAATATGGTAACCGGAGACTCCCTAGTTCTAAGGCGGCGTAATTTTAGTCAACTCTTGTAACACCATTAATAGTAGATTATACACCAAGGGAATAATGCAGTATATTCCGTCATGGGCGCCATATTGGATCCTGAGCAGGGATCCAATATAGCGGTTCTATAGAGTCCACAGTGAAGCGAAGGATTCGAGCCGCCTAAGACTAAGACAGCTTTATCCTAGAGGTGAATAGTCTACTTTTCACACCATCTGTGAGACAACAAATGAAACAATTACAGCGTCGGATGTCTGGAGCTAAATTAGTATCGTTTCAGGACATTTTCGTGTCAATGTAAAAAATAATTTGAAATTCAACATTTTAATTTTTTTTGCCCTTATTCCATTTGCACAATTTTAGCAGTCTACAGTTCTGCAACCATACTGCCTAGTTTTTAGTCACAGTTTCTGCAATAGCGTATTTTCCTTTTTTTTTGTAGAAATAAAAAAGAACGCGTTTTCCCCGTAGCGGTAAGTAATTTCGATATCGGAGGTATTTTAAAGAATGGTCAGGTTCAAGAGTATGTACCTTAAACCGACTAGTACCTATCACCGTATCAAGTTGTACAAGTTGTACAAACTATGTAGGACGTAGGTAATGCCTAGGCGGATCCCAGGGCCTCGCGCCCGAGTTCACAACCGGGATATTGACGCCAATATAGTCAACATAAAATTTCACTCAGAAATAAATAGTAAAAGCTATTAGTGAATTTTTAAATTCGATGTAGAGCTAATTCTAAAACAACAAATATTTATTAGTTTAAATTAGCAGCATCATCTTTTCAACTCTGTTTAAAAGGTTTTTAAGGATCCGGGTCACGTAGAACTTGAAAGTGATAAAGGCTATGTATAGATAAAACTACATAATAATTAAGTTGTAAGAATGTAAGGATACTAGTTTGCAGTTTGTTTTGATCATAGCGACGCGCCCACGCACATAGCCACACACTCAGACAGACACTCCATTTACGGTACCTAACATATTGCAATACCATAAATTGTTATCTGATACTTAAATGCCTACTTCAGAGGTTTAATAAAAATTAAACTGACTTTAATCTTGTTCACTGTATAACTTTTGCTTGCAAACGACCGGAATTACCTACAAAATATTGGGAACGCACTTTAATTTAAACATAAGAGTGATGTTATGTCTATAAAATGGTCAAAAAGTCCTCTGTTGATAATTGCAGTATCGGAAATAGGAATAAGTAACCTATATAAAAAAAATTTAGCGTTAATGTTCCGGTTGTGCTCTCGCGCACGAAACCATGATCCAGGATTTGGTCGATGAGGACCTAACCTAACCTGACCAGATTGGATCATGGTTACACATTCAGTCGCCTGAATATGCAGGTTTCATATCGATGTTTTCGCTCATAGTAAGAGCCTCGGTTAGTGTTCAAACTGCATACTCAGAAAAGAGTCATTGGTACATGGCCGCAGTGGGATTTGAACCCGGTACCCTTACTACGATTCGGATAACTTAACCACTCGGCCACTGATACTGAACGTTCTGAACGTTGGTAAAAGTACCAGCAGTTTAAGAGAGTCCGAATAAGTTGTCAACACAAAAACACGTTGAAATATTTGTATGAATCTCGTGGTAATCTTAACGTCCTATAATATGGGCCAGAAAAGCCTGTCAAACATTTCAGGCAACACATTACCCTTCTCCAAACCTCCTATAAAATAAATAACAAGGCAAAGTATTTCAGTCCAATACCCTTGACTGTAAACAGATCCGGCTCAAATTTATTCGTATGTTTAATATAACTGAAATGCATTTAAATGTAGGAAGCTGAACGCAAGAATCTAATGTAGCTATCAATAAATTCTCTAACGAAATTCCTTTCAAACCCAAAGGGAAAATAGGCGTCAGAACCAAGACATGGTGTGAAAAAGAGCCAAGTTGCATTTCATGTTTTAAACTATCGCGGTTTTTATTACACATTTTAAGTTCAAAGAGCGTCGGTGGCCGAGCGGTTACAGATCCGACTCGTAAGCCAGAGGTCCCGGGTTCGAATCCCGCTCCGGCCATGTACCAATGACTGTTTTCTGAGTTATGTACATTAGTTAAATACTAACCGATGCTCTTACGGTGAGGGAAAACATCGTGATGAAACCTGCACATTCAGGCGACTGGATGTGTAACCATGATCCAATCTGGTCAGGTTCCCCTGGTAGCAGGGTCATGGAGGTCAGATGGCAGTCGCTCCACTGTAATTACCTGACCTGCCAAATCCTGGATCATGGTCAAGGCGGACCCCGGGCCCTCGTTCTCGAGAGCACAACCAGGCCATTAACGCCAAGATGATTATTTTTTATATTAAGTTCAAAGTAATTTAATTGTAACATAAGGGTATGCGTTACAGCATTACCGTAAGGAACCTCGTGCTTTTGTTGACGAGTAGCCCGATATTTCGACGCACTTAAAAAGTTACATTTCAGTGTGACAGTCTGTTGTTTTAAACATTATCGGTTATTGAATTTGGCTTGGGCAAGGGCATATTACGTCCAGCGGTGGAAAATAAATAAATAAATAAGATTCGCGGATTTAAAGACGCAAATAAATTAATTGTAGAATAAAATGTACAAGTACTTAATTCCAAGGCCAGAGATGACATTTTACGAAGATAACGTAATTTAAGATTGGAAGGTAATGTTGTGCATGACTGTGCATATTTTCTAACTATAGTGTCATTAAATGGACAATAACGCGATTTATTACTACCAGAGCCGACGGCTACAGGTCCCTTCGCCATGCCTTCATTTAATATTGACTTATTCTAACTAAACTGATATTTTCTTATTATGTACCTAAGTGTGCAGTGTGCAGACCTTAGACTTAAGTAAGCAACAATGGATTAACCAATAGTTAAATAGTAGAGTCACTCACTTTTAATATGGTATGTAACCTACCTAAAATTCAATTATTAATATTTAAAAAGCCTTACTTTAACAAAAAAAAACCTTAATTCTAACTAAATTAGTAATAAATAATTGTAATTTATTATCTTTGTTAAACAAATGTTCTATATAACCGACCTAATACTTTAGTTGCTCTCAGCTCTCGTCGAACTTGGCGAATCCACTACGTGCACCCGAGCTACAGAAATGGGTGCATTTCATAAATCAGCTGTCACTCGGAAACGCATTATTGGCCGTTATGACGATTTGTAATCGACGCCCCTTTTGTTCGACGCCGCGGAGAGTAAACACGTTCTATTTTCAAAGTTTCAGCACTGCGTGGAGGGTAGAAACAAAAATGGAGGAGGTGAAAGTGACGAGTATAGCGTTGCCAATGAGCAATGACTTGAATTAATAGGTATGAACACCCAGCACATACCGCTCGGTGTGTATTAGTCTTTGTTAGTTGTTAGTATGGATACTCAGGTAACTATGGTAGATAGCATTTTACGTTATTTCTTTTTGTGCTACTAATCTGTAATGAAGCTGCAATTAATAAATTAAGACATAAATAGTCTATCAACAAATTTGATAAATTTATTTTTCAAAAATGTAGATATCAATCTAACTCATGTTGGATACCTGGGTAGGTACGCCTTTTAATTAAATCCAAATGAATTTAGTGCATTTAGGTAATAAATGTGATCTTCACTTCATATTCGTTAACAATTGGTGTACAATGGATCCCAAAACATGATCAAAACAAAGAAAGGAAACTTTCTCCCGTACACGTGTTTCAGCCCCAACGTTGAAACGCTTAAACCGTTGCGTCATAGACAATATTCTCAATTTGAAAATTCGAAACAAAGAAAGGGCAGGGAACTTCTAAATCATTAAGTAGTGATGTGACATTCTGGAGGCGGGTAACGAAAAAAAAGCCAATGACACATTTATTAGTGCTGTCAGTTGCTGATGGTTACCTTTGACAGCTCGTACATTTAAAACCATAATTTGTGATAACCTAAATGTGTGTTTTTGATGGCGTCATGCTACTGGGGTTAGGACAGAAACTATTTTTAAATTTGACCTCAAATTAGGACAGTGTAGATAAAAGAGTAATTGTAAAGTTCATTCAGAGTTAGGAGACATGTTATCATGATTACTTACTTTCTCCAAAATAGAGTTGCTCAACCATATCACCAGAAGAAAATATTATATGGACAACCTAAAGACTGGGTTAATCATACAAACTACCCAACGGATTTTGATATGGATCGTGTAATAGGATTTAGAACTAAGACAAATTAAAAATAAGTCGAGATAGGAGTATCAAGTTTGAAAAAGTGCAAGTCTCTCGGAGCGGAGGTAACCTACCTATGCGAATTGTTGTTAATAAATACGTATTATAAAATAATTATTTTCCCCATCTTCGAATGGACGTGTATTTATTCCTAAGGACTTTATACATAAAGTACCTAACTTACGATATCATCTTCTCAAATCCTGGTAAAAGTTTTTGTTCCAGATTAGTGGGCACTGAAATTCAGGATCGTCTAAGACGTTGGCAAAGGCTAGATAAGATACTAACGCTTTTAATTTGTTATAGAGTTTTTGTGGTCACCCTCATTAGTAGTCTAGACCGCACCCATTCCCGGTCGCACATAGTCTCACCAGACTTTTTAAAATGGCGGGAAATGTCACGACACTTAAACAGCCATGACGCGCCTGCTCTCCCAATCATTCACGTCATGGCTGCCTATAAATTACGACTGTAATTTTTATTTTTAATGCCCCCATTGGACTGTGAAGCGGACTAATTACGCTCGCTGACAATGTGGTTTAGGGCATTAGTCGACTAATTCCTTTGACAGCCGTGACGTTGTAATCATAATCGAGTAATGGCGCCTCCCTAGAGGCGCGTAGACATTGTTTTTTTTCTTTTGTCTCTTCATGGCTTTGGCTGGCAGCTGAAAAAATATGTTTTATTCTAATGAGCAGTTTTCCAAGAGGTATTTATAGCATTCCTAAGCTCTCTCTAGTTGGCGCAGTCAACAATTGTATGCAAAAATCGGGATTACAATAATATAGTAAAAAACATTTATCAAGTTTAAGGCCTCGTTTTGTAGTTGAAGAAAAGCTGCCTATTTTTTGGTATACACAAAAGAAGATTTTTGTATCACAATAATAAATATAGATAAGAAATTCTTAGCAAAGAAGTAATTTGTTTTAAAGATGTTTTACTTAACCGCTTAAAATGAAATAAGGATTTTTATAATTTTTTGTCTTACCAAGTTACTGAGAGCTCAATATACTGATCATTGTTGATACCATCTGACAGAACCTACTGGAAAACTGATCATTGACTAGACGACTCTAAGGGAGTGCCATAATCTGCGGGTTAGAGATCGCGGTATTCAAATTCCTCAACAGAAAATCTACTGCGGGGGTATAGTAGATACTGGATACTGTCTCTATGACATTAGTCGCCTTTTACGACACCCGCTCGCCATGGACAGTGGTTTCATCCTCACACCTTGAAGCCAAATTGGTCGGGAACTGTGCGGTTTCAAATGAACTTTCTACCACGCCCACTAATGTTGTAGAATGTGCTCCCTGGAGAGGTTTTCCCTGAAGAGTAGATACAACACCGAGTTTTCAAGAAAGGTGTGAAAAGGTTTGTATGGGGTCGGCAGCACGTGGACGATGCCCCTGGTATTGTAAACGTCCATAGGCTGCGGGACTGCTTACCATCAGACAGGCCGTAAGCTTGCTTGCCACCGTAGTTGTATAAAAAACCGTCAGTTGATGGAGTTAGTGCTACATTCTATCCTACAGGCCACCCCACTAAATTACACAATTGAAATATAGCAAATAAAATATAAAAATAATAATCATCATCTTGGCGTTAATGTCCCGGTTGTGCTCTCGAGAACGAGGGCGCGGGGTCCGCCTTGACCATGATCCAGGATTTGGCAGGTCAGGTAATTACAGTGGAGCGACTGCCATCTGACCTCCATGACCCTGCTGCCAGGGGAACCTGACCAGATTGGATCATGGTTACACATCCAGTCGCCTGAATGTGCAGGTTTCATCACGATGTTTTCCCTCACCGTAAGAGCATCGGTTAGTATTCAACTAATGTACATATCTCAGAAAACAGTCATTGGTACATGGCCGGAGCGGGATTCGAACCCGGGACCCCTGGCTCACGAGTCGGATACTGTAACCGTTCGGCCACCGACGCTCTATCTAAAGAAAATATAAGCTTTAATTATTTAAACACAACCTAAATTATAAGATCAACACAATACAATAAAACTGGCGACTAGGCATTGCCGCGTTCCCGCCAAGTATCCAACTATATTCTGATACTAAATATAAAGTGTAACTACATTCGTATGGCGTGAATATTATCTTTCTAATATCGAATATAAAAATCAACATACCACAAATTAGATTAATAGGCACTTTAAACCGTTCCTGTTACGGTAAGGCCTAATTAATTTTGACAGGCATTAATCCCGTCGTGTCGGGTTGAGCGGATATTGAATCTTGAATAAACTACGTCATCCTCCAATCTAACATCGATTTGATTAACCGAATAAATTAGTACTCAATCGCCGATCTCCACAGAGTAGGAAAGCGTAGATACCGCAATGGTAGCGCATCATCAACTTGCGTCAATCCCGGTTATGCTATCGCGAGCGAAGACCCGGGCTCCGCCTTTCTGCTTCTCTTTGCCTATTTCGCTCGGCCTTCAGCATCCTTGGTGGAAGTTTGTTGGCTTGCATGTCTCTCTCCTCAACGACGTCAAGCCGTCGCTTCTTGGGCCGGCCTCTCCTTCGCGTGCCTGGCGGGTGTGGCATTACCAGACATTAGTACCCTACGTAATTTTCCCGCCTGCGCCCCTGGGGTCAAAGAAAAACGACGTGATCCGGTACAGCGCCTGTGTAGCCTTTTATTTGTACGACGGTACCTTGTGTGTGACTTCTTTCGCACGTACATACTTCAATATACTGGCAGTAGTCCAGACAGAAGCAACTCGCAAGCTCACACCACTCCATGAAAGAAAAGTTTCAGAGTTTACCCGTGATGATGGTATGTGCGACCTCTATGCTGTATAAATCTGGTGTAACGCTACCGGCTTTACGCTTACGTAACGTGTAAGATCTTATCTCAAGAGGTTTAGCCCTCCTGTCGAATGCTCGTTTATGTATGATGAAATTGACAGGTATTATGATGATGTTGTAAGATTTGCATACAATTAAGGTTTAAAATCAATTTTCTTTCACCAATTACTCACTCACACCTCTTATTTTTTTTTCCGGTGATAGTTCCTTCATTGCCTTTTACTATAATGACCTGGGGGTCTAAAAGTGCCACATTAGCATTTCATAATATCAATTTATTTAATAGTTTATTGTACACAATAATGGCAACAGATACAAGGCAAATGACACAAAAGGCACTACTTATTTCTATGAAGAAATTAATCATACTACGAAACGCTAATGCAGTATTTTTAGGGCCCCGTCCTACGTACTCAGTGACAAACGTCAGGCCTTCCATGTGATGCTAAGCGGTATTTATTTCAATAATAAATGTGCGAGCTGTAAAGAACATCCAAAAGTAATTGCTATTTAATTTGCATTGAAAACTCCACATCCGGCTTTTCGTTAATATTTTAAAATACCTACTTATTAATGATATAATAGAAAGGTAATTACTATAGATCTGTCATAGACATGGCCGCGCGAAAGCGAAACCGGGATTTAAGATAGATAAATAATTTAATTATTAGCTATGGGATTTAACGCCAGGATGATAATGAGTCATAGAATATCACTGATTTAGCTACAATGTCTAATACATGGCTGCCTCAATATAATACTCGTACCACCCGCCGCTGGCTAGTACTCATCCCCATTACTTGGACCCTCTAGTGGTGTCTACGCGAAGGTTCGAAAGAACGTTTCTCGCTCGTACGATTCGAATGTGGAATGAGCTCCCAGCCACAGTGTTTCCTTTGGACTATGACATGGGATCGTTCAAGAGATATTTTAGATATATATTTAGAGGCGAAAAACGCATTGGTAGCGCCCCTACTGAACACTTTCCATCGCTTGCCTGTTTGAGTGCCGTAAAAAAAACAAATCGTCTTAAATCTCTATAACTATAAAATCTCGCTCGTACACCGATTGACACCTTCTACAATCAAAGCTTTGTCCCCATATCAGTGAAAGAGTGCACCCTCGACGCTAATAGCGCATTCTACGTCCCCAATCACAATTACACCCTCACAAACTTTATAATCCCTTCAGAATTCCACATTCCTCCGTCACAAAAGGACGCCCACGACAGCTGTGGCGAAAACCCGTCATAACTCATCGACGACACTCGAAATTGCACTCTAAATCCGTGGCTTAGAGTCCAACTAATAAAATATAAACTTGTCACGTCAACAATACAACCGACAGATGCGTACGCGCAGTCAATACGCCCTTGTCTATCAGCTATCAGCTGTGCGCCGTCCGCCATTTTCAAACGCCATTTTTTCGATTCTTTCATCGGAATGCGTCAAATCATTTGTTGGTTTCTGATTTCTTTGAAAATGAATGGTCTGCTTTCATTTTTACGTTACTAGTATAATTTATTTAGGGTTACTTTGATGTACATCGATTACTTACTTTTCTCTAATCAAGTGTTATTTTTATGTAAACAAATTACGCCATACGTGTGGCAACTTTGATAAGTGGCAATAGAGTAAATCAGCCATCTTTCCCTCAGAACTTAACAGAGAAAAGTGGGTGATCAAGGTAACCCCCCGCACATCAAAGTCTTCCCATTTTACTAGCATATTTTGGTACTAAGATATGGTACTAGGATACTTTGTCTGCTTTCCTGGTGTGGAAGGAAGCTTTGTACTCTAAATGCAGGTCCTTAACTTCTTAGTGGAACTAAGGCGGAAGAGTCGGGGTACTCTTTCCCTAAAATGCACGGTCCCACATGACCGGGGGACGTCCTAGCTAGTGTATCAGGACGTTTCTCTAACATATATACAGATCCAGCATTGCTAATCACCACAGAGAAATCCATCTATGAGGTTCTGTGGTGTCCCGATAAAAAGCAGCTGAGGATACACCGAGGGGTGTAAATGGGGAATTCCTTCTCCGGGGAATCCCATATATCCACGTCATTTCCTCGGGTGACGTAGTATCTTGCGAAGGTTTCCGCTCTAAAAGAAGGTCCTTATCTTTCAAAGAAAGGTTTCGTTTAAAAATTCTAAACTTTACAAGTCAAGGACCAACAGAGTTAGCAAAACTCCAAGTGACAGTGTTTCACCAGGGATTTGGCAGATCAGGTAATTAAAATTGCAATGGAGCGACTGCCATCTGACCTCCGTGATCCTGTTTAGGGGAACCTGATTAGATTGGATCATGGTTACACATTCAATCGCCTGAATGTTCAGTTTTCATCAAAATGTTTTCCCTCATCGTAAGAGCATCGATGGTGAGCACCGATGGTGTCCGTTAGAGTAGAATAGCACCAACCCCTTACTCCCATGGGTGTCGTAGAAGGCGACTAATGTTTTCGAGGCAAAAGATCAAGCGCCTCCGTAGTCTGCAAAATGGGCAGCAGCATTTTCCATTGTTATGTTTCAACACTGCGATCTCCAATCCGCCTGCCAAGCGTGGAGATTATGGCAATAACCTCCCTTTCGTGGGAGAGGCCCTAAGTCCTGCAGTGGACTGTTACGGGCTGTGATGATGATGATGATGAAGAGCATCGATTAGCGTTCAAGTCACACAGTTGGTACACAGCGGCACTGGGGTCCGAACCTAGTACCTCTCGCTTACGAGTCGGGCCCCTACCCACCGACGCTCTAAATAGAGAAAAGCATAAATGACTATAACAACCTGCGATGACATTACAAATAATTTTAGACATCAGCCGAACACATGCGTGACTGCAAAATGTTTTTTTGCACTAACCTCTCGCCTCCGGATCGCAAACAATGGCTCCCACAGCGATACTGCGAGCAATTAAACATAGCAATGTGGCGGTTAACGGGTCGCTATAGCGTTACGTGCATTGGCCTGCGTAAGGTCGCTAGGAATGCGCAAGCGCAGCGTTTGATGCGCTCATTGTTTTAGTTAATAATAGTAAGACCTACTAATAAGTGCACGGCCTGTGTTCAGAAGTGGACGACGTACTATTATTATGATAATATTCTTGGATAATTCACACAGTGCCATTCGGGCCGAAAGTATAGCATATAGGTACTTACATATTTGTTCTTATATAATTTTGTTAGATTATCTTACGGCTACTAGCGAGCGTCGGTGGCCGAGTGGTTAAGGTATCCGACTCGTAAGCGAGAGGTATGTATGTATGTAATATCTTTATTGCATCAAATTGTAATTATAACATTACAAAAAAATAAAAATACAATTTAAAATGCAAAGGTGAGCATAAGAGGTCATCTTTGCGTTGAGGTTGTGTTCTCGCGCGGGAGGGCCCGGGGTCCGCCTTGACCATCATCCATGATTTTTCCGATCAGGTAATTACAGTGGAGCGATTTATACTAACCGATGCTCTTACGGTGAGGGACGATGACGATGTTTGTCAGGGCACATTCAGGCGACTGATTGTGTAACCATGATTCAATCTGGTCAGGCTGGTAGCAAGGTCACGGAGGTCAGGTGGCAGTCGCTCCCCTGTAATTACCTGATCTGCCAATTCCTGGATAATGGTCAAGCCGTACCCTGCGCCCTCGGGCGCGAGAGCATAACCGAGACAGTAACGCCAAGATGACCCCGCCAATTTTACTTTGAGTAAATGGGTATTTGGCGCCTATTCGGGTCTCGTGCTTGCCGTTCTCGTGTTATTAGTCTATTGGATGTCAATTTAGCCGGGCTTTTCTTTTTATTAGGATTTCTTCAGCGATCGTTTTACTATATTTATCTCAAACCCCTACTCACCTCAACCCAACCCGTAGCACACGGCTTCATCCAAAATGTCAAAACATTATTTTATGACAAAAAAAAATAATTACAACCTATTGTCAACAACGTCTATCTGTCCATATTATAGATATACCTTATCTCACATTTTAATCTTTGGTCCAATTAGAGCCCATTCGTGTCTCGGGGGTGGTCCAGATGAAGGGCGTAAGTGTAAAAATAAAATTCTCCCGTCCAAACGTTTTGTTGGTAGGGCAGTCAATTAGAAATGTCAGTTGCGGTGTTATGCCACTCGGGAGCCAACGGTCGAGGTCTTAGGTTATTCTCGGTGAGGACGTGGCGTTAGATGTCAGTTTTACATTCTATTCCATTTAGAAATGATAGTTTCAAGTAAGTAGCAGCATCCAGCAGTGCCTAAAATTCTTAATTCTTTAACATTTAAACTGACGGTAAAAAATTAAGAACCTCTATGAATAAAACAAAAAGAATATAATTAGTTGTCTTGTTCGTTACACAGTTCAAAAACACTGAAGCAGTTTTCTACACTATGTTTGATGACAAATAAATTAATGTAAGTACTCTACAGTCTACATGCTCTTAAATCCTGAACACAATATTTTGAATTAAGTTATTGTCGATGTTAGGTAGCGTGAGGCACGCAATAATTATATTCGTCAGTGAACGACAATCATATCTCATCTCATCATCATCGTCATCACCAGCCATAATCTACCAGCCTAGTCCTACCATTTATGTTACTATTGCGTAGATAAATTCCGAGCATAGTTCTTTACATCGCGCACTTTGTAATTTTAAGCTTCGTAATGAGGCCTTTAATACGACACCTTACATCGTAGCATGTATATAGGTAATAATTTATTTGATTTCTTGATTAAGAACACAATGGAGAACGGTATCCAATCTATCGTCAGCAACGAAACTATGAATGTATGTCTTTTAATACATTTACTTTGTCCGTTGACGGCCGCATTCCATACAAGCTCGTCTCATACATCTATTGTCGAACAGGACATTCTATTTTTTGTCTCGCTCTATAGATTTTAATGTGGCGTCCACTAATCTCTTAGATAAACGATCAAGTCTAATTTAAATCGAGATTGTCAAATGTCTTCAGTCAAGACCCTTTTATGCCAGTAATGTTATGGATGTGAAAGCGTCGGTGGCTTAATGGCTCGCGGGTCAGACTCGTAAGCGAGAGGTGCGGAGTTCGGCCTTTGCAGAAATATTTAGGGGAGGCCTATACATAGAAGTATATATTGAACACAAATCGATGCTCTTACGGTGAGGGTAAACATCGTGATTAACCCTGCACTTTCAGGCGATTGACGTACAGGCAACTGTGTTATGTCAAGTTCTCGTATTAACTTGGTCACGGAGGTCAGATGGCAGTGGCCCCACAGTAATCATAGTGGATGATTATTACATATGAAATTTGTTATTTTTTTTCGCTCAATTATTTTTAATTGTACACAACATTGAAAGTAGAGTATGTTTATATGCCAGCAAGTCCATGAAATTGAATAAAAAATACTTTCTCAAGTTTTTATAAGGGTTTAAAAATACCCCTTTTCATTCAAATTTGTCGTCAGTTTTGCCTCTTTAACCAGATGTAACTTTATGAAAAGAGTAGTTATAAAATGAAATGTAATGCTCCTGTAAGCTTAGTCTGATTATACCTAAAAAGCTTCATCGTAATCGGATTGGCCATTTCCAAGAAATTGAAAGTTTGTTTGTATTGCTTCCGTCATTTTCGCCATACAGAACGCTAATTTTATAGGTATGGACCTAAGAGAATGGGTTTACCTATAAAATTATTTTCATATAAGTTACTTTCAGGGACTAACAAACAAGCAGTGTAGCTCCGGCTAAGAATAGAGCTACGGTCTTTCCCGCCTGTCGTAAGAGGCGACTAAAGGGGGTCATCGGACACTTGTGGGGGCTACAATGTCCGACCAACCGACTCCGGGGACGGTGTCGGCTTGGGGTGGTCATCAAGCCGATACACACCGGAACGGTATATGGACAGATTTGGACAGTACACAACCTGCCTCGCGATGGGCTTTCGAGCACGGTGCTAGATGGGTTCCGTTGCGTTCTATTAAAATCCCGGGACCCATCGAACTGCACCGAGGTGAACCACAGTGGGTTTTTAGTTGGTAGAAGTTTCACATAACCCAGCTCTTCCCCCGAGGGGCTGGGTACCTGGAACGCAGGTTTTCTCCACGATACCAAAAATAAAAAAAAGAAGCTCTAACAAACAAAGCAACGTACTTAGTTATTAATAGTTGATCCTAGTAATCGATACATCCCTCCCTAGGCCCCATGACCTCACCAAACGATTTTAAAGGTCACTCCCCGCGACCGGTCGAAAAAATACAACGGCCGCCCGTCCGTCCGTTAGAACTGGTTGAAATCAGCTGTTTCCTCAACTGGTTGGCTATGATTAATGCGACGATTCCAACGTCTAGCCGAGTTTGAATTTCGATGACTACAAGGTTCGTTGTAGTATAAATAGTTGGGGAAACTGGTCCTTGTGAATTAATGGGGCGTCATCATCATCATCTCAGTGTAGGACATTCACTTTTTGGACAGACTTATTTACGAAAATGAAAATTGGTATGTAAGTAAGTAGTACGGTCGCGCTCATAAGTGCATTACTACTTAAACTGCCACATACAGGATATTAGGTGCATTGTTAAACAAATGGAGTTGGCTAAAAGAAGGACCTATTAGCTGCCCTTAAGCATCAATAACAAACTCTTATACTACAGGTTTTTTTTTATTTAATAAATGAAAATTATTTTAATGAATCTCTATAGGTATTTTTTTTTTCAAAATTCAAAATTTCTTCATTCATTAGGACATTAAACATCTCGTCAAAAAGGAGGAGGGTAAGAAAGTAGGAAGGAAGCACACAGTGACACACTGCCGGCCGCAGCAAACCCACCCCACGCCAACCACGACCGGACCGTGCCCGACAATGCCAGGCAGAGCCGGACCGCGCTCAATATATTACATTGACTTATCAATTGTAATTTAGAAAAAATTCGATGTTTTTTTTATGCCACGCAGCGACAAACGAGTGGACAGCCCACTTGATGGTAAGGTACGACTGTTACCACCATAACATCTACGATTCATGCATTTAGGTTGCAGCCAACAAAAATGCAGAACCGCAAATGCGTTGTTCCTGTGACGACCAAGATATTGAAATGTCTCATGCCAGTAATTGCGTTGACTATCTTATTCTTCAAACCGCAACACAACAATGCAAACATTGTTGCTTGGCGGCTGAAACAAATAAGGCGGTGGTACCTATTCACTGGTTGTCCTACAACCAAATGACACTACACTATGAACAAAAGGGAAAAACTACGTCAAAAGTAGCTAGATCTACGTAATGAAGTGCCTAAACTCAAAAATAAGGATTGAATTGAGCGTTGGTGTCGTAATGCTTTTTATTTTATTTTTTAAAAGGGGAAATCTTGGAAGGTACCTCGTCACCCAGGGGAACGACTTGGACATGTGTGATTGCCCCAAAATGGACTCTACCCACTAAAACCTCTCTATGTATCCACAGCCGCTTTTTATCGGAACACCATAGGGCATCACAAACAGTTTTCGCTGCGGTGGTGCCTAGCGAGGCGGTCACGGCTAGGGTAGCCCCCCACAAGATAGACCGACGACCTGGTTAAGGTCGCAGGTACAAGCTGGACGTGGACGGCAGAAGAACAGCCTTTGTGGAAGTATTTAAGGGAAGCATAATATACAGGATCTGCTTTTGCGGAAATATTTGGGGGAAGTCTATACATAGAAGTGGGTGCCTTTCAGATAATTAAAGTGGTCATGCTACTCAGGCGGACTACTCAGGCTTGACAGACTCCTAACAAAAGTAAGGGAAAGCACTACAGATATAATACCTATTGAAATGCTAACTAGCGACAATAGCAATCTGGTTTAAACAAGTTCAAATATAACATATATTTTTCATTGTAAGCTTTTATAGCGCTTTCTCTATGTATACTCGTATTTAGAGTATTTGACAAGACTAATCATACGAGCCCAAACTCAGTATGTTTACCATGCGTAGTTTAAGAGTTCCTATTGACACCTTCCGTCTCCATCTTCAGATCAGCTTAATGGTATTATAACATTGCATTATCACCGAACTTACATGAGTGTGCAATATTTCAGCTAAATCGGAAACCGGGAATTGGGTCAAATTTATCTTGCAAGATTTTACTACGAACACTCATGGGGACACGTGAAACTAAATAAAAGCTTGTAAAAAGGAAGTGGTATAACCACAAAGTAAAAAACCCCAAGTAAGTATAGGTAAATATTATAAGTACTCAAAATTATTTCACGAGTACCTATGGCACACCGATTGGTCGTTTCACACATCGTTGGCTATCATTTTAATGGCAAGGCGGTTACATACATACTCATAAATACGCATAAATTTTACCTCTGATTTTATAATAATAGATATCGTTCATAATACTCTCAATGTTAAAGTGATTAATATTGTGGTTAAGTCCGGACTTACCCCTAAGTATTAATAACTCCAACCACAATCCACACAAGCGCCTCTAAAGTTAACACTATCTCACCTTTTTACTAATTCGTTGGAGACTTATTATTTTTGTTGGAGACGTGATAACAAAAGGATATCTAACCAAACACCATTTAGAATTTTATCTTTGGGACCCCACAAATTGAAGTGATTAATAAATAAATAAATCACCAAAACCTACGAAGAAATCAATTAAGAAATAAAATTGGAGTCGAATTTCGTTTTCGCTTGCAATACTTTACATTGCTTGATTTTATAATACTGTTAAAATGCAGAGACATTTCAAAACAGCAATGGGAAGCTCGAACTCAAACGTGTCGGCTAAATCCGTAGAAAAAGCGGCGTATTCTTTGTGAGGTAAAAGTACCAATACACAGACACCATATTCAAAAGGCGGTATCTTTATGAGTCATTACCAGATACCTCAAAGAATGTGTATGGGTGTGCAAACAAGATGAAATGAGGTTTGTCCATAATTTATCGTAAATAGAGAGCTTTATTTGGGGAGTGTAAAATTTTATCATCTCAAGCGATAAAATATAAAAGGATTTCCTAATATTAGTTTACATGTGTCTCGTTTGAATAAAACAATTTGAACTAAAAACGCTCGCTACATTTTATGTGACTGAGTACTTTCGTAACATCATTCTAAATGACCACTTTGTCCTAATTACTTAATTAGTTATTGTGTTACGCTTATTCAAAAAACAATGTGGCAGCTATAATTATACTGTCAAAAGAAAGTAAAGCTAAACAAACAGAACACTGTTACCTGCTTTGTTTGTTTATCGGGTAATTGGCCAACCTATTAGCTATTAAGAGACACCACTTACCGTGAATTTGGGTCTGTCTTCGGACCCGCCCATATTTTGTGTTGTCATCGTCCAATTGATTCTTTGCACCTTACCGATGCCGATCGGCCAATTTCAGGTGCGTTCATCCCATTCAATTATAACCTTTATTACGTTATCAGCAAAGTTCTTCCAGGATCCCATTTTATCTGAGACAGACAACCTTGGTGTTCCACAGCGAACCTGTTAAGCACAGCTTGACACCTTGTTACAAAAAAACTGCGCCAACCCATTTACGACTCTACGTCGTTGATAGAAGCTTGAACTTCGCTTAAGACGTCATCGTCACCGGTAACGAAATTGTCTGTATAATCGTAAAGTCGAGATAGATATTGGCTTTATTTCTGCTTTTTTTTTCGTCCATTGCAGGTTTGTTTGTTGTTGGACTGTGCCGACGCCTGCGGGAGTTCGGGGCGGCCCGATTGAGTCACTTCTACCGAATCCGATACGTGTATAGTAAAAAGTACGATTGTCTCCTTGTTTATCCTAAGCGCTATCTGCCGACACGTCTCTGGGCGGGCCGTGTATAAAATTCCCAGTAATGAATTTGTTAGCGGCCGATCAAACGGTGTTCGCTTCCAAAATCGTGTATTGTACTTGTCAAAACCCGAGCGACGGACAAAATTTATTTATGGCCCAACTTTTAACGTTCAGGAATAAAAATTGGATCTAAATGTTTTTGAATACCGAGAACCACGATGGCTGTGGCAGCGTTAAACGCATTATGGCTTCTTAGAATCTAATTAGTGCCAAAAATAAATCATCGGTTGATGAAATACCTAGAACACACATTGTCGCTATTGAACACACGGTGTAGGTGATAGATAGATACGTGTTGAAAATATAAAGAACATGTTTAGCATAATTTTGATGTATGGCGGTATATCTATAGGCAGGGTCAATTCAGTACATCGCATAAACACATCGTGTAACCTCAAAATTTTGATCAAAGGCAAACCGATAAAAAATATTGTTTCTTTTTTAAGAAAAACAATTACTTTTGCGCAAAAAGTACGTGATATATTCAAGGCCATACGACCGCAACCCCCAGGACCTAACCTAAACTTTTTGTTCCTAAAACTGTAATGCTTTACAACAAAAGAATAAAAGTATTTCAGTAATTCTCTCGGGACACATTGTTGTTTTATGATCGGGAGTAATACCTTTTGTTGTGGTTCTTTGTTATAGTTAAGAGCCCTCTTTGTGGCCTTGCTCCATTGCTATGCGCGCGCGCCGGTAGCAAAACAATTGCTGCTGTCATATTTGCAATACTTTTCTCCCTTTTCTCTGCAACCATTCACTCTTCTTTGTTACACGTTTTATTGGACCCTACTAATTTGTAGAAAGGGAATTTTTGCTTTACGACCTCGTTCTAGCTTGCGACATTTGCGAGTGTCTATTGTTATTCGGTTGTTTAAAGCGTTATTTTTAAGGCTTTTGCTTTCGTTTCGTTGGGTACCTAACAGTAAAATTTTATCGTCGTTCCCGTCAGCAAAAAGAATATGTATTGTTCTGTTACTGTTAGGAGTTGGTGGTGCCTCAAAAGTAATAAAATATTTTCTGTTTATTCGAAGGATCTACAGACAAGCGAAATAGAGGATCTAGAGGTAAGACCTAATGTGGTATAAAGTTATAAACTTCTTAATGTAGATAATTTATCCGCCCTGAAAAAAAAAGAAAATTAGCCATAGCTAAATTGGTATACTTACTTAGTTTACTTACTGCGCTGGCTCAGCGACCCAAAGTGGATCATGGCCTCCGTCACCAAAATAAATTAAATAGCTAAATTGGTATATTATAATTATATGATCTTTGAATAAGTTTAGGTAGGAACTTGAATTTCACAGCATCAGCTATTCCTGCAAAAAGACTTGACTGACGACGAAAAAAGGAATAGACAAATCTATTCCTTTTTTCCTATCGCGGAACAACACGGAGCCCGAAAATTTGCGTAAAAATATCCTAATAATATGACTCATTCGTCGCAAGCGGAACCATTCT
Organism: Blastobasis adustella; assembly: GCA_907269095.1. Lineage (NCBI taxonomy): Eukaryota > Metazoa > Arthropoda > Insecta > Lepidoptera > Blastobasidae > Blastobasis > Blastobasis adustella. The sequence goes on along the minus strand of OU026127.1, from coordinate 17,262,382 downwards.
TCGAACCAATGTATCGACAGGTAAAGGATCTTATTTAACCTTATAATTGTCCTCAGTCACCACCCACCTAGAGCTTTCAAATGAGACCGTTCCAAAAACATTGATACCAGTAGATCCAACCGTGACATCGCCTTCATCAAAGTTCGTCACACCTTTCACGTTGCCTCCCTTATTTCAAACAAGGCTATTATCCCTTCTTTGGAAATCACGCAATTTTTATTGTGTTAAAGGTAAAAGACTGTTACTAGCTGCCGCGTTGCACCGCTATGCTTAATTTTACGGTCGTTCTTTTCATAAGGAGTATCCTTTTGTTTGCAGTAACGGTTAGATTTGCTTACGTCTTACTTCACCTGTGTTTTTTTCTTTTAAGGACAATGGCCGAGACGAGGTTGCATTTTGTTCGGTTCTTGTCGTAACTTGCTATAACTGCCTCTAACAAGTTAACGGAGTGGTTTTGTTTTGCGCTGTTAATCGCCACTTTCTTCGACCACATATTTTGATAATACGTTATCATCATCGTAGCTGGATATCAACGGGCTTTAACTAAACTCAAACTTGAAGTAAGTACTTATTTACATATATTATATCAGTTATGAGTTAAAGTCCTAACAGTTTTAATTGCAATTTTACTGAGTACATATCAGTTCTTCTTCTTATCGAGTTGATGGACTTAACCCTGACTTACACTTTATACGACCAGTATTCGGCGACACATACAGCTTGGACTGACCTCGAACAAGTCCTCCATTGTGCAAGTTTTAGGACACGTCTAGCATGAAACGAGGTGGTCCATGATTGGCAATTTTAAATACGAGCTAAAATAAGTACTATCCTTTCTTATGGCTTTCTAAGTAGGTAATAGAAAATTCTTTTTAATGAAGTTAAAAAGAAATTGATTTAGTAAGTTAAAAAGAGATTGATTTTAGGTGGTACTCGTCAGAGTAAAATTTCAATTATATTTATTCTTTAGGCGAACCTTTCTCGATAAAACGATGCCTACTCAAAATGTTTACTTGCAGAAGGTACAATAACAACCAATACCACGACCGTTACATCCCATTAAGAGACATAATTAATTAAGACGTAAAATTGTACTAAAAAAGACGGCAACGATTGGCCAACAACAAAGGCATATCCCAGTAAAGTAACAACAATGCCCAATAATTCTTGGAGCACTCTAAAAACGCCAAAAGATACCATCTACGTCAGCTATATCTTCATCTCAATTACATCAAGTCGACGCTAATTCCAAATATAGGCAACATTGCAAGGCCGTCCGTTCGCCTTCGGCCGACCAGACGTGAAGGCCCCTGGTCCGGAACCAGTGAAAACAAGTCAGTGGAGCCCGCTATAGGAGCAAAAGATAATGGAGGCCAAGTGAAGCTGGTCGCTAATAAACACGCATGCAATGGTCAATGGCAATATAGCAAAAACTCGACTTGTTACTGATGTGAGGACGTGAGCCTTGACTATAGGTGCTAAATTGGAAGGTTATGTTTTTATGTTTCGTGACAAAAGAGTAATAAGTAGGAATGAAGTAAATAACAAATGTAACAACTTACCTACTAAGTTGTGTTAAGTTGTTACAAATGTAACAACTTACCTACAACTGGAAATAACAAGAAACAAACCACTGGAATAAAAGCAAAGTTACTAGATAGAAAACTTAATAAACTTGGAAAGTCCAATCTTTCTCAAACACAAAGATACAACTACGCCCACAACTAGGGTTCAACCTACTGATACCAATTTTAGTAGAAAATAAGCCGGTCTCAAGCTAAACGCGTTAAACAGGCTTGTTCACAAAATAATGCAAAACTGTGAAGCGGTGAATTATTACTGATTTCCTGTTCGTGAATAAATTAGATGTGGATAAACTGCACTTCACTTAGATTAGATAGACAGCTGATGTTAACATCGAAACGGTTAGATATAACGCAGATACGGGTTGAGCATCTTTTGTCAAAATTTGGATCATTTTCTGAGTAATTAGCCCCATTTTCTGCCAGGGTCCGCTTTGGGTCTACAGCCCGGTCTTGAACATCCTCGCATCGTAAGAGATTGGCTCTCGCATCCGACTCAGCGTCGTCAACCCATCGCTTTTTAGGCCTTCTGTGGGACCTCTTTCTTGGGGTCTAATACGCCATTTCGAAACACTATTTAAAGAAAGACGTTTTTCGTGTCACAGTTATCCGATAGATTAAATTAGCGAACGGTTCATTCTTCAACACCCATTTATGGTTCGATTCACCGAAAATTGTTTAATAGAACTTACTGTTTAAATTTGGTCGCTGTATAGAAAACATTAACTACAGAGAGATGTTTCTCAAATAATGTGCTATTGATTGATTAATTTGACCGGCAGGTCTTGGCACCAATTTCTCATGTAACCCTGGTATCCCTGTCAAAATTTATAGTAGTACCTAGGTACTTGTTAAAAGGTTTGATCTTACTTGACCAATGTTATTAGTTTATAAGTACTCTTTTTACGGTACTTACTTATTTAAAGTAGGTAGGTATTACATTAATGTATTAAGTACTAATGTAATTAGTACCTATAATCCTAGTATCCGAAGAATAAACTATTAAATAAACAAATAAACTAGGCTTGGAAACATGTCACAACAGGCTTGGAGCAAGATACCGCGTGGCTGCGCCTGCGCCGACCTTGTGTCGACCTAGCCCAAACTGGATTACTTGACCATAAAGTGTGGAGGATATGTGAGGGCGCCACTATCTTCAGAACACTGAGCAATGAAGTAAAACAACGGAAGGGGAAAAATTTGTTCCCGCTCTTGACGTTTTTGGTCGATGGAGGTTCAACGACACCCTTGCGGCTATTGATTTATTAACTCAGGCTGTTAGTTATCTGTTTTTGTTATCAAAAGTTGTAGTAATGATGTTAGCATAAGCGAAAAAAGTTCGAAGTGCTAAACTAGGTAAGTTACATATTAGTTAAGACAGGTATTTGCGTTTTAGTTAGTATGGTCAATGCTAATACAATAGTATGGTTTCGTGACTTCACTCCTTTAAAGCGACATAAGTTACCTATTATGGTGGTCAAAATCCAGCCTAGTAAATAGTAAAAGATACGTGAATGAACTCTACATAGCTAGAGTCAAAAATTGATGAAACTATGAACATTTTCGTATTTCGAAGCACTTTACTGCTATCTGAGTCGTAATAAAGTGGAAACGGCTCTTTAGGGCAACTGTAGAATGGTACTTTTTCTGGCTAAGTTATGATTATTTTTCATTTTTTGCATAAGCTATAATTTTCTATTTTTGTAATTTTGTCTGCAATAAAGAGTATTTCTATCTATCCATCGTTAGGTAAGTTATTTTCATTGAAAACTACTTAAATTCACTGTACATTTCTTGTCTCAATCCAACCTAAGTAAGTGTACGCTTAGAGCTTTTCGTTCCATGTTACGTTTAACAAATGGATGTGACATTTCACTGTTTGCTCGTGGACAGTGGTAACAAGCCATGGCAGTTAATCCGTAACGGCTTCAATTCCCATGACCGTTTTAGTTATATGGTAATTCGACTTTTGACACTAACGGGTTGAGTCTCATCGCTCGTTAAATTGAAAATCGGTCCGGAAACATCGAGACACAATTCAAAATATTTAAGTAAGTAGATGATTCAAGACGTAAGTAGTTCAGCTCTGCATTCGAATGAATACCATGCGTCCTGTAAAGGAGTGTCGATTGTCAGTATCTACGCGTTAACTACGTTCGAGTGCAATGGTACCAATGTAAGTTCACACATAATTTGGTCAATCTATATATGCTGTTACCATACGGCCGTATGGTGTGCATCAGAGTAGAATACTTAGACTATGACATAGGATTGTTCAAGAGGTATATTAGAGGTCTCTTTAGAGGCGGGCAACGCAATGGTAGCGCCCCTGGAGTTGCCGATGTCCATAGGCGGCAGTGACCATTTTCCATCAGGTGGCTCGCTTGCCTGTTTGCCTGCCGTATTACGTGAAAGGACATTCTACCATTGGCGCAGAAGCAATGTATACCAATAAACCATATCCTAGTTACACCCAATTTCCTAGCCCTACAATATTATCCAGACACAACAATATTCGACTGAGGTGCCTTTCGCCGCCAAACCGCCCGCGACAAGGCTGCGCACGCACACGTGCGCCGCCACCTTGCGCAGATGCGCGTGCAGCTGCCATGAGCGGAATGACTTCGGAAATCTCCGCGCACCTTTCGCTGTGCCCAGCGGTGGGCGCTGTCTTTGTTTTTTGAGCTTCGGCTTACCTGAAAGAGAAGAAATGGGGATAAGTTATGCAATCGGATTGTTGGTGGGGAGTTTTTGCTTTTATTGTAGGTGTACCAATTACTGAACTCAGAAGCATCTGTTTAATAGTACCAATAATACGACGACCTGACGACCTGAGTAGTTCAGTTGGTTAACATGCCGCTCTGCCGCTCTCCGCGGGTTTGATTCCCGGCCAAGCAGAAATTAAAAATCATAACACAAGCTTTGCCTCCTTTGGGACTAGATAGCGCTGTGTGAATTTGTCCAAAACATTTTTTTATATATTTTGGACTATTATACGTACCTAGTATATCTTGCAAGCTTGCGAGTGGATGGGAATACAAAGTAGCCATCCTCGAGTACTAAACTATCTCTATACCAAATTTCATCAAAATCAGTGCAGTGGTATAGCCGTGAAAGCGTAACATACAGAAAGACAGGGTTACTTTTGCATTTACAGTAGGTAGGTCAGGGCAGATCAGCTAATTACAGTGTAGCGACTCCATTACCCTGGATACCAGGGGAACCTGACCAGATTGGATCATGGTTACATATTCAGTCGCCTGAATGTGCAGGTTTCATCACGATGTTTTTCCTCACCGTAGCAGCATCGGTTAGTGTTCAGCTAATTTACATAACTCAGAAAAGAGTCATTATCACATGGCAGCAGTGGGACTCGAACCCGGTACCTTTCGCTTGCTCTCGGATATATTTACCACTACTCCACCGACGTTCTCCAAAATAACTAAATTAATTATCATAACGTTAATAAAACGATTTATTAAAAGTAAGCAGAGGGAGAATACACGAATCAATTTACGAGTATCAAAAATACTCCGCAGCACATCCGGCCCGAAGGACAATTGACACCTCAAGAGCCTAGACACCATTTTATCACGGGCATCCATCAGGCAATTTCCACATATATTTAGATGGTAAGATAAGCCCATTACTAATAAATTGCTGCTATTAGCCGACGTTATTTGATTACGTTGTGGGTGTTGGGTACGCGTCGATGCACACCGGCTGTTCCCATAACAATAGCGCTTTTGGTCATGTTTAAGCTTGCCTTGTTAAGGTAAAGTGTTTGGATCAATTTTACGCGTGTCCTTAAAGATTGTTGCTTGTGTGAAAGCTTTAGTATAAACCTCATAGAGTATTAGGTTATTTTGTACGTGCTGGCCGGTCTACATAAGTCACCTCCTGGATGAGCTCGTTAAATAATCTGGTGTTTCTGACGTTTTTTGACGTTTCATAAGATTTACGACCTTAAGTTATTGCGAAAAATCTAAAGCCAATAGATCTCATAAAGGTAACCAACTAGGACCTTAAAAAACTAGAAAATGGATAGCAGGGAACATAATCATTACAGTAAGTATTTGGTACACCTTCGTGTAAAAAAGTAGGTCCTGCCTTTTGGATTACAGATGTATGAAAGTACAAGCTGTGCCCGCGAATTGTGATGAATTCCGGGATAAAAAGTATCAAATGTTCTACCTCGTAGTATGAACTCAAATCATACTAAGTTGCATTTGAAGTTATTCAGTAGTTTTCGAAAAATGCCCGGCCAAGATACAAACAGACAGACAAAATGGGAAAAATTACAGTTTTGGCTTCAGTATCGTTCAAAAAGTACCCTTCAATAAAGATTTTCAAAATATCTTTAATGTACAGAATTGGACCTGTTGAAGTTTTATTATATATACCTAGTCAATGGTTCGACAGCTAGCTACTCAGTTTCTAGTATTAACACATACCTATAGACACTTACTTAAGGTACCTATGTATCTGTATTAAATTGTAACTTACAATCTGTAGCTACTTAAAAGCAGTCCTAATAACAGCTCTAAAATTGCGGTCAGATCGAAATAAGTACTAGGTTGACAACAAAATCAAAGGACACTCACAAATTGCCCTCTTAAAATTCATGTGAATAATTCATCGGCTACAGAGCCCCATACATTCAAAGTCATACATTCTGCTTTTGTGTGGAGAAAAAAACGCCTTTTGAGGTCAAACGGGGTCGTTTGTACCTCATCTAGCGCGAGATATGTATCAGTAATTTGTATTTGTGATTGACTGCTACCATTCTACGGGTATATTTCAACGATATTGTTCTCTGTGTTACTTGTATTTATCGTCTCGTATTTTTATTTCGGTGATTTGTTTATTGCCATGCTTTGGAAATCGGGTTACATATTGTGATTATATGTGATACATCCACGCCAAGCGATGTGAGATATTCCATCCAACTACTTAGAACCGAGAAAATGTTAAGTTTCAACAGCACTTCCTACGTATGACCTTATAGTATTATAATATATATGGTATGAAACGCTTTGTTAGTTCGTTACGATTGGTTAAAGTTAGTTCAGTAAAACTTGAAAATCTTGGAAACCTTTCCCAAACATCTTTGGAAAATGTTGAACAACGCTGTCACCGGCTGTGGGACTGTAGTTGTAAAATGCACCTAACCCCAATTTTTGAAGATATTTGATCAATTTTACTATTTAAAAATTTTTTGAAGTATTTTTGGGTACTTGGGTATTTATGAGAACAGTGATCAAACTGTTTCTTGAATTCTTGACTAGAAAGCTAAAAATTTGGCCTAATATTTAACATGAAACAAATACATACTTGATGTATTTGTTTCATGTTATTTTCTCCTAGACATTTTATGAAATACCTAATCTTAGTTCGAAAAGAACATTTTTTCTATCGAATTTACAATTACGATTATCCAAACACGTAAGAAGATTAATTAAACACCTCCTCCATACAAACACATCTCAAGCATTAATACTCCTTAATACTACCATCAATCCATTTATCCGAATCTAACAGCCCGAATGTCACGCACATCTCCATTCGGGTAAAAAACGACCATAACTGCCACAGACCACTTTTTACTGTCCATATCAATCAAATCACAAACAATACTGCTCTTGTCCAGGAGAATCTATCACATTGTCGCGATGGGCTCTCTGGGCGGCATTTATCGCTCGTAATCATAATCCATCATAGCAAGTAGGGCATTACTGGTGCATTTACCTTGCGTTAAATATTGCTGTGGTGTCAAAGGCGGTCCTTGATGACCGGTAAATTTTATGTCGTTAGGGTCATTCTTAGGCGAGGCTGTGAGGGTATTACGATTCTTTGGATATTATTTTTTATTTGTGTTGTGTAAGTTAAATAATGTTTATTGATGAGCTAATAGGATATGTTGTAGGTTTATATTTAGATATTAGAGATTATTTAGACATAGCCGGATATTAGAGGCAATGCTCATGAAGTTATCATAGAGGAAAAAATTATAATTATTATGTTATTCCTTAAGAGCGTCGGTGGCCGAGCGGTGACAGTATCCGACTCGTGAGCCCGAGGTCCCGGGTTCGAATCCCGCTCCGGCCATGTACCAATGACTGTTTTCTGAGTTATGTACATTAGTTGAATACTAACCGATGCTCTTACGGTGAGGGAAAACATCGTGATGAAACCTGCACATTCAGGCGACTGGATGTGTAACCATGATCCAATCTGGTCAGGTTCCCCTGGCAGCAGGGTCATGGAGGTCAGATGGCAGTCTCTCCACTGTAATTACCTGACCTGCCAAATCCTGGATCATGGTAAAGGCGGACCCCGGGCCCTCGTTCTCTAGAGCACAACCGGGACATTAACGCCAAGATGATTATTATTTTATTTTATTATATTATTCCTTAACCATTACTAACGTTATTACGATAATTCAAATTCAAACTCAAACTTAAAATTTATTTATTTATTAGAACATATATATCTCTTTCAATTGTCAAAAAGGAGTTAGGTAGGAAAGTAGGAAGGAAACACACAGTGACACAGGGCCGGAGCACAAACAAAATCTCTCATCTTGGCGTAAATGTCCCGGTTATGATTTCGCGAACGAGGGCCTGGGGTTCGCCTCAACCATAATCCAGTATTTGGCAGATCAGCTAATTACAGTGGAGCGACTGCCATCTGACCTCCGTGACCCTGCTACCAGGGGAACCTGACCAGATTGAATCATGGGTACACATTTAGTCGCCTGAATGTAGGAAAGGTAGTAAATAAAATACTTACTATTAAATATATGATTCAAGACTCTCCCACACAAACCTCTATCTGTAACGTGTGACCTATGACTACGATTCGGTCGATATGTCTGTCCGTTTATACGTTAAGCCGTAATGCATGGTACATTTAGGATGAAAATCTCGTGAATTAAAGTAGATATAATCTTTCAAGATGTAATTTTAAGTACCTACATCAAATTATGATACACTAGCGAACTGCCCCGGCTTCGCACAGGTTTTCTCTATTATAATATGCATGAATTCAAACATAAATAAATAAACCTTTTGGATGCAATTCTCTGAATGATAGCGAAAACCGCATCAAAATTCGTTGCGTGGGAGACGTTAGGCGAAAAGCGACTTTATTTTATATTACGTAAGTATTGACAGTTCATTTGAAATAAATTAGAAATGTCATTGGACAATTTCATATTACTAGTATACTTCATATTTTGAATTGCACCTTCTCATATTAATTTTTATTTAGCCTGAATCGTCCCACTGCTGGGATTTGCCTCATATTAATTATTAAATAATATTAATATATTTTGTTTGACAATTCGCAAAATACACTAATAGTCACACACAAGCAATACCTACTTGTCTAAATAAAATAGGATTAGTATCTATATTGCGTTCCCTCAACATTCGTTTGTTTCCATTGCGTCACTAGGGCTCTGTGGTTGGTCAATTTTGTTCATTTAGACGGATGCATGTGCCGATCGCCACTTAAGTACATATTTATTTATTTATTTATTTAAATATTTATTTATTTAAATATTTATTTATTTATTTATTTATTTAATACTTTATGCACAAAATAGTACAAAGGTGGACTTAAAGCTTTGTAGCTTTATCTACCAGTCTACACCGAAAACTGGTAAAAAAAAATGCAGGTGGTGCACAAAAATTTACAAGATTACACTTACGTACCTAATAACAAACACAATTCTACCCACTAGTATTCACATACCGAAACTTAAAAATGATATTTTAATTTAATTAACTATTTAATACTAAAAACCAACAACAACAAGATAGCACAACGTACTTGAATAAAAATCTCAATCAAGTGCCTACCTACCAAGATCACTCGCAAAAATAAAATGTGAAAAAAAAAAAAAAAAGTTAAAGTATTTCAGTTGAAACCCTGTAACCTATAGTAACAGGAGTTACTCGCGATATAGTCGTATGCAAATGCTAAGTTTATATTAATTATGGTTAAAGTTTTTTTGCAATTGAGTATTTATTCCTCCAATGAACCATATTATATATTTTGAAATAAATTTGTATTACACACACACAAAGCCTCTACTTTCACCTACCACTGCGCCTGCGCAAGTAAACGTCGAAACGTGAGAAAGCCCAGATAAAGCTCAAATGACCGTTAATGCGAGCTTAGATAAGCTTCATTGTGAGCTTCTGTGAACTTTTAAGCTTGGTAGAATGTTAAATGGCCTGATGTTATAAATTATGTTGAAATGTATGACGTTGTGTGTGGCAAGGTAATTCTTTACTTTATAAATTGTTTAAATACGAAAGTGCATACTTTTAAGCGAAGATTGGTAGACACAATCACGCTGTGGCTGCCATACAAACAATTGGTACTCATAGGTAAGTCAATCTATGAAAATATTTTTAAACAGGTACGGTACCTGTTTAAAAATATTTTCATACATTTACTTTATCTACTTCTAGAAAATAGTTCATTATCAAATTACTTGATAAAAAAATCATACCACAAACATTTTCAGTTGGAGGTCATGTACCGAAAAACTTAGAAAAGGGAAAAAGCGAAAGAGCTTTCTGTTATTAATTGTCGTACGAGTTCAATAATGGTTTTCAGTACTTATCGAGGTATCGAGTACTCACGAGTTGGGAAGGACAATATCTCACGGGTTGCTTAATAATCCACATTATAATAACAAAAAGATTCGTCTACTAGGACATGACCTCTTAGAACGTCAAAGATAACCATAAAAACGGGTTCTATTCCTCCTAACACCTGGGTGACCAACATGCCCTCACGTCCCAGCCCCATTGTCTTCACCTGTTTTACATCAAAATGTCCCAAGGAATGGACCTCGTACCCTGTATATTAAAGGATGAATAAGGCCAAATTGGGCCTTTTCAGTGAGGTCACTGATCTCAGAGATTAGTACTTGATTTGAATTAGTGTTGTGTTGACTGGATAAGTTTAGATATTGTATCGATAAAAATATATGAGTGAAGGTTGTCACTACTTGGTACGAAAATAAGAAGTAGTAGAAAGCAAAGGAGCAGAGAGACCCAGTAATAAAAAAATCATCTTGGCGTTAATGTCCCGGTTGTGCTCTCGAGAACGAGTGCCCGGGGTCCGCCTTGACCATGATCCAGGATTTAGCAGGTCAGGTAATTACAGTGGAGCGACTGCCATCTGACCTCCATGACCCTGCTGCCAGGGGAACCTGACCAGATTGGATCATGGTTACACATCCAGTCGCCTGAATGTGTAGGTTTCATCACGATGTTTTCCCTCACCGTAAGAGCATCGGTTAGTGTTCAACTAATGTACATAACTCAGAAAACAGTCATTGGTACATGGCCGGAGCGGGATTCGAACCCGGGACCTCCGGCTTACGAGTCGGATCTGTAACCGCTCGGCCACCGACGCTCCTGCAGACAGCAGAGAGACCCAGTACTGATGGTAATCATTTGGCGCTTTACACGTTATTAGCCTAAAATTATGTTTTATTTTTGGTTACGAAGAGGTCGTTACATTTAAAGTTCTGCTCAACATTGAACACCAGTCTAACATTGAAATGGTAATTTTGGCGTTAATATCCCGGCTGTGCTCTCGCACACGAGGGCCTGGGGTCCGCCTTGACCATGATCAGTGGAGCGACTGCCATCTGACCTCTGTGACTTTGTTAACATGGGAACCTAACCAGATTGAATCATAGCATAGTTACACATTGCGTCGCTTGAGTCTGACTTTGAAATCATTTTTTCGCACTATCAAATGTGTATTTAGACAGTTTTGTTGACACAAACAAGCAGGAATTGACAATCCGACCTGTAATTAATACAAAACAAAACATCGACATCTTTGTGTCACAGCACTACAACAACATCAAATAACGAATTTCTAAAGAGCGCATAATGTTGGTCAGAACACATTCTATCTAATATGACGCATAATATACTGTAAGATAGCATCTGTCTTTGTCTGTCGATCCACGGGCTTATCTTTGACAGGCTGACCTTTTTTAGTATGTGTTTAATAGTGAAATATTTATTTAAACGACAAACGTTGTTTACCAAACTACCTTCGAGCAAGATCAAATTCGACAAAAAAAATATTATCAAAATGTTTTGTGGTGTGTTACTGTGGTGTCTGCCCCTCATTGGATTTACCATAATCATTCGCCGAAATATGTCGATTTTGGACTTGAGCCTCCTCATCATCAGTGGAGGGTTTTTCCGGGATATTGTTCGATGACCTGAGTGGTTCAGTAGGTTAACATGCCGGTCTGCCACGCAGAGATCCCTGGTTCAATTCCCGGCCGAGCAGAAATTGAAATGATGATTTTTAATTTCTGATATGGGTCTGGGTGTTATATGCATAATTATAAATAAGTATTTAAAAATATATAAGTAGTTTATCAGTTCTCTAGCATCCAAAACACGAACTGTCTACTTTAGGGCTAAATAGCCCTGTGTAAATTGTCCAAACATACCTATTTATTTATTGACACCAAAATGATACCTAAGTCTACCTACGTACCTAAGTCATCATCATCATATCAGCCTAAAGCCATATCAGCCGTAAAACATCAAGAACACATCTTAACCCGCCTACCTTTCACGCATCAAGATTGTAAGACCTCACTGTACTTTAATTCCTGTCCAGCTATTCACAACGCATTCACACGAATATAAAAAAATCAGAACAATAAATAGACAAAAATCAATAAAAGGCAACTTGATCTGACTGCTTTACAATAGCCTTTATTCTGGAGAAGCATCTAGTTTCCTCAACCCTTATTCTTGGGGTTGAATAGGTGTAATGACCATATCTGTGTGGATATCTGGTGAACCCTTGTCAACGATGTGCATCGTAACAAAGAAATGAATAAATTAAATGTGGGAATATGAATAAGAAATGCAAATAAGTTCGAGTGCACTGCCTTTACTCGTGGAGTTACTCGTACTTATAGGTTACGTATTCTGTAGATATTACGCATTTTGTGCTTAAATGTCCTAATTGATTGTAAAAAATAAATTAATCATCTTGGCTTTAATGTCCCGGTTGTGCTCTCGCACACGTGGGCCATGAGTTCGTCTTGACTACGATCCAGGTTTGTTGCAGGTCTGGTAATTACAGTGGTTGTAATTTGGAATAATTACATTAAAAACTACTTTATCTATGTATTACGTTAGTATTAGGTACATTAATAGTGTTTTTGAGAATATTTTAGTATTATTCTACTTTATTTTATACCGATGACAACAACCGCCCAGTGTCTTTGGATGGAGCAATTTTTAATCCCTGACAAAAAAGAGAGGAGTTATAATTAAGTTTAAAATGTGTATCTGTGTATATGTGGATGTGTGTGTCTGCTGTGGCATCGTAGCATCCGAACGGAGGGACAGATTTGAATACGGTTTCCTTGATTTGAAAAACAGTTTAATCGAGATGGTCCATAGCTTCATTTCATTAAAATCGGTTAAGTAGGTTAGAAAATATTTGAGTTATGTTTATCAACTTTCATTTTCAGGATGTTGTTCCGACTGTTACAAAAGCACTGCCGTAACGAGACCTACTATGTCTTATGTACCTATTACTGGCAATGGTTTAGAATTAGGAGCCCTATTTACTTATGTATCTAAGAACCTAGTCGTTAAAATATTTCAATTTATTACCAAAAGGTTTAGTTATTTATTATTACTGTCCAATTGATTTACACATTTGATTTATTATTTGTGTTCGGATAGCAACTATTAGGACGTATTACCCATACATAAATTCGGTTAAACTTCATTCAAGATACCTACTTGTATTGCAGTTGCAACTTTTAAAGGTACACACTCAAAATATCTACAGTTACAACTTAAAATCATTATTACTTCATCAACTTTTGGCCCCGACTTCATTCACGTAAAATTAACTTTTTATGTTCCGGCTCGTTCCTGCTGGAAGCATATTTAATTCTGGGACAAATTATAGCCTATGTGCTATTCTGGACTATAAGCTAAATTACTGCCTAATTTCATCGAAATCCGTTCAATCGTTTTTGCGTGAAGGAGTAACAAACATCTACATCCATCCTTACAAAATTTCGCATTTATAAATTAGTAAGATGAGAAAAGAAATTGTTCAGGGGGTCAAAAAAGGGCATATCATGATTCATGGTAGGGTGAATCATATGAATCATAATATGAAACGCTAATGTGGTCTTATTATACCCCCAGTACTCGAGTAAACAGTGACATACTAGTGTCTCCTGCCCTTATTTAGGTTTTTTTTAAATAGAGTATGTCAAACAAGTAAGCGTCTCAATTCCATAGAGAAAACAAATTTATATACAGGAGATCAATTCACATAAATTACGAAAAACCAAAAAAGATATCGCATGCCATTTACAAACAGCATGGCAACCAAGCTTCCGAAGGCCCTATTTCATAATTCTAAAGTTTTATCACTATCATTTGATACGCTATAAACAAACAGCCATATTGATCGGCTATTGCGTACCGGTTCCGAACAAACAGTGGTATGCACACAAACATACTGATATCTTGCATTGAACCCTGTTGATTATGGTGTAGAATGCGTTGGTCAATAAAATATTTGTTTAACTATCGGGTAACTATTACATGTTGAGTTGTAATGTATACAGACATATGATGGAGAAAGATGTTTAAATAAATCATAAATATGCTTAGACTTGGCCGTGTGGTGTCCGGCAGAGTAGAATAGCACCAACCCCTTACATTCATGGGTGTCGTACAAGGCGACTAATGTTTTCGAGGCAAAAAATCAAGAGTCTCCGTAGTCTGGAAAATGGGCAGCAGCATTTTCCATTATTACATTTAAACACTGCGATCTCCAACACGCCTGCCAAGCGTGGAGATTATGGCAATAACCTCCCCTTTCGTGGGAGAGGCCCTAAGTCCTGCAGTGGACTGTTACGGGCTGTGATGATGATGCTTAGACAATTCACACAGCGCCATCTAGCCCCAAAGTAAGCAAAGCTTGTGTTATGGGTGCTAGACAACTGATAAACTACTTATATACTTTTAAATACATACTTATTACACATTAACACCCAGACCCGTAACAGAAAATAAAATTTGTCATTTAAATTTCTGCTCGGCAGGGAACCGAACCCGGGACCTCTGCTTGACAAGAGAGGCATGTTAACAAACTGAGATTGTTATAATATGTGATGCTGAAGAGGTTTGTAAACAAAGATACACCAGATAAACACCGCTACCACGAATACGCCGCGATTTCAAACACCTAATTAACTTTCTTATCTTGGGGTATCCCAAATTAAGTAATCATCATTATCAACCCACTGAAGTCCACTGCTGGGAAAACCTAGGCCTTCCGCAAGAAGTAAATACAAAATCAAACAAAGCCACGGGGGACCACTACATAACACCACACATTATATAAGAACAATACCCCAGTTTTGTGCCGGTCATTTTTTTCAGTCTTTTTGGCCCTTTCTGACATAGTCTGGTCACCATGTGTGATGGTCAAATGTTCCCCAGAGACGTCCACTTGGCTACCAATATCATGCCAAACCATTCAAGCAAAAAATTTAACAATGCTTTGTATTCTTCCTTGAAGAACGATTTGAATGTTTCTGGGGCTTAACGCATCTGCACTTCGGCATTTTTTCTTAGACGCGTGCGAGGGCCCGGAGCCCACCTTGACCATCCAGGATATCACAGATCAGGTAATTAATTACTCGTACAGTAGAACAACTACCGTCAGCCTCCGTGACCCCGCTAACAGGGGAACCTGTCCAAATTGGGTCATGGTTACACAATGACATTCAGTCGCCTAAAATGCAGACAGACAGCAGATAGCCCACCTGAGGGTAAGGTGTAATTGTCGCCCATGACATCGAATATAACAATAATGCAAGACCACTGGCTCGAAAGACACCTTTAGGTCTGCATTAAGCAGGCTGTCTGTTCATATGTTCCCAGTCGTACCTACCTAAGTACCTCCTCTAATATTGTAATGTAAATAACACTCATGTTCAGTCAAGTTTTACAATTCTAGTAAGCTAGAATAATCGTATAATATAATCCAAGGATGACATCGACAGACGACATGTGGGTTTCCGATCGCTCCGTCTCGGCCGACGGTTCTCACGACATGCGCTTGCGCACCCGCCTGCCGATTCACACTTGGGTGACACGGACATTCTCTAATTGAACAGTTTTGTTATAAACAACTTGTAAAGGTTGTGTGGAAGAGATCGCTTGTATCGATATACCTTTGCTTATCTGTCTCTTATTGATTGTAGGTTCTATTTTTGTATGAGCAATAAAGTGTATATATAAAACTTTCGTGCGTGTATGTTTGTTTAATCGATCACTTGCTTTTAACTGCAAATAATACATAAGAATATCGAACCCAGACAAAACCTTTTAGGCTGGCAACGATTTGCGACTCAGCGGGACGGCAGTGATCACTTTCCATTAGGTGTACCGCTTGCTCGTTTCCAATAAACGCTTACTGACACTAGGAGGACAGGAGTAGTTACTGTAAACTCAACCTAAACCACTATAATGCGTAATAGATTTAAAAAATAACCAAGAACTCCTTTGCTATTAGGCAATAACAAAAAAGGCGCGCGTTTATGTCTTTTATATGGAACAACGGCATGTCATCAACCGATGATATTCAGACTTGTTGGCTTTACTTTCATTTATTCGCCACTTTGTCAGCGTCAACGTCGATACACGATGAATATGATAAGTCCATGGCCCAAACTGTGGCCGCGTCTAATAGTTTAAAAATTATTTTAAATAATCAAATAACTTTTACTTTCAGTGCGTAGAATTCGTTGTTAAGTTAGTACAACATATAATGGAATTTTTATACAAACTTATATTCTCAAACAAAAAAGGGAACCTGCTTTATAATTTAACAATTAACAACTTTATTCTACAGAATATAATCTAATTAAAATATTATTAATTTTATATACACGGAGTAACTACTATCAACCAAAATAACACCGAACAGCCCTAACCGGTCCCGCCATCTATGAGCAAAACTCTGAACTAAAATGTGTGTCCACTTCACTCGACTGTAAAAGTGTGCGAGCGAGAGCTACAACACACTCACGTGAGTGCTAAATACGGGTGTCAACGTGCAAGTAAGAGATGGCTGTATGGGCTCACGACCAGCCATCGTTGCAAGGTCGCCGCGCGGGGTGAGTGACACTGCGTTAGCGCACTTCGCGTGCCAAATGCCCCGTGTTTTGGTCAGCAGCAACTATTGATTTTTAATCGTCGGATTAGTCGATAATTGCCGTTAATTGGCCGTGAAATTTTGTAGCAAACAGCGTAACATTGTATTCTAGGCGCTGTGGCGAATTCTCCCAATTTGCCGCCATGTTTTGGCGCGGATCCGGCTCGAAGGATCAAGTAAAAAAACTCCGAATTTACACGCTATAAATGGGAAGCTTGGGGATTGTGACAAAGTTTTCCTTGAAAACGCGAAAACTAGGCACAAGGCGTCCAGCTGTCCAGCAGAGTAGAGTAAATAATAATAAATAAATAAATATTCGTGGACAAATTCACACAGCGCCATCTAGCTCCAAACTAAGCAAAGCTTGTACTATGGGAGCTATACATATAACTGATATACTATTTCAAAAAAAAAAATATTTTTTATTACATACTTATTATACATAGAACACCCAGACCCGTAACAGAAATTAAAATTCATCATTTCAATTTCTGCCCGGCCGGGAATCGAACCCGGGACCTCTGGAGTGGAAGCTCTTCCATGTCTTACATAGTGGCTTTGTAATTAAATACAAGACTTTTAACTTTATTCGGAAGATTAACAGTACAAATATACCTACATATCCTCAAGAGAACTATACTAATAATAAATCTTCGCCAATAGACCAACTGTCAGGAGGATATAGGAGTATAACCTGAACACCTTCAAAGGCAGTGATTAGGTTTCTAGTCAGACATGGTCCACCTTTGACCGCATCGTCGCTTCCCATTAGGTGATATGGCGGTTAAATGGCCACCTAAAAGGTAGGTAAAGCCATTCGACGACTCAGTTGACCACCTGACCGTATGATAACCCATATAACAGTATGGACTAAGTGGTCAGCTTATCTGTTATACGACTCATGCCACACCAACGAGCAACTATGTAGCCCAGCCATACCATGCAAGTACGGACGGCTAACAAATTGAATCTATCACCGCTTCGGAGTTAGCACGCACGATGCGCGCGCGCAGTTCGCACGCATTCGATCTCCAATTCAATTAGTGGCTGGCTATCGATCTCTGGTATCCAACTATCCAGCGGAACGTGAGGTATCCGTTATTTATTTGATTTTTAATGGAGTACAAATGTTGCTATGGCGTGGTGTTGCTCACGTTTGGTTCGTCCGTGGTGTGGATAGTCAGAGAATGGTATGCTAAGAGCAACTAAACTTTGGACTGGGAAAGGAATCTGTCGAAAAAGGACAGTCATATTCTTTTTTATATTAGAAACTAACCTTTTTCAGTCTTCAGTTTTTGTTTTATAGTTTAGTCTAGTGTACTTTTTGAAAAATATCTTAATTTAATTAAATCGGCTCTCGAAACTGTGATGTCTAAAGAAGTTGAGGAATAATTATAACCCAATTTCCTTTGTTGGTTAATTAAACCATAGATTAAACCTAATAACAAGATTCTCAGGTTTCCCAGAGGAAAACTTTTCGATACTGTGTTCTTATTAGACATTGTTTGACGCCAACGTCCATACCACGTTGAAAACACCGGTTCTCGTCCGATCACCGAAGTTAAGCAACGTCGGGCGCGTTCAGTACTTGAATGGGTGACCGCCTGGGAACACCGCGTGCCGTTGGCTTTTTGCTTTTCTCGAAAAGATTTTTAGTATACATAGGGGTTAACATGACAGTCGACACGTAATACGTAATTTCTTCAATAAAATTGGAAAAATAGTTTACGTCAAAACTGCTTTTTGTACCCGGACACTCATTAAATATCCCGACGAAAAACTTTTCAAAGATGCATTGTCGTGTGTCGTTGTATAAAGCGCCACCTAACGGTATTTCGACGAACGTCATCATAACCGAGCAAACAGTTGACTTACATTGCCATCTACCGACAACTTAATGAAATGGGAAGGTAGCTAACTTTCCAATCTCTTTAGGTTGAATCAACAATGTGGGGATGTTCGACTTAATTTAATACACGTCTTCCTGTGTCGACTTTTTGACGTAAAATATTTTTCAAATTCTATTGAACCAACTACGTATTACGTGTCGACTGTCATGTTAACCTGTAAGTATATTAAAAAAAAATTCGAGAAAAGCAAAAAGCCAACGGCACGCGGTGTTCCCAGGCGGTCACCCATCCAAGTACTGAACGCGCCCGACGTTGCTTAACTTCGGTGATCGGACGAGAACCGGTGTTTTCAACGTGGTATGGACGTTGGCGAGCGCTAAGTGTAATTTATGGTTCTATTTGTAGTATTCAAATATCAAGATCTTTCTATTATTATGAATATAAAAATACAATCAAAAGTATTATTTACCTTTGCGTAATCCACTGGCGATGCGTTGACTGGACAAGTGAACAAGCCCTCGCTGAAACAAAGAAAAAACAGTTTAGTAATTATAATAATTAAATAACAAGTAGTGTTTTGGAAGTAGGTAGAGGAGTTTCAAACGAGAGGATGGAAGAAGTGGGCAGGTCAAATAAAGTCAAATAAGGTCAAGTAAAGTCAAAAGTTTATTGAGTAGGCCAATAAATAACTCGTTCAATCATCCTAAAGGACAGGGATAAGAAAGTCGCCCTAGAGTTTAGCGAGTGGGATATCAAATGAAACTGGTGCATTCGGGCCCGACAATTCCAGGCAGAGCCGGAGCGCTTCCAGCACCAGAACGAGTAAAACGCACCGTGTGTGAGAAGGTAAATTTACCACTGACTCTTCCCCACGTAGTGTGTTGACTGTAACAGTAGTTGTGACGGAAGGAGTAGATGTGAGGAGAGAGATGTGGATGCGAAATGACGCGAAAGGACGGCGTAAAACCAAACTACCGAGTAGTGGAACTATTTCGAAGACCTTTGTCCAGAGTGGAATTCGTCCCTCGATTTAGTATAAACAGTAGTAGTAAGTAGGTATCAATACCAATTCTGTGACTGAGATATAATTCTGAGATATAAATAAAAAATCGGTCTGTTTTATTAGACAAAACGATATGTATTTCTAGACGTTAATTGCCAACCACACGATATTTATTTATTTAACACTTCATGCACAAAGGCGGATGAAAGCTTCGTAGCATTTTCTGCCAGACTGTCCTAAAACTAATATGTACTTAACTATATGAAACTGCGCCCCGCTAGGAAAGTGTCAAATTGAAAGAAATTGTGTTCAAATGAAACTAAATCTGCTAAGCTAATGAAACTAAGATGTGTTATTTCTAAAAAGAATAATTTAAAAAATTTTGCTTAGTTAGGATATCAGTGGTTAGAGCATGCGATATCACGTTGTTTTGAAGTGTGAAGAAAATAAAACTTTAGACAATCTCTTGAAACCTAGTTTTTCGGACTTCCAACGTCTACGTAAACTACGATTACTAACTAGTAAATTACTGTTAAATACTTCAATCATCAAACAACAATGTATCAGAAATTACTAGGCAACACAGAGCCGTTACAAGTTAAAATGTAAATGCCTAGTCAGTCGGTCAGTAACTCGGTATTGGCGTCAATTAGCCCACATATTTCGCGATGCAGGTGGATTGATAGCATGTCTCGAATAGCAGTTCATTTCATCGGACATTTCATGCATTTTTGACAGCTCAAATGAGATGAGATCGGAAGATATGGTTCTCTTTGAAACGACTAGTACGTGGTTTATGATTGTGCGGTATTACCGACTCTCATTCGTGTTGTTTATTAGCGTCCGATCTATTTTTATTAGATTAGAGACGAATGCCTTTACTAGAAAATTGCGGAATGATATTTAGAAACCAAGAGAGCAAAACGTCGTAGAAATTCAACCTTCGCATTTTCCTATCAATGAGTTGTTTTTAATAATTGTGCTAAGACAGATGTTATCTGGGCCATCATCTTGAAATACGGTGAATATGGTAAACCAAGATCTGTGATAAATCCTTCCTTCCGGCCTCTGGCTTAACAGTACGCCGTCTTTGACTGATGAAGATGTTGGCCCAAACTCGCCCAAAGTCGAAGCAAAAAGTATGATTGTAAACGTTTATTGCACATAAAGACTATAAACTATGTATAATGGAGTGACATTGTCTTCGGACAAAGCTCCTTAAATAAAGTTAAATAGTAAGATCCAAGATTACCTGTCGGGCTTTGTACGACAATTCGAGTTTGGGTGCTCGTTCCAATGATGCCATGAAATTGCGTTGATGCGTTTGTTGTGATGAGTAGGCCGAGATTTGTGTCTGCCTGTGGCATCGTATCTCCCTATCGTCTGAATCAATTTCATTCTAACACAGCGTTTAATCAAGATGGTCTTTGTTTTGTACAAATCGGTTTAATAATATTTAAGTACTTTAATGTAAACTTTGCTTTCATCCATTCAATCATTCTTTGCCGGGATTTTCCGACATCTGCCAGATTAATAAATTTTCTTTTTCATGTTCCCACATCGTTTGTTAGCCTTATTTAATCGTTCAAGAGGCACATTATCGCATAATTATGGTAATTACGTTGCGCAATAAGCAAACGGCAACGAGTTGCGTGCGTTTTACAACTACCCGCGTTGCGGTATGTCGCACAGTGAGCTGTCAAAGTGACAGATTGATTTATATTAATCGCCTGCTGCTATCGCCTCGGGGGCATTCGCATGGTTTCCTTCTTTCTCGTAATACGATGTACGGTTATTGTACTTTTATGAGGCTATAGAGAGCAATGGAGCTCGTTTTTATGTTCTCGTACTAAGGGGAGCGTCGGTGGTCTAGTGGTTAAGGGATCCGACTCGTAAGCGAGTGGTCCCTTCGAATACCAGTACCGCCATGTACCAATGATTATTTTCTGATTTGTGTACATCAGTTGAACACTGACCGATGCTCTAACGGTGAGGGAAACATCGTGATAAAACCTGCACATTCCACAACCTCAACATCAATTTTCAAAAACAAAGTTTGTTCGGAAATTTCATAATTCGCCCTATACATTTTACTTGCATAGGAATATGATTCTTAAGGTGCAGATAACTTATGCTCTCAAACTGTACATGACAACGTACATCTTCACTATAAAACTCCCCATCCTAACTTGACAAGAAACCAACTATCCCACCTAATGATGATATTACAAGAGCTACCCATAAATCGCGACAAAGCGTTTACGAGCCATTGGATCGTTTATACCGATTATTAAGCGGCCAGCCGTACCGGAAACGAGTCCGGGCCACCGCAAAAACGACCATAACTCTGCGCACGCGCACCTGAGGAGGCGTGCCGTAATTTTCTCGCATTATCTTCTAATTACTGGTGCATTCGGAAAAAGTGATGGTTTTTGTTACAGCCCACTCTTAGGCGGTGAGGAAGAGCGTCGATGCGGCAAGTCGGCTGTTTGGATGAGGGGTCCGTAGGACATACCTAACTTGTTTTTGATGATGGGGCAGTGACGAGGATGGAGGTATGAATGAGGCAGTGACGAGATGGATAACATAATCATGAGGTACGGTAGAGTACCTATTGTTGAATTGTAACCGCCACACAACTCGTTATTGGTAAGTATTGTTGGTGACAGTATGGTAATTGATAAAGCGACTTACGACAGTTTTAACGAGAATTTAAAGAAATGTATTAGGATAAATAGGAAATCTCTATACGTATTTTGTATTACCGTGTGTGTTCTTGTTAATGGTATCTATTTGACCTGCCACAATAAAAAATGTATATTGAAGAAAATTCAATAAATCGTTATTTCCTCTTAGATATAGTACGCATACCAGACAATGGTTCGAAGAAATATGTACTAAAATTTCAGAATCTGTGTTCAAAAACTATTAAAAATCGGGAGCGGCCGCTGTTCAACTTTCTGCTTAGAGCAGCGCGCAATACAGGTAGGGTAGGGTAGGAGTATGGGTAGGGTAGGTGTAGAGTACAGTAGAAAAGGGGTAGGGTAGAACACGCGAAAGAAAATTCACGGCTCGGCGGCGGGCCAGCGAGTAGGAAATTTAAAATGGGCGTAGACTCGAAGAACCCTAAAAAGTATATGATCTGTGAATCTGTATATGATCATCCAATAGAAAACATGGTGTACAAAAAGAAAAGTATAATTAACTATTGTATGGTAGCCGTAATTACTAGCCATGTTTATAATTTGCTACGATAATAGCTCGTTTCAGTAAAAATACTTTGTGGTCTTTGATATTAAAAACACATTACCTAGATAGATCGCTTATTAATGGTGGGTTTATAAGCGATATATATCTTTGGTAGGTATATCATCATCATCATCATGTTCGCGGTAATGTCCCAGTTATGCTCTCGCGTATGAGGGCCCGGTTTCAGCCTTGACCATGATCCAGGATTGGGCAGATCAGGTAATTACAGTGGAGCGACTGTCATCTGACCTCCGTGAGCCTGCTACCATGGGAACCTGACCAGATTAGATCATGGTAGCATATTCAGTCGCCTGAATGTGTAGGTTCCATCACGATGTTTATCCTCACTGTAAGAGCATCGGTTACTATTCAACTAATGTCACTCAGACAAGAGTCATTGGTACATGGCCGCAGTGAGAACACGGTACCTCTCGCTTGCGAGTCGGACTTTATCCACCGACGCTCCTAGGTAGGTACTTTTATAATAAACCAATATGACGTGTTTTGTTGTACAATAAGGATATGTTCTGCTGCAACACCCCATCGGACGTGGTTAGAGTAAAACACTCCACTATTCATCCAAAACATATTCCTATGCGATTTTTGTCTGTTTGTCTATCTGTCATAGCGGGCATCACGCAAAAACCACTGAACGGATTTTGCTATTTTCACAGATTACTAGATTGGGGAAAAAATCTTAGCCATAGTTTAGCATTAGCTTCATCTAATTCGAGTTGGTAGAACCAGAGATACAGCTTGACTTCCCCGTAGTAACTGGCATTCATACAATACGGCGGTCATAAAAGCTATACTGGCATAAAAACTATTTCCACGCGGGTAAAAGCTAGTATTTTATCAGACAGGACTGTAATGTTGCGCAACCTTGTCGAAGTCAATCGAAATGACAGTTCTCGGGCAACTTTGGTAAAAGCTTTATTACACTAGGCTCAATCCAGTCGCCAAAATGATTCAGAAGTCAGATAAACGGCTTATTCGGTCAGTTAGAAACCAAACATTTTTCTAAATTTAGAATTCTAGCTTACAGTAAAATGAGCCACATTTATCACTCACTTTTCTCTGATAAGTTCTAAGGGAAAGATGGCTGATGTGCAGTATTGCCGCTTATCAGGCTTGTCATAATCATAATCATAATCATAATCATAATTTATTAATAACATTCGTTACAAGTCATTATTTTACATGTTAAATACATTTAAAATGTCATATTACATAATAATAGTACTATGATTATATTAATAAAATAATTAAATAGTGAAATGTCAACAATATAAAATAATATTTCAATCATTATAATAGTTACTAGAATTTAGACACAAGTTTATTCGAGATATCAAGATTTAAAAATTCATTATAACTATAAAAAGCACTCTTGACGAGCCATCGACGTAATCTGTCTTTGAATGATGCGGTGCTCGGAGCGTCAACCACGTCTTGCGGTAGTCTATTATAGACATTGGGGCCCATAACGCCGATCAGCCTTGACGTTTTAGTCAGGCTGTGCGAAATCGGGAGAAGTCTATTGCCATGTCGAAGTGTATGACCCTTATAATCACTCCTCCTCGAGTACTGGTTAATATTAGCCCAGACATACGTAGCAACCTGGAATATCAGCAGGCCAGGCATTGTCATGATGCCGAGCGAAACGAACAGCTCCCGGGCCGGTTCATCCTGGGGAACACCTGCTAGTGCTCGCACAGCTCTCTTCTGGAGTCTGAAGACGCGCTCCCAGTCGGCAGCGCGCCCCCAAAACTCAATGCCATATTGCAAGAGCGACTGTACTGTGGCGAAGTAGCATGTACGAGTTACCTGCTGTGGGAGAGTGGAGCAAAGACGACCGAGCGCAAAGCATGCACGCCCCAGCCTCGCACTGAGCTCCTCGACATGCGTATCCCAGTTCAAACGGTCGTCGACATGAAACCCCAGGAAGGAGGCCTCCTTGACCTGCCTCACCTCGACTCCCTCCACCGCTATTTGTAGCTGTCGCCGAGCTCGACCGGACAAATTGAAATGAAGGAAATGTGTCTTTTCCAGGTTGAGTTTTAAGCCATTGTCTCTGAACCAACACATTAATTCACTTGATACCGAGATAAGGCTAGCTTCCAAGGCATCAACAGATGGTGCAGTGACCACAACCGCTACGTCATCAGCGTAAATAAAAACTTCCGCTTCTAAGCAAGAAATTGCTTCTGGAAGGTCGTTCAGAAGCACCGTAAATGCGAGGTTTGACAAAGATGATCCTTGAGGAACCCCCTTCACCGTAGACACCCCATTAGATCGCACATCACCACCACCGCCCACGACGTACTGCCTTCTACTCTCCATGAAATCCATCATTACGGCCAGCGCTGGGCCACGGATTCCATAATGATCGAGTTTTATGGCAATCACGTCGTGATCGGCAACGTCGAAGGCCTTGGAGAGGTCGCAGCATAGCAGGGCCACCTGCTGTCCCTTCTCTCGAGCGTGTACGATGCAGCTTACCACCTCTCTTGCGAGCATGGTGGTAGAGTACCCTGCTCTATAGGCAAATTGTCGACTAGAGAGAACCTTAGTCTCTTCCAAAAATGTACACAATCGGCTAGAGAGACCGTTTTCTAATACTTTAGCTGTAACTGGAATGACTGAAATAGGGCGATAGCAGTTCGGATCTTCTTTTTTACCTTTTCCCTTGTACAAGGGACACACCTTAACTTCTTTAAAGGCCGTTGGATAAACACCACTTTGAAGGCACCTGTTAAAGGTAGTCGCCAGTGGAGACGACATAGTTTCTGCCACGGAAACCAATGTTTCCACTGATATTCCGAAGATGTCCACAGTTGATATATGGCGTGCTTTGTTTGCACGAAAATAACACTTGATTTATTTAATGTAGTCTCAGGACTTACGAGCAATTACACTTTTAAAAACTGTATACACTAATTCACCCGAGAACTGTCATTTCGATTTTAGGGCGCTTATTGTCTGATTTCCATCCATTGATCGCGCGCGGATAATTAGCAAAAAAAATTTAGGTACCTATCTTTATTTAAATATATAAGTAGTTGTAGCCAACAAAAGCACAAAAAGAATATCAACTTGACTACGATGCGCATCCATTGCCTTACAATTACTTAATTAGGCACGGTGCTTTTTCTGTTCCCAAATTCTGTATGGAGTGTGAAATTCGGAAAAAAATTTAGGTATTGTGGAAGAAAACAATGGCTTTTGCTGCTGGCCAAACTGTTAGTAATAAAACAGAATGTGCCTATCGTAATTTGAATGATCATCGTTTAGTTTTTTGTTCTCCCATCCAGTATGATCGAAAGATTATAACTAAACTTGCTAGATTACGTCATATTCTAGATAGGTAAGGTTTGAACCTAATTTTAGATTTTGCTCGATTTCGCGCTGAGAAATGTTGTTTCTTTTTCAGTGCAATTTAATGCAATAGTCTGTAGGTACCTACCTTTCGTAAAAGTACATTTTTTTATGAGACTAGCCAGGCATTTGACCGCTATCTCACCTGGTGGTAAGGGACGATGCGGCCGAAGGTGGAACCTGCCTGTTTAGGGACAGCCTATTTACTCTAGCCTTGAAAGCGTACAGATTATAATGACCAGGGAACACACTCGCAGGCAACGTGTTTCATTTCTTAGCCGCACGCATTATAAACGTTGAACCAATGCGGCTCGTGCGGATAGCCGGAAGATCCACGACATAAGGATGAAGCGTTCGCACGGATGGCGTTTCCCGATGGCGGAAAGGCACAGAGTTGTAGGAAAGGGGCCGACGGAATGAGGTCGTGCAACTACTTCGCACACTCTCCGAAATATGCCTATAGAATGCCGAGAATTCCAATCGGCTCCTGTGACCCGAATCAGCGTAAGACTTTGGTCTACATCGCATTGCTAGTGGTTTTCTATTCACACCTAACGAAGGGCGAGCTCGTTGCGGCGCTGAAGTTCGATTAGATTATCAGGCGCTGTCTTAATTGGCAACGTACGATGGACGTCGCCCGACTAATAGGAGACCTCAAATCTGCCCATCGCATGGTCAATAGGAGACCTCAAAAACTCTCGTCGCACGACTACAATTGTACGACCGTTGCCAATTAGGACAGAGCCTCAAAATACGAAACGGTCACCCGTCCAGTTACCGTCACCGGGTTGCTTAATCAAAATCAACTGAATTATTGAACAGATAACGTAACCGGTTATACAAAAGTCCATATCGACATTTAGAAAATTAATAATCATACAAGCATTGCAATTCAAATGAAAATAATTATGAAGAACCCCGCGTACATTGCTAAACTAAACGACCGCACACGATGAATCAAATTACTTTAACTCTTTTTGCGTTCCTAATAACTATTAATACTTTACTTACTTCGATGTTGTAAACGTTGGCAATATGACGCGACGACGGCGATCTAAGTACTTATTATAGAGCTGATTTAGTTGGCACAAGGCTATTTTCTAATTAAGGAAATTGGTACAACATCATTTCAGATGTAAAAATATAAAAATGTAAAAGAATCATGTTTATTTATTTATTATTATTTATTTTATTTAACAATTTATATGGATTAGGAGAAAAGTTTATATATGGATTATTGTGGAAATAACCTCCGAAACTCCTAAACCTATTACGATAATTCCGTTTCACTAAATAGGAAATTACACTAATACCTAATACCAATAGAGAAAAAGAATAAATACAGAAGCTGATACCGACTGCACTAATGATTCCGGAAAAAGATTAGACTCCCATGCGCAAAAACTTCACTTGTACCTATATCCTGGAATCTTGCAAGCCTACGTTGGCCCACTTCCCGGTGTTCAATTGAGCTGAAATTTAGTATAACTTGGATGAAAATACTACGGAGCGGGTTTGATGAAGCTGGAAGATGGTCCCCATCGCGTTTAAGCTCTTTAGAATGGTCTGGATAGGTACTATACCGCGCGATAAAATCTTATTATGAAATATATTTTATATTAGCCTGAATCATCCCACTGCTGGGCAAAGACCTTCCCCCGATTCTTCCACTCTTAAATGTTTTTATTTGAGTTTTTTTTCTAAATAGAGATAATCAAACGTGCAAGCAAGTTACCTGATGGTGTTCAATAATCGTTAAACATTCTCTATCGCGAATGTCATGTATGTTTCGCAATCTGACAAAGAAGGTCAGTTTATGAGTCAACTTGTATGTAAATAGTAGAGTGAGTTTGACCAAAATGTTGATAACTTCTGTCTGCAGTCTAATATTCAGATTTTTTACGTCCCAAGATTAAAAACTTATAGATATTTATTGATCGCATACAAATGGTATGAAAAAGTTCGAATGAAACCCCGCTTCTTTGATACTCAACCGCTGTCAACTGCCAGACTATAATAAACGATAGTCCTAAAAACATGGCGGAGCATTCAATGAAATTTTCGATGCTTACAAATAAAAATAATATATACACATACATACATAAAGCTCACGCCTGTTTCCCACAGGTGGGGTAGGCAGAGACTATGGGTAAAAATAACCCTCAATTAATGGTCTGGAAAGGTTACTCAACATCTAAACATAACTCATACCTACGTAAAATAACGTACCTACTTTACGTAACATATTTTAACGTACTATCGACTTCATGTAACATAATTTACGTACTATCAAAACCATACTATCGACACTTAGTAGAATCTAGCACTTCCTACAGCCATCTTTAAAGCACCGCCAATAAATTAGCGAACGCATTGCGATTCTCAAAGACGAGTCGCCGTCAATCTGTGTCAATGGCATGCGCAAGCGCTCGCCCGCCTCCCATCCACATCGTTGCAACATGCAATGCGCACTTTGTTAGCGTTTTGCATTCCTCGTGTACTGGTAACTGTGCATTGGATTTGATTAATGGGGTGGAAGACGTGTGAGTTGTGGTTGGATGGTGGAGCTTCGCTTTGGTGTTGGAATGGTGGAGGTGAGGTTGAGTGTCGTCGGCCTTGTAGCGGGCGTCCAGGGTTCGATCTCTCTCAGAACCCTGTACCAATGAGTTTTTTTTAATATCTACATACTGCTTTACCACTTCAAGAAAATTTTCCTTTACAGCTACAGCTATATCAAATACTCTGTACCTATACTGTGCATCTTTTGCCAAAATAAGTTTTGCTTCAAGAAGGGATTACCTGTCCCTTAGGTCCAAAGCGCTCGTCTTTCACCTCCCAGCGTATTTTTTAATTAATAAATTTACAAAATACGTTCCACTTTGATTTGATCTCACGTTTTTTGCTTCTGAATTTATGCTACTGAAAATAGTCAAATGTAATAAGCGCATAAGATCACATTCAGTGCGTAAGAAGCACTCTCACATTTTTTTTATTATGCGGCAGGCAAACAGGCAGCGATCCTCCTGATGGAAACTGGTAACCGCCGCCTTAAGATATCAGCAACAGGGGTGTAACAGAGGTAGTCAAGAGATCTCAAACACGTTAGCACGTTTACATATACAAAACGAACAACATCTAAACAAACGCATTTATTCCCAACCACCAATATTAACCGCACAAGCTCGGAACTGTCCGAAGACACCGAGAAGTGCAACAAAACGGTGAAAAGCATTCAGTACCCTCCAATCCCGTCTGGGAAGTGGGAGCTGAACCCGACACCGCTGGGAAACCGCACGGCTGCGCGGGCGCAAGCGACGTGGCCAATGGGAATATCGCGTTACTGGCATGACTGTCTAGCGAGCTAGTGGAGCTTACGGGTTGAGGTATTGACAAGTAGTAGTTATGTTTTTTATTGTGTATGGACGGTCAGATGGTTCTCCTGATGGTTAGTGTCTGCTATCGTCCAGGACATCAGCAACCTTAGGGTGTGTCTAGATCTCACGAACGCGTCGCGATTGCGCTTGGAGCAACGGCTTCCTAGACGTTACTTTGGGGAGCGGAAATGGTGCTCGTCTTTTATGTACAGTCAGCTGCAAAGATAACTGACCCCCCTCCTACATTCAATGTATGCTAATGGGGCCTATTCACTCTGCAGCTGACTGTGCCTTTAGACATGCATGCTTTTTGAGGAATATATTATTGTATAAAATCAAATAACAGGAATTTTAAGTCTAATGAATCCAAACTTGTTTTATAAAATGCGGATGTAACTACGTCTGTGACGTTACCTAAACCATTGAACAGACTTGACTATTCGATTTGGCAAGGAGGCACAATTTTACTGTAGGGAAAGACATCGTCTTTATGTTTCCAAAAGTAATCAAATTTTACGAGTGCGTAGTCGCAGATAACAGTTGGTTACCTAGTCTATACATCTATATCTTCAAAACATAGTATAAAATAAAGTCGCACTCTGCGTCCGTGTGTCTGTTTTTATGCAAGTATTAAAATGGCTCGGATGGTGGTGACGAATGTAATGGAATATCTATTTCTGCCTCTTAGCAACAATGCTTGTGTTCCGGTTTAAAGGAATAGCCAGCGCAATTACAGGCAAGAACCATCAACTTAGTCCTCACAGTGACAACTCACCTGCGATTCTGAATTTATGTTGCCCGCAACCTAAATGCATAAACCGCAGATGTTATATGTGACAGTTACCGCTCCATCATGTGGGCTGCTCGTTTGTCTCTGCGTAGCATAAATCAAACTAAGATAAATCACAAAAAACTGCAATAACATAATCGGCTATACAAGGAAGCCAGCTCAAGGCAGCAACACAAACAGACATATAAGCCCACAAATCACTCACGATACGCATAACGCTGGTAAACCTGGCAACGGTGTTACGTGATAATACGCAGTTTGTGCGCACAAATTGTTATCGATGCAAAAACTAGGCTCGCGCCACTGGCCCGCATGGGTTGTGATTTATGGGACAGTGATCGGTGCACTTAGTGACGCCTCACTGTTACGGCGGTCTGACACGAGGGTCTCAAGGTTTGAGATTGATGTTGAGATTTTTATGCACTTAAGACTGGTTGCACTAGACTTAGGCGATGCTAAGGTGTAAATTATTTCTAAACATTTTGGAGTAACAAAGATAGGAGCGTGGACGAGTGGTTAAGGTATCCGACTCGTAAGCGAGAGGTACCGGATTCGAATCTCACTGCGGTCATGTACCAATGACTCTTTTCTGAGTTATATACATTAGTTGAATACTAACGGTAAGCTGTGTACTGCACATTCAGGCGACTGAATGTGTAACCATGATCCAATCTCGGTCAGGCTCCCCTGATAGCAGGGTCACGGAGGTCAGATGGCAGTCGCTCCACTGTAATTCTCTGATCTGCCAAAACCTGGATTATGGTCAAGGACGACCCCGGGCCCTCGTGCGCGAGAGCATAACCGGGACATTAATGCCAAGATTATTTTTTATTTTATCAGGCGGACTCTACTCGTTTGTCACGTGAGTCACATACTTTAAAAAAATTGCAAGTTCCTTAGTGTCCCCTTTGGCGAACAACAATTAAAATTCAATTCAATTCAATTCATTTATTTTGATAAACATAAATTTACACGTCAAATGTTCTAAATTCTTAAGTAGTCAGTACACCGAATATCGTATTTTGTCCAAGGGAGTTAATTGCAAATTCAGATGTCTTAAACATATTATTGTTATTATCACAATTAAATTCAATACAATTCGTTTATTGGTAAAAAAAATGTATTAATTGCATGTCTAATGTATACTTATATTATATAATATAAGTGTATTTATCACCATTATATTCACCTAGGTTCTGGCCCGGAAATACATCGCGGGACATTCCTCATTCCTCCATTCCTCTTACATAACAATATATTACACTGAGACACTCAAGCCGTCAAAAGGTAAGTACGGTGACATAACTGACTTGCTGGTACATAGTTTGTATATGATTTGTGGTGCATTGTTTGTGTGGTTTATGCATGGCGATTAATGTACATTGCTGGCCTTGGCATCTTGCTGCATTTATGTTTGATAGATGTCGATTCGCTTGTGCTGTGACCGCAACCTTCGCAACACCTTTGTTTGATTCGAATTCGTGAAGTGCACCGAGTATAATGAAGTGGTGGCACGCCGTCAAGCCTGAATTAACTGTTGTTATCTATTTTTGCCACCAAACAACAATGCTTGTTTTTGTGTTCCTGGGCTTTAAGTCCACTAATTGTAATTGGATCGCATTCGCAGCTTAAAGGCAGTTAGACACGTTTTTGGTATTCTGCTACTGTTAGTAATGGCATGATTGAATTATAATAGGATCGCAATCACAACTCAATAGCAGTTTGATAGGTTTTTTGTCACTATTATCATCATCATATCAGCCGGAAGACGCCCACTGTTGGGCATAGGCCTCCCCCAGAGATCTTCACAAAGGCCAATGAGGGGGATGCCTTGCGCATCCAGCTGGTACCTGCGATCTTTACCAGATCGTCGATCCACCTTGTGAGGCCTAGGGTGGCCTATCCACGCTGCGTCTTCCGGAACGTAGCCGCCACTCTACAACTTTCCTGCTCCATCTGCCCTCTGTTCAACGAGCTATGTGCCCTGCCCACTGCCACTTAAGCTAGGCAATCCTTCGGTTTTTGGTATTCCGCTACAATTAAAACTGTAATTAAGCCGCGATACCTATCCAATTACAATTCAATCCCGCTTTAGTAAATTAACGGACTTGAGGCCATGGTCGAATGCTTATTATCTAGCACTTTCGTTGACAAAGCAATTGCGATTGTACATTTTTGTTACATAACACCTCAACAGAAATTCTTAGCAGCTTTAGCCGGATGCGGTACTGACTATGACATATCTATAGACAACCCCGTTTGCCTGTATCAGAAATCATGATCTAAGTAAATATAGGAACTTAGATTGCTAATTGTGTATTACAGTATATTGCATCTACTTTTACAGACCATTTAACCATTATTCACTCGCAAAATGCTAACATAATGCTATTATTATAGGGAAGGATTTTACGCAATAGATCAATTATACTTTCGCTGTTAACGTTATAGGTGGTAATTGAGTAGAGTAATTGCTACTTTAGGGACCAAGGTAATTACAATACTTACTACAATGCAAAACTTTAGGCCGTGTGGTGTCCGGCATGGCCTGGCCGGCCGTGTGATGTCCGGCGGAGTATGGCCGTGTGGTGTTCGGCAGAGTAGAATAGCACCAACCCCTAACACTCGTGGGTGTCGTACAAGGCGACTAATGATTTCGTGGTAAAAGATCTAAAAGTCTCCGTAGACTGGAAAATGAGTGGCAGCGTTTTCCATTTTTATATTTATAATACTGCGATCTCCAATCCGCATGCCAAGCGTGGAGATTATGGCATTAACCTCCCCTTTCGTGGGAGAGGCCCTAATTCCTGCAGTGGATTGTTATGGGCTGCGGTGATTAATACTTAAGGTAAAAAAAACAAAAGTCCTTACAGTGACAACCCACCTGCTGTTCTTAATTTTTAACCCTAGTTTTAAGTTTGACGTGTGCGTCTATGTATCTGTCGATCTGTGTATCTGTGGAGGTGTGTGTCTGTCTGCGGCGTCGAAGCTCCCGAACGGATTGACCAATTTAGATACGGTTTTCTCTAAATGAAATTCTGTTTAATCGAGATGGTTCTTATCTCTGTTTCCTTCTTCTTCTCTGCGTGTTGACCAGTGGCGGGTCAAATTTGTGAGGACCAGTACTGAACGCTAATAATAACGCTGTATCAGTGGCGGAGTACTGGTCCTCTGTTTCATTAAAATTGGTTCAGTAGTTTAGAAAATATTTGAGTATGTGTAAACTTGGTCGGGTGTTATCCGACTTTTTCATTCGGTTAGGTTATGTTACATGAAGATCGAAAAAGTTAATAAATAATTATCTTTTTACTTTTCTGTTACCAACTTAAACATTATGGTACATCGTTTATTTGAAAATTGTTATTATTTATATTTTTCCAATCCAAACTGAGCAGCGCGGACGGCACTATCTGAGACCGCAAGTAAGTACACTAAAGTACCTACACTAGTTGGTACTTTAGTCGTGCCTAATTTCTATATTTATTGTATTGATAATGTTATTAATAGCTCTTGTTATTATACATAAATAACTGTTATTAATAAACTGTAAGTTCTGTCCCATTAATCAATGTAAGTAATAATACAGATAACAATGTTTTGTCATAAATTATAGATGTGAAGTACAACTATAGGTAGCTTTAAGATTAAGATACAAGAATTGCATATATATAATATATAGTCTACATATGTAATAATTTACTACGGTGATGAAACCTGCACATTCGGTGACTGAATTTCAGCACCACCGCAGAATCCAGAACCGCAGGTGGGTTGTCACTGTTGTCAAAGTTGAAATGCATAATGCCTGTAATTGCGCTGGCTACTTCATCCTTCAAACTGGAACACAATAATGCAATCATTGTTGTTTGGCGGATGACGGTGGGCGACCTGATTGGTTCAGTTGGTTTATATGCTGGTCTGCCACGCAGAGAAATGATGAATTTTTATTTCTGTTACGGGTCTGGGTGTATACTATGTACAATTAAGTACGTATGTTTTTTTAAATTATGCAAGTAGATTTCAGTTATCTCACACCCATAACACAAGTTTTGCTTACTTTGGGGCTAGATGGCGCTGTTTCAATTTATAATAAAAAATACAGAGTCCTACCACAGAATAAAACTATCGTATTTTACATTTTAGCTAACGCCCTTTGTTTATGCGTAGTTCCAGAGAAACTTGCGGTATCAGCTTTGAGAAATAAAGACATCGACTAATACCGCAATGAAAATTCCCACTTAAAGACACATCTCGCTCGTCGGCGGCTTCCACAGCTTTTTGCGAAGCACACGCAAAGTTGTGCTAAATGCTCGTCTTAACAGCTGTTACCGTTACCTGACAGCTTCCTTGCAAACCAGTTAGGCTTTCGTGGAATAGTCAGCGCTGGTTAATCTTACTTTACCATACACGATGTAGATCTTTGCGACTTTGTATCTCTGGGAAGCTTATTATTTCTAAGTTATGAATGAAAGGAGTGTAACATTCTTTCAACCATTATAAAAATAACAAATTATGACATCATATTTGCCTACTGAATGAAATCTATCATAATCCATCATCCATCCTAACGGTCAGTCCTAGCTTTATACATTATAAATTTAAAAAAACAAGGTGATTAAAAAAGAATTCGTGCAGAAGATTAGATTTCAATCCACATTCAAATTCTGCACATCGCCCGAATGCTGTATCTAAGTTGCTGAAGACAGCATTAACGCATCGTAACGTAACCCGTTATGATCGCGTATGTGATCTAGAGAGATACCGGGTTTGAATCCCATTGCTGCCATGTACCAATGACTATTTTCTGAGTTATGTACATTAGTTGAACACTAACCGATGCTTTCACGGTGAGGAAAACATCGAGATAAAACCTGCAGGTTCAGGCGACTGAATGTGTAACCATTATTCAATCTGGTTAGGTTCCCCTGGGA
This sequence comes from Blastobasis adustella, assembly GCA_907269095.1. Taxonomy (NCBI): domain Eukaryota; kingdom Metazoa; phylum Arthropoda; class Insecta; order Lepidoptera; family Blastobasidae; genus Blastobasis; species Blastobasis adustella. Next base: position 17,226,957 of record OU026127.1, on the reverse strand, counting down.
GCTGGGTCACGGAAGTCAGACGGCAGTCGCACTACTGTAACTATCTGATCTGCCAAATCCTGGATCATGGTCAAGGCGGACCCCGGGCTCACGTGCGCGAGTGTACAACCGGGACATTAACGCCAAGGTGATTATTATTATTTTTAATCCTTGTTTGGGCATGAAAATTTGTCATTTCATGTCGATGCCGTGACCTTCGTGCGAAACCGGAATGCGCTTGTACGTGATAAAATGCGTGCCAATTGACACGCTGATAACATCTTCTTATTGTTTTGTCACTATTTGTACCTACTCCAAACATGAAAAACAGATCTAAACGATTGAAGGCTCTGAGAAGCTTTTGACTATATCATTGGGTAACTGAAAGTAATAATAATAAAAATAATCATCTTGGCGTTAATGTCCCGGTGGTGCTCTCGAGAACGAGGGCCCGGGGTCCGCCTTGACCATGATCCAGGATTTGGCAGGTCAGGTAATTACAGTGGAGCGACTGCCATCTGACCTCCGTGACCCTGCTACCAGGGGAACCTGACCAGATTGGATCATGGTTACACATCCAGTGAACTGAAAGTGACATATAATAATTTTACACTAACCTAATTTGGTAGACGCGTTAGCCAGCGAAACATAGATGACGTAGTGTCGAATTATTTAATGTCACATACAGTTGCCAACTGAGTTAGACAATCAGGTTCATCCAGGGGCACTATTTTTGAATCCGCTCACGTGGATGCGAGTGGTTTAAAAAAGAGAAAAGTTTCGGTTCGAAAAGTTTTATTTTCGGCATGAAAAATTCGATATTTTGATGCATGATTCTGATTTTCCCTATTTTTGGCGCGTATCTTTCCGTGTTTTCAATGTGATTTTATAAATACTAACTTTTTCATGCCGAAAATCTTTCAAATCGAGGCGAACGATTCAAAAATAAAGGCCCAGGTATTGAAATCTACCATTACAATTTTATTAATTGGCGCAATTCCTGTTTTAAGGGATTTTTACAGGTACCTACATGTTTTTGTCTCCATCAACAACTGATGATAAAACGATATACTGTCTACAATTTTTCCGAGTATACATACATATATTTAGTTTAAAATTGTATGAAACATATAAACTGCAGGTGCGTTTTCACAGTGAGGCTGAACTGAATGCCAGACATGCAATAACGCCAGATACAAAAGAGCATTTCTGTTTGATGGAAAAAATAAAATGACCTGATAATATAAAAAATATATTTTCCTGTAAGCAATGTATTTATTATTAGTAGATACTATTTTTTTATTATTAGTTTTTCTAAGCTTTTTTCAACTTGTTTGACACCCTTAAGTCGAGAGGGTTGGAGCGCTTTGGCCCGCGGGCCAAAACCAGGCCGGGCCGTAAAGCCTGTCACTACGAGTATAATACCTGCGACGTCGTGAAGGCCGTAAGGAGCCGATGGCCGCAGGAGGCGCAGAGTCAAATGGTGTGGAAGGCGGGGAGAGGCCTATGTTTAAGAGGAGTGTCCCCCGCGCGCTTCATACAAAAGTAGTTTGATCATTTCAGATTTCCATACACATTTTAAATCCCGTGCAACTTCGAATCGATATATTTTAACAAAAATCTGACAACCTGCAAGCATAGATATTTGTTTCTCGATCACGTCTACAGCATTTCATTGACTTTGATAGCGTAATATTGAAACAATGATCGAACTACGTATGTATGGAGCACGCTCGGCAATCACTACCCTTAACAGTGGATGTCCAACGGCTGAGATGATGATGATGAAGAGGATTAAGTTCTTCAAGTTTTCCCCTCATCGGCGACAAGAAACTGTTATAACTGTTGTAAATATACCTTATGGTGGACATACAAACCAGCGCTACTATGTGTAACTGGCGATATATTGAGTAAACGGATTGAATATCCAAACAACTTACCTATAATAAGGAAATGATTCCTTGACTTTAATTAAATTACCTACACATAAGTATAAAAATACCGCCATTTAATAAAACTGTTTGTCATATACGAAGAAAATAACGAATCGGTCAAGGTTGGAGGAAATTATTGTCATGCGTAATAATAACTCGAGCAAATATCATACAATGTCCTTTAGATCTGCATAATTTATACCAAGTCACGATATTTCTGACCAAAATTGATTACTAAACATTATCCATAGTTCCACTTACAATAAATAAAATAAATATGCTTGGACAACGCCATCTAGCCCCAAAGTAAGCAAAGCTTGTGCTATGGGTGCCAGAGAAATGTTAAACTACTTATATATTTTGAAATACATACTTGTTATACATATTTCTTTTTACTTACAAGGCGACAAATGTTTTCGAGGTAGAAGATCTAAATCCGTAAGCTGGAAAATGGGCAGCAGCGTTTAACTGCTGATCGATCTCCAACCGGCGAGTTAGGGGGCAAGCGTGCCAAACGTGGAGACCAGGGCAATAACCTCCCCTTTCGTGGCCCTAAGTCCTGCTATGGGCAGTGATGATGATGGTATATATAACACCCAGACCCGTAACAGAAATTAAAATTCATCATTTCAATTTCTGCCCTGCCGGGAATTGAACCCGGGACGTCATATGGCATGTTATCCAACTGAAACACTCAGGTCGTCAATAAATACCCAACACAGACACGGACAGGGCCAAAATGATAGCTGAAATACGTGACATGGCCAACTGTCAAAATACAGGTCAGTTGGCCAGGTTCACACTGAGTGTGACCTCATCCTGATAGCATTTGAAAGTAAACGTTTCATATTTACCAATACTAGTGTCTAAAACAAAGATCAAATACGGTACTACCTTATTATTGTGTTTGGTTTACATTGTCTGACTGTTTTGTAAACAAACGAAACAATGAATGAGAACTGTTGCGAGTGGATACAGCAGACAACATCACGATGTCACAATTTTTAGACCAGTCAAAATGAACATAAACCATACGACAGACAACAAGAACATCAGAAAATGTCGACCTTTATTTACTTAACTTTTTATACACAATAAAACATACAAGAAAATAACACTTATTACAAACGAAACAAGGCACTTACATAGATTCAAATATTTCTTAAACTACTGAACCAATTTTCATGAAACAAAGCTAAGAAAATACAATCTCGTTTATCTGGCTTTCAAATAAAAAAATTTGTCCATTCGCATCGTATCAGGTCCATCCGTGTGGGAGTTACAATGCCACCCACACATACATAGATACACTCAGCAAACTACTTATTTTACCCTTCTTTTTTGGTCGGGGGTTAAAAAATTAAGTGGTATTGTAATTCGGGTAGAGGTGAAAATTGGCAGCCGTTTCAAGCAAGTAGATGCTTAAAATGTTGTAAGGACGCTGTCGTTTCTTCACATTAAAAAAAACCTAAAGTTAATTTATATCAACAAAAAATGTTGCGTAAGCTATCGTCTTTTTGGGAAGGAGTGGATTTAGCCGCATTCCACATTATTATGTGGAATGCGGCTAAATCAATGCATTGGTGATACTCCGTGACCACTCTTCATCAGGTGGCCTTCTTGCCTGTTTGCCTACCGTATGGAATTCCATACCTACGTGCTTTCATACATTTCCCCATCACCTGTGTGGCGAAAAACTGGGAACAGCAACTACCTAGTAGGTATAAAAAAGGTACTTCATAAAAAAAATTCATACGGTAGGCAAACAGGCAAGCAGGCCACCTGATGAAGAGTGGTCACGGGCTATCACCAATGCATTGTCCACCTCAATAGCACTTTGCTCTGCCAGAAGGCAAACGCCCCTCCACTGCCAAAGTCACGGTTCCCTAAATTCCCACCCCATGGAGCACTGAAGACCTTACTCACCAGCAGGAACACAGTACTATTTACATTTACAGTATTAAAAGTTAATTATGTACAAGAATACAACTGTGTGATGTTAAGATAACATTCCATTTGTTAATGAGTTACTCCTTTGACCACGTGTTAGGTATCATTAGCGCATTTATAGCTTCAGTTTCTTTATAAATAACCAATGTGTCTATATGTTAGTTTAAAATGGCGGCAATTTTCTCCTCTGAAGGGATACAGGATATAGGAGCTCTATCTTTGAACCGCTTGCCTCAAGACAAACGATTTTCAATTTTTATTGTCGGCGAAGTATTTATTCATTGTTTTTATATACATTTTGACGACTACTCCAGTCGTAAACAGTACAGTTGGTTAACATATTTTTGACTGCCTAACATGGCCGCGGGTTCGATTCCCGGCCGAACAATAATTGAAATGATGAATTTTAATTTCTGTTAGGGATCTGGGTGTAGTATGTTTAATAAGTATGTATTTTTGTTAAGCAGTATATAAGCAGTTTACCATGTATCTATCAAGCATAACACAAGCTTTGCTTACTTTGGGGCTAGATGGCGCTCTGTGACTTGGTCCAAGCATATTTATTTTATTTTAAATTGCAACACTGAAAGCAAACGGTTCAAAAATAGGGAAAATGTGCGTTGGTACAAATTTTCTAGCCTACGGAGGTCCTCCTCTGGCTGTACGTACATTATCACTCAGGGGCCTATTTTGAACCGCTTGCCTAGGGTCGAATGGAAATGCTCTGGCTGTTTTGCCCCTGAGACGTCAGACATATTTTATGAGAACCAAGTCGACATAAACACTCGAGGTAGGTTATTCTCCCCAAGTCGATATGGTAGGATGATTCTACCCCGTCTGACCGGTGACCGGATGTAGGTTCGGCCGAAAAAACCGTATACGATACGGGCCTTAAGTGGAGACACCTACTTAATTTGGAGATATGTATTAAGTGAATTGTGACGAGTTCGAATAAAGATGTCCTACTTATGTATACACCGAAATTTTACCATCTTATGTATACATAGTGATGGTTAAAGTTATTTATATCGTAGATGGGGCACATAAATCAAAATATCTTTAACGGGTTCACCGAAACTACTTATGTAAGTTAATATTTAAATTGGTAAGCAAATTAAAAATTTGAATCGAAAAATTAAGTACTACTTATGAACTCAGATACCTACAATCATCACAATGAGTTAGGTAGAGAGGAAAATATTTCATATTAATAAATATGTCGTCAAAAATAATCCAAGCATTTAATTGAAATGTCAATCTGGATTTTGAAGTCATCTGTCCGAACCGGCAAAGCATACACTCCAGCGTTACTTTACGAATAAGTACCAACTCTTTTCCCTTCTGTTCCATTTGTTCATATTTGGTAGAGAACAACGCTCTTATGTCGAAAGTGCTATAGAATATTAATCGAAACCCATAGAAAAGCGCATCCTTTCTCGGTCCGTAATGGCGTGCGCAGGCGCATACGAATGCAGTCATATTGACATTTGGTACTGGTACCGACAAAAGTTGAAAGCTCATCACTGAAGTAAGAAGGTATCTAATTATGAGTAAATCAAGTATGAATGGTATTTTTTTTTACTTTTACAGTAGATAAATAAATTGTACAAAAGGTGCAATTTATTTACGGCGAAAATCACTCAAAATATTGTGTAGGTATATTACTGTAAAGTTACACATAAAAAATTTGAAAGGAAAAAAAAGTTTGGATCTCTATAAACGATAGAATCATTAACTTAAACGAAAGATTTTCCGTCATACAAGATTAAATATTAAAATCACAGTTTGAGACTAACTTTAAAAGTTGAAAATATACGTTTAAAAATATTTTTTTATTTTGCAGGTAAAAAAAAACAAATCTAACTTGGTAAAACGAAAAACGAAAACCAACATTAAATTTGATAAAGCACAGAATCCCTTGTACATGCCCTATGATCCCAGTAGGTTTGTACAAGGGACTCCGTGCTTTATAGACAAGAACCCGCACTTGTCACTTAGTAGGCATGCGCTAACTCACCTGTTCACTTTGAACAGCAGCCCAACTGGGGTCATCTCAGTGTACCAACCTCCTTCGCACTTCACTCGAATAAAATCCGTTCTCCGCACCGTCCGAACACGCGCTCAAATTAAAAAGAAACAACAGTTCCTTTTTCGAAAATTATTCAAAATCAAAACCGATATTATTTAAAAACAAATTCTCGTCGCGCGCGGAGAAAATACGAGTTAGATTTTCAAAAAAATTGCCGCGCATTCGAATTCGAATTCAATAATAGAACAAAAAGTTTTTCCTAAACGTGTAGGCGCTGCGAAATTTTCATCGATTATTCAAATCGATTAAACTGCGCTTGATCGCTGTCGAGACGTGGAGGCCGTCGAGCGGTCGCGGTATGTCTGCCTGCCGGTTGCCTGTGTGACATACAGACAAACAATAGCCGGGGTAATTATGCAGGTTGTCTTCTTTTGACGCAGCTGGCTGTATGTACTCGCGCACCGTTGGCTCTCGTTTGTTTTGCTATGCCGCAGTGTTGGCGGTAACAATGATGCGAGGGTTTTACGTGAAACAAAGGTTAGGAATTTTTTAAAGTAGTCAATGAAATTTTTGTTTGTACAATGGCTTTTATACCAATCTAATTAGTCGTGTTTTTGGATAAGAATCGAAGAAAGCTACTTTACGTTTAGACAGTTTTTGTTTTCCGACAAGTTCAAGGACAGAAAACTATTTTACTGTTTCAGGAAAATCAATACAAAATAAACCAATTTGTGAAAACTATTTTTTGGAGAACCAAAAATGAAGCTAAAAATTAAATTAAGCATATAATCTAAAAAAATAAAAACAAGCTAACTTCTTATAATTTTATACCAAGTTTAGGTATTATCAAATTAATATTATATAAATATTTCCAACACGATTAAAAGTCGATTTTTATTTTAGGTAGAAGAAACGCATAGTGAAAAGTATAAAACGCTACTTTCCTACAACCAACCTAAAAATAAAAATACGTACTTCCACTCAGGATGACTACCCACAATACGCACCAACCGAAACCGAACTTGCCTACACAAGAAAAAAAAACCAAAGGCTATTGCCACCTATCCGCTTCCATCATTTATGGTTTTATTACGCTACCACATCCGCGCACGCGCACGGCCGCGCACCGCAGGATGTTAACACTACCGATTTCGAAGCAGCACTCAATGATGTCTCTCCATAGAGCCGACGTAGAGAGCTTTACAAATTGAGGTATTCTCAACTCGGCCGGGTTATAGACCCTTATGGTGCCGTGTCACATATTTCCTCTATATGAAATGTAATAATATCAAGTTGGATGTGTCTCGTCGTCGTTGAGTAAGGCTTCGCAGGGATTCAGCAACTACTTTTGAATAATTTAGTAACTCCTTGCTTTTTAAATGTATATTAATAACCGCGTTAGTTTATTACAGTGCATTACTAGCAGGACGACCTGTGTGGTTCAATTGGTTAACTTAGTCTGCCACGCCGAGGACCCGGGTTCGATTCCCGGCCGGACAGAAATTGAAATGATCAATTTTAATTGCTGTTACTGGTCATGATATTAAAAATATATAAGTAGTTTATCAGTTCTCTAGCACCCATAACACAAGCTTTGCTAACGTTGGACCTAGATGGTGCTGTGTGAATTATCAAAGCATATTATTATTTATTCTTTTCTTTTGCTTGAAACAGCAATGCTACAAAGAATGTAACAAAATCACCCGTTTGAGTAAAACAAGCCACCAAAACAAACAACAAAGAGTCAACAACTAGTCTATCTCGTTTAACACGATCGGTGGTCCGCCAACCGTAACTTATTAGGGAATTTGCTTCTTATTTCGTCCACTTTAAGGGTTAGCTAGTAAAACTGCTTACCATATTCTAAGTAAGCAGTTGGCAGGTGACAATGCCAAGAATCAAGATTACCTGCCTAGGTCTGGATGTTAATAACACACGACTGTTGACTTTGAAACATCTGCCGTGGACATTGCATGATCACAACACTTTTGAGTCCGAGTCGAATCAACAACTCCATATTTCTTACCAGAATTTAACAAAATAAACTAATACCTTTAAAAGGTCTCAATAAATAAATTAGGAAGTACTTGCTTTTGCCCGCGACTTCGTCCGGGCAAAATTTGGTTATAACGTTCCCGACCTGTTTCCGTAGGACCCACATTGAATTTTGGGATAAATTATAGGCTATGTGCTATTCTGGGATATACACTACAACACAGCAATATCCATTTAGTAGTTTTAGAGTGTATATATAAGTGTGTTTGTTTTGTTTATAATGTGGGTATCCTGGAATCAAAAGTTTTCTATGACTACATCAAAAGTATGAGTAGGTAACGAAAATTCTGCGCTCCTGGCCATAAATGTTTGAATTTGGTATATTTATTTATTTATTAAATCTTCATGCACAAAATAGTACAGTGGCGGACTTAAAGCTAAAATAGCCTTATCTACCAGTCAACCAGGAGATGATGGATAAAGAAAAAGGTAGGCGGTAAAGGTATATTATATTTTTTAAAGCATTAAGAAACTCAAAAATTGCGGGAAATTGCGTGTAGTTGATTTTATCAACAGTTTAAGAACCCATCCCGCACATAGAGACCTGGCACCATGCGAATTCTATATTTTCTCAGAAATAAAATATTCTTTGATAGATTTGACATTTACAGAGCCGGAAGACGCCATGACAGCTTTCAACCAACACGTGAAAAACATGCCCTCAGATCAATAGTCTTCATGTTTTCAAAAATGGTTTGACCGAACGAAAAAGTGTTTAAAATGTAACGTAGAATACTTTGAAAAGCAGTTAATATATTACTTGTTTTATTAATGAGTTACGCAAAACTGTCAGTATACCCCACGTACCCACAACTTTTCCTTACAAGTCTTCATCCCAAATACCTTCGCATAGCCAGCATACCTATAAGCCCCTTACGTCAGTACCATGGTAATAACACAACAATGCCTGTGGTCAGTGCCCGTGCTATTACCCAGGCAACAGTGTCATAGTGCACTGCCACTTATAGGTACATGTACCCGCCAGGGTACAGACCAGCTTAAACGCGAAATAATTTAGCTTGGATTTTTTGTTTGGATATTTAATTAAGATTGAATTCGCACACTCTGGAAAACGTGGCTACTGTCAGACAACTAATAAAAGAAAACCGGCGTATCACCTATCAGGAGATTTGAGGACATTTAGGGATTGGTATAAGCCAAATTGAAAAAATCTTTCATCAACATTTAAAAGTTAGAAAACTTTGTTGCCGCTGGATTCCTCATGAACTCACCACAGAACCAAAACATGCCAGAACAAATGTAGTCCCAAACTAAGCAAAGCTTGTTTGTACTATTATGAGTGCTAAATTAGATAACTGATGTACTACTTATATTGATATACTACTTGTATACTTTATATATGTCGTAGGGAAATGAGGATATCAGTGATTTAAATCTAGTAAACTAGAATAATAAGGAATATGTCACGTTAAACCTATAGCCTTCATCTCCTATTGTATCACCACAAATGGCATGTAGTTATTACATTTTTTGTTTCATCTCATCAATTGTTACATACCTGACATATCAACTGTTCTACAACTTCTTGTCATTATTCACTGAACATTGCCTAACTCGTATTTTGACCTCCATTTCAGTTTCCGCCGCCAAATATTCTTTTCAGATCGCCAACTGTGCTGCTTCATCCTTATTTACTAAACATTCTGTCACTTAAACACTGTACATCCTTATGGCTCGAATCTGATTCTCTTGTGTCCGGTTTTCAGACATTTCACTAGATTTAGTTTAGTGAAACGACATAATCACTGAAAATATATATGCAATTTGTCATATCACTAAAATTTTTTAGTAAGAAGACGTAATAAACAAAAACTTTCGACATCTACCGTGAGTTCGTGGTATCCCTAGGGATTTCGTGAAAACCCTGGTATCCTCATTTCCCTGCGACATATACATACATTAGCAGGCCCCCGCGGTTATCACCCGCACGCAGTTCGGATCTCTGTACACATTCACCTATCCCGCAGGACCCTATTACTATCCCGGAATGAAAAGTAGCGTAGGTAACTCGGGTATAATGTAGCTTCCTATTAGTAAAAACTCACCAACATACCAACTTTCCATTTTATAATATTAGTATGGATATAGACAGTAACACCCAGACCCGTAACAGAAAATTATTTATCATTTCAATTTCTGACAGGAATTCAGCATAGATTGAATCTACTCACAGCTGAAGCCACAATCTGTACTCTATTCCCTTTTTTAATGGTGCATATAATGTGTCCAAAAGGGACAACTATAAGTTGTCAAGTACCATTCCATCACCACTGCCATTGTCAAATTTGGTGGCCTTGGTCACCTGTTGCTATAGCTTTTTATATGACATTGAGTTCAATTGTATAATGTTATAACGGAGTAACACTGTACATTCTCAATAGGTCAAGGTTCCATCTATGCTCTATGTCCAAAATCTTTAGATGTGACAAATCGATGGGAACAACGTATAATCTGACAACTGCAAAATCAATGAAAATGCGTTTTTAACTATTACATTCTCGAAATTTTAATACCCCTGTTGCATTGCAGCGCATATGCACCATATAACGCATGTCCATATACTCAGATGCAGAGAAAGGTAAGCCATGATCCCCATATAAAGGGTCTTTCAAATAGAGCGGGTCGATGTTAATAGTCTGTGGCGGCCATTTGGTTATGGCGGCATCTGTTAAATCTATTTTTTCTTATTCAGTCACTGATGCCAAATAACCATGGCAAGTTACACGGTTGAGCAGCATGTGCAAATGATAAAACTTTATTATCAAAATGAGTGTTCGTTAGTGCAAACGTTGCGCGCATTGCGCTCATTTTACGGCAGACGCGGTGGCCCTTCAAAGTCTACTCTCCAACGATTGGTGACCAAATTTGAGACGACCGGTTCGGTGAACAACCAACCAACACCTTTACGTCAAAGGAACGCCAGATCGGCCGAGAACATCGCCGCTGTTCGTGAGAGTGTTCAGGAGACTCCGAGGCAGTCGATTTCTCGCCGTGCACAAGAACTCAGCCTTTCGCAGACTTCAACTTGGAGAATTTTGCGTTGGGACTTGGGCCTGCATCCGTACAAGATCCAACTGACCCAAGAGCTCAAAGTTAATGACCATAGACAACGCCGTGTGTTCGCTGAATGGGCATCTTTAAAAAATAATCTTTACCGACGAGGCACATTTTTGGATGAATGGTTTTGTTAATAAGCAAAATTGCCGTATATGGGATGACCACAACCCACATGAGGTTCACCAGGTAGCAATGCATCCACAAAAAGTTACTGTTTGGTGCGGATTTTGGTCTGGCGGCGTCATTGGTCCGTACTTCTTCGAAAACGACGTTGGCGAGGCCATCACCGTCAACGGCGAGCGCTACAGATCAATGATAAACAATTTCTTTTGGCTTGAATTGAACAATATGGACGTGAACGATATGTGGTTCCAGCAAGATGGCGCTACTTGCCACACAGCGAACGACACAATAGAGATTCTGCATGAACGGTTTGAGGGTAGGGTTATCTCTCGCAGAGGTGACGTGAATTGGCCCCCAAGATCGTGTGATTTGACTCCGCTGGACTATTTTCTTGTGGGGTTTTCTGAAGTCGCAGGTCTATGCCAATAAGCCACAATCGACCGTTGCCCTGAAAACCAACATAACGCAGGCCATCGCTCAGATTCAGCCGGATCTATGCAGCAGAGTCATTAAAAATTGGACCTCTCGGATTCGTGCCACCATACGAAGCCGCGGCGGACATTTGAACGATGTCATATTCCATCCGTAATGGCATAAATGGGCCTTTCAAATAAAAAATAAATTTCGTTAATATCTTGCACACATCTTGTTTTATTCAATTTTAACATCGACCCGTCCTTGTTGAAAGACCCGTTATAATCTACCGGGAGGTTACCTTTGCAGTCGACTGTACACGTACCACGTGTCCGCATTCCGGGTAAATGCACCAGTGAGTGGTGGCGGGCAAGGTCGTTATGGCGCACAGCCGTCCAACGGTGGCTGCAACTCTGTGGTCACTTACATTGCTATCGCTTATGATTATGCCTACGTAAGTGCAGGTAATGGCTGCGCATACGCACATGCTGGATTCGGCTTCGTATTCACCCGCGTGCGACAGTGGCCTAATGAAGCGTCGGTGGCCTAGTAGTGAGAGGGTCTGGTCCGTGAGCGACAGGTCCCGGGTTCGAATACCATTGCCGCCATGTACCGATAACTCTTTTCTGAGTTACATACATTAGTTGAACTAACCGATGCTCTTACGATGAGGAAAAACATCGTGATGACATCTACGTATTCAGGCAACTGAATGTGTAAACAAATGTGGAAATGAACTGACCATGATCCAATCTGGTCTGGTTCCCCTGTCAACAGGGCCACGGAGATCAGATGGCAGTCGCTGCACTGTAATTACCTGATCTGCCAAATCTTGGATCATAGTCAAGGCGGACCCCGGGCCCTCGTGCGTGATACCACAACAAGGATATTAACGCAAAGATTATTAGTAATATCTTTTTTTCATACGCGTGCGACAGAGATGAAGCTCTACGAAGTCGAACTAGCCTAGATCTGCGATCTCTAACCCGCCTACCAATCCTGGTGATTATGGCAAACCCCTCTACTAATGTGGACCAGGCTCATCAGCTGACTGTTAAGTTTTTGGAACGTTCAGGGCTGTTGATAATGAAGATAATTTCATAAAACGAGCTCCCTGATACTGAGTTTGGAGTCAGACAAGATGGCCTTGAAAAAGCGTAACAATGTCACCCAATACGCAATATCACTGGCATAAAGTGTCAGTAGTTTACTGTCGCTGAATATTGACATTATGACAATGCCATCACAATACATTTATGAGAACTTGATCTATGCTCATAAAAATATACACTTGTTTATGAAGAACAGTGATGTGCATAGTAGGAATACTAGAAATAAAGATAAACTTGTTACTAGTTCTTGTCGTCTGGCCAAAGTCCACAAATCATTTATGGGTCAATGTGTACGCTTTTATAATAAAGTCCCAACAGATATACAGAATTTACCATTGAATAAAATTAAAGCCACTATAAAAATAAATTATGTCAAAAAAGTTATTATAGTATACCTGAATATGTGAATGACAAAAGTCCATGGAACTGAACTGCAGTTTTAAACAGGTATTAATTTAGTTAAAATTAGTATGTAAATATAATGTATTAGTATATAAGACATTTAAAAAATATATATATATATGAATTAACTTAGGCTCTGTGGGTTTGTTGCCGTTTCTTTACCACGGAGGACCACCTAGGAAGCGGCGTTAACATTCCTTCCCTTCCCACACACGGTGTCTTTTGGTCGTAGCGTGGCTGGGGGGCGTCTACTCTGCGCGGACTGCGGTAGGGATGGCGTAGGATAAGATAGGGGAAAAGTAGGGGTAGGGTTAGGTTAGGTTAAGGGGTAGGCCGGGGTAGGGGTGGGTAGGGTAGGATAGGGGTAGGCTACGGGCAGGGTAAGGGTAGGGTGAGAGCAGCTACCTAACACTGGTATTGTCGGACATGGTCCGGCCGTTGTCGGCGGGGGTGGGTGTGCTGCGGCCATGGGGCGGCCAACATGTCACTGTGTGTTTCCTTCCTAATTTCCTACCCCCTCCTCTTTGACGATTGAAAGAGATATGTAATATCCTACTCAATAAAGTAATTTTGAATTTTGCTGTTTACCTATCATTTAGGTGAATCGTAAACCTGTCTGTCACCATTACGGTATTAAAGACACAATGTTGCCGAAGTAACTCTGTAATTGTACAAAACTTAAGCAACGCTTAAGTTGTCACGTTAAGATGTTCCTAAGCATTCAGGCTAAACAAAATCGGTGTCATAAAGTTAAGAGTGACTTAGTGAGTTTAGTTTTCACATTAGGTTGGTGCAATGCTTTTTCTTTTTAGAAATCAACTTAGGAGACTTTCGAAGATTATTTAATCAAATTTATATATTTTTATGTGAATCTAGACCAAGACATCGTAATAAATCGAAACCGTATTCGTAAACTTAAATATTTGCTTCTATTTAAACAAATATTACACGCACTTAAAACAACATTTGCACATAGTGTTCGAAAATTCCATTTGCAAGGGCATTTACGACTAGAGGTAATTAATTTTAAACAGGCAATTTCGTCTAACTGCAAGCAAAGACGTGGCAAGCGAGACTAGCTAGTAACAAATGACGCTTAACACCGGCCAACCATTGTTTCGCTTTAATGACTGAAGGTGGAAGGCGCGAGAATCCAACCTGGGTACTCCTGTCAGTTAGGCTGAAAACTGTATAAGATGGTTTTTACTCCATTGCTGGCATTTCAGTTTACAATTCCTACGCGCTGCATACTAAGCCCGCAAAGGATAACAAACAAACCCGCCACGCGGCTGATCGCACTCAGTTTCCATGCGCGTGCGCAGGGCCCTACAATAACATAGTTAACGGCTTTCCTTATTCCAATGAGTGTCCTTTTGATGCATGCCACAGGATGGAATATACGAGTATGCTGTACACTGGTCAACTTGCCGTTAATGTCCCGGTTGTGCCTCTCGAGGGCCTGGGGTCCTCGACCGTTAGGACGACGATTTGGCAGATCGGGTAATGACAATGGAGCGACTGCCGTCTGACCTCCGTCACCCTGTTAACAGGGGAACCTGATCAAATTGGATCACTGTTACACATTCAGTAGCCTGAATGTGCAGGTGCCATCACGATGCTTTCCCTCACCGTAGGAGTATCAGTTAGTATTCAACTAATGTACATAACTCAAAAAAGATTCGTTGGTTAGTACATGACGACATTAGGATTCGAACCCGGTAACTCTCGCTTACGATTCGGATACACAAACCGCCCGGCCATCGACGCTCATCGACGAAAGTTAAGTTAATAAAAACGTCTTTAAAATAGCTACATCGACTGTTATCTCAAAGTAAACGACAAATTAAGCGCAATCACTCGCTTGTCATAGTAACAATGGCAAAGACGGATGCATAGCTGTAAATTATTGCGTGCACTTGTGTCTGTAACGGAACATGACGTGACTGCTGGGGTAGGAAATCTTTTTCTCTTAGAATCGTTTACTTTAGCTTTTGCCTCCGTTTAGTAGTCATTCAATTATAAAAAGAGGTATATGTCTTAAAATTCCAGATGTCTATGTTTATTCAAGATTAGTTGAATGGAAATTATTGGCATTAGTGACCTACCAGAAGACGAAAAATCCTTTTTTCATGCAATTCGGCAGACAAAGAGGCAAACGGGCCACCTAATGGAAAATGCATCGGCAACACCAAGGGCGCTACCAATGCGTTGCCCGCCTCTAAGGAGACCTCTAATATACCTCTTGAATGATCCCAAGTTATAGTCCAAAGGAAACACTGTGGCTGGGAGCTTATTCGACATCCGAATCGTAATAGCGAGAAACGTTCTTTCGAACCTTCGCGTGGACACCAACTGAGGGTATACGTAGTGAGGATCAATGGAAATCTATCAGTTTTGAATAATACTAAAACGTAAGAATTAAAATACCTATTTTACAGCGCTGTATAAAACTCGAAATTACTGTTCAAACTTATGACTATTCATTACCTAATTATAAGCCAAAGCCTTTGTTTGCCGAAGCCACTAAAATTAAACAGATGTGCGTCACTAAATCATTTCGCATCAGGTGTTAACTGTGCGGTAGGACAATGCTTCCACTTTGCACATTCCTCGCTTTTTTCTCACGGGGGCCGGGTTTAACTCGTACCACACGACTTTACGGTTCCTTTGTCCACGGTATACCTACTGTACTTACTTGGTGGTTTCTATAAGTATAAGCGAATATCATACTAATAACAAGCTACTCGTCCCGGCTTCGTACAGGTGTTCTTAGATTTTTAACCCCCGACGAAAACAATATGGCTTTAACTTAAATTACAGTTTAAACTAGTTTTGCCCAATGGATCTGGTTTTGACTCACTGAATCCTACAAAAGTAATATTGACTGGTTATCTCAGTCAAACAAAGCACACTCAAAGACATAATATCGAACAGCTTACGGTGACAAGCAAGATCAACGGCAGACGACCTTAGCTATTTCTGCCGCCAAGCAACACTGCTTGCATTGTTGTGTTCTGTTTGAAGGATAAGGTAGCCAGCAAAATTGGTCTTAGTCCTCACAGTGACAACGCTTCTGCGGTTCTGCATTTTTGTTACCTGCAACCTAAATGTATGAATCGTAGATGTTATGGACCACAGTTACCACTTATCATCAGGTGGACTGTCTGCTCGTTTGCCACTGAAGAGCATAAAAAAAACGAACTATAAGAACACACACTTGTCCTACCACTGTTCTGAGTCTATGGGTAGCTACTTCACAGACACAGGACGCCCGACTAAGTTCGCGAGGTCCCATCGCATCCACATAAAATTGCCTGGGAACCACGTGAGCTATATATAAAATTGTCGCTATTCAGTCATAAACGCTGGAGGAAATCACAACTTCCCCCACATTCTGTTGCCGCAATAATTGTGCACTCATTAAATAGCAACGCTGTTAATTGCAAGCATTAATAGACCAGGTATTTGAGCTGGCATTGTATTGTGTTGTTTGTCTCGTAACTCTTTATCGTAAGAAATTCACTGTTTCTTCATCATCACAGCCCATAACAGTCCACTGCAGGACTTAGAGCCTCTCCCATGAAAAGGTAGGTGATTGCCAAAATCTCCACGCTTGGCAGGAGATCCCAGTTAGGGCTTACAAGTCGAATATTTGAATATTCGAATTATTCGAATATTCGCTCCATTTAAATATTCGAATAGTAATTTGGGTAAAATTCGATTATTCGAATATTTTAAAATCATTTCAATTTACGTACTCGTGTTTTATATTTGTGGTATTTAATCAAACGGATCGTGTGAACGCACCCACCGAAGGCTCGGTAACTCGTGCCTGAATATTCTGCTCTGCGTAAAATGAGAGATGCATACTGTCTGTCTGATATAATGTTTTTGTTTACATATAATTTGATTTTAATTAGTACCACTTATCTCATTATATAAAATTCTTTCTGTTGTATTGTTCGTATCATAATCTCGTAAAATACCTAATCTTAGGATCTGACTAACTTAATGCTACCTACTTACTCTGAGGGCCTCGCGAGGCGACCTCACGTGAGGTGACATGAGGCCATGCGGGCCCTCTTCACTCTCGCGAGGCAGGTACTTTGTATTGTGCTGTGTTGGGGAATACTCGGAAGGGAATCGCGAGGCAAGGTGACCGACTACACTCTCGCCTCGCGAGAGTTACTATATTAATATTTCCATTATTTCAGTCGTTTGAGTGTTTAGTAATTGAATTATGGTTTATACTCATAGTAAATGTATACAAAGATGCGGAAAAAGGTTTCTATAACTTAAAATAAAATAAACTAAAGCAGTTAAATCGAAAATACCTAAAATACAATTAGCCGCTAGATGGCGTTGTTTTGTGATTTTTCTTTTTATTTTTTTTTATATTATTATCATGTAGAAATCCATTTCACGCTTATTTTGATACATATACTAACGGCCAATCGCACAAACTTAAATTAAAAACGTAGTTAAAATCCGTATTCTAGAATTCGAATATTCGGATATCACCAGCAAAAATATTCGAATATTTGCATGCCCTGATCCCAGTGTTATAATATAACAATGGAAAACGCTGCTGTCCATTTTCCAGCGTACGGAAACTCTAAATCTTTTGCCTCGAAGTTGAGAACCCACGAGTTGTGTTGAGTTAGGGGTTGGTGCTATTCTACTCTGCCGGACACCACACAGCCATGTTTTTCTTAGTCTCCCCAAAATCTACGTAATTCTTAGCGATTCCTAGCAGTCCCGGTTCAGTCGGCATCATAAGCGGCGAAATCCGTAACGGTACTTTTTACTAAGTACATGTCCTATATTTAAGACCTATGATACTCCTTAATCTGACAGAACGGACCAATAAAATAAATAACCGATCTAATGTTATGAACTTTAACGTTATTGAGGCGTCCTTGGTACCTAAGCCAAAAAGTCAATAAAATTATAATTACAGAGAGGAACCAACGACCAACGACCCACGAGCTACAAACACGAGTCTCCACCACAAAGATTCAAGCCCACGAACAAACAATCCTTTCGTCTCTATTGTCATACGGTCTTGTAATAAAACCTCTGGTGCGTAACGTTCGCGCGATTATAGCATATTTCCCGTCGAAAGGGTCAATTCCCTGGCTTGGCAGCTTGTCCACTACAATTAGCCTTGGACAAAGGAAACGACTCCGTGGGCTTTTGATGTAAGACAATGACACTTCTTGGTAAGGAAAATGGAATGTGTAGGGAGGGTTGTAGCCGATGCCAACTTATAGGTATTTGTTACTCTTATAACTCTTACTTACCTATCGTTGGAAGTATTTTTTTTTTGATTAGGAAGGGAACTGTAAGTCTGTGAGAGTGATATCAAATTTTCCACCATTAAATTAATAAAAAATCTCAATGCAGGTTATATTTTTCAAATTAGGAAGATTGTAATGTGTGTTACAAATATACTTACCTAATATGTGAAAAACCTTGTAGATTTCTAAACTAAGAATCCGAAAAAAACACAGATCTATTTGTAGTCCATAAAGTTCAAATTGATGTTCCAATGGCGGAGCCTGCTCAACACACCAAATAATTCGTCAGAGTTAGAAAGACAATATCATTGTAATGACGAAAAAAGAGGGATACTATAAGCTTGACATGTGTATCAGTGGTTCTGTGTATGTGTGTAATTGCAGAATTTAAATCGGAAGCAGTTTCTTTATTCAGAAAGATGACGCGAGATTTGAGTGCTTTACAATATTTTGACCCATTTATTGACTAATACCCATAGGTAATTACGTAAATTTATACACAATCGGATAAGTACTTACAAAAATCATCTACGCATAGTACTTACTTCCAAGCAGCTAACTATTCAATCAACGCAAAAACAAAACACAGATACTTAACAATAAACAAAGGAAACATTAACAAATTAATTGATGGTGTTGGGAAGTCTTTGGAAAATGGTTTCCACTGTCAACGGCATAATGACACTGTTTTATTGGAATAGAAACTTATGGGAACGTTTTCCATACATTTACATTGAAACGAGGGGTTTTTCTTACTATGGCCTTGATTGCCCCCCTATCAATAAGTAGCATTGTCTGTGTTCTTATCCGCATGTTTAGGTATGCATTATTGTAAATATGTGGGTTCATGTTTTTTTTTAGATATTTGACACTGCAGAATACAGCACTAACACCTTCTGGCCACCTGGTCCTACCGTCTTAGGCAGGCATTTGACCGCCATCTCACAATTGACGAAGCGACCGAACATGAAGAAAATGAAGATGAAACAGACGGCTCTTGCTGTTTTCCCTCACCGTAATGTAAATAACTCCGAAAAAGTCGTTTGTGCATGTTGGCACTGGGGATGGAACTCGGTGCCTGACGCTTACCAGTCAGACCCGCTAGCTATTAGACCATCGCCGCTCTGATATCTAAAGTATAGATTATAAGTCATATAAAATTAGTTGCTCACCACGCTCTCATATTTGTAATTTTACTGTAAAACCAACAAATGTCTTGATCATTGTAATTATACTGTAATTCCCTCTAGTTGCATATAATGAGCAACTAATTTCACACTTCATTTGAGTCTGTCGTTAGCGGACACATTCGTTTCATCTCGGATTATTTCCCGGAACGTGACGGTTGGTTAACTTTTCAATAATTAGATCCTTCGCCAGATTAGAGACTACTTCATGTTTTGTACAGTCACTTGCGGAGAAAGGTACGCAGTGCGCGCTCAACTTGGATGCGTTTCGCACGCTCTGCGTTTTCGGTTTGAAATTGATATGGACTGAGTTCGTGCATTTCGTACGAATGACATTCAGACAAATATGCAGCTAAAATGCGACCGGCCTTGCGGGTCTAAAGAATTGGATATTGATTTTTTTCTTATTCCTATTGAGATGACGTTTTACACTGTCTTATAAAAGATATCAACGCGATCCCGGGACGTAGTGTAACTGTGACAACAACAGTATAGAACCATTTTTTTTACTTTTATCACGAGTACTTCTTTTGTAGCGCTTGTAACAATCAATAATCTTTGACGACCTCAGTGGTTCAGTGGTCAACATGCCGGTCTGCCACGCAAGAGGTCCTGGGTTCGATACCCAGCCGGGCAGAAATTGAAATGTTGAATTTTAATTTCTGTTACGGGTCTGAGTGTTCTATGTATAATAAGTATGCATTTAAAAGTATTTAAGTAGTTTATCAGTTATCTAGCACCCATAGCACAAGCTTTGCTTAGTTTGGGGCTAGATGGCGCTGTGTGAATTTCTCCTCGAATATTTATTTTTTATTATTATTATTACAGCTTAATTACAAACTTTTATTTTGCTTCACATGTCTGTTCGTACTAAAACCTTGCAAGTTAAATTTGACCCATTTCCCGGCTTTCGACGGAGCTGAAATTTTGCACACTCATGTAAGTTCGGTGACAATGCTTTGTTATGATACCATCCCTTGAAGACCTTTTATTGGATAAATCTGTATACTCTCTAAAAGAGTACATTAATATTTTATATTGACCTAAACATTTATTTTGTTATTTCCATACTGACATCATACTTATTAGTTACATCTTTTGACATTTTGTATTGACATTGTTTAGTTATTTAATGAATTGACATGTGAAATTTAAAAAAAAATTATATTACATACCTTATGTAGGTATCTTAATTTAATTTTCAAATATTTATGATGACATTGATATTTATACTGTTTTTTTATAGTGTTTATTTATGTTTTTGTTGTTGACATATCATTGTGAATTGACTTATAATTAATGCAATATTATGTACATTTAATTTTCAATGATAGATAAATAAACTAAACTAAACTAACCATCAAGCTGATCTGATGATGGAGAAGGAAGGTGGCCATCGGAACTCCTCAACTACGCATGTTAAACCCATCGAGTTTGACTCGTTTAGTCTCGACAAATACTCAGACTGGCCATAGAGCACGCGCAATAAAAGCTTGCTACGAAAAAATATTTTTCAGTCGAACTTGTTTTTACTTTAAAACCCTACTTTAAATACTTGTACATACCTATTATTGTCTATTTTTATATTAGAATTTATTAATAGCATTGCACGTGTCCAATCACTATGCGCAGGCGCAGCGCAGCCATGTGGCGGCTTGCGTCGCGTCGCGTGTGACGATGGCAGACAGTGATTGAACTGCCGCTTTACTGGAATTAACTTAGTTAAATGGTATTGCATGATTATTTAGCGTAATGTTATGGTTTTCGCTTTTCCGTTTATTTATTTACTTTGATTTTATTTAGTGTGTGTTTGCGAATGCCGTGTGGTGTCAAAATGGCGGCACTGATGAGGTTCGAACGCGGTACGTCTAGCTTACGAATTGGACCCCAAAACCACTAGGCCACCGACGCT
Organism: Blastobasis adustella; assembly: GCA_907269095.1. Classification (NCBI taxonomy): domain Eukaryota; kingdom Metazoa; phylum Arthropoda; class Insecta; order Lepidoptera; family Blastobasidae; genus Blastobasis; species Blastobasis adustella. The sequence continues at coordinate 17,205,482 of OU026127.1, read as the reverse complement.
CGTAAAATCGCTAAACCCTTGGAGGATAATCTACTAGGCCCTCCGAAGATCAATAAAATGGGCTGCAGCATTTTCTATCGCCTATTTCTCACACCTTATGTGATTTAACCGAAGTTATAAACGCCAAACTGCTTTGCGCTGCCCACATCCGGCAGCGCTTTAGAATTATCTAGGTAGGTACTCCGCTATTAGCGAGTTCCGTTCTAGACTGGTTTAGTGACTAGGTACCGAGGTGAGCCTAGGTCATGGACGGGGACTGAAATACGTTTCTAACGTAATGGTTGTTGCTATTTTTATTTAATGTCTAGAGTTGCGTAATCATAGAGTAAAAAAGAACTTACTACTTAGCCTCCACTGTCTGTCTGTCACAGCACAGGGTTACTGTATTATATTTAAAAGCTTCCGCTGTATATGTATAAACATGTATTGAATTAGACGGGTAGAGAGCTATATTCTCGTAAATTATAGGAATTACGCACTGCTCGTTATTCGACGATTCCTCCATGTCTATTTCCTGCCATAGGCATATAAATATTATTAAAATAAGAAACCGTATCATATTTTCAACAAATTTAAAAAGGCACCGTAATGTCGTTTAGGTACTTTTGTACACTCCGCTCGAATTTGGTTCGAGTTTGATCGAAAAATTATTACAAAACTCAAAACTGCAGGTCTTTAGGTATGGCGTCACCAGTCAATGCACTCCCGACGCCCACTGCGACCGCAAAATTTTTGCAACTGCAATTAAATAATGCGAGGAATTTGATATCTCGGACTTCTGTTCTGTGGATGTGGCGATTTTGCAAAGCGATCTCTAAGGTTTGCGATGTCCGACAATAGTCGGACAGTAAATAGTAACTTAGTTAGCAACATTTTTGTGCAGACACAAGGACAATATTCAGACCATCGAGACAATTTGGAGACCTTGGATCTTTTCCTGAGAACTTTCTGGGTACAATCTGATTACGCATATCTCGAGCATGAATGGCGGCCTAGAGTTCCTAAGGCATCTTACCCATTGAAAAGGCCGTTTACGCCACAACGGGAAAGTTTGAATGTATGAGGTATGTGTAACCGAAATTTCGACGCAAACTTTCCCGCTGTGCAGTACACGGCCTTTTGGATCACCGTTGTTGTCAAATAAGTATATACCTTTTTGGTTAGGTGTGTGAACATCTAAGTATTTTTACGCAGAAGACAGTTTCAGTATCAACGTTCTACCTTCATTTATGTGTTCAATCAAACAAACTCTTCTTGTCGGCGACATATGAACGTGGAAGAGGATACAGGCTGCCGCAGTAAGCTATAGGTGTGAGTGTACAGACGATGATAGAGACAAATACCAAGCGAGAAATAACCACAACATCGATAAAACCAATACCTACTTATAATTCGATAATTATTCACGTCGACGTGTGCATTCTATCTTTTCCAGCGCATCGCCCTCACGCGAACAGATTAGTAACTGTTTATTGCAATTACCAACTGATGCTAATGCTTTGAAGGCCAATATGATAATGTCGGAGGCAATTCGCAGTTTTCATGGTGGTTTGGCACAATCGCGGTGTAATTAGCTTGACGATTATTGAAATGATAAAGTGACGGAAGCCGATGCTGATGATATCTTGGGCGGAAAGTAGATGAATCGGTTTTGTAAAAGAATAAAAAACGATGAATAGAATTAGTAGTAGATGCACTATAAAGCTAGATCAATTATATCACCACGTAAATTACCGTAAAAAGTAACTACATTTATTTTATACTATTATTTGCCCACGACTTCGTCCCCGTATATTTCGGTCAAGCCGTATTCCCGAGGGAACTACAATGAATTTCGGGGGAATGGTAGACGTTCTATCGATCTCCTTGCCAAATTTTATCTAAACTGTTAAACGGCTTGAGCGTGACAACGTAACATATTTGTAATAATAATATTGTTTTAGGATTACGAAGTACATTGCAATAAAATATCGAAAGAACAGATACAACTTTTCTCCTACTTGCATAAGTAATAAAAAACGATGGGATTTTATAAAACCAGTTAGCCAATTTGTAAAATAGCAGAATACCGTTTGGCAACGAACGAAATATCTGCCATTATTCATCAGCATCCTAGCGGTCAATGTCGGCTTCAGCCATGGTTCGCTTTCTAGCTCTTTGTCCTCCACTTCGCCCGGTCTTGGGCATCCATGCCGCAAGCCGCTGGCTCTCCGACTCGGCGATGTCAACGTTGCTTCCTGGATTTCTGGCGGGACCTCTTTCCTGCAGGTTTAAGGACCTATTTCCCACGTAGCCTTAAGGCTTACGCAGCACGAGACCAAACCAGACCTGACGAGAATCTAAAATCTTATACGCGGTATCTCTCACGCCAAGGCTGCCGCAGATGCTCGATTATTTGGTACCATTATTCTATATTCTCTCCGATGGATTGATCCGGAGACATCCCAAGTATCGTCGTTAAACTATTGGACTGTAAAACTCGATCTGTCGACGACGATAAACTATTTAATTGCGTTACACGATATGGTTTTATGGGCTTGAAATTATACTAGACTGTAATTAATTCCACAAAGACTGGGAGTGGAGTGCGGACAATAAACAGTAACAAACTTAACCCATATTTTATACCACAAATGTGAGAAACAAGCTTACGGACTGCCCGATGGTAAGCTCTTAACGCAGTATTCACGTTTGCAATACCAGGGACTCTATTTTTTTACTGCTCGCATGCGCTACCTTCATGGTAAAGTAGCTAGAGATAGAAAAGACAGGCAATAGAAGGAGAGTGCTCGCGTGGATGCCAGCGGTTAAAAAATAGGGACTCTGGGGTAGGTATATTCACGTGCTACTGGCCTCGGCGATATAGGTCAGATTCTCAGAACGACAGATTCTGAGGTAGTCAGTTAGACCTTTTCACACCTTCCCCGAAGAACTGCCATGTTACTCTTCATGGAAAACCGCTCCAGGGAGCCCATTCCACTACCTGTATGTTTCGATTTTATAGTGGTCCCTTGTAATTTTGTAAAGGCTGGTCACATTTTGATTTTGCGTGCGTCTTGCACGTGTCAATCTTGTATGTTTTTAAAAACGCATTTGTTATCAAACATCACTTTTCACAAATCATGTTCATGAAAGAGTCCGGTACCTACGAAATTTACTAGCAAGAAAAATACAAAATACCCCAATACCATATCTAATTTTACGTTTATCACCACTGTGGGAATTAACATCGGATCTCACCAAAACCTGCGCCTACGCACGTCGATCGCCTAACGCATTCAGGGCCTCGCCTTGTATAGAAACTTGCAAAAATGCACGTTAAACTAATGAAGTACATATATTTAAATCATTATTGATGATTTAGCGGCATTTCTCAGAATCAACTTGTTTGGATTGGATTTAAGTACAAAAATCGCTGGGGATATATTTTTATGACTCCAGCCGAAGTTGATGTCCTACTACCAAATTTAGAAATTATGCGAAAGTTTGTAAGGCCATCCTTATATATTTGGATATAGGTATATATTTTTAACTGCACTGGTGCAGCTTTTCCAGTAGAAATATAGTTCATTCTGCAATTGAAAGAAGTGCGACGAAGGCCTGCGACATGTAATAAATATTCAGGTATAAAGAAAATTAGTGCATCTCAAAGTACTGGATGGATCACACTATGACACTTTCAAATTCTGAACACCTTGGGCTCTACTCTTCGGCCGCATCGTCACTTACCAACAGGTGAGATGGCGGTCAAATGCCTGTCTTGTATAATAAAAAAAAAAACTATTGAACCACAGCCCCGAGCCATACAGTTTCCAATTTTCATTTTCGGCATGAAAAATTCAATATTTTCAAAATTACATTGGCAACACCGAAAGCGAACGCAAAATGCAAGTCATGCAAAATATTGAAATTTTCATTTCCAAAATTAAAATTGAAAATCGTTCGACTCAAGGCGACCGGTTCAAAAATAGGACCCCAGGAACTATTTTAATATGGCTATAATGCTTTTCCATGGTTTATTTTCCTCTTCTACTTTCATTGTAAATTATCTTACATGATGTCTGTTTTATAATTAAATATTAAAGATGACTAAGGTAGCTATTATCTGAGGGTACGTTATTTGCTTTGAACAGACACCGGAAAATTTTGTTTTCCTAAAATTCCAACGTCAAGATCAAACGAAGTTCAGACTATAGAATTGAAAAACCACAAACGAGAACATCGCCGTTGAAGCTAGTCAACATACGGCGTGTAATCAGTCCTAAACTTAAACAAGTCTCGCCGAATTCATAAACGTTAAATTAAGGCTAAATTGAACAAGCCACAACAAGCTTAGGGCATCACCCTAGTCTCATTTACCGCTCCGCCGACTGCAAGGAATGTCTTGAAAGATATATCCTCCTGATAAACGCAACGCAATGGCATCGCTTATTAAGGTACGCATAAATTTAATGGTATACCTTGATGGATCTGTAAAAAACTAAATTAAATGTTCCGAAAAACATATTATCGTCACATCCAGATGAAATGTTTAACTTTGAACAAAGTCAGTTTTATTTATGTTAATTATAAATATCAGGCAGTTGTAAACGGGTTCTTTATCCTGTCACGTCCCAGTGACTGCGAGTGATTTTCTATTGTTATAAATGTTACTTGGATTCAACAGGTTCATAAATAAATAGTCAATCAAATACTATAAACTTACAATACTTAATAGTATTGTGTTCCTGGGGCTTTATTTTTGAACTGCTCACCTCGAGTCGAATGGTTATCAATTTTGATTTTCATCATGAAAAATTATATATTGAGATACAGATATATCAGTTGTTCCAACTGCCTGTCTGTTCATTAATTATAACAATAATAATATTTTTTTAATTACATTGGCAACATTGCAAATGAAAGCGGACGGTTCAAAATTGGGAAAATCAGTGTCATGTATTTTTCATGCAGAAAATCAAAGATGTAAACAGTTCACGTTGACGAAGCGATTCAAAAATAGGGCCCCTAGTCACCAATGCTCCCTTGGGAACTGTGACTTTGGCAGTGGATGGCTCTAGCTTAGGCTAGCATTTGGGTTTGCTGTCGGAGCAACGTGTCCCGGAAATTATCCCATTGGTCCTACATGCATGTCATGTATATAGGCAGCGGTGGCCCTAATGGATAGTTTAATTTACACAATTTTGCATGTCTTCCACGTTTTTTCTGGATTATACGAGATACAAATACAAGGCAGTAATTAATGCACAAAGTTGTTTAGGCTTCATTATTAACAACAAAGACGACGCTCTACAAAACCAAACTAGCCGATGTTTGTTATTTATTGCCGATATCTGTTGACGGTCTGAGTGGTTTAGTGGTTAACCTGCCGGTCTGCTACGTACAGGTGCTGGGTTCCATTCCTGGCCGAGCAGAAATTGAAATGACGAATTTTAATTTCTGATACGGATCTGGGTGTTACATGTATAATAAGTATGTATTTAAAAGTATATAAGAAGTTTATCGGTTGTCTAAGGTTGTGTTATGGGGATAACACAAGCTTTGCTTACTTTGGGGCTAGGTGGCGCTGTGTGAATTATCCAAGCATATTTATTTATTATCCCTTAGCTTATACTGCCCCATCTGGCTTCATTGCAACGACCAACGCAAATGAACCATCGTTCCAGACCAGATGCTATCTAATTGGCATTTTCATGGTTGCTTAGCAAACCCCGGAATATATCTTCAGTTTTTACCGGAGGTTTCTTTCGTTTGCTGTCAAGATCACCGCGGATTAAGATTTATATATGTGAAGTGTAGGAGATAAGGGGAAACAATTGCTTGAAGTGCCTAGACACTAAGCTATTGCCGCAGAAAGAGGTTTTTCTATTCTACGCAGTGATAAACGAGCAGACAGCCCGCCTGATGGAAAGCGGTAACTGTCGCCCATAACATCCACGATTCATGCATTTAGGTTGCAGGCAACAAAAATGCAGGACCGCTGGGTACTGTGAGGACTATGATGAAATGGCGTATGTATCTTATCCTTCAAACTGGAATACAACAACGCAAGCATTGTTGCTTGGAGGAGAAATAGATAAGGCGGTGATACTCACCTAGGCGGACTCCTTAAGCTTAACAGAGTCCTAACACCGATAGAACTATAATTAGATTATTATAGTGATACGTAATAATCATATTAGATTAGATTAATCTAAGATATTCTCCGCTTGTGTTCAAAAGTTTATATCTTCATTAAATATATCCTAATAATAATCAAACATCCCAACTTAACAAAATATACTAATATTATTAAATATTAATTGCTTTTCAATAGGTATACCTATTGCCAATCGAAGACGAAGCGGATGTCTAGTGGCAGCGTGCTTGCGAGACCGATGCCGGGAACTAGATGGGTGACCGATTCGTACTTTGAGGCTAATCGAACTTCAGCACCACAACGAGCTCGCCACTCGTTAGGCCTCCAAACACTGTTGACGAAGCGAAATTAACGAAGGTCTTCCATTGGGGACCGTGAGACTGGTTAAGCCAGCAACCACACACCTTCCATAGCAACCTGGAAAGTACCTTATTCCACGAAACTTAGTTCAAAGCACCGTAATCGCGAAAGCTCTTGCGCGGACGCGCGCCGGATGCGCGCGCGCTTCCTTTCCCGATTAGGAAGTAATGCCCACAGACGTGCGGTGGGTAGGGTTGGCAGTTTATTAAATAAAGAAACAAAATTTTAACTTGGAAATTCAGATATGAAAAAGTATCTACTTTTTAAAGCACCATGTGGAAAACAACTTCATCATCATCATATATTTAAGAGTATAACTCTTGTCGATGGAGCAATCGCCTCTCTTCTCCCCTGCTCTCCTGTCTGCCAACCTCTTCGTCTCTCTATAATCCCCGGCGCTCACTTTTTCCTTCACGTCCTTCCAATATTCAAATTTTAGCCTTCCTCTTCCTCTATTTCCCTCAACTTTGCCTTCCATCACACTCCCAAAAAATAGTGTGGAAAACAACTTATGAACAAAATAAAAATAAATACTTATACATAGTTTATTTCTTCACGTCCTATAGCACGTTTTCCCAATCGTGGTCTCCACTCGAGACCACGATAATCGGCCATCGGTTTTACGACAAATAATTATTATATAACAGTGCTATTTTTAGTTTTGTAACTTTACTTTCGTTAGTTATCGAATGACTTCCAGATCATGTGTCCCTCAGAGAAACATGGTAGCTGTAGGTAGCTCGCTCGATCGCAGATTGTGAACTAGTCTCACCAGAAGTGAAGTTTTGGTTCCGAAGAACATTACTGTTAGGACACAAACAATACAATACTTATTTCTACAGTTAATTAAGTCAGACGCTTCGTCGAAAATGTAGTCTTTTTCTTCTTAAGAGTGGATGACAACGATTATAACTACTTCAGGAAAGACTTAATCTTTCTGCTCGCTTAAGTATCTTTAGAAAACTACTTTTTTGAACTCTCCCTAGTTTGACATACAGAAATTAACAATAGTGAATTCGTTTTCTCCAAATAAATTGTGCACTAGATGGACTACACTGCAGTGACAACCCTGGCACAAAATTTAACAATATTACTAGTCCATACAACAATACAGCACTGCCTATTTCGTATGCCACTTCGACGTTCCCACATACAAATGTGTTTACACATACGTCATACATTATGTATTCACTATATTACTATACATGTAGGTATATTATATTGATTGGCATGCTAGCTGTATTAAGCGAAGAGATTAAGCAGTGAATTTTAATGGCTTTAATGCAAAGTCAATTAGGTTTATTTTCAATGATGTTGCCAAGTCTAACTCCTAGTTGATATTTGACTTGTATGAGCAATGCGCACTATTTGCTCTCTCTAAAAATGTGTTTGTAAACAAATGCTAACAATACATTGTACAATGTACAAATATGCCTAAATATTGTCTATGATCTCTTCTATACTATGACATCAATTTAAATGCTTTTCGACTTTGTATTTGTATCAATCTTCGTGTTTGTTTAAAGGTATTTATCTTAGGATATATAAAACACTCAACACTGTCAAAGATCATTGATTAAATAATAATGCTGTTTCGTAAACTTGATAGCTCTATGAATATTCATATGTAGTTTTAGTTTTCTTTTTCTGCTTTCAAAATTCAAAATTCAAAATTTCTTTATTGATTAGGACATTAAATATCTCTTTCAATCGTCACAAAAGGTAGGAAAGTAGGAAGAAAGGAAGGCTTGCTTAAGTATCTTTGCAAAACTACTTTTTCTAACTCGCCCCAGTATGACGTACAGAAATTAACGATAGTGGTTTCGTTTTCTCCAAATAAATTGTGCCCTAGTTTGACTACAATTTTGTTTGAAGTTTGTTATAAAAATATCTTAGTAAATATAAAACACAAAATACTGTCAAAGATCATTGATGAAATAATAATGCTGTTGCGTGAACTTGAATTTAGTTTTCATAGATACTTTTAGTTTGTTTTTTACCATTTCTTCCCAATGCAAGAGATCCCTCGGGCAAACCACCCTAGGCGCGCATCGAACAAGGGTGGCCGACATAAACATTTAAGACATCGTAAAACATTGTAATTGTTATATTAACGACACTTTCAACAGTGGCGGCGTGTTCCTTGTTTACAGCACGACTTCCTGACCGTAAGGGTGACTCTGTCTTGTGACCGTCAGTTATGACTGGCTAGACGGCTCCTATCTTGCTTGCCGATAGTTCAAAGCGGTTATTTTTACTTAATAGCCTTATATTCTGCGTTCAGTTGAAAATGTACGCGTTTAATGTACGCTGGTGTCTTGCAGAATAGGAGAGCAGCAACCCCTTCTGTTCGTGGTATTTCTATTCGCTTTCTGTAGACCCGATGTAATTTTCGGCATGAAAAATTTTATGTTTTAAATCACGTTAGCAGCACCGAAAGGGTATAGTTAAAAAATAGGGAAAATCAGCATAATGCATTAAAGTTTTTAGGTACCTGAAGACATGCCTTTTGAAACACCCCATGTGTTAGTGTTTTGAGCAATGGACTGCGCAGTAGTTACATTAAGTACAAATGTGCCTGCGCGAACCGTCCCACGCCAAAATGCTCAAGTGGTTTGGACCTACAGGTATGCATCTGTAATGCATCTATAGTGGAGGTCTATAAGGTTAGAAAAAATCCAACTTAATTTAGTACTCACCTACTCAGTGATACAAATATCGGCAGCGTCGCCATCTTTGTTGATTTATCTGTGAACAAAAAGTTTACGTTATTACACCAAAAAACTTCATACAAAAAAAACGTTATACGTGTTAGCCGGGCTTAATTTTGGTATTTTCAATAGGTATGTTACGTTTTTAAAGTATTCATTTCCCGTGCACAATAAACTGTTAAATAAAGGTGGTTATAGTGCAGGTTAAAGCATTTTTGTTAGTCACAGATTAAATATAGAAACCGGACACAAAAAACCTAGAACGCTCTACTGCACCCGTGCGAGCATGAGTCAGGGACCACCAAAAACACACTCTAGTGAAACCGGAGATACATCACTTGAGTTACGATAACTACTACAAACTGTAAAATAAGTAATTACCCTGGCATCGATGACAACTCGGACTAGATGTTCTTGGCGGAAGTGCGGAGGACCGACCCCAGCTAAACTGGGTTAAATGTTAGGAGGAAGAAGGTAATAACTAAATAAATATGCTTGGACAATTCATACAGCGCCTTCTAGCCCTAAACTAAGCAAAGCTTGTGTTATGGGTGCTAGATAACTGATAAACTACTATTGTACCTTTAAATTCATCATTATCATACACTCAGACCCGTAACAGAAATTAAAATTCATCGTTTCAATTTCTGCTCGGCCGGGAATCGAATCCGGGACCTCTGCGTGGCAGACAATGAGACGGCATGTTAACCAACTGAACCGTCACTTACCACCAGGTGAGATGGTGGTCAAATGCCTGGCTAGTCGAAATATTAAAAAAAAAAAAACACTCAGGTCGTCATTCGTGGTCAGTCGCCCACTCAGAAGTCAAGTGGTAATCATGATAAATTATTTAATAACTTCACTATCCATTGAATATTGTTAACTATATAAAGCTGTTAGTAACCAATGTCATAATTTAAAATGAGTCCTTGTGTCCTGTATGACCCTATGACAATAGAATGAACGATTTGTTATACCACCTTATCTATTGTTCCAAACCAAGCGGCACAATGGGATTTTTTCCTTTGCTTCGATTACGGCGTGAAGTTGGTTACGCTCAATATAATTAGAAATAATAACGTTGAAAAAGATCATCTTGGCGCACGAGGGCCCGGGGACTACCATGATTTGGCAGATCAGGTAATTACAGTGCAGCAACTGCCACCTGACCTCCGTGACCCTGCTACCAAACCTGACCAGATTGGATCATGGTTACGCATTCAAGTCACCTTAATATGCAGGTGTCATCACGATGTTTTCCCTTACCGTAAGAACATCGGTTAGGATTCAAAGAATGTACATAACTCAGAAAAGAGTCATTGCTACATGGCCGCAGCGGGATTCGAACCCGATACCTCTCGCTAACGAGTCGGATACCTTTACCACTCTGCCACTACTAGTAGCTTTTACTGCTATAGTTACAAGAAAAATCACAACTACGTACGGAACCCTTTATCTGCGATTTCGACTCTAACAGCGCACTCGCACTTGGCCGGTTTTTCTTACAAACTAGGCGAAATAAGTTTGCGCGTCCGAAAATATGACAGACACCCAACAAGAACCCAACCAAAACTTCACTTGACGCGGTCTTTTCTCATGACTTCATATCTACAGAGAACTCCCAATCCCAACCAAAACTAGAACCTATATTTGACGCGCTCTTTTCTCATACCTCATGCAAAGAGAATCTCGTTTCATTTCATCTGTGTATTAGATTTATATTCGGTCTACGTAAATACGGTCATGTGTTGGAGTACCAAGCAGCTCAAGTGGCTACCGGTTCGCTTACGTAGGGACCATCACATTTCGCTTTTATATACGGTGCTATTCAATGGGGAAGTGCCCCACCCTCTCCCTCTCACCTCTCCCTCCACTCTCTTCCCCTCCGCTCTTCTGATAATATTTATTTATTTAATACTTAATATACTATACAAAGGTGGACTTAAACCCTAATACCTATGTACCTAAGTATATTGTAATGTACCATTATGGTATCATTGGTTTTGACAATCTCGGTACATACTTATGTATTTTTAAGTTTAAATTATACTTGGATTTAAAAATTGTATTATACAATTGTAATATACTACCTTGAGAAATATATGAATCTATCTATCTATCTAATATTCCTCTTCATTTATTTACTGTCCAGTCGATTAGGCTATGGAATTCATTGCCTGTTGATATTATTCGCTTAGCCAAAAGTAAACCATCTTTTAAAGGCGGGTTGAAGCTTATTTCCTAGAGTCTGTCTCATAAGGCGTTATCATGTTCATTTATTGCTTCTCATAATTATTTTTCTATTTTTATTTTGTTCATTCTAGAAAAAGTTACTCTTTCCTATGCTGTTTATTAGTATTAATTAATATAACACCAATACGTCCTTTGTTTCTTATCGTGATGTTAGTTGACAGATATTTGTATATCCAAAAAGGTTGCCTGGAAGAAATCGCGATAAGGTCGCCTGTTGCTTTTTCTGTTCTTAATTGTCAGTACTTTTTGCAATCATTTATTCATTCATTCACCCCGTTTATATTTCTGCAGAGATAACTGACCTACCATACATTTAATATATGGTCGAGTCATTCTGCAGCTGACTGTACATAGTAAACAATTAGGAAGTGCAAAGACCTTGAATCCCTAAGCACCCTTCTAATCAAAATAGATGGGGGATGTGCTGCTAAACGGCTGGGGTGTAACCGGAGGGTAGAAAATAAAATTCGATCGGTGCCGCTAAAAGCTTTGCAATTGGCAAACCCATCGGTCTATATTTGATTTAGACGCTCCTTGGTATAGCGCAATGAGTCATTTCTAAATTTATAAAATTATGGATGTAGGTATACTCTGCAAGGATCAGAATAGTAGTTAATGGAAACAGGGCAAATGATGATGATAGGAGAAGCAGAAAAAAAAATTTGACAGTCTAGTAGCTCGTTCCAATCTTTTTGTGATGCAAAAATTAACGAAGCGAATTTTTTCTTCTAAGGAAAATAAGCTTAGATAACACTTGACAGTGACAGTGGATCAGGTAAATTTCACAAAATGGATGGAAGAGATGTTGATACAGGGTACGCTACTCGAAGTGTTACAAATCTAAAATGCTATAATTTTGTAAATTTTGAGTTTTTAACATTAAAAACTTCAGTATATCGGAAAAATCATATCAAATTTAATAAAAGTGGATTATTGATTGACCTTTAGCGCGGATAACAGCAGCGAGTCTGTCTCGAAGAATTCACTCGCTGCACGAACGTGACTGGCTTGAAAATTGTATCTTTCTTGATCCAAAACTTTTTACAGTTTTGCGATATGTAAACCAAATAAACAATCGCAGGTATATGGTTAAAGTGCAAATCAAAAGACAATTTAGACCAGTGAACTGCTCTGTGAAAGCAAGCGTCAGTATCAGTGATGATTTGGGATGCGGTAACTGCTACAGGACACTCACTGCTCGTTTTCATTGGGCAAGGCGTAAAGGAAAATCAACAAATCATTTGTGAAAAGATTTAAAAGTATGATTTGTTACCTTAGACACGTAAACAAATCGGTAGAAACCATTAAACTTTTCAAGACTCGACACCATCTTTTTTACACGGAAAGATTTCCAGCTTCATTTCTTCACAACAATGGCCGCTATATTTCCCGGACCTAAACGAACCCAATGAAATCTTTCATTTTATCTATTCGTACGGTCAAAATATCAGCTAAACAATATGAGCTGAAGCCAGATCGCTCTTTAGACAAACAAAATACCATCAGACAGCATTTGTGCAGCGAGCGAATTCTTCGGGACTTAATGCTGTTCTCCGCGCTGAAAGTGACTAAATAAAACATAACTTATTTTCAATAAATTTTGACATGTATTTTTTCGATATTCTGAAGTTTTCAATTAATTAAACTCAAAACGAACAAAAATTTCAATTGGTAACACCTTGAGTGGCGCATCCTATAGAGTTACTTAACTTAGATAATAATTTGAGCTGTAGGTAAGTATAACTTATAGGTACCATCTTACCGCACCAAATAAAGGTACTAACTCAAAAGCGCTTGTTTGTGTGTGTTATACAAGTGAGTTACAAACTTACCGTTATATCAAGGATTATTGGGCTTTATTTAACACTGACTTATTTGTTTAAACTGGCCACTAGTACAATAATTCCAAACTCAACACCAAACAATACAGTAAACACACAAAGTGTGGAAAAAAGCAAACACCAACAAAACAAAACTTGGAAAAAGCGCGCGAACCGTTTTCCCGCGCTTTCCGAGGCGAGCGCGCCGACCGTCACGCGTCAACTCTATGATAAAAATGGCGGCCACCGAGTTATTTTTATTTCTCAGCATGGGGTGGTTGTGGCTATAATTTGGGGCAACAAGTGGGTGAATTATCCGACCCGCGCATGCGTGGTGGTCGCGCCGCGTAAATACGCAAATAGGCCGCCATTTGAAGTCTAGAAATAACGATTTCGCGTGGGGTTAGAAATCGTGCGAAAGAAAGTCCCTTGCTAAGTTGTGAAAATAAGCAGTCTCTTTCCAAGTGTGTGTGTCTTCCAATCATTTGTTGTGGTGTATTTGACTTTGCCTTTGGAAACACTAAGTTGTTACTGTGAGGACTAATTTAGGTACCTACATCAACAGAAAGCTGTTGCTTGGTGGTAGCTAACAGATAAGCCACCGGTAAAGTAGGTATCAGAGTAGATAGACCTACTACCCTACAACTAGTACTTTGTATCGCACTATGAGAAGTAACAAAACTTCACTCAAGCTAGAAGAGTGTAGGCAGATAACAGTTTTAGGCGGTTTCAGTGAACGTAGGTACTTACATACCTTCGCAAACCAATAAACCCCATTTCTAAAAACAAGTAAACGTTAGAAAGCAATCCCTCCCACATATTGGGTGTTAGGTACTTAGCTACGAAATTTAGCCTACCTATCACCGGCGGCGTAATCTTTACAAGACTATTTATACCTAATAAAATTTTATTTTGTTTTTCCAAACTGCCATAAATCTTTCAGACTAGGTATCAGAGAAGCAAGGTGCGGTGGCCTTTTTCCCATGGTCAGAGGATGTGGTTTCTTTTCAGTCTTCGCATTATCATTTGTGTACAACAGCTCAGTGGAATGAGGATTTTTATGGTCGGATCATCTGGCAGCAAGCTTTATCTTCTTCTGTTCGATTTCCTCAACAACTGTTCGGACCTTCGGATTTCAAGATATTCGTGGATTTCCTTGGTTCTTATGTACCACGGTCCATTTGTTATAGTGTTTTTAAACCACTAAGGTGGCAAACAAGCTTACGGCCTACGTGATGGTAAGCAGTCTTCGCAGACTATGGACGTTTGCAATACCAGCGGCATCGCTCACGCGCTGACAATGAGTTTTACTGCTGACTGATGTATGTTACTTTTGCCACACCCACAATATATACATAGTATAAAACAAAGTCACTTCCCGTCGTGTGTCCCTATGCATCTATGTACGCTTAAATATTTTAAACTACGCAACAGAATTAGGTGCTTTTTTAACAATAGATAGAGTGATTCAAGAGGAAGGTTTATAAGCAAGAATAAAAGTAGGATGTAGGACTAAGTAGGTGTACGCGAACGAAGTCGCGCCGGGTCCACTAATTCAATCAAAGTATACATCTATATAGGCCGTACGTAATCAAAGTAAAGCCTTAACTTCAACCTAACATTTTTAAACGAAACAGATACATGTTATCCTATAATAAAGAACAATAAATTCCACCGCGGCTTGTGGCAGGTCCAAATGGCAGGAAGCGCGCTCGACGGCGCGTGGAGAGCCGACGGGCCTTATGGGCCGGCCGGTCAGGTGTAGCCTCTGGCATTATCCTGAGCGATTTAATATTGTTTTTGAGTGTACTATGAATAATGCAGGGGCCATGAATAGTCCAGACTGGATTTGAGAAAAAATTGTGACGGTGATTGTAGATTGCAGAGAAAGGTTAGTGGTGGGTAAGCGTGTCAATGTTTTATACTTTTTGCACTTTCGAATTAGACTTTCCAGTTTTTTTTAAGGTAGGGCCACATAGTTTTTAATGTAGGGCCTCATTGTATTTGTAGGTAGATATAGCAATCTCCCCAAAGGCTATCGTAGACTTTCCGTGGTTGTATCTAAATTACTACCAGGTGAAATTGCGATCAAATGCTTTGGTTCTTAAAAAAATGCAAGAAGCGCATGGCGTAATAAAACTACTGTATCTACGGAATTTGATGAAATTTTGTAATAATAGGTAAATGCTTATGGAATAATAGTGGAGGTATTTTGGACTTTACACTTTAAAAATTGCTTGATAAATAATAAACAAAAATTCCCTGAGAAATAAGCAACAAAACCTTGTATTTTTAAAGGTCCACTAACGCCAACAAACTTTATAGAATTCGCAGTACATTTACAAATGTTAGAGACCTCAGCGTATTTTTTAAGAGGACCTGATAGTAACAGTGCCCGGACTCCACCAAAGCGAAGACGAGACGAGAGCAGAGAAGATGTGTTTTTAATAACCAATAGAATATAATTAAGTGATTATTTAAATAGTGGATACGTTTGAGCAGAGAGGATATACTTAGTAGGTATGTTTTAGGGCGCTCAAATCAAAGCAGATATATGAGCTTCTGGAACGCATTAATTTGATATTTACATCGTTATAACCAGCAATGCAAACGAGCGACTAGGTCACCAACAACTTTAAAATTAACTTTCCATTTTAATAATATAATTCTGTTCTGCCTTTAGACCGCCTGTACTGCACATATGTACGCAGTCTACGTAATCCATCGCCTAATTACACATTACCTACGCAGTAAAGTAAAAAGCGTAATGTTCATTGGAAGCGCACACTTCACCATAAAAACAAGGGTTCAAAGAATCAGCGACCCAGCACGTGCCCGTAGCAAAAAATCTAGATTCACCTACGACCTAAACCGAAAGCACAGAACGGAACACTAGGCTGACTATCTGGGCCCATTATCAGCCTCGTCATAGATTCCAATTAGAGGTTTTATGGACCCTTGATGGTTATAGTCAACGGTTACCAGGCGTGACGATTAATTACAATCATGGTATTGTGCATGTATCGACAAAAAGGTTTTTGTAAGAAAGAAGTGGGAGACACCCCATGACTGTAATTGTATGGATCAGCGTAGGGTTGTACGTCTGTCGATCTTCTACGGGTTGCATTTCGGGAAGTGTGCAAAGGAGTTGCACGAACTCATTCCGCCGACCCCTTTCCGCTATCGATGAACGCGATCCGGGCGGACGTTTTATCCTTAGTCATGGATTTTCCAGCTATCCGCACAAGCCGCTTTGGTTGATCCGTTATAACGCATATGACTAAGAAATGGAAAATGTTGCCTGCGTTCCCAAATCATTCTAATCTGCCTTCAAGGCTAAAGTTTATTGTTCCTAGACAAGCATGCTCCATCTTAAGCCGCATCGACACTTACCATCAGGTGAGATGGCAGTCAAATGTCGGCCTAGTCAGGAATCATTTTAATGAAAAAGGCAACCTTCAAACCGGGACACAACAACGTAAGCTTCTTGCTATCGGGAGAAATAGACAATGCCGTGGTACCAACCCAAGCAGACAACTCAGACTTGACGAGTCCTACCACTCGTATAAACTCCTGATAACGTCCCAAGAGAATTAAATTTTTAAATGATATCATCAAATATTTTATTAAATTACAGTTTAGTCAAAAATTATTAGTTAAACGCAGGTAGTAGTAAAATATTAATACATTCAACCACCCAAAGTGGAGGGGGGTCCTGGATCTTTCTTTTCAATCTCGTGCTTACAATCATCCGGTTTCGTAAGACAAGCGAACTCGTGACAGAAACAATCCACTTTCGGTGGGTCTGCAAGAGAAAGACCATCTTATAAGTCATCAAGTTTCATCATCCCCCAACAGCTTTCACCGCGTTCCGGAGCGAAGTGGGGTAGTTGTTCGTGGGGTATGTGTCTCGAGGCCTGAGCCGCCATCAACATCTTCCACTTAAGTTACGCTAAATACCTATACGTCAAACGATGAGCGTCATCATACGAAATGGACGATGACGTTCGTCGAACGGACGTATGGTCGATAAAATAAAAGGCTACACAGGCGCTGCACCAGACGCAACCATTTTAGACCTGTGTAGACTTTTTTTTGTTCGACTGTACATTTCAATGCCTCTTCGAATTGTCATACCTACGCCTACCCCTTTTCTATTAGTAGACAGACGTTCGTACCTTCATCTAAAGTTGACATCAGATGTGATGGTCGTCTATTAGAAAACCTAACCAACGTAAAAACGTCAGATAACCGCCGCCCAAGTATACATATTCTTAAATATTTCCTAAACTATTGAACCGATTATAATGAAACTAAGCTAAGAATAATTTCGATTAAACCAGCTATCAAACAAAGAAAACCGCATCGAAATCGGTTCCTCCGTTCAAGAGGTACAATACGAGACAGACGCACAGTCATTGGCAGCGTTTCCTTACATTCATCCAATCAAGAAATTAATTTCGACACATCAAAACCCCAGCTTAACTCGTAATCGCTTACCTTCAGTCAAGTCATCGTTGTAATAAATCAGTATTGAGGGAATATGTATATTCTCCGGCAGAGCCACCTCGCTGAATCGATCTCTCTCGTCAGGTATCCCGTTGTCCGCCAAAGTCTTGTTCAAGCATATAGGTCTACCAAGGTACCGCCACGCGTACGAGTGCATATGGGAGTTGTGTGGCAGATACCGCATCATTATTTGGTAGATCGTCTCCTCGGAACACACTTCCAGGGTCACTGAGTTACCTAATGGACAGGATAGGTATAGTAGAGCAGTTTTATGTGTTTCGTTAAAGCTAGTCTAGTTCAGGAAAGAAAATAACTCCTATTGGCAGAGAATAGGTAAGTCCTATTGCTGCAATTAATTAATTGATTTTTTTTTAATTATTTTCCTTAGGATAAAATTCGCTACGAGGTTATTCATCAGAGAGCGAAAGTTACCGGCTAGATGCATAGAACTAACAGGCTAAAACTAGCCATATCTGCCTAAGATGCGACAATCGTTAGAGAAAATCATTTCGGATCGAAAGGTTCTCAAAGGTAAACGAGTTTTTTAGTGGAAACACGAGTTTTTTGGCAAGAGTAGTGTTACGTAAGACGCCCTCCGGCTCGAGTGCAGCTTTGCCAAAGCGTGTAGGTAGTTGGAGGTTACCCTTTGCGGCTTTGCTGCCCATTATAAAAGGCTATGTCCAGGGGTGGGCTACCTACACTCGTTTGCACAAACAACGGGCACATGGGCAATTTCATACAATCGAGTCAATTTGGAAGATCTTGGATCTCCCCTTAGGAACTTTCTGGGGCAACCTGATCATGCATGGATGGAGGAGGTCTACAGTTCCTAAGGTAACTAACCGTGTGAAAAGGCCGTTTACTCCACAAGGGGAACGTTCGCGTCGGAATTTCGATTCCATACAACCGGCATATGTAATGCTATTCTCTGTAATCTGTACAGATTGACTTGTCTTATTTAGTCATGGTAATTATGTACTTAAATGGATAATTTGCATCAGTATTCGTTGAAATTTACATTCTATGTGTTTCTTATATAATTCACATCTGCACGTGGTAAAAATTTTACGATACACGTACCTACGATAGTACTTAGTAATGATGTTAGGAAACTAACCAGTAATAGTATTAAGGATCCGTATAGGCCTCGAGCGAGCGGTCATCTTGCCAACCACGAGGCTCTCATCCAGCCACCAGGGGTTCACATGGGGCCGCCACCGGGTGGAAGGCACCACTGGCTCTCTGGCACCATGGCCATGCCTCATGTAAGAGACGGTGGAGCCCACCACAGGGTGGACGTACTTCACCCACTCGTCCCCGTTGAACCAATGGCTGACATCTTTACCAGCGAAGGCGAGGATGGTCATCGCTAGCTGGGGGAGAGAACTGACAATTTGAACAAATGAACAAACAATAAACGATTAAATCAAAAATAATTGAAAAAGAGGAGAGTCCGCACTTTTGATGAGCGGCTGCAATTACCACACACAGGTTCGAAGTAGGTAGACTATAACATGGATTTGAGCGTCCTTAACTCGTCATTTTCAGGTTGCCATAATCGCCACACTTGGCAGACGGGTTTCTGGCAGATTAACAACACTCATTAGAAAAAGCTTTAGATTACGGAGGTAGTAGATGATCTGCCTCTATGCTACTAATTATAGTCACCTCTCTTATGACACCCGTAGGCGCCTGTTAAGAATGTCGGAGCAAAACTGCATACAGAGCAAAACTGCGTGACGCGACACTGCAAAGCGACGAGCGTCAAAACGACACTCATCTTTAGGCCACTAATATTATCAAATCAAGCGTATTACATACCCTTTTGTTATCGCAATAAAGGAAACCCTTCTTGAAGCAGTTGCAGTATTCCACGCAATCCTCACCGCAATACCAGTTTTTCACCGGACAGGAGCAGTTCTTGAAACACAGGCACAGTCTGAATTGGTTCTCGAGCCACTGCGTCAGGTTGAAGACCTTCCCGTTCAGAGAGATCCAGCAGTCTGTTGCCCTGTTGTGTACAGCCACCTCGGCTGGTGTGTACCATTCTTGTTTGGTATACACTCCCATGGTTGGTTTCTATTTGAGACGTACTTTGAGTTGAGATTACGTTTTAATTTTTTATCGGCCCAATATTTTCTTTATATTATTTTTAAATTTGGGAATGTATTTATTGGTTTTTTAAAACCTGTACCTCCGTGCCTGTACCACGCAGAAATCTAAAGAAATTTATCCGCTGTCTTACATTAATTTTCTTTGCCAAAATTGCAATAATTTGGCAAAAATGATGCAAAATAAAAGTCTTTGGTCAAAAGATGACAGGTAGGTATATGAAGGAGGCTATGCAGGTATAAAACGTATCTATACAACCTCCATAAATAAAATCGTAAATTATACATAGAGAAAAAATGTTAAATACACAAGAAGAGAGTACATTTCGAGTTAAAATACGAGACAAAATGTCACACATCTCTATAACACACACACTAATGCAAATGCAGGGACGGAACAACGCAGCCCATCTGCAGATAAGTTATATTTTGCTACGACTTTCTACTCGTAACGAACACAAACAAATCTGACTTGTATTTTGCTCCAGACGACCACGCAATTTTTTTAAACGTGTCCTTATAATTTAATATTGTCATTATAATAAAAGGTAAGGTGTCTAGTAAATCAAATCCACGCCCTGATACCTACCACCGTCTTTCGATCTCTCGATCCTACATACCGTGAATCGGCAGGGCGTTTCGAACCCGATCCGTCCGTGAAACTCCACACATCCACCGCAGCATCTTCATTTCCGTGACACGCAGCTCCTGCTTGTGTCGCTCTAACAGGGGCCAAGTCTCGCTACCGTAAAGAAGAGCAGGTGATTTTGACCGGTATTAACGTTTATTTGTTGCCTCATAACTTCTAAACTAAGTAGGTCTTCATTGTTCACAGGTTGGCCTATATGACTTCACACATTGAATATGATACCCTCTAGAGGACACAGTCATAAAAAAAAAAAATAATGAAAAGGATAGGTACATTAATAAGTCCGAACCTGTTAGCATCAAATTATTTTCTTACCTATTAAGACATCGAAATATTGCTCAATTTGCAAATAATTTTAAATCTATCGCTAATGGCGTGTTGTTTTAAGGTAAAGCATTTCAATTATTGCAAATTCACACTATTACGATGCATATTTTTGTCACAATTTCTAAAATTGATTTCCGATCGCCGCGAAAACGAATGTTTACTTACCGGTGAAAGGATAATCCAGGTTTATTTCCATACTTTGCGCTTTCACATAAATGTGCACCGTCTTTTAAATGGTTTGATTTAAATTTGATTTATAATAATTTTCTAAATTATAAAATTTACACCGATGTTTCAAAAGAAACGTCAGGTCTAAAGGAGCTTCAGCAGCATGTCGAACGTTCAAAACATTGCGCACGTCATTTTCCGTCAACGTATTCCCATAGATGACAAAACGGGATAGCAAGCGCTGAGTAGCATGAGAGTGCAATACAAAGATGCGTTTCGCACGCTCATGAGACTGCCGAGATATTGCAGTGCTTCAGGTATGTTCGCCGACGCGAGGGTGCCTCACTTCGTCGCTATCCTACGAGCGCGAGTGGCTTCCTTTTGGGAGAGGCTACGTTCATCTGACAATGCCATACTTAGAGTGGTCGGTGAGAATTGTACTGGACCCATCTTTAAACGTTGGGTGGAAATTCATATGGCTGCGAACCGGAAGTGACTCTTGGGCTGTGAGCCCTTAATATTTAAGTAGGTTAATTAATTATTGTGTAACTATTTTTATTTTTTATACCTATTTTATTTTATTATTTTATTTTATTTTAAATTTTCTGTTTAGGTTTTTTTCAATAATCCTTTTTATAATTATTTAAACAATCATAACTACATTTTAATTATTGAGAATTACAAGTATATAAGATTACATAAAATACAACGTCAATTTAATAAAATCCATGTCAAAATTAAAACTAAAACTAAAACTAAATGGGTATCTGTAATTGCATTATTTTAAATTGTATATGGGTTTTTTATGCCTGCAATAAAGATTTATTATTATGAAAGATTTCTTTATTTCTCGACTCGGGGTCGGTAATTAGGACCCAGATACGGGCTTACGCCAAGTATTCTGGTTCCTGTGAGTTAGTATAGTAATTTTATGTTATGCGTGTGTTTTGCGTGTCTGTGGTATCTGGAATGTTATGGAGTGTGAGCGAAGTCGGGTTAAGGAAACGGCGAACTATGGAGCAGGTATCTATTACAATTGATTTTTGTAGTGGTATGTAGATCTTTTCGTGAAGATCTAGAATTTTCAGAGCGGCATGAAGAGCCTTCGGTATTACACCAGTTGATGAAATAACAATAGGAATAACCCTGACAGTATCTTGGTGCCACATTTGTTTTATTTCGTCTGCTAAAGGTATGTATTTTTGGATCTTCTCTGCATGCTTTTGTTTTAGGTTGTGTGTATTAGGAACAGAAATGTCTATGAGATAGGTGGTTTTTGTGGATTTTAAGGTTAGTGTTATATCGGGTCTATTGCTTAAGATGGTGCGGTCGGTTATGATATCTCTATCCCAGTATAGTTTAGCTTTATCATTTTCTAGGACATTTTTCGGTTTATATGTGTAGTAAGGTGTCAGTGTTTCTATTAGTTTATGTTTGAGTGCAAGTTGTTGATGGATATGTTTGGCGACGTTATCATGACGATGTGTGTATTCTTTGTTGGCGAGTATGCTACAACCACCTGTGATGTGATCAATGTTTTCAGTGTGTTGGTGGCATAATCTGCATTTGTCCGTTTCTATTTGTTCTTTTAGGATGTATTTTGAATAGTTTCGTGTTTTTATTGTTTGGTCCTGTATTGCTACTAGGAATCCTTCTGTTTCGCCAAATATGTTTCCTTTTGTTAGCCAGGTGGATGATGCAGTTCGGTCTATGTAGTCTTGTTCTAGTTGATGTGGGTATTTTCCGTGTAATGCTTTCTCCTTCCAGGTTTGAATTTTTTGTTCGTCACGGATGATTTTAATCATTGGGTCAAATAGGTTATTGTTCAGTTGTAGGGGTGTTCCAGGATGTGGTAAGCTTACTATTGCTTTGTGTAGTGTGCTGTCTTGGGATTTTCTGATGAAGTAGGATCGTAGATTACCGATTTGGGAGTAGTGCAGATTTTTTATGTCTATGAAACCGCGGCGTCCTAGTTTTCTTTTGAGTGTGAATCTTTGTACTGCCGAATGGATGTGGTGAATGTTATGTTTATTACTGGTAGTCCTAGTTAAGGTGTTAAGAGCATTGAGCTCAGTATCAGACCACTTAATTATTCCAAACGAATACGTCAGGATGGGAATAGCGTATGTATTAACGGCTTTTACTTTATTTCTGGCAGATAGTTGGGTACTAAGTATTTGATTGAGTCTCTGTTTGTACTTAGTTTTTAATGCATTTTTAATATCTGTGTGATTTATGGACGTGCTCTGCTGATATCCTAGATATTTATATGTGTCTCTGGGTTCCATGCTATTTATTATCCCTCCTTGGATTTCTAATTCGAATGGATCTGTCCTACTATGTTGGCCTTTAGTGATGCTATTGATTTTACATTTATTGGTTCCAAAAGTCATTTTTATATCTGTGCTGTATTTTTCTGTGAGATTTAGTAGACGATCCAGTTCCTGTTTGTTGCTTGCGTAGAGTTTGATGTCATCCATGTATAAAATATGTGTGATTTTAATACTATTTTCTTTGTCTATTGTGTAACCGTATGGAGTGTTATTAAGAATTCTCGAGAGAGGGTTTAAGGCTAGGCAAAACCACAGAGGACTGAGGGAATCGCCTTGGAAAATACCCCGTGCAATTTTGATCGGCGCTGTTGTGAGTGTTGTATTATTGGTTCTTAAATTAAGTTTCGTCGTCCATGTGGTCATTGTGTGTTTTAAAAATTGTATTAAACTATTGTCTGTTTTGTACATTTTCAGAACGTGTAGCAGCCATGAGTGGGGTACGCTATCGAAAGTCTTTTGGTAATCGATGTATGAAAAGTATAAGTTTCTGCGTTTCTGTTTGACTTGGTTGTGTATTTCAGCATCAATTATCAGTTGTTCCTTACATCCTATTGAACCTTTATTGCAGCCTTTCTGTTCTTCTGGTATGATGTTGTTTATTGATATGTGTGAGTTAATTTTGTGTGAGATGATGGATGTCAATAGTTTGTAAATGGTGGGGAGGCAAGTGATGGGCCTGTATTTAGCCGGGTTTGTCGTTTCGTTATCTTTGGGTTTCAGATAGGTGATACCTTGTGTTATAAAAGGAGGCATGTCTTGAGGATTATGAATGACGTGGTTCAGTGCGTTTGCAATATGTGTGTGTGTTGAAGTCAGATATTTTATCCAGTAATTTTGTATTTTGTCGGGTCCAGGTGCTTTCCAGTTCAAAGTTCTCTTTATGGCTTGTGTTACATCATCTCTGTCTATTGTTATTTCTGGCATAGGGTTGATTGTTTCCATTTCTTGTGCCTCAGCTTCGGCCCAAGATGAGTGTTCATTATGTTGTACCGGTACTGACCATATATTTTCCCAGTAGTTTTGAACATCTGTTACTTCAGGGTATTGTGTTACTGTTATGTTTTCTGAATTGAGTTTCTGGTAGAATACTTTCTGATTGGTATTGAACAAAATATTGTCCGACTTTCTACGATTACTTTTCTTATATTGACTCAATCGCTTAGCTTGAGCTTGCTTTTTGCTTATTTGTATCTAGTTGGTCAACCATTTCTTGTCTGCATTTATTGTTAGGGTTTAATCGTTGTTGCTTTTTCTGTGTCAAGTTTCCATTCAAATATTGTGTGAGTTGTCCTATTGATTTTCGTAGTAAGTTGATCTTGTTCTCTAGACGTAGTTCCCAGTGAGGTTTATTTTGTTTGACTTTTATGGTGTTGGATGTAGAAGGTGCGTTTTCTACTACCTTTTTAGGATTTTTTGCGTGTAGTGTTGTTACAGTCATTGCGGCACAGTAGATAATTTCATGGATTACTTCTAATGAGACTGCCTCTTTATTTTGCAGGTGTTTTTCAACAATATCGTTAACTGTGTTTACAGTTTTTATAAATTTACGAGTCGTTTGTTGTTTGGGAATGGCTGGTCTCAACGTTGGGTCTGTACTTGAATAATTTATGAGCATTTCAGTAAAAATGTTTTCTATTTGTTCATAATCTATTGGTTCTGTGACTGGTCTTGTCTCGGTGTCCTGAGTTTGTTGAGTTATTTGAATTGGTGTGTTACTTTGGTGTGTCTCTATATAATTTGGAGTCGGTTGTGTATTGGGTATTGATTGTGTTGGAGTTGTGATACTTTGTTCAATATCGTACTGAGTGGGAGTGTTTGAGATGTGTGGTTCTCGTACATCATTAACACTCTCATCAATGGGATTATTCGTAAGGGTTGTTGAAATTGATTGTTTTAAGCGTTCTCGCTCGGGTGCTGGTATTCTGTTATTTCTATGAATGACTCTAATTTGATCTGATAATCGTTGTTCTGAAAGATGGTTTAATTCCGGGTATTTTTCTACAAACTTTTGGCGCAGCAATGGTCGCCAGGCAGTGAGGTCAGTTTCACATATTGTGACTATATAGTAGCAACGGAGGAGCTCTATGTTTATTTCATTTGTCCATTTCATCCGTTGTCTACTTTTTCCAGCAATAGTAGTTGCAGTAAGCATTTCCTGCAAAACACTTCTTGCTAGTGTGTCTCTGATCGGTAATGATATTTGTGTGTTATGATCTACGCAATTTAATGAGTTCGTTTGCGAAAGCAGCGTAGGGTTTATGGTATCAACGGTGGACACATGAGAATCCGCAGAAGCTTCATGTGCAACATCGTATGACACTGGTGAAATAGTAGTGGATCGAGATGAATATCCATAATTATGTTTATATGAATGAGATGATGAGCTGGGTGATTGAAATATGCTTTGAGTAGATGATATTGGGGAGGATGCAGTTGTGATTCGGGAAGGTGATGATGATGATGATGTTGCCGCAACAGTTGTTGACTGGGCAGCGTTTTTATTTTTAATTCTTGTTGACCTTCTCATTTTAGTCCCACGAGTAGCGAGGGACTAGTCGTCAACCACGGCAGAGCCCTGCGTTCACCGTGGCAATGGTAGTTGAAACTGGAGGGCCCCTGGGCTCCAGAGTTCGCATGTTCTAGACTATACTCCCCTATAGCCACGCAGCCCTCGGCACATCCTGTTTCACCTTGGCTTGGGGTGTATCCTTCTTGGTCTGGATCCTCACCTTAGGCCTGTCCGGCATGAGTAGCTCTATCGGCCTAGCCCTAAGGTTCATTGAACCACGCAAGCCCCGCCACGACGTCAACGTGAGGATACAGTGGCGGGGTTATTATTATTATTATTTAAAATCTTTATACTTCTCAGTATTTTAAGGAAATACTGGCATCTTACTGAAGCACACGGGCCTAAGCCAAGTGTGTTTCATGATGATCTTTCGTTGGGGCCTGTAAAAATTTCCTAACTATTCTACACGTGTTCAATATCACTGCTTTTTGCATCAACACAAAAGAAGATGGTGGCAGGGACAGTGTTTTTATGTACGTGTGTAATTGGGTCGGGACAACACCTGTTGTAGACAATACAATGGGGACTATAATGACGCTTTGCAATTTCCATATTCTGGTTATTTCATCTCTTAAGTCTGTGTATTTGGTTAGTTTTTCAGCTATTGTACTTTGTACGTTGTGGGTGTTTGGTATTGCAATATCAATCAGGATAGCTGTTTTGTTTGTCTTGTCCACTACAGTGATGTCCGGTCTATTGAAGTGTATTGTCTTGTCTGTTAGGATGGCTCTATCAAAATACATTTTATAGGTTTGGCTTTCTAGGACATTATCTGGGATATATTTGTAGTAAGGCTTAGCTGGTTGCGTGATTAAATTATATTTAAGAGCAAGTTTTTGATGTATGATATTCGCTACTTGGTCGTGTCTGTGCTTATAGTCAGTCTGTACTATCGCTCTACATGCTCCAGTGATGTGTTGTATGGTCTCTGGCAAACTATTGCATTTCCTACAAGTGTCAGTAGATCTGTTTCTCATAATAAATTTTTGATAATTGCGTGTTTCGATCACTTGGTCCTGGATAGCCACCATGAAGCCCTCGGTCTCTGGAAAGAGTTCACCGCGATTTAGCCATGCGTTCGACGCTATTTTGTCGACATTAGATTGGCTTAAATCTTGATAGTGTCTCCCGTGCAAAGATTTAGCACTCCATGCAGCCATTTTGGTTTTCTGATCGGTAAGTACTTCGGTGCTCTGTGTGGATTGATCTATTAAATTTAGGGGAGTAGAGTGAGAATCATTTTGTACTATGGCTTTGTGGATGGGTGATGAATTACATTTTTGGTGAAAGTATGACCTCAGTGTTGTTATTTGCTTATTATGGAGGTTGGCAATGTCAATAATTCCTCTGCCTCCCTCCTTCCTCGGCAGGGTTAATCTTTGTATACAGGACCTAGGGTGGTGTTTACGGAATTTAGTCATAGAAGTGTTTGTGGTACGCTGCAAGGCTTTAATCTCTGTTTTTGTCCAATTTAATATGCCAAATGAATAGGTAAGAATTGGTATTGCAAATGTGTTAATTGCTTTAATTGTGTTTCGGGAGTTTAATTCAGTTTTTAATATTGTGTTAAGTCTGTGTTTAAACTGTACTTTTAACTTATTTTTTGTTTCTTTGTGATGAATTTGTTGTGACTGTACATATCCTAAATATATATAACCTGAGTTTTCATCTAGGGGATCAATTTTTTCCCCATCCTCTAATGTATATGTATGTTTGTAAATCTTCCCCGATTTCATGGAACTGGTTTTGCACTTGTCAATTCCAAACTCCATTTTTATATCCTGAGAGAAGACTTCCGTTAGTTTGGCCAATTGATTAAGCTCAGTTTCTTTATCCGCATATAGTTTAATGTCGTCCATGTAAAGTAAATGGTTAAGCTGTGTTGCGTCTGTGTGTCTGTCATTTGGATTTGATTTGAATTTCAATTGGTATCCTAAGCCTGTGTTATTCAGCAAGTTGGAAAGAGGATTAAGTGCTAAACAAAACCATAGAGGGCTAAGTGCGTCTCCTTGAAAAATGCCCCGTTGTACTTTTATTTGGTCTGTTTCTATTGTGCCGGCGGGTGTATTGAGCCTTAGTCGTGTTGTCCAATTCTGCATTGTAGTCTGAAGAAATTGTACAATCTTTGGATGTATTTTGTATACATCTAGGACTTTAACTAGCCAGGAGTGAGGTACCGAGTCGTAGGCTTTTTGGTAATCAATATACATTGTGTGTAGGTCAGCTTTTGTTTTAAGAACTAGTTTAAGTATTACTGAGTCTATAATTAATTGCTCTTTACAGCCTTGGCTCCACTTTCTACAACCTTTCTGCTGCTCGGCTAGTATATTATGATTTTGGAGGTGACTATAAATAAGTTTAGTTTAGTTTAGTTTATTATTATTATTATAATCATTGTAGAGTGAGCGAACAGGGAATATTTGTGATTTGTGTCTCGTCTATTATGTCTGTGATATTATACAATGTAATTGGAGATTGAAATCTCTTTGCACCACTCCAGCACGAGGAAGGCCGTTTATTATGTTATTTTGTGCTTTTAGTGCATAAAAGCTGAAAAATTGCTTTTTGTGATTATTCTATATGATTGTACGTTACATATTTTTAACGAACAGAATAGTAAAGTTAGTTTTTGAATATTTTCAAAGATAAGCGAGATATGAACGTTTGAAATTCCTAATTAGACAGAGAGGGTACTCCGGTAGGGTAGAGATACTCCTTGACGTCACGGTTGAGTATCGGCATTTAAACTCTGTTTTGCGAGGAGACAGGCAATGACCTTTAATAAACACATAATAAGATCGTATAAGTGCTATTTTTTTAACAGATTTTAATTTAGTTTTCTGTTTTTGGTATAGTTTAAAAGCTACATATTTTCATATTCGGTTCATAAATATGACATATTCAGTGTCAGTCAACATCCCTCCACTCACCACATGCACAAATTAAACAACAGAATATCATAAATAATGTATAATATATTTTATACAATTCGCTATATAATAAAAAACAATATTCTTCCATTTACACGAGAACACGATCAATAGGCTAATTTCAAAGCCGACAACAAAACATGGCGCTTTTTCTAACTGACTACACGACACTAAAAAGTGAATACATCTAAAACAAGTCGATGTACAAGTATAACTTTAAGATCTACACCGTAATATTTATTGCCGTCTTACATTCACTATAATCAACCATATTACAACAAAGAGTTAACAGTCTCGGTATAAGTATATTGAATAGATAAACCAACTTGTAGCTTTTCTTAATATAAAATATTAAACAATAAATATATTTTATAGCGATAAAAGCCAACTTGGTGTTTACATTTGTATAGGAAGATATAAAGTTCTAGAGGTAATCGATAATATTCTAAACACAATGAGACAAGACAGATATCGTAATTTTCCGTCAATATTATTGTTTTCATGTCTGCGGTTATGAAACCAACAAATTAGCTGACCACGTATGGTACCAACTACCCTAATTCTTATTCAAAAGTGAAGACCACAAGTTCACAATTACATTGAATTTATCAAAAGGACAAAACTAAGAAATGATCGATATATCTAAATAGGTAGCATAAGTAATATGTTTACCACCAAATAGCACATTACTTACACTTTTTATTTGAGACAAGCTAGAACGTCGATTGATTGGCCGTAAATTCAAAAGGCGAGGCCACAATCGACTCACACAAAAGACTCCTGAATTAAAATAGTAGCAATAACAAGAGTATAGTAAAGCTGGAAGGGGATTAACACAATGACAGGTGGTTACAAAAATCACCCTTCAGGCCTTCACAATTAACGCTACAGTTCTGTAATACCGTCAGTGTCATGAGGCCGGTTGGACCGGTTGGTGAGGCGCTTGAGATAGGTGTTTCACGATGTCTACCCAGTCCCACCCTCGGGGCTTCTCCCCTCCCCGCCCTAGCTCGGCGCGGTCCCACGCCCGCCGCTTCTGCGCTTTAGTCATTTGCTCCTTCTTCTCAGATTTCTTGGACTCAATCTGAAATTTTTTATTGGCTTAATTAATATTGGTTCTAAGTAAAAGCAGTTTTAGTACTCGATCATAGAGATGGTTATCAGTCGGACATAACTACAGGATAGAGCTTACGCGTGCTACGCGCTTATAGCATTTATACATATAAGTCTTGTTTTAGACCCTATTGTTATAATTTTTTATTACAAACTCCTTGGCAAAGAACAAGTCTAGGTTCATGTTTGACGTCGCCCTGACCATGTTTAAACCTATAAAAGAAATAAATGTGTAGCTCGCCGTTGGCTAAAAACTTTCGGAACAGCCTAGGTACACAGGGTTGGTATGATTTAAACTAGAGATGAAACGGATATCCGGTTACCCGGTCCGGTTATCCGGCCTTAATTTACTATCCGGCCGGATACCGGATAGTGACAAATGTATGAAAAGTACATAAAAGTGATTTTGCTTATCGAAAGAAGTCGCCTCAAAAACCTTATAAGCTGTAATTAATAAAAAAATATTAATCAAAGCAATGTTGGAATTATGTACCTACTTTACTCGTATCGTTAATTTGGTAGGTTAGGTTACATTTCTTTCTATTCTGAGCCGTAGCGGCGTCAATAACATTGTCGTTCAGGTCCTGTTTGACCGCCGTCTTGTAAGGCTACTTGCACCATGATGGTCTGTGGGGCGACGGAGCGAATGCCCGTACCATCGCAGTCAGAGTTCTCTAACTTACTCGAGGATGGGTGTGACTTTGTAACTTCCACGACTGTGGACATTACATACTTTGTCCTATCGAGTGACACTCGCTGACCAGCATAACATGCGCATTTCTGTCGTGTTGTAGTTTTGACAAGTGTTGTTTATTTCAATAATGTAGTATAATAATATTTCCAAACTCAATCAAGGTAAATTATACTGGATTAAAAATACTCATTTCTGTCTATTTAGAGGTAGTACGCAATGTCATTCATCTTCAGTTTAAGAGAATCTTGCACAGACTGTGCTGAACGATTATGAAGGCTAGTGTATAAGCCCGTATTTCGAAACTAAGAATCCATTCGAGGTAGTAAGAATTATTTAATTCCACTTTCAAATTGTTCACATTGAACGATGACATCACGTAAACACATGCTGTCTTTTAATTTTCCACCCCGCCATCAGAGCTTACACAAACATGTTCAGAGACTATGTTCTGCTGAATATCCGGCTATCCGGCTTGTAGGCTGGCCGGATATCCGGTATCCGGCCAAACAACTATCCGTATCATTTCTTATTTAAACAAGTTGTTTTGGTGTTTTAAAGAATGTTCCAATTTGGAACTATAACAACTGTGTAAAAGATTTTAAATGAATATGAATAGTTAATGAAAACGAATAAGTATTTGTCTCTACTAATTCTACTACATACCGGATCATTATCTTCAATTACAACTTTTTCTACTCTGGCTGACACTACCGCTTCCTCAGTTTGGTCGGACAGGATTTCAGCCACTTTCTCCTTGAGACATTCGAATAGAGTATACGTCATGGCACAGCCGAGCCATTGATCAGCTTCTGCATCCACTGTTGACAGTATCTTGTCCTTTACACTGGGTAATCTGAAACACAGCATCAGATAGGTTCAAAATAAACACACTAATAATCTTAACCAGTATTTTATTTGACATGCCCTCAACAATATTAGTATGTTCAAAGTACAAAGTTAGTTCTTATTATCTAAAAAATAATACTTACAGATGCTGATTGTAAAAAATATCAACATTGTATTTAGGTTTTTCAGTAGGGTATGTGGCTCCCCAAGAGATCTCTAGAATGAAGGATTTTTCTCCATCATTGTACTGGAAATAAGGAAAATATTAACAGAATTAAATATTTTATAGTTTGGTGAGGAAGACTATTTATCTCAGACAAGAAGTTTGACCCTGATACACCACTGTTTTGATACTGGCAACCCTCTCATTCATTCTTGTAAAACTTATTTTCGATGTTACTTTGAAAGTTGTTTTATACTCTAGAATAAAAAGTAACCTGACCCTTATTATTTCAGATTCTTAGTATTCCAGACCCTAATTTACCAAATTTCATCCAAATCTGTTCATAC
The DNA here is from genome assembly GCA_907269095.1 of Blastobasis adustella. NCBI lineage: Eukaryota > Metazoa > Arthropoda > Insecta > Lepidoptera > Blastobasidae > Blastobasis > Blastobasis adustella. The sequence continues at coordinate 17,173,440 of OU026127.1, read as the reverse complement.
GTTTAGGCGTGAAGAAGTAACAAACAACACACACACACACAAATTTTAGCTTTTTATAATATTGGTAATATTAAATCACGGTTACCTTATACTGATAGGTTTTTAAATCCACCTGCTTGAAGTTCTCATCACCTTCATAGATTGACTTTAGAACTTCTACTTCTTCAGCCTGTTGTTCTGCATCGTCAGACATTTTGCTGTGACGCCTCTAGAAATTATATATTACATTGTTAATAGAAAAAAACAAAACCAACTTCAAAACTTTATTATACAATACAAGTAAATTAGATATAATTATTTTTAGACTGTGGCACGGCGGTAATGTTCTTAAGGGGTGGAGGTAAAACCGTTGGGGGAGGGGAGGGTTGCTGTATGGCACCGACTGGTGATCCCATCATCAGATCCTGACCTGATGACCATGGGACCACCTGGGAAGTATACCCTTTCAAACAATAAAAGAAATTTCCAAATCAGTCCAGGCATCTTTGAGTAATCATGAAACATACAGATAAAAGACATTCAAGTTCAGATGAATTGATAACCTCCTTTTTTTTTAAGTTGCTTAACAAGAGAGAATACTGTTGACATTAGCTAGCCCACAACCACTTTGTTCCTAAAACCTTTCTATTGAATCACTCTATATATTGTTAAAAACCAAATTAAAATCCCTTGTGTAGTTTAGAATATCTAAGCAGTGGGAAGCAACTTTGCTTACACTGTGAATTCTATACTTTCCGTTGGGAAAGTAGAAAATGCACGTTATTTTTTTTTTCATTAAAATAGCTTAAACCAATTATTTATATTTCAGTTGTCGAAACGTATACATAAAACATAACCTAAAAGTAGTGCCAACTTATAATAGAAGTAATGGCAAAATAGTAAAAAAGCCCCATAAAAATATGAAAAATTGTAATTAATTAGTTAGTAGCCGCAAAAAACCATCACGTTACGTGTGATTTATGTTTTAAATAGCGTTTTAGCAAGTTTTAAGAATAGTGAATACGTAATTCAGTGCCCGAATGTACTTACCCACTTTATCGAATATAAACTGATTCGATGAGGTATAACTTTATATTATTAACTAAATATCTATGCACTGGTGTGAAAAAGAGAATTTATTACCTAAATATCACAAAATAGTGTAAAGCGAGCGAGGCGAGACAAAATGTTGTTGACAAATTTGACATTGACGGGAGACAGACAACAAAGAGCATAGAAACGAGATAAGACTCGACCGACCGACACGCGACACCATCAAAATAATATATTGTATTATGTGCAACTGGAGTGCTTACGGTGCTAAAAAAGCAAGTCGATAGAGATGGTTAGCATTCTAGTCTAGCATTCTGGGCTAGTCTATTAGTATATGACCATAATTTGACCATCTAATGAGACAATGAAATCATAAAGCGTACTCCACATGTCCGCCGAAACTTTCGGCGAAACTTTTGTCGGGACTTTATCGACCCTCTACATTCTCGCCTATTAGGGATGTGGTGGGTGTAAAAACGCGTCGACATTATATCGATTCATCGGGGTAATATCGCTAATCTGCTGTAAACAGGGTCACAGAGGTGATAGCAGCTGCTCTACTGTAATTACTTGATCTACTAATATCCTGGATCATAGTCAAGTGTACCCCGAACCTGTTACGGGAAAAAGCGCTAGGAATATAAATATAAAATCGATCGAATCGAGACTTCAACAACCTATCTCTACTTAGTCTATGAAATAGGCGAGACATGTCAAACATGCACGGGACTATACGAATGTAGGCGAATACTCCCTCTACATTCTCGTGTTCCCGCAGAACTATCCACATGTGGAGTGCGCTTAATTTGATATGTAATTTGACATTAACATCTTCTATCTATCTATACTAATACTATAAAGAGGGAAAGTAGGTAGCACCTATGTAGTATTTAAACTGAGTGAGTGGTGCAATCGAGTATTGTTGTAGAATGGTATAAAGTATGAAGAGTTATCGGACCAAGAGTACTTGACAATATTCATATAACGATTGAATATGGAAGAGATAACATTAATGAATTATGTTAAGGATTAGGTGAATGTTACTACTTTTAACTAAATAGTCTCACAGTTATGTTTATCTTCCACTATTTTCTCTCTAAATTCTTTGAAGCAATTGCTCATATTTTACTAAGTCTTTGAAAGTAATTTTAACAATTTTTATTACTTTACAAAGAGGAATAATATAACTGTTTTGCATTACAACAAAACAGATATTATGTGTATGAGAAACACACAGCGTTGAGTGAAGAAGCTATCTAAGATTTTACCTTAATAAATGATGCAAACATACCAATCAATCCGCATATTACCTCCTTATGTCACCCATTCCAGCAGCAGCGCGGCTTTACTACTTCCATGTAAGTGCGCTGAAACTTGTCATAACATGTTTACCTCATACCAGCAAGAACCTTGCTGCAACGCTGTGTGTTTCTCATACACATAATATCTGTTTTGTTGTAATGCAAAATAGTTATATTATGTTTCTTCGAAACATAGCGTTAAGTGCAGACTTGTTTGATTACTGCTGGTGAAAGAGGATTGCAGACGCTATGTTATCAAATAACTGAAATAATAGGTAAATTTAATGTTTAGTTTAGATATTCTGAAACGTAGAACATTTTAGTATGTCTCAAATACCACGATTCCTTTTAAAATTTTATAAATTTTTATGAAATGTTATCCCAAAAATCAACAAATTATATTGCAAATGACATCAGCAACTATTATAAACTTAACAATAACCATAATAATGTAATGTTGACTCTTATAGAGTTTTATCAGGGAAGTCCTTACAAACAATAGTACATTTAACAGTAATTACACTTAATAGTTAATCACTCCACAACAGTCTCTAGATTTAAATCAGGTAATGAACACCTTACCAAAAGTAAAAATCAATATGAAATCTGAGATGAGTCTGTTTTCCTGCCAACCTGATGACACCACCAATACATATTTCGCACTGAAATAAGCAATAAAAACTAATTTTTAACAAATATAAGATTTTGCATTCATTGCCGGCAGAATCTGTAGACGCTATGAGATAAACATGTTATGACAAGTTTCAGCGCGCTTACATGGAAGTAGTAAAGCCGCACTGCTGCTGGAATGGGTGACATAAGGAGGTAATATGCGGATTGATTGGTATGTTTGCATCATTTATCAGGGTAAAATCTTAGATAGCTTCTTCACTCAACGCTGTATGTTTCGAAAAAACATTATAAAATATATAAGTGATACACAAATAGACCTTACTCTGTGAGCATACGCTCCATTTTGATCTGCTCGCTGATGACTTAGGTTGCTGGATTAAGCAAAGGTGTATACGATGCTTAAGATTTTATTGCTTTAGTGTAAGAAAATTTTTGGCTTATTCCGCCGTTTTCCAGATATAAAAAATCCCGAAAATTTCGGAACTTTTCTTCGGAGTCGAAAACTTGAATATTAATATCGTACTTATTTACATTGTGAACAACATATCAAACAAGCACAGTAATACAAAGTGAAAGGCAAACCATTAGAAAGAAGGGTTTTATTCAGCTAAAAACAGCACATGAAATAATGACATCGATATTTATAATGCATCCATGACAACCACCACAGATACACATCATTCACCCCCCCTTACGATGTCTGATAGTCCTCCAGGTAGGCTGGTGGACGCCTATTTCGCGTCGACCGACGAACTTCTGGTTGGATAGTGTTCTGTTCTACTGCTTGAGGGTCATTTAGAGGCGCAGGCACAATCGGTTCTTCGACCATGGCTTCAGGTGCATCGCTATTGTCGTCTGATGATATAGAGAAGTATTCATCACCTGAAGGGACTGGTGCCAGATGTCTATTTGAAATTGTGCCTTCTCTTCCATCTGGGTATCTGACGTGGGAATAATTAGGGTTGCTTTGTAGGAGATGACCTTTTTCCACAATGGGATCGTATTTGGAATTCCGCACGTTTTTTTTAATAAGGATAGGTCCCGGGATGGTTAGCCAAGCTGGAAGTGATACCCCGTTTTAACTTCTTCAAGGGTGACTAAACATTCTTTCATGGGGAGTGGCGTTTGTAGCTGTGCACAGTAGTGACCGTATCGAGTGTAAGCCTAGAGACAAGACATTTTCCCAGTCTGATATTTCTAACCCTGTTGACTTTAGACTCAATTGAATGGTCCTCCACATGGTAAAATTTAGGCGTTCGACTTGGCCGTTGCCTTGTGGGTTGTATGGAGTAGAACGGCTACAAGCTATCCCAAGAGAAACAAGGTACTGAGAAAGCTCTTGTGACATGAATGAAGCACCTCTGTCTGAGTAAATGTACATTGGTGTACCAAATAAATAGAATATTTCGTTCAGACAGCTAATAACAGTGCCTGATGTCGTGTCTCTACAGGCAAATGCGAATGGGAAACGGCTGTACTCATCGATTATAGTCAGTATGTACCTATTTCGCGACTTTGACGGGAGTGGTCCTTTAAAATCAATATTTAGTCGCTCTAATGGAGCCGTTGCTTTGATAAGCTGTCCCTTGGATGTCGCATACCGCGGTTTAATTTCCGCACATACTTTGCAATTGGTAGTCATTCGTTTTATGGCATTTATCGAAAATGGTAGGTTTTTCGACCGTACCCAATGAGCCATGCGGACAATTCCGGGATGACAGAGATTGTCATGTAGGGTCTTCAGATTATTGACATCCATATTAGCACATACCCTGGTCAGAGCATCAGCAACGATGTTTTCTCTGCCAGGGCGATATATGATATCGTACTTGAAGCAAGATAATTCTAATCTCCAGCGTTCGATCTTTTCATTTTTTATTTTGCTTGAATGAATCTGGTTAAACATAAATGCAACAGATTGCTGATCTATTATTAGTAGAAAATGCCTTCTAATCAAATAATGCCGCCACTTACGAAAATCTTCAACTATCGCGGCAGCTTCTTTCTCAATTGAAGACTGTCGCCTTTCCGAGTCAGTTAAAGAACGTGAGAAATATGCAACAGGCTGACCATTCTGAGAGAGAGAAGTGGCTAGGGTATTTTCTGAGGTGTCCGTTTCCACAGTAAACATTACAGTTTCGTCCACAGCAACTAGGGAGGCTTTTGCAATATCTCCTTTTATTTCGTTAAAAACAGTGATTGCGATTTCAGAGAGAGGAAATCAATTTACTGAAAGCAATGGTTTGATTCTTTCCGAAAAGTTTTGTATCCATCTTGAGTAGTGAGCGAAAATGCCTAACGCTCGTTTTAAGGCCGCTGCATTTGCAGGAGCAGGTAAGTCCTGCTCCCTGGCTTACCGTGGACAAAAAAGCTCAAATGGCGAAACGTAATGCTGCTAAGATCAAGTACCGGGGTGACCCCTCTGATGCAAACCATAACCGTTACAAGGAGCTTCGCAACAGATGTAGCAGACTGTGTAGGGATGCTCAGCGACGCTATATCCATTCCTCTATTCAAAACAGCGACTCTGGTAGGGTGTGGTCGTTTCTCAATTCGCTGGGCATTGGTAAGATGAAAAGTTCAGCACTCCCGTCTCAACTCGACCTTGATGGTTTGAACCGTCATTTCACTCCCTCCTCCTCCATCCCCTTTTCCATTAAGTCCCAAACGCTAAATAGTTTCCCTCCGGGACCGGCTGATACTCCACCTTTCAACTTTGAACCAGTTACTGAGCGAGAGGTTGAAAAGAACGTCACATCTATCAAGTCTGATGCCGAGGGTTTGGATGGTATTAACCGCAAGATGATAATCCTTTGTCTTGAAGTGGTTCTGCCAGTCTTGCATCACATTTTCAACTTCTCGCTAAGCACAGGATCTTTTCCCAGTTGCTGGCGGAGGGCGGCTATTATTCCAATTCCTAAAGTCAATAGTCCTACTGCTCCATCTCACTACCGTCCAATTTCCATTCTTTCTTTCCTGTCCAAAGTACTTGAGCGTCTTGTTCACCAGCAACTAAGTCGTTTTCTGAACGCTCATAATCTTCTTTGTCCTTTCCAATCAGGGTTCCGCCCGGGGCACAGCACGGTCACTGCTCTTACCAAGGTCTCTGACGATATACGCCATGGTATGTCAAATCAGAAAGTGACCGTCGCCGCTCTTTTGGATTTCAGCAATGCATTTAACACTGTCGATTTCGAAATACTTATAGCTATGCTGAGATCTTTAAAAGTATCCGATCTTGCCATTAGTTGGTTTGTCAGTTACTTGTTCGAGCGGCAGCAGTGTATACGCAATGACGACAAAACTTCTCGCTTTGAATCCTTAATGGCCGGCGTGCCCCAGGGTAGTGTCCTTTCCCCTCTCTTCTTCTCCGTCTTTATTAATTTCCTAACCCCTCTCCTAAAGTGCTCTTTTCACCTATATGCAGATGACCTGCAAATCTACTGCCAGGCATCTGTGGACGAGGTTGACACTGCGGTTGCAGCTCTTAATGTGGATCTGGAAACAGTTCTACATTGGAGCCAATCCCATGGACTTTTAGTAAATCCCAGCAAGTCCCAAGCCATAATTATGGGAGGTTCTAGACGGGTGAGCCGGCTGGACTTTGATAAGCTTCCACTTGTGAATTTTAATGGCACTGGCCTACCGTACAGCAAGGTTGTTTAAAACCTTGGTGTGCAATTTGATTGCACCTTGTCCTGGGCTAGCCATGTCACGGAGGTAAGCAGAAAGATTTTCGCTGCTGCGGGCTCACTCAGGAGGTGGAAGAACCTGCTCCCCATAAAAACTAAGGCCGAGCTTGCGCAGACCCTACTACTGCCGATACTGGATTACGCAGACGTCTGTTTTCTCGACATTAATGAGGCTCTCCTTAATAAACTCCAACGTTTGCAGAATCTCTGTGTTAGGTTTGTGTTCGGTCTGCGCAAGTTCGACCATGTTTCGGAATACCGACGTAAGCTTCGCTGGCTTCCTATCCGGCTTAGACGGGATGAGCATGTCCTTTCCCTCCTGTATAACGTCCTGCACGATCCCCGATCTCCTGCTTATCTCCGAGAGCAATTTCGCTACCTAGGAGACGACCATGACCGTGCGCTGCGGTCTGCTTCGGACAACATTCTGTCGGCCCCGTTCACGCTTTCCGGGTACTACTACAACTCGTTTACGATAAGGGCAACTCGATTGTGGAATGATCTGCCAAGGGAAGTCCGACAGTCTGAGTCATTGCCTAGTTTTAAGTCAAAACTTCGTAAATCCCTTTTAGCGAAAGATTTGTGATACTTTATTTTAGTATACCTGCATATGTACGATTATTTCATGTTTTTGGCTGTTTGTTGGTGTTTAGATAAATGCACAACGCATTCTCTTGTATCCTTTAGCTCAACGCTACCTACTGTAATATTCCTGTCTCAATTTCTGTAAAGGTTGCCTGGAAGAGATCGCTTGTAGCGATAAGGCCGCCTTTGCTCATATGTGTTCCTGTTACTGTAACTAATTGATACTGTTATGTTTTGTGAGCAATAAAGTGTTTATCTATCTATATATCTAAGTCAAGTAGCGGCTTAAGCCGGTTTTCATCTGGTCGAATTATATTATTTTTTATTGTATAGCCAAGTAGGTTGATTGTCTCTTTACTAAAGGTGCATTTGCTTTCATTTAATGTAAGATTGTATTTAGCGGCGGCCTTTTTAAATTTACACAGATTTGTGTCGCGTTCTTCTTTGCTTTTCCCATATACCGTAACATCGTCTAAATAAGCGAATGTGCCGTTTAAGTTTTCTTGTTCTATGATATAGTTGAGAGTACGCTGGAATGCTGCGACACCGTTTGTGACTCCGAACGGGATCCTGGTGAATTGATATAACTTACCATTTGCCTCAAAACTGGTAAAAATTCGTTCTTTTTGTAGAATAGGCACTTGGTGATAAGCAATCTTTAAGTCTATTTGACTAAAATAATTGTATATAGCTGCCTTTGCTACTATAGATTCTATTTTTGGCAAAAGGAAGGCGTCTAATTCAGTGTATTTGTTTATTGTTTGAGAATAGTCTATAACCATTCTTTTCTTGTGTAGCCCTCCGGCACTGGCAATTAGGACTTGCGCTCGCCAGGGTGATATACTATGCTCGATAATTCCGTCCTCGAGAAGCCTGGACACTTCTGCGCTTATAAATCGTTCGTCTTCAGCGCTATGGCGTCTCGACCGGACTGCAACTGGTTTCGTGTGAGGGGAGAGGTTAGTAAATAAAGATGCGGCTGGTACTGAAGCTTCTATGACATTGCAGAAACGTAAAGGTTCCTGGGTCCCTCCAAACTCTAGTTCCAACGAAGCGTGGTTCTTGAGAATGTCGTGACCGATGATAGCATCTGCGCACAGATCTTTCACAATGAGAAGAGGTTGGCGTATGTAGTGATGTTTCTCTAGTTGAATATTTACAATACATTCACCATGAACGTAAGAGACGTGACTCAGGGAAGCCAATGTGACAGTTTGACGGCTAGGCTTAATCTTCAGTTTTAGTACCTCAGCCAGACTTTTATCTATGAAACTTACAGAGCTTCCAGTGTCTATCAAAGCCTCTGCTTTAAATCCGTTAATGGTTATAGGTGAGGTTGCCTTTCTAAGACTGCTTGGAGAAGCAGCGGAGATTGCAGACAGTGCGCTATCAGCTTGGATAAGGTCATCATCGGCTGTCACGGCGTTAGCTCTTTGAATTTGCTTGGATCTGCAAACATTCGCAAAATGACCCTTTTTCGAACAAAGTTGACAGTTTTCATTAGCCGCGGGGCATTCAATACGCTGGTGCACATTTCCACCACAAAAGAAGCAACGTCTCTTCGAGTTTGGATGAAAAATAGGTCTTGAAGCGACTACGTTATTAGTATGCGTCGATCCAGGTGATGCATTGAGATTCAAGGATGTACCAGGTGTGGTACCAGTATTACTGAAAGCTTGTGTGTTTTTTTCAGCATCTTCCAGAGATATTGCTAAGTTGATTGCTTCTTCTAGACTCAAATTAAATTTCTCTAACAATCTCTCCCTTATTTTTTGAGAACTGATGCCTGCGACGAATGCTCCACGCATTGACTCGTATTGATGCTCCTCCGCAGTTACTTGCTTGAAGTGACACTCAAGCGCAAGAAGTTTTAGGGCTTGAATGTACTCTTTTACTGTTTCATCAGATTGCTGCTTACGCGTGGCTAACCTGTGTCTGGCAAGTATTTCGTTTCTAGGTTTTACATAAGCTTTCTCTAAGGTGTTGATAGCTTCGTCGTAGGTTGTACAAGCACGTATATAAGAGTAAATTGTGGGAGAGAGATGATTTACCAGAAGATTCAATTTCATAGAATCCTTGGCACCCGGGGCGGCTTCTTCGGATAAGAAATTCTTAAAAGTAAAATACTAATGTGACCATTTCAAATCAGACGCGGCAGCACTTTGTTCTTCATCAAATCGCTCGGGGCGGAGATAGCGCGAACAACTCGCTTTTTCAGTGACATTTTCTTTAGACATGTTGAAATTTGATTCTTCTTTCGGTTCGATAAAATTTTAGCTGATAAATTGATACAAAGTGAAAGACAAACCATTAGGAAGAATGGTTTTATTCAGCTAAAAATAGCACACGAAATAATGACATCGATATTTATAATGCATACATGACAACCACCACAGATACATATCACACAGATACCTACGTGATTTGATGCAGCGTTGACCCCACCGTTTACGGTTTTTTGATAGTGTTAAATGTAGTAAAAAAGTTTATCGAATAGATAATATTGGAAACGCAGGAAATTTTTTACGACTTTATCTAGCGGCTTGATCAGTCCAGTTTCGTATCTCTTCTCTAATATCATGGCAAAAGTTGTAGGTCTTTGGTTGACTGTCAATGAAAATTCGTTACTTCATAAACATTTGAATATTTTGAATTTTTTGAGGTATTATTGGTATTTCTGTGACTGTTATAATTTTGTAAACTTCGTAATATTCGTAATATACTGTCAATATCGTGGTGTAGCAATGAATATCCCAAAGTGTGCTTGCAAAGAAAACCATTTACCAGGACAATCGAAATGTGGCTGTTCAACTTCGTCGAAATTAGCACCTGGTGATAACTTCAAGATTCCAGCCGTTCCTGCTACACGACACCTTCAATACAGTGCTAAAACCAACCAAAATGATAAAGAGCCCACATGTTCGGTAAAGCAAGACCTTCCGAAACCTAGAGATGACAGGAAAAAGCCTTGGTCAATCTCCGATTTTGACCTGGGTCGACCTCTCGGTAAGGGCAAGTTTGGCAATGTTTATTTGGCTCGTGAGAAACAGTCTCACTATGTTGTTGCACTGAAGGTGCTATTCAAGAGTCAAATTCTCGACTGTGATATTGAGCATCAAGTTCGTCGCGAGGTGGAGATTCAGTGTCGTCTGCGGCACCCCAACATATTGCGTATGTATGGCTACTTCCACGACGAAAAACGTATTTACCTCATATTGGAATACGCGAAACAGGGTGCGTTGTACAAATTACTGAAGGAACGCGGGCGTTTCGATGAAATCACAGCTGCCGTGTACATCAAAGATCTGACGCAAGCCCTATTGTATTGCCATTCGAAACAAGTTATCCACCGTGACTTAAAACCTGAGAACATACTTGTAGGGCACAATTATCAACTGAAAATGGCTGACTTTGGTTGGTCTGTTCACTCACCATCTTCGAGAAGGATGACTGTATGTGGCACATTAGACTATCTTTCCCCAGAGATGATTGAGGGTAAACCACACAATTATGCCGTTGACATATGGAGCCTTGGAGTATTGTGTTATGAACTCTTAGTTGGTTTGCCTCCGTTTGAGTCAAAAGAATCACAACAAACTTTTAAGAAAATAAAATATGTAATAATTAAATATCCTGATTACGTCTCGCAGAATGCCAGAGATCTGATTGGCAAACTATTGGTTGTCAATCCTGAACAAAGAATTCCTCTCGCTAAAGTATTACAGCATCCGTGGATAATTCAGAATGCACCAGAAGGTGCAAAGCCAACTTTTGCATCAGAACAACAAATAAGGTGAATATTAATGAAATAGATGCACAGTTATTGTTGAATTGCGTTATTATATTGACCTTATATCATAGTAATAATTTAGTCATTATTTTTAATTGCTATTTTGTTGTTTAGATAATTTTTAATGCCACTTTATGTATTCACTATAAATCTCATGATGGATAGACTTGATGAAAGTGACTGAAAACATTTTAAAAGTAATTAGGTATAATAAAAGTGCATTTTATTGATAATCATGATAAATAAAATAGGTAGCCTTACTTAAAATATATTTAATTTAATTAATGTGATTAATGTTTTTTATTTTTATTCAGGTAATACATATCCAAGGCATATTTATCAAACTTTGGATCTCTTTTCACTATCAGATGCCAATGTATGAATTCTCCAAGCAGGCACATGCTGCTAAGGAAGTATCCAATGCCCAAAGCTACAAATGCTCCATAGAGCTTTTTTAAATTCATCAAAGCTTTTATTTCATTATCAGTTGTATCCAAAGATCTTATGGCATTCATGGCATCATTCAGCCATTTTTCAACCAAGCCTACTTCTACTGTTCTTCTAATGTAACGGTCAGCTAATGGTTTCAAAGGTGAATTCTTATGGAAACCGATGGAAATTGGGATGTTGACCACGCAATCTGCCATTATATGCAGATTACGTTCATTTTCTGCAGTTGCCGGTACCATTTCAGTATCATTTGCGGTTGAATTGGTAATTTTCTCCATGTTTATGTGGCTGTTCTTCCTTTTGACACTTAGATAAGTGAGAAAATTTGAATTATCATAATACGCGTATATGCCTTGCGCCACTTTAGCAGCAGCTTCGTCTGGGTTGTCTATAGTTTCGAATCTCTCGCCGATTTTCTGGCCGATATCATCGAGGGACTCTTCGAAGAACTTCTTTGTTTCACCACCCCAGCCTCCACAAGTAACTTTGCTGTCCACTAGTTCTTTCAATGTGTCTATTGTGACTCTTGGGGCAGGGTTAGCCAGAATTGCGGTCATGCTGGCTCTGTACGAGACCACAAGGAGGATGCAGTACAGCCAATACCAGCCTGTCAGCAGTCTAATTGACCATCCTGTAGGAAGCTTGGGTAGAGAAACGACAAGCAACATCCCGTATGTATACAGAATACTGTTAGCGATTTCGCCAAACAGGTACAGACCGGATTTCGTGTCTGTAAATAGAAGGGTTTAATTAGCACGTTTGCGGCTGCAGTGGTCGATGCAAAAGTTGTTGTAAACTCGGTTTTAGGGACTTGTGCAGTAAAGTGTCTTACTGAATGTAAATCACTACATACATATTATAAAAACGAAGTCCCACGCTGCATCTGTCTGTTCGCGTTAAACTCAAAAACTTCTAAACGGATTTTCTTTCGGTTTTCATCAACAGACTGAGAGTGATTAATGAGGAAGGGTTAGATGTATAATTTGTAACGGTTACTACCCGTGCGAAGTCGGGGCGTGTCGCTAGTGTAAAATAAATTCGGGTAGAAAACGAGTTTTTTCGTACTAGTGAAAACCTCGCTATGTCCTATTCCGTTATGATTATGATCATAAAATATGTTAATTTTTTTTGTGTTATTTACAGACAAACTATAACCAACTTTATTTGAAAATTTCCAATGTAATTTGAAAATTATTTATAATAGGTGAGTATTAATTACCAGGAACTGGGTCTTTCCCCCTCAAATGTCTCTGCTCATTTTTAATCTTTTCCAATTTCTTGTAATATGTCGCTAAACCGAAAAATATTACTCCAGTTATGAGTAACACTAATAGGACTGCTATCCACATGTTGATCCTGAAACATCCGGTACATAATTACAAATTCAAACCCGTACGTTCCCGCATATTCGTCCGTTCATAATAATTATGCAATACCATAGGTATATTTGACGCCACCGAAAAAATTAAAATCTGAGATCTAAATTATACCTACCAAGGTACCTACATTTCCCTAAACACTATTTTCGCAAGGATAGGCATAAACACATTGCTTCACGGTCCTGAAAACCTGTTACCTGACCTTTGTGTGCTGATGTTGCTTCTATCAAAACCGTGGTGGCCAAGTGGTGCGCGCGAGCTTCACTATTTTAAACGAAGCACCGCCGGAGGGCTAATTAAGCCATCGGTCCTCCCAAACCCACCTCCCAAATCCGGTCCAGATTGCAGATATCCTCGACGGCAATAGCCGCGTTCCATCAGAGGGATCGGCCGTCCGTGTGCCTCTCTAGGCAATAAGTCTCCAAAACTCTTAAGCACAATCCAGCACCAGTTATACAGGTGACAACTTGATAGAAAAAAACTGTAGAGGCAACTTACTTGAATGGCAGAATTAGTGTTTTCCACGAGTTATCAGTCAAAGCCTCGGGAGTCAAGAATGTCCAGCACTGAGTCGTATAAGGGATACTCAAGTCGGTCAGCTCCAGGTGGTACGGAGTATACTGCAAGTTTCCTAAAGCTACGTCAGCATGCCCGTTAACCATTTCCCCAAGTAGACCAGAAAATGAACCATTATCCTGTTTCTGACCCCATTTGTGGATGTCAGCGTTGAGTGGCTGATACAGATTCGGCTTGAAGTTCATTTTTTCGGCTAACGTGTTCAAGATCTGCAAGGATTGTTAATAATAGGTTAGTGTGTCTTTATACTTAAAAATCTAGTGGTAAAGGTATCGGACTCGCAAGCGATAGGTACCGAGTTCGAATCCCACTGCCGCCATATATCTGCTAATGACTCTTTTCTGAGTTATGTAAATTTAATTAAACACTCTTACGGTAAGGGAAAACATCGTAATGAAACCTGCACATTCGGGAGGCTGAATATGTAACCATGATCCAGTCTGGTCAGGTTCCCCTGGTAGCAGGGTCACGGAGGTCAGATGGCAGTCGCTCCACTGTAATTACCTGATCTGCCAAATTCTGGATCATGGTCAAGGCGGACCCCGGGCCCACGTGCACGAGAAACAACCGGGACATTAAAGCCAAGATTATCGATGATCGAATAAGTATAACACAGGTACAGGTTTCGGTTGAAGTGAAATAAGTAGTTTAGATTTTGTCTTTACTGTAACTTAAAATAATAAAGCCCAATTAGTTAGACATTGTCGCTCACTTCAATCTCAACGCCACCGATCTTGTTGGTCTCATTGTTCTTCATCACAACCACTGAAGGCACGTGGTCTAAATAGACAACGTTCAGTGATTCACCGTTGAGATTCCTCGTCTTGTCCGCAAACAGCGTCCTGTTGTAGTGAAACCTCCCATTCTTCCAAATATCCACTCGTCTTGGTACAAAAATGCCTCGAATCGGGTTCGGAAAGGGCACAGTGGAGATATCGAACCACGCCTTGCTTTTAAGCACGCCCACGATTTTCTTATGGTGCCGCAGGAAGACGACGTTGACAATGCGCTTCCAGATGTAGTGCAGGTCGCTGTGGAACAGCCTGAAGTCGTGTAAGATGATGAACTTGGCTCTCGTGTCAATTATTCTGTGCCTGAAAATAAATTCTCTTTTGTTACTTGTTCGTTCGTCTCTCGTCATCTATACTAATCAACATATTATAATCTACATTGGTCACTAACGAGGACCTGTAATTGGCGTATTGATTCTAAGATAATATTTATTATGTTTTATATAGCTGTTGGTACTCCAATAAATAAATAAATAAATATACAATATTATAATGAGGAAATGTTTGTGAGATTGTGAGTTTGTTTGTTGGAGGTAATCACCGAATCTACTAAACCGATTTTGAAAACTCTTTCAATTATAGGAAGCTACATTATTCCCAAGTGAGATAGGCTACTTTTTATCCCGAAAAAATAATAGGGTCCCGCGGGATAGTTGAATGTTTTCAGAATACCGAACTGCGCGCGGGTGAAATCCGCGGGGGATTGGCCACATTTTTGTCGGTGAAGCATTCGCCATGCAAAATTAATGAACAATTATTATGCTCATAATCAGCATTAGATATAGCTGATAATGTTGTAATTTAGGTCTGAAGGGGTTAAAACTAGGGACCTATATTACCTAAATATCTATGATCTAACATTATTAGTATCACCACAATATACTAATACTGTATCACAACAGCGCTACCGGTGAGTAGTAGGCAGATACAACGTGTAATAGAATCTGTAAGTGGGTGGTATCACACTTTCTTTTAACTGAAAAGAGTGGACGTCTCACCTGTCTCCAAACCTTAGAAATCTGGTGGCCTGCAGTCCGTTGGCCAGCAGAATAACGTACACATTGCAGCCTACCCTCTTAGCCTCTCTCAGGGATTCCAATGTATCGAAATTGGGAGACAGGAGGTCTTCGTATTCCTCCACTACTGTCTGAAACCATAACATCTTATCAATCATACAATAGAAAATTAAGCTATTACCAATAACAGAAAAGCTTGTCCAAGTATGTTATTGTGATTTTTATCGGTTTGTTTTCCAGTTAGTGAAAATGATTGAGTGAGATGAGTGCTTAAACGGTGGAATTCTACAATGAGCCTGCGCCTTTTGTAGGTAGCCGAAAATAAAAATATCTAAGTAGGTATGCTTTTTTATACCACTAACGTGGCAAACAAAATTACGACCTGTCTAATGGTAAGCAGTCATCACACGTTTGTAGACGGTAGGTACCACGCTTTCATGAAGAACTTCATGTTGTACAGAATTTAGCAATATTAATCTTACCCATAACCAGTCCAGTAAGAGGAGCTAACATTACTATGCGCGTGCACAGAGATGCTCATCTTATACTTTTTTTTGGGTAGATTGATGTGCAGCCTTTTGTACCTACTGGAACCTAAACCACGATGCAAGGTTCCTACTTCCTATATTCTTAGGAGAGTCACACATGAAAGTTCTAAGGACCAGAACCATACCGACTCTCACCAACCCTTGTCCTAATTGGCAACGGTCGAAGGACGTCGCCCGACCAATAGAAGACCTCAAAACCGCCCGTCGCAAAACCATGGTCGCACGACCGTTGCCAATTAGGATAGCGCCTTACCATAACATAAGGCACCGCCCTCGTCCTCTTAAACAGGGCCCCTTCGAACACATTCAAATAAACTACGTCGCTAATGAACGCAACGCAAGTGACGTCACGATGCTTCGTCAGGCCGTTTAGCAGGTCTATTAGCACGTATTCCAGGTCTTTGCGCTCGCGCATACCGCGAAGCATGGGCGACAGGTCTGCGGCGCTGGAAAAGTATAGATTTTTTAAATAGGAGGCAAGGGAGCAAGCGGGTCGCCTGATGGAAAGTGTTCACCGCCGCCACCACCGTGACACCCGGGGGACACGCGCGCCAAAATTTTTCCTTTTCACTATTTAACTCGCGGGCTGGTTCTACAAGAATCTAATTCATGAATCTAAGTTCATGCACAGCGCAATATAAAAAAATGCAGAACAGAAGGTGCTCACTGTGACAACCACTCTAATGCCTGTAATGGCGCTAGCTACTTATCCTTCAATCCCGAACTCAACGATGCAAGCATTGTTGCTTGGGGAGAGAAATAGATATGGCGGTGGTACCCACCCCGGCAGATTCCTCAGTCTTGAGAGTCCTATGACACTAGTCAGGTAGTCCACACTAGATCTGTAAGCCTCTGCAATGCACCCTGTCCTCGGATCGACGCATCCAGTCTCCACTGCAGCCTCTTGCAATGCAAATAGTTACTCTACCTGCTCCTAGTACTCCATAGGGCATTCTACACGCGCTTGCGGAGTCGCGGTCTCCGCTCAAGGACTGTGAGGGCGCCATGGGTTACCCTACGTCATCGAATACAAGAAAAATTCGACCTTCGAATTAGGAGACCCACAAAACAATTTTTTTTTAGTTTTCTCTAACTTCGACTTTTCGTGGCATTAAGTACATGTCCTTTTTTGTGGGTTCTAGAAGTAAAAACAACAAGTCTGCCTCATATCCTTTTGGTAGTTCTGCTTTTGAGCCATATTATAGTCACCAAAAAGAAAAGTGACTGTAATGCGGCTCAAAAACCAAACCGCTAAGAGGATTTGAGTCCGACCGGTTTTTTTCAACCTCATAATGTAACTGGTTTACCAATATTATACATAAACTTTACCTAGCCATTATAAAAGTAGCGAAAAGCACAAGTTTCAACATTTCAACGCTCCTTTATGTAACACAAGCGCACTGCCGAAGAAACGGTTCGCAAATGCCTTTCACGTAGTGCTGTACAGACAGAATGATTGACAGCCCTGATTTGGTATTCCGATTCGATTAAAACGTGGTTCCTTTTTCATGGGGCGGCAGCCCTTGCAAATTAGCTTCATGCATTCGTAATTTACCCTAGTAGAGGGTAGGTAGGTATGTGGGTTACGCGAGTAAATTCTTAGACCCATATGTACTTACCAATACGACCAACATGCCAGTGATCAGCTCACTATTTCTTTTTTATTTGTTATATGGTAGACAAACAGACATGCGGGCCACCTGATGGAAAGTGGTCACCGCCGCCTATGGACATCAGCAACACCAGGGGTGCTACCAATGCGTTGCCCGCCTCAAAACCAAACTACCAAATACCTTTAAGAAAACTTCTGTAAGCATTAAAGTACCTAAGCGACAACGATAATATCTACTGAATGTGGCGTAAAATGGAACTAACATGCCGCTATAAAAACTAGAAAAGACAAACTCACGGACATTATTATCGTTGTGTCTTCTTCTATTGAAACACATTTTAGAAATAAAGACCAAAGGAGGACGCGGACCAGAATATGATCAACACTGCAATCTCCGAAATGTTGTTCAAAACTGTGATCTCCAACCCGCCTACCAAGCGTGCAAAGAATACCTTTCTCCTTTAGAGTAGAGTAATGAGTGAGATATTGAGGTATGAACAAGAGTAATGTCCAGCAAAATGAATTGAATTGATGTGAATTGTGGATGTATGCGAGGCTAGCGAGTTGTGTCAGGATGGAGCAAAATGGCGGTCCATAGTCTCTGCCTACCCCACCAGTGGGACAGAGGCGTGAGCCATATGTATCTCTGTATGTCCAGTATTGGAGGGTTAATACAGGTTAGGTTAGTTATTGACATAGAATAAAAACCTTCAATTAATATTATGTAAATAAAAACATTTATTACATCAAATAACAAAATTGTGTCAGCATGTATATAAAATACGTAATAATGTATAATAAAATATAAAACTTTCATAACAAAGCTGCATGAGTATAATTTGGTGCAGAGTATTCAGATTAACAATATTTATTATCTATTTATCACAACTGTGTATATATAACTCATTTTATTCTACCACAGCATGTATTATTGTATAATTTTATTGCAACTGATAAAATATCACACCATTATATTAATATTTAGTATTTATTATTTAAAAATACCCAAACCTACTTAACCTATAAAGTTTTACCTCAGCCTTACACACATTAAAAACATTGCTGTTAAATGTTGAAAATAAACAGTAGATAATATTTATAAGAAGGAATGTAATTAGTATCAGACAAACATTAAACGTCCTAGTGGAAGGTATAATAACTTTATCCTCGTCATATCAGTCGGAAGACGCCTGCTGCTGGGCATAAGCCTCCCCCAGAGAACTCCACAAAGGTCGATCTTGTACGATCGAGTCAAGAGATAATTACCAGGTCGTCGGTCCACATTGTGGGAAAGTCGTTCTAAGTACCTAATTAATAATTACCTACGTGCATTCACACAATCAAAGTCAAAGCTCTCTGATCTATACTAATATTATAAAGAGGAAAGGTTACTAATAAAATAATGAAAGTTACAAAATTGTATAAATGTTAATTCTAATATTATGCATACCATCACAAAACCCTGTATCCTTACATGTTTGAAAATTTTTACCTGTTTTATTTTGTGAGTTACTTTGTTTTGCTATTTATTATTAATAATAAGTATTATGCACATAATTACAAAACCCTGTAGCCTTACATGACCTAAATACTTTTACTTTTCTTAGATTATAATAAATATGCTTCCACACCGGTAAGCAGCTGTTGTAAACTGTTTGAGATACAGTTTAAATGGGTTTCCAATGTTCTTTTGTGCTCGTATAATGTACATAAATGTTGCTAAAAGTTTCCTTTTCTTTTGTTGGTAAAAGTTTCTTACACGCCCACAGCAGATGTTTCCACAAGTTTACAAATGTCTCAATACCGGTGTGGGAGCCCCTTAACAAATATTATGAATATTACCTTTTCTTGATTTCATGGATATTAATTTAACTACTAACTAATAGAATATTATGCATATCATTACAAAACCTTGTATCCGCAACCACTATGACCTAACCTAACCACCCTTGCGTAGAGATTACCCAAACAAAAAAGTGCTCAGAATTCCCAATACAGTTTTGACTTGTTGACATTTGAGGTTCTACCTTTTAGTTTCGCTTCCGAATCTCAGTACGCATTAAGTATGTACAATAGGTTTAACACTGAAGTTAGCTGATAGGAGGCTGATAGGAAAACGGTAAATATAGCTCTCTTGTCCTTCCAATAACTCTGTAGGAGAGAGCAAGAGAGTGAGTGCCTGCTTTTCGGGGTAGACTCGCTCTCTCTCTTAAAGAGGTATTGTAGTAAGAGTGAGCAGTCTTAAGCTACATTATGCGCAATTTCCATAGTATCGCAAAGTTGTAGAGTGAGATAGGCAGCTCTACAATTTAGATGGCAAAGTTGTAGAGTGAGTGACACCACTTTACAATAGACAGCGAAGTTGTAGAGTAAGTATCACCGCTCTACAATTTAGATGGCATAGTTGTAGAGTGAGTAACAGTTTTACAATAAACGGCAAAGCTGTAGACTGAGACAGCCAGCTCTACAATTTAGACGACTAAGTTGTAGAGTAACACAGTTTTACAATAAACGTCAAAATTATAGAGTGAGTGACACCGCTCTACAATTTAGACGGTAAAGTTGTGAGTGACACCCTACAATTTAGACGGTAAAGTTGTGAGTGACACCCTACAATTTAGACGGTAAAGTTGTGAGTGACACCCTACAATTTAGAGGGTACGTAGGTCTGCCAGTGCACGACGTCGCGCCACCACTCCGGCCGACACAGCGCACCAGGGTATGTCAGCACGTTGTTCTGAATGTGTTTGTAGGCCTGTTGGATATTTATTATTCTTAAGTATGTTGAAATTAATGATCTGAGTGAGTGGTAAGAGATCCCGGATAGGATTCCCGTTCAGGGCAGACAGTGCAATGATGAGTTATAATTTATGTACTAGGACTGTCAGGATGATCTCAAAATTATGTTGGTTGATGAGATAAATGTTTAAAAAGTAAAAATGACAAATAAGCTAAGGGTAATGTGATAATGATATTTCAGCTGTTGTTTTATATTATTAATATAAATTATCGCTATAAAATTACAGTTACGGTGAGGAAAAACATTTGATGAAATCTGCTCACTCAGGCGACTGAATGTGAATCTGTTACCCGGGTCACGGAGGCAGTCGCTCCATTGTAATTACCTGATCTGCCAAATCCTGGGTCACGGTCAAGGCGGACCCCAAGACCCTCGCGCGATCTCAACCAGGACATTATTGCCAAGATGAATATTATATTAGTAGCCTCTTTTATCTACAGTACGAAAAAAAAAACAGTACGAAAAATCTCACCTCCCCATCGCTCTGTCCCAGAACAGACTTGAGGCACCAGTCAGGTGGCGCCAGAGTATCAGCCAGCGATACCGCGGCCGGCGCTATTCTGCCGCACAGGGTCAGAACGCCTGCCCGCAGCAACAGCCCTTGGTCGCCGGCCAGGAAGCCGCCCTGGTGGGTAAACATTGTGGAAATATAGTCAAGAAGCTGTATTTTAGTCTTTTTTCTTTCGAAATTCTGAAGAAATACAATAAAAAAAGATGGTAATTTTTTTACGATAAGGGTTTTTTTTTCATGGCCACCTAATGGAAAGTGGTCACCGGCGCCTATGGATATCAGTAACACCAGAGGCGCAACTAATGCGTTGCCCGCCTCAATTATACCTACTGACCTCTAATATACCTACTGAACGAGCCCATGCATAGCCTCCTTCATCTTACAAGCCATGCGCAGAAGATTGACAACGTCGCATTTTTTAATTTTAGTGTACCTGAAAATTACTAAAACTTTCGTCGCGGTGGTCGTCGTTTAGTGTTATTAGATATTTAAGTGGTTAAGTATATAAATAATTATATGCATTAGTTATGGATAGATTCCTGTACTATTTACCTAACTACCTACTTGCAATTGTATTATCCTAATATTATAAATGCGAAATATAATGTGTGCTTGGTTTTGTACGTAATGGATGTTTGTTACTCTTTCAAGCAAAAAGTACTGAAAGGATTTTAATGAAATTTGGCAGTTATATAGCATATAGCCCTGAATAGCACAAATGCTCCAATTTATCCCGAAATTTAATGTGATTCCCGCGGGGACGGGTCCGGAATGTTAAACCGAATTTTATGCGGACGCCGTCGCGGCCAAAAGCTATTATGAAATAAAATAGTCTATGCCAGTCAAAATTTTGCCCAATATATTCAATATTATTATACTTTTTCAACGCTTCCATTATCGTTGATAATCAAAGATCGTGGCTTAAAGTAGTTGTGATAACTTTTACAATGCGAAAATGTTTGCTGCACAGTAAAGATCCTTCGGTGGGCCTCCAGCATCCTTGGGGAATAGCCGAAGTTTATTTGTTTAATAGAATTACATCTTTTGGAAAGTAAAACTTCGGCCCAGCTTCTTTCCCATTTTTAAGGTTTAATCATAATTTTACTTGCATTTTTCATATGCAACAACGCCTTTGCATCTGTAAGGGGTAAGATTACGATTATCAAATAGAATTTGATTTATGAAATAAGTAGAAAACGACAACAAAAATGGTCAAGGGTTGTTTTTTTAAAAAATCGCATTTATCCAATTTTAGCGCAATTATAAATATATTTACTTTTATTTACCTTCGTAGATGGTCCATAGAAACGCGTTAATTTACAGTTTTATCAATATATTTTTGATTTATCATCATAAAATTCATAATTTTCCCGCACATTGACATGTAAACAATCGATTCACAGCGACGTTGTCGTTCCGTGCTACAGCATGGCTTGTAATATGAAGGAGGCTATGGCCCATGTCATAGTCCAAAGGAAGACTGTGGCTGACAGACCACATCCGAATCGTGCGAGCGAGAAACGTTCTTTCGAATCTTCGCGTGGACACCAACAGAGGGTCTACGTAGTGGCGATGAGAACCCAGAACGCAGCGCGAGTTGTTTTGCAGAGAGAGACATATTGTGCCGATCCTACCTAGTGGAATAATCAATCAATCAATCAATTCATTTATTTGTAAAAGTAGGTAATACATAAGTTGTCATAATTATTGAGTTGTCCTCTAGTTTCGCCCCAAGGGAGCATACAAATATTTCATTTAAAAAATAATTCATAATGTCAAACAATTATTAAACAATGAAATAGGAAATATAAAAATTTAAAAACATGTCAAATTAGAAATTTTCTATAAAGGGTATGTAGAGGATGCTGATGATGTTGTTTTGCAATATATTTCAGGATTGCAACGAGATATCCTCTCTACATTCAGATTTTCATTGAAATATCAGTACAATACGCAATTTATCAAAAATTATACTTACGATGTACAGCGTAGCCAGATGTCGTTCAAGCATGAAAGCGCCGTACAACGCGACCAAATCCAAGAGCACGCGCCGACACGCCTCGTCTTCGAACGCTACCGCCGTTTTGTAGAAGTGGTTTAGTATGTAATTCTGTAATGGAACAAGTGAAATTGACATTTGGCATTCTTCTACACAAACACAATCTATAAATTGGTCGACTATTACTCGTCAACTTGGGGAGTACACTTAGCTGTGCAACGGTACTTCTTTTGGCTACAGTTCGCTAGATACGCTAAACTTAGCAATCAAATCAAAGTGCCAAATCTTGGACGACGGTGGCCATTTTCCATCAGGTCGACCATCCAACCGTGTGCCTCCCTAAGCAATAAAAAAAAAAGAACACGTCCGTGAATATTTATGCTACGCAGTGACAAACGGGAAGACAGCCCACCTGATGGTAAGCGGTAACTGTCGCCCATAACATCTACGATTCATGCATTAGGTTGCAGGCAAGAAAAATGCAGAACCGCAGGTGCGTTGACAGTGAGGTCTAAGATGAAAAGCCTCATGCCTGTAATTGCGCTGTCATTATATAATATTCTCATTGATATTCACTACATTGCCATTTATATTGTGTGTCTACGTCTAGTCTGTATATTATTTCGGAGTAAGCCCATTATGGTACATCCACTGACCTCCCCGTAGACAACAGACAGCGTAACAGCGTTGTAGGTCTGCGAGTCGTTCCTAGCCTCGAAGTTGGTGCTGCCGTCCTGCTTCAGTTGGGACACCTTCTCGTGGGTCATCTTCAGCATGTACGCCGTCAGCCACTTGTAGGCGGTGAGGAGGTCTGTTGGCATTTTTTTTGGGTCAGTCGAATAAACAGAAGGCTACACAGGGGTACAAAGGAAAGTGAGACGTTTTGGTACAGTTATATAAAATAAGACCATCGGTGGCCTAATGGTAAGGAGTCCGACTCACAAGGGAGACGTGCCGTGTTCGATCACGAGTGTCGCCATGTTCTAATGACTTTTTCTGAGTTATGTATATTAGTTGAACACTAACCGATGCGCTTACAGTGAGAGAAAACATCATGATTTCGTACCACAGTTACGATCGTCTCATACCATATCTTTATTATTTATTACTTTCATCCTTCGTAACAACCAGAATTATTCAGAATTCTTAGTCTAATGACATTGGGTACGTTTATAATTAGTTTTCTCTCCGCAATCAAAGTATCAAGCTCTCTTATCATCGCAGACCGCCATTCGTTGGACGTTGAACCTTTTCGCTTGTCCAATTAGTAGATACTTCCTTTGTCAAAGCGCTCCTTACAGCGTTATCAAATTGCAAAGAAAAAATAGATTAAACATTTGATTAATGGGATGGATGGACGGAATAGCAATTAACATGTCGTTATTACTTATTTGAGTACCTACTGCATCGTAACTGCCGAACTGGTAGACCGATTTTGTAGAGTTTTTATTGAAATCTATATGGAGCATCTGTGGCCGAGTGGTTAAGGTATCCGACTTCTAATCGAGAGGTACCGGGTTCAAATCCCACTGCAGCCATGTACCAAAGACTCTTTTATGAGTTGTTTACATTAGTTGAATGCTAACAGATGCTCTTACGGTGAGGGAAAACCTCGTGATGACACCTAAACATTCCGGTGTGTAACCATGGTCCTATCTGGTCAGGTTCCCCTGGTGGCAGGGTCACGGAGATCAGATGGCAGACGTGCCACTGTAATTACTTGAACTGCCAAATCCTGCACCACGGTTAAGGCGGGCCCCGGGCCCTCGTGCGCGAGAGCACAACCGGGACATTAACGCCAAGATGATAACTCTTGAGCGCTGCTCATTATTTACAGCAGGTATGGGTTCCTGGATAACACCCAGTTGCTGTTGATCCAAGTAATTCGGTGGATCTATATTCTTAGTGATGCACATATTAGCAATACAGTATGCAATGATAATCTTTATGGCCTTTCAGAACTCTATTACACCGTTCAATCACAGATCTTGTTTTTGTCAAGGCTTTTGAATACGGTGCCTCTGGGGAAGGATCATCATCCTCATCGTGCTGTATACCCCTTATCGGTATAAGGCATCATAGCCTGAAATGTTTTTTCATAGACTTTGGGGGTCCACTGCATAGGATCATCGCGGCAAAAATTTTGTCTTCGCGGAGACTCGGCGGCTGCCTGAGCGACTTCCAATAGGTCATCGGCGAAAATGATAAAATCATCGATTGACATTATTAAAACAAGCAAATTTTTATCCAATTATACGATAAACATACAAAAATTTACAAGAAAATGAAAAATATCACGGTAATATTTATATCGACTACTAACGACAACTCGATACATATCGAAGGCTAGCAATCGATATTTATCAGCGCCGATAACTCGAGAATAAGCAAAATTGTTTTCATTCGATATCCGCCATGTTTTTGCGATATTTATATCTACTTTCGATATATATCACAAGCACGAGAATTGGCGTCCAGGTATGCTTCAGCAAGTCTTCTTCTTACTGTTCTGTCCTAAAGAGAGAAGAGACCTCTTCTTCAAGAAGCTGTTGCTGGGCTTCAACTGCATTGAGGTGGCGATTTCTCAACTCTGTGGAAACAATATGGTGGTCTTCTCGGATCCTCGTGCACCTGGGTCTGCCATTCCAAAGTCTCCCCAGCCTGTTTTCGAGTTTCTTTGTACTTTCAATTCACCGATTGATGGAGCTTTCTTAAGTTACAACCATCATTCTTGCAGTACGACGCATACTGATGCCTAATTCCAGAAAAACCATAACAAACTTGCATATTATTCAAGGAAGGAGGCATGATAAGTAAAGTTTACGTACTGTAGACACCTTGGCATTGGACTAATATATAAAAACGAAACGTAAAAACTAACACTTCATAAAAGTTGATGAATTATGATTTCAATGCTAAGGTGACCACAGCAACAAAAAGGAGTGTTTTGTTTATAAAGTTTTTTCAGCCATTCCATAAAAGAACGTGAACTATGAACTTTTGGTTTAAAAATGAAATCCTCTTTCTAATCCTTTTTATTTCGTAAATATATCTTGTATATTTTAAAATGTATGCAATTTTAAAAATGTGGTCCTAAGTTTTGACGGCCAGTATCACACTGGCAGGAATAGATCTAGAAAGATCTTTGAAAATAGCTTTTGCTTTCCAAGGTAGGCAAGCTTCGTGATCGGCCGCATTGTCACATACTAGCATTTGCGGTGTCGACGGCGAAGGGCTGCGCGTCTATCGGTCTTCTACAGTTTGCATTTCAGAGTGTGCGAAACAGTTGTAGGACCTCATTCCGCCGGCCTCTTTCCGTCATCACAAAACGCGGTCCGGTCGGACCTTTCATCCTTATGTTGTGAATCTACCAGCTATTCGCACGAGCTGCTTTGGTTCCTTTATAATGCACACGGCTAAGGAATGGAACACGTTGCCTGAGTGTGTTCCCAGATCATTATAACTTGGATGCTTTCAAGCCTATAGTGGTGAGCCATCATCATCACAGCCCGTTACAGTCCACTGCAGGACTTTGGGCCTCTCCCACGAAAGGGGAGGTTATTGCCATAATCTCCACGCTTGGCAGGCGGGTTGGAGATCGCAGTGTTTAAATATAACAATGGAAAACGCTGCTGCCCAATTTCCAGACTACGGAGACTCTTGATTTTTGGCCCCGAAAACATTAGTCGCCTTGTACGACACCCAAAGTGTAAAGGGTTGGTGCTATTCTACTCTGCCGGACACCACACGGCTAAGCCAGGTGAGATGGCGGTCAAATGCCTAACCAGTTTATTGAGTAACACATATTAATACTATGTATTTTTAGCTATAAAATGCTATAACTTTTGTTAGTGTAGGTCTTGCTGGTTGTCCTAAATAAATAAATAAAATAAAATAAATCAGGACGGGTTTCATAATTAGTCATATTGAAGTGAAGCTAACCATGCATTGGTTGCCGAGTTTTCCTTAGTCCGCTCAGTCTCAAACCTGTTCAACTGAATCGCTAGCATGTCCCGTTGGCAAACTTTTGGTGCAATGAACTGCAGTAGCAAATGTATCGAGTCTGTTGTGCAAAATGCATGCCGTGTTAACGAAAAAATTTAATTTCGTTCTGGAGTGTGTGATACATATTTTTATATTAATTATTTACTTTACCCTACTTTAGGGTAAAAAATACGGCTTTGGCTACTAGTGGTATTCACCCATAATTGAAATTTAATTTCATCAATTCCAAAGCAATGTCAGATATTACCATGATAGGAAGTGCAAATAGTAACCAACGACGATTATAAAGGAGTTTGTTTTGATTGTCCTCACCTTGAATCCGCTATATTTATGCGAATGATATTATGGCTGGCATCGAGTGCGCCAACCAAGGGTTTACAGCCCAGCATTAAGAATGACGGACCCCTGACCACTAGCTGACATAATGAGATAAAGCGTATAAAACGTAATGTCCTAGCTAATTATTTAAATTCTTAAGGTAACCAATTTATTTATATGTATTGCCCCTATTAAACGAACGAACTCTAGGAACCCAAGCGAGGCCATTGGAGATGCCGCCTTCGTAATCTTGCCACTCTGCAGTTAGAGCGGAGCAGCAGTTGCTGGCGTGCTGCTATACATTCTTTGGCCTTTCTAACATGTTAAAGACAAAGCGTTGCCTGCACTGTATTACCCGAACAGTTTAAGGACGCCTCCTAGGCAAGATGAACAGTCTGTATCAGGGTATGCTCCAACTTTGCCCGCGTCATAACTTTTACCACAATAATAATGATAATGATATTTCATATCTGACTAAGGATGTTTCGCGACAGCGCTCCACCATCAGCCGCATCGTTCCTAATCAGCTGGATTGACCTGGCAACTAAAAATTGAAAAAAAAAGAGAACTTACTCTTCGGCTCGATTATCTCCTCCTCGGTGCTCCACGCACACTTCTGCTTCAACAGCTGGTCTGCGCCCTCTAGGAATCCGAGCGAGCCCAACGGAGAGTCCGTCTTCGTGATCTTGCTTCTCCGCTGCCAGACTGAGAGCAGCCAGTTGCTGGCCTGCTGCAGTAAGAGGCTGTTCTCCCCCTCGTATGTGCAGTTCGCGTCGTTGTCGTTGCGCAAGTCGCCGAGGGCCGCAGCTGGAATTCATTTATTCATTTTACGTTAGTATTTCATCATCACAGCCCGTAACAGTCCACTGCAGGACTTAGGGCCTCTCCCACGAAAGGGGAGGTTATTGCCATAATCTCCACGCTTGGCAGGCGGGTTGGAGATCGCAGTGTTTAAATATAATACATAATGTAAAATGCTGCTGCCCATTTTCCAGACTACGGAGACTCTTGATCTTTTGCCTCGAAAACATTAGTCGCCTTGTACAACACCCATGAATGTAAGGGGTTGGTGCTATTCTACTCTGCCGGACACCACACGGCCAACGGTTAGTATTTATTCAGTAAATAAAAAAGTTTCAGTTATATCATACTTTTAATAACAAAAGCAAAACAGCAAACAGGACATCTGAGCCCTGTTTTAGAACCGCTCGCCTCTAGTCGAACGGTTAATATATTTTTTATTTTCGGCATGAAAATTTCAATATTTTCCTAGTTTTGTTTTCGGCGTTGCCAATGTACTTTAAAAGGAATTTATTTAAATTGCCTAAAATAAAAACTATACGAGGCGAGCAGTTAAAAAGGAACCTCTGATGGAAAGAGATCACCGCCGGCCATTGACTTCTGCAACACCTGTAGAGTCGCGAATGCGTCATCGGAGTTTGAGAAACAAACTCGTTTCCTAATTAATATAGTAATTCATATAGTGAGGACAGGAGTCTTCTTACTAAAAAAAATACCGCAGCAGATGGCGGTCTGATGTGAAAAGGTATTCGCATTTTCATTCGGATACAATATCACATGTAAAATTTTAATATCTGTATCACCGGAGATTCCTGGTGTGTAATCCTGGGTTGGCTACATGATATTTTTTTTTCAATATAGTAATTACATACAATAATTTTCAAAACAATCCAACACAACCACAAGTTCGACGAGAACGAGTTGTGTTCGTATATATCCACCGGTGTGCGAGCAAATACTCCCATATTTGTTTCGTTTAGCATAATTAAATATTTACATTTATGTAAATAGGTACCTACATATTCCACATTACTAATATGAGTATCAGTTTTGCTTAGTATGGTTAGTGTGTAGGATTGTATGTTTGTTCTGAGAATATAATTACTTGTTACTAGCTAGCCCGGCGCGACTTCGTTCGCCCCCTACTCAACTCTATACTACTCTACCCTAGCCTACATTACCCCTACCCTAAACTTATCATCTGTTTCCTATAACACAGGGTATCCTACTTTGGGAAGTCCCATAATTATTTGTAATTGATTGTGCCCTGACAAGCAAAGCAATAAAGATTATTTATTATTAATTTATTATCATTATACCAACCTTTCAGATACCCGTGCCCCCCACAGCATTCGCGACAGTTCTGTATGCCGTCGCGCGACGTCCAGCCACAGACCGGCTTCACGGCCGACGAGAGCGCGTGGATCTCCATCCCGCGCTCGGCTTCGTCTCCTGTCTCCACGCCTGGGGATCAGATAGAGTAGCATCAGCATCTTAATCGTTATCATCATCCTACGGTCATTCCCGGCTTCTGCGAGGGTCAGCTCTTGTAGTTGGAAAGCGCTTTTAAATTTGTGTATTGGGTTCCTGCCGGGCCTTTAGGAGTGCGAGCACAACCGGTATATTAGCGCCAAGATGAGATATGTTCCTGTGAGGGTAAGGTTTCTAGTGTTCCATGGGGTTGGGATTTGGGGAACCGTGACTTCGGTAATGGAGAGGCATTTGTCTTTTTGCTACCCAGAGCCACGTGTCCCTGGGTTTTAGCGTGGAGCATTATCGCAGTTTGTCTAACAATAACTTAAAAGACAGAAAAAGCCGGATAACGCCCAAGCAAGTATACATATACTCAAATATTTTCTAAGCTAATGATCCGATTTTAATGAGACTAGGCTAAGAACAATCTCGATTGAACTAGCTTTCAAATGGAGGAAACAGCATCCAAATCGGTCCATCGTTTCGGGAGCCACGATGCCACAGGCACATACCTCCACACATGTACACACAGAGCTACAGATACACGGTCTCTTAGCGTAACACTGAATTAATTTTGAAGTTCATAATTGCGATGTACTGTAGAACTTATAACCCTTTTTTTTGCTTTTTGTTGGGGATTAAAAAGTACCTAACAGAAGCGGATACGGTACCGGTCTTGAATGGAGAGTAGACCTAGTAATTACATACCGTATACCATAAAAAGAATATTTCATTAAAAAGTGGTGTTTTGGCATTTTACAGGTGACGACTGCCATCTAACCCGCACAAACTGTTAGGAATAATTTCGGGTAATGCTTAAAACATAGTCAGCAAATACTACGCTATTATTATACGCCAGGTCTGCATAGAGCTCATATAATTTGTTTTTACTTTTATGTATTGCTACTGTCGCCCAATCGCTAAACATAAGTTTGCTGTTAGTTGCCTTCACCTTTAGTTTGAATGTAGGTAATGTAACTATTACTTTTAATTTTTGTCATAAGTAAAACTAAATTATAATATTCATTTGTCTATTTTTAAACGGTTGTTGTAAATTGGTACAAAGTTAATAGTATTTTTTATCTCTTTCCTCATCATCAACATCGTCCTAGCGCCTATCCCGGCCTCTGCCAGGGTCCGCTTTCCTACTCAATCTCCTCCACTTCGCCCGGTCTTCGGCATCCTCTCGTCGTAAGCCGTTGGCTCTCGCATTCGACTCAGCGATGTCAATCCATCGCTTCTTGGGTCGCCCACGGGGCCTCTTCCCTGATACCAGCAGATTCAGGCACCTATTTTCCACGTATCCCTGAGGCTTACGCAACACGTGACCAAACTGCGATATCCCTCACGCCAAGGCTGCCACGGATGTACTCGTCACGTACTCGATCGAGTCGCGTAACTCCGCACATCCACCGCAGCATTTTCATTTCGTTGGTGTGGAGTTCGCGAACGTGTTTCGTCAGCGCTAGCCGTGTCTCGCAGCCATAGAGCATCACCGGTCTAATTATACTCTTGTATATAAGCCCTTTGAGCTTTATCTCTTTCCTCATATTAACATTAAATACAGCTAGTTGACCACAATGATCGGATTATAGTTTGTTTATTACAGACTGGCTACATGCCTGAATTCCACAGACACACTGTCTAGACAAATTGATGTAGTACTAGGTATTCTGGTAGGCTAAAAAATAAGTCGATTAAATTATGACTTAAACAATGTTATTAGCCTACTAGTATATTTACAAGATACATACTAATAAATCGATGTTAAAATTACCATACGCTACAGTATTCTATAATATCCACAATTTATATTAACAATACATATTTACGTACATGAATCAGCTTGTTATTAACTTTACAGTTTTTAATAGCATTCGGGTTCGTTTAAGTTTTTTGGACAACTTTTCTTATTTTTGGATTTTTACTTTAATAATCGGAATCATTCGTTTGAGGTAAAAGGAATTTCAGAAATAAAAATTATTATGTTTTATCATGATAATTATAAGTAAGATTGTAAATTTAAGTGAGAATGTTTGTTAACTAACTTTAAATCGTTATAGATCCTAAATGGTCATTTTAAATGAAAAATGGTAAAAAAATCTTAAAATAATTTTTCAATACTTCGGTTTTTTTGTCGACTTAATTTTTTTTATTTTGTTTACAATGTGGCGGAATTCGCCATATTGAATTTTTATTAATATCATGTTTGCAGTGACACTTGCACTATTAAGACAAATCGATAGACGTAAGAACCATCAAAATACTCTCTAGAGTGTTATAAAGGAACAAAAATACATACATGCATACTCGTACATAGGCTGATAAACACATTACCCTCCTTTGCATCGCGCAGTGGGGTAAAAAGCCGATTCGCCCTTTTTATAATTCTCAGCCGTGGACGCGATGGATGCCATTTTTTCATGCCACTTTTTTTTACTTGATGTTTTTTTGGGGCCCAGACTCCCCCGCGAGCATGTGGACTAACACATACACACGTCAATTACCCTTGTAGCTACGCACAACATCGCAAAAATATCAGGACGGTTTTAGAAAGAAGCTGTCACCAAAATATAGTATCTAGCGTCATAGTCTCACGGAAATTTAAAAGCGTCTTCATATATTTCCATACAATTTATTCCCTGTAGTAACGTCGTATTGTGGACGACGATAACATCGTCAGGTTACAAATGATAAAGGCATGTATGGAAACTAATAAATATAAATAAGCCAAACCGTCTGCAAAAATTTCCTACCACATGTAATATAGAGTTATACGCGCTATTACGAATAAATAATTTAAAACCTTTCATCACAGAGACAAAGATAAACAAACAGTCGAATTCTTATTCATAAAATTATGGGCACGTGTATTTTTTTCGACTCAACCTCTACTCGTGGCCTCAGGGCATCGCACGCTGCTACGTTGACCTTGACCCTCCCGGTGGCAAACGATACCATTATCATAAGGCATTCCATATTAATCGATGTACGTTTATATTTCTTTTTGATATCTTGCTGGCGGAGAAAAACACTCGCGAGAAAGATCCTGGTATGTTCTAGCTAAACTTAGGCGGCTCTTAAGGCGCCGATATGCCTAAGCATTTAGAGTTAGCAGACTTAGCGAGTTCGTAGACTTGTCGCCGTTGTCACTAAACTTAGGAATCGGCTAAATTCTTTTTTATCTCAATTTGGGCTGATTGGAGGTGTCCAGAACATTTCCGTGCTGGACGAGAAAAGACTTTATGCGAGTCCAAATTGAGATAAGAAAGAACTTAGGCGATTCCTAAGTTTAAAAAAACGGCCATTAGCGAGTTTAATTTTCACTTAAGGTTGGTGTTGGCGCAATGCTTTTTCTTGTTAGTAATATTTCAATATCGCATAAAGTCTTTTCTCCTCTCGCTCAAGCACGAAAAGGCTGTTTGACACTTACATAAAAACTCCCTACAAAAACTAATATAGATGCGATTTTTTAGGCACCGAAAGCGACTTTTTCGTAGTGCTGTTTCACTGCGCTCAGTAGTCCGTAAAATCATGTAGAATCACTCGCTACGCGCGTGACTAGATTATAGACTACTTCGCTAGTGCGATATAACGTCAACATTCGCAGTTAAACATAACTTTTTTATATTAGACTAGCCAGGTATTTGACCGCCATCTCATTTGGTGGTACAATATCTTAGCCACAAAATAAAACCAGTTTGTGACATAGCTTAGGTACATATTTAAATAACATTGTGGTATATTATGTCCATAAAGTCACATATACGCTACGATACTGACACATCTGTTTTGCGTCTTCCACATCATGCTCACTAGTTGTACAAATAACATTTCTTGTGCTAAAATTTCGAACTTTGGAACGCCCACCTCACCCATGAGGCCCCAAAATTCATGACTGGAACTGATATAAGTGGGGTTCTTTGCCACCTTAGTGGTATAAAAAATATATACATATAATGGTAGGTACAACAAAGAAGCAAGCATCCATGAGATCCATAAAAAGTACACCACTTGAGTTTAGCACGCGATCGTCTTGTTGCCGTGGTAATCAACTCAATCTATCCAATGGGCTACATCCATGGTACAGTCGCATTCATAAGTGCATGAGCACTTTTAGAAAAATATATTTTGTAGCTACTGCCTTGTTAACAAATGGAATTGGGTAGTAGAAGGGCCTATTAGCTGTCCCTTAGGCACCAATAACTCATGCTTATACTGAAAGATCTTTAATTTAATAAATCAAAATTGCTTTATTTTTCCATACTTTGTCTTACAAATTATAAGTAATATTTTTTGATAATACAGACTCATAATCTCATTTTTAATTTTGGAAGTATTAATGTTTATTAATTAATATTATTTTTTATTAATATAAACTACTAATATAAAATTTAAATTTAAAAACTATAAACTTTTTGAAGTCAAAAAACCATTGCGACTTTTAAAAGGAAAACTGACAAAGTGATTTTGAATTGTAGTAAAAAGTCGACTTTGATAGTATTCTACTTTATTCCCTTTATAACAGCATACTACATACTATAAAACCTTTTAACAGCTGCACAGGAATATTAATTTTAAGGTGGTCATGCACTTATGAACGTGACCGTGCATCGGTAACGCCAGAGGCCCCTTGGGCGGTTCGTGACTCAGACACGCAGATCACACTATTTTTTATAGGAACAAGCCAGGCATTCGACCGCCATCTCACCTGGTAACTGACGATCAAAATTATAACTTTGTTTCTCTGTCTGACCAAGCGTTTCTTATTACGTTTAATCCCCACATACGAGTGAGTAGCGCAAATATAATTAGTAGCCGGCATTCATTATGGGTTATTTAACAAGCGGTAACTGCATTTGAACGGTAATTTTACAACACAAACGTTATGTAAACTGCAAATAGTTTTATTTAGCAACGAGGGATAGATAACCCTGGTTTTATTATAATGTACGGCAGGACAAACAGGCAAGCGGGCCACCTGATGGAGAGTGGTCACCGCCGCCTATAGACAAACGAATGACACGTGGACCCACCATTGGAGTTATCAGCAACACCTGGATTATCACCAATGTGCTGCCCACCTCTAATGTACAAAACTTATACTAATTTTAAGGGCTTAATAATTATTATGAATTTGAATAATGTATTTTTTGTATTGGTATATATCAAGTGTGAATGATGGTTGCAGTTGTTTTATTCTAAGCCATAGATTCACCAGAGATATTTAAAGTTATCATAACAATCTTGTAAATAATGTATTTCAATAAAAATTATTACTTGACACATTGTACGCATGCTGCGTTGCTATTGAAATTTTGAGGGGAAAAGGAAATGCGTTACGTTCCAACGGTGAGAAGTTACGCCGATTGCTCCGCAACGATGCGTACGCGCAAGATCTCTACTGGTATATTTCGTTTCATGGTAAACCACTCTTGGATAACTTGGTCGTTTGAAACATTGTAGGCAAAATGTAAGGATTGGTATAGTATATAGGTATTATTATTATTCGTATGGCAAAATTACAATATCGGTACCGAGAAACACATTTAACTACAACTTTAATCCAGTATGCATGTATATAGGTATGCAAAGTTATGAATCAAATTAATATTGCATCTAAAATCTGGTGCTTGCAACTTTGTGGACGACGAGGCCTATAAAATGCCCTATTTCAGGTCACGGTGGTCAAGTAGTGTGAATTTCTTGCGAATCCACTGAGAACGTTTGACGTTTCGCATGATTGACGGACAGACATTCCTCAATCCTCCTAGAGGACCCGGCGCGACTTCATTCGCGTACATCTACTTCACCCCTACCTACCCTTTTTTCTTGCTTATAAATCTTCCTCTTGAATCACTCTATATATTATTGAAAACTGCATTAAAATCCGTTGCGTAGTTTAAAAGATCTAAGCGTACATAGATACATACATACGTAGATACATAGGAACAGACAGTGGTAAACGACTTTGTTTTATACTATGTATAGAAAGATAAATAACGCCTGTGATATTGACTCGCTAGCTAGAGAAGTACACTGTACCGCAAATAATATTGCAGATGTTATATAATTGAACCTTAAATTGGCCTTTAGTGGAGCATCCGTTGAATTGACCATCATTGAATCGAGATAACATACCACCAACTCGACGACACGAGTCATAACATACTGGCTAGAGGTCGAAGTAAGTCATTAGTACATTTTTCTGATGTTTAGCACACAATACGTGGACCTGGAGTTTTAGGTTACCTAATTTTCGAATGACCCCAAAGGTCTCAATGACAATACATGTCGCAACTACTTGCTTTCAAACGCATCAATTAGTTAGTTACGACATTTCAATTATGTGTAATAACTTAATAAGGATGTATTGAAAAGTATTTATATAGTATATCAGTTATCTAGCACCCATAGTACAAGCTTTGCTTAGTTTGGGCTAGACGGCGCTGTGTTAATGTGTCCACGATTATTTATTACATTTGACAACAACGTTGATGTTTCTGTTGATGCTATGGTTTCGGCTTTTGTCTTCACTTCTGACTGATTAATCACTTGGTTAATGACCTGACTGGTTCAGTCAACAGGTCATCTACGATCTGATTTAGGATATAGGATCCTTCTGTCCCTGGCCATAGGAAAGGAATTATCGGGCGCAAGTTTTAAGAAATCTTCCTTGCACGTGAATCTACACGGATCCATATTGTATAAAGATAATACACAGACCGCCCAGACAGAGTTATTTGTAGAAAGATATTTTATAAAGAGGTATCTTAATTTATTTTAGACTGGAAACATAATCAGAATAATCCGAATTTAAACGTACCATTTTGAACAACTGCGCTCCCAATACCTATAAGTAGGTACTCACTCTTCACTAGGTCATCAATATTGTTTATGTTAGACAGTTAAGTTTTATATTGTGTTTCTTTTTGTAGTTTTCTATAGCCTTAACATACAACGAATAAAAGATAAGAAGTTAAACAATTTGTGACAAAAGTAGATACATGAGTAATCCCAAAGAAATTGTTCAAGTTATCCCATGTTAGTGTGTAGGTATAAACAAGCGCTAATGAGGTAGACAGACAGACATGATACGACATGATAATGACATTTAAATTAAAAGCTGCAGACCATTTACAAGATATAATTAATTGTTTAATTACATACAATAAAACAGCGATAAGCTAATAGTAATAAGTCTTTATTCATTAAAGGCCTAAAATATACAAGCAGTGACTTAGAACTTAGGTAATTCAACAGGTAAAAAAGTTTTTACGCAAATATAAAAAAAAATATTGAACAGCCTAAATGTAAAAACAGACACGTGCTCAATTAAATCTACATTGTTACCGTAAAAAAAATGGATACCGTAGTATCTTATGCGGTCTTTGAAAAGGTGTACAAAAGTTCGATATTTTTCGTCTCCTCTTCGGTCTGGTCTTGGTCTCCCCATCCCCACAGATTCCTGCCACCGCCTGTCCTCTTCGACCTCGCGATGATGACGTCATTAGGGATAGTCTTCAGGTCGTACGCCCAACCGATCTTCGCGAAGAAATTGATGAACTGAGTAGCCGCGTTGAACTTGGTCATGCCGAGCTCGGACGCTTTGTAATCGAAGGGGAACACGTGATGGTAATTGTGGAAACATTCACCAGACGACAGCACTGAGACCACTGTATTTTCTACAGCTTTTATGTTCTTGTCAAAGGGTCGATTGCCCCATCTGTGCCCGACACTGTTCACCAGGAATATGAGATTGAACGTGAGAGCGTGGCGGAGCATCGAGCAAATGTGCCAGGCATTCACAAAGGATTCACCCCAGAAATACATAGGCACGGCGGTGGGAATAACGTAGCACCACAGTCCGATCACTAGAATGGAGTACTTCTGCTGGAACTTCAGCAACGGATTGTTGTGTATGTCCTCCATAAAAATTGTTGTACCTTTATTCGTAACGTCTGGATGCTCTTGAACCAAAAGCCATCCGAATTGCGAGAAGAAGAGCCCTCTGTTGGAGTTGTGTGGGTCGCCGTTGGTGTCAGTGAATTTGTGGTGGATGCGATGGTATCTAACCCAATTGGTTATTGTGTCCATGAAGGCGATGCTGTTCATAATCACGAGTATTATCTGCAGCGGCATTTTGGCTTTGTACGATCGGTGGCACCATAATCTGTGTGCCCCGGCTGTGATGCCTACCGTACCGCACTGGAGTAGGAAAAACGACCATAACAGCGTTTTCCATTGCACGTTATTGGTGAAAATTAAATATATTCCATACAACGCCGCGAGATGCAAGTAGCCGTAGACTGTGCAAGTATGTTTCAACCATGTCGGTTTGAACTCATCAGTTTCACTAACTTCTGCCGTCGCTCCCATCGTGGCACTGTAATTTCAATTGCGAGTGAGACCGTGTCACTCGATGCACGAGTCGAGTTACAACTGTGGCCGTACCCGGCACAAAATAGACTCCGCTATTTATAAATGGAACCGGTACTTTTCGATAGAACGCTATCGCAGACATACCTTCCCGGCATCGGATTGGTGCCGGCTCGCATCGCGCGGTTTGTGTGGTACCACACCACAGCACAAGGAAGCGGTAACAGTAGTAACAGTACAACATCTTCGTGTGAACGACCGGAATCCATCTTTTATTTCTACCGAAACGCGAGCAGGTTTTTCGTGTTGTTATGTGTGCATCCGTCATGCTGGCGATTGATTGATTTTATATTAGGTATAGCTTTGAGCTTGACTCTACAACTATGCAACCGCTCAAGAGCAAATTCTTTTTATTAAATCAGAAAAAAAAAATTATAGCAAGCTTTTATCGCGCGTTCTCTATGTTAAGTCAGAATACTCGTCAAACGAGCCCAAACTCGATGGGTTTATGATGCGTAGTTTAGGAGTTCCTTCGGCCACCTTCAGTCTTTATCATCTCATCAACTCGTGGTATCATAACATTGCATTATCACTTGGGTCTAATTTAACTTGCAAAACTTTATTATGAACAAACACGGTGATATGTAAAAATAAATAAAGGGTTGTAAAAAATATGAGATTCCACCAAAAACACTCCTGCAAAACTTAATCTGTTAATGAAAAAAGAATAATACTGATAGAATAGTAAAAAATTTACCAAGTGAAATATAGTAAGAAAGGAAGAAAAGAGTAAAATTGCCAACGGCACCATGGATAGTTCTGATATACCTACTATCGCTGATAGATATAAACCCAGCCAGGCAATGTAGATCCACCGCTTCTCTGCGACTTCAAATCGTATCGACAAATTATAGGCAGAATAGCTGTGTACTGAGCTGCGTGCGAGTGCCTCCTTTAATAATATTGTAAGGGATGTGAGGTTGATTTGTTTTACCCTAGTGTTGCGGCAGCAAGAAGGCTTTTTGTTAATTTTTGTTTTAAAAACTGTTTTTCGAATTAGCGTCTGAATTGATTGTATTTTTGTTTGTGGTAGTTATATTGGAGAAAAGCGTTCGATTATAATCGAGGATGTAACCGATAATATTTAAATCTATGTTTATTTCTGATAATCTGTAATTGGCTTCTGGTCCGAAAGTGTGCCAACGGTTTGTTTCACATACTATTGTTTTAATTTTAGTTTCGTTTAAAGATACATTTTATTACAAATTCCTTGGCCAAAATGGCTTGGTCTGTCCCATACAAGTCCCTACTACTACTGCTATTTAGGTAATATGGGAAGCATTTCGTGGCAAGATCTATTATGATTATATACATGCCTTACTGTATAAAAAATCACCTTTTAATCAGCGCATTTGGTGAATTGCCCCTATCACATGCTATTGTCATTTATTGATTTTATAAATTTAAACGTGATCAAGGTGTCCTCAAACGGAGCCTAGACTAAGGCAACCGCCAACTGTAGTTACTCCAGGAAACGTCATCAGGGTGAAGTCATTATTGGAGAAATGTCACAACATTAACACGCATGAGGTTCAGGATGAAATGAGGATTAGATCCCAGGTAGTTTCCACCATTTTACATGAACTTCTTAAGGTTAGGAATGTTGCATTTCAAATAATAGTCCAAAAAGCAGGAAGGCGGACCCCGGGCTCCCGCGCGGGAGCGTAACCGGGATTTAACGCCAGGATGATGATGAGTCCACTTTCTCAGAGAAGAGCAGAAAGTTACTTGTGCCAATTAATTATGCCTAATTTCTATGGTCCGTGAAAATGATGGAAACTACATTTGCCCAGTAATTTGTGGATTGGGAATTAGACAGTGGAGAAACAAATATTTTTTTATAAGAACTAGACAGGGAACTAAGATTTGATCACATTCCCACCTGATGAAAAGTGACAATACGACAGAAGATTGAACATGCGTTATCATGTTTTAATAGTTACTAACACATCATTGTCCATCACATTAAAATATAATCAATACAATAAAAATAAAATCTGGAACCAAAGTTCATCTAACGCAACGCGTACGTAATGAATATACCTACATCGAACATTTCATGAGCATACCCTTATTAACTAGTGCCTAACAAACATCATAGCGACAGTAAGTGTACAGTTGGGTTGCACGTTTGTTGACCAAGCGCACGTTAGTATACTTACAAGCATACAGTCGTGAATACTGTCGTGACGTGACCTACTACTCCTTTTCGCTGCGCTGTGACCACAACACACACATATTACTTCGGGACGGAGCAACATATGAAAGGGAACAACACACCAACAGCCAACATGGTTACTCGTTCACACTGGACCAGTAAGTTGGCGAACCAATAGCGGCGCTGTATACATACAAAACACGTCGTCCAAATACGAAACACTTACAAAGAATGCTAGTTCGTTTTCTTGTCACGCGATGATTTATACTTACAAACTATATCGATGACAGTTGGGTGCATCGATGCATAACGTTTGAAATAGCCACAACAATATGGTATTACAAAGGCAAGCAGTGCAACAAAGTCACGCTTAGGATAATTAGACGTGTATTTTAGTAGCGATAACCGATAACTGTGTGTGCCTGTGCGCAGCTGGTTGCGCTTTACCGATAGGACAACATGTTTCTTTTACGATTCATTATCGGCTGGGCGCCACTGTACGTATTTTGTGTACGGTACAGTGGGTAAAGCTGTTACAAGCTTGAAACAACCTAACCATTGGGTGTACATATTTGAATAAATATGATTTATCAGAATACAGTAGACACGATTTTAACAATATAAAAGTGCCATGTAATTAACTTGCATGCAAGACGTGTCCAAATATTACGTACCTATATCTAAATGAACTACACTGGCCGTTAAAGCTTCTTTAACGGGCTTCTTTCTGCATCAGCGTCGCTTCATCACCCATATTTACTACAAATGACCCTACATGCTCATTAAGGATCTGTTGAGCATATCTTTCCCCACTCAGGGTGCTATTTTCTATGGCCACTCCGCGACCATCTGAAGAGATGTCAGCCCATACAGAGTACAGAGTCCCTACCTTACTGGAAGCAGAATAGAATGTATCGTTCACTAGGTCGCCTGTTGTGTCTTCGCCTTCCATCGGAAGTGAATAGTGAGTATCTAGACTCATCTGTGAACAAAACTTTAGTCCATTATTCTTTACCCCACTGTTATAGGTTCACGGACGTTTGGGGATACATGCTGGCATTTTGGGGCTTTAGGTATGCTTCAGCAAGTCTTCTTCATATTGTTCTGTCCTAATGTAGTCTCTTCGGGTCTGAAACAGCTGTTGCTGGACTTCAACTGCATTGAGGTGGCAATTTCTCAACCCTGTGTAAACAATATACCGGTCTTTTCAGATCCTCGTGCACCTGGGTCTGCCATTACAAAGTCTCCCCAGGTGGTTTTCGAGTTTCATTGCAACTCCACTTCACCTGATGGACTGTTCTTAAGTTACAACCACCATTCTTGCAGTACAACGCATACGGATGCCTAATTCCGGAAAAACCTTGATTCTTGCACATTCTTCACGTGAAAGAGGCATCATAAGCAAAGTTTACGTGCTGTAGACCTTGGCATTGGAGTGATAATTCATCTCTAATCATTCGTCAATGTATGTCAAAATGCAAAAACGAAACGTAAAAACTAACACATTAAAAGTTGATGAATTATGACTCTAATGCCAAGGTGTCTACAGCAACAAAAAGGAGTGTTTTTGTTTGTAACATTTTTTCAGCCATTTCATAAAATAACATTCTCGACTATGAAATTAAAAAAAAAAATGAAATCACCTTTCTAATCCTTTTTATTTCGAAAATATATCTTGTATACTTTAAAAGTTAATGCGAATTTAAAAGTGTGGTACTAAGTTTTGACGGCCAGTGTATATATATTCAACATCTAACCTAAAATTCTAGAAAATTCTTAATATTATAAAAAGATTGTAGTAATAGCAATACGGTCGTTCAGCTTAAATCTCAAAGAGTTCCCAGACAATTATTTTATATCTTCAGGAAGCTGATTACAAAGTATATCTATATAAGAAATACATATATGGACAATATTTTTCTTATATAGATATGTCTTTGCAAGCTGTAGGTTTATATAACCTGTTATTAATCCTCGGCTTAGTTTATCTTTGTCTTATTTCTTTTACCGACTTAAAGTAGTCAGGGTTAGATTCAACAAAAACACAAATATCCCTCATTACAAACAT
This sequence comes from Blastobasis adustella, assembly GCA_907269095.1. NCBI lineage: Eukaryota > Metazoa > Arthropoda > Insecta > Lepidoptera > Blastobasidae > Blastobasis > Blastobasis adustella. The sequence goes on along the minus strand of OU026127.1, from coordinate 17,131,463 downwards.
GGAAGTGGCAAAATGTTACGTTTCCTTCTGTACGTAGCTTTTCCAACTTCAACTGAGTTGCCCCAAAGTTGATACTTTAGTACAAACATATTGGTGGTTGATGGTTTGATAACCATAGCTTAAAACCGATAATACATGCCATGATAGGCTTTTAGTGCAGCTTCGGTTGAGACGGTCTGTTCTTTTTTAAGGGCAAACACAAAGCGTCATTGTAAGCGTTGAGGTCATAGTAAAAAACTTAGGATTTGTTTGCTCTATCAGAAAATGATAAATTTTATTTCGGGACGCCATTTGCAGATTTTGGGCCAAAAATGTATGAAACGTGAATGACATACTTCATAATTCATCTAAAGATAGAAAACTTAAGTGTGACTGTTTTAGTGATGCATAATAATACTAACTAGCGCATTTCTCCGGCGTTAACGTCGTCGTCTCGTCACGATAGCCGACAGTCGTACGTACTTTCACACTCAGCACTTTTTTAAGTAGTTTACATAGTAACTTTTAGGAGCGGATTAGTAAGCGAGAGTTACCGGGTTCGAATCCCACTGCCGCCATGTACCAATGACTCTTTTCTGACTTATGTACATTAGTTGAACACTAACCGATGCGGAGGGAACCGACAGGGAGGGAAAACAACGTGATAAAGCCTGTACATTCAGGTGACTGAATGTGTAACTATAATCCAAACTGGTCAGGTTCACCTGGTAGCAGGGTCACGGAGGTATCAGGTAATTACCTGTTCTGCCAAATCCTGAGTCATGGTCATGGAGGACCCCGGGCCTTCTTGCGCAAGAACACTACTGGGTCATTAACGCTGAGATGATTATTTATAGTTTACGTAGTAACTTTTTCCTTTACTCTTAAAAGGAAATCGATCTATAGAACATCGGTTATGGTAACCACTGGTTATCGGTTCGACGAATAGGTATGTCTGGCCGGTTATCCACCACTTTAGTTTTCTGCCGAATAACTTCGTTCAATCATGTTTCATGTCCTTTTGAGAAATGCTGGATGAATGGAGAAATGGGAAAAGCATAGCTCACAGCACACAGGTTTATTAGTATTGTTGAAATATACCACAGTAATGTTCTGTAGACTTACCTACTTACTAAAAGATATAGAGTAAATTTTGTTTACTAAGTATCTGCGGTTGCCTGGAAGAAATCGCTTTAAGCAATAACACCGCCGGTTGCTTTTTCTTCTTTGCCTTTGTTTTGCTATTTATTATTTGTGTATAAGCAATAAAGAAGTTTCATTAATTCATTCATTCACTCACCATCGCACCTTAAATATCCCTTAAACGCCAAATAGCTATCTCAAGGTCACAAGCGTTGACGAATGTGTGTAATAGCGAACGTGTATTAGCAGATAATTCGGTACAGTGTACAATTCCACGGGGCATGCGGTAGAGTCGCCATTTCGATACAATGAATCTTCTGATAGAGTACACTTTCTGATAGAGTGGAAATTTTAATATTGTAACCATATGAACCTAAAGCGCTGGCAGTGACTGAGGCGCAAAACTGAGGATCGATCTAAGTGGCCCGCCTTGGGTAGGCAGTTCAGTAGTGGACTGCAGTGGGCTGGTGACACACATACATACATACACTTCACACCTTTTCCTGTAGGGGTAGGCAGAGACCACATTGTTCTACTTGCGCTCCTGACAAATCTCTCTAACTTGTTATACATCCATCAAGCTTAACGTCGCTTTAGGGTACTCTTGACCTAACTTCTTTTTTAAATATCTCCGATTTTATCGTGATATGTACGGATCGGTCTTTCCTTTACAACTCTTCCATTCACTCCTGCCAATAATTATATCATTTTCGTTATTCTCTTCTTATTCGTTCTCTGACCAAACCAACTCGGCATACCTTTCTTCATCCTAGCCACTACATCTTCGGGGCTGGTGATAACAAGAGTTCAAAGAATATTGGTTTTTATAATGAACTAGTGAGGCATTTGACGGCTATCTCAGGAGATGCAAACAAGGTTTCTTTTGTTTCTTATTTATGTAAATGACAGAATTTCCGTCCTTTGTAAAGAGATACCAACATATGAATACGTGAACTAACGCTATTACAGAAGTGCTAAACTTGTTTACGTTTAATAATACTACTGAATGGCAAAAAGAGAAAATGTTTAAAATTTTCCTTGAAATATGTTACATCAGTGCCCACTAATGTATAAGTAAGAGGCAAAAATTTTGATCTTGTTGATTCCAAAGTATTTTTAGGCTTAACGCTAGATAGGAGATTACAATGGGGTCCTCATATTGATAAATTGGCGAAAAGGCTAAGTAGTTGACACTGTATGAAGTGAGTGTATCTATGTTTATCATGCTGTCTTCTATCGCCGCACTGTGAAGCTTTACGATTTTCACGCTCAGCAACAAAAACGCTGCAAAAGCTGCCGAATTGGATAGATGAAGCTGAAAATGCGAGACAATCTGCTAAGGATATTTGTTATATACTTTTATTGTTACGAGGATCGAGGAGGAGGAGGTGGAGTAGGTCCATTATTCGAATAAAGGCACGGGCAGAATATAACGAATAAAAAAAAATCTTTCTAGATGATACTCGTATTGACGTACTTACCCGGATCCATAAAGTACAAAGTTTACTTCTCTAGCGTCGGGCTATCGTGCGATAATGGGATCGCGATGTTCACTAGGTACCTACACCGGTGTGTATTTCGGTGGTCTTATCCATTTTATTATGACTACTTATTATCATAAATATAATACAGATAGATGTATGATTTATTATAAATACCGGAGCGAAGAAATCTTTTACCAAAGTAGCAAACACTGTAGCAGTTACCATTATCAGCTATGGGAGTTTGCAATATCAGAAGTAAATAATATGACTCGTGTTGTTTCCGGGGGACTAGACTAGACTGTGATAGCGTCGTAGGTCATCCTACGTCATCGAGGACAAAAAAAACCACTTTGTAGGGATAGTAGACGTTTAGGATACCAATAAAACGTTGGTTCCGTGCACAACAAGGCACAAATTTTTTTTTTTTTTTTTTTAGTACTTAGTTTATTGCACACAAAAATGGTAACAGAGACATGGCAAATATATACACATGGCATAATATATGTACATGACACAAACGGCACTACTTATTTCTAAAAAGAAATTTCTTCCAGCAGGCCTACAGCAAAAATGTGATGACTGGAAGCAGTTTAAGACGCGCACAATAATAATAAATAATTACGTACATAAATATTTAATTATTAAAACTAGACTATACTATCGATAAATTTCTACATAAATACCTAACAAAATATATACATATATAGATACATATATACAATACATACATATATACAAAATATTAGACAGAGAGAGATAATGCTCTTTTACTCGCTTTTCAAACATCGCGATAGAGGAACTATCACGTACTTCATCGTCCTTTTTTTGTTACCCAAACACCGACTTTTTGTAGCGCTAGTACTCACATATCTTTTTATGTGGGTTCTATAAGTAAAAAAACCGGTCGGCCTCACATCCTCTTGGCAGCTTCGCTTTTCAGCCACCAAAAAGAAAAGTCACTTTACAAAATAAAATTTGTGCTAGGTTGTGCGTTTTGTGGGTCTCCTAAATGTCTACTATCACTAAAAAGAATAATAATCTTGGCGTTAATGTCCCGGTTGTGCTCTCGAGAACGAGGGTCCGGGGTCCGCCTTGACCATGATCTAGGATTTGGCAGGTCAGGTAATTACAGTGGAGCGACTGCCATCTGACCTCCATGACCCTGGATTGGATCATGGTTACACATCCAGTCGCCTGAATGTGCAGGTTTCATCACGACGTTTTCCCTCACCGTAAGAGCATCGGTTAGTATTTAACTAATGTACATAACTCAGAAAACAGTCATTGGTACATGACCGGAGCGGGATTCGAACCCGGGACCTCTGGCTTACGAGTCGAATCTGTAACCGCTCGGCCACCGACGCTCATTAAATGTCTACTATCACTACTCGTGGAATTTTTCTTGTATTTGATGACGTAGGCAAACCTACATCACCCTCACAGTCTATAAGACAAACCTTTTCACTGTCTTCTTAAAGATCTACGTGCTGGAAAACAGGAAGAATCCAGCTAGGGCAAACTCTCCACAATCCAGTGTACCTACGCGAGAGTTAGGTCCTTTGAGTGCAACCGCAAATGTAGTGTACTCTAGAAGAGCAGACCATGGGGTGTGAGACAAGATTATCGTCCAGTCTTTACTATGGCGTTTAAATAGTTAACAAAGAAAAAAGAATATTTTTTTTCGTCATGGTTAAAGTAAAGAGAAGTTAGGAGCGTCGGTGGCCGAGTAGTTAAGGTATCAGACTCGTAAGCGAGAGGTACCGGGTTCGATACCATCGAGCACAACCGGGACAGTGATGATACGATTATTATTTATTCATTTATAAAGTATAGTAAATTGCGCGGCTCCTAGGGGTCGTAGCATGATTTAAGATAGTCTACAATATCCTTCAAGAATTGGGCTGTGGATTGCGAAAAGACATTTCCAGCGATCAGCTGGTAAGCGGGTTCAAAGGAAACCGGCGAACCGGAAAGCTGTGTTTCTCATAATACATCCCGTCGCGATACTTCGACGGGGGGTATGGTACAGGCACCTGCTCAGAGCATGCGACGGTCCGCAGCTGTGCCGGCGATAACCCCAGCACAATATTTATAAACATTTGATTGCGCATCGCGCCACTATTTGACCCAAAATATACTCAATATCGCCATGCGAATCCCTCGTGACCGCACTGTTGACAACTGATGCTAATCAACGTATTGTGAGAATAGTAATTAATTCTGTATAAATGGTAGTACGGCTCGGACCAAAAATGTCGATAACAATAGGGCTGTTGGCATTTTTACTGCGCGGGCGGTCTGCGAGTCATATTTTCATTAAGCAACAATTAGCAACAATAGTGGCGTTAAGGTCCCGGTTGTGCTCTCGCGCTCGACGGTCCGGGGTCCACCGTGACCATGATCCAGGATTTGGCAGGTCAAGTAATTATAGTGGAGCGACTGCCATCTGACCTCCATGACCGTTACCAGGGGAACCTGACCAGATTGGATCATGGTTACACATCCAGTCGCCTGAATGTGCAGGTTTCATCACGATGTTTTCCCTCACTCCCTCACCGTAAGAGCATCGGTTAGTATTTAACTAATGTACATAACTCAGAAAATAGTCATTGGTACATGGCCGGAGCGGTATTCGAACCCGGGACCTCTGGCTCACGAGTCGGATACTGTAACCGCTCGGCCACCGACGCTCTAATTCCATAAAGTCCATTTAATTAGATCTCATTAAGCGATTTAATAAATGGACAGGTAGGAGTCATAGCTTCAATAGGCTATTTAAAAATAGATAGGTAGGTAAAGTAGTGTAGAGCTTTAAGCGGACTACACGCCTTCAGTTTTAACTGCACAGTCTAGACTGGACAGTCAAACTGTTCAGTTAAAACGTATGTGTGTTGGCAAAACTGAGAACTGTGCAGTTGAACTGAACGGAAAATCTAACCTAAACGAAATTTCATTAGATAAAACTGTACAGCTAAAACTGTGCAGTTAAAATTGTAAGTATGTAGCAAAAACTGCGCAGTTGTTGTGCTAATACGTTTTACTTTATCCTTTTACGATTTTTAGAAGCGAGTTACATGAGTCACCGAAATTGCTGTCGATTGATAACATAACCTAAGCACGTCCCCCATGGGCGACTCGAACTTATTACTTAGTAGAAACCGCTTAGTGTTGAAATTCAACCCTTACTGTTGTAAGCATAAAACTATCGACCCATGTAACGAACTCATTTTAAGTAGTATCACCGAACTCAGACTGGAGGACAAGGTCAATGACAATGAAATCATTTTCATTAATTAAAACACGTAGATTTGTAAAACAAATTCTTTATTTGGTAATTCATTGTTATTTTTGTCCTTTGTCAATACTAGTATAAGTACCTATTACGAGGTACATAATCTTCGGAACTACACTAATTGTTTTGCCTAGGAAGGCACACGGTCAGACGGCCTACCTGATGGAAAGCGGTGCATAACTCAAAAAAGAGTCATAGGTACATGGTGCCACCTCTCGCTTACCATTCGAACACCAAAACGCTTTAAGTTTTCAATGTCACACGCGCGCGCTTAGGTCCACAGTCGGGACTTCGGGAGTGAACCCGAAACTATTTCAAAGAATAAAGAAGACGACTGCTACAGAATTGCGTCGGAATTGAGACAATTGTGAACAAAATAGTCTTAAAACTATAACATTTTTTTTATGCAGGAAGAGCAAGCGGATCACCTGATGGTAGAAAAGTAATCACCGCCGCCCATGGACCATAAATATAATATAAATAAATATGCTGGCGTGGAGATTATGGCAACAACCTCCCCTTTGTGGGAGAGGCTCGAAGTCCTGCAGTAGACTGTTATGGGCTGAGATGTGATGTGAATGTGAAATATGCTTGGACAATTCACACAGCAACATCTAGCGCCACAAAGTTTGTGTTAGGAATGCCAGCAGAACTAATAAACCACTTATATAATTTTAAATACATACTTATTAAACATGCGTAAAATATTAAAATGAATGATGTTAAATAAGTTAAAAATTTATGATTTATAAGATCGTAAATATGATTTTGTCTCTTTCTCACAAAACAAAGATAAGTAATCAAAAACAAATTTAACCCTTCTGTTCTTTAAATTACGTAAACAAATCCATAAAATAAAATAATGAAGTCATCATGCTGATTGTCAAGGCTTATTGATTGTTCTCTGGCTCACCACGCTTACAAATGTAGGCGTTTTTAACTGCGGCGACAAAACCATGCTACAAGTTACAACACTCCTGTATTATTTTCAAAGCAGCTTAAGGATGCCAAAAAATTTCAAGAAGAATGCGTATAGGAGATTTTACATTTAGGGTGTCAAAAATAGTATACATATAAAAAATATGGTATCCTTTATTTATTATTTTTAAACATATTTTTTTACAATTTGTATGACAAGCTTGTCGAGGATCCCTTCGCTATTCTACCGGACATACCTAATAAAGTGGTTAAATGTTTTTTAAATTACGATATATGCTTTTTATTTAAGGAAAAGGTGTATTATTTTGCCAAAAAGCGCTTATTATACCCAAAGAAAATGTTGCCGCTGTATTGCTAAAATTCTGTTGCTGTTGAAAAAATATATAGAGATTTGGCTACTATTTATTCTTCCTACAGGATATATTGTATCTAGATCCAAAATATAGTAGGATACTATATTATATAGCAGATTTGGCAACCCTAAAGCAAGTTGAGTATATCCATCGCAGACAATATACAGAGGAGTGGGAGTACATCAAGTGTGTTGCGCATAAATTACTTAATATTTTAAATAAAACCGTCGTTACCACGCCGGTGTTTTACTAAACATTGATTATACTAGGTATTCATTGGACATGGCATTATGTTTTGTAAGAAAACTAGCTAATGCCGCGACTTCCTTTTTACAAGCTTTTATTTAACTTGCCCTGTTATAGCTTTTTAAATAAATAAATAAATAAATAATCGTTTATTTACCATCTTACACAAAGTTCAAATGAAAAATATTTTTTCATAGCAAGCGTTCTATATAATCAGTCAGAATATTTGTCAAGACTAATCAAACGAGCCCAAACTCGATTGGGGTCCCGAGCGGATTCAGCGTTGTGGGCACGGTGGGCATGCCCACAACCCTAATTGAGGGCCAAGGCTAACGTTGTATAGAAAAGTTGATTGTCTTATCATTACCCCCAGCTTTTAAGTACCAAAATATCAAAAATTCGCGCTCGCTCCACTCGCTCATTCCTTGATTTGTTTTATTTATAATAAGGACTATTTCTCCCATCTTTTAATTGCTAAAAATCTTCGGAACTGCGTTACAAACTCGGAGTTCGCTGCGCTCGCTTATTCATTGAATTACCTTAGTTCCAGCTCCAGCTTCTAAGCATAAAATTTTCGAGATTATTTCATGCAAGCAGCGCTGTATGTCTAGATAATTTGTGCGTTTTTGGCCAGTATCCGTGAAGGAATAGCAAGACCCCGAAACACTTTGCTACAAAATAGACTCGCACTTGGCTGATTTTCAGGTGATCATACCCACAACCTTTTTTAGGGGCTGGATCCGCGCTTGCGTAGTTTAGGAGTTCCTATGGCCACCTTCCATCTTCATCATCAGATCAGCTCGATGGTATCATAACATCGCATTGTCACCGAACTTACACGAGTGTGAAAAACTTCAGCTCAATCGGAAACCGGTAATTGGGTTAAATTTAACTTGCAAGATTTTATTACGATCTGACATCGGGACGTGTGAGATCGTAATAATCTTGTAATATGTGCTTGTTTTAAATAAATATTTCTGACTTGAATTTTTATATTAGAACCTACACTACAGCGTGAAGAAAGTTTAACTTAACCACTATGTGTTATTAAACACAAGTTACAACACTCCTGAATTATATTCAAACTAGTGGACTCGACGCAACTTCGTTCGCGTACACCTACTTTCTTACCTACACTTGTTTTCTTGCTTACAAACCTTCAACTTGAATCACTACTTAGAAGATGTAAGGATACATAGATGCATAGGGACCGACAGCGTGAAGCGATTTTGTTTCATACTATGTATAGATGGGCAATTCAGAAACAACACAGTATGCTTATGCAGGCGTTGTTAAACTTTATTACGACGAAGCAGTTGGTACGATAGCAGTACTATAACAGGACCACGATAAGTCCGAATTGATTGACAGTAGTATAAAATGTGGATATGGCATTATTGCCAGATTATTCTGGGGATAATCTGTCCTTGGCAGTCCTTCTTGTAAACATTCAGATAGTTGGCTTGAACTTGTACTTTTAGTTTGACTAATTATTAATCATGCTGAAAATTATCACTCTTACTTCCTTTTCAATTGTTTTGCCCGTTATTGAACAATATTTTTCATAACTCACGAAAAAACAATCCTACAGAAATCAAATTGTTTGTTATGACTTTTATGAATGACGTTCTATTACTTTTAAAAAACATTTCATAAGTTGCCATACAGACTTTTTTTTTAATAAGTGATTCGGACTTTGCGTGGTCTTATTATATTAAATATTACCTGTCACCTAGATTTATACGTCGTTTTAATATCCTTGACACTCGTAGAAATACATTGCGGTAGATCGGTATTCAGTCTCATAGTTGCATGATAATGATAATGCATTCGCGTTGCTAATGAGGCAAATATTGTTATAACTTATTATGTATCAATAAACTGTGAACTGGGCGATAACAATATCTAGACTAGTACATAGTAATGGTATAACTGTGTAAGTAGATTTCTGGTAGGTATGGTAATTACCATAATAAATTATAATATAATAATTGCATGTGGTTCATCGTTATTGACACTTGTAAATTGGTTTTAAATTGCCCATAATGACCGATACGTATATTTGTGATAAGTCAAGTATGGACTTCATGCATAGTCTTAATTTTATTTATAGATAGTGTATAAAAGACGATTTTATTACTTTGTCTATTCCTAATGATAAAGTACCCTACGAAACTCGGAAAGAGCATAGAATAATATTTAAAATCTCTTTAGGAGTTTTGTAGATTACCTGAAGCACCTTTTTCTCATTAGGTTATCATACTGCTAGATGGTTTGATACTTAAAATTTTAAACCGCAGTTTTGTTATTGGCATTGCAACTTTGAATTGTACAAGTTATAACTAAATTTCATTGCTGTAAAACTGTATGGAAATAAATAAATAATAATAATAATACAAGGTTACAAAATATAAACAACACTTTTCAATCGGATGTTTACGTTTTTCACACGCGTAATATATTCACAATAATATTCAGACAAAACAAAAAAAAAACAAGCAAAAGGAGGGATTATAAATAAGGTGTTTATTTTTAATCCCTCCCGGTGGCTTTCTTAAATCTAGCCAGCGCTATGAGTGTTCAAAGGCAGAGTCTAAACCACAATACATACTGAACGTTCCGACGACCTATATGACCAAATCCTACCGTAGCTGAAGTGGTACCACACCAAGCAACCCAGCAAGCAAACAAAGTGGCCAATATATATACCCTACCTAATCAGATCAGAATGCTTGCTCCCTAGTCCCATAAAGCCTTGTGGTACCTAACGACCCAACCTACCTAACCATAGATACAGAATATATATAATAACGTAACCAAACCACGATCTAATCTGGTCAGGTTCCCCTGTGAGCAAAGTCACAGAGGTCAGATGGCAGTCGCTCCACTGTAATGTTATCTACCAAATCCTGGATCATGGTCAAGGCGGGTCCTGGGCACTCGTGCGCGAGAGCACAACCAGGAGATTAACGGCAAGGATTTTTTATTTGTCTCTACGAACATAACCATAGACCTAACCTAATCTTATTAGAGCCCTGGAACAAGAGCAAAGTCAAAACACATACCACCATACTCCGACAATGATAACATAAACGAGCATATATGGCACATTTACAATCATCACGACGTTGGACATCGATTGCTGCACGGCTAGAACAAATGTGCCCGTGACATAGCTCGCGTTTCGTACAAGGATCATCTTTTCCATCTTCTCAACTGGTTCCGAAACTACGGTTACGTGGACGGTCGAAGTGGATGTGCATTAACTACCTCCGACATCGACAACGAAATAGTTATTTGTTTTCCATAACATATAGGTAATTATTTACTAACCTGTGACCTTTGGGACTCTGCCTACTGAGCTAAAGGTCGGGCGTTGAGTTCGATCTCTATGCAACACAAAGTCACTGTTGTCGTCACAGTTAGGTGCACTACTTAACCCGAATCCTGCGTCGTGAGTATGAGTATATATTATGCCGAAACTAGATATGTTATGTCATTTACCACCGACCAGTCCTACCTATCTTCACCATATCATAATTGAATACCGGTCCCGAAGTCAAGTACCGAATCTCCGCAACTTGACCCAAATAGCAGGAACTAACGGCAGTCACTTGTCACCCTAAAATCCCGATCTACCTCAACGGGCTCTGTTAAGACTGAGGAATCTGCCTGGGTGAGTACCACCACTTCATCTATTTCTATACAAAATTTGCTTTGTTGTGTTCCGGTTTGAAGGATAAGGTAGCCAACGCAATTACAGACGTGAGGCATTTCATCTTAGTCCTCACAGTGACAACGCAACTGCGGTTCTCCATTTTTTTGTTCGACGGTTAGGATGACTGTTACCGCTTACCGTCTGCTCGTTTGTGACTGTGTAGAATTAAAAAAAAGACGAACATAATTAGACCTGTAATGCTCTATGGCTGCGAATTCTGGCTGGAGTTGATGAAGCGTGTCCGTGAACTCCACGCCAACGGAATAGAAATGCTGCGGTGGATGTGCGCAGTTAGGCGACTCGACCGAGTACCTACGTAACGAGTAGATCCGTGGCATCCTTGCCGCGAGCCGTATCGCGGATAAGATTGAGGAGGCTCGCCTGCGGTGGTTTGGTCACGTGTTGCGCAAATCTCAGGGATTCGTGGGAAATAGGTGCTTAAACCCCGGCGAAGTGGAGAAAAATGAGTGGGAAAGCGGATCCTGGCAGAAGCTGACCGCAATGATGATGACGATGATAAGTATACCATCTTATTCTTCTAACTGGAACATAACGCAAGCATTGTTGTTTGGGGCAGAAATAGATGGTCGTGGTGCCTTTCCAAGACTCCTTAGGCTTGACAGATTTCTGGATTTCATTCTGGATTTAAAATTACAAATCAACCATTCTATAAATGCCAAAGTTTGTAACGATGAAAGATTGTGAAAGGTCACGCAAAATCGATTGAACGGATTTTAATGAAAATTGCAGTGTATACAATACAGGATACAAACTTACCCCAAAATGCAATGTGGTTCCCTGCACAACCGAAATTTATACGGACAGATCGCCGACAAAATCAAGGGGTTCGATTTTCGCGCTGTGACATCTCAAATTCGACATTTTCTATAGCCACAAATCTGTATTAAAACGTCACGGAAGTTGATCTTCGACAATATACGACTGTCGAATATAGTTGAGAAAATATTTTTAGGCTGTAATAGGGATTTCAATGTCATTATTAATGAAGATTCGTGGCTAGGAAAAATGTCGAGTTCGAGATGTCACCACGCGAGAATAAGGCCCCTAGTCATTGGAAGAGATATCACTTACCCATCATGCGGTTAATGCTGATCTGTATGTGTATCTCGCTGAACCAGTTGGCGAATATCCTCATTGCGTACGTCGCTGCCAGGTATGGTAACAGCCGGATTTGCTACAAGAAAACCGTTGAGGTTAGTTCTACAAATAAATCCCTTGACTCCCTGGATGTTGCCCGGTGTGCCTGGAGGGCAACACTTTTTGTGTGGGCGACACTGTCGAAAAAGTTCTTGTCACTGTCAAAATAACGACGTCCTATCTAGGCTGAAATCCAACTGTCAACTTAGAGCGTTCGATTCTGTCCAATAGGATGAGGTATTTTGACAAATAACATTATTCGCCAGTAGCGCCATCTAGTGGAATTTCGAACTCGCGATATACCTCTTTATTTACAGACAGTAAGCGATCAAACGTATTTGCTAAAGAATTCAGGATACTGTTGCTGCTATCCCGAACTCAATCGCCAGAGGGCAATAAAGCGATCCACACGAGCCTTAGCGAACATTGACGACGCTCTGCAGAACCGGTATAGGGTAGAGCCGCAACAGCGCCCTGGGGATCTAAAGAGGCCTCATTAGCGTTTCATGATTTGTTCCATTTTAATTTGTCACAAGCTTAACTGCATCGTCGCTGTTGTTGAAATTGACATGACAATTCAAAATGGTTCCAGTATTGGCCACAGATCATATAAGATTGTGGCACTCTAATATGAGTCATATGAAACGCTTTGTGGACTTTGTAGACGCCCTGAATGCATTACTATAATAAATATAATATAAATATATATATGCTTGCACAACTCACACAGCGCTTTCTAGCCCCAAAGTAAGCAAAGCTTGTGTAATGGGTGCTAGACAACTAATAAACTACATATATACTTTTAAATACATACTTATTATACATAGAACACCCAGACCCGTAACAGAAATTATAATTCATCATTTAAATTTCTGCCCGGCCGGGAATCGAACCCGGGACTTCTTGCGTGGCTGACTGGCATGTTGACCACTGAACCACTCAGGTCGACCCGTAAGCCCTGTGCTTATTGAAGTACTTGACATTAAAGTAGGGCCAAGTTAATAGATCACATTTGGCAGCTGTCATCATTTGCTTGCATCCTCGACATGAAGTTAATTTTCGCGGTCGCGCGGTCGCGCCTAATAAAAAACGAACTACGAACGAACGAATATATGTCGTGGAAATAAGGAAATTATGATAGATGTCAAGTGTGATCTATTTAACTGGACCTAAGCTGAAAGCCATTTAAATCTGAGCCCGGCTGACTAACAGAGTAGCTCTGGCTCTACCTTGCTGCGATTGGTCCCTACTCAATTAGATCAAGATGGCGGCGTACTATCGGAGATAGGCGGTACGGCCGCAGGTTTCCTCGCGATGTTTTCCTTTACCGTAAAACCATCGGCTAGTGTTCAACTAAGGTACATAACTTTACATTTGTACATTGCGGCTGAGGTTCGAGCCCGGTACCTCGGGGTACGAGTCGAACCCCTCAACCATTAGGCCACTGCCACTATTGCCTCCTTACGTTAAAAAACCAGGTGATAAGCCCAGCAGTAACCTGCAGTGAGATGCTGAAGTTACCTGTTGCTGGTACTCCAAGACAGGCGTCTCCTCCGCAGCGCCTTCCGGCCCGAACTGACGACGCACAGCCGAGTACCTGACGGCTATCACGATAGCCTTCTGCAGATAGTTGGTGCATATACCCGTGATGGCCACTCGACCGCCTGGAAAAAATAAAATAAAAATTTCTTTATTTTGTCACATACAGTATTGGGTTACATAGTTTCAGATTATAATTCAAGATTAATAAATAAAATAAATATGCTTGAACCGTAGAGGGAGAATAATATAGAGAAATACCATGCATGAATGAGATCACAACATACAAAATCTGCTTGGAATCACAAGGACGAAGATATTTCTTTTTGTCCTTTTGTACAATGACCAACAATCGCTATTCGACCAATTTGGGAATAAGTTCAAATTGTCATTTACTGAACGAAGGCCAAGCTTCAGTCCGGCATTAAATGATACTTTTTATTTGTCCAGGTTATATGTGTTTTATGTTATGTTATGTGGGATACCAGCTGCGGTTCTGATAAAGTACCTTAGTTGTGGGGTATTCATTTTTATATGGACCCTAAATTTATTTAGCGCTGTACGCCCAGTGATACATAGTGGTGTTGGCGGACGTACCTACATGCTTGACGCCAAGGTATAAAATGTTAGGAATTGTATACTCTACCTGAAATGGGCTGTAATTGAACTGGCTACCTTATCCTTCAAACCGGATCACTACAATGCAAACATTGTTGCTTGGGGAAGGAAATAAATAAGGCAATTGTACCCCTCCAGTCGAACTACTGGGGCTTGACAAAGTCCTACCATAGAGAAAAAAAAACTACGTATTCCTATTCGAATTCTATCACAGAATACTACATTCTTCCGGTGTTACTACATAAAACGCAGACCTAGCGGCTCGATTGACAGGTCACCTATGTCGTGGTCAAGCTATACAACAAGTCCTATCAGCGGTAAAATATTACCCTTTCTTACATAGCGTAAAATAGTGCGATATTGTTCGCTAACTCCTCTTAAACCACGTAACGGATCTTGATACGGTTTTCTTCGGATATAATTTTGTTCAAGGCAAACTTATTGAATTAACATTTCGAGAATATCAGTTCTTTGGTGAAACAGTTTAGTGTATGGACGAGGGGGGCAGGCCGGACCAGCGGCGACTCCGTGGTGGATATCCGTGGACGAGGCAACGATACTTTTTAGCACGCGTTCTCATTCTCATTGTGCCACATAAAGAAAACATTAAGTAGACATACCTGATAAAATACCCAATGAAGCGCCAAATCTCTTGCTGGGGTCCTTGAAAGGTGTTTTATAGTCGCCGTTGTCGTCGACGCCACCCATTTTGTCCAAAGCAACTTCTTTCGGGAGACGGTAGTTGTTGAACATTACAAATCTGTAAAGAGGTGTTTTAACTTTATTAACATTGAACGTTAAAATGGCACGAATACAGCTTCATTGTTATGTTAGTTAGTTAGAAAAATTGTCAATGATCGTCCGACTTTGTCTATGATTTGTGCGGTTACTAGGTGTGCGGCCTCATAGTACGAAACGGTCACCCATCCAGTTACCAGCATCGGGGTGCCTAATAAACACGGCATAACTTTTTTCATTTATGAGAACTAAGCAGGCATTTCACCGCAATCTCACTTAGGCAAGTGATGATGCGGCTGAAGATGGAGCATGCCTATTTAATTTTTTATGTAATACGGCAGACAAACAAGCATGCGGGCCACCTGATGGAAAGTGGTCACCGCCGCCTATAGACATCAGCAACACCAGAAGTGCTACCAATGCGTTGCCCGCCTCTAAGGAGCCCTCTAACATACCTCTTGAACGATCCCATGTCATAGTCCAAAGGAAACACTGCGGCTGGCAGCTCATTCCAGCTCAGTGTTTAGAAGTAGCCTATTTACTATAGCCGTGAAGGCATCCAGATTATAATGAACTTACCCATTATCTACACCGTTGAGGCCGATCTTCTCGCCTAGATCTCCGACCAGCACGCCAGGGAAAGGCTTCAGGGTCTCCGGACACCTGATGGGCACCACGAACGTGTGGAGGCCATGGTTCTTGCCCTTGGAGTGCAGCATCGCGTACACTATCGCGTGCGTTGCGCATTTGCCTGAGGAATGGAGATTTTATTGGGTTTTATTAGTTGGCCTGGCGCGACTCGCGTGTTGTCCTACCCCTACCTTATCCTTCCTACCCCTACTCTATCCGATTCTTACCCTACACCTACCCTTTAATCACCTATGGTAGTCCACCATATATACCACACCTATCCTATACTAAGCCTACTCTACCCCTGACTACCCCTTTTTTCATGCATACGAACTACCCCTGTATTATAGCCAACAGAATTAAAAATATATATTCAAATCGGTGAAGCCGTTCTCGAGATTTAGTGAGACTAACGAACTTCAATTGATTTTGACATATACAGGGTGTACGGTAATGAATGGATAACCTTGAAACCTCGTTTGATGGCACGTTTGGCATCCCTGTACGCAGCGTGGTCTTCAGGAGATCTGGACTCTTGCCACTTTTTAAAGAGGGCTTTCTTTAGCCTGGTCTCTCTCTGGTCTGTATCGTTCCACCACCAGGTCTCATTGTCAAGCCTGCGACCACCCCTAGACACACCCAGCACCGTCCGTGCTGCCCGTGCGATAGCTGCCTGAGTTCTGTCCCAGAGTTGTTGGACGGGTTCACCGTCTGTCGCAACACTAAGGTCGCTGACAGCAGCGGCGAACTCGTGGGAGTTGGTTCCTTCAAGCAGCCACCACCGGGTTTGGCGTCGGCACTGCTCCCGGTATTTGCCTCGGGGCTTAACACGCAGGTCCATCACAAGGACCCGGTGCTGGGCAGTGAGACTCTCGCCGGGTATAGCTTTACAGGTGGCTACTTTGCCAATATTGTATCTCCGAGTGAGAAAGTAATCGATCTGGGTGGCGCTCCTCCCACTCTTGTAGGTGATCAGATGTTCGGATTTCTTTTGAAAAAACGTGTTTACGATGGCCAAATCGGCAGCCGCACACGTCCGAAGAATTTCTTCCCCTTCAGCGTTACGGCTCCCAAAACCAAAACCGCCATGTACACGGCCAAACTCGTCACACTTCTCACCCACATGACCGTTCAGATCGCCACCCACAACAATACCCTGTGACAACGGAATGTTTTGTAGAACTTCCCCGACTTGCTCCCAGAACAGCGCCTTATCCGCATCGCTGCAAACGACCTATGGAGCGTAGGCGTTTATCAAGTTGGAGACGACCCCTTCGACAAGCACTCCCACAACCATCAGGCGGTCGCTTATACGCTTCACATCCAAGACGCCGAAACTCCTTAGAGAGCACTACCCCCACGCCGTTGTCCCCACACGGAGAGCCCGTGTATATCAGCTTGTAGCCGTTCCCGATGTTGCGGGACCTGTTGGCTCTCCAACGAGTCTCCTGCACGACCGCCACTGCCACCCTCCGGCTGGCGAGCACATCCGCCAGCTCACGCGCCCGTCCGGTCAGCGTGCCAAGGTTCCCCGACGCGAAGCGGACCTTCCTGTGGGCTAGCGTCTTTAACAGGGCCCGCCCTGGACCCGGTAGCCCTAACCGACTTGACACAGGAGTAGGAATTATTATACACTAACAATGCTAATAGGTAAACAGTAAATAGTATGTCTAGTTGTTGCACTTTTTTATTAAAAAATTAGCAAATTAATTAATTTTAGAAAAAAATTGCAAAATTTATTTTTTAAACAATTTTCAAACATCTTGGGTATAACTTATGATATATTTTGTTTCATATTTTTTTCTAAACGGCCATAAGTCATACTATTAGATATTTCATCAGGAGAAATGAGCCACCGTCAAGTAAGCGCGCGTTATCCCCTGATTGGGTATGATCTGACGAGGTCCGTATGACCGAGGGGTCGATAGTATCTCAGATGGAGGTGGGTTAATGTCCCCAAGATCCGTATCACTTAAGGGCGAAAATGGCTTAGTGACACTTTGACCATAATTAACGTGGCAGAAAATAGAACTAACATGTCGCCGTAGCAAAAACAGAACACTCTCATTAATAATGATACAGTGGTGCAAAGAAATAAGTTCAAATTGGTTCAATTATTTAGCATTAAGTGTAGAACACTCATCATTAGGAGCATTAACATAAATTTAGCCCTCGTTGTTGTATACCTACTATACCTAATAAATTTTAATAAATCATTTGTTTTTCTAGTTGAACAAACAGCTAATTAAAGTTCATTATTAAACACTACAAACTTTGAATAAACATCATCAACATACGTCATGACGAAATTTAAGACAATGAACTTATGGTAGACAAGGATTCGTCACACATACGCAATATCCGTTGTTTCGCTTCAGC
The DNA here is from genome assembly GCA_907269095.1 of Blastobasis adustella. NCBI lineage: Eukaryota > Metazoa > Arthropoda > Insecta > Lepidoptera > Blastobasidae > Blastobasis > Blastobasis adustella. The sequence goes on along the minus strand of OU026127.1, from coordinate 17,113,247 downwards.
TGATTGACAGCATGTGAGTAATATTCTCCAGGCCAGGTGCAAAGTAAACTTAACTCCTTTTACGCGGCTACAGCTGAGCAAACAAAGATCTACCCAGATAAGATCTTGGTTACAGATTCGGTCGCCTGAATGTGTACGTTTCCTCATGATGTTTTCCCTCACCGTGAGAGCATTATTTATTCCCGGTCGTACCCATTGGGAACGTTACAAAGAAACACTGGGAATTTTATTATTCGTGCCCAGTAAGTAGGATCGGAAATAAAGGGTCGGTTAGTGTTCAACTAACTGTACATAACTCAGAATAAGTCAGCCATAGCCATTCTGACGCTCTACTGTCTATTGATTGACCTAAAAATCTAACCCGGTACCTCTCTCGCTTACGAGTCGGACCCGTTAACCATTAGGCCACCGACGCTCTACTATCTATCGATTTACGTAAAAAACAAGTATCCACAACAACATACCCAAAGAGCCGACCCAGCACTTCGCGGCCTCGAAATCAGCTGAGTGCAGAATGAACTCTCGCGTAGCGGGGTCGTAGGTGGCGGTGGTGCGCATGCCTTTGGCGTTGGAGCCGTGAGCCACCTCAGTGAGGGCGAAGCAGCCTCCGATGCGGCCTTTCTCTATGTCCTCTGTGGGAGACGGGGTTTTTTACGAGGAGGAAAAGGAGGGGTGTTGTAAGTATGACGTGTGTCTTTGTGGCTCTGTGTGTGTGGAGTTGAGTCTATCTGTGGCATCGTAGCTCCCGAACGGATGGATTTGAATGCTGATTTTGGTTTTCTTAATTTAAAGGCAAGTTTAATCACGATGGCTTTTAGCTTTGTTTGTTTCTGTGGAAGTTGACTGTCTTTGAAGGGACACAACAGAACAAGATGGTCAGGTGTTGGTATCCACCACCCTTGGGTATAGAGATATCTGATTTAGACGGCCCTCCTATACTCAAACTCAGTCGTTGCGTTCCCAGCCATATAGCCATATAATATAATTGCCTAAAAAGCAAAAAATCTCTCGATTTTTTAAATTCCGCTTGGATGTCCAGTGGCTGGCTAAACTGCATTCCAAATAAAAAGCAAATGTACGACAACCAAATTCAGTATCAAATTCACACACTTTCCTTCCATTTAAATGTCCACTCCATCTGGCCAAATCTCTTAAAAACCGTCATACAAATAAGTAAATAAGTATCTTTATTAGTAACATAGCTACAGATTTTACCAATATAATGATAGTGATGGCTGCGACCACTGCCTTGTATCACGTTGGAGAACATCCTGAAGGTCAGAGAGACTTTCACGGCCAATGAGCTGTCAAACATGAACAATGCTTCATTTTCAGCTTGGAAGACCTTAGGGTGGTCGCCAATCTGAAACATTAAAAAACATGTATGCATAAAAAGCATGTCCTTCCTACTAATATTATATGCAAGTTTGTAAGGATGAATGGATGTTTAGTACTCTTTTTATTTTCATGAAATTTGGTAGTAATATAGCTTATATAGCACACCCAGAATAGCACATAGACTATAATTTCTGGTCTGGAACGTTATAACCGAATTAGCTAGTAGGTTAAAAATACGATACAGTAAGTTTTAGTAGAAAAATAGTAATATTTGAGCAGTTGTTTTTATACACATATGTTTCTATAATTGAAATAAACATGAATAATAATGAGGCTATTATAGCCATGTAGGAACTGTGGAGTCTGGCAGAGTACAATATAGCATAAAATTATTTAATTCAAATATGTCATACAAGGTGACTAATACCATCAAGACACAGTGACAGTGTTTCTAAACCGAAATAACTTTATATCCATCACAAAAGATGAATCATGAATCCACCAGTGTTGTAGGTGTCTAGTTCCCTTCTTAAAGTGATTTCTAATAAAGAGGCCTATGCCCAGCAGTGGACTTCTGATGATGATAAATGTTAAAGCAATGACTGGTTTGCCAATAACAACTAGAAGTACTAATATTTGTTGTTTGTTGAATAATGGATAAACTCAAAAACTACTCATCTAATTTAAAATATTCTTTCACCTATATATAGAAAGCTACATTTATCAGCAAGTAACCTAGGCTATAGTTTTTCCCGAAATTCAATGTGGTCCCCTCGGGAACAGGTCCGGAAAGTAGTAACCAAATTTAATGCAGACGTAGTCATGGGTAAAAAAGCTAGTGAAATAATATGTAAAGTAATTTAAATAGATAAGAGTTGAGTACCTATGTAATTACAATACATTTATATAAATGAAATCAGCATAAACTGAATAGCAATTTATTCAGGTAGAGAAAAAAATAATTCTCAAGAACAAAAACCAAGAGATGACATGACAAATTACCCATACCTATAATTTTAACAGGAAAATTAAGTAAATAAACACTCATCACACAGCTATACCTAATATCTGTATTGATTATATGATAATGTTTTGTTATCTTAATTATGTCATATAAAAGCCTTATTGATTTACAGATTAGAGTTGTTATTATCTACGTATATAAAACCTGGGGGGCTACTATCTAAGACTGAGGACATAATGGTTGAATTTGTAAGTTGAATTCGGCAAGATTTTTGGCTCAATCAATCAACCCAACATTTGGCTTAGAGATAAGCTCCCCTCAAAAATAAATTGGGCTTAGGAAAGAACTAACAGTAATTGAAATATGACTTTATTAACCCGTTTTACCTGAACACATCCAACCTAATGTCAATTTCACTGTAGTGGACAGTAACTATGTATCTATTTCATCTCTAGTCTATTTGTAAACTTATGTTTAAAAACAGACTATGTAGATGTCAAGGACAGACTTAATAACAGAGTACACAACATCAAGTTATAATACAGTGTAAAATATATATTTACTTAGGGGCCGAATTTTTATTTTGTATCTCGGTAATTTAGGTAAGTTATTACAAAGCACGTACCTTCTCATATGTTAAAAACTGTTCATTGTACAATGCGTACATTCTTTTGACAGCAACATGTCTCTCTTCATCAAGGGTGCGGGTTGCCTCTGTATGCTGGAATAGAGGATGGTGCCGCATCCAGTCCCATATCCTGTGCTGTGGAGTAAAAGTATTTATTTATTTATTAAAACCACCAGTCAATCTGGGTAATCTATGCCTGAGAAAGGCTGATTTATATTGATTTATTTTCAGTATAATTTTGATTTTTAAATTCTAATGAGAAAAGAGTACACAGCCTATCTGACGAATACCAGTAACTCTAGCCTAAACGTAAAAGCACCTGTACGTTATCATTAACACTGTGTGGTCTAAGCACATAATATAGTACCTCCTGCAGGTATAAACAACGACTAGCCTGGGTTTCATTCCAATAAAAACCATAAAAGATATTAAAGTCAAATTAATAAAAATCAATGGATAAGGAATCTTACTTTCATATCGATGGTCTTCAATGAATCATAAGTAAGTTTCATCAAACGCCAGTCGAAAGATACTTTACTTCGGTACCTATCCAAAGGTCCAGGCTTAAAATCAGGAAAATATTTTTTGAGCTGTTCAGGAACATTTTGTTTTTCTTGGCCCATTGCTGAGGAATGCTTATACCTAAAATTATTAGTAATTCAAAGTTTATTCTAATTATTCAATACACTTTCACTTATCATATCACTGAACAGTTTGAACCGACTTGAACTTCGTACCTACGTACCTAAGATTACAATTCAACTGCAAATGATTATAGATTTTATAAATATAGCAGTTGCTAATTAATTTTTTCTGCATGTATTTGTAACTTTATTAAATCCGCCGTGAGCGCAAAAAAGTTGGCTATTACAAGTAAAACTTTTTAGCACAAAATAAAAAACTTTGAACTTTTCTGCTGCAGCGCAGCGGAATGACAATGAAGGAACCAAACGCAAACCAACAATGACATTGACTTTGACACATCACATGAACCAATAACCACTGTCAAAACAATTTATAAATCCGTGGTACCATTACAGTTGAGGAACTGTGAGCAGCGTTGCCAGATCGTACCTTTTGGTACGATTTACGTACTATTTGGCCGACTGTCGTACCTTTGGCGTACTTTGCTCCACATCGTACTATTTAGTACGCTTTTGCAAAATGCTAAATTTAGCTGAGGGGAGTAGTCACTTTGTATTTCCTGTCCGCAAACAACCGTAAAATAATGGAAGGAGGGGTTGATCTTGACGTGTTTTTGCTCACTGGCACTACCGGCGAGTAAATAAGGTGTTGTCTTGTCAAAATAACGCCGTTTTATTGGATACAACCCCCCCCCCCCAGACCGATAAAATAGAAGAGAAGGTAAACCGTACCTTTTTAGCCATTTTCGTACTATTTTAGGAGCCCGGACGTACTTTTTTGGAAAGTACTGCTGGTAACACTGACTGTGAGTAACTGGAAAGGTTTATTTAATCATTTGATTTGTTAATGTTATTATGAAACCGTACCTAATTTACCAAAATGTACTGTGGGATAGTTTAGCACAATATCTATTTGTTAGTCTATCCGTGACTATGTAAACTCTAAAGTAATTAAAATATCGAAAATGAATACTTTAATATTTAGTTAGTTATTACCTTATTTCTTTTACAAGTGGGCTGGCATCTCACAAACTTCACTCGAAATAAGAGCTAGAGATGGTTGCTAAATATCATCACTATGACTTTTCAGACAACGACGACTACGTTTCAAAATCACGTCATAACATTAGGACACACAATAATAAGGACCGTGAGGAGGCGTCACGTCAGTATCTTTTCATTTGTAGTTGCATATGGCATAACGACTGGCGTAAAAAGGTATCACATGCCACCGATACCAGTGACTTTATTTATCACCCATTCGAGTGAAGTTTCTGAGAGGCTGACTTATTGGCAAAAAAATTGGCTTATACCTATATGATAAGTACTAAAACTTTATAATTTAAACCCTTCCGCGTACAAAAGCAGAATATGTAAACTTTCACTTCTACAATATTAGTCGTATTGTTACTACTAGAATTGCATGGGTATTCATGTCCAACCATTACTAAATTGTTGTAGAATGAATTTTAATTGGAATAGTGAAAGTCATAAAATGATCATTTACTTTCCACATTAAACTTTGCCAAATAAAATCTATCTAGCTATCTGGATATTACTTTCACGATACTGTTGAAATATTATTAGTCTATGGTCATTCGGCTGTATATATTTTGAACACATTGCCCTTACTTGTAATTTACGAAAATATAAAATTAATCAAAACAAAAACATAACCCCGAATAGAATAATGCTGTTTATACATAGTTCATAGTTTGTGATGCTGTTTACGTGTTTATGTTGGTTTCTACTGGTCTGTTTGTCCTATAAAAAGATGTCTGGTAAGTTTTCAAATTAAGTCTTATATTATGTAGATAAATAAATAAAGTAGATTGTAAAAAAATTTGTGTATGCTTATTAAAATACTCGTAGGCCCCTGTTGTACCTACTCGTTAATAAATTCCATACTAATCTCAAGAGGTTATGTTATAGGAAAAGTAATTTAATTTTACTTAGTTGTACCTGTCGGTCCTGTCACACTTCATGCATTCATACTTATAAGCTTGTAAGTAATGAAAAGTTGTTAAAAGGTCCTTTTCTCAATAAAGTCTAAAAGGTTCCACCCACACCGGTTTGTAAAGTTACACGTTTCGAATCAATATCGATAAACTTTATAATCGTTCCTTTTTATAAACGCTATACGAGCAAATAGCTACCTGCCTACTTCTACAGTCGTTACGTGCGATTAACCGTAAGAATAAGAATCTTTCTTATCCCGGTTATAGGACCCACCCAGGGTCCGCCTTCCTACTCCACTTGGTCCACTTCGCTTGTCCTTCGGTATCTTTCGTGTAGTTTATTGGCATGCACGTAATTTTTACGACGTTTATCCATCGCTTTGTGGACCGGCCTCTCCTTCCCGTGCGTGCATGTTCCCTACGTAAATTGCCGGTCTGTGCAAGACGTGGCCGTAACGAAGGTGGCACTCTTGCAGCTTATCTGCGATGCCACGAATGTGGGCGTTTCGAACGCGATCTTAATGTGAAACTCCACATATCCACCGCAGCATCTTTATTTCCGGGACGCGCAGCTACTACTTGTGTCGCTCTAGTAGGGGCCACGTCTCGCTGCCGTATAGGAGATAGCAATTTGTCGTTGTCGAATCATAACTAACCATATATTCAGTGAATTTACAAAAAGGAAAACACATTTAATGAGGATAAAACGTGAAAATACGTGGTAAGTCTGCTCAGCACAGGCGCTGTCCTAATTTGCAATGGTCGTGCGATGGGCGGTTTTGAGGTCTCCTACATTAGTCGGGTGACGTCCGCCATACGACCACGGTCGCACAACCGTTGCCAATAAGGACAGCGTCATAACCTCTCGAATGTGTAGAAGGAGTAACCTGGAAATCACTGGTGTATGTTTATTCAGGGTAAAAGCATTTCAATTGCATGGGTATTCATTTAATTTGGATCTTTATCGGATATACCCAGAATAGGCCGAGCTATGTACTAGTTAAACCCATAGGAACATCGACAGGAATGTTCTAAAAAGACCATTTTGCCCCTTCAGATTTAATAGCATTTTGGGGTCCCAAATGACACCCGTCACCTCCCGCCAGTTTAGCCCCATTATGGCATTTCTATTTACTTATCAAATAATATAATAATAATAATAATAAAATCTTTATTTCCACAAAAATTAAAATTTTTAGTACAATTATCAGTAGGCTCTGCACTAAGATAATATCTTGTATCGCAGAGGCCTGATGTTACAAGAAACCAACGTTACAATTTGTGTTATCCGCGATTCGAACACAGTGGAAAATAGCATAAAAAAGAAGATAGAGAAAAAATAAAAAATAGATAGAATAAAAAACATCAAAAAGAACATTAACTTATACTAGGATAGTAGTTAAATAAAAGAAAACCGCATTGATAAATCGGTTCATAGGTTCGGGGCTTACGATGTCCGATGCCACCGACGATCCACAGATACACACGCAAACACCCCTCTTTTTGCGCCAGGGGTTAAAAACTTTAGGTAAACTAAGTAGCTGCTTCCTCGATGCTCCCTCGGGACTATTTTTCCTCGGTAAGGGAGAAGATTCCTTTACCAAATCCTGATCATGGTCATGGCAGACCCCAGCACGACGTTCTTACCATGGTCGTTAAAGAAAACTTCCCACCACCGGAGTACCAGGGGGTCAGGGATCCAGAACTGTTAGACAGCGTTCTGCTCTTGAAGAGGTTAAGTCAGTCACTTTAAAGCCAAGTCTAAACAGCTGTTGCTCGTTAGCAGCAAAACTGCCAAGAGGCTGTAAGGCTACGAAAATTCGAAAGTTTCGGTCGAAAAATAACAACTTTTCTCATCGACTGTACCGAACGTGCCAGTTTGTGCATTGGCATACGTCTTGTGGGTCTACTAAACCACTACTATTGCTACAACGTGACATTTTTCTTGTAAGATAATCTCTGCTGCCCTCAACATCTATTAGCGAAATCCGGTGCCCTCAATACCTATTAGCGGAATGAGATCTCTCACTCGTAGCTGTCGTAAGAACCATGCTCGATGGTGAACAAATTGACAAACGGTGATGTAGGAGTAAGAACGAAAGCGCACGGAACCAAGGAGAAGGCGATACAATAAATAAATAAATAAAATAAATAAACGTGGACAAATTCAAACAGCGCCATCTAGCCCCAAACTAAGCAAAGCTTGTGCTATGGGTGCTAGCTAACTGATAGGGGGTCGAGTGGAGAAGAGGGTCAAGTGGCCTCGGCTGAGATGACCAGCACGATGGGTGTTCCACAAGGGTCTTGTCTTTCGAACACATTATTCGGCCTCCTGCTGAATGATCTGCCGGGTGCGATAGACAGCGTCGACATCAAAATATACATCTACGCTAACGACGTAGTGGTCGTAGTCACCGCGCCCACGGAACGGGAGCTCGAGGAGAACCTTAACTGCACGGTTCGGTACCTCGAAGAGTGGTTTAGAGCCAACGGTCTAGCACTGAACAGGGACAAGACCTGTCTCGTGAGGTTCTCCTTGAATGGCAAAAACACCCACTCACTGAAGGTGAATATAGGCAGTACGACGCTCCAACAAGTGGGAGCCACTAAGTTGTTGGGTTTCCACATTGACAGCGCCCTCACATGGGAAACTCATATCGACGAGGTATGTGGTAAGCTTGGTCGCGCAAGCTTTGCACTAAGGCGCCTTGCAAGCACCGCCGACCGCGGAGTTGTTCGGTCGTGTTACTTTGCCACGGTGCACTCAGTCCTCTCCTACGGTGCCGAACTGTGGGCTCGCGCCTCCGAGTGGCATCGTGCGTTTGTGTCGCAAAAGCGAGCTGTCCGTGCCATTCTCGGTATAGGTGATCAACAGGAACCATGTAGGCCCCTCTTCAAACAGTTGGGTATACTGCCACTTCCTTGCGAGTACCTATACCAGATAGCAGTATTAACTTACTGTAACATGGCCTTGTTCGAACGAAAAAAGGCCATGTCGCGCGCCTTGAGGAGCAATAGGGACGAGGGCCAACTCCTTCCAGTGCGCCATAGGCTAACAAAGTCGGTACGGTCTGTTTACGTACTAGGGCCTACCGTTTACAACAAACTGACGGAACACGTTAAAAATGCTACTACCGTCAACATCTTTAAATCCAAATTGAAGGGCTGGCTATTAGAACATTGTTTCTACGATTTTGACGAATTTGTCAATTGTAAATTGACTTCACTTAGTGTAATTGAATGAATTGAAATGACTTGTACTTGATTATGACATTATTAATTTGAAATTATGATATTATATTATTTTATTTCGAATGATCTAATAAATATGAATGATTTAATTAATTAGAATTTATGACATTTTTATATTTTATTATAAATAAGTTAGTTAATTCTGGGGCGTTTATATTGTAAATTACAATAAAATGTAATATGCTTATTATTAAGGTATTTCCTAAGTACCAAATTAATACTTTGACGTGTAACTCTGTTAGTAATAAAGAATTTGTATCTGTATTTGTATTTGATATACTACTTATATACTTTTTTATTTTTGTTAAATACATACTTATTATACATAGAACACCCAGACCCGTAACAGAAATTAAAATTAATCATTTAAATTTCTGCCCGGCCGGGAATCGAACCCGGGACCTCTTGCGTGGCTGACTGGCATGTTGACCACTGAACCACTCAGGTCGTCATCACAACAACAATCGACAATCGTCTCCTGACGTCTCCTACTACCTACATATTCATAGATCCAGCTTTATTTTGGTATCCGCCAGAACACCACAGCGCAAACTACCCATGAGGGTCAGAGTGTCTGAGGGGAGAGTGGTGTTCCCATAAAAAGCGGCTGTGGATACCTACAGAGAGGGCTTTTAGTGGGCAGGGTTCTTTTCGGGCAATCCCATATCCACGTCACTTCCCCGGGTGATATGATATCTTTCGAATATTTCCCCTCTTAAAAGATGTGTTCACAGGGGTCTTATAAATAATCCTAAGGCCTTAATACTTCCCTGTTACGAAATAATAATAAATTCATCTTTATCGAGCTGTTATTTTCAAACTAAAAAAGTCTTAGCATCGTTACCATAGCAAAGTATAGGGCGAAGGCAAGTAACGCTCGCCGCAAACGTTCTGTTGAAATAACCATTAAATTTAAACTAAACTTAGGCCAGACGTCTAGCTTTCATCGTGGAGACAGGTGTGTACTCAGGCGGAGAATGAACATGAAAAATATAATATTTATTACTTACTTCGTATAACCGCGATAGTTTAAAGCAGTGCGTTATAATTAATAACGAAAGAATAAGAAAGTAATTGCAAACTTATAGATATAATCCCGAGCGTCTCTACATTGGCGGTTTTTAGATTTACCCAGCCTTGAAACGTCATAAATCTCAGCAGTCAGCATTGTTTTGTCCCAAACGTTTATGCAATTTCGGTTTCTGTAGAATTTAGAGAATTTATTTCATTACTTTTACAGATAAATTTGTATTGTAAATAATAGTGTGCGCAAAGGTAGACTGCACGTTTTCTATCCGGTTGCTACGCGGTGACTACGCGGGCTCGACGCATACGCTTTTGCTGTCAGCGGCGACGTATAAAGACATCTCCAACCAACAAACAAAACATCCATTAATGTTGAAAAGCATATTCAGACATCTTCTGAGATTGTTAACAAGCTTACACTCGTATTGCCGTGTGGTGTCCGGTGTAGTAAAATAGCACCAACCTGACTTCGACTTACGGGCTTAACACGCTAACCAGGACCTCCATAGACCCTTTCTGCCATCAGGAAACACGATCTTCATCCTTATGTCTATGCCGTGGCTCTTTCAGCAAATCGCACAAGGCTTGGGTCAACCTTTATAATGCGCATGGCTGAATGGCACACGTTGCCTGCGGGTGAGTTCCCTGAATGAGTGAATAGACTGTTTCTAGGCCGCGTTGTTGCTTACAACCAGGTGAGATGGCTGTCAAATGTCTGGCTAGGCTAATATAGCGTTTTTTGTAGAGTATTTTCGACACTGCGATCTCTAACCCTTGAATTCGCTGACCAAAGCCTGTAAAATACACGGAATCCTGAGCTGATACAACATTCCATCCAGCCAAGCCAGAATATAGACTATTTTCTGAGCTCTATAATTATTACCTATGTTTTTCCGGACGCTTTGTGCTGAATTTCCCGTTACCAACTGATTTATTTTATTTTATTTTATTTGATACTTCCACAAATTAATATTTACATAAAAGAGAGTATGTAATTTCTTTACTCATGATAAATACTTCGGTTATTTTTAGGGTTATAAATCACAAATCATATGATTTGTTATTAAAACTATTAATTAATTAATTAGTATGTCAACTCTGGTAAGATAAGTGTAGACGAAATGTGTAGAGTGACAGATTCTGATGGAGTTTTTCCCTCGTAGAAAGGTTATTAAAGTGCATTGTAAACATTTTAAACCTAATATGACAATTAGATTAGGAAATGCAGAACATACTGAGATCGCTCTGTTTGTTTATTTAAACTTTCTGTCCCGTTTCCGCCGTCCGTCGTCCGCCGTCTCCGTCGTTCGTACACGGCTAGGTAGAGTCCGGCCCTGGCTAACCATTTCATTTGGGCGGTCTTCAGCTTATTTTACTGTTGAGACGTGACGCGTGTGCCCCGGCCCGCCGTGTTTTACTGCACTTTTATGCACTTCACTGGGACACTTATTTTATCATATAAATTGTGTGATTTAATTTGAAATTTTAACGACATTTTTTACATCACTTGTTCAAGTACCTGCAGGGAAATCTGATGGCAAACTGCCACTAAGAATTTTAATGTATGCTACTATGATTTTTTACGGACAACTGAAGTAGAGTGGTCGAGACAATGGGGATGCTGACTGGGTCACCATTTTTAAATTGTAATAAGTTTGTCAGTTAGATTATAAAAAAAGATTGTACACGTATTATTTTATTTATCAAATCAATATAAAAAATATCAAAGAGAAAGCTTATCAAAGTTTCGGAGTGAAGGCTCGTGACGTCACTTGTGAGTAAAATTTCAGCTCACTGTATCAGCGTTACTTTTGTTTAAGTTACAAAAGAAAATAATACGTGTCCCATATTTCCTGATAATCTACCTGATTCAGTTATTATCCTTATTGGTCATATCACAACCTTGTAAAATATATTAAAAAAAATTCTCTTCACGTCTGTGGGTCATACCTTAAGCCAAACAAGGGTATTATATTATCCTAGCTCAAGCAAAATTATTTATTATATTTACGATGTTTCGTGTTTTTGTAGGAAATTTAATATATTTCTTAAGATTTAAGAAAAAAATATTTATTATTTATGTTGTTAATAGAAAGATGCAAACCAGCAAAAAGATAAAAAGCTAGCGTAAAAACAAAAGCTAGCGCGGCTGAAAGTCACAAACACGATCAACAGTCCACAACAATAGCTTGCTGTGCTGGAGTCTCCTGCTCTTTTGTGGAGGTACCTACATGAAGATTGGCATACGGGTTGGGTGTTCAAAATACTCATAGCAGACAACTCTTCTGCCCATGTCCTGGTTAGTCTGCCACTACACGATGTAGCTCCCCTTCTACCACACCCGTCATAGAAAGCCTTTAGGAACTGGATCCCTCCAAAAGATCTGCTAACGTCCAAAGAGACTGCTAGACTTTTGGAGGGAGCTGGGCTGGCTAAATTAGCACGCCTTAACTACGTACAAAGGACCACTTATGAGTTCAAGAGCGGAAAAAGCAGCCCAATAACTTGTACCTAAGCCTTTAGGTTCACATGGTCCGCTGTGACTAAAGGGGCTGGCTATTTTTGTTTATACCACAAAGGTGGCAAATAAGCTTACGGCCTGCCTGATGGTAAGCAATCGCCTCTAGACGTTTGCAATACCAGGGGCATCCGATTCTTCTCTGCCAGATACCACAAGTCGGCCAGGCACAGCACTCACATGCATAATCTAGCTTAAAAATAAGTAGCTTAGTGTACACACTGTCTTAGTACGGGCGGTCTCGTGCCTAAGTACGCGGTGCCCAGCCTTATTTTCCGCTCAGCTTGTCGGATTATGGAATCAATACCACTATTTAAAACGATAGCTATCGCTTACAACCTAGTTCTGAACGTGAGATCTACGTCCTGCCAATCCACGAACTCTAAATTGGTCTGCCTATGCACATAAGATCTATCACACCCGTCATTGGAAGGGGCTGGCGATATTCTCTGCCGGATATCACACGGCGGCCAGTCACAGGCATAAATCTAGCTTAAAACAAGTAGCTTACGTGTACATACTGTGCTTAGAACGGGCGGTCTCGTGCCTAAGTACGCGGTGCCCAGCCTTATTTTCCGCTCAGCTTGTCGGATTATGGAATGCCCATATAATGCAGATATTCAGTACGTCTAAAGCGAGACTGAAAGAGGTCTTAAGCAAATAAAAATGGTAAAACGAACGAGCTCACACACGGCTCCGGTAACTGAAAGTTTAAACTCTGATATTGTATAGTTATTTTTTTGTGGTGTCCAGCAGAGTAGAATAGCACCACCCCCTTACACTCATGGGTGTCGTACAAGGCGACTAATGTTTTTGAGACAAAAGATCAAGAGTCTCCGTAGTCTGGAAAATAGGCAGCAGCATTTTCCATTGTTTTATATAAACACTGCGATCTCCAACCCGCCTGCCAAGCGTGGAGATTATGGCAATACCCTCCCATTACGTGGGAGAGGCCCTAAGGCCTGCAGTGGACTGTTACGGGCTGTGATGATGATGATTGTATACGGAATTTAAATGAAATCTTGACAATACAAAAGCTAGTCTACTAGATACTAATATTATAAATAGGAAAGATTTGATTGTTTGTCGGTTTGTTTGTTTGTATGTTTGTGTATTAGTAATAGATAAACTCTACTCTTAAATCATCTTGGCATTAATGTCCCGGTTGTGCTCTCGAGAACGAGGGCCCGGGGTCCGCCTTGACCATGATCCAGGATTTGGCAGGTCAGGTAATTACAGTGGAGCGACTGCCATCTGACCTCCATGACCCTGCTACCAGGGGAACCTGACCAGATTGGACCATGGTACACATCCTGTCGCCTGAATGTGCAGGTTTCATCACGATGTTTTCCCTCACCGTAAGAGCATCGGTTAGTATTCAAGTAATGTACATAACTCAGAAAACAGTCATTGGTACATGGCCGGAGCGGGATTCGAACCCGGGACCTCTGGCTTACGAGTCGGATACTGTAACCGCTCGGCCACCGACGCTCTAGATAAACTCTACTCTTACATCTATAGAAAGCTTCATTATCAGCGAGTAACATAGGCTAAACTTATCTACAAAAAATTTGAATTCAATAGGAAAATTGCAATAATAAAACCCAAAGTATCCATGGTCGAGTATAATTACAAAACGGCTACACCAATTTATCTAATTCTTTTTTTTTTATTTCCTAATTGACAGGGCAAGGTTTGTATGTAAGAAAAACATTTTGTTAGGGGTAGGGTTAGGTAGGGGTAGAATGCCACGTGAACGTAGTCGCGTCAGTCCCCCACTAATCACTAATAAAGCAATTTGCCAAAAAAAATACATTTGAAAAAACGTACACAAACAAACCGAATACAAAACAAAAGAAACTACAACACAACATGAATAAAATCGGGGTTATTTCCATTTGTCCGTTGCCCCCAACGAGAAGAGACCCCAATTGGGACGAGGGCTGGGCAGCAATCCCTGAATAGACCAATCAACGCGATTGATTCTGCGTGACGAATGCAAACTCATGAATTTGCCTTTTCCCGCTCACGAAAAAGGTTTATTTGGGCGCTGTAATTACCATTTACCGTAATGACTTATTTCTGCTGACTGTTGTGTGTTTTGTTTGTGGGCTGTGCAGGTACTTACGTGGCATTACTGTGAATTTGTCTCATTAAACATTGATTTTAATATCACCTACTCAATCCAATCAAATTATGTATGAGCCATGAAACGTTGAACTATCTTTTACAATTTTGAGGTGCCTTTATCTAAAGCTTATAATTATGAGGTCGACTATTATTGTAAACAAGGAAAGTAGGTACTTAGGTAGGTTTTCTTGTAGTGGGTTATTTTTGGCACTTCTTTTTTGGAACTTTTGTACCCGATTCTAGATTTAATAATAAAAGAAAGCTATAATATCTTTACATGGAGTTCTTCAAGAAAGGGGTAAAAAGGTTTTTACGGTTTCGGCAACGCGTGGGTGATGCCCCTGGTATTGCAAACGTCCATAGGTTGCGGTGACTGCTTACCATCAGGCAGGCCGTATGATTGTTTGCCATCTTAGTGGTATAAAAAAAGGTGATTGAACCTTCGGAATCGGTCGGTGCAAACGTTACGAGCAAAAAGCTAATCATGAATAAATTAAATTTAATTTGGGTATAAATTTATTAAAAATACTAACTGCTTCTTTAAGTAATCACGTTCTGTTGCTTGACACTGAATAACATTTAAAAAGTAAAAATGACTAAAAATTGTAATTAATAAAACTTAAAACCTGACCTGCCTAAACCCTATCATCCGTGAATGCACTCTCCTAAAATTAAACCACAACTTAATAACAAAACGTGACCACACAACACAAGTTCTTTATTCAGTTAACAAATTGCATTTAATAAATTAATTTTAGTTTGCTATTTTCGAAACTCGTTATGGAGTTTGTCGTATGCGGCGCAAGGATGTGTGAAATAGATTTGGAGTGGCTTTTGTACCCTACATCGCTTTTATTGGATTTGAGTAGGTATAACAAGCTAGCCTTATGGGAACTCTTCCCAGTAGAGGCAGCGATATTGAGGACATTTTACGAGTACACAGACAGATTTGGGTTTTAGATTTGTTTAGTTTTAGATTTCATTTGTTTTTGCAATAGACGAGATTAGAACTAGCGAGAAATATGTTGTGCCGACCCCACCTAGTGAAATAACGTTTGAGGGATGATGATAAATAAAAATAAAAAAAACAATATTGGCGTTAATGTCCCGGTTGTGCTCTCGAGAACGAGAGCCCGGGGTCCGCCTTGACCATGATCAAGGATTTGGCAGGTCAAGTAATTACAGTGGAGCGACTGCCATCTGACCTCCATGACCCTGCTACCAGGGGAACCTGACCAGATTGGATCATGGTTACACATTCAGTCGCCTGAATGTGCAGGTTTCATCACGATGTTTTCCCTCACCGTAAGAGCATCGGTTAGTATTCAACTAATGTACATAACTCAGAAAACAGTCATTGGTACATGGCCGGAGCGGCCATGATACTGTAACCGCTCGGCCACCGACGCTCCTAAGTAAGTTTGAGGGATGATGATAAGGCATCTAAATGCCTAACCTAGCCAGTAGAGTTACTGGTAGACCAGGTCTGTGATATTATTAAATAAATAAGGAATACCTGGTTTGTATTCCTTATATGTTTATGAAGTCTTGAGAGCGTCGGTAGCGATTAAGTATCCAACTCGTAAGCGAGAGGTACCGGGTTCAAATCCCGCTGCGGCCATGTACTCTGATGTACATGTTCTTTTCTGAGTTATGTACATTAGTTGAATTCTAACCGATGCTCTTACGGTGAGGGAAAACATCGTGATGAAATCTGCAAATTCAGGCAACTGAATTTGTAACCATGATCCAATCTGGTCACGTTCCCCTGATAGCAGGGTCACGGAGGTCGGATGGCAGTCGCTCCACTGTAATTATCTGATCGCCAAATCCTGGATCATGGTCAAGGCGGACCCCGGGCCCTCGTTCTCGAGTGCACAACTGGGACATTAAGGCCAAGATGATGATGATGATGATGATATGTTTATAAGATCTGTCAAGAATGTCAAGAGCATACTTTTGTAGCGTACCAGTGTGATCCGATTTGTTTGCAAGCCGCTCTACAATGTTTCCTGTGAGTGGACCCATTCGCATGAACGCCTATTACCTATAGATTATAGAAGCAGCTAATGCGGAAGAGCGTTACGTAGAGTTAAATCTGTATCATAAAATAATGCCTTCTCCACCGACCAAAAATGTTCCCACTTTGCTGTAAAATCTGCAGCCCCTCAGCGTGTTTCCAATTTCCATTCACCCCGTCGTTTCCACTACACGATTTTACAAACTCGGTGTTCGGTCCGTTCAGTGCCCAATCGACCGCCGGGGGAGGTGTACGCGTTTCGCGCCAAAGTTTCCCGCCAACATGCACGCGAGAGCTACGAAGGGTACAAACTGTTTTCTTTTTAATTTGATGGCCAGTGGCAATGAAATCAATTAGTAGGATGCCAGATTAACTATTTTTAGCGGATCCCAGGCCAGTTTAAAGTTTCCTTGTCGTGATTAAAATCCCAATTTATTTCGTAAGTGTAAATAAATTGGATTTGTTATGGGATTTGTGATTTAGTATGGTGATACCTAAAAGCGCAGTTTTTAGGGAATTCTTGGAACAGCTTCCGTTAATTATACGTAACTAAAAAGATATCAATCCTATATAGTAAATAGTAATAGTAATAAAGGATGATTTCAGAGGTAAATTTTTTTATGATTTAGTGTCTTTTTTTCTTATTTGTTGTTACCCCTACGGGAAAAAGCGCGAAGTTATGTACAAACACTGCCCTGAAACTTTAATTACTGTGTTACTATTATTATCCAAAATACTTTACGTTTCTGGTATCGGCCCCGTATAAGAAAAAAAAAATAGAAAAGCAATTACGGATTTCGATATGGAACTCTCTGGAAACATGTTACTTTTAATTTGCGAGACTTTTATTTGTTTTTTTATTGTGGCGCCCTTTATAAAATTGTGTATCGCTATTTCCATGAATTTAACTCGTGAAAATGTTCGCTTAATGTTTTTTATGATTTTCGCTGTTGCTTCAGTCAACAAGAGAGTTTCCAGAGTTTTTAATTGGCATTTGGTGAGGAAACCCCATGTCGTAGCTCTGTGTATTCGTGATTCGGAGAATTTATTTATTTATTCATTGATTGCGATATCACTATTAATAGGTACAGTGCATTACATTGTGTACTATATACATAGGTATAGATCTTACATTTAGACGTGGATGTAATCATCTCCATGATGATTTACGCGAATGTCAGACAACTGCGGTTACAGAATCCAAATTATTACTGTATGCATTGGAATGAGCCAAGTGCAAAACATTTGCATATGCATTATGTATATGCATCTGGAGGTTCGAAAGCTTTGCACCCGAATTATGATTAACGGAAGGCTTCATTCTTGAACCGGCCGCCTCGAAATTCAAATTCAAATTCAAATACTTTTATTGTGACACACAGGTGTCCTGTCGAGTCCAACACGAGTCGAATCGAACTGCTTCCAATTTTTATTTTCAGCATGTAAAATTCAATATTTTTTAATTACCTCCATTGGCGACACCGACACGTAAGTAGGCTCGTCTGGCTCTGGCTGTTGCTCGTCTGGTGGTACGTTTGGCATTCCTGTACGCATGGTTTTCGGGATATCTGGCTAAGTAGCGCTTATTACTTTTTACAGGGCTTTCTTTTAAATCTAAAATTTCACTCTAGTCTCCCTCAGGTATTCTTATTAATCCTGCATCCTTCCTAGACACCCCCAGTGCCGGCCTCGCCGCCCGGTCCGTTCGATTTAGATGTTTGGGATACAATAGATAATAACACACAATTAAAGTTTTAGGGCACTGTTAGAAACATCGTTGTTCAGGTGTAAGCGTTCTTAATTATATGGTGACCACTGAATATGTAACATCGAAGAATGACATAAACCACCACAATTTTATTAATAGCAATTGCGTTGGTTTATTTCAAATTCATCGATCAATATCTAATCCAAATTCCAATGTTGTGTTTTTGTTACAGTTGCAACGTTGGTGCTATTCCTCGCCTATCTTTATGGTGCTCTAGGGTTTGGTAAGTTTACTGTATTATAATACTTATTTCATATGGTTGCATTAATTACTGTTAAGTGTGTGTTCGTCTAGTATTATTTCTATGATCAACTGCATAAGAGGAATACTTTGTTTGTATTAATATTTTAATAAGTATCGGCAAAATGCAAGTATTTTGAAATATACAAATTTTATAGGGATACCAATATCTAAATCCACATCAATTGAATCATCATCATTATCATCTTGGCGTTAATGTCCTGGTTGCGGTCTCGCGAACGAGGGCCCGGGGTTCCGCCCTGACTATGATCGAGGATTTGGTAGATCAGATATTTACAGTGGAGCGATTGCCGTCTGACCTCCTGCTATCAGGGGCCTGACCAGACTGGATCATGGTCCGCTTGCGAGTCGGATACCTTGGCCACTATGCCACCAATGCACAATCATCATCATCACAGCCCATTCCAGTCCACTGCAGGACCTAGGGCGTCTCCCATGAGTCTCCAAAAAAAATCTAATATTTAAATCCACTTTACTAAAAGTTACATATAAATTTTGCAATCGGAATACCAGCAGTACTATCGTCTACACTGCCTGTGCCCAACAAACAAGAACAGTCTGCCGCAAATCCTGAAATTTCCTCCGTCTAAACGATTTCGCTCGCAGTCGCCGATAAAATTGCAAATTAAGTCAAGAGACATCTTTGGGGCTTGCCCATGCTTCATATTTAACGAGTTCAATCGTGGAGTTCCGCCCGATTGCCTGCCTCGATTTAACCTTTACGTTAAATCGAGGGTTTTGGTCTTTGATCGTCGATTCCGCGAGCTATTTATGTGTCGTGCGCGCCTCTTTTATGCCCCGAGATGATTTGATCTGTTAATTCTGAGGTATGAGACCGGATACGTTATTTTGTGGGATATATATACTGGTTTTATTATGGGTAGAGGAAACTTGTGCTTTTCGTTTGGTATATAGAAATAGATTCTGAGCAATAGACATCTTAAAAAATAATTGCATATCCTGATCGGAAAAAGAACAAAGTTTACATATAAGTGCCTATTCAAACATTTCCGAAATTAGCTACTCAACCGATTTAAAGGAAACAAAGCTAAGAACCATCTCAATGAAGCTGCTTTTTAATTAGAGGAATCCGCATCGTAGTCTGTCCTTCTACGTCCTTCAGGGAGCTACGATGCACAGACAGATCATACGTCACACTTAAGTATAACACCACTCTTTTTACGTCGGGGCTTGAAAATAGTTTTAGGCAAAGAAATCTTTGCACGTATATTGAGATAGAAAGCATTCAAACGACAAACTTGAAACAACTTATTGTTTTACTCCAGATGCTTCTAAACGTGCAATAATTAGGATAAAACATTTTTAAGAGAACGATGCACTATGCCACAACAATAGAAAAATAAGTTTTCACCTAGTTCCTTACACCATCTTCCTCTATCGTCAGACCAGCTAGATATTAATGCATTGTCATCCAAGTTACATAGGAGCGTCGGTGGCCGAGCGGTTGAGTATCCGACTCGTAAGCAATAGGTACCGGGTTCGAATCCCGCTGCGGCCATGTACCAATGACTCTTTTCTGAGTTATGTACATTAGTTGAATTCTAACCGATGCTCTTACGGTGAGAGAAAACGTCGTGATGAAACCTGCAAATTCAGGCAACTGAAATTGTAACCATGATCCAATCTGGTCAGGTTCCTCTGGTAGCAGGGTCACGTTGGTCAGATTTTAGGCGCTCTACTGTAATTACCTGACCGCCAAATCTTGAATCATGGTCAAGGTGGACCCTGGGCCTCGTACTCGAGAGCACAACCGGGACATTAAAGGAGATTATATGATGATAATATTCCAAGTTACATATGTATACAGATTTTCAGGTCAATTGGATACCAACACATGGTCGAAATATGGTTTGCTTTGACGGACAACTTACATATGAACAGTGCAAGTTCAATAAAAGTTTGTAAAAACATTGCCCGTTTATAAGCTCCTTCATACACACACACACACATAATGCGAACATCATATTAATAACAACTTTCTTAATTATAATGCTGACTCGACTAGACAATGAAAAAGTCCTCCCTTAAATACCTTCACAGCAACAAAGAAAGTTTTTTTTACCCGAGTTAGGAGAGAATTCCCAACACTGCTAGAACTTAGATATAAACGGCCATGGAACCATTTATGTAATGTACAGAGCAGATAAGCAATGTGAACTAATTATTTAAAATAAAATGCTGGTCAGCAAAACAATATTATTCGGTCACCACCTTATGGTCAGTAAAAATATCAAAAGTGGTAAGCAATTAATGTAAGTACGTAAAGATGGGAGCAATACTCCATTGTCTAGGCTAGACGAAACCTACTTTACCAAATTTTACCTCTAAACTGCTAATCTTGGTATTACAGTTTTCTCTCGATCTGCAACTGCCCTGCGATAATGACAAATGCCACTAAGATTGATAACACTCATGCCATGTCCAATAAAGGACTCTCAGAATGGACTGTTCCATGCTGTGATGAAGCGAACAAAACACATACTTAAGGTTAAAAGCATAATCCCTGAGACAACTTTGACAATTCATTATGCACAAGTGTTGCCTCAGCCAGGGTAGTGCTGTTCGTATCGATATTTAAAAATAATACGGCTTTGGCTACTAGTGATATTTATCCATTAATTACGCTATCATAATCAAATTAATTGATTAATTTACATTGCAATGTCAGATATCATTCAAGGAACTGCAAATACTAACCAACGACGATTATTAAAGTAGTCTGTTGATTCAGTATCCGATCAATTTGTTATTCACGCGTCTAATGATGAAGGTGATGAAATTACTGATTACGGTTCTGAGTAAATAATACTTGTAATGATACCTACTTATTGTGTTTTCGCTTTCACAAAGTACTTCCGAGTTCCCTAGTAATTAAGTCTCCTGACTAATTGTACGATCTCCATCGACCGTCATTTCCAAGCAATAACTTTGAGCATATTCCGAACGAAATTAGTGTGGTTTGGAATGTGGCATACGTCATAAATGACATTAATATGTTAGCCCTCTTTTAGAAATATCAATTTGAAAAGTTCATCATTATATTCCTGAGTATAGATCTCTATCACAGTCTCTAAGCGAAACCGGTGGGCGTACTAATTGGTTTTGTGGAACGAATACAAGTGTTTGAGTTATCTATACTGAGAATGGTGTTTTTATACGTTAAAATGACAATCGTAACAGTAATAATCTCGAATTTGTACAAGAACGTCGACAAACCATGCATTTGAGTCGATCCTGATTATCGATATCGGCCACATCACTAACTAATTTCGTCTAAGTCTGGTAACCCATTATCTGTTACATACTTGTCAAGACTGTTTCAGGGATTATGGTTTTAACTTAAATCATTATATTATTTAGCCATTTCTCGCCAAACAAAACTAACTAGCTAAGTAAACAAAGTAGACAATAGATCAATAACACGTACCTACCTAACAAACAAAGTTTAATTCGTAAGTGGTCTCCAGCCAGTTTGAATAATTGATAGTAGTCCGTCTAGGACTAATTAAATTGTTTATTTGATTACCTCTCCAGGGATGGCTGTGGCTTTTTGTCCCCCTATTCACCCCATATTCGTGGCATGGTTAAAAATAAATCGATCGAGCTTTTGTTTGCGTTTGTAAATAATAAGTAATATTGAAATTAGTTTCTGTTTTGGACATTGTGAATTGCTTTAATGTTGTACGGAATGAATTTACGACGGATCCCTGTGCTCCACTCTTCAGTTAATTCCAATGAAGCAAACATATATTTATTTCTAATTTTTAACGTTGTAACACTCACACACTTTTCCGTCAGCGCTCTAGCATTGTCTTACTACGGAACCATAATGATAGAAAAGACAATTATAACACATGGCATACCTGTGGGAGAACGTGTATAGAAATTAAACAAAGAAATATGAATAATAAATCTATGTATATTATTACCAATAATATAATAAATGGACAGCAACAGATGGAGAGGACATATTTTAGTAGCTTAAGTGATGTACTTAGATTTAGCAAAATACAGACAAGTTGACAATAATTAATTGTTATTTCTATAGAAATAACAAAATAGAACATAGAAATAATATGCGTTATACGGTTAAGCAAAATTACCTGAGGAAGACAGTTCAGAGCACTGGTGGTGCCGTGTCCGCAGTCGGACAACGTCTGACCTGTCGAGAGCTATGGCCGCCTTTTTATAGACTGCGGTGTACCCGCATGTGGTTTTTAATTTAAGAACACTACCTTCATTTTATAAAAATGAAATAAATACAATAATTATATTATCTCCCACATACCAACGATCAATTATTTAATTAGAACTTTGCGAAAACCTGGAGCAATATCTGGCTACTTTCACCAAATCAATATTTAAAAAATAAAAGCAGCAAAGCAGATATAACCAGCATGTGTGTGCACAGCAATTTGTTAGTTTAATTGCGCAGCCAAGGGGAATTCAAGCCACGTATTCCAAATTCGAATGTACGATAAATAAATTGAAACTGCGCACGCGACGCATGCAAATGACACAGCGTTGTTTGTTTCTTGTTTGTACGCCGGTTGCGTTTAGAAGGCAACTTTAAATAAATAACAACAAATTGCAATAAATAACTAAATTATAAGTAGGCACTAAATTTTAACCTACAGAGATTTTAAGTTCTCCTGCGGGAGTGACAGAAGATGGTAGTGACTAGAATAGAGAATGGAATGTTGACTTAGTTTGAATATGTGGAGAGGATGAGAGGAGATAAACGAAAAAGGTATATATGACCAGAGCAAAGTCTCTATTAAGTGATGTCGTAGAAACACTTTATCAGAGTAGAGTAGTTTCAGAGTTAAAATATATACTCTAAAAACAATTTAATCTGGTGTATAAAAGTGTAAAAACCAAGTGAAAGTGTTATTCGGCCGCAGTAATTAATAGAAACGTTAAAACTTAACAATTAATACGACGGCACCAAACGACATTTATCGAATAATTTACATTTTTTTAAACTACAATATTTCTAGTGAAGACAGTGTTAAACAGTAATAAATCCCAAATAAATAAGGCTACATACAATATAAAGTGATACCATTTATCTTTTAATTCATAAAACTGGATCAACTTGAACAAAGGATTGCAGTGAAGTGAACCGACCTCTGAGTACCGTCATCTGTGATAAGATAACAATAAGAAATCGAAACTACATATCACTTATACCATCTTTACCAACCAAACCACTATTTCGACTCCTTTAATAAAAGATAAGATAGCGCAAAGATAAGTGCGTTCGACGTGCTCAAGAGGTCATAGGTTCGAATCTACTAAGGTGGATTTTATTTATCATTTTTTTTTTCATTTTCTTTTTTTCTTATATACTGCGAGACTTCTTTGACCTTTGAGGGATCTTTGGCCGATCGTTCAACGCGGACCCATTTGGTGGAGTTTCATCGTTTGTCTCTGGGAGACGTCTTTCAACTTCTCTGTCCCGTAAGCAATCTCTAACACCCAACATCATGAAGTGCATCGCATGCAACCAGCCCATCAGTGCCGTAGAGATGATACTGAAATGCTCTCAGGACAAGTGTACTAATATGTACCATTACGAGTGCCTAGGGGTTCCAAGATCGACTTTCATTAAGCTAACACCTAAGCAGAAGTCTTCGTGGAAGTGCAAGTCGTGTTCACAGCCAAAGGAGCGGAAAGGAGACAACACTCCTATACGACCCGTTTCATCTTCTCAACAAGGGCCTGAGGTACATAAGGCGGGAGCCAGTTCTTGTACCGAAGGGCCTGATACTAAAGAAGCCGACCCTGCCACCCTACCGGTTGTTGCCGCACCCGCACCCGTCATGGTTAGCACGGAATCGACGCTGGTACAACCTGTGAATGCCGAGCTGCTGAGGACAATGTCAGACAATAACGAGAGGCTGATAGCAAAGCTGACATCACTTATCGACGGCAAACTCTCCGAAAACAACAAAGCGCTGCTGGAGAAACAGGAGGCTATAACCCAGCAGTTCAATAGCATGCTGGATTCTCTGAACAAGTACAGTCTGTTGTTTGACGAAACTGTCCAGGATATTAACGCCATCAAGACTGAGCTGAAGGAGGTGCGTAAAACAAGGGACGAAGTAATTGAGTTGCAGGCCACTGTCGAAAGTTTACAGCAAACAGTGAATAATTTCGAGCAGCGGGACAGGATGCTGAACTTGGAGATCTTCGGCGTTCCCGAGCGGAAGTCGGAGCAAGTATCTGAGCTGGTGGTGTCAATTGCGAGAGCGGTCGGCGTGTCCATAGAACGTGCAGACATCGCTTCTGCGTTTAGGATACCTACTCGAAACACCGATGGCCTTCCTAAGCCAATAGTTGCAAAGTTCATTAATCTCAATAAGCGGGACGAATTGCTAACTGCAGTTCGGAAGGAGAGGGGTGTAAGCACAACTGACATGGGTATACCAGGAGACCAACGCCAAATTCATGTCAATGAACATCTGACACCCGCAAACAAAGCATTGCTCAGAGACACAAGACTGAAATGCAAGGAGCTGGGGTTTCAGCATTGCTGGACTCGGAACGGGAAGATCTTCGTTCGCCAGGCAAACAATTTTCCTCAACTGTGCATAGCCAAGAAATCGCAACTGTTGCGTCTAAAAAAGACGGCCTAAGTTTAGATAACGATTTAACTCCTGAACTCTTTACTGATTTGCTGCTCTTTTGGTTTGGTTTCTGTCGATGGGCGAATGTTATTGTAGACGTCCCTTCTTTGGTATTGTTTTTGTTATGTTTATTATTTAACTATTTCTCTGAATACTACACACTAAAATACATCACATATCATATACACTATTTCCCTACACTATACAAATATACATATACAAATACACACCTAACAGTATACATATACCTCCACCTGAAATCGGTAAGTTCGGCACTGCCTAATAGCTATGCTTCTGTTCTTTTGTTTACGCAAATTTCTAACGTAATTATATATATCTGTCACAAATGGCACCGTTAACAGTTTATCTACAGAATGCTCGCAGTATAAGGGGCAAAACTAATCAATTTAGGCAGGGATTGTTGAACCATAACTATGACGTCGTGGCCGTGTGTGAAACTTGGCTGGTGGACGGTGTTTTCGACTCCGAAGTAAGTGACTCGCGGTACGACGTGCATCGCCGGGACCGGCCGTGCGCGGGGCGCAGCGCAGGCGGCGTGCGTGCAGCGGCGCGGGCGGTAGGCGGCGGTCTGTTACTTTTGACTCGCCAAGCGCTCGCCGCGCGCCGCGATTCGACCGAGACAATGGGCCTAGAATTAGTACACATTATAATAGGCGCTCGCGCGATGAATTCAGATTTGGATTTGCACATTATATGTGTTTACTTGCCGGGTTCTGGATCCGACCACGACGATCAACTACGACGACTCACTGTTTATTTACAGGACCAGTGCACAGCGAAGGCTTATTATTTATTATTAGGCGATTTTAATTTGCCACATGTTAAGTGGATTCCACGATCTGGTGGATATTTTTTTCCTAGTGGATTATCAGGTGAATGTCAGGAGGGTTTCTTTGAGTGTATTCTTTCGGGTGGATTGGGTCAGTATTGCGGGGTGCCCAATGGCAACGGACGGTGTTTAGATATTGTTTTTTCTAATACTGAGGTGGAGGTCCGACGCGTAGCCGACCCAATCACCCGCGAAGATTGGCCTCATCACCCGGCACTTGAATTGGAACTTGTCAATATTAGTCACGAATTTATTAAAGTACCTCCTAAGAAAATTTTTAATTATAAAAAGGCTAATTACGACAATATTTTCCGTGATTTATGTGCTATTGACTGGAATATTGCTTTAAATCGTATACCACTGGACGAGGCAGTCCTTTTTTTAAATACGACACTAAATTCTATTATAGAGGAACATGTACCCTCTTTCTACAGCACTCCTGATGGGTATCCAGTCTGGTTCTCCAGGGCGTTAGTACACGTAATTAAAGAAAAACATAAGTATCACTCACTTTGGAAACAAACTGGTAATAGTTGTGACCGTGAAACTTTCTCTTTGCTACGTTCTAGACACAAAAAATTACAACGTCAGTGTTGGAACAAATATAAACATCATTGCAGTCAATCTATCACTCGCGATCCGAAAAAGTTCTGGAACTACGCAAAAAGTCTTCGGCGCGATCGTGGGTTACCCGCACAGATAAACTACGGCACTCGTATAGGCTCGGACGGTCCCGAAATATGTGACATTTTTCTAGAGTACTTTCAATCTGTTTACGCGAGCACTTCTGATACTTCGTATACCTCGGGAAATACGCATGGTAACTCTTAATGCAGTGTAGGCTCAGTGATGATTACCGCAGACTTAGTTGAGAAATACCTTCTAAAGTTAAATATTAACAAGGGCGCGGGTTGCGATGCTATCCCCCCTATCTTTATCCGTTACTGCGCTCGCTGTTTGGCGTTGCCATTAAGTATTCTGTATAGGAGATCGATTGCGGAGGCCACTTTTCCCACAATTTGGAAACAAGCTTTCGTCGTGCCCATACATAAAAGTGGCTCAAAGGTCCTCGCGGAACAGTATCGTCCAGTGTCGATTCTCACTACTTTTAGCAAGGTTTTCGAACAGATAGTTTACGATCAGGTTTATCCGCTACTTGCT
Organism: Blastobasis adustella; assembly: GCA_907269095.1. Classification (NCBI taxonomy): domain Eukaryota; kingdom Metazoa; phylum Arthropoda; class Insecta; order Lepidoptera; family Blastobasidae; genus Blastobasis; species Blastobasis adustella. The sequence goes on along the minus strand of OU026127.1, from coordinate 17,086,076 downwards.
CGTAGTATACCGCCAGCTCAGCATGGATTCATGCGCAAACGTTCCACGATGACGAACTTGGCTGAATTCGTGAACTCGGTTACCGGTTATATGGATGAGGGCTACCAGGTGGATGCCGTGTACACCGACTACTCTAAGTGTTTTGATAGACTGAATCATGATGTTATTTTGTGCAAACTCGAGGAAGTCGGTATGCACGGTGACCTCCTTCGGTGGTTCGAGTCATATCTCCGGAATAGGAGTCAGTCTGTTAGGGTTGGGTGCTATCAATCACGTTTCGCGCCCATCCCTTCAGGGGTTCCCCAGGGATCCCATTTGGGGCCTCTATTGTTTAATATCTGCCTGTACGATTATGCTTCCTGTTTTCACAATGCATTTTACTTATCATATGCGGACGACACGAAGATTTTTATGCCCATAAAATGCTCAACCGATTATCTAAAATTGCAGAAGGATCTCGATAGAGTATCGGCATATTGTGCACGGAACAGCCTAGATCTCAATGTAAAGAAGTGCGCAACCATCACTTTTACAAGGAAGAGAAACCCAGTATGCGCAACGTATAGGCTTAACGACGCAACAATCGTACGCACTGATCAAGTTAGGGACCTGGGAGTCATCTTAGATTCCAAACTGACATTCTGTGCTCACTACGAATTTATCGTTGCGAAAGCGATCAAGATGCTGGGATTCGTTTTTAGAACGGTAAAGCCCCTGAGGTCAACTGCAGCTTTTAAAGCCTTATATTATGCCTATGTACGTAGTGTTTTAGAGTACGCGTCCCCTTCATGGTCCCCGGTCTACGCTGTCCATCGCGCTAGACTGGAATCGGTGCAAAAACTTTTTATAAAAAAACTAAATTATTTTTCCGGCACGGTACCTGCTGGTTATGCGACTGGTCTGCATACCCACAAAATAATGTCGTTGGAGGACAGACGCTTTATAGCCGATATGAAGCTTCTGTATGACATCATACATAGCGGAGTAGATACTCCGCAGTTATTATCCCGAGTGTTACTATGCGCGGGAGACCCGCGCGCGCGCCGCGGTGGCCGCTGGCCTCGGCTACTTGACCACCGCCGCGCGCGCAGCGGCTACGCCCTGGGCTCTCCGCTCAATAGGGCTATTGACGGGTATGAGAAGTGCCTCTCCGACAGTGCTGACGTTTTCCATCTTAGCCGAGCACAGTTTACAAAAAGGGTTATCCAGTACCTCCAGTCGCGTGAAGGATAACACGCTCATACATTAACAAACACACGAACACACACACAAACACACGCACACACACACACACATACACACACACACATATACAGAGATAGAATCTTATATTATATATTAGAGAGAGTAGTTTATATTTTAATTTTTATAGTAGTTTTTTTTTCTATTAGTATTTTATATGGTGTTTACAGGCTATATTAATTACCAAAATTATAAATTGCAGTTTTGTAATTGGCATTACAACTTAATAATGTAACATTTTTTAATTATATTTTATATGCTGTAAAACTGTGAAATAAATAAATAAATAAATAAATAAAATGACGTAGACGGTAGTAGGAGACGTACATGTCACGATCAAATAAACGATAATTTATAATGAAAAGATATTTTAAACCTAAGATTTATGAATGCGGAAGAAGCGGGTGAGGTTTGTCAGGAGCGTAGCATGTGGAACATCGTGGTCTCTGCCTATCCTGCCTGAAAAAGGCGTAACGTTATGTATCCGTATGTAGGACTCTGTTAACCCCGTCTGTGTCACATTCACCGAGCACTTGGCGGTCACATCTATCAGACAAATAATTTTCAACACTCGATTCTAAATATCACATTGAACGGACTTTCAGCCCTGGCATTGCATTAGATTAATAGTATCAGAACAATGTAGAACTCACTTGCGCAAAGTACTTTGCAAGAGTCGGGAACTTCACCAATCGCGTGCCATCGATCTAAGCCATAAGTACCCCTCCCCTTTACCCCTTACCTTACTAAGCACCCCTCAAACTTGGCACCTTTTTGCCGTCAATAAGTTCCGAAGTTTTTTCTGCGCCCAACTTCGGCAACCTCTTTAAAGTTGGGCGACTTTTTTCGCACCTTTAATGTGGGGTACTTAAAACTTGCCCAGTTTTGGGTTCCGCACTCTCTTGGGACGATTTGTCGCTCTATAATATTACTAACGGGTTATGGTCGCAAGGGTTTTTTAAACTTTAATAATTTATAATCGCGTAACAACTATGTCCAGCAGTGGGAAGGCCAGCGCGGCTAACTGATATGATGATGATGGACATATATTCTTCTTCATTTTTCATTCAGATTATAATTATATTTGTGGAGGAAGTTGCGGATGGAAGCTTGTCCAAAATTAAATATAGACGTCGTCTTTTGTCAAAGTCGTAATATGTCCTTCATATCCTTCGTCACTCCGTTCTTTCCAAATTTTTGTAAGACGCAAACTCGATCAATGTTATTACAATGACATAAACTTTATTGTCTTCCAATCAAGAACTTATTAGGGAAAAGCTGGGAGACTACAATTTCGTTGAACAGATCAGAAAAATCCAGAATACAACCTAACTGCGAGAATAACGCTGGAAAATGCAAAGACGAGCCCACCTTAATACGGAGCCCTACGCGAAAATCAAAACCCATCCCCGAACACAATCTTTTGGACTCTTTCAGTTCTGTTAACGGGATCTCGGGCAGAATCCTAAAAAGTTCAAACACAACTTTAAGCCCCACTCGAGAACACAAGCTGCATAATTTAGAGCCCCTGTGTATCGGACACTCGTGTCTACAACTTCGGGATTGCAGCGGACTTGTCTTACAAGGTGGCTAAGATTGTATCACTCTGTATATTGTAGCGAGTTTGTGTTTCCTTGGCTAGGATTTTTGTAATGGAAAGCACAGTTTGGGAAGCTTGTCGAATGAAATTGACATCTCGCAGGCGAATTAGAATAGCGTTGGAACCTTGTCGAAGAAACAAAAAAGTATTTTATAAATCTATGTAAGGTTGCAGGATAATCATAGAAAATACTTGGCCGATTAAGAATTCTTTGAAAACTTCAAGAAAGACATTCAATGTCGAGTGTGAGTAAAAGCCCGCTAAGATAAATGGACAAGGACTGGCTTGAATGTTATAAATGGAAGTTTCGACTTTATAAGTTAGACCTAGCAATTGCATGAATTTTCGTGTCATTTTTAGTGAAGATTTTTTATCGGTAAGAATCGCAGATAAAAATCTGGTTTTACTCTCGCGCACGAGGGCCTGTGGTCCGTCTTAACCATGATCCAGGATTTGGCATATAAGGTAATTACAGTGGAACGACTGCCATCTGACTTCCGCGACTCTGTAAACATAAGGGGAACTTACCTGATTAGATCATGGTTACACACATTCAGTCGCCTGAACATAAATGTTTCATCTCGATGTTTTCCCTCACGATAAGCATTGATTAATGTTCAACTAATGTAAATAACACAGAAAAGAGTTATTAATACATGGCGACAATGAGGTTCGAAACCGATACCTCTCGCTTACGAGTCGGACCCCTTAATCACTAGGTCAAAGACGCCCTCAAGCTGTTCCTTTTTGTCTTGCCTGAGTTGTAGAAAAAAAGTGTTAAAATCGAATTACATTGTAAACCGCTAGCCTAACGTACAAATCGATGCACTGGAACCTCGCATTAACAGCCCATTTCACCTTCCGCAAGCCCTTTTTGTTTGCCATAGTTTAGCGGCAACGGGGAACCGGTCCCGGCGAGACACCGCGAATGATCCTGAATTATTGACGGCGCAATAGTGCGCAGTGCACTAAAGTTTCGTCTATGTCTGCCTAGAGTTCTCGATATATTGTCTATTTGCAGTTTGGCGCCCAACGGGTGACGCTGCCACTGAAATTGCGGTGCAAAAAGCGAGTCGAAATGGGGAACGCAAAATGCACTCGTCATGTTTCAACTTTATTGCGAACATGAGAGATACACGAGTTCTTTTATCGCACTCTAGTCACGGTCTTCGCTTTGACTTGCTTGTCCAATACACATCCATGCAGTACTTTTTGCGTGACTGGAAACAGTCATTACGATAAACGATATGTACAAGTTTTTGTTTGTATATATTGATTGTGTTAGTAGAATGACAACATCAAGTTTGCAGTGATTTTGGGCGGACAGCCATGTCCCACACTCTGCTTGGGTCCACCGTCATTTACCACCAGGTATGTGACGATGGACCGAAGCAGTCTACAAAGTAAAATGTCTCATCTCATCTTGGCGTGAAACTTGGTTGGCCCTCGCGCGCGAGGGCCCTGGGTTTGCCTTGACCATGATCCAGGATTTAGTCGATCAGGTAGGTAATTACAGTGGAGCGACTGCCACCTGACCTTCTTTGACCCTGTAAACAGGGCAAGCTGACCAGATTGGATCATGTTTACACATCCAGTCGCCTGAATATGCAGGTTTTATAACAATGTTTTCCCTCGCCGCAAGAAGCCTACATAACTCAAAAGTCTTTAAAAAATAAAAAGCACTTTGAAAAAACATAATAGAGGGTTGAACTTTATAACAAAATACACGTAAACCGAATCATGCTCGCAAATTACAGACAAGCTCCTGTTTACAGTATCATTTACGTAAAACAACCCGTAATTTCAGTATTCTATTCGGCCGACCCCTTTCATAGCCACTGCGATAGATAATTTCGTTGTAAATAATTTATAAAGTAGAACTAACTTTTAGAGCTTTGTGTTTGAAACTTTGTCAGCGACAAATTATACAGACGTCATGGAACGATTAGATCGTGTGTAGGGTTGAGTTGATCGGATAATTGTCGTTGAATTACGTAATCATTTTTGTGTCTTGTCACAATCAATATGTGATAGTATTTTTGGTTATCTCATCTAAGTAGGTACATATTGTAACAAAAAAACCGTAAAGCCTTAGTCTTCTTTTTATTGTCAAGGGAGATACACGGACAGATAATCCATTTGACGCTAAGTGGCCACCGTCGTCCAGGACATCACAATGATGTCAGGCATCTAGATGATGTCAGGCATCTAGATGATGTCAGGCATTTAGATGATGTGGATGAAATCAATCCCATCGTCGGAGGGCGCGGTGGCGGAAAAGTGACAATGGCATCAAGTTTACCAGTTCTTCGGAACAGTCCCTGTTGTACAGACGGTAGAGAACACACAGAGAGCACGTCTCTCCAGAGGCTTAAAAACCTGCCTTCTAATAGACTTTGTTAGATCTTACTTTTCTTTCTACGATTTATAACAGTGCAATTTTCTCGAAACAGTTCAGTGTCTATTCAATTCATAACCGTTAAAATTTTGTGTACCTATTTGCAGACATGCGCTTTTGTTACATATTCACTACACATATTATCGGGTTTGTTACCCCGATAATATGTGTAGTGAATAACCACACAAAAGCGCATAAGTAAAATAATAAAGCGACGCGACATTCACATCAGTATTTCGAACGTAAAGCATCACTAGGATCAACCGAAATCGGATGAGCGGGCGAGCTCTCGCGTAATATCGGGAGCGGCTCGGGCGCGTTGCGTTACAGAATTATTGATGACACTCGAAACGCGTCTATTTGCGAAACTTTACACGACACGTATAGGGAATATGACTAACGATAGGAGTATCGGATTATGACATGCCGGAAAAATGCCCTTGTTTTCCAAACTGGTGAACCGATTTAGATGAAAACAGCTACGATTTTTTTTTTGCCCCCGACACAAATGAAATGGGCACCCTCCGGTATAGCGGTTGGGAGGGAGGAGGTGAACTGTCATGAGTACCAGCAAGCCGGCCGGACTGGTTATGCACGACTCGCCAAAAAAAGACCTAGGCGCATACGTGCTAAACACCCCCTGGGAGCACCTGTAGCCAGGAAGGCCTTTCAGGTTTCATCGGATGCGACACCCCGTAGGGACGGGGTGCGCTCAGCGTTACTCCTTACGGAGCGTACACTGGAGAAATTATAGCGTGACCCCAGAAGGGGGTCCCGCTGCTGTGGACTGGGATTGGGGGCCTACGGGGGCCGCTGAAACGGCAGGGAGGGGCTGTGTCGGGTCGACCTGAGCCTCCAGGAGGAGGTTCAGAGCGCTCGACAGGTCGTTGGGGGGAAACAGCTAAGAAATATGTTGAATATATAAATATAAAAAAATCGTATCGAAATTATTATACCGGGTCGATCGGCCAAAATTTCACGCATCCATACGCCCTAAGAGCCCGTAGTGACGTACACGATTTTTGCACGATATGTCCCAAATGTTTATGCAGTTTTGATTCCTATACTAATGACAGAAAGGTAGGTAAGTCTTCTTCTTCTTAAGGTAGGTAAGTAAAATAATAAAGCGAAGCGACATTCACATCAGTATTTCGAACGTAAAGCATCACTAGGATCAACCGAAATCGGATGAGCGGGCGAGCTCTCGCGTAATATCGGGAGCGGCTCGGGCGCGTTGCGTTACAGAATTATTGATGACACTCGAAACGCGTCTATTTGCGAAACTTTACACGTCATGTGTGGGGAATATGACTAATGACAGGAGTATCGGAGTGTGACATACCGTGCTGGAAAAGCTCCCTTGTTTTCCAAGCTGTTAAACCGATTTAGATAAAAACAGGTACGATATAATTATGTCGAATACATTAACATTAAAAAATTGTGTCGAAATCATTCATATTGTATTTATATACGTTTAGCAACTAGTTATGACGCCATAGAAAATATTGACGTCATACTTAAGACATATAGTCACAGTCAAATATCGGTTAAATCAAAGAAATTAGACATAGAGAGTTAAATTGAAAAATAAAAATATATATATCGCTTTCGCCCCAAACTAGTACGAAATAGTGAATACAAATCTCGATTTCATGGTCATCTGTCTATCATCATGACCACACCGACGCGATCGGCAAAAATTACACATGTGAATACCAAAGCCCTAAAAGCCCATACAGATGTACACGATTTCTGCACGATTTGACCCAAATGTTTATGAAGTTTTTGTTCCTACAAGTGACAGAAAGTTTGTTTTATTATTTGTAACAAAACGCGCAGGGCCCGCACCATCGTCGTGCCGCACCCGCGTAGCCACCGCGTCGTGTGCGCGCCAATAGGGTAGACTGCACGTTTTCTGTCCGGTTGCCACGCGGTCACTGTGCGGCTACGACGCGTACGCGTTTTCTGTCCGGTTTATAAGCGGCGATGTATAAACGGGCCCTTAGTGTCGCCATTTGTTTCCAAAAGCCGTGATCCATACCGGGGCCCCAGTCGAAGGCTGGCCCATCAATAATTCGGGAACACAGCTCGATCCCCCGAATCCTAGGGGATCCAACTTGGAGCCCGCCACACCGAAATATGTGCTGCTAACATGCGACGTCACATCCAATATTCCTTTTCCAATTGCCCTTATTTCGGGATTATAGAGGATCTGGTGACGCTGCTATGCACCAGGGGCCTAATTCTCGAATTCGACATTTGTTCTAGCTAAATATCTCTATTAAAATGTAATTTAAAACGGTGTTCGAAAAAAATGGTTTGGTGAAGTTGAGCATAAGTCTTTTTTGCTTGAATTGCAATAGAGATTCAGTGACTTTTTAGTAGATATTTATAGCTAGAGACAATGTCGATTTCTAATATCGAAAGCGCGAGAATCGCCCCTCTGGTCTGTCGCATACGGCGAGGAAAATTTTAATGGGAAACGTCACCTTAGAATTACCGAATAAATATATCTAGACAAGCCAGCAATCCCAGTCTCTTTTTCAGTAACCTAAAATAAATACACTTTGGTTAAAATTCTACTCTTTTGTAAAGCAAAGGATTATCTTTTATTTTGGACAAAACGCAGAAAGTGTCGGCCAGAAACAAATAGGACAGGTAGAGTGACAGAATTCTTAACATTTTTTACTGTGGCGACAAACCTATATGCCCACCATCACTATGTAGCAATGGGCGGTTATACAGAACTAAATATCGTTATTTTAATAGCCTATAACAACCGAATCAGCGGGCGTACAGAATAGACGTCATAGTAATAGTTTTTGGGAATCGTTTGCTCTATCGGTAACAATAACTTTTTCTTCTGGCCGGCCCTTTTATATTTTTAGTTCAAAACTTTACGAAACGTGAATGATGTTGTCAATGCTTTATCTTATTAATCACACAAGTTTTTAAGTAAAGTCGTGTATTATGTTGACACACATGCATTGAAACGTACAAAAATACATTGTGATATGTATGATATGGTTTTAAAACTCTAACCTATCCGTCTCCAAAAACACACATTGACTGTCTAGTCTCTTAAACTGTTTTATTGGCCTGGATACTTTCGATGTAGGGAAATGTCGACCAGCCGCGTGGTCATAAACCAACCCTGAAAGTGATTTTAATGCGTCTGACCCACCGCCACCTGTCTGCCCCGGCCTGCATTATTCATGCCCCAAGTTCGATTCTTGCTCCTCGCGAATTTGTTCGAGATAACCGGGTGTGTTACCGTTTTATGAGTGCGCCAAATGGAATATCGGATTAATCTCACGATTATGGGTTATGGGTTCCAGACTCGATGCTATTGGGGGTGCCGCGCCGGGAGCATTTTGATTGAGATGTATTGGAGGGTTGACTGAAGAGAGGTATGAGTTTGCTTGAGTGGAGATTTTGGTTTGTTTGGTAACTATTTAGTTTATCACAGTTAGAGATTAGAGGCAGCCGTGTGCCCTAAGTGTCCCAATAACCCAATTTAATGGTGCGGTAGGTAAAGGAAAGGTTAGCTTATTTGTGACAAACAGCCAGTCAACTGGTAGATTACTAATATAAATATGTCGATCTGTACACAGCAAGTGTACTTTGGTAGATAGGATTTTGGGCACTTCTGACATAAGCCAGGAATTCATGGGCTTTAGCCTGCTCGAGGACTGAGTATCCGTCTACCCCATTGTCACAGAAACTTTGGGACGAGCTCTGCAGGTTGGTGCGGGATAATCTGGTTAATACGTCAACCGATCCTGTAAAGGCTGATCCTCTTGGCTATCGGCGAATGGAAGTCAGGCCTATGGCTTCAGTCGCTTCCCTTAACTAGCCTCGGCACCCTGCTGGATAGCTCTACATTTGGAGTTGGACGGCCCTTCGCCTTGGTGTTCCCTTCGTGGCCCGTCATAAGTGCAGTTGTGGCCATGCAGTGTCGCAACTTGGGCATCACGGGTTGTCGTGTTGAAAGAGCAGCGGGTTCTTTTCGCGGCATGCTGAAGTAAACGACATCATCCATCGCTAGCTCACCTCAGCGAAGATCATCTATTTGCGGCATTTACGTAGAAACGCTTGGGCCGGGGGGTCCAGGCGCTCATACTTTCTTTAAAGAGTTGTCTAAGGCTGGCCAATACCTTGGCCAAAGGATCAGTTTACGAGGAAATGCGGCCAGTCTTTTGGGAACAATTCCTTCTACAAGGCACTTTAGTTAGTTAGAATTTAGTTTTTTTCGCCTAATTAGTATTAGTATAAATTAATTTATCTCTGTCATGATAAATTTTTTTTTATACCACTAATGTGGCAAACAAGCTTGCGGCCAGCCTGATGGTAAGCAGTCACCGCAGCCTATGGACGTTTGCAATACCGTAAAAATCTTTTAACCCCTTTCTTGAAGAACTCCATGTTGTACTCTCCAGGGAAAACCTCTCCAGGTAGTTCATTCCACAACCTTAGTGTGCGTGAGAGAAAGTTCCTTTGGAAACGCACAGTTCGCGACCAATTTGGCTCCAAGGTGTGAGGATGAACTCCCTGTCGATGGCGAGCGGTGCGATGATAGAATGTAGCTGTAGGCATCATGTCAAACAGTTCTTCAGAACAAACACCGTTGTACAAGCGGTAGAACACACAAAGGGAGCCGAAATCCCTCCGCTGACTCAGCGGCTCAATACCACTTGTGAGCAGGGTATCATCGATAATTCTCACAGCGCGCTTTTGGATCGACTCACAAGGACCAAGCTGATATGCCGGTGCTCCCGCCCATAAATTGGAGCAATACTCCATGTGGGGTCTGACATGAGCCTTATATAGGAGAAGCCGTTGTCCCGGCGTGAAGTATTGATATATTAAGCACACCGAGCTTTTTAGATGTCAGCTTGACCTTTTCTTCCAAATGACTGCGAAACTGGACGTCACTGGAGATGTCGACACCTAGGATATGTATGCTCTTAGAGATAGTAATAATAATAATATTAATTTATTCAAGAAAAACTTAAGTCTAAAATTACACCGTTAAATATACGTTAATAAGTACCTTCTTATGTTAAAATTGGTTTAGGAGAACAATTTTAATTTATTTATTATCCTAGTTATTAAGTAATTTAATATAGGTACTTGCTAAATTCTTATTAACTAGATACCTAAACTAAGTAAGTAGTTTACCTGTGTCTTAGGTATCGATGTTAGTAGGTCAATTTTAATGTAGGTTAGTGCTTATGACTGTATTTATTAATACAACAATAAAAGTAATGTTTACATTTTGTACCGGAATTAGTTATTAATTGATATAATTTACAATCATATATATTTATTTTTGTAACATTATGAACTAACTATCCTGAAACTGAGGAGCTACAACGAATGGAGTTTTCTTCACGGTGAACGCGCATACTTGTGTCTTAGTGGGGTTAAATTGGACTAAATTTAGTCGTCGTAATATTTCTGTTAATAAAATATATATAATAATTTACATTGTTTGTTCTGTCGTAGTATGTTCAGTGTAATGAATGTCTCCTTATTCTGCGGCTACACTTCAAACACGAACCGCCGGCCGTCCGTTTGCGCTTGCGATTAAGCCGGCTTAACTTTAAAAGACGAGGTTGATTATTATCTCACCACACATTAGAAAACATTTCCAAAACCCTCATTTCACACCCACATTTTCACATAAGGCAGCCCTTTGGAACCAATAAATCTATTCCCGTCAAAAGTTTAAAGATGGCTCGCGACTCGCTTATCTGAGCTTGAATTATTCATAAGTTCCACTTTGCTGCAACTCCGCCGCGCTGCCGTGGCTCGAGGAATATTTTTTACCAAACGCCTTAATGGGGATGTATTTGTTGGGTTATTGATTTTGGGATAGTAATAGCACAGCAGAGAAACAATATGCTGGGGTATCTAATAGATAAACGATGGGAAACGTTTGTCGATGTTGTTGTGAGGGATCGTGGCTTTACCAACCACTTGAACTCGGGTTTGATGGTTACACCATCCAATTCTAAGAAACATTGTTTATATAAACGTACCTATACCTACCGTATGATGTTGTTATCGCTTACGACGCGCCCAAGACCGGGCGAAGTGGAGAAGACGTAGTCGGAAAGTGGACCCTGGCAGAAGCCGCAACTAACCCCTCGGAAGATGATGATGATATGCCGTAGCTAACCATATAAAGGGTGCCCAGCGGGAATTTTTAAGTTTAAATCATCGTTACTCATTTATTAGAGGGGATAGGTGCGCGGGAGGGGTAGCGTTCGTTGCGACGTCTTTGCGGATTTGGTAGTAACCATGAGTCATTGGGTGGGAGCGCACCGCGCGTTTGCGGTAGAGCAATATTTAAAGTGTGGGGAATCCTTGATTCGAGCGCGTCATGCTTTCTGTTTCCACTTTGATATTCGGAGATTAAACGATGGTCCAAGCACGCAGTTTATATGGTCGTGTATGCAAAGATTCCGACAAGATGGGACAATGGTTAATAGGCTGCCAACAGGACCGTCTACGTCAGCAGCAACGCCACAACGTGTGGCACAGGTGCAACAAGAAATCGTTAGAAATCCAAGGAAATCAGTGAGAAAGATTGCGGCCTCTACAGGCATTAAGAAGTCGTCTGTGCATGTGATTTCGAAAAAAAAAAAAAACTGCATCCATATAAAATGCAAATCGTCCAAAAAATAAATGACAGCGATTATGTTTTAAGAGAAACGTACACCCTAACGATGTTGGAACGTTTTCGGACCCCCAGAACACTTGGCGACATATTGTTTAGCGATAAAGCTCATTTCCACATCGGATTCTATGTAAATAAACAAAACATGCGTTACTGGAGCCCCGACAATCCAAAGAAACGGCATCAAAAGAGTTTGCACTGCCCTAAAACGACGGTATGGTGCGCGATTTCAGCTCATGGAATAATCGGTCCATATTTTTTCAATCAGAGAAACTGTCACTGTCACAAAAGCTTCGGTATACTGCCGTATGATTGATGAGTTTTTGGTACCGCAATTGCAAGTGTTTCACGGACGCAACAACAGAACAAATTTTCAACAAGATGGGGCAACTCCACACACTGCCAGGGTGTCAATGTTAAAGTTAAGGGCAATTTTCCCTAGAAAATTAATAAGCAAGTACGGAGACATACCCTGGCCACCTCGATCGCCGGATTTGACGCCATGCTATTTTTTCTTGTGAGGTTACCTCAAGTCCAAAGTGTACTGCAATAATCCCCGTACCATAACTGCCCTACAAGAAAATATCCGGCGTGAAATCGCTGCCATTCCCCCAGAGCTTTGTTCTCGCGTACTTGCCAATATTAGGGTTCGCTTACAAGAGTGTATTGCTAGAAATGGACGTCATTTGGAAGACATTATTTTTAAGAAGTGAAATCCGCAGACACTTGTTACATTTAAAAAATATAATAAATATTCTAAACTTATTCTTTAATTTTTTATTTAATATTGAAATAAAAAAATTCCCGCTGGAAACCCTTTACATAGTGTTGTGTAAAAATATAGGTACCCACACATTACAACAAGAAATACTACCGTCGTGGTTCAATTCATCAATTGGGAGAGGTTTGTCACGACCGTAGCGAGTGGAGCAATGCGATATACCTGTATTTGATCGTCCTACATCAATTTAACACGGTTGGGTTACCTCAACCCCGCTAAATTTATTTATCTCGGAACCTTCGTCCTGCAGCGCAGAGCCTCCTGACTCAGCTTAACTTCGACGTCATTTGCAAGATAGGTATGGCATGGAAAAAAGCCTTTTTGTACTTTATGGACAAGTAAGGACGTTTTTTTTACAATTGTACTAAGATCTTACGCATGCACGCTCTTTTCGTACATGTCGTGAGAAGATGCTCGAGATTCCTGTCCATACAACTGACTTGCTATCACAAATCGTTCGCACTATAGGCGGCAAGACTATGGAACAGTCTTCCCCGAGATATTAGGTGTGCGGAGTCTCTATATAGGTTTAAGAGGAAAGTAAAACAACATCATTTGATGTCGCTAGTGGGGTGATTTTGGATGCTGGGGTACAAGCTTTCTTTTTGTTTTGTGTTTTCTTTCTATGTGTAAATTTGTGAACTTTTATAAAGCTATTGTGTGCACTACCTGTCAGTAGCTAAAATACTTTTTTCTTTCCATACCAAGATTGTCTGGAAGACATCACTCTGAGATAAGACCGCCCTTGGAACGGCTTATTGTAATATATTATATCTCATGAATGTATCATGTAGTGTGCAAATAATAAGTTTTTTTATTGCATTGTAAGGCATTTCACTGACATCTCACTTGATGTGCGGCTGAAGATTCGAAGTATTTCAGCGGGTATGTACTTAAGTTAATCTTCTTCAACACTACAACAGCAACACGAAAGTACTGAACAACGTAAAGCTTAAGACCTGAGGCTAAGACTGATCCCCGAATTCCCCAACAAACCTCCTTACTTAATCTGCGTTTAAACAGGATTGTGTTCATTAATCTGACAGATTGACTCGTATCCAATTTAGTTGGAACGATTTAAATTAATGCACAATCTAAGTAACAAAAGACTATTGTAGACCGATCTCATTTAACTTGCCTACTTTAAGCACTTGCTCCTCTTGGCAGTTTCGGTTTTCAAAAACATTATAGTCGCCAAAAATAAAAGTCAATTTAATGTGGCTCTAAAGCGAATCTGTCAATTCGATGTAAGGCATCCCGTTAATTTTTTACTTGTAGAACACACCAGTGGATATGTAAGCATGATCGCTATAAAAACTCGAAGTTTGGGTCACTAAAAAGTTGTTTAAGTTACGGTGACTATAGCACAGGAGTTTCTTCTCCTATTTTAGTCACCAGATTTCTGATGTAACCACATACAAATACTGTTATAAGCTTATAAGTATAAGTAAATATAACTAAATAAATATTATTATTAATATTATTATTGATGAATGAGCTTTATTTATTATATGTATATATTATACAGGTTTATTTATTATATTATAATTATTTATGTATAATAGTAATTGTTAATTTATGTACTGATATTAGTATTTGATTAGTATATAGTCTGCCAATATTTACATCCTCATATGTATATATGGGGTTATATTCGTTATAGTTAATTGTTTTACTCTTGATTGCCTTCACCGCTCATCAAAGGTCTTCTCGGCTTATCAAAGGTTTGCTGGAAGAAATCCCGTTGTGGGATAAGCTCGCCTTTGCATTATAAACTGTATTTTTATTTCCTGTAATGTTATAAATTGATGCAATAAAGAGATTACATACATACATACATACATTATTATTGTTTTTTGTGCCAGGTTGTGTACGGTCATACCACCGTTTTGTTCCTCTCATAAACCTCTACTATACCTACAAAGTGGAATTTTACTTGTACTCGATGACGTAGGATAACATACGGCGCCCTAGCAGTCTATAATGAGGTACGCCAAGCTTTCAGTGTACCCCACGTACAGTGTAAGTACGTGGGCTGACATAGAAATTAAAATTAACGTATATTAGTAAAACTCTGTATTGCCTCCACCGCCGATCTCCTTTCAAAGGGTATGGGGTTGGCTGGAAGAAATCCCATTGTGGGATAAGCCCGCCTTTGCTTTGTAAAATTTCATTTTTCGCATTTTGTATTTAATTATTATGCAATAAAGAGTTTACATACATACATACTCCACATGGATGAAACCGCATAGATTAAAAAAAAAAATAGTAGTTTGAAAGTACCCACTACGGATAAGACATTGTCATGGAAAAGGGTTAAATATTGTTTTTATAACATTGCGATCTCCAATCCGACTAAGCAAGTCGCAGGTCTATCATACCAGTAATTATGACCTTCCTTATCCTTCCCTCGTAGGTACAGTTTTATTTGTTTGTCGTAGTGATAGATACACATTACCAACCTAGGTTCGAACTTTACTCGAGACATTTATCGATATCGTATCTTAGAAGTCGATTTTTCTAACGACTATAGTCATGCTCATAGCGTCGTTTTCCGGATTGCTTATGGCTTTAGATACCCCTTAGGCGGCTTGTACCGACACTTGAGTATATCATGAACCGGATAGGTATCTTAAGCGATAAGAAGAATAAAGACAACGCCATATTTGTGTGATGTGACACCATTTCACGTTACACGACTTTAAGTATACAATTACGTCGAATAAAATAAAGTCGCTTTCGGATACGCGGGTGAGCCAACCACGTCCGACCAAGGTCATTGCATCATATCACACGAATCGCTGCGTTTACATATCAGAATTTTCATACGTGTGTGTGTACATCCCGTGAAGAAATGAGCCTTCTAGGTTCACTTTTGATCGATTGACTCTTGTAATGGACTGAGGACGCGACAGTTGGTGTCCCATTTTTTACAGTATTCAAATTGCAAAAGCGTCTTAGACGACGATATTAATAATATAAAAATAAGGAATTTCATCTCTGTGAAACGTACATAAAATTAAATTTCAGAGTGTAAATAAACGTTTTTTTTTTTCAGTATGCAAATTCTTGTATCCACCTACTTATTTTCGTTTCTAGTTTAAGTGATGAATATGCGTTTGCATACTTTTGGCACGCGTACCTACTTATTTTTACGCGAATTTCCAAAGTCGAATTGCAAACTGCATCACTTACACTAGAAACATAATTGACAAGCATTTGGATACTGAAAAAAATACCTCTTTTTTACCTTTTAAATTTAATTTTAACTAAATTTGTTGCACATGCATTAAATTTCTAATTTTGATACAACTTATTAATCTCGTCGTCTAAGACGTTCTTGCAAATTTGCATACTGTAAAAAAATGGGACACTCCGCGCATAACCTTGAGGCCTACTCCGTTTAATTATTTCTGTCGTCAGCCACGTGCTTTCCGATTCCAATATGAATAAAGCAGCACAGTCGTTACAGTGAAAATCAGCCCCATATTGTACGGAGCCAGATAACCGTTTTCTGCCACGTTTATGTTCAAAGGCGGTACCGAAACAAGAACATGGCGTGTTTTACTCGAGTGCTGTTTAAAATTTTCAGCAAGTTGTTTAACGCTTCAATAATCCGTCTATTTCATTAAATTATTGACCATTTATTTTACTGCGGACATCGTGCCGAATTTCACCCGTCTTTCATTCCTTGAAACAAATCGCACCAGAGATATCCGTATCTCTAAAAAGAACATACTTCTATATAACGCGAAAAGCTAAAATAAATTATGGGTTATGGTGACCGTAAACTATATCCGCGATTACTGAAATGGGAGGGCGTACCCCAAATAAAGTCTTGGAAGAGTTATGATCTCCCTCTAGATCAATTCATTACAGCAGGGTCAGTTGAGTACAGCGAAGGCCAGTGAGTAATGCACATCGGTTAGTTTCGCTTCTCGAACACGCGTGGCGTGCAATAGACGACGCTCTACGAAGCCGAACTAGCTGATAAACTAAAAAACTACTGAATGGATTTTCATGTGGTTTTCACCAATAGACAGAGTGGTTCATGAGGAAGCTTTAGGTGTATAATTTGTCGCGGCGTTGTGTTGTGGAAGCCGGGACGGGTCGCTGGTTTCAAATAAAGTAGCTTGCCGCGTGTCTGTATGTATTTTCGCTAACTTCTGCTAAACCACGCAACGGATGCTGATGCGGTTATCACCATCAGTTAGAGAATTTCTTTTGGAATATTTATATGTATAATACATGTATATTATAGTAAAGAAAAGCAGAGAAACCCGTGCGAAACCGAGGCGGGTCGCTTGTTTATTTAAAGCAGCACAAGCAGGACCTAAATGCAGCGGTGAGGTGTTTCACGCAAAGGCCGCGTCCGAACGCCCACATTCGCGGTTGCGTTCATGTCCGTGATGTCGCAGATAATTTCAAAAAGTGCCATCTTCGACGGTGAAAGGTCACGTCTCGCTCAGACCGACAAAGTAGGGAACAAGTCTGGCTATGACACCCCCGTCGCCGGCCCAAAAAATTATAAATGTTAAAGTTTGTAAGAATCTGGCGCCAAGCCGAGCAAAAAGAAGGGGGGTTTCGTAGAATATTTAGACCGTGGGGGTCTAGATAATGCCAGAAGGATCAAATTTTCAGGGTAAGATATATCTACATAGCAGACTAATAAAATAAACAATGTTTCATATATCTAACCTGTAATTGGCTCTGTGCTTCCAGTGTTATTTTATATTGTAATCATTGCTGTTGGTTTTCCTTAAGTAAATAAAATAAAATACATAAATAAAATACTTTTGATTTTCCAAACCTGCACCTGATTTTTCAAATCCTCGATCATGGTCAAGGTGGACCCGGGACCCTCGTGCTCGAGAGCACAACCGGGCCATTACCCTTCCCAAGACCACGCTGTAATCTGTAGCTGTATAAAATCTATACGCGTCCGGAAAGTCACCGCGTAGTAATCGGACAGAAAACGCTAAGTTTACCCTATTGTCGTAGTCAATCAAGAATGATTAAGTCCTGCGGTGACACGCGGGCGTGGCACGGCGGGTGCTACACGTTGCCTGTGCGGTGCCTATGCGGGCGGCTGACATAATAAAATAAGTTTTCTGTCATTCGTATAGACCAACATTGCGTAAACATTTGGGAAAAGCCGTGCAGAAATCGTGTACGTGCTCTTACGTGCTCGCACATGCGAATCCGTGAGCGACAGCGTGTTCTGAAAGCACACCCTGGAAGCAGCAACGTAACACTTTGATGACAATCTTAATCCCCATATTGCGTTAACACATTAGCGATCGAGTATCGACAGTCTTAGTTATACTGTAAGCATGTGTATATAGGCTGTAAGATGTGAGAGATTTATGATTTCAGCTCTTTCCAAACGTAATATACCAAAGAAAAATAAAGGTGAATGATTAGTGTTCCAAACAAAGAAACAAAAAAAGCAATAAGTAATATGGATTGGGTCCATGTTCTGCCCACCTAGTGCAGCGGGTTTCGTTGGCAATTCCGCGTGGCAATGGGGCTTCCGTAATGGGCACTTTTAAGCGTGGTGCTACTTGAGAAGCGTTATTTGACTAGTTATAGTCATTATTTGATGACCTATATAGATTATAATTTATATTGTTTATTAGTATGCTAATTATTGGTACTCACTGATTTTTTTCCTTGAATGTGTGGAATAAAGAGATTCATTCAAAATAAGCAAAGGAAAGTGATTAGTGTTCATTAAACAATATGTTGTTAGGTAAATAAAATAGTTCAATGGTAACTAATAGCGATTCTCTTTATATAGTACGCAGCTCTTGACTCAGTGCTCGGATGAAAGTGAACTGCCGCCACAAGAAAACCGTAGGTACGCTCCCTCTACATACATGTAGTATAGGCTCTCTGCTAAGCCTGATACGCGATACATCACTGAAGGCATTAATTCCGCTAGAATTTACCTGGTCGAATCGAACCCAACACCTCGGTTGATTGATGAGCGTAGGCGGCAGGTGTTCGCTCATTTGTCAAAATTTGACGGTAGAACGGTAATGTCGTTAGCTAACGTCGGTCGCTACTAGTTTGACGGTACTTTGACGGCTGAATGGAATACCGTGCGGTTTAGTTTGCGGTGTCGTGTTGCGGGATTGTCGAGATGTGTTTTAGGGGGTAGTTGAGCACACAACTGCACCCGTAGATCGACTGGGAGAAAGTTCCGGATTTTGTACATAACTTTCAGTCTGTAAAAATAATTCCGTACGACTCCAATGACGTGATTTTCAAAACGCAGATGTTCGTCCATACACAGCCCTAGATTTCGAACCTCCCTTTGAATATCACTTTAAATTAAAATAGGCATTATGAATACTATAGCGTTATTTACATAATATATACTAGTAGTTTATGCAACTGTCATATAAAAGGGGGTATTAAAACATGAGTGCCTGTTTATCAAACGAGGCGTAGCCGAGTATGATAATAGTTGGACACGAGTGTTTTAATACCTAATTATATGCAGTTGCATACACTACTTTATCTACACTCATATTTTTATGTTATAATACTTTTCTCAACTTTGCTGGAAGTAAGCTGCGAGTCAATTATATTGTATCTACGCGTCGAGGATATCAAGCGGCGCGAAATTCACTTCACTTCTTGCACATTTATCTATTTATGTGCTCCAAATAAGAAAAAACATTCACAAACACAAATTACAACAATTAGAAAAAATATTCTGTTTAGCGGGAAAATAATTACACAGACATATAAAGAGGAAATTTTAAATTTTGAATATAAATTTTGAATTTGTTAAAGACATCTAGGTTCTCAGCCTACATTTCGCCGTGTCCCAGCGTCCGACAAAAATTTAAAAAAGAAAAGTGTTGCATAATGATTAAAATAGCAGTTGCATACACTACTTTATCTACACTCATATTTTCATGTTAAAATTTCGTACCAATAATTTTTTCAACTTCGCTGGAAGTAACTGCGAGTCAGTTCTGTTGTATCTACGCGTCGAGGATATCAAGCGGCGGGAAATTCACTTCACTACTTTCACATTTTTCTTTTTATTTGCTTCAAACAAGAAAAAACATTCACAAACACAAATTACAACAATTAGAAAAAATATTCTGTTTAGCGGGAAAATAATTCCAAATGTACACAATCACAACCACAGACTATGAACTGATCACAAATTAAAACAGGAATTTTGAATTTGTTGAAGACATTTAGGTATTCAGCCTACATTTAGCCGAGCCGAAATTTTAAAAAAGAAAAGTGTTGCATAATGATTAAAAAGTTATTTTTCGATACAGCTGTAATGAAAATAGTATGGGAAATGCTGTATCGAAAAGTAATTTTTTAATTTTTTATAGACTGGCGTGAAAAAAGTGTATCCTTAAACAACTGTTTTCGAATATGTAATTGGAACATTAAGCTATGAGTGTAGATAAATATATTTTTCGATACAGCTGTAATGAAAATAGTATGGGAAATGCTGTATCGAAAAGTATTTTTTTTTAATTTTAAAGACTGACGTGAAAAAAGTGTATCCTTAAACAACTGTTTTCGAATATGTAATTGTAACATTACGCTATGAGTGTAGATAAAATATTTTATCTGTGTGTGCAACTTTTAAATTTAGATAATAATGTGTATTATCTAAATTAAAAAGTTGACGTGATATTTTCATTGACCCACGGAATCGCCGATACCACACTTCGGCCTAATAATCTTCCCTCATGAAGAAATCCAAATCTGCGGTGGGAATCAACGCCACGAACGAGTTGAACGTACGTTCATGGCTTGATTTCAAGAGCTGGACCCTCACGAGGTACTTCTTGGTTAAGCGGATGTGCTCTTCCACGTCCTTTGCCGTCACTGTGTAATGAAGGCGAGACAGGTAGAGCGCCGTCGTCGGTGTCGCAGCGCGCAACAGAAAGTTAGGATATCAAAGTAAACTATATGTCAACAATTCTCATATTTTTTATAACCATCATCATCATCATCATCATCATATCAGCCAGAAGACGCCCACTGCTGGGCATAGGCCTCCCCCAGAGATCTCCACAAAGGCCGGTCCTGTGCTTTTCGCATCCAGCTGGAACCTGCGATCCTTACCAGGTCGTCAGTCCACCTTGTGGAAGGCCTACCCACGCTGCGTCTTCCGGCACGTGGCCGCCACTCGAGAACTTTACTGCCCCATCGGCCATCTGTTCTTCGAGCTATGTGCCCTGCCCACTGCCACTTCAGTCTGGCAATCTTTAGAGCTATGTCGGTGACCTTGGTTCGCTTGCGGATCTCCTCATTTCTGATTCGATCGCGCAAAGAGACTCCGAGCATAGCTCTTTCCATTGCCCTTTGGGTAACACTGAGCTTTCTTATAAGGCCCACAGTGAGCGGCCACGTTTCGGTTCCGTATGTCATCACTGGCAACACACATTGGTCAAAGACCTTCGTTTTGAGACACTGCGGTAATTGGGACGAAAATATATGGCGTAGCTTCCCGAATGCTGCCCAACCGAGTCGGATTCGTCGATTGACCTCTTTCTCGAAGTTGGACCTACCTAACTGAACTATTTGTCCTAGGTATGAATAGTCGTCAACAACTTCAAGTGGAATGCCTCCAACGGTCACTGGAGTAGGCACAACATGGACATTCGACATAATTTTCGTCTTGTCCATGTTCATTTTAAGACCTACTTGTTGAGAGGCACTACAGAGGTCATCGAGCATTTTGCCCAAGTCTTCCAGGGTTTCAGCCATGACTACGATATCGTCAGCAAATCTGAGGTGAGTAAGGTACTCGCCGTTAATATTGATGCCAAGTCCGTCCCAGTCCATAAGCCTAAAGATATCCTCCAGTGCAGCAGTGAACAACTTCGGTGATATGACATCACCTTGTCTAACACCCCGATGCAGCTGGATAGGTTCTGTGGTCTTATCCTGGAGACGAACTGACATAGTGGCGTTTTCGTACAAACCCTTCAGTGCTTCGATATATCGATAGTCAATTTGGCACCGCTGTAGAGACTGGAGAACCGCCCAAGTTTCGATCGAATCGAAGGATTTCTCATAGTCCACAAACGCCAAGCATAATGGCCGGTTATACTCTTCGGTCTTCTGTATAACCTGCCGCAGCGTATGAATGTGGTCTATGGTACTAAAACCTTTTCGGAATCCGGCTTGTTCGGGAGGCTGGAAGTCATCAAACCTGCGTGTGAGACGATTCGTAATGACTCTCGAAAACAGCTTATACACATGGGTCAGCAGCGATATTGGTCTGAAGTTCTTCAAGAGAGCCTTATCACCTTTCTTGAAGAACAATATCACTATACTTCTGTGCCATGTTTCCGACGTTTTTCCCTCGAGGATGACGGTATTGAACAGCTTCTGAAGGGTCTTAAGCACAGGTTTGCCACCAGCTTTCAGAAGCTCAGCCGTAATTCCATCATCACCCGGCGCCTTGTTGTTCTTGAGTTGTTTGAGAGCCATACTAATCTCATACAGGCTGATGTCCGGGATATCTTCGGTGTAGTGTCGAGTCAACTTGGCTCTGGGGTCTTTTGCCATACTGGTAACAGGTGCCCGTGTTGTCGTGTATAACTGTCCATAAAACCTCTCGACTTCCCTCAAAACCTCGGACTTGGTCAAAACAACTCTGCCGTCATCCGTTTTCAGTCTTGTCAACTGGCTCTGTCCAATCGACAGATCTCTCGCAAAGATTTTAGAGCCTTTATTCCGCTCGATTTTTATAATAGAGATAGGTAAAAAATTTACCTGATGGCAAGATGGTCACCGCCGTCCATGAACATCTGCCGCCACCGTTTCTAATACTACTTTCCTTTGTTTCAGACTCTCGTAACATAGTGTTCACAATAGTGGGCCAGCCGGAGCCGTACCACGCCAGCGTGGCTTCGCGGCTCAAGAAGGACATCGAGGACCAGGTTCTGACGCTGGAGGGGGTAAGCTACCATTGTTAACCCTCAAAAGAGGGATGTTATAAATTTGACGTTTGTGTCTGTGTGGAGGAGTGCGTCTGTTATGGCCTCGTAGCTCGCGAACGGATGGGCCGATTTCGATGCAGTTTCCTTTATTTGAAAGACAGTTAAATTGAGATGGTTAATATATTGTTTGACTTAAATCAGTTTAGTAGTTTAGAAAATATTTGGGTAGCAGACTTGGTCGGGGCGTTATCTGACTTTTTCTGTCTGTAAAAATCGAAATCGATTTCGAAATCGATTTTGTACAAAACTCGAGCTATGTTTACGACTCGAGTTCTTTTCAAACTCGAATCCGTGCACTGATGGCTTGCGCTCGACTCGGTTTTAGACTCGTGAGTGTCTAGGTCACTGAACCCTGCAAAATTGAGTCGCGGACTCTACTTTTTCACAACACTATTATTATCACACATTCTAAAAGTATTGTCCGACTTTCTTGCCGCATAGGATAACGAGCAGATCGATATTTCGACGCAGTTGCATGCATCGTTGCCAACTGGCGACTGAGGTGTCTTTTTGTTACCAGCGCCGCCCTACGGTCCTCATAACGCACGAAGACCTTCCAGTGCCAGGCGCCTGGACCATCGTGCCCCTGCTGCGGCCCCTGGCAGCCCAGTACAAAGGCAGTGACGTCAGATGGCTACTCTTCGTGGAGCCACACACGGCAGTAAGGTGTGACAAGCTTATAGAGGCTTTAGAGGCTGCTGATGAACAGAAGGTAAGGTTTTGGAAGTCGAGCGTTGGTGTCTTCCAGCGTATTTTGCAAGTTATAAGTTTGACGTGTGTAGCTGTGTCTTTGTGTATCTGTCTCTGGCATAGCAGCAACCGTACAGATACACCGATTTCTGTATTTGAAAGCCAGTGTAATCAAGATGGTCCCTAACTTTGTTTTAGTAAAATCGGTTTTGTAGTTAAGATAATATTTGAGGTTTAGTAAACTTGGTCGGGGAAAGCCTTTAAAATATTATCACGAGACACTCACCCAGGTAGTTTCCTTTACCTTTCAGCCGAATACTAACGTCGCTTTACCCGACCAATTTAACAAATCAAAGCTTTACCCGACCAATTTAACAAACCAAAGCATTGCCCCCAGGACACGATGTGGATCGGCTACCCGCTCAGCGACGAGGAGCCGACCATCGTCCACCACTACCGCTTCTACGGCGAGGAGTTGGACGACGAGGGCGGCTTCGTGTACCCGAACTTCGCTTCGGGGTTCGCGATGAGGCTGGGGCTCGTGGAGACGTGAGTTTCACAAATACAAAGGAATGCAGCGTGAGCTGGTTTTGAGCCCACTAATCTTTTTTGGTAACTTCCGTGGTGTTTATGCATAACGTAACACCTTTTTCCCGTGGGGGAGGGCAGAGTTCTACTTGCTACGGACATTCTACAGTGTTTTCTGTTGTAGCTATAGTAACAAGTAGTCCATCGATCCAGAATAATCTAGAAACTTCCTTCCAGCCTCGTGAAGCAAATAGACTCAGGAGAGAGGGAGTTAGAAATGGAGTTCTCAATAGACCCAGCTTACGAGCTGGCTCAGCTGGTGTTCGGGGACGACCCGCAGGACCACGGGCCCCTACTGACTGCGGACCTGAGTTTTTGCATAGTGGCCAAGGACAACTGCGCAACATATCCTAGGCAGTTTGATAAATGTGTGAGTATGTTATTCTATACTAGCAGGCGGTTAATAATGCACATCAGCTAGTTTCGGCCTTATTTTTAACAGGTTTTAGGACTCTGTCAAGCCTGAGGAGTCCGCCTATTTGAGTACCAACGCCTTATCATTTTTTGTCGCCAAGCAACGATAAGGTACTTAGCAAAATTACAGTTAAGCATTTTTTAAATGATTGCTTTATTAATTTTATGTTGTTATTTTAAGTTGTACACTTATCTAAGAGGGGGGCCAGGAGGTCCATAACACAGGCTAACCTAGTTTGGACTCCTGTCTCCCAATCAACTATTTGATATTATAAATGTTTTTGTAATTTTTTTGGGAGAAAATATATATAAATATAATACAAATAAATGTTTATTTCATCTTAGTTCGGATCTGAATCATGCATGAATCGTAGATGTAATGGGCGACAGTTATAAGTCGATTAACGAAATAAGGCGGGCTCCGGAAAGCGGGACGTTTGATTATTTATTTATTTATTAATTTATTGCGCTAGAGACGATGCTATACGAAACTAGCGGTTGTGAATTATTTACAGGTTATCTTATCTTTATTTGAAATCGTTTCATGTCTAGGAAATATTTGAGGAAAAAATCGAGTTATATATCAAATTAAAGGTACTTCTTTCCTTTATCCAACAATATATGGTTGCCTAGGCAAAACTTGGTTTGAACGGAGATATCGGTAAATATACATAAAATAAAATAGATAAATAGATAAAAATACCATCAAGAATATATTACATCAGGTAAGTTATCTCCACGGCAACCCCATACTTGTACAGGTGAGAGCAGGCAACCCATATTTTTTTTTGCTTATTAGAGTCATATGTTTTGTACAATGCACGCTTTTTCTGAATAACGGATGAGGGAAGATAATACTATGGCCGGATCTCCTGCTATACCTATTGTTATTTTAGCCGCACTTAAAAAAACTATAATGCTGCGACATTAACTATGTCATAAGTGATTGCAGCCACATAATTCAGTGAAAAGAAACATTGCCCGTTTAGAAACGCCTTGAATAAAATATGTGAGAAGGCCAACAAGTGAGCCAATTTGACAGTAGGTATTTAAAGTTAAATGCTTAGGAACTAAGTGGCCGCTTTAATTGTCCACGCTTATAGCCACACAGGGATTTCCTGTCTGATTGGTTGTGGGGTTGGTTGTGAACGAGAACGGAGAATCCCGCCCGTAGAAGGTAGAAGGGCCTACTTACTTAAAAAAATATCGTGTTGTTAAAGTCCCGATTGTGTTCTCGCGCGGGAGAACAGCTTTGACCCCATACTACTAAATACTACCATGTATAAACCAGCGCCATGGCGTGAGCCGTGGCTTATGCTGAGCATGGCCCCGTTGCACGGTCTCCCTATGGCACAGGAAACGAAGTAACGATAGAATTGTCCTTTTCTCATTGTTTCTTGTATGTTGTATTATGCCATGTATCGTGATCAAATTTACTGTGCCATGTGTGAGATAGATGTAATAAATGATTTTTATTTATTTATTTTATTCTTCTTATTCTTCTTATCGAGTCGATGGACTAAACTCTGACTTATACTTTATTCGCCCAGTATTCGGCGACGCATACAGCGTTTGAACTGGCCTTGAACAAGTCCTCCATTGTACAAGTTTTAGGGCACGCCGAGCATGAAACGAGGTGTTCCATGGTTTGCGGAGATATGCCACAATCGCACTGAGAACTGTCCTTTGTATATCCCCACCTAAAGAGATTCTCTTTACATCGGCCCACCTGGGCCATTTTGGGCCTGGGCCTGGGTTATTTTATTTATTTACTGGGATACTATAAAGTTCGTTTTAATACAAAAAGTAGTAACAGTGAAAAAGACTATAATATTGGGTACTGAATGTGGCTTAAAAAAGAACTAACATGCCGCCAATAGGGTAGGTAGCACGCTTCACTGTAGTACAGCTGACACGCCAGCACATCGACCTACCAAAAACCAGAATAAGAAGAGCTAGCATCTCTAAAGTCGCGCATAACAATGTTAGTTCCTTATGTACTGGTTAAGGGTAAGTTGACGCTTGCATAAGGTAAACGGCCTAATTGTTGGCAGGGCAGGCCCATTTCTGAAGAGTCAGTGTTCTTCGCCGTCAAGACTTGGAGTGGATTCCACGACACGCGGGCGAAGGTCGTCAAGAAGACTTGGGGGAAACATGTCACCAATATCCTTTTCTACAGCGATAAGGCTGGTAAGTACATAAACAGGTAAATCATCATCAATCAGCTTCTGTCAGGGTCCGCTTTCTTACTCTGTCTCCTCCCTTCGCCTCCTTTGTAAGTATCCTTGCAACTTAGGACAATGCCTCTTGCATCCGACGCAGCGAAGTCAATCCATCTCTTCCTAAGGCTGTCTCAGGACCTCTTTCCTGTTACAGGTTTGTTTAGGCACTTATTTCCCACGTAAGTAGATTAATATTTATCTTGATTTAAATGGCGTATATTTATTTATTATTATTTAACGTGATTTAACCACGCACCTGCGGTTCTGCATTTTCAATGCCTGCATTTTAAATGCATAAATCGTAGATGTCATGGGTGACAGTTACCGCTTACCACCTGGCACCCTGTTCGTTTGTCACAGCGTAGTATTTAAAAATTATGAGATTTTCATAAAAGTCACCAGCTCTTGTCCATAACTTTGTTCGCGTGGACCAATTTCGTATACCTAGCTTGAGAAATTGCTTGGTTCCCATACGAACGCTTATCCCCTTCAGATTTATGTTTGAAGATATAAAGTAACTTAAATATATAGAATCAATCATAGAATCAATCACAAACTGCTTTAAAATAAGTTGGCTGCTATCGGGATCAGTGGTGATCTGTTCAGATGGTTCACCTCCTACATTTCAAATAGATCTCAGGCTGTCGTAATCAGCAACTTTATGTCTGGTTGGCTGACCATTCCTAGTGGCGTTCCCCAAGGTTCATTATTGGGGCTCTGTTGTTTATTGTCTTTATAAATGACATAGAATCATGTTTTTTACCAGCCAGTCTTTTGGCTTATGCAGATGATATGAAGATTTATGCTACCATAGGTTCATTTGCTGACGCTGAGGCCCTCCAAGCCGATCTCGAGCGTCTTGACGACTATTTTCTAATAAACAAACTGGATCTCGATCCCGCTAAGTGTTCAATTGTGACTTACGGTCGCAAGCGAGCCTTCATATACTTAGATCATGTTCTCAAAGGACAAAAACTTCAAAGAGTCTCGGTGGTTCGTGATTTAGGCGTTCTGCATGACTCCAAACTTATTTTTGACTCACATATCAACGCTATAGTAGATAAAGCATATAAGGTGCTTGGTTTCATAATGCGATGTTCTAAAGAATTCAATTTCATTAAAACTATAAAGATATTGTATTGTACGTTTGTTAGGAGTATTCTTGAATACGCATCTCAGGTTTGGAGTCACGTATCCAGTCACGTATCGAGGCTATACAAAAGAAGTTTATGCGTTATTTATGCTATCGAGCGGGTCAGTATTATAAATCCGACAATTACTTACGTCTATGCAAGAAACACCACCTTCCTCCACTTCTCAAACGAAGAGAAATAGCAGACCTGAGATTACTTATCAGAATTGCATCTGGTACTGTTAATTGCCCGGAACTTCTCTCTCGTATTTTTATTAAAGCGCCTGCAAGATTCTTTAGACACCACTACCCTTTTTATGTTCCCGAAGCTACCACCAACTATAAGAGAAATACCTTTCTGTTACGAGCAACTCAAAATTTTAACGTCTTGTCCAAAGTTTTTGACCTTGACCTGTTTAATATAAGTTGTGAATCGGCGAGAAATCGTGTACTTAAGTATTACTTTGGCACACTGTAATGCAAGTATTTTGATAAATTGAGTCGAGCAAAGAGAATTTTTAGGCTTAAGTTGTTGTGTCTCATTAACTGTTGTACTTATTTTTATTTATTGTGTGTTTTATCAGTGGAAGCCTATAATTGGCTATGTAATGCTATTATTGTTTTTATTGTAATAAATGCTGCTGACTTTCTTAAAAAAAAAAAAAAAATGAATACTTAGTTGTTTATTTGCTAATTGCTTAGTTTCCATAAAAACTTTTATCCCCTTCAGATTTATATTTGAAGATATAAAGTTACTTAAGTGAAGACTTCGTTGTTAGTTTTTCTAAAATATGGTACCACGTACCGGTTTTCTATAATATGGATTGTGTATCACGTTATACTTAAAAACCCGTATTCTTAAAACACCCACTCCATCGCCATTAAAAACACCACAGACCCATCCCTGCCGTCGGTGGAAACCGGCGTTCCGAACTCCAAATCGGGCCACTGCGCCAAGACAATGGCAATACTGCGGGACGCGGTCGCGCGCGCGGCAAAACTGAAGCAAGTCAAATGGATATTCTTGGCTGACGACGACACTATACTTGGGTGAGTAAGACAGTGTTAAGATGCTTTTTGTGCTTGCTTTGTTCTTTGTTGAAGGATGTTTTGAATGCTGATGTTTTTCTGTAAATTATAACCGGCTACAGCGTAGGACGTAAAAAAGAACCAAAATTTATTTAAACTAATTTATTTGATAAAATAATTCAAATCAAAACTTAATTGTAATGAAACTAAAAGTAGGTGACAACTGTACGATGTGAGTAACAAGAGTGGCTCTCCACGGGCCGCAGCAGCGTTTCATCGGGTTGCGCGGTGTCAGCATATTTGCCTCGTGCCTGGTTCTGGGACTGCTACGTCAGGGCTCTGTTGTAGTCGTACATCGGGTTGCGCGGTGTCAGCATATTTGCCTCGTGCCTGTTTCTAGGACTGCTACGTAAGGGCTCTGTTGTAGTCGTACGTAACACCTCCCTCCTGAAGATCAGCGCTTATTCGAAGAAAGGGATGAGAATAAAGCTGATGGATTTCTTGAAGGGCAAGGGTCCGGTTTGACCTGGACTTCCGCATAAGGGTGTTCTGGCATAGAGATTTGCTTCGTTTCATTTTCATTTTCTTGAAGTCTCCTTGCCTGGATGAAACGACGAAGTGCAAGCGCAGTAATAAGTGCAACTGCACCGAATATGATGACGTACAACGGTATGGTGGTGTGATATACGCTGCTAATCGGAGTTTCATCTATGGTTAATGATGTTTCCATAGATATTTCAGCGTTACTTTTATGTAGACTTTGTAAGTTTATTGAATTGAGCTTAATCTTCCTACTTATTGTATGATGTTCTTCCTCGATATTCGGGACATCAGTTATCTTAAGAACTTGTCCTTTGGTGCGATCATTGCTATTAATTATAGTAAATAAACTAGTTTGAAGCTGACATTCTTTGGGTATTATAGCTAGGTAGCTTCCATTCATTATATTATACTGGTTTTGCTCGCAGGATAACCGAACTTTCGTTGGCTTAGGAAAGCTTACAACATAGTGTTTGTCGTCAAGTTGGTCTACAGCTTCCGATTTGAGGGTCACAGCAGTTCGTTGACAGGATCGGTCGACACGTTGTGTGGTGATGAGCTGGTGTATGCAATCCGCTTGTTCCCGGTAGTGGTAGTTCGGCTTGTCTTCACACAGGTACCACAGACTTAACTTCGGGCATTCAGCCTCCATGTACATAAAATCTTTGTAGTGAATTGCCAGGAAAGGATAGGGTGGAATAAGTACCTGGTTATCTACGTTAGGGATTATGGTGAGTTTATACAAATCATAGGTTACGGGATATACGATCGGGAACTTCACTACTAGTACTAAATTATTTCTACTAGAATAATAGCCTACTTTAACTATATCTAAGTACTCTCTAAAACTAATATTAAGTAACTCCTCTTTGCTGTATAATGTATTTAGCTTATCTATTATTTCAATAAATGTATCTCGACCTAATAGCGATTGATGTGCACTTTTTTGCGCGTATGAAAGCTAATAAGTTTCCTAGTCTCTGCAACTCCTCGGATATATCTTCAATATTATCCGATAAGATAAAAAGGTATTGTAGTAAATGGAAATACTTGACTAAATCGGTTTCGTGCCTAGCGTCACTTTCCATTATGGTATTAATAGTAGTCTCAATTTTATTTTGATTTTGTACCAACTTGGTAATTAAGTCTGAATTCTGTGACATCCAATGATTGGTAAGGCTAACACGGTGATTAATCTAAGCTACAATTTTATCTTCGTTAATTTGTAATTGCTTAATAGCTTCGTCATAACGCTCAGCATCAGTATAATCTAGGTTTCCAGAAATACTTTTGATAACCGTACCTAAACCGTCAATAAGACCCCTCTCAGCGCGATTTAACTCAAGAGCCTGCAGCTGGTTAGATAATTTATCTATCTCGATACGTAAGTGATTTACATGGGGCTTGTATAATGACTGTGTTTTATTATGAAGTTGGGGTGCGAGATTATCTAGTTGACCTTTAACTGTATCGATATTGCTTTTAATATCCTCTAAATTAATGGTTTGAAGAAAGGAATGATAGTGAGAAACTATTTTTGTTGGCTTTAATTTAAAGGGTAGTATGCCGGGTCCATGGTTTAGGTCGCTGAGTATTATTTCTTCAGCTACTGCCAGGATTATCAGTAGAAGCGATAGTCTGAAAGAAGTTGGAATCGTTAGGTGTTCTCTTTAATCGTGACTTGGCGACGGGGCCGCGTTTTCTCTTAGTATATATGTGGATAGGAAGATCTGCAAGAACAGTGTCTTGACAGTATCGTGGAGCAAGTTTTTGTCGGTTAGCCATAGGGTTGCGGGTATAGACGCATTGTTCAGGAGAATAGTTTATCTCGGATTGCCTATCTTTATTGGCTCTTTCTATTAATTCCGTGCGCTGATGAAGAGATGTTTTGTTTAATAAATCGTAAACCTTTATCATTCTATTGCGATGATCTTGTATGTAGTGCTGAAGGGAATTTTCGGACAGATTAATATCTAATGGATCGCGTGTGTCTAGGTGGCCAGTAATTATGTCTATTGGTCTACATTTGGTGAAGCTGTGTATGGAACTGTTGTAGCCCAGAATAGCATAGGGCATTAAGTTTATGGCAGATTCGCCTTTATGGTTAAGTTTTAGTATACGCAAATGTTCTAATAATGTTGAATGTAACCGTTCTACCATTCCATTTTCATTTGGAGCATAAGCCAGGGTTTTATGATGCTGTACCTTGTGTAATCTAATGAATTCCATGAATAACTGATTATTAAATTCAGGACCGCGATCTGTAACTATGGTCATAGGGATTCCGTGGTGAGTGCTAAAAGTAAGGAGAGCTTGTACGACACTAAGTGCCGTCGAATCCCGTAAATGGTATGCTTGGGCATACTTAGAGAAGGAATCAACTATAGTTAAATACTTTTCAGTCTCAACGCTGAATAAGTCGAGGTGAACAATTTCGAAGGGTTTAGAAGGGGGTGGTACAATTTGATACTTTTGTTTGATAGGATTTCGATCGTACTTTGCCTGCCCGCAGATAGTGCATTCGTTAATGTACTTTGTTATCTGCTCTTTCATCTTTGGCCAAAAGTATTTTCGAGACAGCGATAGGAAGCATTCGTTAATTCCACGATGATTAGTTTTACCTTCGTGGTAATTACGAATGACACTCTGTTGCTTTAGATAATCCTTAACATTCTCTAATTCGAATTTCGCTAAAGATATATTCATGGACGAACTTTTAAACTTATTTTGTAGTATGGGTATAATTGAATACATTTCGAGCGGTGGATTAATTAATAGTCCGGTTCTTACTTTTGGGTTAACATGTTCCTTAACAGCGTTAACTACATCTTCCTCTAAATTGGATTTTGAAACTTGTATGCATGTCCTAGTATGTTCTTCGAAAGGTTTAGATACAGTCGTTTTACCTTTTATGTCGCCAACTACGGTAATGATAACTTGTTTGTGAAATTTATTCAGGGGATCATCCGTTATAGGTATTTCAAGGATTGGATCCTCAAAGTTTGTGTGAGCTGTTGCTGTGGATGATTCATGTAATGAAGGAGGACTTTCGGAAGGATTTGGGAGAATGGAACAAAGTTCGTCTATAATAGAGTTAAGCTCTTCGTTATGAATCTGTACTCGAGATAGAGCATCAGCATTTGCATTAGCTTTGCCCGATTTGTATACGACAGTATAGTCATATTCACTAAGCTTGAGCTTCCATCTTGTTAATCTCGAGTTTGGCTCTTTAAGATTCATAACCCATTGAAGGGGTTTGTGGTCAGTTAAAATTTTGAATTTGCGACCAAACAAGTACGGCCTAAAATATTTAGTTGCCCAGACTATGGCCAGTAGCTCCCTCTCGATTGTACTGTAATTAGTTTCACTGCTATTTAAAGTACGGGAAGCGAAACATACTGGTTTGTCTGAACCAATGGGGCCTTGGGATAAGACGGCGCCTATAGCTACATTAGAGGCGTCCGTCGTTACTAAGAATTCCTTGTTAAAGTCGGGATATTGTAGAATAGGATCGTTGGTTAATAAAGTTTTACATTTCTCGAAACAATAGGTATAATTTTGATCTAGGGTTATTTTTGATCCCTTTTTAAGACATTGCGTCATCGGTTTTGTGATCCTAGCAAAGTCAGGGATAAACTTCCTATAGTACCCCAATAATCCTAAAAACCGTTTAATTTCTGTGGGAGTCTTCGGGATAGGATACTTTTGGATAGCCGATATTTTATCCGGGTTAGGTTTGATACCATCTTTAGTTATTACGTGACCCAAATAGGCGGTCTCTAATTTAAGAAACTCTGACTTGTCCATTTGGATCTTGAAGTTAGACTCCCTAAGTCTCTGGAACACCTTTTCAAGATTGTTCATATGTTCTTGAAGAGATGTGCTAAAGACTATGATGTCGTCCAAATACACGAGACACACGGTATTCTGTAAATCTCTTAGCACATTGTCCATGACCCTCTGAAAAGTAGATGGACTATTCTTGAGGCCCATGGGCATCCGCAAAAACTCAAAATGACCATGTTCTACGTTGAAGGCTGTTTTTGCTACGTCTGTAGGATTCATTTCAACTTGGTAGAATCCACTGGCCAAGTCAAGAGTTGTGAAATACTGGCAGTTGCCTAACTTGTCCAAAACATCGGTAATGTTGGGTATAGGGTACTTGTCATCTAGTGTTTTTTCATTCAGTTTCCTGAAGTCCACCACTAGACGCCATTTAACCTTGCCGGATGCATCAGCTTTCTTTGGGACTACCCAAATGGGTGAGCTCCAAGCGGAGTCGGAAGGACGGATGATACCCTGTTCCAACATTTTATTAATTTGGGTCTGTACCTCCTGCCTATGAATAAAAGGGTAACGATAAGTCTTGGTGTACACGGGCATTTCGTCTGTAGTCTTAATAGAATGTTTGATTTTATTGGTGAAAGTTAAATTCTCTCCGTCTAAATAAAAAACATCAGCATATTTAGCACATAACACCTCTAAATTTATTCGCTCCTCATCATTCAAATGGCTAGTACGTAAGCGAGATAATATCTCACGCTCTCTTTCAGATAGTTGGCTAGATTGTGTGCACTCTACGTTATATACTTCAGCATAGACCGGATGATTCATAGAAAATATTACATCACTACGGCCAGGATTATGAATCTCTAAGATTCCTCTATTGTTTTTGACAGCAGTAAGACATTCACCTATTACACAGTTAGATATGGTTTGCTCCGGTATTATAGCATCTCCGTCATGAACATTGATCGGTAGTCTAACTATCTTCGTGGAGGCAGCTGGTATAATATCTTCATATAAATTAGCGTTACGTGAATCATATATTTTTATAGGGTTGCTCGCGTTACGCGTAATTAGGACCTTATTCTTAAAATCAATAGTGGCTTCCCATTTCTCTAATAAATCAGAACCTATTAGCCCATCAAAATATTCATGAAATTTGTAGACGTAAAATGTAACGGCATTATTATCCTGAAATTCTGGAAAACCGGATAAAGTAATTGAGTAATCACTACGACTAACGGCGTGTACATTACAAACCTCAAAGGGACTATAGGTTAAGGGAACATGTTTAAAATGTGCTTCCACTGCCTCTGGGCTAATGAAGGATTGATTAGCTCCTGTATCTATTAATAATTTTAGCGGGGGGTCTGAGATTTGTATGAATGGTAGCTGCCGTTGCGTTTGCAAATTTATTTCTATTTTTGCTTGTCGGTAGGTAGGTTCCTCATACTGATAATACATCTGTGGATGCTGATAGTCATACTCATAGTTAAATTGCTCACAGTAATCATATGCATCATAATTGGAGTATTCCTCATGATTGTAACAGTCATTAAAATTAACTTCCTTAGTTTTAAAATAGTTAGTAGGTGCGGGATTTCCGAATTTTCTCCAATCGTGTCCGGTAGCGAATGAAGGTGGCAGGACTTTAGGGGAGAAATGGCTTACACCACTCATTGGTCGAGCATGTTGCTGTGGCATGCCTACTTGCGCCATGGGGTTACGCGGAGGCATTTTAAATGTATTATTCGGATTATAGTTGGGAGGTATAGATCTGAACATCTGCTGTGTGCGAGATGGACCCATTTGATTAATTTGATTGTAATTAGGCTTCCATTGTGGAGGACCTTGGGTGAACTGAGGTCTTGAAGGTCCAGGCATATTGAATGCGTTTGCCCTACCTTGTGGGAAGTTAAATGGCTGCAACTGTGCAGGTTGAGGTTTCGGGTGGTTTGTTCCTAGTTGAGGTTGCCATTTCCTACTATCAGACAGGTTTTCGTTCCTGTGTTGTAGGTATAAAGTATTTTGTTCTTCGTGAACAAACTCAAGGGCTTTTTCAATCGATTCCGGACGCATGCAACGAATACGCGATCCTAAGGGGTCCCTAAGGCCACGTATGTAAGCTTGTAAGGTCAATTTCTTATATAGATCCCGTTTAGCATCTACAGTTGACTGGAGTGACTCGTGAAGCGAGACATAAGTCATTATAGTGCTGAATATATTTTGACATTTCTCGTAATACTCTTGAGGTGTACTTAAACCTTGGGCCAGAAGAGCTAAGTCGTTATAGAGGGCGGTCTCGTTGCGTTGATCAGAAAAATTGTTAACAAGTGCACTACGGATACCTTGCCAATCACATGGGATACCATTAGCATTTATTAAGCGGGCTGCTGGACCCGTAATTTTATTGAGAATACCATTAAGCAGCGCAAGTTTGGTGAATTGGTCCCCGGGGTTAGCTTCTATGAATTCGGACACCAACTGGTCACATAAGGTGACAAATCTAGTCAAGACATTTACGTTTCCGTCAAATTCCGGAACCAATCGTAAGGTTTTAAGGATTGAATCTATATCTGTCATTTTGGAGGGTTCAGATTGTTCTGAGTTAAAACTACTCTCAAAGTCTAGCTCTCTATTACCGTCTAATAGAATATTTATCCTATTGCTACCTAACCTAGGGGTCCTCGATTCTCTGGGATGGAAAATTTTGGAGATTTAAACTACTTCTACTTATAGGAAGGGATAGCAAGACACTAAAAGATTTTAATGTACTTACATAAATTTAATCTCAGCCTTTTTCACAGTATCGATGTCTGGATACTCCTTCTGCAGCTCGGTGTGTAGATTCGGATACTCAGGGCGGATATCCCTCGGGAGATGCGCGATCGCGGGATTTTCAGGAAATCTTGACGCGTCTCGCGGACCGTTTCGCGAGTATCCTACAGACTGCGCCAATTATAACCGGCTACAGCGTAGGACGTAAAAAAGAACCAAAATTTATTTAAACTAATTTATTTGATAAAAACATAATAAATATGACATTTATTATGTTGGCGGTAAATATTGCCGAATAGTTTTGCCCCGGAACGCGGCTTCTTTGTTCAGAAGAAATACACTCATGAGTAAAAATAATTAGACACTTACATAGACGGAGATATTTCCTAAACAATTTATGATAATAGCTCTATGAAGTCAAACGAACATTGAATTGTATTAAGGTTAATAAAGTAAAAATGTATGTATGTATGTATGTAAACTCTTTATTGCAACAACATAGTACAATTCAATAGGAAACAGTTACAAAGCAAAGGCGAACTTATCCCACAACGGGATCTCTTCCAGCTAACCTTAGACAAGCCGAAAGGAGCTTTAGCGAGGAGCTTGTTTTAATGTGTAAAATAAAACTCTTTTGAATATAGTTTTTGTATCTATATTGACTAGTTTATTTATCGTCGTTTGACAACCCTACTCGGAACACAGGGTGCAGAGGCTATGCGAAGTGCTCAGCTGTTACCGCGGCGGCGACGGCGACTTCACAGTTCTCGGCGAGAGATACGGCTACGGCTACTTGAAGAAAACACCTGTTAAAGGTGAGTTGAGTCTGTGTTAGTAAGTAAAAAGTTATTTATTTTTATTTATTTATTGAATTTGCCAACAGATTTACACTTTTTGTTACATCTAAATTATTACATGAAACATCCAAAACACTTAAATATAAATCCAATAACAGGCAAACTTACATTCACAATAGAATCGATCGCGCTTAATTAAAAAATAAATCTAAATCTACCACCACTCAACTTAACAACTAAACAATGATATTGTTAGTGTAAACGGCAAGAGGACGTACTTAGTACACTATACAAATATTTTTTATATTGTAGTAAAGAACAATGTACAATGTCAACACAGTTTTCGGAGCTACACAATTTGTTATGTTCCCTGCACAGTCTATAAATTATTTCATTGCTACCAACATTCGTTCTGATTTTTTTAAGTACGAAAGGTCTAAAATTAAGTACTCTAGCATTGCGTCTAGGCACCGAGAAAGATACCATGCTTAATAAGTATGGACAGTCGATTAACCCTCTCAAAATTTTAAAAAGAAATATTTGGTCTGACATCCATCGACGATAACGGAGTGTGAACATGTTATAGTGGGTGTATAGTGAGTGAACATGTTAAAGTTGAAGTGATTCTTAACTTTGAGAAATGAAGCTGCAGTAGGATTTTATTCCAATGTGTTTTTGTTAGGTTTTTTGCTTTTATATATAAGTAGTTTCATAGTTATAAAAAGTTCATTCGCGATAAGAAAATAGTGAGTCATCGTTGTCCGCCCGCCTAGCCTTCGACCAATCGGGTTGCAACAAATTAGAAAGCTAAGTTCACAGTGACCAGTTGACGGCAGCAATAATATGAATGAATACCTCGTCGGTTGGTATAAACAGTTAAATACTAGACTGGCTGCTAAGAAAAAGGTTAATAAACTTGAATCTTTCCTTAAATATAATTTGTTTGAATTTTTACTCCACTGTGGAAACCCCTTTACTCACTATTTTCTTAACGCGATTTTATATTCCGGATGTCTGATGTGAATGATGCCACAAATTTCTTCATTGACACTCTTGGCGGCATAATTACGGCCAATACTGCTCCAAAGTCAACCCCAAATAGAAAGTCGTTACGTAAGCCATGGATGACTGCGGGACTACTAAGATGCTTAAAAAATAGGAATCGCCTTCATGCCAAATTGAAAAAGTCATCGAATGATATTGTATTAAAAACTACTTACACTCGTTACAGAAATTTCTGTACCTCGTTACTCCGAAAATTAAACATTGAGTATGACAGAACTTTGATTACAGAGGTTCAGGGTAATAGTAAGAAACTCTGGAAGGCTATTAAAAATGTTACCTATACAACGAAACACAACACAAGTGCAGACTCCCTTGTCTCCACTATAAATCCCCAGAGAAGTGTTGATGGGGTAAACCACTTTTTTGCTAATGTGGGGCGAACACTGGCTGAAAAGATAACAAAGAAAGGTGAACCGCATCAACGTCCAATTGTCACTGCCGTGAGTCCGCATTCATTTGTCTTACTACCTACAGATGAATCTGAAGTTGAGGGATTGATTATGGGGTTAAGGAGTGATTGTGCATCTGGAGCTGATGGTCTGTCTGCTGCATTCCTGAAAAGGTTTATAGGTATTCTGATTCCACCCCTTACCTTCCTATGCAACCTTGCATTCGCCACAGGAGCTTTTCCTGACGCCTTTAAGGTAGCGGTTGTAACGCCAATATTTAAGGGTGGTGACAGAGATAGTGTTACAAATTACAGACCAATCTCAATTCTACCAACACTCTCGAAAGTCTTGGAAAAACTATTAAACAGGCGGCTGGTCGGATACCTAGAGAAAAATCAAATGTTTTCATCTTCTCAGTTTGGCTTTCGCTCGGGTATTTCGGCCAGTGACGCGGTACTAAAACTTACCACGCATATTGTTAATAAATTGGACAATAAACAGAAGGTGATTGGTATTTTCCTGGACCTGGCAAAGGCATTTGACACTATCTCTGTCCCCGCCCTCATCACCAAACTGGGAGAGAATGGTTTCAACTTGAAATCTTTAAGAGTTACCTCTCAGAC
The DNA here is from genome assembly GCA_907269095.1 of Blastobasis adustella. Lineage (NCBI taxonomy): Eukaryota > Metazoa > Arthropoda > Insecta > Lepidoptera > Blastobasidae > Blastobasis > Blastobasis adustella. The sequence continues at coordinate 17,047,319 of OU026127.1, read as the reverse complement.
AGACGTCAGTGTGTCAGGATTGGTGATTTTGTGAGTGGGGAGCTGGGAATCTCTTATGGTGTGCCGCAGGGCAGTACTCTCGGCCCAACTTTGTTTTTGATATATAATAACGACCTTTGTCAAAATACTCTCACAAACTGTAAGACCTTCACATATGCCGATGATACTGCCTTAGTATTTTATGGTGCAACATGGGAATCTGTTTTTGACTATGCGCAGGCGGGATTTGATTCTGTCTCTGACTGGTTGGTGCGGAACTTGCTCACTCTAAATGTCGAAAAGACAAAGTGTGTGACGTTTTCCCTGTCTAGTCGGAGTTTGCCGGATTCTCAACATTTCTCATTACATTCTCATTCATGCCGAAATCCTTCTGACGTTAAAGGATGCATATGTCCTAGACTTACATGTGCTGAATCGATTAAATATCTGGGTGTTCAGATTGACAACCTACTATCTTTCCACCCACACATTGACGGACTGACTGCGTAAATTAATTTTTATATTTAAGGCGCTGAGGGATGTTGCTGAACGTGGGGTACTGAGAATGGTGTACCTTGCCCTTGTCCAATCGGTGGCCTCATATTCTATTGTTTCGTGGGGTGGGTGCGATAAAACATATTTATTAAAACTAGAGCGCTCTCAAAGAGCACTGCTGAAGGTTGGATGGCGACTCCCGTACCGGTTCCCTACTTCCGAACTTTATAAATTTTGTAAGGTTCTCTCTATTCGACAACTCTTCATACTTCAGCTGACTCTGCATAAGCATTCGCAGATTCCTTACGATCCTATTAATCCTCCTGTTTCGCGTAGATTTTATACAGTTTGTCCGTCTGTGTCGATAAACTGCAGCCTGGCCCAGCGTACTTATTACTTTTTGGAAAACTTTGTTTACAACAAAATAAACAAAATTTAACAGATTCATTCTTTGAGTAAAGCGGAATGTAGGAAGATCTTGACAGGCTGGCTTATGGATATTGATTATAAGAATACCGAAAAAATAATTATAACTATAACTTGAAAATATCACTCACTCACACACACATATACAACCACCCACCCAAATGACAGAACTATGTAACTCGAAGATCTGCAAGCAAGGCCCATTAATAGGTGTGTCGCGCTGTAAGCGTAAGTTTGTAAGTTGGTCGCTGGAGTTGGCAGAAATTCTTCTGATTGCTACTTAACTTGAGGCACAAGCCTCGTTATGGAAGGTGTAAGAGTGGCCGTGTGGTGCCCAGCAGAGTAGAATAGCACCAACCCCTTACACTCGTAGGTGTCGTACAAGGTGGCTAATGTTATCAAGACGAGATCTAGAGTCTCCGTAGGCTGGAAAATGGGCAGCAGCGTTTTCCATTGTTATACTTATAACACAGCGATCTCCAACCCGCTTGCCAAGCGTGGAGATTATGGTTAAAACCTCTCCTTTCGTGGGAGAGGCCCTAAGTCCTGCAGTGGACTGTTATGGGCTGTGAAGATGATGGTATACGCGCACGGCATTGCGGTCGCTGAGGTGCATTTTAAAATCTATTTAGCGGAAATAAAACCGCGATTTTTCAGTACGCGAATGCCGGTGAAATATCCGCACGTTTTGCCATTCGAGTCCCAACTCAAGTACGTTACGCACGTTGCCTATGGACTATCACACCAGAATTTGCATCGGTGTATATTTACTGGTACGCAAAAAAGAGTACCTAAACAGTATTTCGCTCACAGCACTCCGGCCTACTCAAGGTTTTATTTTCTTTAGATAGGTTCTAAAAAAAAATCTGCTATTACCTAATGAATATTACAACGTTTGACATGTTCAGTTTGCTCCAATTTTCTGTAACTAACGTTAATATATTTCCTCCCACATTGTCTTTGTTATTCCGTCTGGATATTCACGGCTTTTGTCCCAAATCGGCGGTCTGTTGTGAATTTCATTAATTAATTATTCAATATTTAAATTCGCGGTCGGCGCTTGCGCCGCAGTCAAGGCAGGTAAAACGTCAGGCAGCGACAACATACTATGACCTTACAATACCGTGTCACGAAAACGATTGCCCGGCGTCCGCACGGAAGTTTTTCCGCAATGCGCGTGGTTTCATACAGGATGCAAAAAATCCGTGCGACGACGCACCGCAGCAAATAGACAGCAAACCACAGATTTAAATCCGCATACGGATTATTTACCGCAGTGCGCGCACCTCCACGATATTCCATACTTCACAAATTTTGCGGAAAAAATACGTACGCAAATTATGCGCCGTGCGCGCTAGTCCTTAGGGTCCCACAATTTATTACCTACCATTTGTTAGCGGGAACATTTATAATTCCAGAGTTTAACTAATTAAAGGGCGGCCTTATGCCAATGTGAGTGCACCTCCATCGCCGCCGATGTCTTGGAGCCATGCAGCTTGCATAGAGTGGCCACTCAACATCTTCCTATCACATCCTGGCCCCACATTTTTAAATTTTCATTTAAGTACCTTGATGGAAAGCGACTATGCCGCTCTGTATAACGAACAATTTTGTAATAAACCAAAAATGGCAGTTCAGGAGTATCATCAACCGGCGTAAATGTGTGAAAATATGTATGAGAGTGGAAGCGGCGAAAGAGGTGTGTCAGGATCCTAAACTAGACCCCAAAAGCGACTTTATTTTATACTACGTAAGGATTAGTATCGGCTGCAACTAACGGTTGGTCGGCTACAGCCAAAACGAAACGTCTGTTACTCGTAGCTTGTGGCACTAGATAGTCTCTGCACCTCTGTCGGATACGAGCGTGAGTATGTATGTACTTGTAATCCCAGGTTTCGACTACATAACGGGCGGCGGAGGTACTGCCTTCGCGCTGGGCGCGGCGGCGGCCTTATCCCACTGCGAGTGCACCTCCATCGCAGCCGACGACATGGTGCTGGGCACGTGCGCGAGACAGATGAAGCTGGGTTTAACGCACTCACCGCTGTTCCATCAGGTGAGTGCATTGACAGTTTGAACTTCTAGAAAAAATTCCCTTGCAGCTACAGCAACATGTGGGATATTTGGTGCATCTTCAGCCAAAATGAGTTTGGTAAAAGAAGGGGGCATTCGCTGTTCTAACCCACGGAACTCCCGTCTCTCAATCATAATAAAGATAGAGTGATTGAAGAGGTATAAGCAAGAAAAAAGGGTAGGTAGGGGTAAAGTGGGTGTACGCGAACGAAGTCGCGTCGGGTCCACTAGTGTGAGTTAATTAAAAGAATTTAAAAAATCAAAATCATATCATTACCTCGTTTAGGCATTAGTATCGATAAGGTTCACCATCGTCTCACCCCCAATTCTCCCCCCAGAACCGCCCCCACGACTATCCAGTAGAGGTGCTAGCCCGAGACCGGCCGGTCTCCTTCCACCGCCACTCCTCCCCCGAGCCACTACGAGTCTACGCCACCTGGTTCCAGCACGACGACTTGGCCATTAGACAGAAGAGAGCTAAGGACGAACTGTAATGGTTTACAACTGAAGAGCAGAGGGGTTATCATTGTTTTACAGGCCAACCAACTTATCTGTGAGGCGGTCAAATGCCTGGCTGGTCTAAACTAAAATAAAAATATAAATGACATTTGTCACCACCGTCTCTCTGATACGTAGTAGAGAAACCCAATGCCACAAACTTATCTGACCCGGTGGCCAAAACTGGAACAAATTGGTGCCATTTTCGTAATTTTGTTTTGTTGACAACAACAGTGTACTCGGTTCCGGATCAATTAAAATTTGTGGAAATTACATATCATGCTGGCGGTGGTAGTTTTTAATTTCATTATTTCACAGATAAGTTGGTGGACCTGAATACATTGCCTTGATCTGAGAGAAGTGATGTCAATACGAGCTAGTCCGTGGTAATTTTAGCCTTTCCTGTAACTGTTTCTCTGTCGTTTCATTATTTATATCTCTTTCTTTCATCGACCGTACCACGGACTAACTCGTCAACCTGTCAAATGAACCCAATGCCGATGCGTCGCCTTCTTAGCTAATTGATCCTCATTAAGCCTTTTAGGTGTTTAAAGTGGGTTTTGCCTATTTCGGTTACCTACTTAGTTTAAAATTAAACTATGCCACGGGCAAAAACTAGTCTACTTATTTTATATTTATAGTTTTAATGAACCGATTGCTATGTCATAATTGACTTCATGACGTAAAACACTGGAACACGTAGATACTCAAAATAGGGTGGAATGGAGCTTTAAAATAAGAACAATCAAACGCTGACGTAAGTATTGGGTTTTTAATATGAATGAACCTTACGCTGTTATTTTTAAAATGTGTTGAAACGTGCAAAAATAAAAACGACGGTTTTTAGTAAAAATAATAATTGTAGGTTAATTTATGTAAGAACAAATGATGTTATTCAAGCAAGTACTAAGCGTTAACTGAAAGTAATGCACTCTTTATATTTATGGGCGAGTCGCTATAATTTTATCGCTTTTTAAATTAATGCCAAGTCATTATTTGCGGCAATCGCCAGTAATCGGCAGAACAACAAATTATTTTTGTGATAATACAAGGTATCCAAAAAGGATGTTGGCACTTTGAAATTCCAATAAGTGTTTTTTGTTGGGTAAAACCCAAAAGTTTGGTAAAGAAAAGTATGCTGGTTTACGTAGAATTTCTTGGAAATTCAGTTTTAATAGATTCATACAGACGAGCACAGCTGTGTTTATTATCGAAACAATAAATAAGGAAATAACTTGAAGAGTGTCAAAATTGCAATGGTCGTTATTTAAAGAATATAATTTTGTTGTTAATAAATTTTCTAAAATGTCTAGATTTTGATAATTGTAACATTGGGAAAAATGAATTTTCATTCATGATTTTTGGATGCAAACCGCCAACATTTTTTTTTTTGACACCTACCTAGTACAATATTATGTTATACCTTTAACTATTTTAATACCGTCAAGAAATTTGTAAAGTCCACGAGTACGTGGTACATACATATCTGTTGTTTTAATTTAGTTTTAAGCGTTGTACTGGGAAATTGTATTGGGACATGTGTTGTTTTTAATCTCTTATGGACCTCGAATCTACTATTATAAGTATAAATACCGCCGGTTAATAATCTAATCTACAAAGTACTTATTTTCTTGTTTAATGTTATTTGATCATTCTTGAATAAAGTTTAATATTTTTCTATTACAAAATGTTTTATTTAATTTTTCACCTTTTCTTCTTTTACCTATGACGGAACGTAGAAGCAGGTTACCTAATGGTAAAGGCACATTCCTCAAGCTATATGGTCATCATGACTTTAATGTCCCATTTGCGCTCCCGTGCGTGAGAGCCCGGGTCCGCCTTGACTATGATTCTGATTTGATAGATCAGGGGTCCAGTTTCTGAATCGCTCGCGTTCACGAGAGCGATCGCGTTCTAATGCCTGTCTTTTCTATCTGTAGCAACTTACCACGAATGTGAAAGAGATAGCTCGCGTGGTTGCAAGCGATTAAAAAAAATTAAATTTTTTATGCCGAAAATAAAAATTGACAACGGAGGTCAGATGGAGCAACTACCATCTGACCTCCGTGACCCTGTTAACAGGGGAACCTGACCAGACGAATCATGGTTACACATTCAGTCGCCTGAATGTGCAGGTTTCATCACGATGTTTTCCATCACCATAAGATCATCGGTTAGTGTTCAACTGATGTACCTACATAACTCAGAAAAGAGTAATTGGTACCTACATGGCGGCACTGGCGAACTCGTTACCCCGGGTACGAGTCGGACCCCTTAACCATTACACCACCGACGCTCTGAAGCTACATCTATGTAAACAATTACAACGAAAAGCCTTTCACAGTCCGTACCATTAATTAGATCTCTTGTCTTGGTAATGGAAGTATTCAATATGCCATGACTGGTGGGAAACTCTGACCTATTATGAGGGTTCGCCAAATTGAGTGTAGTGATGAATGGTTTAGGTACGTGATCGTTGGCTTGTATCTACCTACGTACCTTTCTATGGAACGGGTTGCCTGCGAGTGTTCCCTGATCATTATAGTACAGACGCTTTCAAGGAAAGAGTAAATAGGCTGTTCCTAGACAGCATGCTCCTTAGACCGCATCGTCACTTACCACCAGTAGGGTAATTACGTAACGCTGTTGTCAATAATTCTCTAATTTCAATTATTGAAATGGTTGACGACCTGAGTGGTTCAGTGGTCAACATGCCGGTCTGCCACGCAAGGGGTCCTGGGTTCGATTCCCGGCCGGGCAGAAATTGAAATGATGAATTTTGATTTCTGTTACGGGTCTGGCTGTTCTATTTATAATAAGTATGCATTTAAAAGTATTTAAGTAGTTTATCAGTTATCTAGCACCCATAGCACAAGCTTTGCTTAGTTTGGGGCTAGATGGCGCTGTGTGAATTTGTCCACTAATATTTTTTTTTAATTTTTTTTTTACTTTTGCGACTACATATGATCGACTTAATAGTTTCAGTTTATTGCATAGGAACTTTTTTAGCACCTGAACCCAAGAAATCGATGAAATGGAATCTCTGAAGTAACAATTTCAATTATTGAAATAAGAGAATTGTTAGCAATAGAGTTACGTAATTAGGGTACAGGTGAGTTTGCAATCAAATGCCTGGCTAGTCTAATTAAAAAAAAATCTATACAGGTTTTGTCTGCAATTTCTAGTAATAATCATGCATACTAAGGTTGTAGAATGAGGTACACGTAAAGTTCCTTTTCCCTTTCCCAGTAAGAGGTCACACAAAGTTTTATGAAAAATCTGAGTCGCAAGTTCGAAAGTGCTTGGCGCTAAAAGCCGTTGCGTGATGAATGACAAAGCTCAATTCGCAATACAGGGGTGGATTATATCTTGTGGCAAATAATGCTCAGTTTACACGAAGACGTCATTGTCGTTATCGTCGATGTTATGTCAGCCGCAGGACTACCTGTTTTGGATACAAATACCTCCCCAACGCCTTCAATTCCACACCGATCGACTTTGTGTCTGTTGAATCCATCGGCTCCTTACGACATTAAGGAAGTACCCACCTACATTTCCTGGGGGCCGTTCTCCTAAGTTGCGATTGCCTGTACCTATCTGTCAACTCTTTTTTTTTTTTTTTTATAAGTTTTTATTGTACGTACAATTACATTCAAACGAAAGTGAGGAGGGATTAGGGCTGGAATCTGCACGCCACACACACATTTATAGTATGTGTATACTTATACATACTTTATCAGAAAACAAGGGGCCCTTTACTGAGTCCGCTCCTGTGCAAACCTCAACTTTTGAAACGATGTTACAACTTTAGTGTCCAAGCGATATTTTATTTCTTTTCTGTTTCCTGTAAGTAATAATGGTTCCAACAATGTGCATGTTAAAATCAGAAAAACCTTATCGAATAATGCTTAAATCATGGTTCTAATGCAAAGGAACGGTTTGGAAACTAGGTACCTACCTAAGTACCAAACTAAATGTCTTTAGGTTATTAGGTCCCGTAGTGAAACGGTTTTTGTTGATGGCGGTGATTAAAAGATCAAGGTGGCTCGCTGGTTTGGTCACGTGTAACCTCAGCCCCAGGGATACGTGGGGAATAGGTGCCTGAACCTGTTTCCCACGGTATCGGGAAAGAGGCCCCGTGGTTGACCCAAGAAGCAAAGGATTGAGGACTAACGGCTTACGACTCCAGGATACCGACGAGCGCGCAAAGTGGATTAGAATGAGGAGCAAAACGCTACGAGGAGCTACGATGATGGTACTTAGCTTACTTAGTAATTTTTAAGTTAATTGTTCTACACATAATTACTTAGTACAAAGTAATTAGATTTTGTGTGGTAACGTAGAAGCGTCGGTATCCGAGTGGTTAAGGTATTCGACTCGTAAATAGTTGGATAGTTTTGGACCCCGTGACGGTATTGTCATTCGCATTGCTTCTTGGGCCGCCCCCGGGACCAATTTTTAAATTTCAATTAATTTTCTATGTTTATAAAAATTAAGAACGGCTTGACCGACAAGAATAATTTTTTCTTTGTTTTATGCAAGGGTGGTTTATTCGCAAGAAAAGAAATGGTAGGTAGTGTGTGTCTGTGTGTGCATGTGAATTCTGTTTATTCCAGGTTTATGTTGAGTGTTGACGGCCAACTTCCTAACAGAATGAAGTTTGCGAATCTGGTAAAGGGTGGTGGTGAAAAAACCTATTTTTAGAGCACGCTCCACAGTCATGAATATAGTATTCGCAGCTCCGCCCCAAATTAGTATGCAGTACACTATGACAGACTGTACCAAGGATATAGATATATCTTTAAGTAGGTCTCTCCCAGAACTTTGAGGGTTTCTCGGTACAATGTGTCTAAGAGACTTAAATATGCAGGTCAATTTGTGAATTCTATTTCCAACGTGCGCGAGATGTGGGTACCAAGGGAGTCGTTTATCCACATATGTACCCAGGTATTTGGTCTGCGGTACCTTTTGGATATTAGTGCAGTTACAGTTATTCCCGGTTGCTCCCGGGCTGCAGCTATATAGATAGTCGAATGGCAAAATCAATGTTCGGTTGCATGTCGTTGTTGATTTTAAACGTATTCAACGTGAGGTAGTTATAACGCAACCATTTATTCATCTGCCTTAATCCAGCCTCAGCACTCTGTCTAACTGCATCCCAAGATTCATCCGTAAACACTACTGCAGTATCATCGGTGTAAACAAATACGTTTGCGTGTATGATGGGTAAGTTGCATAGGTCATTTATATAGACAAGGAATAATGTGGGACCAAACACTGGGGCACCCCATAGGCCCTCCTCGCCTCTACTTACGGCATTTTTCAGCTTGAATCGCTGTTTCCTATCAGTTAGGTAGTTTTAGTGAAGAGTGAGCGATGTTTCTCTAACCTCATCCTTTCCAGCTTATGTCTAAGAGGGACAGAGACAATGTCAAATGCTTTTTTGGGGTCTAAAAGTACTGCTACATTTCTACATGCCTTATGTTTGCCAAGCTGCTCAACTACCAATGAATTCAGTGCGAGTACTGCACCTTAAATAGATTTGCCCTGCCTAAATCCAAATTAGGATGGTGATAGTAAATTGAACTTGTTTAGGTTCCTACTTGAGCAACCTTCCTGACATTGATTGATTTTTCTTAAAAAATTCAGGACACTGTCTCTGTCACCACTCTTATACACTGGAGTTTTCACAGATTGTTAGAGTGCTACAGGAAACGTTCTAGTGTTCCAGAGTTGGACCAGAATGGGAACAACTTCAAGAATATGGTTGGAATGGTATCCCAGCCAGGGGCGCTATTTATCTTTAGCTTCATGAGAGTCGCGTTCACCTCTGTATGGGTTAGCACAAAGGAGTTTAATTGACTTGGCAAGTTCTGTATACATACATGTAGATTCGTCGGTAGCATGTTGAATGACTTGGGTTAGACGTTTTCCTACATTTTCGAAATAGCTATTTACATAATCTGCCGAAATGCTGGAGGCTACGAGAGACGGCCGCCACCCAGTACCGATCGTCATGAGAGCCATCTCGGACCTCTATGCAGCCGCTTAACATCCGAAATTTCAATTGTCGTCTACATCTACTACTTTTAGCGAGAAGTACCAAGCGCGGGCGTCCCCACCTACACTCGACTTCACTGCCTGCCGTCGGCTGATGGGCGCTGGCAGGGCTGTTTATCACCCCGTGGGCTCGCCCTCGCCGGCAACCGAAGCACACAACCCTTCCCAGACCAGACACCTCGCCGACAGATCAAGGTACAAGTCGCCGCACGCGTTCGCGTAAATTGTGTAGGGAGTGGGAGGGAGTAGGCTCTTTCCTGATACGGGTAGTTTCAGGCATATATTTCACACATATCCCAGGGGGATAACGTAGCACTGGCCTTTGTTGGCCTTACTTATATAGCCATAGGTTTTTTTATCCCAAAGGTGTGAAAACTAGAGGATAAAGCCTGCCGCTTGAACTCCTCGCTTTACTCACAACAGATTCAGGATGGATTCAACAGCTAACTGTACAAGAGCTGGAGCTAACTCCAACAGTACCAGAGTTAAGCAATTTTACGAATAGTATACAAATTTTCACACAAGAATAATATAATTGAAATTAATTATTGTTCGTTGTTGTTGCTATTATGATTGATTGTTTTATTTCTAAAAGATTTTTCACTGTTAGCCTTAACAAATTGCGAAATTGAAATTAATATTATAATGAAACACGTTGAAGTTCTGCGACTCGTGATTTTTTAAATGCATCTGATAAAAAGTTTCTTCGTTAACAAAATCAAAAACCGAAAAGTCAGGGAATAATTATTTAGAAACGGAAATTTCTTTGAAACTATATCCTCGGGAAGAGAAATGAAGTTCATCAATGTAGCCTTTCTTATATGTAAGTAATTCTTGACGGTATAGTTAGAGCTGAAGATGAGGTACCTAGGTAATTGTCTGTTCTATTCTAGCTGGAGCATCGGTGGCCGACTCTTAAGCGAGACGTATCAAGTTAGATCCGCAGTAACCAGAAACATGCACATTCAGGCGAATGTGTAAACATGATTCAATCTGGTCAGGTTCCCCTGTTAAGGCGACACAGGGGGCTTACCATGAGCTCTTACAGCAGGACCTAAACAGAACTGCCCTGCTTAGTACGAGACAGAGCTATACATGCCACATAAGCTTGTCTCATTCTAAGCAGGGCAGTTCTGTTTAGGTCCTGCTATAAGAGCTCATGGTATCACTCATGGCCCCCCAGAGGTCAGCTTCGCTTTACTGTAATTACCTTATCTGCCATATTCTGGATCATAATCATGGATCATAGTCATATATTACTTACTGTTGTACGTACTACACTCAAAGAGCGTGAAAGAAAGTTTCTCTGGAACCGCCCAGTACGGGACCATTTTGGTTTTTTGTATGAGGGTGCCGAGAATTGGTACTTATGATGATAGAAAGTGGCCGTGGGCAAAAATGACAAACAATTCATCGAAAAAACAAAACAGTTGTTTAAGCAGTAGTTAATGGGAATAGGTACTACATATTATCATTGACGACTTATTTTTGCAGTTGCAGCATGCGTCACGAGTCTGATGTATGTCGGTAGCAGACTGATCCGAACAAGTGCGTGTCAATGCTCCTTGGCGTATTTTCCGGTGTGTAGCGGTAACACCACATACACGAACTTCTGCCATCTCCAATGCGAAAATAGAAACCGAAGCCCTTGGGACCAAATGACGATTACATGTAGCAATACGTGTGACCGGTAAGATTGTCAAGATAACCTTTAGGCAAATCATCATCATCGTCACAGCCCATTACAGTCCACTGCAGGACTAAGGGCCTCTCCCAAGAAAGGGGAGGTTATTGCCATAATCTCCACGCTTGGCAGACGGGTTGGAGATCGCAGTCTCCTTTTCCCAGCCTACGGAGACTCTTAGATATTTTGCCTCGAAAAGATTAGTCGCCTTGTACGACACCCACGAGTGTAAGGGGTTGGTGCTATTCTACTCTGCCGGACACCACAGGGCCAAATACTAATTTGAAACAAACTTCTGGCAAAGTTTCTGTTATAAAGCTAACAGAAACTTAACGTGATCTCTTTAATCGTTCAATTTAACTACAAATACAATACAAAAGTTTGCTGCTCCTTAAACAGTACCCACTCGGCACGTCAAAAGTCACCTGACAGTTAAAAAGGCGGTGGCCAGGGCGCGGTATGCTCAGTTGGCTCCTCTCTACGATGCGTTAGATCATGGAGGGGCTCGAAGGGGGGACGAAGTGTGTTGCCATTGTAATAAAAGATCTATACGGCGTTTTGCTCACAAGTGCAAACTCCATTAGATACCGTTGGTGCTCTCATTCCAAGGAACAAGGCAAAAAGCTACGTGCCACACCTTTCTCCCAAACCTTGGTACGATAAGCCCGATTACCTACCCCTGATGAGATGGAGAGGCCTCAGGCCTGTATAAGAAAGGATATTTTTCATAGCGTGTCAATAGTCGTAAATTCTATTTGATTAGTCCAAACGCGGACGTGTTGCTTGGGGATGCATGATGACTTTTGAGCTTTATTCAAGACCAAGTCTGCGCCCCGTAGGGGAGTATCAGGAGAATGCATATAGGAGCTTCCGTTTTAAGGAAAGCAGATCCCTTCATGTAATCCTTCATGGACCAATAGCTCCTCAAGGGGTTAGCTATGCGGTGTGATACCTTTGTCTTGTCACGCCTGAGGAAACTAATTGGCCCAAATAAATAAACTCATCGACAATTATGCAATCTCTCTATGTCTCCGTCTATCAATTTTAATTTTACCCTTCTTTAGTGCCCACGCGACACTGCGATACTCTCTACAATATTTTTGCAAAGTCTTCAAATCAATCAATGGATTAGAAAGGGTTGTTACATCCAACAAACTTTTCAAAACTAATTATTTATTTTTCAGGTGCCAGGCGCCAGGCCAGAAAAAGCTTGTAAGCTTCGATTACGTGGACTGGATTTAAAAATCGCATTAAGGAAAGGATTAATTTCATGGGGTTTTAAAATTATGTAAATATTTTTGCCAGTAAGCTAATATTTATTTAAAACTATGACTACACCAAAATCTGTAATAAAAAAATTGATTTCTGCATGTTTCTCAGTTTTAGTTATAAGAATCTTACTAAGCTCACCCAACGAGAAACGAAACAACAAGATGTAAGAACGTACTTGATCAAAACTTGTGCTGTATAAATTAAAAAGACGATAGGTATAAAAAAGATAGGACAACATATAGAGTTGAAAAAATTCTAAAAAAAATTAACAAAAATGGTACTATTCCACCGAATTGGTCTTAATTTTAAAATTAGTTAAATTGTTTGGTGGAAACTCAATTATCCTACAGATATTTGATAATAATTGAACCAATTTCCACAAAACTGTTAACAAAACCTTATTATCAATTCTTTATTCATGATTTTTCCATTGTTATTACAAATGAAATAAAAACGGTTCCCCCTTACGGTGAGGGAAAACATCGTGATAAAACCTGCACGTCCACTGCAGGTCCGATGGTGACTGAATGTCCTAGATCCAATCTGGTTAGATTCGCCTGGTTGCTACCTGGGTTACGGAGGTCAGCAGTCGCTCTACTGTGATTACCTAATCTGGCAAATCCTGGATCATGGTCAAGGCAGACCCCGGGCCCTCGTGCGCGAGAACACTACCAGGGCATTAACGACAAGATGATTATTTATTATTGCTATAGTCCATTCTGACGAAATTGACATGTAACTTAATTTGGTTAATGCGTTTGATTTTCAATGATGTTTCATAGCTTCGTTCTTAGCGATTATTTCTTTCCATGTTGTAGGATGTCCAGAGAAAATAAAAAGTGGGATTGGGATAGTGAGGTAGTGAGAGTGAACACTAGTTTTCAAGTATATTTTTCGTAAATTTTACTTTGTTTCATATTCTGAATACTTTCTTTCGGTAGGTACTTAATATGTCGTCTAATTAAATAACTGAAAGCATACATCGCGGTCTTAAACATTTCATTGTTGGTTTAATTAATTTCATTAATACGAACGGGGCAGTGCATAAACGGTCCTTTGAGAGTTTCACTAACATTTTCGAGAAATAAAAATTTGTCTCTTGATGTTTCTAAGAGGGTGTCTTTAATGTTGGAATTAATTGAAATTATCATTATCATTAGCTGTGGCTAAAGCAGACAATGCAATGCCAACTTGACTATGCTTTTTCATTAAAACAAATCTCGTGCCACTAATGTATCTGGTTAGGCAGCCTTTACCTCCAGGTTAAGAACGGGGTCCACCAAAAGTTCACAATTATTTAGTATGACGTATTCTTTCAAAAGATTTCCTTTGAATCTTTCGGCAAGTCTTTTGCCAGTATATTAAGCCATATGTTGGCCATGTCTTTATGTATGGGCGGACCTAGCTGTGCATCATTTAGTGGAGCGTCGCGCAGAAGTTCCAATATATCGTCTTCTGAAACAACGTCCTCATTATCAATTGAAATCGTAGGTTCTTCTTAAGGCACAGCATCGTGTCGACGAAGTGGCGACGGCAAGGCACGGCGTGGGGACGACGTCAGGTGAGGTCTTTTTCTTCTTCTATCCCACCTACGTGGGGTCGGGTCTCCTTGTTGTTTTGCGCCAGACGACGTTACGTGAGGTGAGTTCTCTATTTGAATAATACAGACATCCGTACAAGGTGAATGCTTGGCAAAACTCCTACAACATGAAATCAATTAATCGCCAAGAAAGAACCTGCGAAACATATTTTACTTAAGTTTAGGTATTATCCACACAAATCTAAAGAAAAAACTGCTTATTATATTTAAATAAGTTTCTTTCTTAGGTGATGAGTAGTTTTGAGGAACGCTTTATAATTATGAAATATTTACAATACAATATAAATATAAATTTCTTTCACATAATAAAACAGTAGTTTTGAACCTAGGTAGGTACACCGTTAAATAAATAGGCCCCCACGAACAGGCTCCCTGCCAAATGTACCCTAGATTCCAGCCGTGATACCCCGTTGCACAGCCAGTGATATGTGCCGACCCGAAATGACCTTTGGTCCAGACCCCTATGTATCCTCCGGCGACCCAGCTCTCGGTAAGAGTTTTTAGGTACTGTTTCCACAGCGAACGACATAAATTCGAACGCAGCCTCGAACCAAGCGTATTTGCCATGTGTGACGCTCGCCGCTGCTTCAGCTGCTGCTCCAGGGTTCCGTCGTGTACTTCTCAAGTGAGAAGTCACGAACGTACTCACGCACGTCGCGGGAAAGGCCTGGTGTGGCCTTTCCCTCTGCCAAGGGATGAGAGTAGGCCCATCTGGTCGCTTCCCGTCAGAGCGGCTCAATCCAGGAGGCTCCAACACGCAAGGTACACCTGCAGAGATCATGGCCCGTCTTAGAATTTCGTTGATTGCCTGATTTAAATGAGTCAATTTATTTAGATCTCTGGGAATAATACTTACCTTAATTTTATCTCCTATTTTTGCTCTTGAACTACTTCTTGCTCATGTGAATCATAACCTCTTCCTAAAGGTTGTCTGAAAGAGATAGCTTTACGGTTTAGGTTAAGGTTAATGGGCTCGTTTTTCCGCACTTGAACTCAAACTTGGTCCCGTGTACGTAGTTGAAGCATGCTAATTTAGCCAGCTCAGCT
The DNA here is from genome assembly GCA_907269095.1 of Blastobasis adustella. Classification (NCBI taxonomy): domain Eukaryota; kingdom Metazoa; phylum Arthropoda; class Insecta; order Lepidoptera; family Blastobasidae; genus Blastobasis; species Blastobasis adustella. The sequence continues at coordinate 17,032,185 of OU026127.1, read as the reverse complement.
CCCCCCAGAAGTCCAGCAGTCTCTTCGGACGCTCGCAGACCTCTCGGAGGGACCCCGTTTCTAATGTGACTTTTACTCTGTGGTCCTTTAGTCCCTCACCATCCAGGACCACATGGGCCGCTGTTTCCTCGTCTACTAGGCATCCCCTGCATAAAGGGCTGTCTGTAGCTCCTACCGTGAACTGTAGTTTGTTCAGGGGGAGGTGTCCTGTTATTGTACCAACTACAGTCTTGAGTCAGAGATAGTTTGAAGCGATAAGGCCGTCTTTGCGCGCATGTATATTATGCCGATTCTTGTATATAGTCAGGAGTTTTTACTTACTCATAATTCAAATGTAATTTAAGTCGGTTGCCTGTAGATATTGTTTAGCGCTAATGAGTTACAAAGAGCTTGTTTATACGTCACCGCTCCCCCGTGAAATAAAAATACCAAACTCTTTTAAATAAAATAAATGAGTACCCTATATTTTAAGTAAATATTTGTTACGACTTAGGTAAAATAATACATATAATATTAAGATTATAAATATGGATATTTTAATCTATCTAAATACCCAACTTCCTCTGCAGAAGTATCGTCCCATGGTATGTAGTCAAAGCCGACAAGTTTTTGCACGCTGCGGAAAAAATAATGAAATGTAGGTAAATTGATTTTAACCTCCTGAAGTCAAGTCTCCTCAAGCGGAGGGGTCCGTCATCATCTTTTGTTGTTCGCAGTGTTAATAGAACGCTTAAGAAAACAATAAAACAGCTTTTTTTGTTTGTATCGTGTTGTAGTAATCAAAACATTTTGTTAGATGTAATGTTGCATCACCCATGACAGTTGCGGGTTTCGTTAAATATGTAGAATTATTGTATACCGAAACTAATTATTTCAGTGAAAGAATTATTGAAATTGGACCAAAAATGACGAAGTTATAACGATTTTAGTGTCTGTCGCATTCTCAAAAACGCTTCTTGGTGGATTTGATGTTTCCTCCTCATTAGCCATAAAGTCTCAGCTTATAGTCGAGGTTTAGTATTTTTAATTGCCGTGAGGTGTTCGGATTTTGCTGGTATTGTAAATCGCGGTGGCTAGTTCGCGCAATGTTTGTATGGGGTAACCATACAGTGGACAGTTCAGTACAGTAACCATATTTTTTTAAGGAATTCGAATTCCACTGCGGCCATGTACCAGTGACTCTTTTCTGCGTAGTTGAATGCTAACCAATGCTCTTACGGTGAGGAAAAATAATATCGTGATGAAACCTGGTCAGGTTCCCCTGGTAGCAGGGCCACGGAGGTCAGATAATAGTCGCTCCACTGTAATGATCTGATCTGCCAAATGCTCGATCATGCTCAAGGCGTGGTCCTTTTGCGCGAGAGCACAACCGGGACAATAAGCTAAGATGATTAATTATTTATTTACTCTTCAAAACCGCCTTTGCAAGTGTTAATGAGTAGCGGCTTCCCAAATTTCTCCCGTTTCTTGTTCTCGCAACGAACTTCACATATGTTCTTGAAAAAAAAGCTCTCAAAGCACACCGGCCGGAACACTGGCGGGCAGTAGCATATTTCAGGTCTAGGAACCGCCTTGGCCATATTAATTGCAAATAACGACACTGGAACATAACCAAAGCATTGAAGCTAGGAAAACATTACATAATGTTTTAAACTATCGCGGTTATTATCACACATTTTCAAGGTATGTTCCGAGTTTCCTACCGCGTACCTTTGTTGACGAGTTGCCCGATATTACCCGGTCGGCGGCGGTAGGAACATACCTTTAAAATGTTGAAAAGTATTATAGATAAACAGAAGAGAGCACATCAAGCTAGCAGTATCTAAGTTCTCAAACGAAAAATATTTTTTTCACAAGCTTTTATCGCGCGGTATAGTACCCACTCATCAAGACCATTCCAAGAGCCCAAACACGATGAGGTTATCTTATTGTATTTACTAGTTCCTATGACCACCTTTCGAATCCATCATCAGTCCAGCTCCATGGTCTTAATGCCTTGTCATCCAAGGTATACCAAATTTTAGCTCTATTGAATGCCAATAAATGGTCGAAAAATGATTTGCTTTTGAAGGACAACTTACATACGAACAGTGCAAGTTAAATAAAAGCTTGTAAAAAAGAGATAGATAGATAAATACTTTATTGCTCATAAAACATAACAGCTGATCTCTTAAAGAGCTCGCACTGCTATCGGTGCACGCACAAACCGGAGATGACGGTCAAATGTCTAAACAGGGTAGGTTGAGGTGCTGTCGTCTGTACCTAATAAACAATAATTTATTACAGTAAGATTAAGTTTATCAGGAGGTAGGACTCTGTTAAGCCAGAGGAGTCCACCTGGGCGAGTACTACTGCCTTATCTGTTTCTGCCGCAAAACAACAAAGCTTACATTGCAGTTGTATTCCGGTTTGAAGGATAAGGTAGCCAGCGTAATTACAGATATAGGGTATTTCATCTTAGTCGTCACAGTAACAACGCACCTGCGGATCTACATTTTTGTTGCCTGCAACCTAAATGCATGATCGTAGATGTTATGGGCGACAGTTACTTACCATATAATGGGCTTTCAGCTCGGTTGTCACATCGTACAACAAAAAAAAGGTAAAGTTGTGACATGATAGAGCAAAGAATAGTCTATATTTACCTAGTTTCTGGCTATACACAACGTCACCGGCAGGACTGGTTTTTTTATTCAGATACATAGGTTCCCAAGTAGATTATTCCACACATAGACTCCACAACTTTTTTAAACAATTCCAATGCCATTTTTTTATTTTCGTTTTCATTAGATACATATTTGTTTTTGTTACAAAGTGTAGGTTTAAGGAAAATTGAGTGAGTTTACTTATCATTTCCAACCTGTGTGATATCTGAATGATGAATCTAATTGGTAATAACTTACGTGGTATCGCAAAATTTAATAAATTAAATATCAAATACGACATTTAATATTTAGCAGGAACCAGATTTCAGAAAATAAAGTCTGTAGGGAAACTGTTGACATTACTCCATGTGAACACAGCCGTGAAATAATTTTCTAAGGTTCCATGTAACTAATTCAATCTTGAAAGCCTTAAGGCATGTAATGGGTAGAGTTAGTGGGTAAATAAGTATAGTATAGATATAAAGGTCTCAATGAAGTGATAAAAAACAAGTAACTTCACATTTAGACTAAAACTAAGATCATTAACATGCATATTACCTATCTTAATGTATGGCAGCCAAACATGGTCTACATTTTAAATTAGAAACTTGTCAACGTGCAAGAGAGCGAACAGAATGGGAAAAAGCTATATAAGGCAGAGGATAAAAGTACAAGACATCACATTAATAAAAATTAGAAGACTTAAATGGCAATGCAGGACATACAATATGAGGAAAAGAAAAATGTAGCAAATTGGTAGCACAGTGGTACCCCAGAGAAGGCAAAAGAAAGAGAGATAGACCACATAAACGCTGGAACGATGATATCAAGAATATAGCTGGAAAAAAAGGAACAAAGTGACCGAAGACAGGCTGGAATGGACTTACGCATAGCTCAATTTTTGGAATAAAACAATGCATGTTATTTAAGTGGATCCGAATAAAGCCTTATTTATTTATTACAGGTATAAGACAGACATGCTCCATCCTCGGCCGCATCGTGAGTTACCATGGCGGTCTAATGCCTGGTTACTGGTTAGGTATAAAATACCAACCCCTTCCAGGCTAGACCACAAACTTATCTGAACCGGTTTTCAAAGCTGGAACTAAGTGCCACCATTTTAAAAAGTCATACCGAGTATGCCAACAACAGCGACAACACATCTACAATTAGTACCTATCTACTATCTAATTACCTATAGGCTAATTACGTAACCCTGTTGCCAACAATTCTCCGATTTCAATGATTGAAATTGTTACTTTTGCGATTATGTATGATCAAATAGAATTACTGTGAGTAAATCTCGCGATAAACGGAACCCTCAGCAAGTGACTCCGGATCACATTAACTTTACCGAATACGTTTGGATTACGTGCGAAAAGTTAATTACTTCCTTAATTACTGCAGGTGCTGCACGCACTCATGTGTTTTTTTGTTTATATGCCAAAGTTTGTCGACGATTGTAGGTACTCTGTTTTGTGTACAAAATCCTCGCTGTGCTAAGCCCATCAGCTTCAGTAGCATCAACAGCAGGTGGAAACCAGAGCTGCGTGGAGCTCAAGTGCGGAAATGAAGTGATTCTGTAGCTCAACGCGGCTTAGCATGAGCCTTATTTTTGAACCGCTCATCTAGAGTGGAACAATAGTTATCAAATAACTGTTTAAGTTGGTGCCACCGTCACTTTTCTGCCACCGCACCCTCCAACAATAGGGTAGGGTCATCCACACAATCTAGATGCCTGACATCCAACTAACATATGAGCATTGCGAGTCTTTTTTCCACGCACGTGCAAGTTGTGGAATAAGCATCTTCTCGAAGTCTTTTCTTTGCACTGTAACATGAGGTTCTTCAAAAAGTACTTGTATTGGTACTTCAAAGGCCGGCACCGCATCTGCTTCCCTTGATTGCGGATGTCTTGGACGACGGTGGCCACTGTCCATTAGGTGCACCGTCAGTCTCTGTGCTTACGTCATTTAAATCATGAAAGATTGAGGCATGAGAAGTTAATAGGTAATTTTTTTTATACATGACGATGATTTTCTTTATATTTGGATCGTTCGCTTTCGGTGTAGCCAATTATGATGAAAATCAAAATTCAAAATCGTTCGATTCGAGTGGCGCGGTTCAAAAATAAAGCCCCTTATCTGGTGAATACTCAGCCGTAAGACTTCCTCCTCAGCCTTTGTTCGTTCCCTACTGCCTATTGTACAGCCAGCTGCAGAGTGTTTGTATGGCCGAGGGTTCAATGCTCTCTGCAGCTGGCTGTACTAACACGTAAGTAGGTACAAAATTCACATGGTTCTAGACAACCCATTGTTCTGGTATCTAATCGCATGGTCACGAATGATTATGCAGTATAGTTATCTGCAGAGAAACATAAATCCATGTTGCTTATTACATATCGGGGGGGATTACCACTCTCCGCAGCTGTCTGTACAAGTATCGTTAGTGTCTAGTTAAAAGGCATCAAAAGGGCATATATCCTTTATAACACGTCTGTCACCGATTGTCATAGTTTTTAGTTAAAAGTCCAATTAAAACAGAATAAACACAGAATTAGCAGAACTTTTTGTCAGAATTTCATTGATTGTACCTTCCCGTCAAGCTAGGTGCTAGGTAAGTTTCTATTTATTTTGTAGTAGTTTAGCTCCAATTGTAGTACTTAGTACAATTATCAAGTTCAGGGTGAAGACCATTTACGACGCTTGTACGGTGAGGGAAAACAAAATGATGAAACCTGTAAAATCAGGCAACTGAATTTGTAACCATGATTCAATCTGGTGAGGTTCCTCTGGTAGCAGGGTCACGGAGGTCAGATGGTAGTCGCTCCACTGTAATTACCTGATCGCCAAATCCTGGATCATGGTCAAGGCGGACCTCGGGCCGGGAGTAAGGTGAAGACCATTTACAACGAAAGGTGGTGATGGCTTCGGTTTTATTTTAATCCAAATTAATATTGAGACTAACAAACTAGACTGAGACTAACAAATAATCAGAGTAACACAAGTAATTATTATGGTGAAACGTATATGTGAAAATAAAAACATAATGTGGGTGTATTATGTGCGTGTGTCGTGCCTATACATATAAAAAGAACTGAACTCGGCTTTAAGTTATATTCATATAGGAAAAAAACATAAGAAAAATCCATCCATTTCAATACCATCTTCATGTCCAGGTCAAAATAGCACCACTTCATCTCCTACTGTACAGGACGAGCCCCTGTGGTCTTACCTAGCAGAACTGAAACAATCAGTTCCTGTTGTAAAAAGGGTACCACGGGGCGCTCGTATTGCTGTCGCACAAAATTTAACAAATATCATTAAAAACACAGTTAAAGAAAATTCAAAGCGCGCCTGGACCAAATTATTTACATTCCCTTTCGAAATTTTAAATGTCAACAAAGAAAATTCCTCGTCACTAACAAATAAAATAAAACAAAATTGTAATATCACCAATAAAAGTTTTTTCAGGCCTAACCGCAGACATATTTTCAATAAAGAAAGAAAAGATGAAGAAAAAGTCAGCGAAGGGGACATAAAGGGGGCTGCACAGCTTCTTTTCTCACAAGACTCCCTTGCCCCTGACTCCAGGGAAACTCTCGACGCGCTGAGAGAAAAGCACCCGTCCGCACCACAGTCCAACATGACTGCCCCAGACCTTTCCTCCACTCACCTCACCGCTACATGTGACGATGTTATGTCGGCGGTGATGTCCTTTAACAATGGCTCAGCCGGTGGCCTCGATGGACTTTCACCACAGCATCTAAAAGACCTGTTGTGCAAGTCCTGCGGGGACGCCGGTCTCAGGCTTTTGGAGGAACTCACCGCCCTCATTAACGTCATGTTAGCGGGAAAGGTTAATGCTCAAATAATCGATATTTTATACGGAGCGAATATGTGCGCACTAATGAAAAAAGACGGTGGAGTCAGGCTGATTGCTGTAGGCACTATCATTCGGAGACTCGCCTCCAAAATTTGTTGTAAAAAATTGGCTCCTAAATTAACGTCAATTTTTCAGCCGATTCAGCTTGGTTTTGGAAGCAAAGGTGACTGCGAAGCCGCAGTACACGCCTTGCGTACTTTTATAACCAACAACCAGGCTGAAGTCGTTCTGAAAGTAGACGTCAAAAATGCATTTAATTCGGTAAATAGAGACACCTTACTTATAAAAATTAAAAAACAATAAATAAATAAATAAATAAATAATCGTGGACAAATTCACACAGCGCCATCAAGCCCCAAACTAAGCAAAGCTTGTGCTATGGGTGCTAGATTACTGATATACTACTTGAATACTTTTTAAATACATACTTATTATACATAGAACACCCAGACCCGTAACAGAAATTAAAATTCATAATTTCAATTTCTGCCCGGCCGGGAATCGAACCCGGGACCTCTTGCGTGGCAGCCCGGCATGTTGACCATTGAGCCACTCAGGTCGACAATGTCCGGAACTTCTTCCCTATATTTGGCAGTGTTATAATTCCCTTTCTAAATTGATGTACAAAAGCAATGTTTTGAACTCAGAAGTAGGGTGTCAACAGGGAGACCCACTCGGACCAGCTATATTTAGTTGGGCAATACAACCTATTATATCAAAATTAAAGTCAAAATTAAACGTATGGTACCTAGATGATGGGACACTTGGAGGTGGAGTTACAACAGTTTTAGATGATCTACAACTCATATCCTCTGAGTTTCAAAACATCGGCCTATGTTTAAATTTTTCAAAATGCGAGCTTTATTTGGACCCAAATTTGATTAACAAACCTGAAATCATAACAAATTTTGACTCAAAAGCCCCAGGAATCAAAATTTTAAGTGAAGAAACTCTCCGTCTTCTAGGTGCACCCATTTTGGACAAGTCTGTTCCGCCATTTCTACTTGAAAAACAATCAAAATTCCAAATTTATTGTAAAGAACTACTTAAAATAAAATCACACATGGCCCTATTTTTACTCCGTTTCTGCCTTTCGTTCCGCAATTTACGTACTTTTTACGATGCAGTCCTATTTGGCAATTTGACAATTTAGTAATACTTTTATACAATGACATTCGAACAATAATCTCCAAAATTCTAAATTTAGATCTTAATTCACGAGCATGGTCCCAAGCTTCGCTATCAGCTCGTTTAGGCGGAATCGGAGTGCGCAAAATTTCAAGTATTTCTCTCCCGGCTTTTTTATCATCTGTAAAATTTAGTCAGCAAAATCCTAGGACCACACACAAGTTTTATTGACAGTCCTTGCTGCACAGATGCTAAAAAAGCCTGGATGAGTATATGTCCGAACGAGTCTCCCCCAGAGTCTCCGATGCATCAACGGCTATGGGACGAGCCTTTATGTAAAAAAATTCTAAAAGATTTATTAGATTCTTCAGCCAGCATTTCGGAACGGGCTCGTCTCCTAGCCGTGACAGAGCGAAAGTCAGGGTTCTGGCTGCAAGCAGTCCCCTCCTCGAATATCGGCACCGTCCTGGACAACTTGTCGTTTTCCATATGTTTGGGTTTAAGATTGGGGGTCAATCTTGTTCGTCCACACTACTGTCCTTGTGGTGCGTCTGTGGATCCACTAGGGCACCACGGTCTTTCATGTACCCGCAGTGCAGGCCGAATCTCCAGGCACGCAGCAATCAATGACGTCATTCGTAGGGCACTTGTCACCGTCAAGGAAATACGAAAGTCTAGCGCAAGACTTCGTATTTCAGCCGTTTGGTGTGGAAACGTTGGGACCGTTGGGCCCAGGTACAAGAAAGTTCTTTATAGAACTTTCAAAAAAATTAAATGACACCACTGGTGACCGAAGAGCTGGCTCGTTCCTCGGACAACGGATTAGCATCGCTATTCAACGAGGCAACGCAGCCAGCTTTCTGGGCACCATTCCGGGGGGCAGCGGTGTGGACGACTTTTTTATGTGTTAATGAATAGGTATATGTAGTGGTAGGTATATGTATTTAGATATATTTATATTGAGACTTATCCAGAATCCGTTGAACGTAACAATTATAGAACGTCCAGGTTTCGATTGTGTGAAAGGTCGTCATATTTCATATTTGATTTATTTGCTGTCCAATGGTAGGCGCATTGGATTCACATTAAGTAGACACCTAAAATACACTTTTAATGTATTTATTGTGTTTACAATTTGTTACATTTTAACATATTAATTTGATATATAAAACTTACATACCCATTCGTTTAATTTATAATAACAATAATTTACAATAACAATGATTATGGTGATAACCGACCTCAATCATGATCAACTGAATAAATTGGATCGGCTTCTAAATAACTGTATTCGCTTCATTTACGGCTTACGCAAGTACGATCACGTATCAAGCTTTCGTGAGAAGCTCAAATGGCTGCCTATACGACATCTTCGCAACCAAAGAATCCATACCTCCCTTTTCTCTATACTTCACGATCCAGCTGTCCCTGAATCGCCTCGCTTGCGCGTGCGCCGCGATCGGTCGTGCGTATTGTTCGTGTATTTTATTATTTTATCAGTAATGTTTGAAGAATAGTGATTGGCGATGGCGTTGGCGATATTTAAAATTCCTTGTCTATCTTGTGGCGTTTGTGTGAACTGACTCCGCCTACTGGGAGGATCTAGAGCAAGACAACTGCATTTTGATGGTTCTAGAAAAATAAATTGGAAATCATGATTTTCATTCGCTAAGATTTGAACCCCCTACCTTGCGATCGCTGCCTTCTTGCGCGGCCTGCTATTGCACTGGACCACCAAGCCGTTGGCGCGGACGGCGAAACTAAGTGTTATTATCTACTTATACGTACATCGTGCGCGCTCGAAATCAACTGAATCACCCACCCGTATGATCAGTTACTGGCTCTATTGGTAATGATCATGTATCGAGTAGACCCTTTATTGTCTCTAAAGCGCTTCGTCTCCGGCTCAGGACGAACCGGAGACGAAGCGCTTATTGGTACTCCGGGGCCTGAGCAGGAGATCAGCCCGAGCAAAGAGAGCAGTGTGGACAGTGAGCTCCATTTATTCCGCGTCGAGTTGTCGGCCATGCGAGACATTTTTATCCAGGTCTGCTCAACAGTCGCATAGTTACAGTAGAGTCCAGAGTGTCTGTTCTGGAACAGCAAGCCGGTGCCGGAGTAATTACTGAAGTCCAATCTCTCACAGAAGCGGTTCATCGGCTGAAGCCGGAAATTAATGACAGAGATCAGGAAATTCTACTCGCGGACGTCGAAATTTCATGGTTTCCCGAACAGGATGGCGAGAACCCTTATCATTTGGTTGCTCTAGTGGCTAACAAGTTGTGTGTCTCACTGGATAGGAACGACATAGTGAGCGCGGAGCGTGCTGGGCCCGTCGTCGTCGAGCGTCGATGCCGGAAGAGGGAAGCGGGAAGGGCCCCGGCCCGTGGTGGTGCGGCTGGCTCGCCGCGCCGTGCGAGACGCTCGGGTCCGTCGTGGAGCGGATGCCGCCGGCATGCAACTTCCCGACCCGCTGTCTAAGTTCTTTGTTAACGAACGCGTCGCGGCCCATAACCGCCACCTATTCTATTTGGCCCGTCAAGCTGCATCAAGGATGAAGTGGAGATACGTGTGGACGCGAAATGGGCGAATTTATGCTCGACGGTCCAAGGATGAAGAAGCCCGGCGGCTGCGTGCAGAGGAGGACATTGAGTTGGTTTTTATCTAAGTGTTTTTATTGCTATCCGTCGCTCCTGCTTTCGCTGAGTAATTGCTTGCCTTACTTGCTCAAATGTGTTTCATACATTATAACCTATTTGCTAATTGGCGGGCGATGCTGCATAGGATTTAAGCTTTTACATAGTGATGCGACGCACGGCCTCATATCTACTAAATTAAAAGTACAAGTATTCTGTTTACATTATAATAACCTTAACGTTACACAGCTTTGCACTTTTTTCATAGATATAACTCACGCCACTACCACTTATTTCTACATTATATATATTCTTATTATTTTATTATCAAGTAAACGCCCCCTGAACTCATGTCATACACTGTATTTAATGTTACCATATTTACAGTCTTCCATATTATGTATCCATTTGCCCCAAGGTCTCGGCCAACTGACGCCGTTTTGCCTGACCATCTTTCTGATGCCAATCGAGCCAACGCACACTTTGCTAATGTACCTGGGCAAAACGTAGTCTTGCCGTCATATCTATCCTCTTTTGAAATTGGAAAACATAGTGACGCAGTTTTTCGTTTACAGCCACTGGTGCTGATGGTATATCTTTAGATGTGCTGCTTCTCACACTTCCTTATAGTTTACCAGTTATCCGTGAAATTATTAATCGCTCATTGGTTTCCGCTACCTTTCCTCGATCTTGGAAAACAGCTCTGGTAACGCCCATTCCTAAAAAGGAGGAAGTCTTAAGTTTAAAGGATTTGAGACCCATTAGCATACTCCCTTGTCTCTCGAAAGTGTTAGAGAAAGTTGTCTATCTGCAGCTGACAGAGTATCTGGAAAAGTCCAAAACATTCCCCCAATTATGGAAAACTGCCTTGGTTACTCCCTTGCCAAAGAAAAATATTATTACAGATCTACAAGATCTACGACCTATAAGCATACTTCCGTGTCTATCGAAGGTTGTTGAAAGAGCAGCTTGCATTCAACTGACCGATTATTTGGAGAGTTCAAGTATACTTCCCATATACCAGTCAGGCTTTAGAAAATCACGAAACACATCTACAGTCCTTATGAGTGTTGTGGATGACATTTTATCGGCACAAGATGCAACAAAAGGCACTCTTCTCGTATTGCTTAATTTTTCCCGGGCATTCGAGACAATTAATGTCTCATTACTTCTCTCTAAACTGAGATTTTACGGTCTCGAAACGGGTGCCTTGAAATGGTTTGAAAGTTACTTGACTAATCGGTCTCAAATTGTCAGGACAGTCGATGGAGATGGAAGTATTGCCTTTTCAGACTCGTTATCTTTAAGCAGGGGCGTGCCCCAGGGCTCGATCCTTGGACCAATTTCGTTCATTCTATACACGGCCGACCTTTCGAATCACATTAAGCACTGTAAGTTTCACTTGTATGCTGATGACACTCAGATTCATACTTCATTTGAGCCCAATTATACCGGAAATGCTGTTCAAATTGTAGAAGAGGATCTCCAAAGTATCGCTTCCTGGTCTATTGATAACACATTAGTACTCAATCCTATTAAGTCGATGTTTATGATTTTGGGGTCAAAAAATGTGATCAAAAACATCTCGCAGCACAACCCTACTATTACTGTATGCGGAGCACAAGTGAATCGAGTTTCGGAAGTTCGAAATCTAGGGCTGTGTATGGACGAACATCTGCGTTTTGAAAATCACGTTATTGGAGTCGTACGAAATTGTTTTTACAGATTGAAAGTTATGTACAAAATCCGGAACTTTCTCTCAGTCGATCTACGGGTGCAGTTGTGTGAGGCTCTTATCTTGTCTAGGTTCAATCATGGTGACACTGTGTATGGTCCTCGGTTGCTTGCTAGGACTGAACTCATTATACAGAGGGTACAGAATGCTTGTGCACGCTTTTGTTTTAAGATACCATTCTTGAACCGGGCAGGTTTGTTAAAAATGACTCTAAGACGACAACTGCATCTTGCGAATTTACTCTTCGATGTCATAAAATTTAAACGACCCGAATATCTCCATGATAAACTGCTGTTGCGTGACTCGGGTTCTCGCTCATTTCGAGCGGGTACTTACGTATTTTTACCGTATAAGCACCGTACAACGGCATTTAGGGGCAGTTTCCGTTATACTGCCACAAAGTGCTGGAATGATATTCCACCACCTCTTCGGGACTTGACATTCAAACGATCTTTTACTGTTAAACTTCGGAAGCTGCTCCTGGAATATCACAAAACGGTTGCTCCGGGAACTCGCGTTTTACCTACTTATGTAGGCTAGAATTACTTTGATGGAGTACTGCAAAGGTAGTTTCTATTTTCAATATCAATGTAGTATATTTATGGGACATGAGCCCTCACAGCATTATGCTGAGACTGGTCCATTTCGGTTTCCGTTACATCACTGGCTGGTCTTACGTAATTTTGATTTCATCGTAATAATAATTTACTGTACTCACCTTAGGTTAAGGATGTAATGTGAAACCGAATAAAGTGCTGTCTATGTCTATGTCAAAATACTCACATATTACCAGTCCGGATTCCGTAAACGCCGCAGTACATCTACAGCTCTTATTGACGTCGTTGACGAGATATTAGCTGCACAAGATGAGGGCAAGGGTTCAATGTTGGTCTTGCTGGATTTTTCTAGGGCATTTGACTCTGTGATCGGACGCAAATGGTAAAGGTAACAGGTGAACGGGGCAGCAGTTCCTTTTCTGACCCATGTTTAATGAACAGAGGCATGCCACAGGGGTCCATTTTCAGGACCTGTTTTGTTCACTCTGAATACGGCAGACCTTGTGGGCGAAGCTTTGAACTGTAGATATCATCTCTACGCCGAAGACACCCAAATTTATACATCGTTTCATCCACGAGACACAGAAAATGCAGTATCATTAATTGAGGAGGATTTACAACGAATTGCTGTCTGGTCTGAGGCTAATGCTTTGGTACTTAACCCTACTAAAACTAAATATATGATTGTCCAAGGCTCAGATCAGCAAAATGGCTATTTTCGCTAGAGTCGTAACTCTTGTGTGACGTTATGTGGAGTACAGGTGGAGCGCGTTTCTGAAGCACGTAACTTAGGCCTTTTATTTGATGAAAATTTGCATTTCGAAAGTCATCTATAAGTAATTGCTCGTAATTGTTTCTACCGTCTTAAAATTCTGTACCGTATCCGCGATTATCTTTCGGTTGGACTCAGGGTACGGTTGTGTGGCTCATTAGTCCTGTCCAATATAAATTATGCTGACACTGTCTATGGTCCGTGTCTGCTGGCCCGCACTGAACGTGTGGTGCAGAGAGTACAGAACACCTGTGCACGTTTTTGTTTCAGTTAGCCAAAGCTATGGAGCATTTGGGCGAGAGTGGGATGTGGTTAAAAGTATTAAGCAGTTGCTTACTGAAAAATTTACATAATTTGAAGGCCCTATGAACTGAGTTCTTATTGCTTACTGCTTTATTTATTTCAATAAAAAAAATATTCAAAGCCAATTTTTTATGTCTCTTGAAAGCACTAGTATCCCATGTAGTCATGGCCGACCATGCGCGCTTGCTCGCACCTGAAAAAAAGAATGAAAATGAAAGACAAGATTGAAGTACCTAAGTTGTGAGATGGAACATCTGGTCATCGACAGCCCTTCCCAATCCATAGTTTGATTTGAACCCCCTTAGCAATACCGGAAGGATTTGTCATAATTTTTTGGAGCTCTCTCAATTTTGTACACTGGTAAAATTCAAAATTAGAAAAAGTATTTTAATTCAACCCATTCTTAATTGAGGTTCACGTTTCCCATTAATTTTCACAATAGTGTAGCGAACTATAAGCTGATCATTGTATCTCAGCCTAGCTTACGAAAACTCCTCCAGGTAGATATTTTGGCGATCGTCTGGACAGGTAAGTTCACTTCCAGCATGCGTTGACAAAGAGTTAAAATAAGATTATTGCAGCATCTCGAGGACCACAGGGGAATCTATTGACAGCGCTGCCATTTTTTCTTTTCTGTACCTACCTGACTCAATTTCGTTGGTTTCTGTAGACTATTTGTAGTAGGTGGGATACCATGGGTTTAGAGCACGGGCGTAACAAACGCTTTAAAAGAGGTATCTAACGTGATTTAGGTAATTAGAAAGTAAGTATTACCCATAACAAGAGCCTTTGCATGTCTCCTCAAGTGGGGCCTCCCCAGCTTTTTGTAGTTTTCGGTTCTCGCACTGAACTTCACACAGGTTCCAGAAATTTTTGTGGTTATAGCATACTGGTTTGAACACTGGCGGGCAGTAGCAAATTTCGTTCGAGTCAATATAATCCTGAGCCATTGTAAGTGCAAACAATGTCACTGGAATGTATACAAAAAAAAACAATATTTTCGAAATCACATTAACAATACCGAATGTGTGCGGTTCAAATATAGAGGAAATCAGCATCATACATCAAAATCTCGAATTTTTCGTGCCGAAAATCGAAATTGCACAGTGTTCGAATCGGGGCGAGCGTCAAAAATAGAGAACTGGGCCCCGTTTTGTGGCCTGCCCACTGCTCCTTCAGTTTCTCGACTCTGAAACCTACCTATGTCGGATACATTACTTCTACTATCTATCAATAACGACTTAATGTGCAGTGATATACACGTATCAGCATTAATTTTGCTGCTAGTGTATAGTATAAATAATAATAATAATAATAATAATATGAATAGCTTCATTTTTGATTATATATATAGAGAGAGAGAGAGAAAGAGAGAGAGAGAGAAATTCCGAGCATAGCTTTTTCCATTTCGCACTGAGTGTCTTTGTGCTTCCTAAAGAGGTCCTTAGTCAGACACCGTTCCGTACATAGTCCATGATGATCGTAGGTACTTTACTTATCGTTTCCTGTATGATATCTAATAATTAACTTACGTGGCATCACAACATTTATAATCAAACAAGACATTATATGTTTGGCTGGACTGTTCGATTTTTGGAAGCTAAAATCTGTTAACCGTGTGCTATAATCCAATGTGAACATGGCTAGTAATATTTTAAGGTTTTGTGTAACTAATTTGATATTGCAAGCCTAAGTCGCTGTAGGTACTATAAAATTAGCAAATATGATGTGAACCCAATGGGTAAAGAAGAATAATGAGAACCACTTGACTGTGAGGGTAGGTACATACATCTAAATAGCTAAAAAGAGTAGGTATAGCCAGCCGAATGTAATAACATCTTAGATTAGAATTTGTGGTATGATTTATTGCACTATATAGTGGCAAAAAATGTAGATCTATCAAGTTATTTTTGTCGTATTCTTATATTTTCAACTTAGTCTGCCTAGTCTGGATGGAGAGTATTCATAAACAGCCTGCAATTTTGAATAAAATAACTAAAGTTTACATCACAACAAAAAAACAAATAAATCAACAAAACAAGAAGCTAAAAAGAATAAGAAGTTACTTACAATTACTTATACTAAAATATAAATCGGTCCGTGGCTGCTGTGATGTGGCACAGCCTGCCAATAAAAGAATCTCGCACAGCATAAGCCACGGCCGGGGCCACAGCGCTGATCTTCCGCAAATCCCATCTACATTTTATCATGCAGGTGCGAGTGAAACCAGCAAGCGCCACTCATAGATCCCATAGATGAATGCTAAATGCTTAGGGTCACGGATATGTTGTCGGTCTTTGAGAAGGCTCTCGTTTGGCAACACAGCTGCAGAAAACGTGTGATCGTTCGGGGCCGGAAGTTTAATGAAAAGCTTAAGTTGTCGACCACCATGTGTGTACCTAAGGCCAATAAATCTACGACATACGGAACCCTCCCCAAGTGAGTTTGCATCACAATCATTTATCAGAATTTATTTAGATTATTTACGGATAGTTGACTAATTACTGCAGTAATGAATGCCTGATTGATTTCCTCTCGCGCGCACGAGTTTTATTGGTTATTTTTTATACACACAGGCAAGCGGCTGGCTGATGAAAAGTGTTCACCGCCGACTTAGAACATCAGCAACACCAGATTTCGTGACCAGTACGTCGCCCACTTCTAAAGAGACTATATCTCCGTTGGTACATACTGTCATCTGCATAACAATAATTACAGTATTCCCCTGTTAATTGTGCCGTACCTGTTCCGGAGTTCAGACGGCAGTTGCTTCAGTATAATTACCTGATCTGTCAAATTCTGGATCAATGGCCAAGGCGGGCCCCGGGCCAAGATGACCATTGAAATGCATAAAAAACAGCGTGGGAGGTAGCACTTAACCTTGGGGTACTTACTCCAGCATCGATCGTTTTGGGATCGGAGCAGCATCCATAGACAACGACTGGTTTGCTCCATCCAGACAGAAAACTAAATAAGTAAAAGTAAAAAAGTACATGTAAACGATAACTATCGCCCATAACATCTACGATTAATGCATTTAGGTTGCAGGCAATAAAAATGCAAAACCGCTGGTGCGTTGTCTCTGTGAGGACTTATTGCGCTGGCTAGCTTATCCTTCAAACCGGAACACAATGATGCAAGCGGCAGAAATAAATAAGGCGATGGTACTCATCCAGGCGGACTCCACAGGCGTGTGTCCGGCAGAGTAGAATAACATCAACCCTTCACACTCGTAGGTGTCGTACAAGGCGACTAATGATTCCGAGACAAAATATCTAGAGTCCGTAGGCTGGAAAATGGGCAGTATTTTCTATTGTTATATTTATAACACTACGATCTCCAACCCGCCTGCCAATCGTGGACACTATGGCAATAACCTCTACGTTCGTGGGGGGGGCTCTAAGTCCTGCAGTTGACTGTTATCGGATGTGTTGATTGTGCCATACGCCAAAATGTGCATAATAAACTTGTCGTAGAGCCTCTATTGATATTAGCGATCTGAATTTCGCAACTCGCAACAGAGCTTATCACAGAGTTTGTCGACGTGGTACTTCCTCCAACTTAGGTTGTAATGAATCCATGAATGCATGAATCCGAAGAACCTAAATTGGGTGCTATGGGGTACAGGGGTACTCTATAAACACGTTGGGACGGCGATGTTCCTCGGTGTATAGGTTCCTAGCAATAGGTACTGGTTGGGTCATGAATTAGTTAACATTTAAAAAAAATATTGAAAATAAACCATATAATTTATTTGAAAAAGTATTTATTTATGAGATAGCAAAAAAAGAGGAATTTACATTTTAAATATTATATTACCTAAATGATTACCGCCGCGGATCCGGTATTCTTCTAAACGTGCACATAAATTTTCGAACACTCTTTGGCACAAAGACTGAAGGATTGCTGACTTCGGAAGAGAAGCTAATCTTAGCTTTTAATTCAGGCAGTGTTTTTGGTTTATGTGTATACACTCGATGTTTCAGATTTTCTCAGTATGTACGTAGGTACACTAATTTTATAAAATGATTAATCTAGACAACAGACGTACGCCCTCGGATATGAGTACAGAAAACATTCTAATTATTATATTATTATTATTATAGGTATTTATTTCTCCCAAAAAGTTTACAAAGACATTTAAAATATCAAATTGTTGTTTGGGAGACAGGAGTCCAAACTAGGTTAGCCTGTGTTATGGATCTCCTGGCCCCCCCTCTTCTAATGCAAGGCCCTTGTTTTGATGTAATGTCTGTATGTATGTATTAATCATACATTTAAAATACTATTGGTAAAGGTAGTCGAAGGCAACAAGACTTGCTTGGGCAAAGAGAACTGATTTGCACCTGAAAAAAAGAATTCAATGTGAATGAATATCAAAAGTAAGATAGAAGTAAGTTGTGAATTGAATCGTTTTGGTCTTATACAACCCTTCCCAATCCACTATTTGATTTGAATCTCCTCAGCATTACCATTACCGGAAAGGTCTGTCATACATAATAATATCATACTTATAGAGTTCGCAGTGTTGACCATATAGCCACTAAAGAAAACACTGGTGAAATACTTTAGAGAAATTAATTAAAATTGTCACCCGCATGGTTATAACTTACTGTTGCCGCGGTGTAACTGTAGCTGACTGAAGGAGATTTCCTTCTACAGTCAGCAGTCAGAGTCTAGCAACTGTTACTGTTGCTGGTATAGCAACAAAAATTTCTTGCCTATTCCACTTAGTGTTACGCATAGACTTCATGTAGTAACTCCCGGTTAGAGAGCTTTATTTCTCTGATCTGGAGCAAGCTAGTTTCAGACATACTGACGCTCACGCATCGTATCAAGCATAGTTTTAAAATAAAAAAGCCGATGCTGTACCTATTCGTGCTTTCAACATAGCCCACAATACAGTTAGTATGAGACACGAGCACAATTTTTTACAATTCCTCAGTTAAAAACGGTGTGCTTCAAGGCAGCATTTTGGGTCCACTGCTTTGATATCAAAATCTACATCAAAGACCCAAAATATAAAACCTACAAGTACGCATTTGACTGCGCATGCTACTTTGAAACCGGTTTAGAAAAGTAGGGGAAATTCTTTTAAACTGAGTCTTTTATTTTCCATTCTAGCATAATTGTATCTCGGCCTTTAGCTACTATCACTCCTTCAGATAGACCATGGCGGTCGTCGGAACAGACAGATTCGTTCACTTTCAACATGCATTGACAAATAATTAAATATAATGAATAATTTCGTAATTGCAGCATCTCGGGCACCGCGTGCCCAGTCAAAATTATTGACAGCATTGTCACTTTTTCCCTTCTGTAACTAGCTGAATTTCGTTGGTTTACGTACAATTTATATTTGTAAGTA
Source organism: Blastobasis adustella (assembly GCA_907269095.1). Classification (NCBI taxonomy): domain Eukaryota; kingdom Metazoa; phylum Arthropoda; class Insecta; order Lepidoptera; family Blastobasidae; genus Blastobasis; species Blastobasis adustella. Next base: position 17,013,156 of record OU026127.1, on the reverse strand, counting down.
TACCTTGATCATACAGCATGGGCGCAGATACACGATACACGATCGGATCCAACCACCAACAGGTGTGATATTTGTTGAATTGGACCTACGATCGATGGTTGGATGTCAATATGTGACCTTCAACGACCTTGTCAATGTTATGTATGCCTTGTCATGTAGTTAAAAACTAAGAATTACCCAGCACAAACGCCTCTGCAAGTTAAGATAAGTTGCGTCTTCCCAGCTTTTTCCCGCGCTCTGTTATGGCACTGAACTTCACACAGGTTCTGGAAATCCCTGTTCCCATAGCATACCGGGTTATGCACTGGCGGGCAGTAGCAAATTTCGTTCGAATTATCTTCATTAGCCATTATGACTGCAAACAACATGGCTGGAAAGTAACCAAAACAACAAACCATGAAAAATAACAATGGCACGCAAAGTGTGTACCCAGTTTTTGTTTACGATATCTTAATTTCTAAACTTATTCTGTAGAAAAATTCCGCGCATAGCTATACTCATTGCACGCAGAGTGACTTTGAGCTTCCTACTAAGGTCCTTAGACAGGCACTGTTCCGTACATAGTTCATGACAAATAAATATTGGGTGAGTTGTATTATAGTTTCCAATCTGTACTATCTATAATGTGCTGGCCAACTATTTTATTAACAAATACCATACATTGCATGTTCCTGAATACTTTCATCACACATATGATGTTTGTTATGTTACCGTGGTTAGTATTGTTTCACCTCGATATTTCGACGGACAGAGCAAGTAAAAACAAAACTTACTGTGGTAAGAAACCCGATACTATGTGTGATGAAAGTGTATTGTATAACCACGAAGTAAATAAAATCTATATGTTTTAGTATATTTGATTTGACAGCTCGCTAGACTCGTACTCGTTGTACCTATGTATGTACGGCATTCGTGCGCTGCCCACCGCCGCAGTTAATAATAATAGTATTGACTGCGATGTACTTATGAGCTTATTGTTGATTTTTAACTTTTTTAGAAGATATAAATACAAAATTGGTTTAAGGTCATAATAAACCTACGTTTTTCTTAAATCCACAGTGATGTTTAGTAAAATGAATAAACAATATCGTATCTATGATAATACTTAACTTACATGGTATCACTAAATTCAATATCAAATACGACATAATATATTTTACTGGACCTCGTTAGATTTTGGAAAATAAAATCTTTAATCCGCGTGCATTATTCTAATGTGAACATGACCACGAAGTAATTTGCTACAGTTTCGTGTAACTAATCCAATATTGCAAGCCTGTAAGTCGCTGGAGGTACTTTAAAATCAGCCATTTTTAGTAAAAGTGTGTTATTTATTTATTTAACCATTTATTGTACACAAGATTTTTACAAAACTATATGACAGAATATATCAGACACAACAGGCCAACTTATTTCTATAAAGAAATTTCTTCCAGCAGGCCTACAGCAGAGAGATCGTGACAATTAAATGCAGTTGAGACGTGCACAGTAGTAAAAAAAATATATATATAATGCTCAATTAATAAAAGCCTATACTATACACACATAAAAACATACATATATACCTACTTTAAAAACAAATACATATACATACATACATACATATACATACACACATACTTATACATACATATATTAGACAGATAGAGAAAGGCACGTTTCTTGAAGATGAAGATAGAAGTGCTATCCCGTATTTCATGCGGAAGAGCGTTCCACAATCTTGCCGCATGGACAGTGAATGAGTAGGAGAAGAAATCAGTGTGATGGGGAGGTATGTCTAATTTTGATTTAACGGAGGATCGACAGGGCTTGTCTTGCGATCGGGAAAATTGGAAACGTTCACGAAGGTATGAGGGAGCGGAGGGATTATAAAGGACGTTATAGAGGGTAGAAAGGAACCGAGCATTCCTGCGAAGCCGAATCGGGAGCCACTTGAGCTGTGTCCGGAAGCTTGAGATATGGTCGTATTTACTGTAACGTAGCACTATCCGACGGACAGTGCCAGGCTCAGTAAATAATAAAAACAACTAATAACAGGGTAATGGGTTTATGTACATTCAGTCCAGAAACTATAATCAACTAAACAAGAAATTTTTAAAAAGAATTTAAAATGCTAAAAGTACGAAAGTTCACGAAAGTCCACAACTTATGCCCGGGCTGGATCACTGCGTTCACTTTTGGTCGAAAAGTACAGTTTGCAGATTGACTTTGAAAACTTCGAGGATAACTTTTATGACGTCACGTGCATAATTTGACTTTGAAAACTTCGAGGATAACTTTTATGACGTCACGTGCGTAATTTGACCGGTCGATTAGTATTTAATTTTTAGTTTCTGAAGATAGCTTCTTCTAGCTATGATTTAGTTCACCTTCTAGTTCGAAGGCTGGGAAGACTCTCCCCACTCATCCGCTGCACTCTCTATCGCAGGCTCGGGTCTTCATTTAAACACGTTCGAGAACGCATTTGGCACAAAAGAAGATATAGTCTTGATGGCCAGTACTCGTTAGTCGGCCAGCCAGTTTCTGAAGTGGTCAATATTTATTTTCGGACGACCTCGTGTTTAGCAGCCAAGGATATAATCCATGAAGATATGATGAATAATTGGATCCAGCAAATATCTAGAATAAGGGGAGCACAAAAAAGATTAAAATCTCCGCCATCTATGGACTGTGTCCGCATGACAACATATGACATATAAAGAATAAAATAATAAAAGATTAACGTCAATTTGGTAACGTAACAAATATTTGATACGAAAGAAACCTTCTAATGTGATGGAAAAATTACCCCCGTGGCAAGGGGGTCTGTCTGGATTTCCAACAAAAGGAAAACAAGAAGATGCAACGGTAAGAATCCAGACACACACCCCAATACCCTTGTATTTGTCCAAAAACCATCATTACTTTTACCAATTGGATATTTAGGAAACAAGAGATCATTTCCCCAAAAGAAAATACTCTAATCGAAGTTCAATTCGATTCAAAATATTTGTAGAACGTAATTACAACGTAGTCAGAATTTACAGTATTAACTAATTTTCCAGGCAAAGATGATGAGCAATCAGAGCCTGAAGGGCCAAACCCAAGAATATACCAATTATATGTATAAAAATGGACAAAAAGTGTCAACGTGCTGAACAGTTATTTGAACAGGAGTAACCGTAAGTACCTTCAGGGCGAGACCCTACATATTACCCCAAAAACCTTAATAAAATTTGATACTATAAAAAAAATTGTTTTTAGCTAAAGTCCAAGTGAGTTATAACCTGTATTAGGCAGTTAAAACAATGGCTTATTTAAGGAGTTGTTAGCCGCTCCAAGTAATTCCTATATCCCCTTTGAGAGGTTAAAGGTTACCCAAACCCTTTAGAGGGGTTAAAGTAAACAAGAACTCCCTAACCCTTTAGAGGGGTTAAAGTAAACAGAAACACCCTAACCCTTTAGAGGGGTTAAAGTAAACAGAAACACCCTAACCCTTTAGAGGGGTTAAAGTAAATAAGAACTCTCTAACCCTTTAGAGGGGTTAAAGTAAACAGAAACACCCTAACCCTTTAGAGGGGTTAAAGTAAACAGAAACACCCTAACCCTTTAGAGGGGTTAAAGTAAATAAGAACTCCCTAACCCTTTAGAGGGGTTAAAGTATAAGAAAGAACCCTAACCCTTTAGAGGGGTTAACATGTAGAGGGAGAAAAAAAATATATGGGTAATATGTAGAAAATCTAACCTAACCTAACCTAACCTAACCTAACCCTTTAGAGGGGTTAAAGTAAACAGAAACACCCTAACCCTTTAGAGGGGTTAAAGTAAATAAGAACTCCCTAACCCTTTAGAGGGGTTAAAGTATAAGAAAGAACCCTAACCCTTTAGAGGGGTTAACATGTAGAGGGAGAAAAAAAAAATATGGGTAATATGTAGAAAATCCCCTGTTACAACAAAAGTAAAAAAAAAAAAAAAAAAACATTAAAGTAGATTTATCATTTTACAATGTTTAAAAAAAAACTAAAATCTTTAAATATTTACAGAAATAAAAGAAAACAAGAGACAAAGAAAAAACAAGGTTATTATGAAAGTGTTTAGTAAATGTAAGAATATGTTTGTTAGTTATTTTGTAAAGAAAATATTGTATCCATCACCATACAATAAGAATGAAATTGGAATATGAAGTTGAAATAAAATAAAGTTTGTAACATGTTTATATTATTTTCCCTAACATTCCAACATAACAGTTAAAAATTTATTTATTTAAATAAAAGAAAATAAAGTAAAACTTTTCCGACTGTAAAATATTATAAATAAACATTAAATAAATACGTTAGGATAAATATTAATAAGAATAAATAAAAAGGGTGACTCAAAGATTCGAATGTTCTGTGCGACGTAAATCTGAGTCACCACCCGCTCAGAACGAAACGTGTAGGCTTTAGGTAGATGTCACGATCCGCATCAGTGAAAGGCTAATTTTTTTTTTACCACCATCACACAGAACACCCGAAAACTTGATAATCAATAAATACGTTATAATAAATATGTTTTATATTAATGGAAATACACGATGACCGCAAACGGGATTCAACAAGTTCATCTCATTTGCGAGCGCTCGTAGCATCCACAACGAGAAGAATGTACAAGAGGACAGGCGGTACCTTACACAGGATTGAAGAGTCACCAACCGCTCTAAAAGGTACAGCATAAGGCTTTTTTAAAGTGTCGCGAACCGCACCCGGTGTAGGCTTTTTTATCTGGACGGTCCTACCCATCACGAAAACAAAATTAAAGAAATAAATATTAGTGGGAACAGGCGGTACCTAACACGGGATTGTGGAGTCACCAACCGCTCTAAGAGTTGCAGCATAAGGCTTTTTTAAAGTGTCGCAATCCGCACTCGGTGTAGGCTTTTTATACCGGCGGTCCGACCCATAACCCAGGAAAAATAAACAAAAATATAATTAAGAGATAAATTGATAAGTTCAAAAAGTTTAAATCTTGAAGTCCTTTACATGCCATCTAGCACGAGATCCATTAGGATCTTCCAGAAGATAAACCAAAGCAGAGAGCTTTTGAATTATCTTACATCTAATGAAACGCGGAGCTAACTTTTTAGAAAAATATGAACCAGCATCACTAATTACATAGTTCTTACGCCATACAATATCACCGACGTTAAATTCTTTAAAAGATCGCCTCGTATTATAATGAGACGCATTCTTCATATGCGCACTATGCAGAGCAACCTGCACTCTGTCAAAAAGATGTGCCAAGGTACCAATATTTTCAGCATAAGTGTCTCTGGGTAAAAAGATCAGCTCATCAATATTGCTTACTTGAGAGTACAGAGACCCACAAGTAATGATCTCACGACCAAACACAAGAAAAGATGGGGAAAATCCAGTAACAGAATTAACTGAATTGTTCATAGCCGATTGGACAACTGGGAGAAACGTATCCCAGCTGCGATGATCATTACCGACCAGGGAAGCTAAGGCAGTAATAATAGTTTTGTTATATCTTTCAGTAGGATTCACTTGCGGGCAATAGTTAGGAGTGAAAGAAGCGAAAGGAATTTTATATTTTCCAATCAGATCGTGGAACTGACGTGATTGAAACTGGGAACCATTATCCATAATAATAGTCTGAGGGACACCATGTATCAGAAATACAAGTTCTTCTAAAATTTTAATAATAGCAGCCGCTGTGGCCTTTTTAAGAGGGAAAAGAAGAGAAAATTTTGTGAAACAGCAATTTACTACAAGAATATGCTGACTTCTTAAACGAGTCATTGGCAAAGGTCCAATTAAATCGAGGGAAATGCATTGGAAAGGTCTGGAACAGATTCTAGGCTTACCCATTAACCCATAAGGAGAATGATTGGTGTGTTTATAAGCAAGACACGACTCACATGAAGGGACGTAGCGGGCCACGTCCTTGAACATCCCCGGCCAAGAATATAATAGTGTTAGTTTTTTATAAGTTTTAAAAACCCCAAGGTGTGGTTCTGATGGCAAGCCATGACATCCTTTAATAAGATTCTCCCTTTCGTCAGGATGTGGAATCTGTTTCCAAACAAAATCATTCGTTAGAGAACATGAGCTACGCAAATTATGAAATAATTTATCTTGAGTGATTCTATAATCGGGAAAACGTTCCGGTTCGTTACGACATCCGAGGAAAAGGTTTTTGAACTTTGTAAGTGCAGGAGATTGGTTAGTGTCCCCAGCTATCGGAGCTACCGGTAATGAATCAACTTCGTTTTCAGGGAAACGAGATAAATAATACGGCACTACGTTATCCTTTCCTTTTTTATGTTTAAGTACGAAATTAAAACAAGAAAGTCGTAGAGACCATCTCGCTAATCTTCCCGTAGGATTAGATAGGTTCAGGAACCATTTTAGAGCTGCATGATCAGTGAAAACAGTAAACTGTTTGCCATTATCCAAATAACAACGCCAATGTTCCAGCGCAGAAATGACAGCGAGAGTTTCCCTTTCAGTTGCGGAGTAGTTTTGTTCATGCCTATTCAGAGATTTGCTCATGTAGGCAATAACAACTTCTGAACTATCGCGCGTTTGAGTAAGCATAGCACCAATTCCCAAATTCGACGCATCACAATGTACATTAAATGGCAAGTCAAAGTCAGGACTAGCCAAGACTGGAGTAGACATCAAAAGTTTCTTCGACTTCAAAAATGCAGCATGGGCCTCAGGGGTCCATGAAAACTTTGGCGCATTTTTCCCCGAAGAAGAAAGTTTGTTTAAAGGAGATATTATAGTACTAAAATTAGGTATAAACCTACGGAACCAGCTGCACATGCCATGAAATTGCCTTATCTGTTTTTTTTAAGACGGAGGAGAGAATTCCAGAATAGCACGGATTTTATCAGGATCAGCAAGTAGACCATTTTTATTTACAACAAACCCAAGATATTTAAGTTCATTCTTAAAAAACTGACTTTTTCCAAAATTAATCGTTAATTTCGCATTTGAGAGTTTATCAAGAACCCTTAGTAATAAGGAGATATGTTCCTCAAAGTTAGAACTAATGATGATGATATCGTCAACATAACAAAATACTTTATTTTCGAATTCTGGCGTGAAAAGAGTATCCATTAATCGTTGCTGAGTGGCCGGTGCATTGGTAAGTCCAAATGGCATTACTACGAAACGGTACATCCCCCTACCGGGAACATAGAAAGCGGTTTTGTCCCTATCAGGTTCAAATAATGGAATCTCCCAGAAAGCTTTCGCAATATCAATACTAGATAAATATCTTGCGTCCTTAAGGTTATCTAAAATTTCATTTACATAAGGCAATCTGTACGCGTCCTGACGAGTAACAGAATTAACTTTCCTACTATCAACACAAAAACGCCAGTCACCGTCCTTTTTAGGTGTTATGAGAACAGGAGATAACCACGGACTTTCGCATTTCTCAATGACTTTTAGCGCTAACATCTTATCAACTTCCTTTATTAAAGCTTCCTGTTTGATAGGGGATAGTCTATAACAACGTTGTCTAATCGGAAGGGAATCACCAGTGTCGATTTTATGAGTAATTAAATCAGTGCGACCAAGCACACCCTTCTTTTCTATTGAAATATCCTTAAAACGCGAAATAATGTTATCGGCCACGCATTTTTGGTCCGCGGAAAGTGCAGAGTAGGAAAGAACTTTAGGATCAATATCCAAAGAGTTACAATTCACCGAAGGTGAGCAAGAGGAAATTAAGACCTTAGGTAAGAGGTTAAATTGTCTCCAGAAATCAATTCCGAGGATCAAAGATGGATAAATATCCGGAAATACGTGAGCTTTAATAAAACAATTGCGATTATTAAAACAAATTGGTAAATCAAACTAACCAATTGATTTTAGTTTAGAGTTATTAGCAGTGGATACATAAATAAAATCAGACTTGATTAATGTGTACCCCAATTTTAAAATATTAAAATGAGAATTGTTTCCTAAAATTGTAATAGAACTTCCACTATCAAGAAGACCAGAGAAATGAACATTATTAATAGCGACATCCACGAATGGTCTGTTCTGATCAGTCTCATCGTCAAAGTGAACCGTAGAAATTTTATTCCGACCAAAGAAATTACGGATTTTAGCAATCCAATCACGCCAATCGTTTAAACGAAAAATTAATCAAGTCTTTATTTAGTTTTTTTGAGTAGAGGTAGATGGACGATTTTTTTTACACTCAGGACATTCAGGTTGTCTAACCCCTTTAAGGCCACAACCAAAACAAATCAAAAATTTAAGTTGAGGACACGAGAATAAACTGTGGCCATTAACCCGACAACGAACACAAAATTCGTGAGCGTTAAATTCCATTGTATCAATTGCATTTACTTGGAAATTACCCTTGGCTTGGTAATTATTTTGAGAAAATTTTGAACTGTTATTAAAAGGTTGTTTATAATTAACTTGCTTATTATTAGCTTAATCATTAGGTTTAGAGTTATAGTAAAAGTCGCTAAATAATTGAGAAGGATCCGAATTTTGAGGTTCTTTAAAATTTCTGTCCCTATCAAGAAGTCTCTCATACTTCTGGCATGACAAAATTAAAGAATCAATCGTGGTAATGTCGCATAGGGCAACAAAAACCGAATAACAAGGACGAATATTTCTAAGTAAAATTTGGAGTTGATCGGGTTCAGTTAGTTTTTGATTAAGACGAGAGAACATCTCGTACATAATTGATACGTAAATAATTATTGTTTCATCCTCGCCCTGAGTGCGAGAGTTAATTGCCGATAGGAGTTTATTATCGAAATCAAAGCTGCCAAAGTCCTGTATTAGTAATTCTGATAATTTAGCCCAAGAAAGTTTTATATCTCTATGTTTTTGAAAACGGAACCAATGCAATGCTTTGCCTGTATAAATTTCAAATGCATTATCGAGCAGCCGCTCATGGGTTAAATTTCGCGAGATTCGAAACTCCTCGAGTTTTTGTAAAAAAGATTTAGGGCAAGTGTCGCCTGAATAAGATAATTTTTTAATGTCATTTATAATGGAAGTCATCTGAACTACCGGAGGTTGAAAAGTGGGAAACGCAGTAACCGGTGTCTGTTCCTGAATTAATGCAGAAGGCCAGGGAGCATCAACAGGTGCAGCAGGAATTTGCTCCACCGCATGTGTTGATACAATAGTTGATTGATGTATTGGGTCGAAAAAGGTTTGCTCCACCTCACCCGTAATGGAAATATATTTAGATTCACAGCGTTCAAAAACTGTTTTTAGTGAGTCAATCTTAGTCGTTAAAGAAGGGGAGCAACTATCGTAGTCCAGGCGCTCAAATCTATAGTATAAATGATTAATGTAGGTCCGGACTTTATTAGAAGTCACAGATGTGAACTTCTTCTGGAGAGAGTCTAGTCTCTCCTCAACATAAAGTAGAGTTGACTCCACCTGGCTAATATCCTCTTCTAAAGGCAAAGTCGAAATAATGACCTCTTCAGTCGAAAAAGTTTTAGATATAAGCAATATCTGCTTTTTAAGACTAACTAAATCCGAAGCGGGCGTTTCCAAACGTATCCTTACTTCATACTCCAACTCACTCTTATTTAGTAGCGTAAAATTGATAGGACGTGCCATGATTAAATAGTAATTGCCAAAATTAGAGCCGAAATACTATATGACTTTATAGACAAGTGTGTGTCTTTTTTAGAATTTAGAGAAAAAGCAAGTTAGGTATGTAATAGGTATGTATATGAGTATGTATGTAAACACCGCAAGAGGGTAGCCCTGGGACCGATGCCAATGTAAGTATATGAGTATGTATGTAAACACCGCCAGAGGGTAGCCCTGGGACCGATGCCAATGTAAGTATATGAGTATGTATGTAAACACCGCCAGAGGGTAGCCCTGGGACCGATGTCAATGTAAGTATATGAGTATGTATGTAAACACCGCCAGAGGGTAGCCCTGGGACCGATGCCAATGTAAGTATATGAGTATGTATGTAAACACCGCCAGAGGGTAGCCCTGGGACCGATGCCAATGTAAGTATATGAGTATGTATGTAAACACCGCCAGAGGGTAGCCCTGGGACCGATGCCAATGTAAGTATATGAGTATGTATGTAAACACCGCCAGAGGGTAGCCCTGGGACCGATGCCAATGTAAGTATATGAGTATGTATGTTATGTAATGTTAAGTAATATTTGTAATGAATATATTTAAATATATATTTAAAGATTTTATGTACGCAAAATAATTAAGAGTGAACCGACTGAATAATTATGAATGGATCTACTAGACTAGACTTCTGGACTGAAAGACCACAGTTTACGGCGCCAAACTGTAACGTAGCACTATCCGACGGACAGTGCCAGGCTCAGTAAATAATAAAAACAACTAATAACAGGGTAATGGGTTTATGTACATTCAGTCCAGAAACTATAATCAACTAAACAAGAAATTTTTAAAAAGAATTTAAAATGCTAAAAGTACGAAAGTTCACGAAAGTCCACAACTTATGCCCGGGCTGGATCACTGCGTTCACTTTTGGTCGAAAAGTACAGTTTGCAGATTGACTTTGAAAACTTCGAGGATAACTTTTATGACGTCACGTGCATAATTTGACTTTGAAAACTTCGAGGATAACTTTTATGACGTCACGTGCGTAATTTGACCGGTCGATTAGTATTTAATTTTTAGTTTCTGAAGATAGCTTCTTCTAGCTATGATTTAGTTCACCTTCTAGTTCGAAGGCTGGGAAGACTCTCCCCACTCATCCGCTGCACTCTCTATCGCAGGCTCGGGTCTTCATTTAAACACGTTCGAGAACGCATTTGGCACAAAAGAAGATATAGTCTTGATGGCCAGTACTCGTTAGTCGGCCAGCCAGTTTCTGAAGTGGTCAATATTTATTTTCGGACGACCTCGTGTTTAGCAGCCAAGGATATAATCCATGAAGATATGATGAATAATTGGATCCAGCAAATATCTAGAATAAGGGGAGCACAAAAAAGATTAAAATCTCCGCCATCTATGGACTGTGTCCGCATGACAACATATGACATATAAAGAATAAAATAATAAAAGATTAACGTCAATTTGGAAAATGTGCTATTGTATATGTAAATGTAATATTTGATACGAAAGAAACCTTCTAATGTGATGGAAAAATGACCCCCGTGGCAAGGGGGTCTGTCTGGATTTCCAACAAAAGGAAAACAAGAAGATACAACGGTAAGAATCCAGACACACACCCCAATACCCTTGTATTTGTCCAAAAACCATCATTACTTTTACCAATTGGATATTTAGGAAACAAGAGATCATTTCCCCAAAAGAAAATACTCTAATCGAAGTTCAATTCGATTCAAAATATTTGTAGAACGTAATTACAACGTAGTCAGAATTTACAGTATTAACTAATTTTCCAGGCAAAGATGATGAGCAATCAGAGCCTGAAGGGCCAAACCCAAGAATATACCAATTATATGTATAAAAATGGACAAAAAGTGTCAACGTGCTGAACAGTTATTTGAACAGGAGTAACCGTAAGTACCTTCAGGGCGAGACCCTACATTACGCAGACCAAAAATGAAGCGTATGCATAAATTTTGTAGTGCAGTGGCATCCAGATAGCAGGAATCGGCGTAATCAAGGATAGGAAGGAGAAGGGTTTGAACGAGGGAAATTTTTGTTTTCAGGGGTAGAAAACGTTGAAAGCATTTAATTGAATGAAATGAGTATTGAAGTTTCTTGCTAACCTCATTGACGTGAGAGACCCATGATAAGTTAGAGTAGTTAGTGTGTTAGTTAAGCTACCCTTTAAATTTCATTAAGCTTTTCTTTAGTGTGGACCATATATCGCGCAAGTGGGGGTAGGGGCCAGGGGGGAACAAACTGGAGCTTATGATTTACTCCAGGCCCGAATCCAGCTACAACATGTCACCCAAATCCGTTCATCCGTTTAGGCTAGACGAGGTAATAACACACCTTTTTTTTACACCACTAAGATAGCAAACAAGCTTAGAGATGGCCGGCCTGGTGGTAAGCAGTCACCGCAACCTATGGACGTTTACTATACCAGGGGCATCACCCACGTGTTGCCGACCCCGTTAAAACCTTTTCACTCCTTTCTTGAAGAACTCCATGTTGTACTCTCCAGGGAAAACCTCTCCTGGTAGTTCATTATACAACCTTAGTGTTCGTGGGAGAAAGTTACTTTGTACACAGTTCTTTTTGGCATCAAGGTGTGAGTATGAACTCCCTGTTGATGCGAGCGGTGCAAGATAGAATATAGCTGTAGGCATCATATCAAACAGTTCTTCAGAACAAACACCGTTGTACAAGCAGTAGAATACACAAAGGGAGGCGAAATCCCGCCGCTGTCTCAGGAGCTCAATACTACTTGTGAGCGTCGTATCGTCGGCAATTCAGACAGTGTGTTTTTGATATGCCGGCACTCGAGCCCATAGATGGGAGCAGTTCTTCAAATGGGGTCTGACTTAAGCCTTAAATAGGAGAAGTCGTTGCTCCGGCGTGAAGTATTACTTCGATCTGTTAAGCACATCCAGTTTTTTAGATGTTAGCTTGACCTTTTTTTCAAATGACTGCGAAACTGGATGTCGCTGGAGAAGTCCACACCTAGGATATGTATGTTCTTTGAAATGGTAAGCGGCGTATTCTGGAACTGTGGAGCTAAAACAAATGTAAGCTCCAGTGGAAGCATCTATGCGGTGAACGCGCATACTTGCGTCTTTTTGGTGTTAAATTTGGTCTAGATTTAGTCGTCCCCAATCGGAGATTCTAATAAAGGTCCCAACACTAGATAAATTCCTCTTTAGTGCGGTATAGGTCCCTATCGACCCGACATTTTCGATTGCTAATTTCTCACTTTCTATTTGGAGAATATAGGGGCGAAGCCAATGTATTGAAGTTAATAGTCTTAAAATATTTAATCCAATAAATATAAAAATATTTAATCAAAGATAATAAAGGTTTAATACCATTTGGAGGTAGCAAATTCAAAGGGTCTGCCACGCACAATATTAAAGTGTGATGGATAATCTTTTGGTCCGCCACCGCACCAGATGAAAGTCACTATACTACGAATAGATTAATAGGTATTCTAGTGAATAAATCTGCAATAAACGGAACCACGTTCATTTCTCTGAATTTATTTAGATTATGTGCGTAGAGTCAGCTAATTACTACAGTAATCAATGCCTGATTGATTTCCTCACGCACACGTGATTTTTTATTAATTATTTTTTCAGTATATAGAGATATTTGCAAGAGGAAGGCATGAAAGTTAATGTAAGTAAGACGAAAGTAATGGTTTTTGAAAAAGATGAACTATTAAGATGTCTGAGGAAGCTAAACTGTATGAGGTAATGTGAATAGATAAGCGGTGCGTAGATGCGTAGCAAAGCTATGAAACGACGTGACTGTATCTACCAAAGATATGCGAAAAAACTAAATCGTGTGAGGATGCGTAATGTGTACAGATAAGTGATGCAAGGAGAGGTAGCGAAGCTGTAAAATGGAGTGACTCAATCCATTAGAAATGTGCGAGGAAGCTAAGCGGTGTGAAGATGTGTAATGTGTAAAGATGAGCGGTGCGAGGAGTGGTAGCCAAGCTGTAAAATGGCGTGACTCTATCTACCAGAGGTATGCGAGCAAGCTAAGCGGCGTGAAAATGTGTAATGTGTAAAGATGAGCGGTGCGAGGAAAGGAAAAGAAGCTGTGAACCAGCGTGACTATCTACCAGAGATGTGTGAGAAAGCTAAGTGGTGTGTGGATGAGTAATGTGTACAGATGAGCGGTGCGAGGAGAGATAACGAAGCTGTGAAACGGCGTGACTCGATTCACCAAAGATGGCATACTCTGAGCGAGGTCCTTTTATTGTCGGGGGGTAACACTACAGCAGCTCCAATATCTAGTGGCAAGTATCCAGGTAGGTAGTTTTAGGTAAATTGTGAATTCTTTTGTTATTATGTTCAGTTTACTATTCGCTATTAAGGATATGTAGGTATATTTTGTATTATGACCTTCTGATGTTGTCACACGTCTTGAGGCAACAATAAATGTATTTTCATTTTATTTCATTTCAGATGTGCGAAGAAGCTAAGCGGTGTGAGGATGCGTAATGAATACAGATGAGCGCTCCGAGGAGTGGTAGCGGACTCTTTTTGGATATGTGGTGACATTTTCATGTGCACATTTTCGCACATTATTCTAGCGTCATTGGCAGACATTCGTTCCTCATTGTATCCCTGGCATTAGTCACTTATTTTGTATGTACAAAAACCTTGCTCCGCAAAGCCCATATCCAGCAGAGCTACACGGAGCTTTAAGTGATTCTAATTGGTGTTTAAAAAACATACACTGAGTGTCGCCATTTCGAAATATCATGTTATAGTCAACAATAGCGACATCGTTACTGAGTCAGATAAGTTTGTGGCACTGTAAGTAGGTACGGCACATAGGGTCGGCAACACTCTTGCGATAGCCCTGGTATTGCAAACGCCCATTGGCTATGGTAACTGCTTACCATCAGGTGGGCCGTACGCTTGTTTGCCACTTTAGTGGTATAAATTGATTTACTGCAGTAATTACCTAGCTAACTTTTTCTTACAGAAACGAAACAAATTCAGACTCCCTTGTTGAGGGTTCCGTTCATCGTACGATTTATTTATCATTAATTCTATTTGTATATACGCGGTGGTCGACCACCTAAAGCTTTTCATAAAATATTTGGCCCCGTGCCTCCAAATGTTTCAGAAACGAGGCTTACAACCGCGACTCCCCGGACGTTGCAGGCATCTGCGGCTTTCGTTCGTTTGGCTTTAAGAAGCAATTATGATAGATAAGATATGATAGAACAAGATATTATAGTAGAGAGAATGAAGTCTGACCAAGTTTATAGGGGAACTTGACCAGATTGGATCATGATTACGTTACGCATTCATTGGCCTGAATGTACAGATTTCCTCACGATGTTTTCCCTCATCGCAAGAACATCGGTTAAACTAATGTTGGGTACATAACTCAGAAAAGAGTCATTGGTACATGGCGGCACTGAGGATCGAACTCAGTACATCTAGCTTACGAGTTGAACTCTCCATACCAGACTGACGCTCTCCATACCACATATAATAAAATAAAATAAATAATCTTTGACAAATTCACACAGCGCCATCTAGCCCCAAACTAAGCAAAGTTTGTACTATGTTGTTCTATGTATAATAAGTATGTATTTTTTTAAATACATACTTATTATACATAGAACACCTAGACCCGTAACAGAAACTAAAATTCATCATTTAAAAATTTCTGCCCGGCCGGGAATCGAACCCGGGACCTCAAGCGAGGCTGGCTGGCATGTTGTCCACTGAACCTCTCAGGTCGTCAAAATGTAAAAATTAAATGGAAATTTAATTAATGGTGTTTAATGGTAAATAAACACAATAAACATTCGGTCGCCTCAATGTGCATATTTCCTCGCAAGTTTTCCCTCACCGTAAGAGCATCGGTCTAATGGATTACTACTCGGGCAGTTTATTGATAACTGCAAAGATTTTTACAGCAACAGCTGTCGTCGACTTCTCCTCCGCTTTCAGTTGGTGGCACGGCAACAGTAGCCTTCGACATGCCGTTGACAACGTGCCGTCCATGCATAAGCACGCTTATAAACTTGCATTTCTCATTAGTTACACGAAACCTTAGAAAATTACCTATTTAGTGGTTGTGGTCACATTGGAGTAATGCGCAGCTTACTTACAAACAGATTAAAATTTCTGAACAAGACGTTCCAGTTAATTATAAATGTCGTATTTGTTAGTTAATTTTGTTATACCACGTAAGTTCATTTATTGTTAGCATACAGGTTGGAAACGATAAAATGACATTCCAACTTTTGGTCTTAGTATACTTACGTTATTTTTAAAAAGGTTCACGGCAACGACGAGCAAGTAAGGTTACGGTGGATAAGTGTAGTTCGTGTTAATAGTAGTGCTAATCATGCCTGTGCTTACCCAAGACTCGACTAAGTGAAGAAGAATGAGTCGGAAAGCGGACCCTGGCAGATGCCGGGACTAACAGCTCGGATGGGTCGACGGGTCGATGGGTATTTACGTTTTGGCTGTCTAGAACATAGAAAATACTAAGGTAATAGAGGAGACGCCGCGAGTATTTTCTCTGCCCCACGCTTTGCGGTCCATGGACCGCAGTTGCCGCAGTCAGTTCTCAGACATTGCGCGACGCGGACCAATCTGCCATTAGCTTGGATATCGTATAGCAAGCATTGCGTATTAAAAAACGGTACAAATCATTCCGTCGAATGATGACGCAAAAAAGAAAAAAAATAGCGCGTGCTATAATTGCGTGATTGTAATAAAAGTAGGTCACCTTAAATAAATCAATGAGTACGCGTAGCGAATTCCAAATTTTTTACATTTCGACTTTTCAAAAATATCTCTGAGTAGGAAGAGCACACAGCTCGAATCTCTACCGAACTGCAGTAGCCAAGTCAAAGCCCTCACACTCACACCCCGGGGAATATGTGTAAAACCTTAAAACTGACACAAGTTGACGTCATAGTGCCACATGTAAATGAGCGATGCGAGTGTCATGTACAGCGAGGCCGAACCCTGTACATAACTGGAACAAAGCAGCTAAACGAAAATCGAGCAGCGAGCTCATATTTTTAGACGTTTTACCCCTATTCAAGTTTGCGTGAGCATTAAAATTTGATATTTATGACATTCACTGATAGAATCCCACGCGTTTAGCTTTTGAACTCATGTGGGTACATTACTGTATCAGATTTAAGTGGTTGCATTAATTTTTAGGTGCAAATCTGTTGCGGGGGGTTGCTGACCGCTGATTTAGAGCATTAACAATAAATGTACATAATAAAAAAATAAAAAACATTGATATTTTTCATAGCTTTAATGTTTTGGTTACATTCCAGTGACGTTATTTGGACTTACTGAAATGGCTCACGAAATTTGCTACTGCCCGCCAGTGTTCCAGCCGGTATGCTATGGGTTTCAAAATTTCCGGAACCTGTGTGAAGTTATCTGCGAGAACAAGAGACGACAGAAAATTGGGGAGCCGAAACTCACCTTATCTTGCAACAGCAATTGTGTCAAGTAATAGTTACTTTGTCTACTTATGTCACGTTAGGGAGCTTTACCGAAGCTCCGGCGGCTCTGACGTCGCTGTTCATGTTCCCGGTTAATCTAAGTCGTAATAAGTATTTATCCGTTCGCTTGACTACATCTTCGTCAATGCGCCATTTGGCCCAAGCCTTATTTCTTAAATCAGATCTGCGGTAGTCAGGTGCAGCGGTTTCCAAGATCGGTCATGATCCTACAAGTGAAATAATAATACTTAATCATATTTTTACACAATTTCTTATAAGAATCGGTATAGCACTTTGGAATGCCTTTGGGTCTTGAGCGTCCTACAGGTATCTCAACGGTACCTCGGTAGGTACATCTATATAAGTCTTCCGGTCAGCCAGGCAAATAATTAATACTAATTTATAATAATCAATACTTTCAAAAATGTACATGGTTTGTGAACTAAACTGAAAAAGAAATACGCAGATAATCTATTTTCAAGACTGGTCTCAACCGTATTTGGGTTATAGGATATCAAATGAATAAGTAAAGACTAGCAATAATTTGAAACAATACAGCTGGGTTGCTGATTAATGAATCTCGTTTACAATCAAACCTCAATTAAATTCATATCAGATAGAAAATCTATGGCTATTCCACTGGTGTCATTAGATATGTGTGTGACCTATGTCCAATTTCTTTTGTGTAGACAAACCTGGAGATTACGACAAGGTTTATGTTAATCAGGTACAATTTTAATATTATTTTATTCAATTTTTCAGCTGCAAGCAAACACTCGTCGCTGCATCTTATCTGGACTGGCAGAAACTGACGTCCTTCGAGATTTACTAGTAGATTGGCCTCGAAATAAATGAAACAGTAAGGATTATGGTCTCACTTCATAGCTATGTCAG
The DNA here is from genome assembly GCA_907269095.1 of Blastobasis adustella. Lineage (NCBI taxonomy): Eukaryota > Metazoa > Arthropoda > Insecta > Lepidoptera > Blastobasidae > Blastobasis > Blastobasis adustella. Next base: position 16,995,159 of record OU026127.1, on the reverse strand, counting down.
TAAACAATTAAATCATATCAATTTATGTTTTACTAGCTGTACCAGTTTGCCTGGACTACAGGATGTTTGGTATGTCCAACACTGTGGTCTGCGGTGAACCACTACAAAATAAAATAAATAAAATAATTTTACTTTGGATTTGAAAACTCCCAGGTTGTATATATCAAAAGATAGTAAGTCAGGTAGAGATGTCTGTCGCGCTGGTACCTATCTTATAGATATAAGCGTCTTACTTCTCGCGTATCCCTAACCTCCGCTCCTGTCCCGTTGGCAAGTAAGTTGTGTCTTCTATACTGTTATATTTCTCTGTATATAATTATTGTGTACAATGAACAGTTAAATAAATAAATAAATAAGTTCAGAATAGAAGGAAAACGCGTAAATGAATAACAAATAAGTATACATTTTGTCTTTCATCACTCCTCTTAAGGGAACCGTGATGAATTTCATGTCAAAAAGTATCCTATGGCCGACCTCGTAGTACCTACTCAGATCACACCAAGTTTTAATTGAATTCATTTAGTAATTTTGAAGTGATGCGCGTCCAAGATATATCCAAAGAAACAATGTGTATTTTTTTAATTTAGTCAAATAAAAAAAAAAATTACACTTGTGGTTAGTATCGTTTATAGAGTACCCCCCAATAAAATCTTTCTAAATTTTCCTCTTCAATTAAAGACTTATATATGCAGCGTATGGACAGGTTGGTAGAACAAAGGAAATGGCACCACAAATGGTGCTATAACTGCAATGGAGCACCAACGTCATATCAGTTACGTTTTGGCCATGTGTGCGAATGGTCGTTCTTTTACAAATTCAAAATGCCGAGTTGCGTAGTAGTTGCTAATTCCACTAAACAGTAATAAAAAAAAGAATGGAGTATATTTTATCCGTAAAGTTAATAAGCATGTCCATTTAGCATTTCTAATAAATATTTTAGTGTATATTGCTCAATTATTAACTGGCCTTGACTAGTCGGTATATTTAAGCATATTGAATGCATTCCATATGCATATTTTTTATTTGGCCGTCTTACATTTATGAGCACGATGTGAGCACTGTTTTCCGATCCAATAACAATAATATCGCTACGTAATGTACAAATATCTCGAGGTTTCAGTAATTTCTTGACTTAAATATTACCACAGGCTCTGTATAGTGAGAAAACATCGATAAATCATAATTACCTATTAAATCCTAAAATATATGTAAAATGAATTTGAGTTGGTCGTGTGATAGTGATATGTTCATTGGTTTTTCCCAATGTCGATGTAAACAAAAAATATCGATTGATCTCGAGGAGTGAAACAATTGGGGGAGATCGTTCAGCATTGGAACGATGTAGACAAATAATAATAGTTGAGCTTTAAAAGGTTCGGCAACATAACTTTTTTCTCACAGCGATTCGAGAATTGTTGCAATAGTAAAAGTTGTAGAAAATAAAAAATCCTTGCCAATGACATATCGCTCAACGTTATTGGTCATTGGCTGGGGTCCATACATTTCTGCCGGTCCCCTTTGTATGTAAATTGACCTGATTTTTATTCTTTTAGTTATGTCGAATGCTACTTAATGACGAAAAGCTCTGTTATATTATGAAAAAATGCATCGTATTATTGTACCAGAATTACAGCATAGTGGGCGAAGACCACAACTGCGGTGTATCTTACTACGGGTAAGTAACCGGCAGCGGCTTTCACAAACGCGCAGTTCGCGTCTATGTAAACATTCAACTTTCCCACGGGAATTTATAACTTTCCCGGGATATAAGTGACCTATGTCAGTGAAAAAATGTAGCTTCCTATTAATGAAAGTAATAATATAATAATAATATATAATAATATAATTTATTTATTTCTCTTACAACATTTGTAACATTATGTAGGTACATTATTACATTAGGTAGGTACATAATATGTAGTGAGAGCCTGGAGACCGAACTAGATTCGAAATCTGTACAGCCACCAGGCCCCACTCCGGATCTTAGGTTGTATGGATACATTATACAATTGAACATTTTAGCATTGAAAGAGAGATAACATTCAGCAACAATAAGAAAAAAATTGTTTAATAGGGCAAAAATATGGTATATGTATTGCGTGCGTGTGTGTGCGCGTGCGTGCGTGCGTGCGCGCGCGTTTGAGTGTTTGTGTGTGTGTGTGTGTGTGTGTGTGTGTGTGTGTGTGTGTGTGTGTGTGTGTGCGCTTGTGTGGGTGTGTGCGTGTGTGTGCATATGTGTGTGTGTTTTGAGTTTGTGTTTGTGTTTCTGCTTGATGGGTGTGTAAGTAAGAACTAAAAATTTCAAGTGCAATCAAAATACGTTAAGAGCATATTTTGAGAATATCTTCCGTAGTCTGATAGTTTAGTTTAAGCAACCATTTTTGTACAATAGTTTTACATTCATGTTTATTAAGAGAGTAGAGTTTTAACATACCATTTAATTTGTTGTATCAGTAACTTCCTAAGAAACAGAAGAAGTGGTGAGAAAATTCTGTAGTAAAAAAGGGGCTGTCACATACCATGTTTATACGACGTCTGTTTATGAGGAGAGCGGGATTATAGGAAATTTGAGAGTGTTTTTTTAAAATTATCTGTAAAACGAACAGTCGTCGAATTGAGAGAACTTGACACCTTTCAAAGAGGTCAGTGGTAGGGTAATAGATAGGGAGAAAATTACTTACTTTTAAAATGGCTCTTTGTGCTCTCTCAAGTTCAATAATTGTCGATTTAGATGCACCACCCAAAGATATGATGCAATATGAGATGACTGACTGGCAAAGTGCGAAATAAAGGGTTTTTAATATTCTCTTGTCGGCATCGTGACGAAGATTTTTAAAAATATATATCATTTTTCGAAGTCTAGTTGAAAGCACGTTAATATGAGGTTTAAAAGATAGGGAATCGTCAATTAATATACCCAAATACTTTATGATATTTGTTTTACTAAGCTTGGGACAAGAGCATGTTAGATTTTCTTGTGAACAAGTGTGTGCGACAACCGAATGTGTAAATTCAGTTTCCTTGTTAGATATTTTAAGCTGGAATGTTATTAGTTTAGTTTTATCTGTGTTTAATGTTAGTAATTTAGCCCTTAACCAATCTGAGACCTTATCAAAGCCTGCCTGAGCATGTTCGTATACCTCTGTCCAACCTTTTGCATTAAAAAGCAAGGCCGTATCATCAGCAAAAGTGATGATTTTTCCGTTTGTTAGTTTGGTTTCACAAAGGTCGTTTATATATATTAGAAAGAGCGTTGGACCTAGTATACTTCCTTGTGGTACGCCATAAGTAATAGGAAGATCTTCACTACACCAATTCCCAACTCTCACAGACTGAAATCTTTCCGACAAATAACTGGAAAAAAGTTGAAGCTGCATATCTCTTATTCCCAACCTTACCATTTTCTGTAGCAAAAGTGGGACAGACACGGTGTCGAACGCTTTAGCGAGGTCCAAAAATATCACTAGCACTTTGTCTTTTTTATCTAACTTAGTAACAATAAAGTCAGTTAGCTCGTGGACGGCATCGTTTGTCGATTTTCCGGAACGAAACCCAAATTGAGATTGAGATAAAATACAATTTGCTTCTAGGTAATTTACTAGCCTTTTATTTAAGAGTCTCTCAAGTATTTTAGAAAGAGAGGAAAGAATGGAAATCGGTCTATAATTGTTTATGCAGTCCCTGTTTCCTCCTTTGAAGATAGGGTGAATAATAGATTGTTTGAATGCCGATGGAAAAGTTCCTGTAGCGAAAGCTAGGTTACAGATATAAGTGAGTGGAGGTATAATATAGTGTCTGTATCTCTGAATTAAGGATGCTGATATACCATCACGACCGTCTGCACATCCAGTCTTTAACGACATTATTGTTAATACTATCTCAGAGCAACACGAAAGAAGATGGATTACTATTTACGCTTTCGACCTGGCGTGGCATTTTCCTGCTCTGAATATGTTCAGCAAGTGATTTTCCAACATTTACAAAAAAATTATTTGCCTCGTTAACAGATTTTTGCGGATTATCCCCTGAAACCAACTCCACGGCCGGTTCCTTAGTTTTGTTAGTATAGGTTATTTCTTTTATAGTCTGCCATAGTTTTTTACTGTCACAGCCCGCATTAATTAACTGTGCCTTCTCAAACTCGTTTTGCTTTCTTTAGTAAAAAATTACAATAATTACGATACCTATTATACGTAGTCTTTAAGATCTCGTTTTCAGGTGATTTTTTGAGTTTTAAGTGCAGGTTGTCTCTATTTTTTATGCACTTTATTAGGCCTTTACTTATCCAGGGTTTTAGGGCTATTTTACGTTTAGGTATGGTGACATACTCTGTACAGGAATCCTGGGCTTGCTGTAGAGAGTTTATAAGCTGTGTTACTGCCTCATTTACGTCATTTGCATTTAATATATTTTGTACGTCAATTTTAGGCATTTCTAGATCTAATGCTGTATAGTCAATGCGTTAAATTATTTTGTTTTGAATTTTTTGTATATATATATCTAAGCACAAGATGACACAATAGTGGTCAGTTATAGTAGTATGACATACATGACAGCTTGCAGGAAGTTTAGTTTTTAGAATTATATGATCCAAACATGTTCGGGTGTGGGTTGGTATGGTATGGGCCGGCAGAAGGCCATGTGACGCTAATAGGGTTAAGTAAGGACTAGCTCTGGAATCAGTAGAAGAGGGAGAGATGTCTATATTTATATCGCCAGCTATAACTATATTTTGGTAGGTATTTAAATTTTGTAGAATAGTATTTAATGAGTTTAAGAAATTCGTAATATTTCGTTCACTAGGAGGACGATAGATGGACAACACTGCTGTTTGATTGTTGTTAGTAGTGAAGAGTAGACAGTTGGAGTTTAGTAGTTTCGGCTCAGATATAGCTTCTTTTAGCGATTTTTTGTAGTACACTATAACGCCTTCATTTTGTGTATTGTGTTCCGTACTACTCGATAGCGTGTAGCCGTCGATTAAGGGAATTATTTTATTAGATATAAGCCAACATTCGGTAAGAACAATGATAACCCATTCTACTCTCGCACGAGCTAGAAGGGTACGGAAACTTGGCATATTACTGTTCACACTCCTAATATTTTGCATGAGGAGCTTAAGTGAGGTGTTTTTATTTGTCAACAAGGAATAACAACCGTCTATATCACACGTCGAAGCACTTGCCACCGCCAGGCGGTCTAGGTCAGAGTTTATTTGGTCTGTATTATTTAAATTATCGAATTTTGAGATTGTTTTCTGGAGTAAATACTGCTGCAGTGCATTTAATTATAAAATAGGTATGCATATATAACGATAAAACATGCAAGAATGGTATTGTAATGATGGAGTTAATGGTATGTTTATGAATTTTAGTTGGTAATTCAAATTGGATGGAGAACATAGCTCTTAAATAGTAACAATTGTGTAACATTGTGTGTCTTTCGTGTAAAATGCTGTGTAAAACTATTGTTTTGTGTGTGCAGTGATTTGTAATAAGTTTTTGCGCAGTTTTACCATTTCTGTTCGGCCGTGTGGTGTCCGGCAGAGTAGAATAGCACCAACCCCTTACACTCGTGGGTGTCGTACAAGGCGACTAAAGTTTTCGAAGGAATAGATCAAGCGTCTCCGTAGTCTGGAAAATGGGCAGCAGCATTTTCCATTGTTATATTTAAACATTGCGATCTCCAACCCGCCTGCCAAGCGTGGAGATTATGGCAATAACCTCCCCTTTCGTGGGAGAGGCCCTAAGTCCTGCAGTGGACTGTTACGGGCTGTGATGATGACTATTTCTGTTTATGTAAGTATGTACACACATCGTATATTTATAACAAAAAATATTTTGAAGAGTAGGTAAGAATATCACTACGGCTAACATGCAGTAAAGAATAATGGCTAGTCAGGTGCTGAGTTTTTGAAGGTCTTCTTCTTCATTTATACGTATGGATTGTTGTCTTTCTTCCCTTCTGATGTAGACTTTGCCATAGGAAGTCCAACAGCCATGTATAATATTGCTTTTTACGAGCTGGCGTGCGAGATAGTGGAGCCGTTTGGTTTTCATTGACAGTAGTTCAGCTACGAAGATCGGGCTGGGGGGGCCCGGAATGTTTAAGTTTTGAGTACTCAGCTGGGGCTGTTTAGACTCTCTTATAGATTTATTATATTCGCGAGACTGTTTGATGAAATTGTCTTTACGGATTGTGGTGGTAAAATCGACAATTACTAAGTCTGTTTTATTACGTTAAATGTCACGTATTTCATGATTTACGATCTCAGGAGCCACACTCAGCACGGAACTCAGGTCCTTTACCATTTTTGTAAGTGTCTGTTTATTTTCGTCCTTACACTTAGGAATTTGCTTCAGTTCGATAGACGAAGATCGCGTGGTTTTTTCCAAAAAATCAATCCGGGACTCCAATGTTTTAATTTGTTTAGACTGCGCTTTGTTTTCTTGCTCCAAACGAGTTACTTTATGTATAATTTCGTCGTACTGCTTTGAGAAAAACTCAACGGATTTTTGAATATCCTGATTTTGTTCCTTTATAGAATTTATTGATAGGTTTATCGATTCAAACTGCTTGTTCTGCGAAGCTTTTAAGTCATTAAAGAGTAGTTGAATTTCAGATATCCCCGTCGTGTCGGTGAAGTTTGCCTTTCGTTTCAGTTTTTTTGCGATGTTAATAGCTATTTCCATATCTTCCGATTAATTTCTGGGTGAGTTTAATGTAGGCTCACAACTAAATTGTTGCATATTTTCCAAATTACTTGCAGACGAGAAAGAATTTGGTGGAGTCCGTTGTAAAGACATTATTAGATCGGCGAAAAGTAGGCCTAAATTTGCCGACGGCAACGGTTTCTTAAGCGGACGGAGATGCGTCGGCGCAATCAATATTTGTATGTGTGCTAGAAAGAGGCGTGGCTAAGGGTGAATCCCGTAGTGTGTATGTGTGCGTGCAGCCTGCCAATTTGTCAGGAAAGGTTGACGCCCACTTTTGAGAGATATGTGTCTCTGTCACTTTGCAAAATGTCTCACTCACTCAATGCAGCTGACCTCTTGTAGGTTTCTGAGCTCCCAGTTAACGGTGTGTTTTTCTTATAATTTAATTTTTAATTAAATTTGAGAATTTAAAATGCACATAAAACCCAACCGATGCGTATGGAGGTCCGGAGGGAAGGGGATTAAGAAAAGTGATTAAGAAAAAATCTTATTATATCGATATCGATAATATCACTTATTACAATACATCGAAAGAGAGTGCCGACAGAGTGGACAGCCCTTTTTATTTGCTGCTGACAGAAAATGGAGATTTCATTATTTTTTGTCTCTGACCTGGCACGCATTTTTTGTATGAAAAAGCTGTCACAGCCCTCTCTATAGACTGGCTAATTTTTTTGCTCTGTGGTCATGCCAATGCCAACAACAGCGACGCTGCAGATAATTCATTTCATTTTATTTTTTTATGAAATGGATGGATTTTTATAAATAATTTGGATAACATACAAAATACACTGTGGTGTCCACATAGAACAATTTTTCTCTATGGTGGTGTCACAGGACGTCACAAAACATAAATGGCAACGGGTCGTTCAACAGCTTGACAACCATTATTGCCAGTGTCAAAGTGCAAGGAAAACACACTAAAAAAGTTTGAGCGGTTTAAGAGAGAAAAAAAAAACATTGCATTACCCATCTGTGGCATTGCCTGAAGCCAAGAAATTTAAATAATTTGGATAACATACAGAATACACTGTGGTGTAGATACATCACAGGACGTCACAAAACATAAATGCTAACATTTATATTTTACGACTTTATTATTTATTTTATTTATTTGAAAACTTTATTGCACAAATTACAGCAATTGGCGGACTTTATTAGCGTTTAATATTATAAGAACAAATATATTACAGATTAATCGAATTAATGGAGCATTTGTATGAATACTTTAGAAGGAAGCAGGTCATAAAGGGAAACTGGTTGTAACGGGCAGTTGAAAATCATGTGCTCATCGGTTCCAATATCCGTACCACAATCACAACTGCAGATAAGTTTGTGACAAATTAATATGAATCATAATATGAAACACTAACGTGGCCTTTTTAGACCCCCTGGTTGGGTTTCGCAGTGGATAAACCACATGTGATACACAGTGAGGTAGATTATACAGAAATTCGAAGAGTGTACTCAATTCAGTCTCCTATGTCTGGTCTATTCACACAGTGCTTTTTATTGCCTATCGAAGGCACACGGTCAGCTAATGGACTACCTGATAGAAAGCAATTTTTCATAAATCTTACGAAAAAGGTAGTCGTTTTTCTTGTTTAACGCCGACCAGGACATCATCAAACCTAATGATAGCGGATGCGGGGCCTGTCTTTTCGGGAGGTACTTGTAGACATGCCATTTGAAGATGTATCTAATAGTACGAAGGAAAATCTTCGGGATAATTCCACATTGTAGGGTATTTTGTCTAGTTTCCCTCACGGTTTTACAACTTTCAATATAAAGACAAAGTAAGAAATAATGAAAATTAATAAAATATTATAATAATTTAAGTAATTCTGAATACAGAATACATATGTTCGTCCCATAAGTTGACAAAGTAATTTTGTGATTTCACGGCATTATATTTTACGACGGGCGTGAGAGAAATTACATTTCTGTTAGAAAAAGAATAAGTCCAATCATAATTTCTTTATTATAAGACATTTTTTTAAATGTTATACGGCAGACAAACAGGAAAGCGTGCCACCTGATGGAAAGTGGTCACCGCTGCCTATGGACATCAACACTAGGGAAGTCACCAATGCGTTGCCCGCCTCTGAAGAGACCTCTAACATAAATCTAATATAGAATAGTTAATTCACATTATTGTTTATGTCAGTCTTCATAGTACAAACGAATAGCTTATCTTAATGCTAATAAGTACTTGCTATTTGGCATAAGATTAAAAGTCTTCGTTGGTTTGACCAGGTACTTACTGCGTAAGCTAAACCTTCTGGTATCTGAGAGATACAGCAGAAGGCCCAAGAGGTGATGGATTATCATCACTGAGATGGACATGAGAGCCCACCGCTTACACCGCCAAAATGTCACGATTGGGAGAAATGGAGAGCAGGTACGCAACAGGAACCCTGGCTAAATCGCTCGAAAGATTATAATGTAGAAGCTAGAAGCAGGAACCCACCGCTTACGATAATGCCAGTACCTATGCTGCATTTTGGCATTGTCGTTGGTGACCAATCTAGACCATTGTGTAGGTATGCCCAAGATTGGGTGAATTGAAGCGCTCGAAGCAGGAAACCGGGCCCCTTTAGTCGTCTGGTTTGTCCGCTCGAAAGATGATGATTCAGTAGAAAAGCATTGACGTAGATGATACTCCATAGTATATCACCCATTCCCGTTGGCGCTCGGCTCGGCTCGGATATACCTCGAATCGGATGCGATGCGAAAATGTTCATTTGAATAATACATATATGAACCATGAAATTGCTCCATGGTATGGACATTTGGAACTTCATTATCATTATCATCATCATCATCATCATCTTAGCGTTTATCCGACTTATGGCATTGTCCGCTTTAGAGCCTTGGTGGCCGAGCGGTTAAGGTATCCGACTCGTAAGCGAGAGGTACCGGGTTCGAATCCCGCTGCGGCCATGTACCAATGTTTCTTTTCCGAGTTATGTACATTAGTTGAACACTAACCGATGCTCTTACGGCGAGGGAAAACATCGTGATGAAGCCTGTACATTCAGGCGACTGAATGTGTAACCATGATCCAATCTGTTTAGGCTCCCTTGGTAGCAGGGTCACGGAGGTCAGGTGGCAGTCGCTCTACTGTAATACCTGATCTGCCAAATCCTGGACAGTGGTCAAGGTGGACCCCGGGCCCTCGTGCACGAGTGCATAACCGGGACATTAACGCCAAGATGATCATTATTATTATTATGGCATTGTCCGCTTTCCTACTTTTCTCCTACACTCCGCCCGAAATTCAGCATCCTCACGCCGTAGGCCATTGGCTCTCGCACCCAACGCGGCGATATCAATCCATCGTTCCCTAGGTCGCCCACGGACCCTTTTTTTCTGATACCGTCAGGTTTAAACACCTGTTTTCACGTGGAAAACAGATGAGGCTTACGCAGTACCTACGTGACCGAACCAGCGCAAGCGAGCATCCTCAATCTTATCCACAACCTGAAGGCGTGTCCAGACGCCTGAAAACAATTTTGCTGTGGTTTACCGCCACCGGTCGGTCGTCAGAGCTTCGTTTATTGTTCGCCACTCACGGGTGAGGTTGACATTTGGGTTGCCGTTGTCCCGCAGACACATAGTTGTCATCTTCACCATGAAATTTCATGGTTTTGATCATAATCACTTTTTCGATCACTATTTTGTGTCATATAATCAACACCATGAAAGTCGATAGTGAGGCTTCTAATTATACGGACATCAGCCGACAGCCGAAGCAGCTTTACGAAAGCTCCTTAGCTCTCCATAACTAAGTAGAAGTATTCCAAGTTACTCGTATTGTTGTGGTCTTATCTTACCGTTATTACGCATCTGCCGATGCTTCAATAAATGAGTTTTTAATTACAAATTGAACTCTAATTTCACGGCCGTGCATCAATTTAACGGCGTAAAACTATTCTTCAGAATGACTTATTCATCGAACAGTACGTGTACAATAAACCAAAGATAACTTGTGCAATTTGTGAAGTTTGGTACATGATTGCCACTTATAAAGATGAAATTAACGATAGTCAGTAAGTGGGACTTTTACCGTATTTTATATGACTTAACCTCCAATGACTAAAACTATAGTCTAAAATTATTATTTTAGTAATTGGAGAGTTGCATGGAGGCAATATCCTTTATTTATTTCAGATTCCATTATTAATTTAAGTCCAATAATACAATAAAGGTTGTGATGTCGAGCGCGAGGGCCCAATGTCCGCTTAGACTATGATCCAGGATTTGGCAGTTCAGGTAATGACAGTAGAGCAACTGCCATACCTCTATGACTCTGATATCTGGGGAACCTGACCAGATAAATCATGGTTACACATTCAATCGCCTGAATGTGCAGGTTTCATCACGATGTTTTTCCTCACAGAGAGCATCGGTTTGTGTTGAATTAATATGCTCACCTAACTAGGAACAGTGGCCCCCATTCAATCCCACAGGAGATTGAACACGGTACTTCTCGGTTATAAGTCCGACCGGCTAGCCATTAAACCGATCGATCCTAATGCTAATGAAGAAACTACTGAATATTTAATTAGCGACCGTTGCTTGGTTTTACCAACGTAATTCGTCATGCTGTACCATAGAGGACTGGAGATAACTATTTTTTAAGCTGTGTGTCTAAATCTATAGAATAAATGATAGAGCAAAATATAGGAAAAAGGGTGGGGTTATGGGAGTAAATCGGGGTACGTACGTAGCATCTCGTTGTTACAGAGTATTGTTGTGGGTAGCAATGTGAACAGTCATGCAGGGAGAAGTGTGAGAAGTTTTGTTTTTGGGAGCTGCAACGCCCAAGGCGAAGAAATTGTCCGGATTCTGCTTATTTGACTGTCATGAACACGTTTTTCCTTGATCACCTTCAAGAGTAGAAGCACTATCCAGATTGATTGCTTTCTCACTCGGAGACACCACTGGACTGGGGACCGAGTCCTTGTGATGGACCTGCGCGTAGCCAGAGCCAGATGAGGCACGATCGAGGGTCGATCAAAGCGGCGTTGCACATCATTAAATGCCGCGGCGATCTGCTACGCGACGACCTCACGGCAAATAAGAGATGGTGCTCTTATTTCCACGAGTACTGAACAAGCAGCACGAAGAGATGCAGCCACCTGACCTCCCTTCGAACGAGGACTTGTGCCACCGATCACGCCTGATTAAGTCGAGACGGCCCTTAACCGCATTAAGAATCGGCAAGCTGTCGAGCCCGATGGAGTCCCTACTGAGGCGGAAATCGATGGGCTCTCGTGGGGAGACATCCTTACTTCCTTACATTCTTACATCCACACTTAATAACCGCATCCTCCTCAAGCATAATTACTCTGGTCTAGAAAGCCAAGGGCTCGGTGCGGAAGTCCAGCAACTACCAACAAGCAACTAACAACTCTGAAACTCTTCGAATGCATTGTCGACTCACGGATCCAATTGGCATGTGCACTCTCAGGGTGACAGTCAGTAGGCTAAGAACTCTCATGGAGCACTTGGTTTGCGTGTCTGCGCAAAACGTGGCAATGCCATTGAAGGCAGCACTCTTGCAGCTTATCTGCGATGACACAGACACCAAGTCTATCTCGAATGTGGGCATTTACAACGTGATCTTTCCGTGAACCACCACACATCTACCACAGCATCTTTATTTCCGTGACGGGCAGCTCCTGCTCGTGCCGCTCTAGTAGGGGCCAAGTCTCGCTGCCGTATAGGAAAGCAGATCTAATTATTATTTTATAGACCTGTCCCTTCAGCTTTATCGGCATTTAAGGATCATAAATTACATCTGTCACCTCCCACCTATCTGCTAAATCCTGGATCATGGTGGACCCCAGGCCCTCGCGAGCGGTAACGGGACATTAACGCCAAGAAGACCATTATTTAGCTAACTTTAATTCCCAAATAGTTTGAGCAAATTGTTTGATATCGGTATTCACATCTCATCTTTCTTCCAGTGTTATTGTACAGCGTCACCCAAGGTGTGCACTCTATCAGAATATGCCACTGCCCTCCAGTAATAGGACCCGTCTGTGCCGGAAGTAAAACCTACGTTAACGCTTGTGAAGTGAGGTGTGCCAACCAATTACTTCAGGAGGCTGGAAATGACCCCCTTGAAATACAATGCTACGACACTTGCGATAGGTGAGTACCTAGTATATTTTTACTTACTATTCTGATAGCTCAAGATGCGTACAAGTATAAGTGCATTACCACTTCAAGAAAATTTACCTTTTCCGCTACAGCATAATTCACGGCATTTGGTGCATCATCATCATCATCACAGCCCGTAACAGTCCACTGCAGGACTTAGGGCCTCTCCCACAAAAGGGGAGGTTATTGCCATAATCTCCACGCTTGGCAGGCGGGTTGGAGATCGCAGTGTTTAAATATAATAATGGAAAATGCTGCTGCCCATTTTCCAGACTACGGAGACTCTTGATCTTTTGCCTCGAAAACATTAGTCGCCTTGTACGACACCCATGAATGTAAGGGGTTGGTGCTATTCTACTCTGCCGGACACCACACGGCCATTTGGTGCATCGTTAGCTAAAATTAGTTGGCTAAAAGAAGGGAGAATTAACTGTCCCATATGCCCAAAGGGCTTGTCCTTTACCACCATGATATTTTTTATATACAAAAAAATATTTAATTCATATTTGCTATAAAAACCGTTTAACTGCACAGTAGCGCAAAGGAATATGATTCTTAAGGTGGTCATGCACTTATGCTCTTGCACTGTACCTTATTTTGACGTTAATCAGTTTATAAAGTGTAGTAGGTAAGTTAATTGTTAGTAAGTATTGTAATAAATTCTATCGCAATTCGTCACAGCCTGAGACGTTTTCATAATCTCACAACACAAACTTGCTTTCACCGAATTGTTTGTGTTTCTTCGAAAATAATACGTTTTGCATATGGTGAATTTTGTTGTATTCAAATTATTCTGTACCCAAAACAGTTTACTAACCAACGGATTTTACAATCTAACATTAAAAACTACCTTACACATTTAAAATATTATTCAAAGACAATTTTATTAATTAAGTAGTTTTACTGTATATACATTTACAACATAGACATATTGTGTTTTATATAAACACAATAATTAATGAAAATTAAGTGACTCAACGCATGAGAAATCCAAAAACGTAAATTTAATTTAAAAGAAATAAAAACCTAAATTTTTACTATAAGAACTTACTACTATTAAAACAGTTCAGTTGAAAGTTAATTGTAAAGGTGCGTTGAGATTAAATTGTTTTGTACGATTTCTGAAATTCGACGACCTGATGAATCCTGATGCATCCTAAAACGGTGTGGCGCAAAACAAAGTGTTTGTGTTCTTTGTGAATAGATTATTACGTATTAAACACAGTAAGTAAATTGTTGATATACAGTTCTATTCATAGTGTAGTAGACACGTAGTGTACCTATACTCAGCTGCGGGAGAGGTAACCCATTAAGTAACCCAAGATTAGATTTTCTATGGTCACAATCGAAGGGCTTTTACCTTTCTCTGCAGATGACTATACAATCATTCATGATTATATAAAGATACGGTTACGCTAACAATGTGAATTTGGAACTGTACTACGTCTTAGTTCAGTAATTTATGGTAAGTACTTTGTTATTATTGGTAGGTAGGTGACGACCAAATATTGAGGAGGAAGGCCGACAGTGGACTAATTATTACACGCTGTTCGGAATTTCGGCATTTACATTTGTAAATCCCTAGGCAGTAAAAAAAATAAAAAATAGTTACTAATAAAATATTGTGTGCGCGTGTGGAAATCAATCAAGCATTGGTTACTAGTAATAAGCCAATTCTCCGCACATACTCCACACAAATTCGTCCAAATCAATGTGATTCGGACTCACTTGCTGAGGGTTCCGTACTTGTTAATCGCGCAGCGTACTTATGTGGTCCATGGTATTAAAGCTATTTCGCAGCCCGATCAGCTGCCTTATTTGCTTATTCCACTCGTTTTCTCGAATTGATTCCGAGCGCTCGTTTCCGCAAGGCGAGTCAACCGTATCTCCGTAATGTTTCAATCACGAGTTAGCCATGTCAGTCATATACATTTGGTTCACTCATTTGTGTGTATGAGTCATAAAGGTAGAAGTGTGAGTACGTCACTAGCGATCGGGAAAATTGTCTATACATGATACAAAAAATGCAGTCCGCGATCGATTCAGGAATACGACGATTTAGCTAAATAAGCCCCCTGTTCGGGAGGTTGAAAGTCATCAAACCTGCAAGCGTGACAATTCTTGATTACTCTCAAAAAACTGTTTTATCTTCCTACACTTGGTTAAGCAGTGATATTTGTCTAAGGTTCTTCAACAGAGTCTTACCACCAAAGACTTTTATATACTAGCTTATCACCCTTCTTGAAGAACAATATCACTATAGTTCACTTCCCACGTCTTTCTCTCAAGGATGATGGAATTAAACAGCTTCTAAAAGATCTTAAGCACGGGTCTGCTACCAGCTTTCCACCGAGACGTAATTCCTTCATCACCCGGCAACTTTTTATTTTTGAGCTGTTTGAGAACCATACTAATCTCGTTCATACTGATGATCTCTCGATGATATCTTCGGTAAAATGACGAATTAACTTTTATTCACTTAAACTATTAAAAATATCTTGATAAAAGATAATATGAAACAATATGTCGGGCGCGGTCCGACTCTGCCTGGCATTGTTCGGCGCTGCCCGGCTCTGTCTGGTATTGTCGGGCACGGTCCGGCCGTGGTCGGCGTGGGGTGGGTGTGCTTCGGCCGTAGGGCGGCAAACGTGTCACTGTATGTTTCCTTCCTACTTTCCTACCCCCCCTTCTTTCAATAAAGAAATTTTGAGTTTCGAATATTGAATAGAGAGAGACACCTTTATAGCGCCCTTGTGTTCAAGAGGTTCGTATCATCACACAGTTAGAGGCTTGCAATATTACATTTTTATTTATTTTATTTACATCAGCCTGAATCATCCCACTGCTGGGCATAGGCCTCCCCCCTATTTTTGCCAGTCCCTGTCGAATGCCGACAATTCGTCTCTCCATCGTTACATTAGTTATTACATTAGTTACATGAAACCTTAGAAAATTACTTCGTCGTTGTATCACGTTTTGGAGTAATGTACACGGTTTATTGGATTTTAATTTCTAAAATCTAACAAGTTCCACTTAAAAATGTCGTATTTTATAATCAATTTAGTGATATTACGTAAGTTAACTATTATCACACAGGTTGGAAACAATAAGTGTTCTCTCTCAGAACATGAACAGTTTTATTAATAGAGTGAGGGCCACGACACTTTGCGCCCGGCTGAAAGTGGAACTAAATTTGACTGACAATGTCAGGTTCAGTCACAGTACACAAATCGATAGGCGCCATCATCTGTCAGCAAACTCTTGACAAAAAGTGTTCTTGACATATACGTATCTGTTAAGAAAAAGTTCAGAATATGTTACTGGGCGTCTAAAAAGACCACATTCGCGTTACATATTATGATCCAAATCAAAGTGCCACCAACTTATCTGATCCGGTGGCGTATACTGCAACTAAGTGACGCCATTTTGAATTATCATGTCAATGTCAACAACAGCGACGCTGCAGATAGTTTGTGGCAAATTAATATGATTCATATGAATTTAAAACCTAGAAACCTAATACAATCGTAGTACCTAGTGGTGCTATTCTTTCTGGCCTAGCTAGGTATATACTTATAATAATATTTGTAGTTTGCTACCTAACCACGGGACTTTCAAGTTGAAATGCAGTATAATTGCACCTTTGTGGCAGAAATAATGTAGTGTTCTTTTTCCTATGCTGGGCCTAAATCCCTAGCTAAAATAAATCTAATTGTAGGAAATTTTATTCTAGTTTTCAAGGCCGGTTATAATAGAATTTAGAACATAAGTATAGAAATACCGGTAATCAAATTATCAAAAGGCCTTAACGTGTCAATTAGCTTTATCCAAATTAGCCGAAGGGTTGATGAATGGTTATGATATAATCACAACGTTTGGTAGGCAAGTTTTTAATGGTATGAAATGATAAACATTGACTAAAGGTTCAGGGTTTCAGGGTTTACCGTTTTGATTACATTCCAGTGACGTTAGATGGTTACGTTGGTTACGTATATCAGCAGAAGGTAGACGAAGTAATTTGCTACTGCATGCCATTCTCGAAGCCGGTGTGTTATGAGCAAAAAACGTACTTGAATCAGTGTGAAGCTAACTGCGAGAACATGAGGCGTAAGAAAAATGGGCAGCAGAGACTCCAGTTCACATGCAAGGGCCATTGTCATGCGTAATACTTACTTTCTAACTACATACTTATATCACGAGGTATACTTCTACCAAAGGTTTGGGTGGTGAGAGCTACCATCATTTCAGAGGCTCAAACCTCACCTGCTTTGTCACCTTGGCTGATCGAACGAGGCTCTGACGAATCAGGGTCTCTCTAAAGGGTTCTGCGGGTCGCATTCTAGTTCGTATAAATATGCCAAAGTCTAAAGATAAATGTAGTGGTATGCGTGTAATGTTTGTTTGGCTACGTGCTGCCTAAGCCCGAGGGATACGAGGAAAATAGATGCCTAAACATGCAACAGGAACGAGGTCCAACGAGAGGCCCAAGGAGCGATGGATTAACAGCACTGAGTCGGACACGAGAGCTAATGGATTAGGTCACGAGGACGCCCAAAACTGGGAGAAGAAAGAACCGGAAAGCGGACCCTGGCAGGGATTGTCCGCTCGAATTATAATTATGGTGATGATCTATGCTTCACGACTAAGTACCTACAGCGTCGAATATTAAATTTATAATCATTATGTAGTAGTATGTCAGTAAATGCTCCAGATGTAACTTGATTGTAGTTTATCACAGGACAGGGGTAAATTTTTTGTTTCTGTCGGTGGGATGTCAGATAAACCTCCATCCAGCTGCAATGGATTGTAACCCAATAAGACATTACAATAATAATTTCCGATTTTAATGTTATCTTCAGTGATTAATGATGATCTATCTCCTTTTCCGTATTCATTCACATTTCATTTATTTTTTTTAGCTGCATGGTAGGTGTTTCTATAGATTACATGAGCTGGTAGTCCTAGGTATCCATAGGTGTGCTTAAAAACTGCAAATCGATCTATAGGATAGCCGTTTGGCACACTAGATGTCTAAACAAACATTTTGATAATTCGATTTGATTTTGATTTCTATCATACGTTTCCCTCAGGAAATGATGATATCACAACTTTTTCCAATTAAAAAAATTACGATGACAGCGATGACGTCATCACTCCTCTCCTAAGGGAAATATTTTTAGATGAGGATCGTTTACAAGGAAATCCCGTTTTACTACACTGGAACTCACTCTGTTTTTTGTATCATTTTCGCATTATGCATTTAGGTTAGCGGAGCGATGCAAAAGTGCAAAAAAATAGGTTTATTTTAATAATCATCATCACAACCCGTAACAGTCCACTGCAGGGCTTAGGGCCTCTTCCACGAAAGGGGAGGCTATTGCCATAATCTTCACGCTTGGCAGGCGGGTTGGAGATCGCAGTGTTTAAATATAACATTGGAAAATGCTGCTGCCTGTTTACTCTTGATCTTTTGCCTCGAAAACATTAGTCGCCTTGTACGACACCCATGAGTGTGAGGGGTTGGTGCTATTCTACTATGCCGGACACCACACAGACACTTTTTTTTTAAATATTACTAGACGTTATTTAAAAAATCTATTCAGCGAAACTTTTAGTTTATTTCGTTGAGCTATCCTTAGTATTTTTTTAAATTGAAATTATTGCAAGAAATGCACGAGATGAATACTTAAGATGATCGTATTATCATCATAATTATATCGTACCGTATCAAAATGTTTGTTTGAACATGCAGTGTGGCAAACCGCTAGTTTGTATATTGGTTAGCAGTTTTTCGCGAAAATTTTGCTCACACGCCGACCACTTTGGGAGAAACCCTAAACGCTCTACCTGCATCTGATTTTTAATGGCCTAGAAATAAATAAAATAGCAAGGAATTTGTGTTTTATGTAGTTTATTTGTGTTTTAGTTTTTTATTTTATTATTGTACTGTTCCTATTGACGGTGCTACTATTGTACGTAGGTATTTATAATGGTTTTTTTATTGTCAGTCGAACTATTGTACCTCCACAATTTTGTTTTTTTATTATTATTTTTACTAAAATGGGTGTAAAATACCTGAAATAAATGACTATTTATTTATTACTAAGGACTCACTTCATAAGGCCTTCAAATTTCTATGCAGATATTTTTGCAAAATCAAAATGCAGAATGTCTACATAACCGGATATGATTGTTTTGGAAACCTGATATTATTAGAAAAAATCATCATCTAGATAAATTATATGAATGAATGACCTTAGATTGACAAAATAACTAAATTAAATATTGCTAGCTGTGTCTCAAGGCGAAGGTTTTTGACCAATGTGTGTTGCCAGTGATGACCTTCGGAACTGAAACGTGGCCGCTCACTGTGGGTCTTATAAAAAAGCTCACTGTTACCCAAAGGGCAATGGAAAGGGCTATGCTCGGAGTCTCGTTGCGCGATCGAATCAGAAATGAGGAGATCCAAAAGCGAACCTAGGTCACCGACATAGCTCGAAGAACGGATCGCTGATGGGGCAGTAAAGTTCTCGAGTGGCGACCACGTACCGGTAGACGCAGCGTGGGTAGGGCCTCCCACAAGGTGAACCGATGACCGCGTAAAGATCGCAGGTACCACCTGGATGCGGAAAGTACAGGACCGGCCTTTGTGGAGATCTCTGGGGGAGGCCTATGCCCAGCAGTGGGCGTTTTCTGGCTGATATAATGATGATGATGATGATTGCTAGCTGACTTCTTACGATATGAACTTTAGGTGTTTAACTACTTACAGCCTAGGTCTATCTTTAGGTATTACTTAAGCAATTGTACAAGACTATTGTTTTCAATTTCTGATAAAACACCTAAATAAATAGATAGTGAAATAAGCCTGTATCCCATATAATTAAAATAACTACCTGCAAGCATCTTTTAGTGCCTTCGTAAATGTTTGTACCTACAGTACTATGAAAAAGATTAAAAATTTAAATGGAACTAAAATATTTTCTGTTTAGTTTTGCCATGTTATACGTGATTTTGACAAGTTTGCATAGATAGTGGCGCCCTCAATTTTTGTCTATTATTTTTAGTAGCACTGTACCTACTATCTATGCTATTTGCTGTTGGTGTCACTACTAAAAAAAAAAAAAAATACAAAAAATTCAATTCAATATCTATATTTCCAAATCAAGTGACATAAAATAAAATAAATATAGAAATATTATTTTTAGATAAAATTTGATAATTTTATCTAAAAATAATATTAAAAGCACTTCAATAGGTAATATAATATTTTAGTTATATGTATAATGCCGTACAGGCTTGTGGATTGCATGTCACTACAATACTGTCGTCTGTCACATAACAAACATTAAATAGGTAATTTTTTCGTTTTAAAATGGCAACACCCCCAGTATCTCCTCGCCATGGTGCCATGGTGCAGTCAGTGAGGGGTGAGATTTATTAATTAATTTATTGGAGTACCAAAAGCTATATAAAACATAATAAATATTATCTTAGAACCAATAAGCCAATAGCCAATAATAAATCCTCACTAGTAACAAATTGGGGGTTTTCGGGTTTTTTGGAGGAGATTGGACGAGATTTTCCTGCAATATCCAAACGCGAATTCGCTTCAAAAAATGAAGCAAGCAAACGATACAATTATTTTCCGGACCATCACTAACACATTAATACAAAAAGCTTATAAGTATACCTAAATAAATCCAAATTAAAAAAAACTATCCTGAAGTCTAACCAAGTTCCCGAAATCAATTATAAAAAGCACTGTTTTTTCTTAATTTTAGATTATTATTTCGTTGCTATGGTTATTAGGTAGGTTTTTCTTGGTTCATTCTTAGGCCAACTCCTCTTTGCTTTTCCAGGGCTTCCGCCAGATCCTTTACGGTCTGTTTGCACTGTCCAAGCAATCCGAGATCGTCAGCATACCCAATGATTTGGTGACTACCGTTCAATTCTACTCCACACTCAAATAATTGGACGTTTCTAATTTATGACAGTGCATCACCTTGCTTAAGACCTGTAGCAACCTCAAAGGTATCCGACAGTTCTCCTCCAACCCTAACTTTTATCTCACTTATGCTCATGGCCACTTCTACCCTCTTCACGAGTAGAAGAAGAGGTGCAGGACAAGATAAGAATTCGAGGCGAGTACCCCTAGCCGTAGGCATCTATACAGGCGTCGATATATTAAACATCTAGGTGGCACCATAACTGAGACCAATCAGCGTGAAGACGAAAATACGCTTGGTGTTGTGCAGCACTCCATAAGATATTGGTGTCCAAACCGATAAGCAGAAAAACTAAGATTCGAATATATAAAACAGTTATTACACCAATCTTGATGTATGTATGTGAGGCTTAGACACTGACACTAAAGGAGGAGACCAAGTTATTGGTAGCTGAACTTAAGATATTGCGGAAGTTCTGGGGCCAACAAAGGGAGAAAGAACTATAGGGTTCGGAAATACGCTGTCCAGGTGGGTATAGTCTGGGAGAGCTCAAGGCCCCAAGCCTGCGTTGGCTTGGCCACGTGGAGAGTATGGGGGAGGATCGCGCCGTAAGGAGAGCATATGTGGGTCGACCGAGCGGACGTCAACCGGTCGGGCGACCCATATATTGCTGGATGGCTTAAGTAATAAAAGACTAGCACGCACTAGGCATCCTCGATTGGCAGGAGATGTTGCGGGATATTAAGAGGTGGCGATCTCTGGTGACATAAACCAAAATCCACTTTTGGGCGTTAAGCCATCGCAGTAAGTATTGTTATTAAATGATTATTCTCCAATTTATAGACAAATGAAAAAAATACATTACGGTTTTTACAGTATGCTTCACAGTTTACCCAATATACTCGTACTTACCATTAAATATTTACGGTCACTTCTCTAGATAATATGATACTTTATACTGAACTGATATTGTTTAAAAAAAAATCATTTTACAGTAAAATGCACCGCTCATCCTAAAACCATGTGGCGTAAAACTAAGTGTTTGTTTTCTGTGTGATAATGGCGGACTAAAAACTGTATGTAAGTGACTCAAGTTTTAATTTCCTTTTCATAGTATAGTAGATGCTCCGTGCTATGTGTGTACTCAGTTAGCAAGTAACAACCATAGAAAACATAATACTGTTTTATGGTAACATCTGACGGGCGTTTAGCTTTCTCGGCAGATGACTGTTGGTACTGTACAATTATTTAAGACCATACAGTTATGCTGACGATGAGAAATTAACACACTTACGTGTTAGTACAATATGGTACTAGGTGACGAACAAATATGTGGAGAAGGCAGACCGACAGTGGATTAGTTGTTACTGGCTGTTGATGCTGATGAGAAACTTCGGGATTTGTATTCGTAAACTTATGTATGTAAAATACCAGAAGGCCCAATTATACATCACCGCTTAAAAACCGCGTACACGTCGCGTCCGACTAGTCATCGCGTAGCGCCCGAACAGGAAACGCGACACGACGACTGTGCGGCCACGATGCGAGCGCTGTAAGTTTACAAATAATGAATAAAGGATTTTGTCATTAGTATAGAAACCAAAATTGCATAAACATTTGGGACAAATTGTGCAGAAATCGCCAAAGTATGTGTGGTTCAATAAAAAATGATGTGTACGTGAAGAAATCAATCAAGCGTTGCATACTGCAGTAATTTTACCAATTCTCCGCACATACTCAAAATGAATTCGTCCAAATCAATGTGATTCGGACTCACTTGCTGAGGGTTCCGTTCATCGTATGATTTATTGTCGCACGCATGGTAACAAAGCTTTTTCGGAACATGGCTTGTTCGAAAGGCTGGAATTCATCAAACCTGCGTGCAAGACGATTCGTAATTGTAATGACTCTCGAAAACAGCTTATACATATGGCTCAGCAGTTATATTGTTCTAAAGTTCTTCAAGAAAGTCTTGTCATCCTCCTTGATAAACAATATCACTATACTTCTGTGCCATGTTTCCGGTGTTCTTTGTTCGAGGATGACGTAGTTGTACAGCGTCTGAAGGATCTTAAGCATGGGTCTGCCACCTGCTTTTAGACGCTTAGACGTAATCCCATGGTCAAACAGTACCTTGTTGTTTTTGAGCAGTTTGAGACCCATACTAACTTCGTTCAGACTGGTGTCCGGAATATCTTCGGTATAATGACGGTTTAACTTTTGTTTACTTAGACCACGAATCACTTGACTCATTCGTCTGAGTCACAGGAGAGGACCTTTGCTACGCCCTAATGTGGAAGGGGTTCGTAATGATTTTTTCCAATTAATGGCACATAGCTGACTTTATTAACTTTATTAACGTAATAAAGATTTTATTAATGAAAGACTTGCAATATTAAATTAGTTACATAAACCGTAGAAAATTACTTTGTATTTGTATTCACGTTTTGGAGTCATGCACGCGGTTTTTTGAGTTTTAATTTCATTTCAAACAAGACCCAGCTAAATTAATCATGACGTATTATATGAATATAGTGATATTATGTAAGTAAAATGTGAAAAATGGGCAGGGCTAAAGACGCTTCGCCACCTTGAACGTTAGCTCCCTGACTGGCCGTTCTCGAGATCTGGCCAACCTACAATACAGGCGCTGCATTCAGGCATTCCGCGGGAATCGAGATCGGACAGATATACAAATTTGTGTACACCGGAACAGCAGAACGGAGAAATGGGGTTGGTATTGTGGTATGCAACGAATTCCGGAGTGGCATCTTGGAGGTGAACAGAGTGAGCGATCGGCTCATGCTGATCAAGGCACTGATAGAAGGATCAACATATAACCTCATCAGCAATTATGCTCCTCAGTCCAGTTGCGCCGACACCGAAAAGATTTCTTTCTGGAATAGCTTCGAGGACACCCTGCGACGCATACCATCCTCCGAAACGATTGTGGTTGTTGCGGACCTGAACAGCCACGTGAGCCAGAGGAGCGAGGAGTTTTGTTGGGTGCACGGGAGATTTGGTTTGGCCAGCGAAACAGTGAGGGAGTGCAATTTGCAAAAGTCCATCCTCAAACTCGGGCAAATAGTGCAAGGTAGAAATCGCCGAAGAATTGACAAGGACACGCGATGGTGGAATAGTGAGGTACATAAAGCAGTTAGTGACAGAACGGCATGTTTTAAGAAATGGCAGCACAGTAACTCAACTGTGGATAAGGAGGTGTACTTGTGGGGCAAAGTGGCGAGCTAAAACGATGGTAGAGAAGGCGCGGTCGGCTCAACTGGTCCCGCTCTACGACGCGTTGGATACTGTGGAAGGGCAGAAGCTCGTCTATTAGCTGGCAAACCGCTGAGTCGAGCCAGTCTAGATGTGACAAACTATGTTGTTCACAAGTACAAACTCTATTAAAGACCGTTGGTGCTGTCATTTCAAGGAACTGTCTAACGAGGTCAAAAACCACGTGCCACCACCACAGCTTCCTGAAAACCTTAGCTCGATAAGCTCGATTAACCATGACGAGGTGGACAGGTCTTTAGCCCGTATGTAGAACGGAAAAGCTATTGACCATGACGGAATAACCATAGAAACTTGGAAAACAATGGGGACCCCAGGCCAACTCTTTCTCACTGAACCATTTAACAGGATCATAGCTAAGGAGCTTATACCTGACGCGTGGCGCGTAAATATTATTACGCCAATCTATAAAGAAAAGGTCAGTGTGCAGGAGTGCGACAACTATCAAGGTATCAAACTTATGAGCCACACAATGAAGCTATTCAAACAACCAGAGACTTCGCTAAGAATGCTCCTTGTCGGAATGCCAATACGACTTATCATCCCGAGTATCTGACGACATTGTGAGCGAGCTTAGGCAGGATCTCGAGCCGAGGGTAAACATGTGGAAGGATGTGCTAAAAACTGTGGTTTAAAGCTGAGTGGCGCCAAAACGGAGTATATAGCCAGCTGCAGCGCGGATCCTGAAACCATTCGTATAGGTAACGAAGCTGTCAATAGAACAGATAAATTCAAATACGTCGGATCCGTGATGCACGAGTCCGGCGATATCAGCCCCGATGTCAAATCCCGAATCTCTGCAGCTGGAATGGCTGGAACTCACGGTAGTCATCTGTGACCCTAAAATTCCTGTCATGCTCATAGGGCTTGTATACAATAGTAAGTATAATTAGACTTGTTCTATAGCTGCGAGACATGGCCAGCGCTGACGAAACACGTTCGCATACTCCACGCCAATGAAACGAAAATGTTGCTGTGGTTGTGCGGAGTTACGCGACTCGATCGAGTACGTAACGAGTGCATCCGTGGCAGCCTTGGCGTGAGGGATATCGCAGATAAGATCGAGGAGGCTAGCCTGCGCTGGTTTGGTCACTAGTTGCGTAAGCCCCAGAGATGCATGGGAAATGGGTGTCTGAACAGTATCAGGAAAGAGGCCCCGTGGGCGACCCAAGAAGCGATGAATTGATACCGCTCAGTCGGATGCGAGAGCCAACGGCTTACGACGTGAGGATGCGAAGACCGAGCGAAGTGGAGAAGTATGAGTAGAAAAGCTGACCCTGGCAGAAGCTGGCAGAGGCCCGGATAAGCGCTAGGACGATGATGATGACTATCGTAGAACAATGTTACAATCGGTTATAAAAGTTTGACGTCTGTCCACGAGCAGGGGTTGTACCGCCAGTCTCCAATTGAACGCGGCGAACTGTGGAATGACGTCACAGAATTAGTACCGCCGAACTCAGAATCAAAATGTACAAAATGTATGAGGAGCTGGGGAGTATAGTAAAGATCCGTTTCGCACTTTGATATTGTAACATCGTACTTTTAAATTGAATAAAATGCTAGATGAATGTACTTCATAATAGAATATTTTCATATTTTGTTGTTTTAAGTGCATCCTGAGTATTCTGCAATGTTAAAGTTATTTATAAAACGAGATCAAATAAAAACTAAAAAGGTACAAAATTATGTTAGTTGAACGGAACATAAAATGTAGTCCCATGAAGTTACGAGTATAACTAATTTCGAATACTAAGTAGGATAGGCTCTATTAGAGCAGAGTCTATTCGAATTGGATGTTGTGACGTAATTTCACAGGATGGGATAAAGATGGCGGCGTACCTACTATCGGAGATCGGCGGTACCACCCCAGTGGCCGACCTAGGTCAACGTATCTACGCCATCTGGCGCTGAACGTCACATAAGGGGCGTTCGTGCATAGCGCTGTACATCAGTATAGGTGCGTTAAGTCGCCACTGATTCAATTAGTTCTTTAGCACTTATGTACAGGAATATCGGTAATCATCATTTATAGACAGCCCGTTACATGTAATTTACATGTACTTATATTAGAGGTCTCCTTAGAGGCGGGAAACGCATTGGTAGCACCCCTGGTGATGCTGATGTCCATAGGCGGCGGTGACCACTTTCCATCATGTGGCCCGCATGCCTGTTTGTCTGCCGGATAACATAAAAAAAAAAAAAAAAAAAAAATTTAGCCTTTTAAAAATTAGTCAAAGGGTTGGTGGAGGATTTTGCCATAATCTCCACATTTGGTTTTCATGATGTTATTAAAGTGTAATTGATTCTTAAGTACCTAAGCAAATAATAAACTTTGACGTAAAGTTTCAGGGTGTCAGGATTAAATGTTTTGATTTCATTCCAGTGACAATAGATGGTTACATGATGACATTAGCGGTACATGACAAGGTTTGCTACTGCCCGCCAGTGAGGAGGCCGGTGTGTTATGGTGTCCAAAATTTCTGGAACATGTGTGAAGTTAACTGCGAGAATATGAAGCGAGAGGACGCTGGGCAGAAGAGACTCACCTTCACTTGCCTGGGCCATTGTTCCTCGTAATATTTACTTTCTAACTACTTTTATCATGAGGTACCTCTAACAAAATTTGGGGGGGAACACAATTTGAAAGTCCCACGCCAATTTCGTTGTCCCTCTGCTCCTAGACGACTGAGCTCTGACGAATCGACTTACCTCAAGCGGGAGTGAAAAATGTGAGGAGTTTTGCGTAATCATGGTCGTTTTGGTTTTTGAAGCCGTAGCACGACCATGGCCATAATGACCACTGGCCATCTTGAATACGTTTTTACCAAAAGGGTACCGATCACCTGATCAACAGTGGGAAGAATGGGAGGGGCGCCACCCAGATAGATAACTCTCTCACTCGGCTAGACTATATTTACAAAGTCATACCCGGAGAAAATATCACTTGGAGTTTAATGGTACCCCGAGGTACCGGGTTCCAACCCGAGTGCCGCCATGTATCAATGACTCTTTTCTGACATTAGTTGAATACTCACTGATACTCTTACGGTAAGGGAAAACACTGCGAAGAAACCTACTCATTCTGAAAGTGTAACCATGATCCATTGCCGTGTGGTGTCCGGCAGAGTAGAATAGCACCAACCCTTTACTCCTGGGTGTCACTTAAAATGTTCACTTTACCAGTTTTTTTTTAGTGATGACTGATAATCCATCTCACTCTTCATAATCATTCATGCGAATGATGAAATGTTTTCATTAATTTTTCAGGTGTACAAATGGACCCAAAAAAAAATTAGTATTTCTTATTCCTAAGGTTGGTGTCTCCCTGAATTACGTCGACTGGTACAGTGATTGATACGGGATAGCAACTTGGCACACATACACTGGATCATTTTGACTTGACGTTCTTAAAAAAGTATATTTACCCTAGGAGCGGAGTGATGACGTCTTAAATTTTTCTTATAAAAATAACAATGACGTCGGTGACGTCATCACTCCTCTCCTAAGGGAAATATTTTTATGTCCTCACTGTTAACAACGAAAACCGTTTTACACCTACAGACCAACGTGGAATGCGTTGCACATTATAAAAACCTATTCAGCGAAACTCTACGTTTAGTTTGTCAAATAACCTCTGTATAGATTCACTTCATAGAGCCTACAAATAATGTAGATGTTTTTGCAAAATTAAACTATGTATATTTCTATGTATTTATAATAGGCATTAGACAAATTATATAGTTAGAAAAAATATCTTCTAGATGAAATATATGAATGAATGATCTTAGGCTGACAAAATATTTAAATTAAATATAGCTGATTTCTCACTGCTCCCATAGACGAAAATCTGTCCTCCACGACGCGCACGTTATAATTGAGTAGTTAACCACGATGTGCACTGCATTTAAGAACTTCTGACTGTATCAGTATTGTTTAAGCAACTGTTAACTGTAGTGTGTCAATTTGTGCTAAGGTAAATAAAAAGTAAAAACAGATCTAGTATCCCATATAATTTAAATAACTACCTGCGAGTACCTGCGGCTTCGCTGATATCAATGTTTGTAATTACAGTGCTACAAGAAAGATAAGAAATTAAATAAAACGGAACTACAATATTTCAATACAAAATATTGTTCAGTGTTGTTAAGTTACACGTGATTTTGGCAAGTTGGCATAGATAGTGGCGCCCAAATTTTTGTCTAGGTACTCTTTTTTGTAGCACTGCACTATCTTATGTTATTTAATATAGTAAAATAAACTAAAATGAATACAGACATATTACGTTTTTCGATGAAATATCACCTTAATTTACTTTATTAGGTAATGTAGGTTTATAGTTTCATCTGGACACAATTTCGATGGGACACATTTTCAAATGGACACAATAAAAACGAAGAACAGACGTCTATTCAGGAAATCCTTGATGCAGGTGCAAAAGCCAGCAGCAACACCTAGTGATGGAAGCATGCTTAGAAGACCTATTTGCCAAACCCTGTCAAAGACCTTGGAGATATCAAAAGACACAGCAAGGGCCTCGCTGTGCTTCTCAATGCCCTCGCTCCAACAAGAAGGTCCAAACTCGACCGACCACGGCGGAATGCGTACGGATGGTCCCTGAAGAGCTGGTTATGTTCAAATGGCTTACCTTGAATAACGATTGAGTATGGCTTTCATTCCATACCTACCACTTAATTGATCCCTGAATCAATAGTAAAGTACCCTAAGTCTAGCCTACGTATTCCCTAAGCTTACTAATAATGTAGCTTATTATAAGCAGGTTAAATAATGTTTAAAATCGGATGAGTACTTTTTAAGTTTATCCATTACAAACAAACAATACGACAAACAATCTAATAATATATTAGTATAGATAGTTCAACTCAGTTGTGCGCGCGGCGCTATGTGTGCGTGCGCTTGCAAATATACAGCTTTCATTTATGTGGTAGTGACGCGGCAGTCTTCGTCCGAGCAAGGTTTACCCACACACGCGAGGTACAAGGTTTACCCACACATAGGGCCGCGCGCACAACTGAGTTGAAATATCTGTATAGATTTACGGGTACGTCTCAAGACATGGTAGTTTATATTAGATTTTACCAAACTTACTTAACATCGTGATGTAGACTTTAAAGCAGCATTCTACAGTGAAATGCACCGTGTGGCCTAAAACGAAGTGTTTATTTTGTTGTGTGATTATGGCGGACAAATTGTAAGTAATTCTTGTTTTAATACTTTTACTTGTAACGCGACAATATCACTCTGTCCCTGCTTGATATTTAATATTCATAAAAAAAATGAGTACCTATTTTATTTCTGAGAACTGGCGCCATAGTTACTTTGTTCAATTTGAAAATAGCTATCCAACGTAGTATTAAATCTAGATATTAGAATGGGTATCGGCATCAATATAAATCCTGGCATCATTCTTTATTATCTTTGATTTATAAAGCTATTTTTATTTACATTAATTCTATATCTACGTATCACACTTTATAAATTTTAAAAATATTCCATATACACCTAATGCCATCTTGTAACCAATTTCGGAACTAATATATAATTGGTGTGTCGGTACAATTTTGATATTGTTTTTTGGATGGTAGTTTTTGGTCTCTAGCAAATTTGTATCTAGAACACTCGTAGCTATTCAATCGCACTTTTCATCTACAAATTTTCATTTTCATTCGACTTTTTGTTGTTAATCCCTCACAGTACTTCAACAATGGTAATCTTCAGATTATTCAGATATTTTATCATTACTCGAGCTATGTCGTGGTATGAGGTAACGGAAAACTATTGTCATTGTATGAAAAGTATGTTATTTTAAAGAACTAAAGCATGTAAAAAAATAATCACCTTGAAGTTAATGTGCAATCAGGTAATTACAGTGGAGCGACCATCTGACCTCCATGACCCTGTTGACAGGGAAACCTGACCAGATTGGTTCATGATTACACATTCAGTTGCCTGAATGTGCAGGTTTTATCACGATGTTTTCCCTCACCGTAAGAGCATTACATCGGCTAGTGCTCAACTAATGTACATAACTCAGAAAATTAAGTCATTGGTACAGGGCCGCAGTGGGATTTTTACCCGGGACCGCGCTTAAGAGTGGGAAGGTCCACTGTCAATTATTCATCACTAGGCCACCGACACCACAAATTCAAGCATGTGATATGCAAATAAAGGTTTAATATAACACTTGATAATCATAAAACTTCAAAGTGTCGTATGGATGCCGTTCAGCATAACTCTCGCTAGCGGCAAAATTTCTTGTTGGATTTAAACAAAATACTGAATTTTATAGATTAAAACTTAAAGGTCATTTTAAGGTAAAAAAATAATCATTGGCGTTCAGTTCTGCGTGCGTTGCTAAACTTTCGTTGTCGGTTTAAAATAAATAAAATTTCTGCTTTATGATTTTTATTCCCTAATTCTTGTAAATGATATGACAATGGCTCAGAAATACCTACCTAACCATACTACACTACGAGTAAATATTAATAAAACTTTACGTAAAATTAATTTTATTCATTAAATAATTATATCAAATTACAACACGTCGATCCTTCAATTCAACTTTAATTCTACATTGAAGCGGTGGACTGGTACAGGTAGGTAGGGGCTGTTGATAGTGGAATGTAATGACTAATGAGTCAATTTCGATCTCTAAAAATATAGAGTTTAATAAAATAATCATCCTTATCCTAGCGTTTATCCTGGCTTATGCCAGGTAGAGTGTAATAATATTATAATAGCAAAAGACATTTACTGATGACTTTCTATTTTTAATAATTCGGAATAGGCGGTTTGGTGTCCGGCAGAGTATTAAACTCGTGGGTGTCGTACAAGGCGACTAATGTTTTTGAGGCAAAAGATCTAGAGTCTCCGTAGGCTGGAAAATGAGCAGCAGCGTTTTCCATTGCTATATTTATAACACTGCGTCCTGCAACCCGCCTGCCAAGCGTCGAGATTATGGCAATAATTTCCTGTTTCGTGGGATAGGCCCTAAATCCTGCAATGGACTGTTACGGGCCGTGATGACTGTTGCATATTTCCTTCTACACATATATTACCTTTTTATTTCACTTGCCGTCCTAAAACCACTACCAGCTTAGCCGCAATTTCACCGATTCGTAACCGCAAAACCCGCTTTAAGGGTGGAGATATATTTATATAGGACTACTGAGACAAACATACAAAGAAACTTACCACTAAGGATGCCGAGACCGAGCGAAGTGGACCAAGAGCAGCAAGCTTGAATTCTAAATTGATCGCTATGGTAGTTAGTGTAGACCATGAATTCGTTCGTTCTGCTTCGCCACTGATTTCCGAGCCTTTCAGTTTCGAGTACCGACGGGCAGATTCATTTTTTCCTCAAAATATATCTTCGGCCTCGTGGAGTAGTGTTTCGACGTTACTTCATGCCCAAACGATCGCCTGAACAGCCTGAGGAAAAAGCCAAGCCTATTTACTGTGTATCTGGAGTGCCAGAACAGGATCAAGCCCGCGTCGCCTTTGCGCCCTATATCAGTGTCGTGGTTAATCAGAAAACCCCCGGGCTATGACTGGCACTACAAAAAGTGTGCTAAGATTTACTAACAAAATATGGACAATGTAAATGTCACCGTAATATTGTGTAAACTGTCAGTTTTATATCTAACGTAGTCAACTAGAATAACTGTTTGATCTGGTGCCCACAGCACAATTCCGCCAGCGCACCACTCGCCACGGGCTGAATAGTCATTCCCACTACGTAAACCCTCTGTTGGTCACCACGCGACGGTTCGAAAGAACGTTAATCGCTCGTACGATTCGGATGTGGAATGAGCTCTCAGACACAGTGTTTCTTTTGTACTACGTCACGTAATCGTCCAAGAGGTATATTAGAGGTCTCCTTAGAGATGGACAACGCATTGGTAGCTCCCCTGGTTCCATCAGGTCGCCCCCTTGCCTGTTTGTCTGCCGTACATTATAAAAGTCCAATACGTTAAATTATGATCTATCGAAATATTGTGAACTACAACGAAATTCACCTCATCATTTACAAATAAACGCTTTATTTTTCGAAGAAACATATAAAACATTAAATTGGATTAGGTTAAGTTTGTGTTGTGACAACTCAATGAGGGATCCCGCTAAGGCTCTGAATTGCCTTAGAATGTTACAGTTCACACTTTTTCGGCAGTTTATGATCTAAAGTACGTGAATACGAGATTAAAAACTGACGGTTATATCAATCTTACTTTTTACCCAACTGCTCCGGAATGGCATTTATTTTATGCATTTTTCCAGAAATTAATTTATTTATTCATTCATTCATAAATAGGGGCACAATAATATTAATAACTTTCATAATCAAGCTGAAAACTCATCACTTCACAAAATCATAGTACATGCAGACACCAACTACACACCGTTAAATCTGTCAGAACCTAATATTCAAGTTAATGAAGTAATCACAGCAACTGAACAAAAAATAGATAAATCACGACAAAAATTCCTTCATGGGCGACTACATTGAGACCTGGCCAGTGATAACGTAGACAAATTTGCGTCTAACGCCTGGCTCAAGCAAGGACAGCTGTTCCCAGAAACGGAGGGATTTATGTTGGCCATTCAAGACCAAGTCATAAATACGCGTAACTATAGAAAGCATATTATTCATGATCCTACCTTACAATCCGATAGATGCAGACATTGTCACAATAGCCCGGAAACAATACAACACATTACAGGCGCTTGTTCTTCAATAGCCCAAACAGACTACAAGCACCGGCATGACCAAGTTGCTGCAATCATCCATCAGTACTTGACTCTGAAATAGAAATTGTTAATGATAAAGTTCCGTACTACAAATTTAAGCCCGAAGTTGTTTAAGAATCCTCATAACACAAATTGTATTAACTGTCAAACATCCCGATCGAACCATATTAACCGACAAAACCGTACACCACAATCTCCCAGACACCACTCTCCATGACAAAAATAATAAAACCGTATATCTAATTGACATAGCCATACCGAATACGCACAATCTCTCCTTGACATACACAGATAAAATCACTAAATACACCGACTTATGAATAGAAATAAAATCTCAATGGAGAATAAGTACAGTAAAAACCACACCAATTACAATCTCCTCCGCAGGTATCATACCAAACACTCTCCAGACAAGTTTAGAGCAATTAAACATACATCCACTTAAATACATACAACTCCAGAAAGCCGTAATACTCAATACCTGCCGCATTGTCCGAACATTTCTTAATGTGTAATATTAGTTCTTTGTAAACTCAATAATATATTTGTACTATTTAAGCACATCATAATTGTTTGGTCAAAAGCCCGCAATTACGATCAACCCTCAGAAATGAGAGAATATTTAATATAAACACAAAAATAATAGTAATAATAAAATTATGTAAAATTGAGGTTATTTTGTATTTAACTTCGAGTTTAGCTAAAGTGTAGATTTGTGTTTGTCTATTGATTCTATTGTAAAGAAATGGACCAAGGAATATAAACAATTTTTGAGAAAAGCTGGTTGACACTTGCCTTGGACAGAAAACTATAGGGCGTCTGGAGTTTAATGTGATATTTAAAATAGGCGCACATGAGTGTTGTTTCAGAATTATATTCAATATAAACAGTTGTCGGACAGTCAATACTTTATAATTTTGATTTAGTTCAAATGTAGGAAATCTGTAAGGGCGGAAGGTACTAACTTTAATAATAATTAGTTGAGCTCTTTCTAATCTAATTAAATTTGTTTCGGACGTACCACCCCAAACAGTGATACAGTAAATAATAAGCGATTGACATAATGAGTTGTAAATAGATTACAAAAATTTTTCATCAGCAACGTGACGAAGCTTCATAAATATAAAAATAACTTTCTTATTCTGTTTGTAAGTAGGTTGGCGTGAGGTTGAAAGGTGATCATGGTCAATTAGTATACCTAAGTATTTGTAACAATCAATACGTTCTATTTTCGGACAATTACATGAAGAGGTAGAAAGGGAACAAGAGTGAGCAACTGGATTTAAAGGAAGTACAGGCAAGCGTTGATGATCCGTCAAGGTGAAAGTTATATAATTCGACTTTTGAGTGTTAAGAGTCAACTTATTCTGACACAACCAACTTGAGACAACGTTGAGTCCTGATTGGGCACAGTTGAATGCTTCTTCCCAAGATTTGCCATTAAAATGGATGGCAGTGTCGTTCGAAAACATCAGGATTTTACCATTTACGAGAGAAAGGTCACACAGTCCATTGATAAAAATACGAAATAGGGTAGGGCCTAGTATGCTATGAAAAGATTTGTACTGATGTGTTGGTCTATAAAAAATTATTATTGGAAAAAAAAATGTCAAAAGGAAACGATCGGTCAATGTACGAACGCACCGAGACCGGCCAAGGATGCGGCACATCCGCGCTGCACACACCACCCAGTCTTTATGATATATATATATCAATAAAATAATTTTAAAAATTGATACTGTTGTAAATGACATTACAGCCGACAAGAGAATGCATTGTATGTAGAGTAGACGCGTTACGCGATGTACTAGATACAATTCTCTCCTTGTACACTATCGAATAGAATCGTCACTATAAACTCGACTAAGCTCTCTGGCGTCGTATTTTGGAACCTCCCAGATTCGTACGCGAACTAGCTAGCTATCTCATTCACACTCGTGGTAAGTTGCAACGAGTGTAAAGGAGATAGGTAGCTAATTTGCGTACAAAACCAATTGGAAAGGTTAATAAATGCGCAATATTTTAGGAATATTTACAGAAATTAGCAGGATTAAAAATATACACAGGAAAAAGGAATGGCCGTAATGTATTGTAATTTGATTACTTGCAAAAAACATATTTCAACCAACTTTTCTTCATGTTTGTATTTCTGTCTGCTGTAAGAAGAATCTGCAATAACCAGAATCTGTCCTTAATAAAAAAAAAAGTCAAAATCTCTCAGTAGTTTCGAGAAAAGTCGTTCATGAAGACGACGTTCGAACTTTTAACTAGAAAAGGGTTTCCATTCTATAATTTAATATTTTTTTCAGATGCGAAGTGGTCGACGAGCCAGAATATCGTCATCAAAAGTTAAATAAATACAATAAACCGTTACAGGGTGCCAAACGGCTCTCGAGACCGCCCTCAAAGTCTAAGAAAAAATTAAACATGAAGAACATAAAGAATTTTGTCGGTTATAATTACATTGACGGATACAATGAAGGAATCGATTCCTGGCCGGACAGAATTCGATTGAAATGATGAATTTTAAATGGTGTTACGGGTGTTATATGTATATTAAGTAAATAAATAAATAATGCATTTATTATCAACAGAAACGCCAAAACAGCACATAACCCAAAATTGTCATGAAAAATTTTGATCTAAAGTCAGCGAGCCTGTGGATCCCTGCTCAACAGGAACATAACTACGACTTAGTCAGCTTCGTAGACTGAATTCCCTATTATAGGAGGACCCTAAAATAAGATATTATTTTGCAATAATATACAAAAATACACAATTTCTTTGTTTAATTCTACATATCCATCACTAGTTGTCTATAGAAACCGGGCAGTGGTACCTAGGTAGGGGATGTTGATGGTAGGATGAAATGACTCTCAACTCAACTCAACTCTGATCCTGTGTATAACTCTCTAAATGTCAATAGAGTGTCAATAACTATAATTATTATTATGCAGACACTTTTCCACGCCTCCACTAACTTCCTTTAACCCTTTCCTTATATAGATAATAAGGGTGATGGCAGAAAGTGTAAAAAAGTAATCAACATCGTAGTCTAACAAGATTAATTGTCCAATGCTGGCTTTGATGGAACGATGCTCAATAATTTCCACCAAAGCTGTAATGTTCCGTGAATAAGTACTGTGAGTCACAGTTCCCTACTTTCCGTAAAACTATTTACGTTATCTATTTACATATCTAATGTTTCAGTTTTATATCACATTTTTGTCCTAACACCGCCTGGGATAAAAAATTCCCTTAGCAATCCAATGTTCTATAAAATTGCCATTTAATTCAGCGTTATCATGCATAACATATTTTCATAATAATTTAAATGGCTATTTTTATTTGATTAATTTTTTTATATCCAGTATTCACAGCTGAGTCGATACATTACCAATTTTAGGACTTGATTTAGGGGCACAAGTGAAGTAGTTAAAAAATATGTTTTAAGGTATTTCAGTGTAATTATCATTAGAGATTTGTGTCGAGAAAAAATGACGAATATGAAATGTCACAGCGCAAGAATAGGCCGGGTAACTCTGGGTTCTCAATGAATGAACCGTAACGAACCTTTTGAATGATAAGAAAAGTAACTTAAACCTATGAGTGTTCGAGTGAAGTGAGCTCGAAATTTTTAACATTTTGGGTCCTAAAAACCGGGGTGATCGACGAATGAATGAGGGAGCGGAGCGAGCTCGAAACTTTCTGACATATTCGCTTAGATGCTGCGATGATGTGTGATGTACATAATAATAAAACACAATAAAAATAACTCTTTACTCTTTGTAAAATTACCGTCTGGGGGTTTCACGTGCCCCCGTGAATCGTGCCCATCCTCCAAATCTGAACAGATTCGCAACCGCGAAAACGGCTTCCGGCTCTGTATATTTTGACTTTTTATAAAAATATACCTAAGTATATAACAAGTTTGCTGAAAGAAACAAACAAATTCGTTAGAAAGGATGGTTAATTTGACTATTTGTAATTTTTGGGACCAAGTTTGTAAAATTCTAGAAGAAGTTATAACTTTCATTTGATACACAAAATCTAGAAAGGTACGTACCTACCACGGCAATCAAACTATGTATAGGTAGTGTTTTCAGCAGATTTACTTACTGAGGTACTTACTGTTCTTATGTTTTGTGATTGAGGCTGTTTGAGATTGATGTTGGGGTTATTTTGAACTATATTCCAAATAGCCCCGTCTAGGGGTTTCTATGAATTAGTATGGATTAGAGTAATCGTTTGAAATAACCCCTACAGTGCAATAAGTACTGCACTTAAGGGTACTGTTGTGCAATTTAGTACTGTCTGTTAATCGCTATGTATTTCCTGTGCACAAACTGTTAAATGAATAAATAAGTCAGTGGTTAAGCAATTGATTTTACTAACATACTTAGAACAAACATACAATAATCATACGTAACATAATCTTCACGTCGATGAAGACTAATGATTTGAAAAATTTAGACTTGAACCCAGAAAGTATTAAAAGATATCAATCTATTGATATAGCCGACAAATCCAAAAATAAGAAAACCAAAGGAGAGTCTCGAGTCACGACATGTGGGTCAGATTCAGATATCTCGACAAGAGTGTCCATAGTGACTCGGCCTTATAGGCGTCAATTTCAGTGAAAGTGATGAGATGTATGTTTGAGACACCTAGGCACTTTATTTTTCAATATGTTCATTTTGTTGTGACATTTAAGTAATAAAAATATTTTAATTTAAGTAAAACAGTTGGGTTTTTATTTATTTGAATATACATCATATCCAGTCCGCAAGTACTCACATAAAAAATAGCTTACCCTTAAGAATTCCAAATACAGGTTTACTTCTAATAGGCACAACTTTGCTATATTCACGTCAAATTCCAAATAACCTCGATTTGGCAACAAATATAATTTCAATTATTTGACTAAGTTCATATAATTCGGTTATCTATTTCCTTGACCAAAAGTAGTATTGCCATACTCAAAACCAGGTTACCCAAGAATATTTCCAAATATCGCTTAGACAGTTTTATTTAGCACAATGTTTGATCATGTGAAAAACAGGTACCAATAACCCATAGTAGCGATATTTGGAATAGCATATTTCAAAATTCCTGTATTTCTTCAAAACTACTTACGACATACGTATAGCAATAGTAGTGATCAAGAGGTCATTATAAGAACTCCTCAAAAGGAGGAGGAGGAGGAGGAACTCCCCTGTTCAGTTACTTCATTCATTATTATTTTATTAAACAAATTGTTTAACAAAAAAAAATGTTTCAAGTAGCTCCGTTTTACGGTACATATAATGTAAAAAAAAATATTAATACCGTTTCACCTTCATCGTCGTGTCGATTCTACGCGTGATTCTGAACAAACAATTTCCAAGCTGTATGTTGAGCAGAGGCACAAGTTGTCAAGCTAAATTAGGACATAAAGCACAGCTGATTCATGTGACGTAGACTACCGTATTAAAAGGCACGCATGCGTGCCTCGACCGAGGCTAATACGCTACACGCGAACAATCGTCAGCGTTACGCAGTGTAGCTACGTAATCCATACATTTTGATTGACATAGCGCTACGCAACCGCCATACGCACGAACTGTCGGTCGAGCACAGAAGAGGCCTACGTAATGCTTGCATTGCTGAATTCCAGAAGCTGATCACTGAGGTAGCTAAATAGTGTGTAAAGGCACGAAGTGACATTCTGACCGGCTCTAAATGTGGAATTATTTAAAAAATTATATATTCTTCTGGGTGACATTATAGCGGAAAAGGGAATGCATTGTATGTAGAGTTGACGGCCGTTTGGCTTCTGACGGTTGCGCGATGTACTAGCTATAGTTCTCTCCTTGTCGACTTTAAAATTGAATCGTAGCTGTAAACTCGACTAAGCCAACTGGAGCCATATTTTTGAACCGCTCGAATGGATCTATTTCATACTTTTGGTAAGTCTCAACGAGAGTGAAAGAGATAAGTAGCTAATTCGCAAACGAATCGAATCGAACGGTTGAAAAATGCGGCCTCTGGACCCAAGACGGGCTGTAGTTTTAACAAAAGTGTCCATGAAGACTAAGTTTGAAGTTTTGGACATCTGATTAGAAAAGGGTTTTTATTCCATAATTTCATATTTTTTTCAGATGCGAGGTGGCCGACGAGCCTGAATATCGTCATCAAAAGCTAAATAAAAAGGCCAAATTGCAATATATGAACTCGACAGTGTACAAAAAGAATCAGAAAAAACTAAAGTTAATGAAATTTATCAGTTAAAGGTTACATTGACATCTGCAGTCAGTAATCCTGTGGATCCCCGTTGTAGGATTTTATCAAATAAAGAACGGATATTGAATATCTTCAGTTTCATTTACTTTTTTTTTTGCCTAGGGAGGCACATGGACGGTGCACCTGATGGAAAGCGGCCACTGTAGTCCAGAACATTTGCAACCTAAGGGGAGCGGATGCGGTGCCAGCCTTTGAGGTGCCTGTAGACTTGCCTTTTGAAGAACGCCATGAAAGACTTCGGAATGAGCTCATTCCACATCTTGCACATGCGCGGTAACAAGGCTCGCGATGCCCATACGTTATAGTTGGATGCCAAGCATCTAGATGGTGTGAATATAATCTATCCCATTGTCGGAGGATGCAGTGGCGGAAAGGTGACAGTGGCACCAAGTTAAACAGTTCTTCGGAACTTTCCCCGTTGAGCAGACGGTAGAGAATACACAGAAAGCCAACGTCTCTCCGTAGGCCTAACGGATCCAAACTACAATAAGACCACGCTAAGTTCAAATCGCTAATTAAAAAAAAAATCTCTGTATGGCAACTTATGTCAAGTTTTTTAAACGTCATAGAACGTCATTCATAAAAGTCATAACAAACAACTTGATTTCTGTAGGATTGTTTATTTTCGTGAGTTATGAAAAATATTATTAAACAATTAAAAAGGAAGTGCGAGAGATAATGTTCAGTATGATTAATAATTTAGACAAACTAAAAGTACAAGTTCAAGCCAAATAACTGAATGTTTACAAGAAGAACTGACAAGGACTGACACGGGCAGATTATCCCCAGATTATTGACATAACCAAATTTTATAATTAATACTACTGTCAGTCAATACGGACTTATCGTGGTCTTATTATATCTGTGAGAAGGGGATCATCGCAATACGAATAACCCGGCGTTGGATGGAATCAAATCAAGGTGTTGGTATTGGGGTGCACCAGCCCAAAGGTGCCCAAAGGTCCATACTTAACGAGAGAAGAAAAAATACTCATTTGTATCTAGTTAAAAAGCAAATGACAGGTGTCAGACCAATGAAGAACTGACATACCACAGCTTAAAATACGTTGATTATGCGTAAACGCGGCTCATCAGCATATGTGTCGCGTTTTTGACGCATGCTCTCCAAACCCATGAACCCAGATTCGATCATTTAATCAATTTTTTCATATGGCAACGGGTCGTTCAACAGCTAGACATTCATTACTGCCGGTGTCATAGTGCAACGATAACACACTGAAAAGTATGATCGAAAAACCCTTTTCTCCACCCTTAACATGTGTGGCATTCCACCTATCTGCGGCATTACCTGAAGCCAAACAAAATATATAACCCAGATTTTAAAACAACAATTTCCAAGCTGTGTGTCAGCGTGCTACGCTTTGTAGCTCTCTACGTAATCCATACATTTAGATTGACATAGCTCTACGCACAAGTTATCGAACCATCCTTACATTTATCTGTGATGTCTCGTAAATGGCTGATTGAAGTTATGCTATTGTAAGCTGTGAGACATCCAAATACAATAAAATAAAAGTATCGACTCAATTGTGAACACTAGATAGCTAAGGGAAAATTGTATCACCAATGTGAAATAAAAATGAAAAAACTAATGTGTAGGTAGAATTAAGTAGGGAACAGTGACTCGCAGTACCTAGTCACGGGGCCTTACACCCTGGTGGAAATGATTGAGAATCCTTCCTTTCAGGTTGGAGACTCAAAGCTAGCAGTGGACGGTTAATCTAGATTATAACGATTTTTTTTCATTTTCGGAAATCGTCCATATATACATATATGCTTTTTGGAAAGGGCCGTTGGTAAAGTTGTCGAAACGTTCAAGCGAAACAAAGTTTTTATGTATTTTTCATGAAATAGTGCTAGTAGTTGACCGGGACCGCCAATCCATTTGACAATAACAGACTGTCATTCGATTTACTTTGACAAGGTACCGGCCCTCAAGGTTTGTATGTGGTCTCTTACTAGGAAAAGGAGACGACGGCCCAGCTAATTGAAGACTATTTCAAAGAGCACGGAAAAACTGCACTGACTGTCATCAAGCTGCCGTCGTATTGGAACACCTCCGTGCGTTTCGTGAATGACTACCGATGGCAAAAGTGAAACATTTCCTTAGGTTAGAGTTGTGGCTGCATGGATTACTATTTATGCAGTACACGACGACCGCACGAACAATCTCAGACTCCGATGATACGACAGAGGAGGTTTCCAGAGCACCAACGGAGCTGTCACTACGGATCCCAGTGATTACGATTTCGCCAGGATATTACTGCGATCGCAATAAGGGGAAAATATAGAAACTTTAAAAATAAGTAGATACTAACACTTAATTTTTAAGATTATTACTAATAAATATGGGCTTATTTGCATTGTTTTAAATCTTATAATATTATTGCAAAACGGAATGACGTTGTGTATGTATGTATGTATGTATGTTCCATCCCATTCAGACAACGCGCTGATTACCTACACACAACAATTTCGTCGACTGCCTAACCGTAACCTCGGCAATTTAGCATCGCTAGCGCTGCACAGCGCTCGTTCAATCCATTCAGCCATAACTGGCAATCGCAAAAATGACGCACTAAAAGCACAGTTGTCGTTATTTCGTCTGGCGGGTCCGGACCTGAACCCAGGCTTTGTCGAATGCAAATATACGAGACGATTTCCACGTGAATCGTAAATCAAGCCACTCGGGCAAAGCGGCGGAGGGGCGCGCGGCTCCATTGCACTTGAGCTGAAGAAATTGGCAACGTCAATTTATTTATTGTAGTAGACTAGTGGACCCGGCGCGACTTCATTCGCGTACACCTACTTTTACAAGGGTAAGGTTTATAAAAGCAAGAAAAAAAGGATAGGTAAGGACCTAGCCTTTTAGTTCTTGCTTATAAACCTTTCTCTTGAATCAGTCTCTCTATTGTTGAAAACCGCAATAAATCCGTTGCGTAGTTTAAAATATCTAAGCGTACATAGATACTTGATCTCCAACCCGCCTGTCAAGCGTAGAGATTATGGCAATAACGTCCCCTTTCGTGGGAGAGGCCCTAAGTCCTGCAGAGGACATATTCTACCAACCCTTTCATCGCACATGTTATCGAGTTTATTACAACGGTTAGTTCGAGAATTCGAAGTGAGGGTAATCGTCGAAACCGAATGAGGGACAGATATTATGTCTGCCCTTAGGAGCGATATCACACAGCGGCACCATTCTACTCGTGACCATGCAACTGCGTCGAAATGTCGAGGGCAAAATAATACTTACCGTGGGAATAAACCCGATAACATACACAATGACAGTATAGTGAACAACCGCAAAAGTCTTAAAACCTATATTCTACCAAAATCTCTCTATTATAGGCCAGTTGGAAGAAATTTCTTCATAGAAATAAGTTTGCCTGTGGTGTCTGCTATATTTTGTCATATAAATTTGTAATAAATCTTATGTATCTAAAATAAATGGATAAATAAATAAGTTACCGTTGAGGGGAATGGAAACAAACCAGCGGGAGGCGTGAGAACAGCGAGCACTTATCAAAAATGTATTCGAGCAATGCGAAGTCGATTGCCAAAGCTTTGAGCACCAATTACAAAAAAAAAAAC
The DNA here is from genome assembly GCA_907269095.1 of Blastobasis adustella. Lineage (NCBI taxonomy): Eukaryota > Metazoa > Arthropoda > Insecta > Lepidoptera > Blastobasidae > Blastobasis > Blastobasis adustella. The sequence goes on along the minus strand of OU026127.1, from coordinate 16,952,366 downwards.
CTTTTTGCGACGCCTCAACCCCAAATCTCTCTTTTCCGTCGAGCGTATTCATTCATTCCGGTTATTTATGTGAAGAAACGAATGAGTTTTCGCCTTTTGGCGTCGAGATGAAAAGAAAACAAATTGATTTTCCTGTGTTCTCCCGATAAGTATTTTATGTTTAAAGAGGTGGATATAGGAGGCCTAGGCCTGTTTGAAACAAATTATCGTAAGTACCTTTTTACATAAACCTCAACTCTAAATTTACTCTAGAACCTTTACGCTAAAGCGTTGTGACACTTGACTGTATGCTGAGTAGGAGCCTTACAGTACTGTAGCATGTGTGCTCGGGCAGGCCCTAGGTTAGGACGGATCCCAAGACAGGAAGGCGTTTGGAGGCCACATGTCTGGAGGGGCTTTAGGTTAAGTAGGCTTCCGGGTGAGGTTGCTGCTCCCATAGGGCAGCCGAGGCTTTAATCAGTTAAGCAGGTTGAAACATGTAGGAAGAAGGTCGTTAAGCTTGGATAGTTCGGAGCAAGTTGCACTTAGGTCTTTAGCCTGTCTCTATGAGCACACATAGCACTGGCTAGGCAGGAATTCAAATGGGTTTTATTTGAATTAGATGTAAGGTGTCTTTTGTATTTTATAGGATTCTTCAGTATACTTTCACGAATATAACTTCAATTACAAGTTACCAGATTTTATTTAAAGCCCCTAGATTCCCGAGTGTTACAGTACTATGTACTAATTTTGTTGCTATGTTTTACGATGTGTTCTACCTAGTACTGAATGAACTATTCTTTCTTTCTTTCTTAAATTAATTAGGTAATTGTAGCCAAGTGTGGTGGTGATGTGCTAGAGGACCTTACCTATTTAGCTCCCGGAGGTCAAGACTTGTGTTAAGGTTAGATTGGAACCTGCATCGTCCATATTTACAGCAAGCAACCACTACCCCATAATGGCTTTGACAAAGGAAATCCAACAACAATTTACAAGGAATCCCTACAAGAGCGGAACAATAAACAACGTTTAGGACTCCAGCATTTTTCTTATTTCTGAATAAATATTGGGGCACCGTTTAAGAGCGTCCTCTCGGGCGGATGACCGTCCGTACGTCTGTACATAACTCCGATATAAGCCGGGATCCGGGGCCAAGCGGGCCAATCTCCTTTATTACCGTTTATATTGTGGCGCGATGCCCGAGGCGACTCGTAAACTCGACAATCTTATTTTCTGAATCTTTGCTATTGCTATCTGCTTTAATGGGCCCCCTCTTAATAGACTACAAGCAATCTTCCTTTGGCGCGGAGCGAGGGAAGCGGGCGAAGAGGGAGTAACAGCCCATGCAGATGTAAGTACGCGATTTGTTGCCAAATGTTTATGCAATTTTTGTTTCTATACTAAGGACAGAAAGCTTATTTTATTATTTGTAAACAAACGCATCGCGCCCCCCAAAGTCGTCGCGTCGCTCCCGCCTAGTCACCGTATCGGCTTCCGCACTAACGCGCTACGCGGGTCCTGTTCGTGCTCATCGCGGTGACTAGGCGGACGCTTCGCGTTTGTTTACAAATAGTTTTGTTTGCTTTCTGTTCTAATATTGCATATTTCGACAAATCATGCAGAAATCGTCTGCGCTCTACTGCGTGAGTGTTTACTACAATTAGTGCAAAGTGCCTGAAGACTGCCGTGTGGTGTCCGGCAGAGTAGAATAGCACCATCAAATTACAAGGCCACTAATGTTTTCATCAGTGAGACATCAGCGAGTGGCACCGACTACGTCAATGACTAGAGATGCATCCGCACCGCGATGCACCGCGAATGCACGCAGCGCTCGAGCAGCAGGCGTGCACGTATCTAGTGCACCGCGCGATGAAATGAGCAGCGCACGAGCCGTTGCAACGGGATTATTAAAGCTAAAACGGAATAGAACATTTTACGGGGTACATATATAGAGCGTCGGTGGCCGAGTGGTTAAGGTAACAGACTCGTTAGCGAGAAATAGCCAGTTCGAATCCCACTGCGGTCGTGTACCAATTACTCTTTTCTGAGTTCTGTTCTGTACATTAGTTAAATACTAACCGATGCTCTGACGGTGAGGGAAAACATCATGATGGAACCTGGACATTCAGGCGCCTGAATATGCAACCATGATCGCCTCATCGATCATGCCATCGATCGACCATGGCGCCTGAATATGCAATATGATCTGGTCAGGTTCCCCTGGCAGGGTTACGGAGGTAGATGGTAGTCGCTCCACTGTAATTACCTGATCTGCCAAATCCTGGATTATAGTCTAGACAGAGCCCGGGCCCTGCACGCGAGAGCACAACCGGGATATTGACGCCAATATATTTTTAAAATTAATTAGGACACTGTATTGACTGAAATTCGTAAAAACTGAATTTTACTCTAACAGCTCCATTAAACATTTTGAAGAATCTGGAATCATCGTCCCGTGACCATAATGCATGCAACTGCGTAAAAACATCGGCTACTCGTTAACCTAGGTAGGTACGCGGTAAGGCCCGAAGTTTATTTGCAAATAGACAAACACGATAGTTTACGTATGTCTACTAGTTTTTAGCCCCCGACGAAAAAGGGGGGAGGGGTGTTATAAGTTTGACGTGTGTATTTGAGGCTTTGTGTATGTGTCTGTTTGCGATTTGAATGCGGTTTTCTCTATTTAAAAGCCAGTTTTATCGAAATGGTTTCTAGCTTTGTTCATTAAAATCGGTCTAGTAGTTTAGAAAACATTTGAGTATATGTAAACATAGCCGTGTGGTGTCCGGCAGAGTAGAATACCACCAACCTCTTACACTCGTGGGTGTCGTACAAGGCGACTAACGTTTTCGAGGCTAAAGATCAAGAGTCTCCGTAGGCCGGAAAATGGGCAGCAGCATTTTCCATTAATAGCACTGCGATCTCCAACCCGCCTGCCAAGCGTGGAGATTATGGCAATCAACCTCCCCTTTCGTGGAAGAGGCCCTAAGTCCTGCAGTGGACTGTTATGGGCTGTGATGTTGAAATTTGGTCGGGAGTTATCTTACTTTTTGTTTACACAAGCGTACACAATAGAGCACTATTAAGCTACATCATGTATGTATGTATGTATGTATGTAATCTCTTTATTGCATCAATTTATAACATCATCATCATCATCATATATTTAAGAGTATGATTTTTATCGGTGGAGCAATCGCCACTCGTCTCTCCTCAATTCAATTCAATTCAATTCAAAATCATTTATTCAGATTAGGTTTCGACGAAACGTCACAACATAACAGTAAAAACACTTAAATGTAGATCTTAAAGACTAATTTCTACATACAAAATTAGATATAATATTAATTATAATGATAATAATTATCATAACAATAATTCATAATCATGACAATAATAATGTCAATATAAAAATAATAGTTGTTATAAATAATGTCAGAATTTATCGTCATTATATTAATATACATAATAATAATAACAATGTCAAAACTAATAATAATAATAAATAATTATGAATTATTTCATAGCCATGGATTTTTGTCATTAATATAGTCTTTTATACAGTAATATGCTTTATTTAATAGTCTACTTTTAATAAAGTTTTTAAACTTGTCGAAGGGAAGCTTCTGAATATCTTCAGGCACTTTGTTGAAAAACAACACACTGTTCCCCATCCAGGATAACTGCACTCTCTGCAATCTAAAGCGGTCAGTTACCAGCATATTTCCATTTCTTGTGCTATAATGGTGAGTATCTGCCACTATTAAGCGATCGTATTGCCTTTTATACATATACATAAGATTGCAATATATGTATTGTGAGGTCACTGTAAGAATATTTATTTCCTTAAATAGATCCCTCAGCGAGACCCGGGGCCTTAATTTATAAATTGTACGTATGGCTCTTATTTGCTAAATAAATATATCCTGTATGTCGGCACAGCATTAAACCATAAGACATAATGATGTGGAAATAACTATAGTATACCATCCGAGCAGTTTCCACGTCAGTGATTCTGCGACTTCTTTTTATTATAAAAATAGCCGAATTTAATCTGCGAGATAGAGCCGTTATGTGTTCTTTCCACTGTAACTTGCTATCTAGTGTGATCCCCAAAAAAACAGTAGAATCCGAAAATTCAATAACTTCATTGTTTATCTGAAGTGTAATATTTTCGGTCTTTACGTTTGGCATTTTGAATAACACGCATTTTGTCTTTGCAGTATTTAGGAGCAAATTATCCTATCTGCCTATCTGTCTATTGAGCTACACGCGATGAAAAGTGTTGAGATGTCGCTGGACCGAATGCTGCCCCATCCCCTCCCGCGCCCCACCCCTACCGTTGCAACCTGACACCAGCTGAAATAGTAGCCAAATATTCTCCACGTTTATCGTATTTCTTGTAAATCTTGTAAACCCACAACTCGTGCTATCACCAAACAAGAATTAATTTATACACACGAGTACGTAAAATTAATAATTTCTCATAATAGCTTGTCAAACATGAAATGGTAATTTAAGGAACAAATTACAATTAGCTTTGTACATTAGTAAAAGTAACATTAGTTAAGTGTACTTCTCGAGATAAAGATAAGTGAACGGAAAGTTTACTTATGAGAAGGAATTGTGATATTTTTTCGGTTTATAATGGATATAAGTTCAATGCCCAATATGTTGTTTATAGCACGTAAGTTTACCGCTTTAATAGATATTTTTAATGTCCCTCTGCGCTCCTTATTATACGCGTTTATACGTACTTTTAAGCATATAAATGATTTCGTACTTTTTCATTTGATTCTTAAACTTTATTGTACAGTAACACAATTGGCGACCTTAAAGCCATTGAGTCTTTATCTTCCTGTCAACCACTATGCAGATAGTGAGTAAGTAGGTGCTTTTTAAAGCGTGCTGGGATAATGAAATTTACTTAAATAGTAAGAGTAGTTCGAGTTTCGGTTGAAGCATAAGTTAGGCAGTGTCCTCATAATGCATCGTGCTTAATTTTTTGAATATTTACTGAATAAACCAAATTGTAGGTATGAATCGTCGGTACCTAACTTTTTATGTTTAATGTTTATGGGCCTCAGCTTCTGCGGTTATCAGTTCTCCGGCAGATAGGTATTATAGCCCGTCCATTGCCACCTCAGCTTGCTAATTCTACGCTCTGTGTCTCTTTCTAATAAATAAATAAATAAATAATAAATAAATCTTGTGAAATACATTTCAACTTTAGATCTAAAATTCACATAAAAGATAAAAATAAAACATATTTTGTTGCCTGAGCTAGGATAATATGAATTCGTATTTCCAATATCTCATCATCACAGCCAATAACGGTTCACTGCAGGACTTAGGGCCTCCATACTTGGCAGCCGGGTTGGAGGAGAGTGTTATATAACAATGCTGCCTATTTTCCAGCAAAACGCTGCTGCCCATTTTCCAGCCTACTGAGAGCCTGGAAGTTTTGTCTTTAAGGCGGATTATATCGCATGTTGCGTCAGCGACGTAGGTTGCGTTACGCTGTGTACTCAAAATTATATGAATTTTTAATGAGCGCGCCGATGCAGGTTGCGTCGGCGACGCGTGGTGCGTCGGGAACGCAAGTTGCGTCGGCGACGCAGGTTTCTTAAGGACCGACCAAACCGGAGTTCTAAATACGTCGTCGCTGTGATAACGCTGCGTATAGTCGACTGCGTCGGGTTTTTGACGGGAGCTTTCCACACCTATCCTGTCTCGCTCAACATGGAAGCTGTCAAACTCAAAACTGTCAAACGTAATGTAGATCTTGAGGAGTACTGTCTCTTAAGGAACTAGTACTCTAGGACCTGTAGTTTCCGAGTTATAGCCGTTTTAAGTTTGACAGCTGTCACTGAGAAAGGCAACGCGCCGCTCGCGCGCTGTTGCAGCAACGGCGCGTTCGCGGCGCGTTCACTATTTTTGGACACACCTTAATGCGCTTTTTACATTTGGCAACATTCAGTCGTCTGAATTCAAAAAAGCGTGAGAACAAGTCAAAGTGGCATGTACCTATTGCTCAAAAAAAGGAAAGTTTTTGTACCACTCATATATTTGCTGCGCGTTTTCCGCTTTCCAATAGACGTGATGCAAAAATTTACCTTAGTCTGTGGGCAATACAGTCTGCTTTGACTTGCTCTCATCGTTCTAAATTTAGTCTATTGAATTTAGTCAGATGTAAAAACCGCATAAGAAATATTGCAAATCTACTTTCAAACAAAGAAAAGCGCATTGAAATCGGACCTTCCGTTCCGGAGCTACGATGCAGACAGAAACACAAATACACAACAAAGTTATAACACCCCTCTGTTTGCATCGGGTTTTATAAAAATCGAATGTTTCCAATGGAGGGCGAAACGGCTAGACCGATTTCGAGGAAATTTTCAGGCGATCTTGCTTGCCCCTGAAGTTACGTTTCCGTGCGAAACCGAGTGCGAGTTTCCAACGATTTACGTGGTCATGTGTGTAACGTCGCAATTATGATATTTGCAGTGATATTATGCGGTGTAACAGCTCTGGGTGTGGATACAAAATTACACAAATCAAACGATCTCAGAGCGAAATGGTCTAATAGATATGCAAAATATAACTGCCAATGTGGAGATATTTACAAGCCTATTTGCGCCCATGGGATCACTTTTAGGAACTTTTGCGCTTTTGGCTGCGAAAATGATGTGAGGACGCTATCAGGGCTGGAGCCATTGGAATACCAGTGCGATGGAGCCTGCGACCGGTATGTTGAGAATCTAATTAAAATAATAATCATCATCTTGGCGTTAACGTCCCGGTTGTGCTCTCGCACACGAAGGCCCGGGGTCCGCCTTGACCATGATCCAGGATTTGGCATATCAGGTAATTACAGGGAAGCGACATGCTATCTGACTTACGTAACCCTGTTGACAGGGGAATCTGACCATCAGTCGCCTGAATGTACGGGTTTTATCACGAAGTTTACCCTTACCGTAAGAGCATGGGTTAGTGTTGAACCAATGTACAAACCTCAGAAAAGAGTCATTGGTACATGGCGGCAGTGGGATTCAAACCCGTCACCTCTCGCATGGACCACTAGGTCATCGATGCTGCTCTATGTCGAGAATACAACTAATGCGAACGCTCTGAGGCCTTAATGTACTAGCCCCACACGCCAACGACGTTCACGAAAATTAGGTTCACCAAGACACTAAGTACAAGAAAAATCCACTTTGCACCATGTTGGAGACACATTATAGTCACCAAATAGAAAAGTGACTTTAATGTGGCAAGAAAAGCTAAACTGTCAAGAGGATGTAAGCTAAACTGTCTTTTTGTACTTCTAGAACCCACACAAGAGGATATGAAAGTCGAAGTTTGGGTCACTAAATGGCTTTATTTAACTAGGTTTTAAATAGATTAAGTTGAATTTAGATTTAGAAATATGAGCTTAGTAAGCGGCTCAGGGAGGCGACGGGTGACCCACGTGCCGGTCGCTTTCTCGCGCAGCGGATAAGTATCGCCATCCAGCGCGGAAATGCCGCCGCCATGATGGGCACCTTACCGCGGGCCCTGGTTTTTTACATCTTTTTTAATTTTGTTAGATAATAAATTATTTATAAGGTTTTAGTTTAGTCAATTTTATATGTATTGGTGTATATATTTGGTACTTTAGATATAGGTACTTGTTCAATATAAGTATTATGAGTATTGTGATGTCTATCTCTATGTCAAAAAAGACATATTTTTTGTGCCATGTTGTGCACGGGCAGACCAACGTTTAGGGGTTTCCTAAACCTTTCATCATCATCATCACAGCCCGTAACAGTCCACTGCAGGACTTAGGGCCTCTCCCACGAAAGGGGAGGTTATTGCCATAATCTCCTCGCTTGGCAGGCGGGTTGGAGATCGCAGTGTTTAGATATAATAATGAAAAATGCTGCTGCCCATTTTCCAGACTACGGAGACTATTGATCTTTTGCCTCGAAAACATTAGTCGCCTTGTACGACACCCATGAATGTAAGGGGTTGGTGCTATTCTACTCTGCCGGACATCACACGGCCGCCACATCGCTAAAAAGTAGATTTTTTCTTGTACTCGATGACGTAGGATTTCCTACGGCACCCTCACAGTTTAATATAGTGATATGTGCCTATGCCTCTCGTGGCAACTGCATTTAATGTCGCGGATCGAGAGAGGAGAGTGATACGTGACGTTGAATTTCTTACATCGAAACACGCATCGTCAAAAGTTCACCACTGCGAATCTATCAGACTATATTAGGACGGAAGGTGATCAAAGGGACTGCTTTTGACACACACATAATTTGATACACACAATAAGTTAATTTTATGCTTGAACAAAAGCGCAAAGCAAAGCTTGTACTATGGGTCCTTGATAACTGAGTATATCAATAGAACACCCGAACCCGTAACAGAAATGAAAATATAGAATAAGGTTGTTTACTGCGAAGAGTGCAACATTATACGTCTCAACACTACCGAACCTCTTTCATTCGTGCTGCCGGGAATCGAACTCGGAACATCTTGCGTGACAAACCAGCATGTTGACCACTGAACCACTCAGGTCGTCAATAGATAAGTTACCACGTTGTCTGTCAATTGTATAAGTAAAAAAAGAAAAATATTTATTTTCATTTCAGATGTGCGCTGTCAATACGAACAAACGATATGGCGAAGAAGTTGTACGCAATACTCGCAGCCAACCTCGCGTACTTGATTTGATATTTCACACACCAAAAGTTACTTTATCACATTTTCGACAACTATGTATTTTATATCTTATGTTATTGTAACTAGACTGTTATTATTATAATTTATCGCCTCCAACTTTAGAACAATGTACAATACACTTATCAAAATAAAACCAGCGTTAACATGTTGGAAAATTGGAGAGCACCAATTCCAAAATCCTTCCATTATGGTACGGCAGTCTAAAAATTATACCAAAACCGATAATTTAGGACCAGAAATGATAATAATTAACGTTTTCTTATTTTATAATCCCGTATTTTCCAACCCTAACTAAAGTGGGAGATCGTCTCAATCAATACTCAATCTAAAAGCGGGATCATGTTCAAATGTGGTCAATTGAGAAAATTGCAACGTGGTGTCAGGATTACCCTAGATCTACAAGTCGCCTATGAGCTAGAGCCAGAATCGAAAAAATTCCAAGGTGATGTCAGGATTGTCATATTTCGGGTCTACATGCCGCCCATGAGCTGGAGCCTGAATCGTAAAAATTCCAAGGCGATGTTAGATTAATCCTACGTCGGGTCTACAAGCAGCTCATGAGCTAGAGCCAGAATCAAGATTGTGTCATCGAAGGTTCTCAATTAATCACTAATCTTCATTCGCTAAGAGAGATGGCGATTATGTGTGAGGATATTTGTAAAGCTTAAATTTCTGAATGCGTAACGGTTTTCTTCTTGAACAAGGCACTTGACCTCTGTAAACATTCCCCCACCACGTCTAAAATGCTAAACATGATAGCCGGGAATCACTTCAACACTGACACCGTGATGTTTCTTCTTCTCTCCTGATGAAAACGCAGTCCAATGGGTAAAGAATATAGATATTTACTTGTAGTTTTAGTATTCATCAATAATATCTAGGTTATAATTAGCGACTCAGCTATTAATGCCATACGAATAAATAATTACAAGTTTATAGATATATCGGGTCGTCAGTAATTACTAAGTCTTTTAGGAAATACCTAGAGAATTTCCGAATTATTTTGAAATGATTACGGTCTGTGATAACCCACAGACGAAAACAAGTTCAATAAGTTATCGCCTGAATTTGGGGCAGTTTGACTAATGTGGATCGATTTATTTTAGATACTTTTTGGTGAAATTTATCATTTCTGTGCCAGCACGGCAACATTAGCGGCCAAGGACCTCAAGCGACGTAAATAATTGTAATCTCTCGGCCTGGCCAGGAATACTTACTTGCACCTTTGGGTTTGAGATAATGGAATCTTAAGAACTGAGTGCTCGCAAGATTTTCCAGGACATACTTGCCCTATTGATACAGACTTTTGGCAACCCACGTGGTCATGGACCACCCTACTGACAACGCTTTCCATCCGATCTGATTTTGAGAAAAGAGACTGTCGAAAAGGCGTTCCAACTTTCAAAACTATTTCGTTTTCTTACCACACACGGACTTAAACTTGATTACTCACTGACTACCTTGACTGCTTACCTATACAACCTCGGATGGTGCGTAAGCTGTCATAGAAATGGTACTGTGGTTCCCTCGGACAGTATTTTTTTGGGTTCGGATTGGGTGCAGTACGTAAGCGCCCTACGGATGTAGATTCTATTGAGATATACGTTTCAATTTAGGTGCCCGAATACAAGAATCTCGTCTTGGAGTCATTCTACAAATAAAATACATTTATTTTAAAATCTGCAATTGTGTAATCAGTAGAAACCGATATATGAAAGGTATGGTGATGTATGTTCTTCTTATTTCACAAACTATCGGTTAACAATATAATACAGTAATGGGGTGTCTATCGGTTTCCGAGACTGTTTGACCAGTCTCAGGGCCCCAGCGAAGACCTTGGCTAACCTCTAACGTGGAGGCACAGCTAACGTGGCGAGCTCGTTAAGGTGCTGAAGACGTCTAGCCTCAAAGTGCGGAACAGCCACCCATCCAGTTCCCTGCGTGTATTGCTGTACTTTAGTTATCGGTTTCGCAAGCACGCTTGTTATTTCAAGTAATTCTATATTATGGTTTAATTCGCCCCAACCTCCTTATTTTTTCTGTTATCGTCGTGTTTGGGTTCACGTTATATATGTACTTATGTCCGTCAGATTTCAACAGTAAATATCCATTATTTTGCACTCGAAAACTACGCACATCAATTTCAACATTAAACAGATTAAAGAAAAAAAAATCATTCAATAGAATTTAACAATCAAGTGGAAAACATACAAAAATGAAATTTGTGATAGTTATGGTATTCACGTTTCTTTTTGTGAGTGGTATGTGTGCTCATATTAAACATTCTGAACGAAAAGATCCAAAAGTACTTCAAAATCCAAAAGTCTTTCACAAAACCAGTTCAGTGGATAGAAAAAAGAGCTCTTTCGTCGCTGACTGCTTGTATAAGCATTTGGACGGTACATGTAACAACGATCCAATAAGCTATTAAAAGAAAAAGTCTTGATCTTGGATTGGAGAAGAAAGAGACCACCTACTAGATAACGAAAATGACTACCTCAGCTACCTAATTTACATTTTGTGCAATATTTGTTTAGTTCCCCTTATGTTACACGTCACCATGAGATAAATAATACAACAAAAGAACTCGCAACTACTATAATTCCCTTGTGCCTCCAGTTCCAACATTAAGCGACAGATGACTTGGCAAATTAAGAATAATATGGTGAACTAAACAAATATTCGAATTATTGTGTTTAAACAATTTTAGGATGTGGTACGTGTGCTCATGTTGACCATTCCATAAATGATGAAAAAACGAAGCTATGTGTCAAAGTCTATCAAACTGCTTTCACCGGTGACTGTTTAATTAAATATTTGGACGGCAAATGTGCTAAAAAAGTAATAAACTATTAAGTTTTGCCATGGAGCGTAGCATGATGGTGGACCGAATTTGAAACTCGACGCTGCGCTCCAAAACGCAGATCGCTGATGTGCCACTAAAGCTGAAATGGAACTGGGCAGGTCATGTTTGCCGCATGTCGGAGGAATTATGGGCTAAACCCGTTACAGTTTGGACTCCCGATTCTCGGTAACGACGTCGAGGCAGCCCAAAAAACGGTGGACAGATGAGCGGCCTTCGAAAGTGACATTTCGATGGCGCTTGAACACGAAGAGTGGACAAATCGGGGGCCTTCGCCCAGCAGTGAGATGATTCAGGCTAATATAATAATTAAGTATTATGTTAGTATAAACACCACTTTTAATAAATATATTTTTCAATTATACTAATTCATTCGTTTTTTTATACTAAGGTGGCAACCAAGCGTACTGCCTGCTTGATGGTTAGCAGTTACTGTAGGCTATAGATGGCTACAATACCAGGATTTCGCTATTCTGCTACTGTTACTCATCGATTGAATTGCAATTGGATCACAATAGCAGCTCAATGGCAGTTTGATAAGATATTTAAACCACCCATTGAGCTGCTATTGCGATCCATTTACATTTAAATCCACGTTACATTAGCGGACTTGAGGCACAAGGGTATTACTAGCATTTTGCCGAACCTTTGGTAGCAAATACGCGAGTCCATTTACTGCCAAAGCAACGGTTCCCTCCCCCAATGGAGCTCTGGAAACCATATTCACCGACAGGAACACAAGACTATTTAAAAAATATTGTTCGATTTGCTGTGGAATTCTGTAAGGAGGATATACCGCTATACCCGACATCTCTTTTTTTACTATACATAGAACAGTATAAAACAAAGTCGCTTCCAGCCGTCTTTCCCTATTACGGTTGATATTTTAAACTACGCAACGGATTTAATGCGGTTTCAACAAATAGTTTGAGTGATTCAATAGGAATGTATGTATAAGTAAGAAAAAAAGTGTAGGTAGGGTAAAGTAGGTTTTTTCTTTTTTTTTGTATGGTAGTTGTACAGTAGATATAGGATAGGTGTTGGGAAGGTGTACGCGAACGAAGTCGCGCCGAGTCCACTAGCAAATTCATAATGAAGACAGTAAAATGTCAATTAATAGCTTATTTCCAGCAGGTTATTTCCACGAAATATTAAACAAACTTACTGGAAATACATTTTTATTATTTGAACATAGTACCTATGCCTATTCTAAGACAAAACGACGGCTAAGAAGCAATATTTCGTATGCCACATGCCTATTAATTGGACACCGGTGGATTTCAGTTAAAAGCTGGATAAAAAAGTGGAATATGAGATATTGCCTCTTAACCGTCGAAAAACTCATCTTAGAGACATGTAGCAAGTATCTAACCGATTTATTTATGTTTATAACGCTGACTTAAGCTTATGAAACCGATATCGCTAGAAGTAAATGTAGGGAATAAGTATGTGCTATAGTTGTGAATGTTGTGATATAGTTTACTTCACTCTATTCTCCTTATTATTTCTGTTATCAAATGTAGTATGCACAACAAAACAAGTCCAGTATCTATGTTATGGGCAATATAAATAATGATAAGTCAAATCGGGCAATGTAATTAATATCTACTTATTCAAAGTTGCCGTATATCACATTGCCCGGTCATTATGAATACTGCTACGTAATTGTTGTTCAAACTCATAATTAAGATACATTACGCAACAAATTTACCTGGTTGCACTTCAAATTGCAGGGCTTTATTCGACAATTTTTAAAGTTCAATTCCAATAGAATTGATTTGGTTCTGGCACTCGTGGGCCGCTGCGGCGGTACGTTAGCTTCGCTTGCACGACACTTTTGAAAGATTCGGTTTTCTCTTTTGTTAAATTTTCAATCGCAATAAGTGTCTGTCATTATTCATAATGCCCGGACAATTTAATTATTTTATCTATAGTTTTTATCACTGTTTTATTCATAGTGCCCGGGCATTATGAGGAATGCCCTATTAATTACATTACTCATAACATCTACATTACCATAGAAAATCCTAGCTCCTAACATGTAGCTCTTTAAGCAAACATGATATTTTGAGTTCGGTGGTTGTTTTTATAATTCTACTTGTAAATGGTATATGTGATACTCATGGTGATGTTGGTCTTAGTCCCGATAGTTCTACATCAAACGATGAATTTTAAGCGTTTACGACAGCGTTCTTGAAATCAGAAGAGTTGACTCAAAACAGCCCCTTGGTCGCCGATTGCATATAGTTATTATTACAGTTATAACTTTTAATACCTATATTATACATGACAGAAACAAACAATTAAAAAAAAAATTGCCTGCTATCGTTAGATATCATGCATAGAGAAAAACATGTGTGTGATATCTTTGGCTCGTAAAAACTGAGGACTGGTTTTCGATCGTATTACTATTTGTTGGCAGTTGTTGAAAACAGCTACATTTAAGCGTATATCTGTTCTAATTTTTGTAGAAATAAAGTAGATAATCACTAGTTTATGTAAGGAAAAAGATTAATAAGTGCACCGATAGATATTCTAACCTATTTTCCTCAAGTACAAGGAAATAAATCAGCCTGATTTAGTTCAAGTGAACGGATGTACAGTGATAATGTGGCAGTGAGGTCAAGGCAGGAAATATGAAGGTCACAATGCTAAAAGTAATCATGTGTATTGCACTAGTCAATAGTGCTGTAAGTGATGAAGTAACACAACTCAAATCCGATACAGATGAAGTTACTACTGAATACTTGAAAACTTTAAATGAATCAGATACGGAAGAAAATAAAATACACGATTATGTATTCAATTACATTCGTCAAAAATCCCATAAGAGTTTGAAGGGGAAGACCATTACAAAATTGGTTAAACGACTATTTCTCAATAGTAAAAATAATAATAATTTTATCACACGGAGCGAACGTAAGACTGTTCGCCGATGGTTTATCCAAAGTGTATACAATGGTGAATGTCTATTTAAATATTTGAACGGAAGCTGTGCTCATAATTTTGATAATTTTTGATATTGCTCTATGGTTTAAAATGCAATCGGTTGATAGAATATTGAGCAACTTGCACAGAACTAACTACAGCTTTCAATTTATTTTTGTATTACACATGTCTCTCTATATGAAATGATTACAACTATAAATTAATATGCATCTAGCCCCAAAATAAACAATGTTTGTGTTATGGGTGTTAGATAACTGATAAACTACATATATACTTTTTTTTACATACTATACCCAGACCCGTAAAGGAAATAAAAATTCATCATTTCAATTTCAACCACTTTGGTCGTCTGTACCTACCTAAGCATTTTTGTCAAATATTTAGTCATGACTCAAAGCAAAATTATATTTGTTATTACCATTAAAGAAAAGGAAAATTTGAGGGCCAGCAAAATTTATCAAATTTATCACTTACCCAGTTCAAAAGGGGTTACGTCCAATCAATGACGTCATAGCACAATGGTATAACAATTTCAAATATGATATTCTCCTTGCGGCACATTAATTTCATCCGTGCTGGCACAACTCCTGTGTACTAATTGGGCTTAAAGTATTTTTGTATTATGTATTATTTTTAAGGAAATCGTATGATTGTAGTAAACAATATGTTAGTGGTTACGCGAAAAGGGACCTCAAAGGGTGGGGAACCTTTTTTTGTTGTCATATATTTGATTCTGTAGACTTTCAGCTTTGTTTTGGTATAACCAGAATAATTTTAGGTAAAGTAGTTTTGTTTTTATTAATTTGTTCGTGAGCCGAGGCAGTATTGGGTAAACTCTGCGCTCGAGGCGAAAATAATTTCGACTTTCAAAACTTTAAACGCGATTTACTCAAATTCAATTATTTTCCCTTAAGGTCCCTTTTCGCGTAACCGCTCACATATATTAAATAAGTTGAAGCTGTCAAAATAAATGTATATTTATGTGTTGCACTTATTTATTTTAACCTAGTTGTCCCGGCGCGTATTGTACCCCTACCCTCCACGTGTCTCCTACCCTACACCTAACCTACATCCCTACATCTACCTTACACCTACCCTATACCAACTTTATACCTACCCTACACCTACCCTACACCTTCTTTATCCCTTATTTATTTATATCAGCCTGAATCATCCCACTGCTGGGCAAAGGCCTCCCCCCTACGACGTCGTCTGCGAGGGACTGGAAAACCATAGCCAACGATCGCGCAGTATTGAAGAACTTTCCTCCTACCTGCCCTTATTTTCTTTGCGTTTAACCACCTCTATATTATAGCGAACAAAACAAAAAAAGAATTATTCAAATCGGTCCAGCCGTTTGGGCAGAGTGTTGGCGCGACTAACGCACAATTGTTTTTTATATAATTATAAATGTTGATTAATACGCACTATTCGGTCCTCGCATGAGGATTATCAATGTGTCTATCTAAATAACTGATAATTGAAAAGAGTGATAATAAATTTTCATCATTGGAGTTAAATACACCATGTTGTATTATATCTACCTTGTTTGGCAACTCTAAAGAAGCAGAAAAGTAGCCTAGCGAAGCCACGCGAAGCAGAAAGAGCTTAGTCTTAAGCCTTGTCTATGAAGAGAAAATCTCAAAGTTAGACAACATGTCCTTGTTGCTTTACGTGGCGTACCTACATGTATCCAGAGCGACGCTGGAAGCACGAATATAAAAAACTACAGTACGATTGTCCCATAAATTGCATTACACGTAACAAGTTTTTATCTCCTCTCTCATGTGTAATATATATGTCAAAACATTATTTCATCATATTTAGGTATTAACGTTAATACTTATATATCAGACTATACCAGACTATCTTGTCTTCTGCGACTACGATTATTATATGGTAGGTAACTACCTCAGCCTATGCGCCTGAGTGTGTCGGTGGCCTAGTGGTTAGGGTACTCGACTCGTAATCGAGAGGTTCGAATCCCACTGCAGCCAGGTACCAATAACACTTTTCTAAGTAATGTACATTAGTAGAATGCTAACAGATGCTTTTACGGTGAGGGAAAACATCGTGATGGAACCTGCACTTTAAGGCGACTGAATGTGTAACAGGATCACGAAGGTCAGATGGCAGTCGCTCCACTGTAATTACCTGATCTGCCAAATCCTGGATCATGGTCAAGGCGGACCCCGGGCCCTCTTTCGCGAGAGCACTACTTGGACAATGACGCCAAGATGAACTACCGTAGCCTACGATGGCCTACTTTTAAGGTGCGATTCTTCGAGCTGCAAGCTAATACAAAGTAGATACAAATAGAAAAAAAACAATTATAGTGACAGATAGATACACTAGCGATATGCAACGTACTCTACTTCGACTTTTCTCCACAACATGATACGATCATATAGAGTTAGTACAGCGATAACAATTGTACCTACCTAAATACTTTTGTGTATTATTTAATCATGACTCAAAGCAAAATCAAGTTTGTTATTGCCCCTGAAGACAGTAATATAACAAAACTATAATACTATAAACTTTACAAAATATGAGGAATGAGAAAAATCATATCATGGTTTTAGGAACAACTATCTACTTTCAGATTTCATTTCATTGAACCATTTAGATTACTAAACTTTGTTTGTAATTACTGGGCGGGTTACTTGTTGCGGTCTTCAAACTCCAATCATACAAAACTGTACAATGTTTTCCTTTCTAATATTAGTGCTTATACCTACCTAACATAACGTAGTTCCGTACAACATAATATGAGAGATATCCCATTTCCACGCAACTAACTCGTTTCCACATCCTAATATTCGGGAGCCAGCACTCCGAAATTCAATTCTCACTGTAACTGCCCCTCTGACGCCACCAAATTGCGAATCCCGCCCTTACCAGGAGAGATATAGGGTCCAAATTGGAACACAAATTCGGCAAATCAGTAAGCAAACCATTTCCCGAATTCGGGGTAATATCATATAGAAGAGTGGTGTTATTAAGAGCTCGTTTGGGATTCCCCTAGTGTTCGCGTTTTATGACGTGTTTCCATTGTCAGGTAGGTAAGCTTTTCTAAATGCTTTTTTGCAATTCACAGGAAGAAACAGTAAACGATAGGCGACTATTAGTAGGCACTTTTTCAAGGAAAATTTACAGCATTATAGTTGTGAATTTTTAACACTGGGATCTCCAACCTGCCTACCAAAACCAGAGGTTACATAAGTAGCAGGGGCACTATTTTGAACCGCTCACGCGTCGAGAGATAATTTTGATATTCGGCATGAAAAATACCTCTCAAATCTGTTTGTGGTGATGACTACATGGTCTGGTTCGGCTTTTCAGAACACGAAGCCGAAACAAGCCGATATAAATATATGTATATGTGTGTATGTGTGTGTGTATGTTTTGTGCCGTACGTTCAAGCTCGCCGATCGTCCAGCAATGGAGTCGCACCCTCGTCCAGCATTCTGGTCACGCTCCGGCGCGCGGGTGCGACTGCTTCGGTTATTGTGTCAATATCAGTGCTTTGTCTACGCGCCTGCCTGATAGGATTACCCACAAATTATG
Source organism: Blastobasis adustella (assembly GCA_907269095.1). Lineage (NCBI taxonomy): Eukaryota > Metazoa > Arthropoda > Insecta > Lepidoptera > Blastobasidae > Blastobasis > Blastobasis adustella. The sequence continues at coordinate 16,934,266 of OU026127.1, read as the reverse complement.
ACCGCCGACGGATCCGTGTGGGCCCATATTTTTGTTAGCCCCCGCTGTGGGGCTGGAGTTTTGCTTATTCACAGGTCGTGTGTAGTCTGCGTGGAATTTTTATGTTTCTATTCAGTTGTAGTTAAACTACGAGGAAAATTATAATGGGACGTTCCTCAATAAACAAATGAAAAGATGTCGTAATTAGTCATCTTGATCTGAATTGCGTGCCTGTTCGAAGGCACACTGACTGAACGGTACCGCATCATCGCATCACAGATATGTACGGTGCGGCAGCGCATCGGATAATTCCGCGAATCGATACGACATAGCAGATTTCTACGAATTTGAATTTGAATTTGAATTTTTGAATTAAATTTGAATTTGCTTTAGCTGGAGCCGCTAACCATCAGTTACAGTTGATACTAATCCTTACGCAGTATGAAATAAAGTCGCTTTTGGGTACAGGGGACGTGGTCGGACGCCCGACCAAGTTCGTCTCACCCGCGTATCCGAATTAATCCAAAAGCGACTTCGTTTTGTACTTCGTAAGGATTAGTAACGACTGCAACTGACCGTTAGTCGGCTCCAGCCGAATGATAGCATCTATTACTAGTATTAGGTTATCTCGCTTTTTGGATGTACTGATAAACAAAAAATCTTCAAATTCAAGGACAACAGAGTCCCCGAATTCGTTCGAATGCGGATTCATTAGTGGCTGTGTAAAGAAAGTCCCCAAAACTGTTTAAACACTTTCCAGGAACCCGAATCCAAGGAAACGACCTAATGTAATCACGACAAGACATACATTTCGGTACATTGTAGATAGGTCTAAAGTAGATAGGTCTTCAACGATGCAATATTTCCACCCTACAACAACTAACTACACTCTACGACCACAACAGAACCCCGTACCTCAGACTGACAACTTAATCTAAAGTTGGTGTCAAGTTGCAAGTAACAAGCGAGTTCCCCAGCTAGGGATAGCTTCTTGATACTGTATTATTACGTTGGTAAAACTTTGTCGTGGCGTGTAGTCGCACGCTATACGATATCAAATACTCAAACTAAAGCCTTTGTACTAAGTAGACACAAAGATTTATGAGTGGGTATTTTTATATTTACGGCTTTTATTTATTAAGTTTCGGGAGAAGTTCTTCAGCTAACTTCGATATAAGTAGTGTAGTTACTTACTTTCCGCCACGGTTGTCAGTTGAATTGTTTTATTTATCTAATAGGTTCACCAGTAGTTGTAGTTCTACAGGGATCTATTAGGTATGTTACGCATATTTAATGTTGGTTTAATGCAGCCGCGTGGTGTCCGGCAGAGAAGAATAGCACCAACCCCTTACACTCACGGGTGTCATACAAGGCGACTAATGTTATCGAGGTAAAAGATCTAGAGTCTCCGTAGGCTGGGTAATGGGCAGCAGCGTTTTCCATTGTTATATTTATAACACTGCGATCTACAACCCGCCTGCCAAGCGTGAAGATTATGGTAATAAGCCTGATATGGGCTGTGATGATGATGAATGTTGGTAATGATGTGCTTGAATTAGACAGAGTTTCAGATACGGATAAGATCAGCCATATTGTTTTATCGTCTTAGCTTCAGCCTCGGTTGTACTCTAGTACGAGAGGGCCCGGGGTCTGTCTAGAATATCCCTAGGTATTATGGCTTACACTACATCTCATTATGCAACTAGTGTACTTATTTTCGTTAGTAAAAGAAAATACACTCAATGTCAGTAACTATATATTTTAATATTACATGACTATCATTTTATCTATAAATTTGTGACAAACGAACGGACTTTGATTTGATAGGTAGCCTACTCTACCGGATACAGGTTCGAGTATTTACTTTTTATTATTGAAGTTTTTCTGGATCAATAAGTCCATATTTTCCATTATCAACCAGGCCGACAAGTATTAATTTCCCAACAACAGAATGGGAAGATAATACAGAGAGATATCACGAAATTTGCAGCAGCCAGAACTCTGCTCTGATGAATCACAGCAATGATAAAGCGACGTCCAAACCAGCCGTCGCCGGCGTGATAGGTACTCGTACTTCTGGTATGAACTTACTAAACTGGACAACAAATTGTATAATATAAGTACTTATGTTTTATACCTATGTGGAAAAACTTTAAATAAATAAGGTTTGATATAGTAGTTAATATAGGACGAAAAGCTCTGACGAAGAGAGTTGTTTTTGATCACGAAAACACATAGTTTAACAACAGTCGTCAACTGAAGCAAGTGAATGTGTTTTCGGGCACAGGCAACAGTCAAAACATTACGATCGCTTATATCATGAAATCACAAAATTTTATTAGCAATAAACATTCGACAGGTACTTTCTTTTTACGATACTTGGGAAATAATGACCACACCGGTGTAAGATTATGTAAGTAAATACTTAAACATGTAGGTACTGTACTAGGTATACTAAACTTAATTGTAAATTTAATGCCTTGCTTATACATACAACATAATTTATACGTTCTGTTACTCTTTTGTATAATTTTGATCGATGCAGCGATATAGAAATAAAAATATTAGATCAGAAAACAGCAACAAGACACCCACATTTGCGTAAATATTTATAACTTCCGTAAAGATAATTTTCAGCCATGTGTGTAACATAACCGGATATATTGGAATATTTTACCATACTTTACAAAGCTACAAGGTGAATGGGTCACATTGTGAGATAAGGTGACATTCGGTATCAACAAACAACTAGTGACTCATTAATAAATTGTATAAAATCTATAATTTGACGACGTCTGCGATCATAACTACAGTGGGAAGGTGCAAAGTTGACGTGGAAACTGTCTGTATAAAATACCCCAACTAAATAAGAAATGAATCATCTTCTTCGATTCACAATAACTGTAGGAGTAACATTATGTATTGTTTCGGAAAGCCATTGTGGTATGATAGAGGATTTATTTGGCAAAGTTAAGAATACAACGAAGGAAATAAAAGAGGATGTTAAGGACTGGTATTATTTTGGAAAGGATTTAATGTTTGGTGGTGATGATAATTCAACTGAAACTACCACAGAAGGATTTGAAAAACAAGAAGGATTCGTCCGTGGTATGTATCATGGCTTAAAAGAAAAAGTTGTTGCCTTAAAAACTAAGATACACGACAAAGTTTTTGGCCCAAATACTAATGAAACAAGAAAAGGATTTGTTCGAAATATTTATAATAAAGTAAAGAACAAGATCTCCAGGGCTAAACATTACATTTTTGATAAGAATAAACATGTATCTAATAATGTAACTGTAATACTTCAACAAAACTTTCACAATAACGTTGAAGGGGCGAAGGAAGAGATAAATACATTAATGTCTTTCTTCAACGAATCAACAAACGACTTTAAAGTTGATGTCAGGGACGCTTTTCTGGATAGTAAAACATTCATAGAAGAAATGAATAAAAATATCAGCGAAACGTTTAATAAAGAAAAGGAAAATTTTAATGACGCCATAAATAAAATTAATAATGAAGCAAAAGAACATACAAATAATGCTAAAGGCAATATTAATGTATTCAATTCTGACGTACAGCAAAAATTAAATGAAGGTAAGGACAAAACAGAAGAAAATTATCACAAACTTCTTGAGAACGGAGGATCGGTAGCAAACGAAATAAGAAATATTGCAGACGATTTAGTTAAGGAAGGCGACGAAAAAGTGACAACAATTACAAATAGTGGTGACAAATATTTGCATGAAGTCGACAACAAAGAAAAGGAGCTTATCTCAAATATGGAGAAGAAAACACAAGAATGGGCCGATAATTCTATTGATCAGATGAAAAAGTTGTCAAACTGATGTTAATTATACACGCTATCTAGATCTCATTGATTCAGATTAAACAAACAATCAGAAATATACTTTACAATACATTAAAGAATCAAGTAAAATGTCATGTAAGTAACGCTTCTTAAAAAAGTACGTTGTAACTTCGTACGTTTAGCGAAATAGAAATAGAAATCTTTATTTGTCACAAGTTGTATTATTCAACAACATACAAAGATGAAAAGTTATCTAACTAAAAATAAATTATCCTAAAATCTAAAATGGCTCCTAGTGGTTGCCTTCCCCCGCTGGATGGCTATCCCTACACGTTGGCCGAGGAATGAGTCAGCCCTGCGCTCACCGTTGGAACGAATTAAATTAATTTTTAATTTGGAGAATAGCCTTTTAGTTATGGGCATTGAATTTTCGACAGACGATATTTGCGCATTTACGGCGTTTTAAGGATTTAGCAAATTAATAACATAACCTAACAATAAAATTAATAATCATCAAATAATTGTTCCAATATCGAATATATATACTAGTCTGCCCCCATTATCATTAGCGTCAGCCCCTGGCCTGGGACTGGCCCGGGGTCCGCCTTCGTACTTCTATTTGTCCATACCGCTTGATCTTAAGCATCCTTGGTTCCATCCAGCAACTCACCAGAGTAGTAAGTTTACTACTTAGCTATGAAATCAAACCAAATAGGGCCACCAGTATTCTGTTTGATTTATTGCTTTCCGTGCGCGTCGTGGCGCCTTTTTTGACAACTTTATGGTAATTCGGGAGCCATTGTTTTTGCTGGCGGTGCCTCTCGGCGACGGCACCGGAGTCTCGTGAATATGGGGAATATGCGGACGCTACGCTGCTAACGTTACGTTAGTGTGATATGTGATGTTGTAGGGCGGTGAGTATAGCTATTAAAGCGCTTTCACATATAGGCGTTTAGTATAGTCGCGAATGTTTATAGGTAACCTCTTTGGCAATCGCTAATAACTAAGCTGCGCAGCAGCCGCTGTAACGGCTCTGCTGGTGCAGCACTGCTGCAGTGCGTCTAAAACACCTATCTATATGTGATAGCGCTCTTTTAGTGGCTACCTATGTCATCATATACAAGTAAACTTCATTTGATTGTATGAATGATTTTTGTTTGATTTTTTTTTGTCTTTAGACGGTAATTTACTTCTACACCTCTGTGTAACATAAAAATTTTACACTTCAAACGAGCAGACAACCCACCTGATGGTAAATGGTAACTGTCGCCCATCGTCTACGCTTCATGTATTATCCAAAACGTATTATATATATAGCACAGGGAACAGATTAGATTATATACTTAGGGTCTTGTGCCAATTAGTATTAAGAAACAAAATGTACTTACAATGAATTAAATAAATACAAAATATCTATCAAGACCATTGAACGATAAATTTAAAATTTGACACAGATTTTTCCAATACTGCATTTTTTTAATTTCCCATAGCCAGGGTGTAAATATTTAATAGAAAACTAACTGGAAAAACAAGTTTGTCTACTATCTCACAAACCCATTAATAATCCGAAGCCCCTACAACAGGACCAATGTGGTCAAATAAGTAACAGGTAGAATTACGTCGTGGGGCTAATTAGGGCAAGTCTGCGGTCTGGGATAGCCCGTTGGTGGCTGACTTTATGGCGTGTTCTCTCCAGGAAGAACCACTTCATAAGTAAGAACTTGCATTTTAATCCGAGGTGCCTATAGCGTACCTATAGTAAGTTTATTTGAGAGACAATTGAGCGCTTAACTAAGACTTTGCGCGGTGGTTTTCTCTTATGTTTACTGGTAGCATGTGTTCTGGTGGATATTTAGTATAAGCTCTTGTTCCGACAGTATGACTGGGGCTCTAATAATATTATGTTTGGTAGGTTGGGTCGTTAGGCTTTAAGTGGATTAAGGAGCTAACGTCCTGATATGGTTAGGTAGTATGGGCTCCTAGGGCAGCTTGCTAGGGTGCTCCCACTTGTCTGGTGCGATTGCACTTCGGCAAGATAAGTTTTGGTCATATGACCTCCCATAAACATTTGAACACACATAGCGCTGGCTTGATTTATGAAGTTGGGGTTTAAATATAAAAATGTGTTCATTGTTTATCGGCTGTCCTTTTTGTTTCTTCACTCAGAAAATAGTGATCAAGAAGTAAAGCCTTGTAAGTAAGTGGGACAGAATCGTGAGCTTTATTTATTTATTTATTTAAAACTTTATTGCACAATAACACAATTAAGCTTTATGTAATGTAAGTAAAGATTTATTGTATTACTCATCCCACTGTACAATACCCAAAGGCCAGACATTGCATACAATACGTGGTTTTAAAAACAGTAATGTAGTGTTTCTAGATGTCAATTTGTGAACATTAAAATAATTTGTAATGGTTACATTACCTACATTTGCTTCTTTGAGATAGTAGGGTGCGTATTTACATGCACTACCATCGCGAAGGCTTAAGTATCTCACATAACTTAAATTGCAGAGAAATACCTAGCTCGTTTGTCACTATAGATCACATGATTGAAAATATAAGTGGTACCTACTACGTTTCTTCAGCTAGGTAGGTACCTACCTACTTAAGTACTTGGTATCAATTTCCTGTAAACTTTTTTAAATAGGTAGATCATCATCCCATCGTCCCAGGGTTCGCCTTGACCATGATCTAGGTTTTGGCAGATCAGGTATTTACAGTGAAGCGACTGCCATCTGACCTCCGTGACCCTGCTACCAGAAGAAACTGACCATATTGGATCATGGTTACACATTCAGTTGCCTGAATGTGCAGGTTTCATCACGATGTTTTCCCTCACCGTAAGAGCATCGGTTAGTATTCAACTAATGTACATAACTCAGAAAAGAGTGATTGGTACATGGCGGTAGTGAGATTCAAACCCGGTACCTCTCGGTCGGATACCGTTACCACTAAGCCACCGACGCTCTTCTTAAATAGGTAGATAAAAACTCTTAACTTATGCAATACTTAAGAATTTCATCACCAGCGTGTCGTTATACAGTTTAGCAAGTAAACTAAATAATTTGACCGTTCGTCGTAATTTCATCAGTTCCGGAACGACGTCCGATCGGACAAACGGGACGAGATTTACTACTGCCGGTCGGAGCACTGTGTACGGTCAGCAGGGAAACGTATACCACGATAACATAAAAGCTCGACTAAGATTCAAAGGTTTGTTTATAAGAGATGGGTAGGTATTACAGAGGTTTTCAATAATCTTCAATAGTTAATCCATCCTTTGCCCGCATGTTGAAGCGAATAATTTATTCCGAAATTCAATGTGGTTCCCGCGGGATGGGGTCTGGAACATTATAACCGAATTTAGCGATGAAAAAGTCGCGGGAAAAAGTCTGTATTTACATAAATAAAAGTCCCGGTTGTGCTCTCGCGCACGAGGGCCGCCATGACCATGATCCAGGATTAGGCAGATCAGATAATTACAGTAGAGCGACTGACTGACTGACTCATCTGACCTCCGTTACCCTGCTACCAGGGGAACCTGACCAGATTGGGTTATGGTTAATTATTTAAATACCAGCTAGTAATTAAATACATATGGGTATTTCTTCTTTATATTTCTGGGGATAACACATTATACACACAATATGTATGTGTATCATTGTCATGCTTTCCTTTTGACTTCTAATAAAACGTACTTTAGAAATAGGTAGTTACAAATCCTTGTAGTGTCGCTGGCAACCGTACAAGCCCGAGACTTAATTTCGCAAGCAACATCGCCCTCGCAGTATATCTTCTTCCCAATCTAAAAGCAAAACTGCTCGGAAGCAATAACGCGCGTTCAATCGGAGCAGTTGATAAATAAGCCATTCCAGAATTAATGACAGGTCTTCATTGGCTAGAATTTGAAAAGAAAACTGACTGAAAACAAACTAAACATATTCTTCTTGAGATGGCTTTTATTTTGGAGCTTTATTACACGATTAGCATCTCCGCGGTTTTCCGCGTGTAGTTCGGACGTTTGAAAACTGTGGAAAATAATAGGGTCTCTATTATTTTTTTGGGATGTAAGTAGCAGTTTTTAGAGCCATCTCTACATAGTATAAAATAAAGTCGCTTCCCGCTTCTGTCCCTATGTATGTAGATCTTTTAGACTACGCAACTGATTTTATGCGATTTTCAACAATAAATAGTGTTATTAAAGAGGAAGGTTTATACGCAAGAAAAAAGGGTAGGTAGAGGTAAAGTAGGTGCTGGGTAGGTGTAGGGTAGGGGTAGGGTAGGGGTAGGACGCTGCGCGGACGAAGACGTGCGGGCCCACTAGTTAGTAATAAAACAATAATCTTGGCCAAAAGCTCTAGCGTGCGAGGGCCCGAGGTCCACCAGGTAATTATAATAAAGCGACTGCCATCTGACCTCCGTGACCCTGTTAACTGTGGAACCTGGGGCTCTACTTTTGAATCGCAGGCTGAGGACTCGAGAGTCAAACGGTATCGGTATTTTCAACATCAAGAATTTAATCTTTTTTGTTTACATTGGCAACACTGATTGCAAACGGTTCAAAAAACCAGAATTTAAAAAAATTGGGCCCAATCAACATCTCATTGGCCCAAGTCAACCTCACCTGCCAGTGGTCCCCCGCTGACAGACGGGTGAGGCTCTGGCGTACCGGCTTTTAACTAAAGGGTTGTGTGGGCCGAATGATCGTCGCCGAAAGCAAAAAAAAATTTTTATTTTTTTTATTTTTACTCTAAGACAAGTAAAGCATTTGACCGCCATCTCACCTGTTGGTAAGTGACGATGCGGCCGAAGATGAAGCATGCCCGTCTTGGAACAGCCTATTCTCTCTAGTCTTAAAGGCATCCAGATTATATTGATCAGGGAACACACTCGCAGGCAACGCGTTCCATTCCTTAGCCGTACGCATTATAAAGGTCGAACCAAAGCGGCTCGTGCGGATAGCTGGAAGATCCACAACATAAGGATGAAGCGCTCGCCCGGATCGCGTCTCCCGATGGCGGAAAGGGGCCGGCGGGATGAGGTCGTGCAGCTGCTTCGCACACTCTCCCAAATGTATCCTGAAGAAGACCGACAGATACGCAACCCTCCGCCGATGTTCGAGACTCTGCAGCCTAGCTTCAATCAACCGCGTCTTACAAATTATCTTCTTTGCACGTTTTTCCACCGAATTCAAAGCCGCCGGTTGATATTTGACTGATCCATCCCAGAGGTGGCAGCAGTACTCCATGCAGGATCGCACTTGTGCTTGATACAATTGAAGCAACTGCTTTGAAGTGAAGTACCGCCTAATCTTCGAGAGGATACCAAGTTTTTTTGCTGCAGTTTTTGCTTTGGATTCGATGTACTGACCGAAGTTGAGATTTGAAGATAGCTCAACACCAAGAAGCTGTAGGTTGTCGGTAATTTCCACAAAAACATCCCGAAAAGTTGGAGTTAGATGGAATCGACTCCTTTTGGCGGAAAACAAACACGCCTGAGTTTTGGTTGCGTTGAACGCCGCCAGATTGGCTTCGTCCCAATCAGAAACTGCCTTGAGAGCTTTGTCCAAACGATCAACCATGGCCTCTCGACAAGACTGGATATCGTCCCTGTTGGCTTTTGCCTCTGACAGATATCTATCCGTTACTGTGCTGTCGTCTGTGTACCCAAAGGTACCGGGTACAAGCAGATTGTCAATATGCAGCAAGAAAAGAGTCGCGGACAGAACCGACCCCTGAGGAACTCCAGCATCGATATCCTTAAGATCAGACGTGTAACCGACTAGAACTACACGGATTGATCGTTCACTCATAAAATCCGATAACCAGGTGCAAAATCCAACAGGAATGCCGTATGAGGGAAGCTTGCTTTAAAGGGCTGCGTGCCAAACCCTATCAAAGGCTATCAAGAGACACAGCAAGGGCCTCGCCATGCTTCTCAATGACCTCACTCCAAATATGGGTGGCATACACCAGAAGGTCCTAAGTCGATCGACCACAGCGGAATCCGTACTGGTGATCGCTGAGGAGATCAACAAACACAGTGACAAAGAATTAAATATAATAAATAATTTCGTAACTGCAGCATCTCGGGCACCGCGTGCCCCAACAATTAATTGACAGCACTGTCGCTTTTGCCCTTCTGTAACTAACTGAATTTCGTTGGTTTCAGTACAATTTATATTTGTATGTATACCTTGATTATACATCATGGGTGCAGATCCACGAAGCACGATCGGATCCAACTACCAACAGGTGTGATCTTTGTTGAATTGGACCTACGATGGTTGGATGTCAATATCGGACCTGTGCTGTCATGTGCGTACCCAAAGGTACCTGGTACAAGCAGATCGTTAATATGCAGCAGGAATAAAGTCGCGGACAGTACAGATCCCTGAGGAACTCCCGCGTCGATAGCCTGAAGATTAGACGAGTAGCCATCGATAACTACACAGATTGAACGTCCACTCAAAAAATCCGATATCCAGGTGCAAAAGCCAACAGGAATACCAAATGAAGGAAGGTTGCTTAGAAGGCCTGCATGCCAAACCCTGTCAAAGGCCTTGGAGATATCAAGAGACACAGCAAGGGCCTCGCCACGTCTCTCAATAGCCTCACTCCATAATTGTGTGGCATACACCAGAAGGTCCCCAGTAGACCGACCACGGCGGAATCCGTACTGGTGATCGCTGAGGAGATCGTGACCTTCAAGATGCGCAAGGAGTTTGTTGTTCAATGCACGTTCAATAATCTTACAGAGTATGGAAGTGACCGAAATAGGGCGGTAGTCGGCAGGGTCGGCGCGGCTGCCTAAACCAAAAACGGATCGGAAATACCTCGGATCCGTGATGCACGAGTCCGCCGATATCGGCCCCAATGTCCAGTCCCGAATCTCTGCAGCTTAGGCCAAATGGCGGAAACTCTCGGCAGTCACCTGTGACCCTAAAATCCCTGTAAAACTCAAAGGGCTTATATACAAGAGTATAATTAGACCGGTGATGCTCTATGGCTGCGAGACATAGCCAGCGCTGACGAAACACGTTCGCGAACTCCACGCCAACAAAATGAAAATGCTGCGGTGGATGTGTATATGTGCGATCGAATACGTAACGAGTACATCCGTGGCAGCCTTGGCGTAAGGGATATCGCAGATAGGATCGAAGAGGCTCGTCTGCGCTGGTTTGGTCACGTGTTGCGGATACGTGGGAAATAGGTGCGTGAACCTGCCGGTATCAGGAAAGAAGCCCCGTGGGCGACCCAAGAAGCGATGGATTGACATCGCTGAGTCGAATGCGAGAGCCAACGGTTTACGACGAGAGGATGCCGAAGACCAGGCGAAGTGCAGAAGAATGAGTAGAAAGCGAAACCTTGCAGAGGCCAGAATAACTGCTAAGACGATGATGACTTAGCCGTTTATTATTTAATTATTTTTCGATTGCAATAAATAAAAAAAAAAAAAAAAAAAAAAACATTTATTTCAGGCCGATTGACCCATAACTTTCATTACATGGTAATATGTCAAAATATTTCAAATTCAAATTTTATCATTACATTATGTTATTTATATAGTATACATTCCATTTAGCAGGGCAAGTCATTATGTACATTTTTCTCTTAGTTTTTAAAGACCTAAATGACCACGTTCGTTCAAATGCTGAGATGTAGACCGGTCCAATGCTTATTGAAGCGACTGTCCAACCGGTCCGCAATCACAGCCAGGATGGTGTTGCGGGCGCCGCGCAGCCGGCCTCGCGCCGCGGCGCAGCGCTTGCGCAGGATCGCGTGGAAGCCGTCCACGTGCGCGTCCGCGAACATGCCGGACGCGCTACAGGCCCGCGGCAGCCGCAACATCACCCTGAACGCATTATTATATTGGACCCGTAGGGCATTGAACGATTTTTGTGTGTATTTGGTCTATAAACTGCAGGTGTACAGCGATGTACAGTACGCCCGGAAAAGAGTAATTTTAACTTGAGCTGTACAACGATAAAATCTATTCGCTATCATATTTGCCCTAATCGCCAATGCCCTACGTTCCCGTTCCATATCTGAATCATCACATAAATTCTCATCTACTACATGCCCTAGATATTTGAAGGAAGATACCCTCTTAAGCAGCGTCCCATTGAGTCGCACCGGAGGAACATTAGATGGACATTTGGTACCAGCCTTAAACACCATGAACTCGCTTTTTGCGGCATTATAGATGAGGCCATGAGTCCGGGCATATCGTTCACATACGGCTAATAGCTTTCTCAGCCCACCGATCGACGGGCTCAGCAGCACCATGTCGTCCACGTAACTAAAATTGTTTACACACACCCCATCAATGCGGCAGCCGACACGCATGCTGCTGAGCTCCCCGATCAGCGCATCCACATACAGATAAAAGAGAGTTGGGGAGGTTAGTCCCCCCTGCCTCACCCCACAATTCAGTGTATACGAGTCAGACCGCTCGCCACCCCACCTCACAGCATTAGTCTGGCACGAATACCAACGCCTAAATATGCGCGTTATCTCCTTAGGTACACAGGCTTCATCCAGTTTTCTCCATAGGATCTCATAATTGACCAGATCAAACGCCTTGGATAAATCTAGAAAACACGCATATACAGGCGTTTTTCTGTTCGTGTAATATTCTACAGTGCACTTTAGGCCTAATATAGCGCTCTCAGTGGACATACCCGGCACAAAACCAAATTGAGCGTCCCTCAAACGTATGCACTTATTCAGAATCGAACTCAACAGTCTGTCGAATATCTTGGCAACAATTGTTGCCAGTGAAATAGGTCTATAATTATGCTTACTAGCTATATCTCCAGTCTTATTCTTTACAATAGGTATAACCTCTGTTCTAATCATTTCCGATGGTAAATAGGAGTGACTAATACATAGTGCGAAAAACATGGCCAGAACTCTATGCAAATGAGGACCAGCGTGTTGCAGATGCTCGACGCTGAGGCCGTCATGGCCAGGGGATTTTCCACGCTTCATACCCTTAATTGTGCGACGTACTTGTTTCGCATCAAATTTAACTTCGTACTCCCCTTCCACGGCCGCCCCAGCGTCGCTCACCGACCCGGTGTACCCTAGCGGAGACTTCACACAGAAATGTTCCCTAAATGTATTGGCTATGGCCGTGGCATCAGTCACACCGTCAACGCTCACAGACAGGCCAGCCCCACTATCCAGTTTTTTGGTGGATTTCCAGAAATTTCGAAAGTCATTTTTTGAGTGATGTGATGCAATCAAGTCCATTTTGATTTGTTCCTGATTTTGTTGGCACCACTTTAGCCTCGACTTGAAAATCTTACGTGAAGAAATCATATCATTGTAAATATGACCAGAGTTAGGCCTCAGTGGCCGCAATGTCAACAGGAAATTGCTCTGAAATTACAAGTGAAATAATATTTTTCTCATTACTATATTTATTTTTAATTGCAATAAAGAGTTTACATACATACATATAGGTTATGAATGCAAAAAAACTGCATGGAAATGTTATTAAAAAAGTTTTGTAGTTTGGTATAACTCATCATGTTCCGACTTATATTCTATCGAAATAGTTCCGTAGCTATTTAGACACCGAAATATAATTCAATTTGCCAATAATTTTAATTCTGTCTTTAATGGCATGATGATTTAAGGTAAAGATTTTAATTATTGCAAATTCACACATTTACGATGCATATTTTTGTCTCAATTTCTGAAATTGATTCCCGATCGCCACGCCCAGGAATGTTAACTCACCGGTGACAGGATAATCCAGGTGTATTCCCATACTTTGATCTTTCACATAAATGTGCACTTTAAATGGTTTGATTTAAATTTTGTTAAGAAATTATAAATTTACACCGATGTTTTAAAAGAAACGTCTGGTCTTCAGGAACTCTAGCAACATGGTGGACGTTCAAAACATCGCGCGCTTCAGTTTCTGACAGATCGTTGCTACGGGTGAAAAAACGGGATAGCAAGATTCATAATCAGAAAGAGTGAGCGAACAGGGAATATTAGTGCCTAGTCTGTTATGTCTGTGCTCTAAAATGATACCTTTTGGATGCAAAAATCTGCATCGATTTTCGAGAAAAACGGTAACAGAAGTAGGTACATATAAATACACAAACAACCTCTAACCCCAAACGCATATATAATACCACCTCCGTTATCTTAGTTACTTTTTTATGATTATTATAACAACATTTGCATAAAAATTCGGGTTTTGGGACATTTATAACGTTTTCATCGACTAACGAAACTTATTCCTAATTACAATACAAGTGGACTTATGGTGTTGAAAATAACAGTAAATTTGTTGAAAACTCTTGTAGTCATGACAAGTTTGTACACCTTATTATGGACAATGGCTGTAATTAAAAAATCGAGGCAAGGACCTTTCGAGGTAATGTCCAATTGAGGTGGAAATTATCGAGGTAATGATCTATGGCCATTCGAGGTAAAATGTTAAACTTATTAGCCACTACATACCTACACTCAGCACAGCTATGAAAAATAAAACAATAAAATATAATTAAAAAACAAAAATTTATTAAAAGATTCTTTTGGTAAATGCAAAAAAATACCGAGTCAAACAATCAAAAATAACTTTTTAATATAATTAATTATGGCATCTAGGTTTTAGTTTTAATTATCTATAAGTAGAAGCTGAGACTTATTATTAAAATGACGACGCAATAAATAATTATTTATTAAAAAATAACAATTAAATTTGTATTTAAACTTTTTCACAGATTTTGGAAATAAAAAGTACCTAAGCAAAATGTGCAATTTGTACATAAAAATATCATTTTAAAGTCATGAAATCTTTACCTTATTTTACGACTATAATATCAATTCACGTTAATTGCGATACAATTAACAGTAAAATATTTAAGTACAATTTCATTCCCAGCTACAACTTTCACTTACAATAAATTATTCGAAATGGCCACTACAATCATTTCTGTGAAAAAATTATACAAATCGCTAAGAGGTTCCCATACTTTTATTTACATTAATTAATATTAATTATACAATTATTTTATTAGTAACTGGCAGTTTCAGAAGGCACCTTTGCTTTACATCTAGCTTAAAAGCATATAGTATCGATTTATTGCCATTAGCTATCAAATATTAATTTTATAATTTTCAAGGCACTAAGTATTTTCTAAGCCTTTTAAAAATATTGCTTATTGGATATAATATTGCCTCTTAAAATTAAAGACAAATCTGCTTTAATTAAGGGGTTGAAACTGGCGTCTTTTACTCTCTCACTCACTGTTATGTATAAATGTGCGAGTGCGAGAGGAACGCAGATAAAATTGACGTCATATTTTCACCCCTTCATTTTAGATGAGGATTGTAGACCTTGTTGCTGACATTTTCTAACTTATAAAAATGACGCATAAAGTAGAAATAAATAAATAACTAATGTCAACGAAAAAGGATTTTTCCATGCCAGATAGAATTCACAATCCCGTCCTAAATTATATTCGTCATATACCTTTTTTAAAGTCAACGGGTTTTAAAAATTATAAACATTATATTCCATTCAGCGACATTTAGTACAATTAAACCTAATTATTATTAATGTAGATCACAATTCTTAACCACATTCAAAATTACACGCACACTTTTTACATTTTACCATCACACATATCACACAGAGAATTTATTCACATTCACTTTAACTATCTACATTTTTTTTTCATTTTTTCTATTTACTATTATGGCGTAATGTACCAAACTGAATAATTATGTATTATGTATTTTATCGTGACTAGGAGAATTATTACAACATGACATATAAGTCTGTATGTTACATGAAAATAAACATTGAAACCATTGTATATTTTACCAAAATTTAGAAGGCACTGAATATATTTCTTTATAAGGCGCAAAATTTGTTTAGCTGCAACATATGAAAACAACTTGCGAAATTAAATAATAATTCTTGCGTATCCCCATAAATACCACAATCTTAACAGAATACACCAATGACGTCACATTTTAAACACACAGTCAAATTACTCAATAAAAAACTACCAGTTAGCTCGTTACTTTTTTGTTTGTTTTAGAAGCAAATTCTTTGCCAACTCAGCTAAAAACCAAGCCAAGTTTTTTATAAATCTACAAAATTTACTTAAAGTCCATAAATTTCGAAAAAGTTTACGAGATTCACGATGTCGTATTTTCGTCAGAGATGTATTTGGGTCTTTTGCAAGTACACATGACGAACACATCTTCACATTTTCTATGGTCACACTGAAATACCTTTAATGACGAAGTAGCATACTGTATAGATTTAATGTCCGTAGCACGATACAAAATCACGACCTATGACTGTCGTAACGTCATCGAGAATTGCATGCAATATTTACTACAACCAAATCTATTCTCAACTTAAATAATTCAGGAAAGATATCTGGTAGAAGTTTATGAGATTTAGCTCTTTTTGGGAGACTGATACACGATAATATAGAAGACTATATTAATATCTATCTTGCGTATGTGGCAAGCCAGACCCTGTAGTTTTAAAATTGTCAATGACGATACGGCAGCGATTCGATAATGGAGTCCCACAAGGCACTACACTAGCACCCACTAGTATCTATCCATACTACTGGAGTCCCGACTGGTGACGTCACTGGCGGCGTCTGTCGACGAGCTGTCGGAAGTGTCGGTGGTGGTGGCGCCCGCGCCGCCCGTGTCGGACGCCACGCCTATCTCGGTGGTCGGATATCAAAGATGTTCGTCGCGCCCGTTCAACGGCTGCCGCTCAGTGTGGTCCGAGGGACGGTTTCGCTTGAAGAAGCCGCACTGCAAAGAGAAAGCATGGGGTCAATTTGAGGTTTAACAAATAAAATATAGATAGAAAGTGTTAGTTTTTCAGTTAAGTTAGTTGTACTCGTAAGTGGGTAGATGGATTTCTTGCGTCAGAAAAATGATGTATGAACTAAACGGCTCCTGGCACTAGACCAGTGTAGCACTTTAAAATCGGCACTGGTCTAGTGGCAACGTTCTCGCGAGACTGAGAACCTAGATTAAGCAATGTTCACAAAGTAAAGGAAATGGATGGGTGACCGTTTCGTACTTTCGAAGCTAGTCCAACTTCAACATCACAACGAGCTCGCCACTCGTAAGGCATGCCTCCTACTACCACCCGCGAAGCGAGGTTGACCAAAATCTTCCACTGGAGACCCTGAGACTATTTGAAGAGTCTCGGGAACCGATGACGGTATATTATTATTCATCACAGCCCATAACAGTCTACTGCAGGACTTAAGGCCTCTCCCACTTCTCAAAAATGTTACATTATTAAGTTGTAATGCCAATTACAAAACTGCAATTTAATATAGCCTGTAAACACCATATAAAATACTAATATAAAAAAAAAATGAAACTACTATCAAAATTAAAATATAAACTCCTCTCTCTAAAATATAATACAAGATTCTCTCTCTCTCTCTCTCTCTCTCTCTCTCTGTGTGTGTGTGTGTGTGTGTGTGTGTGTGTGTGCGTGTGTGAGTGTGTTTGTGTGCGTGTGTTTGTGTGTGTGTTCGTGTGTTTGTTTAATGTATGAGCGTGTTATCCTTCACGCGACTGGAGGTACTGGATAACCCTTTTTGTAAGTTGTGCTCGGCTAAGATGGAAAACGTCAGCACTGTCGGAGAGGCACTTCTCATACCCGTCAATAGCCCTATTGAGCGAAGAGCCCAGGGCGTAGCCGCTGCGCGCGCGGCGGTGGTCAAGTAGCCGAGGCCAGCGGCCACCGCGGCGCGCGCGCGGGTCTCCCGCGCATAGCAACACTCGGAATAATAACTGCGGAGTATCTACTCCGCTATGTATGATGTCATACAGAAGCTTCATATCGGCTATAAAGCGTCTGTCCTCCAATGACATTATTTTGTAGGTATTCAGACCAGTCGCATTACCAGAAGGTACCGTGCCAGAAACATAAATTTAGATTTTTTATAAAAGAAATTTGCACCGATTCCAGTCTAGCGCGATGGACAGCGTAGACCGGGGACCATGAAGGGGACGCGTACTCTAAAACACTACGTACATAGGCATAATATAAGGCTTTAAAAGCTGTAGTTGACCTCAGGGGCTTTACCGTTCTGAAAACGAATCCCAGCATCTTGATCGCTTTCGCAACAATAGATTCGTAGTGAGCACAGAATGTCAGTTTGGAATCTAAGATGACTCCCAGGTCCCTAACTTGATCAGTGCGTACGATTGTTGCGTCGTTAAGCCTATACGTTGCGCATACTGGGTTTCTCTTCCTTGTAAAAGTGATGGTTGAGAACTTCTTTACATTAAGATCTAGGCCGTTCCGTGCACAATATGCCGATACTCTATCGAGATCCTTCTGCAATTTTAGATAATCGGTTGAGCATTTTATGGGCATAAAAATCTTTGTGTCGTCCGCATATAATAAGTAAAATGCATTATGAAAACAGGAAGCATAATAGTACAGGCAGATATTAAACAATAGAGGCCCCAAATGGGACCCCTGGGGAACCCCTGAAGGGATGGGCGCGAAGCGTGATTGATAGCACCCAACCCTGATAGACTGACTCCTATTCCGGAGATATGACTCGAACCACCGAAGGAGGTCACCGTGCACACCGACTTCCTCGAGTTTGCACAAAATAACATCATGATTCAGTCTATCAAAACACTTAGAGTAGTCGGTGTACACGGCATCCACCTGGTAGCCCTCATCCATATAACCGGTAACCGAGTCCACGAATTCAGCCAAGTTCGTCATCGTGGAACGTTTGCGCATGAATCCATGCTGAGCTGGCGGTATACTACGAGCAAGCAGCGGATAAACCTGATCGTAGACCATCTGTTCGAAAACCTTGCTAAAAGTAGTGAGAATCGACACTGGACGATACTGTTCCGCGAGGACCTTTGAGCCACTTTTATGTATGGGCACGACGAAAGCTTGTTTCCAAATTGTGGGAAAAGTGGCCTCCGCAATCGATCTCCTATACAGAATACTTAATGGCAAAGCCAAACAGCGAGCGCAGTAACGGATAAAGATAGGGGGGATAGCATCGCAACCCGCGCCCTTGTTAATATTTAACTTTAGAAGGTATTTCTCAACTAAGTCTGCGGTAATTATCACTGAGCCTACACTGCATAAAGAGTTTTCATGCGTATTTCCCGAGGTATACGAAGTATCAGAAGTACTCGCGTAAACAGATTGAAAGTACTCTAGAAAAATGTCACATATTTCGGGACCGTCCGAGCCTATACGAGTGCCGTAGTTTATCTGTGCGGGTAACCCACGATCGCGCCGAAGACTTTTTGCGTAGTTCCAGAACTTTTTCGGATCGCGAGTGATAGAATGACTACAATGATGTTTATATTTGTTCCAACACTGACGCTGTAATTTTTTGTGTCTCGAACGTAGCAAAGAGAAAGTTTCACGGTCACAACTATTATCAGTGCGTTTCCAAAGTGAGTGATACTTATGCTTTTCTTTAATTACGTGTACTAACGCCCTGGAGTACCAGACTGGATATCCATCAGGAGTGATGTAGAAAGAGGGTACATGTCTATATTATCATATTATTATTATTACTTTAAAATTACCTTATACAAAAGCAGAATCAGCAGTAGCAGTAGCAGCGCGCCAGCTACCGCCGCCAGCACTACCACCCACAGCGGGATCGACCCGCTCTCCATGGCCTCTAGCTGCGGCGTTATCACGGTCTTGGCTTCAGCCGTGTGCCATTCCCGATGTTCAACATCGCCCTGTATAGGCAGCTTGGTTACGCTGGCAGTGGCCAATGTCGACAGTATGACTGGCCGGTCCTTTGAGATCTGGAGAAGAATTGGTAAATGAACACTCTAGTCTTACAAAACATAAGCAATAAGGAGGAATGTGAGAAAAGTTGCCCTTATTGCTACAAGTGAGCTATTTCTGACGACAAACGTAACAGCACGTTTTACAACAAAGGCGGAGCTGTTGTCGCTGTTGTTCGGAGGAGGATGGAGATACGAATTTGTTTCATTAGGAGATGACTATGTTTTGTAAAAAATTCAACAATATCGTAAATGTTATAAACTTCTAATTTAAAAAGTCATTTATAACGCAATGTAGGGCGTGCAATTCGTCGTAGGTTCAGGCAATTCGTCGCGCGCTCTTCGTACTAAACCCGCAATGGATTTAAATAAGAGCGTCCTGAGGGGACACGCGGGTCTCACTCAACGCAGCACACGCCCTTCGTTAATACAACATTACTGACCTCATTTAACACAGACGCGTTGACCCTGGACCTCAGAGCAATCCAAACTTCCTCGCCCTTTTTTAACCGCCCGAGGGTACATCTGAACACCTCACACTGGTATTTATCCTGGCATTTGTCAAGGATCGCCAACAGGTTTTGATCCGCCTAAAATAAGAAAATACTTTTTGAATATATTTTATTTTAGTATAATTATCAATGCTCTATGCTCTACAGTGTTACATAATATGAAGCCGTGAACTGGATGGAGTGCTAAGCGTATTGAAACGATAGGTACAATTATTTCTGTCGTACGTGGAATAGTTGTACATATCGTTTTAATATGTTTAGCACTCCATCCAGTTCTCGGCTTCATACATATACTCGTATTATGTAACACCCTGTATTTCGTAGTATGTTAGCAGTTATTAATAAAGATTTATGAATTACCTCTCGTCGTCTTCTGGTGCCCTCACGGCGTGACGACGAATATCCACCCCCATGTGAGTAAGATTCTGTAAAAGATGTTTTTTAAGTTAAATCTGTAAGTAAGTCATTTCATACCATCAAACACGTTAAACGTTGTCTATACGTTTACATGTTAAAAAAGTGTTTTTACGAAATTACCTGAGTACTCGTAACCTCCGCCAGTTCTTGATCCCTGATGACTTCCACCTGAAGATTGATACTGATTTGTGCTTGAACCTTGGTAATTTGAATTCCCTTCCCGATGCCCGCCAGAGCCTTGAGCTGATCCCGCCTGGGCTCCGGTAACGTCAGCAACACCAACTTTGAATTCGTTGTTCGATCCCTGGGCGGCATAAGCTCCAAAACCCCCGATTTCGTCATTCTCATCACTAACTACGGTAAGTCCTGGTTGACGTCTGAATGTTGAAGAGCCAGCATTCATCACGTCAGAGTTCACAGTTTCAGTGGTTGCCCAAGATCCGTGCACAAATCCTTGGCCTGATCCCTGGCTACCACCTTGGTGTGACCCACCCTGCGAAATTCCTTGGCCACCAGCGCCATATTTGTTGTATTCGTAACTTCCTTGATTATGGTGGCCGCTTCCTTGATTATAGCTGTTGCTTCCTTGGTTGTAGCTGTTACTTCCTTGGTTGTAGCTGCTGCTTCCTTGATTGTAGCCACTGCTTCCTTGATTGTAGCTGCTGCTTCCTTGGTTGTACCTAAAATCATATTTTTATTACAATTTACACCATGTACTTCCAGATTACGGTATCCCCGAGGGGCTCTGCAATTGGGTATCTAGCTTTCTGTCTGGACGGAGCATCCAAGTCATTGTCGATGGATGCTGCTCCGATACCAAGACTTCAGTTCAGTTCAGAAAGTTCAGTGTTATCTCCCTCACTGTTACTTCTGCATATCAATGACATGCTGAATATCCCCTGTATTCATTGTTATTCGGATGGCAGTACTGAAGATGCTGGTTATACTGACCAAGCGAATGTCCCTTATTCCGAAGTGTCGGAAAGCCGAATTAGACTTGTGTCAGACATTGAACTTTCCACAGCTGCGGCCACATATAGAGTATTGCTCCGTCTAATAACCGTCTTCATAAGAAATACACCACTAGAAACTATGTTGTCATCATAATTTAGATTGACCGAAAATGGTTCTAAGATTAATTCAATAATAGCTATAAATATTCAAAAGTTTCTGTAACTGGAACAAGTTCATTAACTTTTAAAGAGGTATTCGCAGTCAATCGCAGTTATCTAAAACAACCCCTGTAGACAAAAGTACTACGTGTATTTCTAAAGAAGTTCTATACGTACTTGTTGAACGAGCTGCCTGCTTCTCCTTCGTGTCCCAGCGTGTACTCCGTACTACTCTCAGTCTCAGATACAATTCCATTTTCATCATAAATAACAGTTTTGTTGTGCACCTTCACAATTCCATTACCATTATTGTAGTTGCCTTGAAGGTTTCGTGAACTTCCACCTTCGAATTTAACAATTCTGAACAGCGTATTCCTCGCACTATCTTGCTCTTGTGACGTGAGACCGTTCCAGTACGACTTGGCTTCTTCATTCGTGTATTGGTTGTATCCTTTTTCCTTGTAATCGTAACCTTGAACTTCGCGGTACAATTTACCCAAGTGTTGTCTAATGGCTTGCTGTTCTTTATCGGCTAAGCCTGACCAGGTACTGCTCCATGATCGTGAGGAGTAGGAACCTTGACTGGAACCTTGACTGAAACCTTGACTGGAACCTTGACTGGAACCAGATTGACCGCTGTTCCTGTTCCATGATTGACCACTTTGGCGTCCAGAGCTGTGTTGCTTGTTGAATGTCTCCGCTGATGGATACTTGTTATTCACCGTGTAGGATGTAAGACCCATTACTGTAAAGTTAGAAGTCTAAAATTATTATTGCGTCATACTCATGTTGGTTAGTAGACTACCTTGACGGTGATATTGCTATAATAGGACCACGATAAGACCGAATCGACTGACAGTAGTAGAAATTATAAAATGTAAATATGGCAATAATCTGGGGATAATCTGTCCTTGTCAGTCCTTCTTGTAAACATTCAGATATTTGGCTTGAACTTGTACTTTTAGTTTAACTAAATTATCAATAATGCTGAAAATTATCACTCTCACTTCCTTTTTAATTGTTTTGCCCATTATTTAATAATATTTTTCATAACTCACTAAAATAAACAATCCTGCAGAAATCAAATGTTTGTTATGACTGTTATAAATGACGTTCTTTTTTAAATAACTTATCATAAGTTGCCATCAATAGAGTTTTTTTTATTTTTTTAATAAGTGATTCGGACTTAGCGTGGTCTTATTATACAGGGTGTCCCGTAAGTCGACGTCAAGCCGAAATCGGGTGATAGTTCAAATCATAATAGTTACAAGAAAAATAAAAAATAAAATCTAAGTCTTGAATTTTTTAAATTATAGGCATTTCTTTTTTTTCGAGAAAATGTACACCCTGTGATGGTTTTTTAGCTCCTGTTGCTACAAATCTTAACTTTTTTTCAATTTTATTTTTCTTATGTAATCCCGAATAGTGCTAATCTAACCAATTACTTAGAATTCTAAGTCAACTGCTCCAGCTTGGAAGAAAGTGTCACATTATGCCGTACAATGAATAGACAATTAATATTTCGTCCAACTTTAACGGACTGTACTGAAAAAAAAAAGTACTACGCCAGGTTGGCAAGTAGCACGAAAAGTTGACGCATTTAATAAGGATTCTAAAATGGTATAATACTTGCTACATTATTTCTTTGATTACGGGGGAAAAAAATTCCTTCAAGAAACCCAGTATCGAAAAATTTTTCATTACCTACTAAAAATTATTCTAGTGCGTTCAAAGCTTGCCTAAGACCGAGTGAGACGGAGAGTCATTCATGAAGTGTGAGTGAGACAGGTAGTGACGCTTTCGAGTCAAATATTCTAATGGGTGAGTGAGACAGATAGTGACGCTAATGAGTCAGATACAGAGAAAGTCATTTTATGAAGTGTGAGCGAGATAGATAATGACGCCACTTTTTTAATATTGGCACAGGCAATACAGATCAGTACGTTACGCTCCTTCGTTTACTACGCATCTTTCCGTATTCGTTCGTGTTATTTCGTACTTTCGACTTTTTGCTTCGTTTATTGGACTTGTTTGTTTGCTTGTGATTTGGACAGTTTCGATCTCTTTACAACGACCTTTGCTTTCTCCTGGACTATCGTGTGATTGTGTAGTGCCACCATGCCTGTGTACACCACTCAGGAATATGCCAACATGCACTTTATTTATGGCGAATGCAGAGGGAATGCTTGTGCTGCGGCTAGACTGTATCGCGAGAGGTACCCAAATGCTGATCGTTATCCAGATCACCGAGTTTTTACAAATGTGCACCGTCTACTCTCCACAGAAGGCATACTTCCAAACCGACCACATGGTGAAGGAAGAAGTTCCTTGCCTTACGAGGACGTAGTAGTTCAAGCAGTTGAAGAAGATCCAAGTATTTCGGTACGTGCAATCCAGCAAAGCACAGGAGTGCCCAAAACTATAGCTCACCGAATTTTACAAAAACATGAGCTCCACCCATACCATGTACAGCGAGTACAAACCCTGCATCCTCAGGATTATCAACTTCGGGTTGCGTTTTGTCAAACGATGCTACAAAGACACCGGGAAGATCCGCGATTCTTAGAGAAAATTTTGTGGTCGGATGAATCGACATTTAAAAAAGACGGTTACATGAACCTACACAACTTAAACGAGTGGCACGTAGAGAATCCGAATTTAATGAGAGAAGATAGATCTCAGTATCGTTTTAAAATAAACATGTGGACCGGAATTTTAAATGGAAGAGTCATAGGACCTTTTGAGTTGCCAGAGATCTTGACTGCTGAAGTTTATTTAGATTTTTTACAAAACAGTTTACGTAGTTTACTGGAAGACGTGCCACTCAGTATTTACAGAGAGATGTGGTACAAGATGGCTGCCCAGCGCACTATGCCCGCTCAGTTAGAGCATTTCTCAATGAAGAATATCCGGGCAGATGGATAGGTCGGTCTGGTACGATCTCGTGGCCAGCCCGTTCACCGGACTTAAATCCATTAGATTTTTTTTACTGGAGAGCAGTGAAAGAGAAAGTTTATTTTAAGCCAATCGAAAATGTAGCTGAGCTTCGGCAAAGAATTACGGAAGCAGCTGAATTTGTCAACAACGGAAGATTTGCCCGTGTGATAATCCGATCTTTTTTAAGAAGATGTCGAGCTTGTATTGCAGTTGAAGGAAGGCAGTTTGAACATCTTTTGTAAATAATAAATCTTTGCATCTTATTGGTGTTTAATTTTAAACTTAAGGAAAATTTGTCCTAAATTTAACAAAAAGTTAGCATCTCTGACTTGAAAGCATCACTACCTGTCTCACTCACATTTCATGAATGACTCTCCGTCTCACTCGGTCTTAGGCAAGCTTTGAACGCACTAGAATAATTTTAGTAGGTAAAGAAAAAATTTTCGAAACTGGGTTTCTTGGAGGAATTTTTTTTTCCCCGTAATCAAAGAAATAATGTAGCAAGTATTATACCATTTTAGAATCCTTATTAAATGCGTCAACTTTTAGTGCTACTTGCCAAGTTCTTAGTCAAGTAGTTCTTTTTTTTCAGTACGGTCCGTTAAAGTTGGACGAAATAGTTAGATTAGTATAATAGTTAGATTAGTATAATTAGGATAATAGGTTAGATTAGCACTATTCGGGATTACATAAGAAAAATAAAATTGAAAAAAAGTTAAGATTTGTAGCAACAGGAGTAAAAAAACCATCACAGGATGTACATTTTCTCGAAATAAAAAAAAAGCCTAAAATTTAAAAAATTCAAGACTTAGATTTTATTTTTTATTTTTCTAGTAACTATTATGATTTGGACTATCACCCGATTCCGGCTTGACGTCGACTTACGGGACACCCTGTATATCTGCTTACACGAAATAAAAAGATCTGGTACGCGCTCGCGTATCCCGTTTCTATGGTAGATCTATCTACTCCTTGCTCAGGATATATTGAACAGAGATAAGTAAGTAATAAATGAGACAGTTGAACATAATAGTAGAGGTGCAGTTTGTATAACAAATGCGGGCTGTGTGGTGTCGTGTCGTTGGTGCTGTTACCACTTGAGAAGCACAGGGAGCTTACAAATTAGATAACTTACGGCACATGTATGATGGGGATCCTGTAAAAGCGACGCTTTTAGATTTCGAACCACACCGTAGTGAATGAATATTGACGGTTCATTTTAGACTAATATATAGACTAAAAATAACATATCTTTATACCCAATCCCAATAAATTTATTTTTTGCTTCGTTTTATTTAGCGGTTCTTAATTATATTAGCTAATTATCAGGAAGCGACTTTATTTCCCATTCAACTTACAGGATATCATTATTCCGACTTTACGAGGAGGGATAATTGCGAATAATAAACGTGAAACTCAAAATCTAATATGTTATAGAGTAAAAGCTACAAATAAAGAATAAAAAACATCAAAAGACATAAAGTGGAAACCGCTAAAACCGGTTCTGTCTATTAGAACCTATTCCCTGAATCATAATTTCACTAGATGGCGTTGCTGGAGCGTGAGGTCTTGTTGTCAAAATATTTTATGTCGTGCCATTGGCAGAATCAACGGTCAAAGTTGATAGCTGGATTTCAGCCAATAAAACAACGTATTGTAACAGTGACAAGACTTTACACGTCGGTGGCGCCAACGGGTGAGCTAAAAAATGTTAGCCCACTGAATGTTCATTCTCCGAACGTCAAATTCCTACCGGTTATCAGATAAAACCTAACTAATTAAATTCATGTTCCCGAGATTACTGGCACTGGATGGCACTCCCTATGCATTGGGACGTCATCAGTTTTTTATAAAAATCAGAAGAACAATCGTTTATTACCTTAATTTAACAAAATATCGTGACTTACCACAAAATGTCATCATTTCGCTAATTTACTTATGTACCTAATAGAGACTAAACAATAAAAATAACTTAGGCAAAAAGACGGGGCGTTATAGTTCCGTACAGCGCTTTTTTTCTGTCATATCATGCATGTTTGAGAATTTAAATTCTATTTATAATTTAAATTCTCATAAAATGGAAAAGCTTAAAATGAATGGTGTTCATAACATGGACTCACCCTTGCGCTCAGCTGATAACATATCGTAGTACAAGTGTTGGATGACGAGATTCGAAGGGTTAATATTTCTCGCCACGTCGCACTTCACGTTGCCAATGTATTGTGGGTCTTCCACCATGTACATGAGGTTCTCCTCTGGAAATTCAGATTATGATGAGCAAATTATGATGAAAAATGTGAGATAGCTCATTCTGTGAGATCACTGATGATCTTCTTATTGTGAAATATTTCTTTTACTAATCATAAATATATCTTTTACTAAACGTCGGAAGGAGGAAGGAATAATATTATTTTTATTTCTCATTTCTATTTTACTAATGGACATAATTTGCGAACAAAGACAATCTATAACTTAACATCATGTAACAAAGTAGGTGTAGGGCAGAGTTAGGTACTGTCGACAGCATATCGACCTACAGTAAACCAGTCTAAGATGACCTAGCGTCTCTATGGACGAGCACAGCAATGTTAGCTCCTTTTATAGTGGCTTTGGGTAAGTCGAGAATGTCTTCTGTAAATTAAAAACTCACTATTCTTATTTTGGTATGGCCACATAACGATGACCTCTCCCTCTTCCACGTTGTAAGGCCCTTCGTTCTTGATGTTGTATTTGTGTATGATCTGCGGTCCGAGCTTGTTGTCGTGCTCAGTGTTCTGAGGATCGTACTGAGACGCGTTGTAATGCAGCTCCGGAGGGTCAGAAGACCTGGAAACGTTTAGCAATGGTTGGGGTCAATGGAAGACATAATTTTCTTGCACTCCTTAATAAGAGTTATGTAAGTTTGGAAAATGAGTTACGTCCATTGACAAGACAACAATTCAATTCAATTATTTATTTGCGTACGCGGCGTATCTGAGGTTTTGCAATTTTATTGCTTACCTGATCGATTTTATAGGCGACAGATATACCTACTATTCACTCGTTTATTACAAATCTACAATTCATTAGGTTGCAGGCAACAAAAATGCAGAACCGCAAGTGTGTTGTCACTGTGAGGACTAAACTTAAATGCCTCATGCCTGTAATTGCGCTGAGTACCTTTTCTATCAACCGGCATCGAGGCATCAGAAATAGATAAGATGGTGGTACTAACCCAGGCGGGCTCCTCAGGCTTGACTGAATCCTTCCACCTGATAAGACGATTTTAAGAGAAGGCATACATAGCAGGATATCTCAATCGAATTGGACCCGTGCGACTGTGAAGTACTACTCCACCTTACAAACTACCGCAGCCAAACAAATGGCCGTGTGGTGTCCGGCAGAGTAGAAAATCACCAATTCCTTACATTCGTGGGTGTCGTTACAAGGCGACTAATGTTATCGAGACAAAAGATCTAAAGTCTCCGTATACTGAAAAATGGACAGCAGCGTTTTCCAATGTTATATTTATAACACTGTGATCTCCAACCCGCCTGCCAAGCGTGGAGCATATGGCTATAACCTCCCCTTTCGTGGGAGAGGCCCTAAGTCCTGCAGTGGACTGTTATGGGCGTGATGATGAATACTCACGATATGATAGACAGAGCCGCCCTGATGACGACCCCCACGGACAGGTGCTGCGTGTTGTCGCCGAAGGTCGATGCCTCCGGGTTTGTGGAGTTGGTCTCCATGAAGAAATCCAATTTGGAGACGCTGGCCTCCACCTCCAGGTTTACGCGGAACATCACCTGGAATGGAGACAAGGAATGGATTGGTTAAGGAAGTGTTGGTAATATTTGTAAGTAGTTTTTTTTATGTAGTTATATTCTTAAGAAATTCATTCAATTCACCATTACATTGATTGTGCTCAATAAAAAAGTGCATTGATATGTGTGCCGTAGCTGTAATGTGTGATGTGAAAAAGGGCACTAGGTTATTGTTACAATTAATTAATTAAACACAAATAAATTCTCGCTATTAATGTACAACATTGGTAAATTTTCCGAGAGCCGATTAAAACGGACAAATTGTTGAAAAAACTGTAAAAGATGGCGTTAATTAGACATGATCTCAAAAATATATTAAAACGAGGCCGTTAGATGTAGAAATTTGTTGTATCGATAAATTGCGCTTTCTTTTCAAAAAAGGTACTAATACTAATCATTTTTTCACGCAACACCTTTTCGAATAACTTCGGTTACCAAATTCAATACTTGAGAATCCTGTATCAGCAGCGCCATCTACTGAGGCACGCTGAACTACATTTTTTAAAGTAGCAGTTTGAAAATCGACCATTAGACAAATTCGGTGAATCTTTTTTTTTTTTTTGTATGAAAAACGTCCATGTAACGGATTAGGTTTTTAAATCAAAATAATAATATTTTAGAGAGAAAATATACTCTCTAAAATGTAAGACAGGACAGAAGTAGTGTTCCTTATTCAGAATGAGTGTAGCCTTCTATTCCAATAAAATAAATAACATAATATTTTTGTAATTATTAGGATAATTTTACTGGAGCAAGTGTAAAAGAATATAAAATATTAAATAAGTAAATCAATCTCTATTTAACATAAATACATTTTATTTTACGCTAATCTGAGAAATATACATTCGTTGAAATAATGGTGTGAGGTAATAACATAAGATCAGAATATTGTGACTCTTAAACTAGGAGAGACCACAAATAGTAGTGTTAGGCACATAACTGTCTAATCAGGCTTATCATGAAAAAGCACTTCTACTATAGTTATCGAACACACAACTCATATATCGCCCGCGGGGGTGGGAGGGGGAACATTCAGAGCTATAGGTAGGGTCCTCGGGGCCCTCCCGCCTACTTCCCCGCGGGCGATTTGCCAGTAATTTGGTCGATCTATAGAATTCATCACTGACCTTCACTCTGTTGTGCATAGGGTTGCCGAGTTCGCACTTTAGCGCCCTGATGTGCTTTCTCAATGTGCAGAAAATCGGGGTTGCCTTTTGAGCTTCATCTGAGTCCAGACGCTTGCTGCTAGCGTAGGTCACACCAGTCGGAATTTGGAGATAGAATGCAGCTTCGTAGGCATCTTCCCCGTAATTCTGGATCGAGACATCCAGGGCTATGTTCTCTGACGAGCCGAGCACGTAGTTAATTGTGGGACTGTGGAAAGGATGCGATTGTGATGAAAATGCTAAGCTGTAAGTGTTCGACTATTATAGTAACTCTTGCTATCCATTATGTGGCTTACTTGCAGTTCTATTAACTTTCAAGCTAATGGCATGGAGTCCCAGAGCAGTCAATACGATGACCTCACTTCTGGACTTTCAATTATTGACAACTCTTTTTACACAAACAAATTCTAAGGTATAGGCACCAATAAGTAGTCGTGGTGTATACGCGGTACAACCTTATTTTGCATATTTATGAGTCACTTAAACGTGATGGGGGCATTCAATCGAAATCAAAATCCGTGGCCTAACTAGCTATGACAGCGACACCGGCTTCAATTTTACAGATTGACAAATTAGTCTGTGGTATTATCTATGGCTCCCATACGACAGAGATAAAAAGATAAACAACCGAAAGGGCACCTATATTCTGTTTCAACATTTAGTACCTATGAAGAATGGCGCTGTTGTCTCTAAACTAGCTTTAATATTTGTAGTTTCGCTAATTAACCCGTACGTAACCCGACATCAAAGGTGAAACGCTGTCTATACCAAAGACAATAATACCACGGACTAACTCGCATTGACAGGCCTTGGATCGTATAAATCAAGGCCATGTCGCTTTAATTACAAGCCCACATTAACCTACTAAAGTGCAACATAATTAAACTCACGAAGTAACAGAAAGACGCAAATCCGGTGTGCAAACATTATCCGGGCCACATTCCTTCTGGATGATGAGCGCGTCGGTGCGCTCCATGCTCACTGTCTGGTCGAGGACGGGCGGCACGGCAGCGCCGGAGTGCTGAGTTGCGAGCTGGTACGTCATCTTCACCTCGATTGGGGTTAGCTTGTCTCGGATGTCGTTCTGGGGGGCGAAGGATTAATTTAAAGGGGTCGAAGTAGAGACGGCTGAGCCCCATCTGCGGCTAAAAGTCCGCACACGCAGGCGCCCAATTTAACGGCCAGGTAACTGAGCGAGAATACGCCTGGGCATGTAGGTTACCTGGGTAATTGTCTTCCTCACACCTGAGGCGTACAATGCGAGGACCAGCGACAATGTAAAAAAAAGGCAAGCAATAATGTTGGCATTGTTGTGTTCCATTTTGTAGGAAAGGTAGCCCTAGCACAGTTACAGATATGACGAGAGGCATACCATATTGGTGCTTACAGTGACAACGTGCGTGCGCTTCTGCGTTTTTGTTACCTACTGTGCTGGTTTCATCACCATGTTTCCCCTCACCGAAAGAGCAGTAGTATTCGACTAATGTACATAACTCAGCACGGCTAGCGCAAGTGTGCCTGCGACACAGCTCACGCCGCGGGAGAGCGTTTGTTTCTTTCTCTCAATACAAAGATGAAAGAGATAGCAGTATCTATGTCGCGCCTTTTCTCGCTTATCGCGAGCGAGAGCACACTTGTGTTCGCCGTGCAGAAAAGTTCGCCAGGATTCGAACCCGATACCTCCCTTTACCACGAGGCCACCGACGCTGTTATTGTTATGTCTTTTTCTATTGAAATAATTTACAAATCATATAATATGTTTTAAGCTTTTCATAAACTCACATCCAGATAAACTTCTAGCGGCTGGCACTGCTGCTTTTTTTGTGTGAGCAGGATACGCGTGGTGTAGGTCGTCTCCCTCGTGCCCTTCATGAACATCCTCTTCGTAGTGTTCTTCCGAGAGTCCAGCTCCAGAGTCACGATGAAATCTGCAAAACAGATGGCATCGTAATAACATGGTGCTTTAGGCGATATTAGTGCAAACAATAGTACGGTCTCAGATAATTGCATTTACTAAGGTATTCCCAATCATTTTGTCGGAGTCTACATAACTACACGCACAGGAAAGGTATGCAGAGACTATAGACCGCCACTTTTCTCTATCCTGGCGCAACTTCCTAGGCTCGCATATATCCACAATTCCTTTCGAACCTCCCCCCACCCTTGCGTCCTTTCGTCGGACCTCTGGTGAAAAACAAAAATCCTAGGCATAAAAAATCGTACCTTTTCGTCAACTGGCTGTGAATAAACAACTAACATCAATGTGCTACTACCGCAGTGACAACAGTTCTAACATCAAATATCTAAAGTGACATTGTAGTATTTAATTTCATTATTAACACGTAAGAGACTAATTACAAACTTGTTACGCCTTTCAATAACATTACTGAAAGTATTGCAAAAATAATTAATAATGAAATCAAACTGGTGTTTACGAAATTTTGAGAGTTACCAATAAGTTGCTACTTCAGCTACTCACCGAAGTAGCAGTAAAATCGATCCGCTTGGAAAAAAGAATAAATATATTGATTGTACCGGAAAATAACCAGGTGTTCAATGAAAGACAGCTATTGTAACAAAGATAATTTAAAAAAAAAATTAATAAGAAATTTAATAAATTATTTAGGTACAAATTGTAATCACTTTTAAATTTTTAAATACTTATTTTTTACTTTATTTTCATACCATGTATTTATTACGATGTACACTTATTCCGTTATAAATACTTGTTTAATAATTTCATTTATCTGTTCGAAAAGCATAGTCCAATTATGGTCTTAAGTTATATTTATAATTTTTATTCAGCACTAAGCTGGGTAGTTGGGTAAAACACAAATGAAAGCACTTACTTATTTGCTGGTCGACGTTGATGCCTTTGTAAGTGAGGCAGAAGAGAAGACCGGTGCAAGCGACGCTGGTGCCGTTAGCTAGACGACAACTCTTATTCTCCATTGATATCAGTTTGGATGCATCGTCGTATTGGACCTCCGCCATCACTTTAATTACTGGACGGGCTCTGAAATTTATTATTTATTATTTTAGTTACACGTTTTAACAATAAATGGTCGTATAGATGAAGTGTGCCACAGGGTTGCATGTTAGGGCCATATCTTTATTAGGAATACTAATAAATGAACTAGATAAATGAGATTTGCTCGCTGCTTATTGTAACCGACATCTTTCTCAGTTCTATAGAACTAAAACCTGCCAAAGTCAAGCCATGGGGATATAAAAGCATGGCAAACAGTCTTTCTGAAATACACTACCTATCTGCACAGTACTTACTTCAAGAACACAACAGCATCAGACTTGTAAGCTCCGACAGCCAAGTCGGTATAGTTGTTGTTGTCCAAATCTACGCCACCAGAGAGCGAAAACCCGAAGGTGGTTAGTCCTGGGGCGATCTCTTCCGCAGTGATGGCTTGGGAGTACTTCTCGCGGATGCCTTTATCGCTGCCGTGGTATATGTAGACTACGCCGCGACCATGTTCGCCGCCGTAAGGTGCTCCCACTGCTATATCTGTTGGAAGGATTAAGTAAACAAAAGAATAAACAATTGTTTTTATCTATTTTGTTTATGTGTGTCCTTTGCATGTCCAAAGTTTGTAGAGTTATCAAGCCTGTGATGTGAGGTAAGTACGTTTGGATACCCACTACCGCTTTGTGTATTTCGGTTACTTGTTCCGGAGAGGGTATTTAGAGGCATGCCATGCCTCATGGCATAACTCATGTCAGTTTCGTACCGACAGTAGGTAACAAGTCATTAAACTAATCTCTTAGTACTGTGTACACTCTGGTATAGCAAATATCAAATGATACTGTACTCTAACTGTAACTCCTTATTGCCTAGCGAGACGCAGACTTCATTTTCGCCAGTGGTAAAAAAAACATGCTTAATTTTATTATTTTCGTACCTCCGAAACCATCATTGTTCATGTCCCCAAGAGAAGTAACCGACAGCCCGAACCGGCCTCGGGAGACTTCGCCTGTGCGCGTGTGGGCCTTGTTGAAATACTGGAAAAGAATTCGCAAATTTTTATATAGGTACAAACATTACCTACATTTAGGTACATTTACGTTTAGCGACAGATATTAATGGTAAAAATAGAATATATGTATCTATAGGCTTCTCCCCCACGTCTCCACGTCGATGATGGACTCTGTGCCTCTTGCATTCATCGGGTGCCTACGACAACCTTTGCAAGATCTTCCGTCCATGTCCTGGGAGGCCATCCTATGCTGCAATTCACGAGTAGTGCCCACTCGTGAACCTTACCGGAAAATCAGCCTTCGGTATAATAGATAAGTACAGTTCAAGGGCATAACTGCATGACCATCTTAAGAATCATATTCCTGCGCAGTTCTTAAAAGGTTTTTTAAACATTCATGAAATAAAATTGTATTTATATACAAGAAATGATCTTTGAACCTAAGGGACAGCTAAGCCCCTTCTTTTAGCAAACTGATTTTGGCTAAAGACGCACCTAATGACCTAATACCCAGTATACTGCTGTAGCTGCAATGGAATTTTTTCTTGAAGTGATAATGCACTTATGCTCTTGTACTGTAGGTACGAGTACATACAATGAAACAAAATGCAATGACGTAATGTCCTTTCAAATAAAACTTTGACAACTAAGTTCGTTTACTGTATTTAGACCGATTCAATTCGACTTACATTCTCGTTCTTCCCCTGATAGATGACCGATATCCTGCCGTGCTCGTATCCGTCGGTCTTCAGTTTGGTATACATTGGGGAGCCAACGATGACGTCATCAGTTCCATCACCGTCGATGTCTCCGGCGGCGAGGCAGTAGCCGAAGTACTCGCCGATTTGAGTCCCGCTGATGTTCTTCACGTTTTGCAGGCCCCAGGTGTAGAGGACGACCTGGTGACGGCAATGAAATTTGTGTTATGTTGAAGTGTTGATAACTTAACACGGTCGGTTATGTAACCAATATGTACATAATTATCTTTTTAACCACCACATCTCTTTTCAACTAACTCGATAGCCACATTATATAGCTTAGAATGAAGGTACAGTGCCACAAACTTATGTGACCCGGTGTCTAAAACGGGAGCAATGGAAAAATGGCTGCATTTAATTTTGAAATGTATTTGAACTGACATGTCAATCACGTCAATACCAAAAATAGCGTCGCCAATCACCGGGTCAGAGCTTCCAATTGGGGCGGTAGCTTGTTTTACAATTATAGATAACTTTATAGATTATGTCATGTTTTTGTGATCTGTAAATATGAAACTCCTTTTTTAAAACTAAGATTAGTCTATGTTAAAATTATTTGCTAATACTATTTCGTGAGGCGTTGACACCTAACTTGATTTTTGCAGTACGTTTTATCAGTAAGTAGATTACGAGTAGGTATATTATATTAACTTACCAAACCATGCAAGCCTTGAGCTCTGGGAACACCCACTGCGACTCCTTGAATTCCTTCACCAGCGAAATCTCCCACCGTCATTGAATAACCCATGTACGAGTCGTCATAAGTAGTACTGTCTTCATAGGTAGAGATGATTGTGGGCTTCCTACCCATGGTGTATTCGTAGGTTTGACCTAAAAGAAGGCTCAAAGTAAAAAAAAAACATGAGAGACAGTTGGAACTGAAGACCATGCTACCGTTCGCTTCGTGAAAGAGAAACCTGATGAATAAAACGAAACTCAGCCAAATGAACTAATCAAATTTAACAAAAATTACATTCCAGTATAAGAAATTTACTAAAATTTGTCAATTAAAAAATTTCGAACGTATGTTAAGCGTCGTGAGGCTACGAATGAATTCAAAGCTTCATGATGAATTTAATATTAAAGTATATTTAATTGGGCAAAGAAATTAAAACATTAAAGTCAAGCTGGCGTCAGAGATATTTGTATCGTGTTAAATATCACCGAAACCTCATAGCAGCAGATCGATTTAAGAAAAGCTGATGAATTGTGATATTATTCCTCAGGTATAGAGTTGAATTTAGTTATCACTTTAACACTAATTAATTGTTTTAAAAGCTTGTTATTAGTCACCGCTAAAACATCATATTTATTTAAGTTTATTTAAGTAGTTTTATTCGTTTAGGCGTTAATATCCCCTTTTTCTTTGCTTATGGAGATTGAGGGGTGGTTGCGGGGATTAACCATTCCTATGTACAAAAATACAAAACATTCAAGTACAACAATAACGACATATGCAGTTCCATTTAGTCGTAAAATTTTGGAAGGTTTTTATTAAGTTCACAATGAAGTCGACTAAATAACAGATATCGTTAGCACATTGAATGGAATGAATGACGATGTAACCCACATCTACAAGGTTTTCGTGCACACTATCATCCGATTCCATGGAATCTACTGCTAATGTAATCTATGACTACTACAGAGGTAGCAGGATAAGAGAGAAAATGAGTCTAGTTGATGGAACCCATGGACTGGAGTAAACTACTGATGTTTCTTATTTTGTTTCAGGAAAGCTAATGGTATCGACATCGATATTGAACTGTTTGTTCTGTCCAATTACTCTTTTGTCGAACAATACATTTTCAATATCAAAGTGCGATTTGATTTTATTAGTAACACAATCCGCAATATCGAGTATAACTGACGTATTATGATGGATGAAGAGATATTAAGACAAATTAAATGATTAAGTTAAAAATTTGAAAAGTAATCAGGGCTCACGTATCAAGTATATAATGGATATTAGAATAAAATATACTTATGACAAAACAAATTGCTTCAAAATTAGTTTTATTAAGATCTTTTAAAACAGATCGGAGAGCTGGAACGTTCCTCGAGTTAATCAAACGAGGCAATGCAGCCATCTTTATGTCGACAATCAGAGGGCAGCGGTTTGAAAGATTCCATATTATAATGTTTGGTAATTAAAGTTTGTCTACAAACTTTTAATAATAGATAATCAAGTTACAACACACATTTCCAAAAATGTGAGAATGTATCCAGCAAAACACTTTCTCCGGGAGTACCTACAATATTAATGGCCAAAAAAAATAAAAATAAAAAAGATTAGTAAGCTGATTTAGTCAGAGTTATACCCAAACAGCAGGATTTTGTTAAAAATAAAACTTATAATGACGGTCTAGGCGTTGTTGTAGGTTAACGCGCTTGAAAGCCTTCCATGTTATTTCAGTTAAGAAGTTATTGGTCAATCATTTCTTCGCCAGGGCCTTTTACCTTCGCTTATTTTCGGCATAAAGTAGACGAAACTTTTGCTTGGATCTATCGAAAATGTTTGCCCTGTGGATGTTTATAAAATTCACAATCATTATCAAGGCATTTCAGTGACACTTCGCGGACAAAATCAAATAGCTACTGACTTTATTTTCTAGTTTAATATAGGTAACTGGTGTTGTAAAATATTGTCTTTATAATTCAGCGATAAGTTATCTTTATTTTCTTGAACATACATTTCGGCAGTAGGAAAAACTTAATTTTGTGCATTCAGTGAGCACTAAGTTCTCGGTGCTTATTACTGAGTACAGTAAAAAAACAATAAATAAGTGCTTATAATCTGGTGCTGCCTATATGAATTCAGCATTTGCCTACTGCATTTTAATTTTTTTTTATCAAAAGACAGTAGCGATTTGATTATGGTCCGTGTATTCTTCAACTTAATGTCACCCATTCATCTTCCTTAGGAAGGTAAAGTTATATTGTTTACCTTGCCAGTAGAAACTGCCTGGTGCGCCCATGAACAGCCTTTGCCCATCCTGCAACAAATACATTCAATTTAAATTACTGCAATACGACATAATAGTACCTAATAAATTTATTAAGCCTTTAAGGCGTATAAAGAGACAGACACACTTATTTATTATTTTTGTTTGTGTTTTCTATATGCGCATCTAGTGCTATTAAGAACGTTACACCAAAATAACGAATTACTTAACCGTATGAACATCCATGTGATGTGACGTGGTCAGTAATTCGTTGTATAACTGTTACTATAATAATTTTCATTTCAGAGGCAAGTTTATACCTTCGTTCATAATTAGTTTCTCGCAGATTTTCTCTCCTATTCAATTATGTTCAATTATTCTTTCTATGTAGCTTCTAAACACTGTGTACCTATACTCTGATATTGAATATAATGAACTCAATTGATGAGAATATTACAAACTAACCAAACTTCCCTTGACATTGCTAGCCGTAACCGTGCCGAGTAATTCTACAACGATAAACAACCCGCCAATAGCATACTAACAGTTCCATTAGGAATGATGATCGAACGTGTAGCGTTCTACACATAATACAGTTTTATTGCTATACCAAGTATGGATGTCATGCAACATTGTTGTGACCTCGTACCAGCGTCAGTATACCGTAAAATTTAACTGATGGTAAAACTAGCTTTTGCCCACGACTTCATTTGCGTAAAATTCGGTTATAATGTTCCAGACGCATTTCCGCGGGAACCACATTGAATTTCGGGATAAATTGTAGCCTAGTGCTATTTTGGGCTATAAGCTATATAGCTGCCAAATTTCATCAAAATACGTTAAGTAGCTTTTGCGTGTTCGGGTAACAAACATCTAAATATGCATCCTTTCAAACTTTCGTAAGATAGGCTAGGTTTAACTTTCAATCATGAGAATATACGAATTCCTGTTATTCAATATTTTTATATCAGTGTTCCGTTAAACAACTGAACAAATAGTATCAGCAATCATCAGACAATTAATTCCAAAATTCCTCAAATCCTAACACGTCAAAATCACACAACGATATGTGTGATGATTGATGTACAGGTAGTAATAACGACAAAAGTATTTATAACCTATAATATCATACAAATGTTCCAAAACTCAACACAGACTGCCGTACCGCTACATTCCCCATTAGTGAAGCCATTCGAGGCGTCTACTGCCAACTGCAGTACACATAAACAGAGCGTCCAGTTAGATCAGCATTTTACAGCCCGATGCCAGGCCTGTTACCTTTTTATGGACCACTTATGGCGACAGGGGATTCCTTCCCTAATTGGAGGCCAGCAGATAAGCTATATGGGTTTACAAGTGTACGGACTGTTATGTCACTTCCTTTAATGGGTAAGAGGATCTGACGTAACTGTTGATCGCGTCGGGTTTGAGAAATGTGTGTCCGTGGCCGATTAGCTGAGGTGACTGTTTTGAGTGATATCCTAAGTAGGGTTTGGTAGCCGTTTGGTTTTTAAGTGGGAGTGCTGTGTCAGGGGTTTTCTTTTTCCCTTAGCTTGTTTATTTCTCTTTTCGTGTGGATTGAATGCAATCGAGAATTGTTTAAATATTTTCATTATTTATTTTATAAAAATATTGGTTTTCGTTGATAGTTGATACCTTGCAGTTGCTGTTTTTAATTGTATTACAATTAGAGTAATAAATACTACCGTTATAACAGGGATTGGGGACATTGAACAATTTAGCATTTACAATAGCTATCACAACAGTTAACAAGAAGAAAGTAATGCGGTAAATCACGATGTTACTAACCAGGCAATAGAAGCAGTTTCGACACAAACGTTGTATCTCAAACGAGGTGCACCTTTACGGGTTAAGATCAAAGGGATGTTTTTTCGAAAGCACAAAAAGCGGGTACCGCTTGGCAACGCTACTGTGTTACAATTTGTAAACAAACCGGGGGATGTGACAGGTGATCTACGTAATGGTATGGGTAGTGATTTAAGATCAAGACGTATTTAATCAATTTGGAAAATGGATCAGTTTGTATGTGTTGATATGTGTATTTTTTTTCTTTTTTGTTTATGTTGTGTTGTGGCGTTTCTATTTCTATTTTTATTAACATATTAACTATTACCGTTCCTATTAACTTTGAAACCAATAAGTATAGAAACAGATATAGACAATAACAATTATAGGAAGAAGTTGAATAAGATAGTAATTAATGCTGTTTTATTTGATTCCAAATCG
The DNA here is from genome assembly GCA_907269095.1 of Blastobasis adustella. Classification (NCBI taxonomy): domain Eukaryota; kingdom Metazoa; phylum Arthropoda; class Insecta; order Lepidoptera; family Blastobasidae; genus Blastobasis; species Blastobasis adustella. Next base: position 16,894,766 of record OU026127.1, on the reverse strand, counting down.
TTATTTTTGAAAGACATTGGGTAATCATAATCACAGACAAACAAAAGCATTCCACCTCACGTGTTTATGAACGGTTAGGACTTGTAGAGCGCATAAAGTTCCGAATTATACAAGATTTTAGCACTAATTTATTCTCATCGGTTGGTTGGGCTTCGTAGAGCGTCTATGTTGTACACAATAACATCCCATAGCGGCTTACAACGAGGTAAGGATGCCGAAGGCCGGGCGAAGTGGAGAAGAATGAGTAAGAAAGCGGACCCTGTCAGAGGCAGGGATAAGCGCTAGGACGATGATGAACAGTCCACTGCTGAACTTGAGTGGACCACGTCAGTTTCCATAATCTCCGTGCTCAGCAGGCGGATATAAGATCGCAGTGTTAAAAATACACACTGAAAACGCTGCTTCCCATTTTCTGGTCTAAGACATTAGTCGCCTACGACACCCAGTCTAAGGGTTTGGTGCCCGGACACCACACGCAGGCAAATTTGTGTGTGAAAGCGCTATTACAGTCACGGGCACAGTGATTTATGATTGCAAAGAACTATCAACATTATTTAAAAAATTGTACAATTCACGACCTGAGTGAGAGATTCGATGTAAAGCCGAGCAGAAATTGAAATGATGAATTAAAAAGATTAAATGTTTATTGAGTATGTATTTAAAATGTATATAAGTACTTTAGCAGTTATCTATAGCACCCATAACACAAGTTGCTTACTTTAAAGCTAGATGGCGCCGTGTGAATTGTCCAAGCACATATATTTATACCATACTTATATGGAAACAATTCACCAGCTTACAAACAACTACTAGTTCAAATCTAACATCCTATAAGCTCTTCTCAACAACCTGGCATCACGCCGAAACAGCGCGTGTGAACGTTGGAGATAAGCCTCCCAAAGGCTCGAGTAACGCACGATAAAAAATTAACAAAAAAAGCTCGAACAAAAAATGTGTTCAACAAGTGTGCTCAGGCTGACGGGAACTTAATTTGTGCGTATCTCTTGACAGGCTATTGACAGGTTGCAGTCGTTGATAAATAAATTATTTAGTTAGTGAATAAGCTTATTAAAATCATCAGTCAATTTATAATTTCGACATAATGTTATTTTCTATCCAAATTATTTTAAAATTTTTGGATTTTTTTATTTAGCTTTTTGATTAGCGGTCCTTCTCGGTTTTCCGGGGATCCCAGCTCCAGTCGATACTTATACGCCAGGAAGATTTGTCCCAGTAGTAATATTGTATTTATAGCATTAGTACTATTAGTAAAGGAATATAAATACACCGCTCCCCCAGACCAAAACGCGATATACCAAAAGCGACGACTGTCGCAGCAACGTCTTCAACATCCGAGACAGCTGACAAGGCAGTTTATTGCCGAGTTGGGGCGATCCATAAAAACAGCGGTAAAGGCAACCCTGCGCCTGCGTGCTTTGCATTGAAAGGCGCGGCCCGGGCCTTATACAGTGGAGCGGCGCGCGCAGCCCGGGGCGGCTGGGGTCATGGGTATATTTTAGTTAGTACGCAAAGAATTTTGGGGAGGCAGACAGCAGAAATGTGTTTTTTTTTTTTCAAACTAATGTTTATAATTTCGGTCCTAGTACACTGTTGTTGGACGAAAAGTATACAGACACTAACCGAGTTGTGCGAAATTAGAAATAGATATTACTACAATTTGAAGCGACCTTCATATCTATTCGGCTCAGAATTTCGATTGAGAATGTAGATCGTATAATTTGTAGGTACCAGATAGGCACTGCGGCATTTCCCAAGCACTGTGAAACACCATAATGATATTCGCGCCAGTATCTCCGTGGATGTTAACAAAACATTGCTGAGGTAAAATATACCAAATATATATAAATATTACCATAAAACAGCAATAGCAATAGGCATTACCATAAAACGCACTTTGAAAGATAAAGCTGGCTCTCAAGATTTGCAGGTTTATACGTTTACAGTTTTACAGCTATGGGAATTAATATTGTGATAGACAAAAACCTTTAGGCGTCGCGGCCATTGTTGTTATACGGCATAAAATTTAACTTATTAAAATACCGCAACACGGAGCCATGGGCTTCCATAGCGTTCCCTTTGAGTAAGCACGCATGGGAATAATGCGGCTCGCGAAACGGCCAGTAAAACCGCGAGAATAATTGAATATTAATAAACTTTGGGGAGGGTAGGAAGCGTTAAAATGCCCATTGATCGCCTCAAACAATTCATGGATAGTATCAGTGAAAGTTTTATTGTTCGGCGCGAGCAGATGAATATGTTAATAACGGGTTACTGGGAGGCATACACGCGACGGCTGGAGTTCGGTGTTTAACGTACATTTGCATGCGCCTAATGAGCAATTTAATGGCTGATTGTTTGTGTTTATCATTAGAAAAGGAGAAACAAACTTAATGTAGCATATAATATCCCTAATGTTATCAAGTACTTTTTCTTTTTACGTGTATGTTCTGATAACTGTCCGCCCTTAAGCTCCGATTTTGAATTTGTAGTTGTTTCGAAATTGGTCAGATGTCTGTCCTATCCATGTTAAAAACCAGGAGCAGCTTTTAATTGTCCAACTTTTTCAAATCTCCAGCCCACCAACGGAACCCTAAAACACTCGTGTATTTCAACCACTTCCTCAATATTTATACGTGATCCCCCATAAGAGTAAATCTTTAAAAACGTCCAGTTTCTCAAATTCCTGGACAAATACCGCGATGCGCGCGCGCAGCGTTCCGCCATTGTCTGCTAATGCCTCGCGCATCGCCCCCCGATGTATAAATACACGGACCAAACGCCGTGCCGTGTTATAGCCCGCCTTTATAAATGTTCTCAAATGTCGGAGAATTTCCGCAAGTTCTTGGGTCCAGGATTACTCGTCATGACGTCAAACTTTATGGCGTCATGCAATGTGTAAAAATTATCGGGGTTTACGGTGTGATCAAACTTCTTCGAAAATTTTTGACAACCGTTTGCCGATTAAATTTAATTGAGTATAGTCAACAACGATTATTACTACAAGTATTAACTTGCCACATAATAAAAGAACGGCTTGTTTGTCCGATTTGTCCGATCATTCTGCAGCTGTCTGTACGTGCCATCATTATTTATATTGTGCCAGCCCACCGCAACCTACAGTCTCCTATCTCAGTATCACCATCTCTATCAAGCCATTGGGATTCAGTAGTTCAACAAGTTTGGAATGAATACCCACCTGCGCAGGCGCAGCTACCCGCATTTCTGTTAAACATTACTGTTACATGGTAATGAAGGCTGCTATTGATTGTAGGCACAGGAAACTGGAGGTAGGCTACAATAATTGCTATGTTAAACTGTCGTACAAGTACTCGTACACCTATTAACCTGTTCTTCTCTTGTTATTTAGATTGTATTTATTCAAATAATAATATAATCTGAAGTTAGATTAGGGTATAATTAACACATATGCTTGTGTACATTTTTCTGTAATTGGTGTCCATTAATAACATTTTGTTTTTATTACATTTCCGAGATGGAACTCAAGTTTACAGGATAATAATGTTTAATAACCTGTATATTATTATGAATAAATTATTTACTGTACTTATATATTTTAAATCAAAATAATAAGTTCTACTGTCTGACGACATCGATAGGTATTTAGTACGAAGAATAGGCAACAAACATTAAGGTGTTTTAATTTTTTTTGCAGTTAGTGGCACGGACCTGAAATTATGAGTTCGAAACAAGCACAATATGTCTCCCGCTCAGAAGCCACGCCGTAAAAATATGTATCCTTAAAATATCATAAAATCATACTTAATAATACTTAGGTATTAGATAAACATTAGCGGTAAGCGGACCCTGGCAGAAGCCCGGACTGACCGCTCAGGTGAGAAAGATGATAATTAGAAAAACATTAGCATTCTACATAATTTAAATTCAGAACGCAGAGCCGCAACAAATAGACACTAAACGTCTTTTCACACAGCAACCAAGCAAACATGAAGCGTCTAACTACCTACTTAACAAAACAATCACGTAAAGACCCTTTTACACGACTCTGACACGATTTATACGGTTTTATGTACACAACTGGACCATTCGCCGAAGCAGATAGCATCGGTACTTGCTGAGCGTGTGACGGGCTCTTTATAGATATTTTTATGTGCGGTAGATCCGTGATAAGGCAGTCACACCTTTTGCAAAAAAACGGGATAAACATAAAATATGGCCGACGATCAATGATATGGATGAGATACAGCGCAGGTCGTTATTACAGTTCGTTGTTCTACGGTGGATGTTATTGGTAGTAGTACCAAGTTTTTTGGTTGTATTGCATGCAATAAAGATATATCTATATGTTCACCATTAAGTGCCCATAATAGTCTACTTAGTGGACTGTGAAGATAGGTGTCCAATAGGGTAACTAAGTTCTTGCCATGTCAATCTAAAATTAGGCAAAGCCCCACCACCGTTCCCACCACTGCAACCCTGTTTAACAAATATCTGCTTTGAGGTGTCAGTCTGTCCTATCCTTTAGTTTTTTTTATTTTCGAAGGAGGCACACGGACACCACCACCTTCACCTGATGGTGCGTGGCCACCGTCGTCCACTACATCTGCAACCTAAGGGGAGCGGATGCAGTGACGGCCTTTGAGGTATATGTAGGCAAGCCTTTCGAAGAACCCCCTGTTGTAGTGCAAAGAAAATACTATTAAGATTAGACTTATTCCACATCTTCAAATCAATCAATTTTTTTCACGTTCGCGGTAAAAAGTCTAGCGAAGCCCGTTGAAGGTATCATGTCAAAGGTATTATCACGCATGACATGCGAATCTATGTTTCGTTTGAATGTGCCCAATGAACAAGAGACACGAGAAGGCAAACTTTTTCAAGATTTCCTATTATCAAATATTATTATTATTAACACGGATGGTTATTGGGACCTAGGTACGGGCTTATGTCAAGTATTCTGGTTCTTGTAAGCTGATCTGGTGATTTTGTAAATTGGGTAATGCGTGTGTCATGCGGATATCTAGAATATTATGGACTATTATTATTATAAATTTTATTTCAGACTTAAAATACATAAACTAATTTACATCAAATGTCCATATTATTTTATTACTTAATCTTAATCTACAGGTTAGTAAACTATGCTATAATTTTCTCAATTTCCCCTTTTTGTAAATATGTATTTATGCAAATAAATGTATGATGTTTACGATTGCTACAAGTATTACAAGCAATAAAACAGCAAAGAAAGCGACTCGGTCGCCGCACCGAAAAACCACCGGTGACAGTAATGTGAAACATCGTGATTTTAGTGTCGTGGGAATGGCATTGTTGTGGCATGCGCATGCGCAGGCCGCGCGTGAGCCTCGCCAGGGGAGGCGGGGGGAGGATGGGCTTTAGATAAATAAATAAAATTTAGAAGTTGTGCCTGCAGCGCAGTACCAACTTCTAATGTGGATGATAGTAGTTACGGGATGGGAGGTTGCGGGATAAGCTCCGTGATTCGTAATATATCAAAAATTAATTGGGAAATTTTTTAAAAGGTACTTCAAATATGAAGGAAAATAGTTTTACAGGGTCGGATGACAACACGCGAGACATATCCCCGATATTGCAAGCGTACTTTTGAATTGTCATGTTAATTCCAACAACAGCGATGCTGTCACCGGGTCAGATTAGTCTATTACACAGTGCAACTTGCACTATACTCGAGTATAATGGAGAGCTAGACTTATTCTGGCGTATTGTTCGGCATAGTTAATATGTAGGTGGTTATTTTCATTGGTAAAGAACACGATATTAATCTTTCCCGCGCAAATACCCTGGATCCTTCACCGCCGCTCTCGCATCGCACACTTATGAATTATTAACAACTTTTATTGTACCCGCGCAAAAAACACAACATGGCGGCGCTTTCCTATTTTGAAAATAGCGAATTATTTCACCGCTGTTTTATTATGATGCTATATTTGGGAGACAATCGGCTCCAGTCGTGGCAAATGTCCGGTGGCATTGCTTTTTTATGGGGTAATGTTTATTTTATAAACTTTATTGTGCAATGTTTACTTTGCATTACAATACTTTACATCGACATTTACACTCCGATACTATGCAATGCGGTGCTACAAAGTGAATAAAATTTGAGATGAATATTGCACAATACGCAACGAGCAATTACACTGAAGGTACTGGGATTAATGTAGTCATGAATAACATACGCCCCTAAAATTTAAAACGATTTATATTCTAATGGGCAGCGGCCCCCTAAACTATTAATACCCTTAATAACCTGGAGTATAATAAATATGACAATATATTACCATTATTTTGTTTATCTATGTCCCAAATCGCATTACAAAAACTAGAGTCCCGTGTATCGCACAATGTGATATTTTGCCCCCATCTACCCTATATAAGTTAGTATAGATATTTCAACTCAGTTGTGCGCGCGGCCCTATCAGTGGGTAAACCTTAATACCTTGTATTAAGGTTTAGTAAGATAGGGCCGCGCGCACAACTGAGTTGAAATATCAACATTCATACCTTCGTGGCAAATTCAAAACGGCTTATGCCTAAGGGCTGGTTTCAAGTTACATCAGATTACAGCAGATCTTTCTTAATCAAAACAACCACATCAATCCACACGGTTATGTCAGCCAACTACTTCATTAAAAACAGTTTTGCGTCAAAGTACTTGGTATTTTTTAAAGGTACAACATCGTATATTCAGGCTGCCATGTTACCGCCAGTCTCCATTTTCGCTCTTAAGAGAAAGACATAAGGTTCATGTAGTTGGTAGTTTACACGAGATGTACCTAATTACAATGCAAAGCGGTGTACGGTTGTAAGACACGACTTCTCAAGTGTTATTGAATTAAAGAGCAGCTATCATCGGCTTAGTCACGCGACAGGCGAATTCCCCGAGTTTCGGTCATTTTAAACGTGAAACTTAACAAAAAGTGCCGATTTTGTATTAAGGTTGCCCATAGCTTGTCCTGTGTTAAAGCTTTTGTTAAACGTCGTATTCGATCATATCGCTTATGCTTTGCATTAATACGTATAACCTAACAAAATGTCTTAAAACAATCCGCGGGTGACATCAACACTCCATTTAGCTTAGAATAAGCCAATCGGGATGGAGTTATCATTACGATACGTCGATACTGCCCCGAGTCACAGAATAAATATACTATCCTGAGATGACGGAACTCCGCTTCGCAAAAGCTCATCTCTAGCACAACACACCTAACCTAACTAATTTCAGGCGAATGAATGTGAAACCATGATCCAATCTGGTCATGTTCCAGTCACGGAGGTGAGATGGCAGTCCTGCCAAATCCTGCATTATGGACAAGGCGGGCCCCGGGCCTCGCGCCCTCGCTCGCGAGAACACAGCCGGGATATTAACGTCGAGATGACCATCCAATTTAACCTAACCAAATTGAAACCCAGGTATATCAATGTGATATGCCCAGGCAGATCTTGATTCGTCCAGTGTTCAACGATTGGTCACGTATTGACGAAGAATATTTTTTAAAATTTTGTTTATCATTTTTAAAGATTTATGCTAATTACATTATGATAATATACATAATAAAAGACATGAAAAAAATCACCTAAAAAAATTAAGGTTACGTAATAAAAAATAATATATAAACATTTTTAAATTAAAAGAAACGGCGCCACTTTTAAAACTTTTAACACTTTAAAAGCGTATTTGGTCCGAATTCGTTATCTTTAAAATTAAGTTTTAAGTGTCGATTTCCATTATGGACGGAATAACACGCGACAGCCCTAACATTTCGCGGCCAAATCGGCTAATTGCAGGTAAATTACCCTCTTCGGAGAGACGCAACCGAGAAAAATACGAACCTTCACACGTAAATGTCTTTTCATTTATTTTTTAGCATTCTTTTAAATTGCATACTAATTGTTATTAAAGGAGAATTTGTCGTATTCGGGACCACCGGCGGAGACTGCTCGTGTTACCGTCATACTGTGGACGGTCACATTAATTTAATTTCAATTGACTTTCATACAATTTCAATAATGAAAAGCATTTTTGTTGGTGTACCGTACAGTTCCTTATATCTTATATAACTGGGTAAGTGGTCTTTAGCCTCTGTATTTAATAGGCACACTTTAGAAAAAAGGTTCTACGTAAGTACCTAGAGGTAGATAGATTTGTGTATGTCTGTTATAAACTCAGGGAGACGACTTAAATATACATAGATAGACATGTGGGAGATAGATGTAATAAATGATTTTTATTTATTTATATCGTTAATTCACATTTATAGAGATCACATCAAATCAGAACTCATTGTAAACTGCCTGCTAAAACACTATTTAATTAATAAGTCCTGTTTCACAAGTTATTTTAAAGTTTAAACCTAATCAAATGCCGCATAGCTGGTAAAATAACAAAAGCTCGCTCACCTTAGCAATAGCTGCTGAGAATCCAGCTTGGCACACTCCGGTTTTCCTCTGACCGTGCGTTGCTGAAACACAAAATTATTTCACGTAAATAGTATTTACCAACTACTCTTTCCGTATATTTGGTAAATACATACACGGAAAGGAGAGCCAACTCTCTATCCGTGGTAAATCCAAATACACGGAGAGAGGGAGAGCAATGATGCAAGGATGCTGAAGACCTAGTGGTGAGGGGGAGGAAGTGTAGGGAAGCGGACCCTGGCAAAGCCGGGATTTACTTAGACGATGATGATAATGTTCAGATAGATAACTTAATAGCTTATTAGGGTAAGCCGTCACTTTTGGCGGTACAGTCGGTAGTGTCATTTGTAGTAAATACTTATAAATAATACTCGTAGTTTTGCAATATATAGAAAAAAAAAATTTTTTCTTTCACTTATAAAAGAGTAGAAAGACAACCAATCTACTTCTTTCATTGTTTAGCAGTAGGACTTTTAAAACGTAGTAAATTGATGCAATTATTGTTATCCATAAGTATATTTATACAAGATTTTAGGTAATATTTTTTCTCTTTTTACTCTTAACGGTATATAACGTCACCCAATGACCATCTTCCAGTTGCAGGAAATACCGGTCGGAACACTCAAACCAGATTAAAATAGGCAGTGTTTTCTGTCGTTTTAAAGACATTCATAACGATAACTTCCTTTTTAAATCAATTTTTAATTCCGTAACTATAATTTAGTTTAAATTATTTCCAATTCATTTAGGTACTAATGGTTACATTGCAAAAGATCTACAAAAGACTCGATGCATTCAATTTTGTGCTTTTGTCTATTGCTAACTCTACGTGACTGACTACACTCTACCAAAATTTCATATGATGTGCCAATAACTGCAATTAAAATAGACAATCGTGAATACCTTGCTTAGAAAGTAGTAGCTTAGAGAAGAACTAATCCTCGAAATAAAAATTAACATGAAAGTTTCTAAAATTAAATAATTATTGTTGTTTACGTAAGCCTTTTTAATGATTTACACAACGACCAAAACACAGTACGAAATGGCATGTAACTCGTTTTTATTAGATTTCCAAAAATAGCATGCAATGCCGTCAGTGTAAGTAATTCGTAGACGAATAATCTTTTTTTTTCCTACACCATTTTTTTACTAGAGCATGTAAACAATTTTTTTTTTCATCAACTGCCGGCATTATGTCACTTTGGACCATGAACATGTTCTAACTGTCGGTCCCGATTACTGACGAAAATCAGCCTACATAAACCACATTGCTGGCCAATCATGTGGTCTAACTACCCCCAGAACTGATATTTCCCACTTATTGGATACTTAGATCTTATTAATTTAGATCCTTTCAATATCAAGTTCGAAAAACCTTAGGTCGTCTGCATCCATATTTAGTCTAGTTACTAGTTAACTGTTACATAACTCTATGTGTAGAAACTTCCATATATACAATGTGCGTTAGTATATTACCGTTAGAGGTATACTCACCATCTTCCTTAGAACGCACCGCTGAACAAAATTCGTGTTGTAGTACTTACATTAAATAATACATAGACATAAGTAATAAATTTAACTATAAAATGTACTACATAAATTCGTAAATATTGTTATGTGTCCATGAAGAACCGTATCTACGGTAAAGCTACCTATGTAAGACTATTTCTACCCTCATATTTTTGCCGTGAAAAGTTACAGTATACGGCAAAATATAGACGCCGTATATTATGGCAATAGCGTCTGTTCCGTGAGCCGCCGTGATTGCAAACTTTTCAGGGTAAAAACTGTGCGTACAAGAGGAAGAGATATAAAACAGTGCACTTAAAGGGACATAAACTTGACTGACAATAACAACCATATGACATGTGGAAACAAGTGGCGGTAAACGGGCTAAGAAGCACCCGTTCGGTCTACGTCTAAAAACTTAATTTACGAACTCAAGCTACAACCCAAACAATATCGTTTTACACAAAGGCGCGTTGTAATCGCGTATCGGAGCTGCGCGTGCGCGCGTCACGCCAATTTTCCCGCCATTTGGTGCGGCCGCCATAACCGGCGGAAGTGACCGCGGCTTTTTCGCGCGCTTTTACCATCCGCCATGTTTGCAGCAACGGATATTGTTGTATACGACCAATTTGGGATGCTATCGATATTTTTCAAGTTGGAGCGAAGTAGGCAAGTGTTTTGTTATTAGATGGGCGATCAGTATGATGTGATAAATGTGATGATGGGAAATGTAGTAAATACATTTCAATAGGAAAAACAAAAGTAGACCACGACAATGATGAGTATATAAACAGAAATCTAACTAAATTGACTTAAATAAATAAATAAGTCAGATAATATTTACATTTAAATAAATAAGGCAGATAATCATTGCATAAGTCACAATTTATTTAGATTTCTTTGGACACCTAATACTTACCAAATAGTCCTGCTCTACTTTTGTCTTTGTCTATTGAAACGTACTTTAGAATGACAATTATAAGATTTCAAACCTAACCTAGGAAAAGATATTAAATATTTCATAAAATAAATTATTTTGAACATAACAAAGAAATAATATGTCACATAAATACATACCGAAGGTAAATACGAAAAAGTCCTCAAGGACAACACAATGTGCGTAATCAAAATGTGCTTTATAATTAAAAAAAACATCCGAAATTTCACAAAATATGACGATGAGTGAAGAAAAAAAGGTACGAAACTGAATGGCAAGGCGTACCTGTCCGGCAAGGGGAGTACTCGTGGACCTCCTCGTCCCTCGCTGTGGAATCCTTGGCGACCCAGCAGGTGCCGACTGGATCCCGCTGGCCCTGCTTCGCGGTCACGAAGGAGACGTAGCGAGGAGCACACGCCTGGGAGTAAAGAAACGGTTGCAGTCAGTGTCGGGTTCAATAGAAGATGAGAATGAGGTTTTCCGTATGATGAGTGTCTTTTGTTGCAGTACTTTTCTTACATATTTAACCACGCCTTTTTCCGTGTGGGTAAGAGACAACATTGTTCGACTTGCTATTGGCCTGACATATCTCTGTGGTTCTACGTTACATACCTACTCGCACGTCGCTGTAGGGTAGATAATTTAGTTATTCATATCAGCCTGAATCATCCCACTGCTGGGCAAAGGTCAAGGTAAGGTTACCTTTATTTCTCTTGTAGTATATTCTCTTTCACAAGTAATATACTTGTGTAAGATCTAGGGTTAATGAAATAATTATTGTGGTGTAAGTAATGAAAATATCATACTTAAACTTCATGTAACACAAAATGGTGGAAAAAACCAAATTAAAGTAGATTGTCACTGCACTAATTGATGGAAATGTAACTATTTCCTTACAGTATCTAATCATCATCTTGACGTCAATTGCATGGATCTAATATATTAAAGAAAAAAATGACAAACTTTACCACCGGGTAAAGTTTGCACTAATTCGGCTTCGTAGAACTGCGTCTCAGTCAAACGCGTGCATCATTACCTAATTAGTAGGAAAACTATTACACCTATTGTGTTTTCGCATGTGGTACAGGCAACACCTGAAGCCATCTGTGACAACCGCTGCCTGGGCTACCGCGGTCGTAACAAACTGTCTGCTTACGGTTTAAAAACAACCTGGTTTCCGCCAGATGTCGGCGTGTTTTGTATAACAGCTCCCGAGTTATCTATTAGCTGTTCTTTATTAACTTTGAGCGACTCGCGCGCATGCGAGGTGTTTTCGTTATACATTTATTCACAGTAAGACAGTTGAGGGTAGGGTTGCGCCTTGATCGTATTGTTTGTGCTTAGTTGTCATTTTGTTGCTATGAATTACAGTAAAGTAGGTATTTTTTATGCTACTCAGTGACAAACAAGCAGACAGCCTACCCAGCAGTTACCAGGTTATGGTATATGGTAACATGTACAATTCATATATTTAGGTTGCAAGCAACATAAATGCAGAACCACAGGTATAGTAATAATTATTGGTAAGAATTTGTATTAAAAAGGATAAGCCATAAAGGTATAAGCTGATGTTTCAGCACTTTGAGCAGGTACAGAAACAATCGTCTCTTTGTCGGCTCTCGAAATTACTAGCTTTTATTCCATTGTTTAGTGGCATAGACAGCAAAACAAGAAATTAACTGTCTTCAATTCCACACCTGTGAAAGACCTGGAGAAACAACTGGTGTTTAAACATCAGGTGTGAATGGCAACCTCGGGTGACACTACTAACAATACTGCGTCTTCACCTGTATAAGCGTTAACGGCTGACCAGACTACACCATAAACTATGACGTTAGAAATGAATAGCTCTCTATTGGCTACGCTTATGGCTACATTATTAGGTTTGGTCCGTCAAACGTAAATAATAGTTATTGCGGAGACTCTGCGTAGCTTAAAAGGTGTGGAGGTACTGTAAAGCGAGTCAACGTAAATGTATTTGAGTATCTGGTTATTATATTCTTTATTGCACAAACATACAGTAACAATATAATGTACAAAGGCGAGGTTATCCCTAATAAGATCTCTTTCATATTTTGTGAAGAGTCCAAAATTTTATAAACTAGCTTTGCCCGCCGCGACTTCGTTCGCGTGTTGTGCTACCCTATAAACTTTCCTCATGAATCTCTATGTCTATTGGTGATACCAGCATGAAAATCCGTCCAGTAGTTTTTGACTTTATCGCGAACAGACAGACAGGCGCAGCGTGGGACTTAAAATATGAAGTCATCATTATCATAAATTTAATAGTATAACTCTTATCGGTGGGGCAATCGCCACTCCTCTCTACTGTCTCTCAAGTTAGTGTATAATAATAAAAATGTTGATGCCCAAAGGCCTCGCCAACCCTAACCCAAGGATCACCGCGGGGCGTGATGTTATTACAATCCAAAATAAACTGCACCCATTTCAAGTTCAGTAACGGTGGGATTAATTTCAGCTATTCCCGGTTTCTACGAATATCCTGCGAGGAGGTGAATGAAACCCTCAGGAAGTCCTGCTAATAATAACTAGATTTATTGATATCCCTTTCCTTTGCAATGAGTTACTGTGGTGTTGACATGATAGCGTCATGATGTGAACGCGTCAGTAGTAAATTCTGGGAGATTGTTTATGTTGCATCTATAAATAAATTATAATTGATCATGATAATGTTACCACGAAACGTCGATACCTACATTTTAACACATATAGAGTCATTGACGTACATAGTGCATGATGATTCTTTCGAAACCGGTCGCCATATTTTATTTTTATTTTTATTTAAGTTTATTTTAATTATAGTGGAATTGGTGTAAAAAAAGAGATTTAATTCTATCATACAATAGAATTCCATCAAGATTGCACTATAAAAATATTACCTACTTATTCAATAGTATTTATCGCTAAAATGTATCAAAAACACGTTAAAACTATACTGTACTATCATAAACATTACTTGATCCTTCGAGTCATACTTTTTTATTCGCGCCCAAACCAAATTTGACGGTGACTGAAAACCAATAAACCTCCCACCTCCCCTTTCAGGCCACAAATTAGGCCAGAGGTCAGAGTGAGCTTTTACGAGCTCATTGATGGCAGCCATTAAACTGCCCGTATAAACGGACAGACCAAGCAAGCCGTTGTGTTGTGAGCAGAGTAAATACATCAACTGAATGGCTTTACGACGCCCGTCGTGATCGAAATTGAAAGGCTTCTGACAAATAATTTGTCGGAATCACGAGTGCTGTCGAGGGTCGGGATCCAACTGTTTCGCGTTTCGACTTTTGTTTCGTTTAGTAGATTAAAAAAAAATACGGGCGTTACTGACCCGGTTGTGCTCTCGCTCACGAGGGCCCGGGATCCGCATTGACCAGGATTTGACTGGTCAGATAATTACAATGGAGCGAGTGCCATCTGACCTCCGTGACTCTGCTACCAGGGGAACCTGATCAGATTTGATCATGGTTACACATTCAGTTGCCTGAATGTGCAGGTTTCATCACGATGTTTTCCCTCAACGTAAGAGCATCGGTTAGCATTCAACTAATACATACATAACTACATACCATATATACAAACTAGTACATAACTTAGAAAAGAATCATTGGTACATGACTGCAGTGGAATCGAGCCCGGCACCTCTCGCTTACGAGTCGGGTACCTTAACCATTCGATCACTAACTCTCCAAAGTAGAAACTAAAAAAAATCTGTGCTGTTAAAACAGTATATCATGGTTGATTATTCTGCGTAATAGGTATAAGTAGACTGCATAAGTGGTTTATACTCATAAAATACTGAAGAGTTTAAGCATTTTTTATAATGATGAATTCAAACCATATCCTACTCTCATTGCCAAACCTTATTGTCAATTATAAATATTGACAATTTAAAGTAATATAAGTATAAACATTAGATAAAACTGAAATATACCTAGAGATTACCCTCAAAGACCAGCGTCAATAGAAATGTTTAAAAATGGAAATAGTCAGAATGACATTTGGGCTAAATTATTGTCAATGTGGAACCCTAAACGCCAAACACTTATTGGGTTCGATGACCAAACGATAATGAAATTGGACGGTGACTCATCGGACCAAATCTTACGAGAGTGAATAAGTAGAGAGGTAAAAAAACTACAAACAATTTAATGGCTTGACCATATTAGGTGTATTCTACTATGATGATGTAATATAGAATTCGAATGTCCCCAAATGGATCGGTCAACACTTCAATCTTTAGTAGTATTAAATGGGACGTTCTTGCTTGTTTCTAGGGTCGATTCTTCCAAATTTTCGATTTGATTCTAAAAATTCGCTGATATGATAATCTTTGTGAATGATAATCGCGTAATAATTTCTTTTTTATACTACTAAGGTAGCAAACAAGCTTTCGGCCTGCCTGATAAAAGCAGTCACCGCAGCATATGGTTTTGGTTATGTGGAATCGAATATCGGAATATTGCTTGCGCGCCACATTCACACCACGAATGTTTGTTGCGCTTACGAAATTTCTAGCGCAACAAATGCTCGCCCGAATTAGCACGCTCGCGATCTTTCACCGTAGAACTAAAATGAATATTTATCAAAACTGCTAGAATGAAGTTACAAGAACCTTAGCTTTGTGAGCTTTACTGTAAAATCGTGTCATACAAAAGAAAAAATGAATTATCAAAAAACAAATTGACCATATTCAAACAAATAAGGCTCAGTGACTGTGCGGCTGATGATTCAGAATCTTTAGTCATCCGCGTCGCGAGCCCCAAGTGTGAATCACCTGCGTTCGTCAGTTCACTTACATGATGCACATTTCGTAAATTAAGAGTTTATGAGTTTCAATATCAGTTTTGAGTCACTAAGGTCGATGTATTGTAAGGCCAAATTATGTTGTCACTTGCCAAAAAGTCATATTGTGGAGAATGGTGCTGATTCATTTTGTTTAGCTTCATCTTTGCCTATAAGAGAGACTCTGATTTATTTGTCTTTGTTTCATACAACTAACAGCACACGAATGCCACACGGAACACTTTGCCTGCGAGTGGTGCTCCTTGATCACTATAATCTGGCGCCTTCAAGGCTAGAGTAGTATCGACGTTTGTGATATCGGGGGTATCAGTCGCGCGGTAGAAATCAGTGTACCTAGGAGTAGCAAACAGTGTACCGAAATATTTAAAATTCTCTCTATAAACGATGTTGCCAACAAAAATATTGGTCATTCTTCATGGCGTTAACGTCCCGGTTGTGATCTCGCGCGCTAGGGCTCGTGTCCGCCTTCACCATGATCCAGGATTTGGCAGATCAGCTAAATACAGTGGAACACTGCCATCTGACCTCCGTGACCACATTCACAGGGGAACCAGTCCAGATTGGATCATGGTTACACATTCAGTCGGCTGAATATTCAGAATTCATAACAATGTTTTCCCTCACCGTCAGGGCATCGGTTAGTCTTTAACTAATGTACATAACTCAGAAAAGAGTCACGCGTTACATGACTCTGGAGGATCTTGAGTTCGAACCCGGTACCTCGGCATAAGAACTGGACCGCGAGGTCCTTAACAATAGGCCACCGACGCTCTTGTCTAAGTTGCCCACCAAAAGACTCTATTTAATTTCAGCTGATCTAAGCAAAGAACTGCACGCTCCCGCAAACAATTTCATCAAAATAGGAAATCAGGAAACGAGTTGCAACGGACTTTTCCGCCTCAATGTGCGTAATTAACCCATTCCACAGTGTTTGCCCACAAACAGTCGGGCCTCTGTGACCCATTTCTAAGCTCGCGGGGTTATTCTCGTACCACAACTGGGACAAGTTGTAGCATGTCAATTGCACTGGTTGAGCAACTGGCGCCTTTGATTTACGAGTTATTGGTTTCAGGTTGTGCAACGGCACCGATCCAATAGTCTTTATTGTGGCGTGTCGGTCTGAAGTGTGCATGGATGTTACATGGCTGTTTATTGATGCTCTGATTTGGATCGGACGATTTCGTTGGCTTGAGTGGCTGGTATTTGTTTTACGTTAAATTAGTTTCAGAAACAATTTTTTTAATTGCCTAGGGAGGCACATGGACGCTTCAGCTTTTATGCTTTTACACATTTTCTTAGATTAATAAGCACATATTTTCTGTTAATGAAAGCAGACATTACATAAATGGATAATTGAAAGCTTTTTGTGAGCCTTAAACAACGATCTGAAAATGCTTTTCGATTATGGAAAAATGTTTTCGAGCACAGCAATGACGACCATTAACTATATGATAATTATCGTCCGACATCCATAGGCATTCTTAAATAGAAAACCCATAGACAGAACAGAATTATGTATTGTCCAAAAATCCAGGAAAGGATATATCAACATTGTCAAATGCCCATTGTGACAGTCACATTATGACAGTGGCGCCTACGCTTCAACTAGAAAATTTACGCGACACGACAATGGCCAAGGCTGTGCTGCCAAGCGGGCAGTAAATCACACACTCGTGCGCAGCTTTGTCAGTTGGAATAGCGACATCTGACAACCGTAACCGTTTAGATCGAGTCTCGATCGACTGTACGGCTTAAACTATGCTTCAAACAAAGTTACGGCAAAGGTACATAAGCGACTCACCGAATTTGTCTTATTATTTTGAACTCTTGAACATATCTATAATTACTTATAACAATTACTATCCTTTTATAATTGGTCGGCTGTGTCCTTACGCGCGAGGGCCCGGTGTCCGCTTTGACCACTATCCAGGATTTGGCAGATCAGGTAATTACAGTAGAGCCTCTGCCATCTGACATTCTTGACCATGTTTACAGGGGAACCTGACTAGATTGGATCATGGTTACACGTTCAGTCGCCTGAATGTGCAGGCTTCCGCGATACTGTGCTTTTTAATTGTTTTCACTTAACTTCATCTCAAATTACAACTACGGTAACTTGAGATAACTACACAGGTAAATGCACTTTTTTGTTTGTCTTTTATTCGACTTTTATTGAAACATAGTCTGTGTCAGTTGCTCAATTTGAGGGAACCTTCCGGACGGATTATCTTGCGATGGAATCTTTTGGTGTCCGGTTTTATGCGTAATGTATGTGTAAGTTTTGTTTGTTATGTGATGTTTTATAAGAAGTGATGGAGAGACATAGATGAGTCGGATGCAAGAGCCAACGGCTTACGACGCGAGGATGCCAAAGACTGCGCGATGTGCGGCGCGGCCCGGGGTCCGCCTTGACCATGATCCAGGATTTGGCAGATCAGATAATTACGGTGAAGCGACTGCCACCTGACCTCCGTGACCCTGCTACCAGGGGAACCTGGCCATTATTTACATAACTCAGAAAAGAGTCATTGAAACAAGGCCGCAGTGGGATTCGACTCCGCTACCTCTCGCTTACGAGTCGGATACATTAACCACTCGGCCACCGATGCTCCTCTTCACTATACATATAACCTAATAAGTAGGTTGATTTAAAGATGTGCGCCGTCGTATGAGGGAGAGGGGGGGCGACCCTCGCTCTGGGTCATTCCTGTTACAGAGGCTGTCCATCGCC
This sequence comes from Blastobasis adustella, assembly GCA_907269095.1. Taxonomy (NCBI): domain Eukaryota; kingdom Metazoa; phylum Arthropoda; class Insecta; order Lepidoptera; family Blastobasidae; genus Blastobasis; species Blastobasis adustella. The sequence continues at coordinate 16,876,308 of OU026127.1, read as the reverse complement.
ATACAGCGTGGCAATGCCGCTAGTGTCATGCGCACCTTTGGACCAGGAATGGCAAAGAGTGGGGCCTCTAGTTTAAGATAAGACGATGTAATGCAATTACAGATACCCATTTAGTTTAGTTTTAATTTTGACATGGATTTTCTTAAATTGAAATTGTATTTTATGTAATCTTATATACATGTAAATACATAGTTGCTAAATAAAACATTTATAACTTCAAGAAATTTACAATTTTAATTTAAATAAGTAATTATAAGTAGGTAAGTATGTCGATCACTTCCTCATAACTATTGCATTTATTTATCATTAGTTATTGCAACACACATACCACACACCTACCGCGACTAACCACAATCAATTAGACCGTACGTTGAGTGCACTGGCACAAATACCACCACATAAAAGGAATCAAAAGCAATATCTATTTCGGACGCATCGCCAGACCAACGATATTTGACTTACACAAAGATATTTACGAGGAGTCAGCGCTGATCATAGGGTGCGATATTCACAATCTACTCTCCTTTACAGTCACGTACCGATGGAAAGGGATGGCGTACGTACCTACTGGGATGCAGTGTTTATGTTTGGCGAAATAGCAACACTTAAAATCAATTGTGCGCAAGCGCAAGTTAAGGCGATTTACAAGATATCTTAAGTGGAATGCGGTGTTCTTCAACGCAGTAAACTTTGATCAAGGATGGATTAACTGACATGAGCTCGTGTGTGATCCGTATACATAGTGAGGTGGTTTAACTGTCTGTCTATGTGCAAGCTAATCCGTGACTTGAGTGTCAAAGGTCTTGTATAGAATAGGTACTCTAGTAGTCAGTACAGTCGTCGTGTGGTAACCGCAGAATAGTACCTTCACCCCAAGGTTAGTTAATAGTCTGCCTCTAAGATATAATATCTTAGAGGCAGGCCAAATAGATTGGCAATAGAGGTAATTAATCCCTTCGGTCGGATCTAATACGCATGTAGTCAGAGCGATCCTTGTATTGTAATATTTCAAATTGTCATATTTGTCAAAAATTTCAGATCAATTCAGACGACGGAATGTGTAATCATGATCCAATCTGGTCAGCTTTCCCTAGTGTCAGCCGTCACGTCAGCAGGTCACGGAGGTCAGATGACAGTCGCTCCACTGTAATTATCTGATCTGCCAAATCGTGGATCATGGTCAAGGCGGACTCCGTGCCTTCGTGCGCGAGATCACAACTGGGACCTTAACGCCAAGATGATTACTTTAAAATTTATGTTTATATGTACTGTACAGAGTAAATCTAATAAGTCGGTACACGAACAATTCGAACAAATACAAACCCATACAGTAACAAGAAACGAGCTCACATACAACCCTCGAGAGAACCGCTATCCGTCGCAGTTAATTCCAAAGAAAGTCTATAAAAGGCGAAGAAAAACCGCGATGCGCAGACGCAGCGGCGTCTTTGCCGCAAACAGGAGCCGGATTTCTCAATGGAGGGTACCGTTGCAGTGAAAAACTGCAGACTAGGATAGAAGGGAACTGGGTGAGAAGACTTGTGGTATAAATTGCAAGCAAAAACTGCTTATTTTTTAGTTAGCTTGGTTTAGTTTTCTTACGCCGAAAGATTTTTTTTTTGCCTAAGCAGGCTGTTGGAAAGTGGTCACCGTTGACCAGGATCTAGGAGAGTGGATGCGGCTCCGGCCTATGATATTGTCAAATACACAAATGTGTTATAAAGCTTTTTCTGTTTTTAGAACGGTAGAAGACAAATAATAAGAAATTCGCTCTTCTTTAAACTGCCGAAAATGGGCGTAAATATTTCCAGTATTTGTAAATCAATGTATATTTATGGACTTTATACAATTATTTCATTTTATTATTATGTTGGGATATGGTCATACTCATAGGAGGATAGAAAGAGATTCTTAAGATTAAATATCTGTCCTTTTTATATCCGCGCATGTGAGACGTAGCGTATACGTAACCACGCACGCTTGTCCTGCCAGGGGTGTGAACTGGGGTGAGCACGGATCCAGTTCGACCTTCTCCAAGCATCCACGCACTATGACCTAACATCCGAATATCAGAAAATAGCCAGCAGCGTTTCACGGTCATCTAAAGTTCGATAAAGATTTTTAACAAAACTCTTAAATGTACTAGATAGAACAGATAACGTCAATTGTACAGACCAATCTTGATCTGAATGCGCACGCACACGTTTCTACCCATTTTTGTGACAAAGCGGCATCTTCTCATCCTCTTATGGTATAGCACTTGTCAAAATATATACAGTCCCTTCGCTCTATTAGGCACCATTGAATAGCTGTCTTAATTTTTGGTCATGGGAAAAGCTTCATTGGACACAGTCATTGCTATTACTTTCGTAATTTCGCAATTGGTCAACCTTCATTCGGCCGCTTGTCCCGAGTCAATAGTAAAGATGATGTTATCGCAGAATTAAATTTTCATAAGTCAATTTCAATACCAAAGTAGATAATTCTGTTTCGACTATACATTTCTTGCTACAAGTAATTATATACATACTAGTGGACTCGGCGCGACTTCGTTCACGTGCACCTACTTAACCCCTACCTACCCCTTTTTTCTTGCTTTTGAACCTTCCTTTGAATCCTCTATCTATTGTTGAAAACCGCATTAAATACCGTTGCGTAGTATAAAATATCCACAAAGATACAAACATACATAGAAATAAACATACCTAAAAAGAATGCGTACAAAGATACATAGAAATTAACGCCGGAAAGCGACTTTGTTTTATACTATGTAGGTACACTACACACATTACGCCTTTTTCCCGAAATCGTAAGCATTGAATATATTCATTAAGGTCTTTTGTTACTAAAAATAGTCTCACATATAAGGTTCAAATTTACTGAGCGAGATGTGAGCTGAATTGACGGAGGCGTTCTTCACGATGTGCCAATTGTTGCCATCTGTAACTTGGTTAAACAAGGTTCACATTCAACTCGGCATAGGCGTCTAACAGTTCCACGTGCTACCACGTCCTTGTCGCATGTTTTTACCACTTTCCACCGATCTCTAATTGTCCACGTACGCTTAGCCGTTAGCGGTCATTCAAGGGATCCGTAGCTCATATAAGGCGAGCCTGGTTCGCTCGTTTTTTGGTCCATAACTGTGTGAGCCTACTTTAGGAGATCCCGTTCGTGGCAGATGGTTCTGTAATGGTTTATTGGTTTGCGGTCGCTTTATTCTTGCTTTCTTCATCTTGAAACCTAGATGTTTGTTTAAAGTCCGTTTTAAGGTCAAGAAGAAATATGAACACAAGGTAAAGCGGTATTACTATATTTTATTTTGATATTTAGGAATATGTTAATCGTCTTGAAATTGACTTCTGAACAGAGTATAAAACAAAGTCGCTTCCCGCCGTCTCTGTCCCTCTGTGTGCATGTGTCCGATCTTTTAAACTACGCATGTGGTTTTCAACAATAGATACATAAACAATAGATATAGTAATTAAAGATAAAGACAACACGCGAACGAAGTCGCGGCCAGCTAGGTAAGTTTATACTGTCTGGTTGACGTTAAAAACTATTTGTAGGTATATCAGACGATGTATCGTGTACATGGATAAACCAAATTTTAATGAGGCACCTTCCCAGCAATACTTTTTTTACACCTATAATAATATTAGTCGTTAATATGCCACTACAAGTAACCACTTACAAAACAACGAAGCTGAGTCCTAGAGAAATATCAAGCAAGTAAATCTGGGGGCCAAACTAATAAATAAAAGAAGATAACCTCATCGTTTAAACGACGACGCTGGATACAGCCAATGGCAACGCGTTTATCATCCGGGCGCGACAAGCAAGTACTACCAGGGTCCAAGTCTGCTAATTTCATTTAACTGACATGCTATTAATATTTAATTGAGACTCAATCGGAATTGAGTTTCAGTTAAGTAGTTCTTGATGTTGCCCTCTCAAATCTTCTTCTATGTTCAATCCCGTGTAACTTTGAAACGATATATTATAACGAAAATCTGACAAACAACAAAAATTAATTGGCTTTGGTAATATTGAAAATATTAAATTGATAGTAGAATTTCAAAAAAGTATCATACTTTCTATTGAGATTTAATTGAGCCATTCGTAAATTAGCGGACTTGGAGCCCAGTTGAAAGAAGTGACCATTGACATTCACGACATATGAATGGGTTAAGAGAAGATTAGTAATAGGAAAATAACCCTGGAGTACCTATTAGCATAATCTACGGGAATCGCTGAGGAACTAATTACGGAAATCAAATAAAAATAATTATCTATAAATACGGAATTATTTATGCTGTTTATGTAGCTAAGCTACAACGAATAATTAGTTTCTGAGTCAATTGTAGGAATTCCCACCCAATAGGTACACAAAACTCTATATAATAGCAATGACTTTGACATGCCACTGACAATGACACTAACCGATGCTCTTACGCTGAGGGAAAACATCGTAAGGAAACCTGCACACTCAGGCGACTGATATGTAACCAATGATACAATCTGGTCAGGTTCGCCTGAAGTCTGACGACAGCCTCTCCACTATCTACCTGATCTGCCAAATCCAAAATCATGATCAAGACGGACCCCACGTTATTGCTCGCAAGAGCACAACCGGAATATTGACGCCAAGGTGAATTTTTTTTTTATGTTATGCGGCGGACATACAGTCAAGCGGATTACCTGATGGAAAGTGGTCGCCACCACCCATGGACATAAGCAACACCGTTAATATTGTTATTAATATTAGTGTACGCTGTAAGAATAAAAGAAAATCCTCACCCTCAACAGTATTTGCCAATTCAAACCAACACACATCTAAACAATCCCCAAGAAGCGAACCCGCCCTCAAAGCGTAAAACCGCCATCACTGATATTCGTTTCTATTAACGCGATGACCTCATGATAGTGTCGTCTCCATAATAACTCTGGCATGATAGCCATCGCGTATTAGCGCCCGTAGCGAGATTGCTATCATCATGGCCCAGCTGATTTAGAATTGCTATCACCATGGTCCAGCTGATTTAGATTTGTAAGGAGGCGTAATGAGATGACTATCCCTTCCACCTTTACGAGTTGCCGCTGATGATTCCTGTCTGGTAATGGTAATGGTTTGTCGTTTTGCTGAAATTGTTGCTGTTTATGAGGGCGTTTGATGTTCTCTTTTATTCCGCAACGCAACTATTAAGTACAATGTTGCTCCTATAGCTACAGATCGATTTTAAATAGGTAATGATATCTGTTTAATACTTATTTCTATTACCTTGACTAGGAATCTTAAGGAGCCGTACAAGATTAAAACTTCTCATACGATGTAAATGACAGGCGAAGTGTTGTGTAAACTGTGTACAGTTTGAAAGTACAAAGCACCTAGCCCTTCAGTACATGTGATAAAAAGTCCCACGCCGCCTCTGTCTGTCTGTTCGCGACGAAATCAAAAACGATTGGAACGCGGCGTGGAACGTTGTTTTTTAATATGTAGTAATTTCTGTCTACATTAGGTGGGTAAGTCTGAAACAAAGCCAAGCAAGGAAACCATAAACTACATCTTTCAGTGTATCATTTCATTACTATAAACTATAAATTACTGCGCGCGCCGCCCGCTGTCAGAGCTGCAGCGCCTGCGCACAATGCAGCCTTTGTTGCCGATAGATACAGCGCCATCTAGATGGTTTATGGGGAATTGTTTTGTGCTTAGTGTTTAGTGGTTTAAAGTCAGTATTATTATGTGTTAAGAGTTAGGACTTGCTATGCTTTTAAAGTAGATATTTAACTTCAAAAGCATAGTTAGTTACTATGAATAAAACTCTACCGATAAATTCCTGCAGAATTCTGTAGTTTTTAGTTTCAACTAACTCCTTCGCAAATTTTAAATCTTCTACAGGAGGAGAACCATCCCTCCCTTCCTCTTTCATTCCACTACTACCAACATAAAACGCGCCGAAGACAAAACAAAGCACAGCTCGGAGGCGGTCCCGATGCAGATTCCTGGACGTAACCACCATGCAGTGTTAACTTCTCGGCGAGTGTGCAATTTGTGACCTCCTATGGGCGGACCGGCGGACCCTTTATATGGGCTGGTGAAATGAAGTCGTTACCTTTCACACCGAGAGTGCTCAGGTTTTAGATGCCCGAATGTTGTAAGTATTGAGGTGTACGATGGAATAAACTATAGACTGGTGTTTGTTACCTGACTTTTGAAAAAATATCTCTTTTCACTCTTTTAAAAAAAAGTCATGAACCAACTAAAAGGAGGACACTTGGGCCTTTAAAATAATAAACTCAATTTGATATAAATCATTTTGCTACCTAGATTCAAGTTATTCTTGCATAAATGTCGGACCAACATAGTGTTAGATTGACAACAAAATACCACACCAAATACCACTTTTTGCGTTATTTGTTTACTATTCGACCTCTATAGATGTAACGTTCTGTGTATATCACACGTTTCGGGTGGTTGGGGTAAATTACTATTTGGATATCAGCCTAAAGGCTTTCCTTGTATGACTCAAAATACTTTCGGGAATCAGCAACTTCGCACTTTACGCCATAAAATACATAAACGCCTGTCTTTCTTTTCGAAACTGATATAGAGATTTAAATTGATTTTAGATAGTTACTATATTTAGTAGATACAATTTGAGATACCTACCTTAATAGATTTCGTTTCTAATTCGATAAAGCCTATCTTTTTCCTAATATAAATTCGCAACAGACCAAAATACGTCGAAAGTCTTGATGCTTTCACTTACTGACAAATAAGGAAATTTTCTTATATTGCATTTCCAACAATAGGACCTAATCTAAAACAATCATTACTAATCTACAGTTAACTCAGACCAAGATTAATGGAAAGGAAACATCCACTTATTCACACCTAATCAATTCGCGCTATCGCTTCGCTAAATCGAATATTACTCATTTCTCCTCATACCAACGCCACCCCGGGCCCTATGCGTAAGGAGAATGCATTTCGCAGTTTCTATTTCGTAATAAAATAAACAATGAACACTTCCTTTATAGGTACCCATCACCCAAAGCAATTCCCACCTTAAAAGAAAAGGAAGAAAGTTGGCATTGCAACACGGCTGCTGTAGGTCGAGGTTAGTACTGTGGCTTGAGACAATAGGGTGATTGTACAACGCCATGCCGCGGAATATATGGGAGGAGATGGCGATATGTAGGATACAGCCTGCGAACTTTCAGGGATCAGGACCTGGATTGCCGTCTTCTAGTGATTAAAAAGTCGTAATTCACAAAAAACAACTTTAACAATCTCTAGTTTCCAGAAATCATACGGGTAAAAGCTACAATGATTGCGCTGATGATGAAGCTGTGAATGCCTGGTTTCCATTCCCATGTGCAATACGATATTCTGTAAGTTTTAATTTAAATAACAACGCTTATTTATTTTTCAATTATTAAAAAGCACCCCGTATTTTTTATATTTTATAGTCAGGTATTTCACTGCCATATTTATCTCGAATTTCTACAAGGACAGAAAACTCACTCGCAATATTTGTCATAATAATGCACGTACACAGAAAACCGAACAACTAATTTCAATAAATAATAATAAATATAAATATTCGTGGACAAATTCACACAGCCCCAAACTAAGCAAAGCTTGTACTATGGGTGCTAGATAACTGATATACTACTTAAATACTTTTTTTTTAAATACATACTTATCATACATAGAACACCCAGGCCCGTAACAGAAATTAAAATTCATCATTTCAATTTCTGTCCGGTCGGGAATCGAACCCGGGACCTCTTGCGTGGCAGACCGGCATGTTGACCATTGAACCACTCAGGTCGTCATAAGGAATAAGGAGCATCAATTCAATCACTAAAGCAGCCGACACTAAAGTTCATCAATTTTAGTATACCTACTAAACTGGATCACTACACAGACAAAGATAAAGATCAATCCAAAGAAGACCACAGAGTAATCCTTACAATACACACAATCTCCCACTATGAGGTTTTATATCGCAGAGTCATAAATAACGTAAACTGCGCGTGCGCACCCATTGTGCGCGGCGGCGCGGGCGTAGCTCTCGGCGCGATAACACGTTGTAATTATGGAATTATTATATTGAATCCGGGGCTAATGCGGTGTGAACTATGAAGAAGTAGATTCTTTTTATTATCCATTTCTGTCATATTCTGTCCCACTGCAGAGCATGGGGCTCCCTATACTAATTCTACTAATTCTCAATAAGGATTTTGATCCTTTCTATATTTAACTCATAACACTATGTACTGTTGCCTTTTTGAGAAAAATAAACGTATTTTGTATTTTTGTTTTGTATACATCTTTCGTAACTTACGGGCTAGAAGAAGAATATAAGGAGATATAGAAAGTCCTACTATTATAAATGCGAAAGTTAGTACTATACGGATTTTGATGAAATTTGGCAGCAATATAGCTCATAGCCCAGAATAGCACATAGGCTATAATTTATCCCTAAATCAAAGTGGTTCCCACGTAGACGAGTCTAGAACGACGACGTCGCAGGCAAAAGTTAGTATCTCATATTCTGTAAATTGTTTTGGATACTGTCGAGAGTTAAAGACGACGCCCTTTCTATTCCTTTGAATATTCTTAAAAGGTAATATTAATTCAGGCAGGATGCACCATTTTATGTGTGTATTCAATTAAAACTAAATTGAATGTAGAGCTAGATCAGAAACTAGTTATTCGTTTTTAATTGATGCTGTTAATCTGCTGAGCGGCGCGAGAGATCTTATCTCTTCTTTATCTGGAATGTAAAGGTGCCGATATCTGTGTAAAAGAATATGGCTATAGAGGTCAAAATGGAATGGCAATTTGTCTATTTCAGGGACACAGGTTTCGGATGAATTTATCGAAGTAAAAGCTGTACCATAGCTCTATACTGGGATGATATAGGTACTTAGTTTTAAGCGTTTTAGTAATTAAAACACCTAATAGCAGCAACCCCAACACCACCCAAAACAATACAAATTAAATTATTAAAACTATAAGGCTTTTAATTAAAAAGCTTGACCTTTCCAACGGAATAGTTAACGCGTGTAATAATTACATGGTGTAAGTTAATTTAATTTTAGCCTCTCCTGAGAGATCCTCCATCACGTCAGACGGCGTAGTGGATTAAGAAAAAAATACATAATGGTGAAATAATGAATAGGCTTTGATGAAGTAGGGTGATAAAAAATCTTACCAACATCAGCGAGTGTAAAGAGGTGTGTTTGGAGTTCTTTGCAAATTGCACTTTGAGTTAAAATAAGTTTAACTATTATATTACGGAGTAAAAGTAAAAGTTTCAATGTTTACCATCACGGGTGCCAATCGGGTCCCGAGACTGTTCAACCAGTCTCAAGCTCTCCAGCGAAAGAGCTGGTCCACCTCGCTCCGCTGTCGATATCAGGAGGCACATCTAAGGAGTGGCAAGCTCGCTGCGGTGCTAAAGTTCAAAGTCTCACAGTACGAATCGGTCACCCATCCAGTTGCCGAATCTGGGAGCATTGCCTAACCTTAAGAGAACACATAACGAGTGACAAGCGCGTTGCGGTGCTAAAGTTCCAAGCCTCAATAAACGAAACGGTCACCCATCCAGTTCCCGACTCTGGGAGCGTTGCTTAACCTTGGTTATAGGTCGTAGCACGCTGCCACTAGACTAGTGCCGATTCGAACCATGCGTCCGTACGGAACCATGCGTCCCTAACCAGTCTCGATCCCGCCCAACGACCGTAGAGCCCACAAAAAGCCGCTGGCGCGTGCGTGACCGATCGCTGGTTAATCTATGGTTAAAAGCAATATGGGGACTTAAGTACCGTGATATTAATGGTATGGAATTTGGGCGTTTTGTTAATCTCAGCTTACAGCTTGTGTGGCAACATTCGGTGTTGGTTTTGGTTTTTTTTTTCGCCCTTGTATTCCAAATTAATTTAGGAAGCGAATAGGAATTAAGAGAAAAAACCATTTCAAAAACGACTCTACAGTTAGACTCTATAAAGCTTGAGGAATCTGCGAGTCGGTACCGGCGGGTGCTTTATAAGTATTACCTATATTTCTGCGGCCAAACAACAATGAGTTCTATAAGCAATTTTTTTTTTTTATTTATTATTAAATAAATAAATAATCGTGGACAAATTAACACAGCGCCATCTAGCCCCAAACTAAGCAAAGCTTGTGCTATGGGTGCTAGATTACTGATATACTACTTAAATACTTTTTAAATACATACTTATTACACATAGAACACCCAGACCCGTAACAGAAATTAAAATTCATCATTTCAATTTCTGCCCGGCCGGGAATCGAACCCGGGACCTCTTGCGTTGCCACCCGGCATGTTGACCATTGAGCCACTCAGGTCGTCAAACTTCCATAGTTTTGTTTTGTTACTCCTTCACGCAAGAACTACTTAACAGATTTTGATGAACCTTGGCAGTAATATAGCTTAATAGCACATAGGCTATAATTTATCCCGAAATTCAATGTGGTTCCTGCGGGAACGAATCAGGAATATTATAACCGAATTTTGCGTGGACGAAGTCATGGGCAAAAGCTAGTATTACATATTATGATTGACCAATCAATCTATAGAGCTATTAATATGGGATGTGTCAATTTCATAAAAAGTGAAAACAAGCTAGTAGGTAAGATTAGATCTCAGTGGGCTTCCTAATTTACCTCACCTTGCCCCAAAGCCGCATAAAATGCCAAAAACAACTCCACGTACTAATTGCCACAAATTAATAAAGCCAAACACCGTCCGAAATACGCGACATTCTTCCAATGTCGTCGGTAAAAACACACAAATCAAGCTACAACGTTTAAAATACCAGACAGATTGCCTCGAAAATTCTACAAAAGATGGCTGGAAATGCTCCGTTTATGGTCGTGTACACACGACAGCACCTCAACCTTCTTTAGTCTTTTGAATATCTCCGGTTTATTCGCGCATCCACAGCGATAATAAAACAAATAAAAATCATTTAAAAAAAATATATATATAAATCATCTCGATGGTGGAGACCGTGACTGGAGAACCTGACCATGTGCAGGTTTCCTCACGATGTTTTCCCTCGCCGCCGTAAGAGTATCGGTTAGTGTTCAACTAATGTACATAACTCAGAAAAAGTCATTGGTACACTGGTGGCACTGGGAATCAAAATCGGTGCCTCTCGCTCACGAGTCGGCCCCGCCAGCTACTAGGCTACCGACACTCCCATACGCGCATCTATAGTGATGCTAGTCCATACTCGGCGTAGGTAGGTTAATGTGCTGTCTTCAGTATACATCCAAAACCGCGCCGCGCCATATCAGGTGCGCATACGCAGCTCCCGGGTATTCTTCTGACAAATCGCTCGACAATTTGTTAGCTTTTTCCTCCCTTATTTCTCTTTTTCTGCTCCGGCCTTGTTGAGACGAGATTGATTTTATTAGTCTCACTCAACTTGACGTCATGTGAAGATTGAAATGCGATAAACTATACGTTCGTATGTTTTGTTGGCGTGCTTCGCTCTCGCAGAGGCGAGGGAAGGAGTGGTGATACAATAAATAGAATAAATATGATTCAGTATTATAGCGTACCGACAACGAAAATGGGCAGAAAATGAGTTGAAACGAACGTGACATTTCCCTAAATTGACTTTTAATGAAAATGACCTGCTTAGCCAAAAGGGGGCCAGGGGCGCCTTTTGTCCATAAAAATATGCCTATATTGATTAGAATAAACAAAAAATGTAAACAACATGTGCTCATATTTTAGAGAAAGCACCGAAAGCATGTTATCAGGGTATGGGTTCACTTACAATGCCGATTATACTCTCCTACATCAGACAAGTCGATTAATTTCTGTATGAACTCAAAGTACAAAGATATCTGCAGCAATTGTTGCTACATTCTAGTGTTATAAACACCATCTCCTATATCCACTCACCACACATCCCCACACCCTATAGAGGTCTCAACCGAAGAGCCTCAAAGGCTACAAAGATCACAAAGTTTCCAGAATTACGCGCGCAATATCTTAATATGGCGGCGTATAAATTACAAGTGAAGGGCCAGCGGACAATGGGAGGCGGTCCACGGGTATCTGGACACCAATCTGTCTCCTGCCCCTTATATAGAAAGCATCCGAGCTGGACATCGACGCAAATGATAGAGCTACGCATAGATTATGGTGCGTTGTGTAGGATGGGGAATAAGGCGTGTACCTACTTGAGTTTCTTATTTTTTTTCTGAACATTTAAAATTTTTCTTTTTCTAAACTGGCCTACATAATCTTGAGCGGTGGTAAAACGACGATACGTCAAACTTGAAGCATAGGCGCTTGTTTCTACCTGTCGTATCTCTTCTATGTTTTATTTTACATCCCTACTTTCCTACTTTATATTATTAATTGTATAAATGCGAAAGTAACTGTCTGTCTGTTACGCTTTCACGGCTAAACCATTGCACCGATTTTATTGTAATTCGGCATGGAGATATACTTTTATTCTCCTCTACTCGCAAGATAAAAAGATTTAGGTATAAACATGCAAGAAAATAAGTAGAAAATCCTTATTAACTGCAAACCAACCTCTTCTGAAGCGCATGTTGACGACATCCACGACGGAGTGACGACTACCATATTCTATTTTCAATTATAATACGATATCACCCCACATCGGAAGCTAAACATTGTTAACAACAGTTTATGTTAAACGTAGGTTATTTTTGCTAAGTCGTTCTTGTAAACCCTAAACCGGCGTTTATGTATGAAACAGTTGATTAATCTGGAAAAAGCGAGGGAGGCTTGTCAACACCGTAGCAAGTGGAACAGCGGTCTCTGCCTACCCCTACGGGAAAAGGTGTGACGTCATGTTTATCGTTTGACGATGTGTTGTATATTTTCGTGGCTGTATGTAGGGTATCTTGGTCTTGCCTTTTCTTGATCATGATAATGTTACAAAATGAGTCTTAGATACAGTGGATGATAAATTGTTAAATATATCTACAGCAAAACAGCTCTGTATGTCTAATACCTCAGAGCCACCCAGTGTAAAACGCAACCCCCAATGAAAATACGATAAAAGCGGGAAAATCCTAAGCACAAACGATAAAAAAAACCAAAGTGGTTAGTCATCCTGCGGCGCGTTCAGAAACCATAAACGCAACCGTGAGAACGATTACAGCGGCCGGACAAAAACCAAGGAATTAGTATTCATTGCAGAAAATAAGAAAACAATTACAAAGTAGGCTGTTTAAGGGCGGGGAGCAATTTGTTATAAATAATTCTTGCAAAAAGGCGCGCGGCTCACGCAGCCACGCTCGGGCAATTATAAATCAATATGTATTTTATTTTTAGAATCGCACTTCTTTGATTGTTAGTACAGGTAATTCTTCAATGTACAGCATGTTTTTTTTTACAGAATTGTTGGTAAAACATTTTAACTTGAATTTATATTGTTTACAAGTAGGTAGATCTTCATAATATTTCATCTTCAGTACAATGCAGACAACAAATATTTTTTTTGTAGCTTATCTCATTGAAAAACTGTAGAGATTTTAAGAAAAGTATGTTCATTTATGTGATTTATTAAAGCCTTGCGCCTCGTCAATACTGCCTGTCCAATCTCAGCACATTGATACGACAGCGTGCGTACATGCGAAATTGAGTTGTTGGTACCTTAACTAATTGATACACAGAGGACACCGGTTTCTTAAGTAGTCGCTCTGTACAGCGGAGCGTCGCGACACAGCCTGTGCATAGCATCCACCCGATCCATTTCAGATTCCAGTCATGTAGGGCCGCTGTTGCAGCGCGCAGACCGAACAAAATGCCTAAACAAATTGCTGGCCATCGACTGCGACGGACCGCTTTTTGCACCAATTCGGCATTCCGAAATAAAAATGCCGCCTCCTTATTTAGAAAGGAAGAAAAACGCAACGCGGCCGCCCGATTCGGCGAACGATTCGAATATGGAATGCCGAATCTTTTTGAAAACGCGTTCGGCGTTCGCGCGAATGAGTCTCACTCTCAATAAAAAAATAAGGAACAAAAAGTTTGTATTTGGTAATATAACTTTTTGATGCCGTCGTGCCATAAATCCGGCCTTTCGAAAGGTAAGGATGTAAATTTTAAAATTCATTTTTACTTATTTTTGAATTACAGCTCCGAGCCATGGCTGCTCTTGTGATTTGTGGCGCGGATGAATGATTGCGTTAATGATACCGGACATAAATATCGTAACTGTAAAGTGATTTTAAGAGCCAAGTTTAGTGATAACGAGTAGTTGGCATGAATGGCAGCTACGTGAATTGCCTTAAGAGATTATGACTTCAGAGAAATTCACATAAAATCTTACTAATGAAAACTTTACCGTATGAAAATGTGTCCGTCAATTGCGCTAATCGCACTGAAGGGATTTGATGAATCGAACTTGGTGGTCAAATACATGACCATTACTATATGTCATACCTTTCACGCACCGGAAGACGCTTGTGAAGAGAAGTAAATATTTGTGTATTTAATTTTGATTTAGATTTCGTAATGGTCGATGCGTATTTCATTCTAACTAAACTGGGCCATTTCCTAAAAACTTTACTTCCTTTTTTTGTTAATCAATCATTGTTTAAATAAAAATCTCTGAGCAAGCCCTGATCGAACTTCGTGCTCAGAGTCCTTAACCTTGATTCGAAGTACAAATGATCGATTTCGGTAGTTTGTAAGCAATTTTCTGTAACTCTGTAACTTTAATGTAACTGTAGTTCGTTTTAATGACGGCGCTTAATCAACGCACAATTTGGCCCACCCACGCCGTGGTCCAAATAAAAACAAGTTAATCCTTCTAAAACAAAGGCTGAACCATCCATTAAGCCGCCCCATCTGACATTTGCCAATTGGGTCAGTCCAAGGCCCTTGCACCCCCAACCCCAGGAATCAGAACCCCACCCCATGACCCCCCGTGGCCCCATGGCCATCTTTACGATTTGTGGACCCAGGTAGATTAAGATATCTGTGTCGGCACTATAGGCGCACTGTAAATTGTGCTGTTAGAAAAGTGGGTGTGTGGTTCAGATAGAACAGTGGGTGACAGGATCCCTATAGCGTGGTGCTGACATACTAGGTACGTAGGTAAGTGTATGAGTTGCTGACGTTTTAGATAGGTACCTCCTAAATGCTAGTGTGAAAATAGCTGGAAGACAAAATTAATATTACAATTGACAGTTCAGTAGATTAGCAACGATTTGAATCCTATACACTAAGTCAGGGGTTTTCCGACATATCCCTGTCGGTTAAATTATGTCACAAGTAGACACATATTTCCTTTCCAACTTCAAATCCAATGAGAAAATGACTCCCAATATGTAGGAAGGAAGGTCAACAAGACAACCCCATAGGTACACACAACAGCAAATCAGCTTGTAGCTACGTCTATACGGTGAGGTGACCCAGCGACGGCAGTGTTACAGTGACCTATAAAGTTTATATTACGTCTTCGGCACACCCTTCCGGTCTCGCCCTAATGGTAACCCAGTTACTGTCACCAGTCACTAGTAACAGTGATGGCGGTTTGTTTATTATGACACCAGCGACGACTGGAGCCCTGATTCGAGATATATGGACAGTTTTTTATAACTTAACAAGGGACTTTTCCTGCCAAAATACTATGGATAAATAATTATAGCATTCAACCAGGAATTCTTTACGTAAATGACAAACTTAGGGAAACTACTGGACCAACTTTGAAGAAACAAACCTAAGAGCAGTTACACGAAAATACCTCACTTTTTACGTCGGGAGTTAGAAATGCTTGCACAGATGTCTGTCGGCAGTAAATACTTATTGCACATTACCTAGTTAGTTAGCATCAGCGGCGTGACGCCGCCGGCATCTTTGTCGCACGCGTGTGAGTGAATACGAAGCCGTATCTAACCAATGTGCATTATTTACCGCCTTGTACTGTTAAACAAAGGTGGTGTACAGAAAAGTGAATGTGTAAAAAGCGAGAGATTTGTCAGTAGTCGTAGTAAATAGAACGATGATATTATGGTGGAGGCGAAGACCTACCCCTACGGGAAAAAGGCTTGACGTTCTGTATGTGTATACTAAGGTAGTATATAAAGTGTACATACCACAATGGGACCGTTTCGGCCGGTGCTTGAGAGTGTGGCTCCGAACCACTGCTTGGACTTCTGGTCGATCTGCCGCTGCTGCTTGTCCGCAGTGTTGCCTGCAACAAAAAAAGTATGACTATGATTCCACGTCTTCTATCGCAATCTGCAGGTGAGGATTCGATTCACTCAGGTGACTGAATGCCCAACCATGATAAAATCTTTTGAGGCTCCTATGTTAACAAGGTCACGGAGGTCAGACGGCAGTCGCTCCACTGTAATTACCGGATCTGCCCAATTCTGGATCATAGTCATGGCGGTCAATCATACATTAATGGAGGATTTGCCATAATGAATAATAATCGCAATATCAATATATCATAATAATAATATCATTAATAATCATAATCTGATTTTGCTATTTTGTCACGCCACGTGCCAAGCTTAGCCGCCGACTGGTTGGAGTTTGCATTAGAAAAAAAAAACAGAAATAGGCAACAGAAAATACCGCCCATTTTCACGAGGGCCTCAGTTAATGTGCCTCTAATCAAAGTCAAGTGAACTTGCAATCTTTGACTGAAAGGTTTTCAACTTTGCCGGACTCCACACAGCAAAAAATAAAATATTAATATTCATAATTTATATGGTGTCGAAATGGACCACCGCCAGACGAACGACTTCCACGTAACGAATTTCGCCAAACGTCGCCGAACGTTGCCGAATAAGGTATTATGGCGGGAATCAATATGGATGCGCGGGCGCATGAACGACGGCCGATAATAACTTAATACTGCGACGCTGCTTGATTGCTATTCAATTTCGCGGAGAATGACCGATGGGGTATCTAGATGGAGTCCTGTCTGTCTGTGTATCTGTATGCATTCTTTTTAAATGTATAACTTATTATTGATAGTCAGGTATTTGCTAAAATACACGGGTATAGGGGCAATTTTTATATAATTGAGACAGGTTGGAGACCTAGGATCTCCCCCTGGGAACTTTCTGGGTGCAATCTGACTATCCATATCTAGAGCATGGATTGAGGAGGTCTGGAGTTCCTAGAGTACCTAACTGATCCAAAAGTCCGTTTACTCTATATCGGGAAAGTTTGCGTCGGAATTTCGATTTCATACATCGGTTATAGAGATACCTACTAATAGCATTCTTTATACTGTTTTTAAAAGAAGATACATTATTCCCAAGTTTCAGATAAATATTTAGATATTCGAGTTTCTAACAGCAGGCGTGAAAAACTGTGAGTAAGCGTTAGTCTTACACTTATCCAGACTTATCCTATACTATAGTCAAGACTACCTACGTCAAACTCTTTGTATAGGTATCTTTAAAAAGTTTCTAAGTATGGATGTTTGTTACTCACGCAAAAACTGCTAAGCCTATTTTGAATAAAATTTTCAGCGGAGTAGCTTACATGCCAGGTTTTTTTTAATGTATCCCGAAATCCAATATAGTTCCCAAAGGAAATACGGTATAACAATATTTTAAGTAGTTGAAAAAGCGGAGAAGTATCTACGATGACGCAGATTATTATTATTTACTATACACTCTAGTATAGTAAATAATAATAAAGTTTTTACACGTGAAGAGACAAACAAAGGCACATACAGTAGCTAGTCTTACCAACACTGACAGCGACATGAAAATTCATAAAGGCGTGTCCTCAATGCTGATATATTGTCCCATCATGCAAAGAGGACTTAATTCCAACACTTGTAATTAATATTGTAAGTGAGCTGTCGTTATTTTTAATTATAATTAAAATAAAAAGAGAAGCGCAGTTCCGGTAATGAAACCGGTGTAAGATGGAACTTTCGAGGCGTTGTCGAAATAAGTAATGCAATTATTACTGTACATGCCTCCTTACTGTCACTAAGCAATTATGAAGTGTAATTTACTTCTGTACACAAGTAGGTACACATAATTACTCAAATATTGCTTAAACTACTGAACCCATTTTGATGACACAAATCCAAAAATCATCAAATGAAACTCGCTTTCTAATAAAGAAAACCTCATCGAAATGAGTCCACCCGTTCAATAGCTACGATGCCACAGACAGACACATACCGACATTCACACGTCAAACTTCTAACGCCCCTCTTTTTTGCCGGAGGTTAAAAATAACTTCATTCGCATGCGAAAATATAAATGTAGATCACTCAATTGCGCATCAATTGATTTTCCTTTTTGTAGGGACTTGTAGGTAGTCCCCTAAAATAGAATCAGTCAGCTGTCTCTGTTATGACAGACAATGACACGACTGCTAATGAGTTAATGACCCCCCCCCCCCCCCTTTCCCTCCCATACAACCACGCCCTGCCGCAATCACGATGGGTTAGGCTTTTAAACTGATTGGGTACAGCAGCGCACATAACCGTTAAGGAAATCTTTGCTGAACTTAGTTTCTGTCTCGTAGACGATTTGGGAATTTGTTTGAGTTTTTGCAATTTTCTGCCTCACTCGTATCATAATGTGTGTCAATGGCGTGTTTCTTAGTTTCATAATCATAATATTATTACACGTTAAAATACCGATATTTAAGCACCGTTTTTATAAATACAATAATGTACTTAATAAATAAAATGTAGGCGTTGGCTATCTAATAGAAAATGTTTAAAGCATAGAAAAACATGCAATTATAACGGTCGGAAATGTACAAGAACTGACGTTATTCCGATATTAATGTTACTATTCACAAATCTTATTCACTATGTAATATGAAAGTTTTTAAAATGTTCAAAAATATCTACACTGCACCACTCTTGTCGTCGTCTGTACCCTACAATGACACGTCAGTCTCATTAGGCTACTGCATATCGACCGAATGTACTCTTTTTTTATTTGTTACATTTTTTTCTTCGACTCAACCACATGCATTAGAGCTCACCAAATGGACCATGTAATACTTCTGACACAATACAAATTGAGTCCATTTGTTCTTAGATTCAAATTCGTGCTCACTTAATTAGCTTTAAAGATGGATACGAAGGATTTTTATTAAGACTTTATAAGATTTCATTAGGAAATTACAAGATACTTTTATCTACAAAATGATGACATTGGTAGGGGACTAACTGAGGAGGGAAGAACTATCTATCTACATAATAATGATATTGGCGACACAGCTGAGGAGGGTCAGCACCAAGTTCCCAACCCATGAGGTATAGCAAACTAGTTGGCTAGTTCGTAAATTACATAATCTAGTCGACAGGTGTCGGAAACCCCGACAAATATTACGCTTTTTAGCCGCTGGGGTAGTCAGACATCCCATTGTTCCTCCAACCACTACCCGTACTCCACCTGACAAGTTCACCTGGGTCGACAACGGATAATTACGCAGACCCGGGTCCACATCGAAATCGACGTCACAGACATATGCACAGATACACACGTCGAACTTATGGCACCCCTCGTTTTGTGTTGATAATATTTGTAGGATTCTTAGGAATAAACAATACGTGATACCCACTCCCATGTTGAAGCTCCTCCAATTTCATGCGATCACGAAACAAAGCTGTACCTACCTATAAGCGGTTGCCATGCACATCGGTAAAGATGGCCTTTCGGAAGTTTATGTGAACTTTAAGCTTTTATGTTAATGTGACATGTGCCCTTTTTAAACAAGGTTGCCTTTTCGGATTATCGTGATTTTTCGTAGTCAGGTGTTTAAACAAGACGTTTATTGCGTGGTTTATTTGTATGGCGTGGATTTACACGGTGTTTCATTGCGGCAATAATTATGTGTAAGTTACTGTAGTTTAGTGGGCATGGACTGACTTTCTGATTCTCCCTTAACAATGATGAAATGCACAAATTCTGTAGATTAAAGAAAACAAACCTGGTTGGAGATTGCAGGGTTTAAAATACTAATAAAGAAAACACTGATGCCTATTGTTATGGTATTCAAAACCTTTATACCTACTATGATGTGTAGTTAAGTTTGCTGTTGTAAATATGGTCCTTTGCCTGCACGGTAATTTGCGTTTCTGGTTCTATGCGTATTAATCAAATGCTGGTAATTTGCGGAAGGAAATTCTGGTCTTTTGCGTATACGGCAATGTGCATTTCTGGGACTATGCGTCGAAAGAGCCTCACAGTGCGCACGAACGTACAAGGTTCCAACTGACAATACCTGAGTAGCGATCGACGCTATGCGCCCGGCAAAATGAAACAAATTAATCAATCATAGAGCCGTATTAGACGCAGTGCTTACTTAGCAATGAACCGCTGTCAGAAAACTCTTACTTAGCAATGAACCGCTGTCAGAAAACTCTTTCCCAGTGACACTACTTTGCATAGACAAGTATTTTTTGAATACAGGTGTAAGACATAGCGTCGTCGACCTCACCCATGTCCGGGGTTTGTTATTAAGAGGTTGGAATTCTATTGTAAACCGGACACCACACGGTCAACAATTCAGGTGATTCAAACTAATCACAGCTGGCAGCAAGCCTATAATTTTATGAACAAGCATTTTTAAGACAACATGACATTCGTGTTACAGACTAAGTACACACCATAAAGGCATACAACTTGATGTAATCTCTTCCAATACTTTTATATCGCCATCCTTATAAGTCTCGATGATATGATCAAAATTATAGCTTATGAAGTATTGAAGTGGGAAATTGAACCTTTTTACAAAGTGGAACAGTACGTTTTTATACGATAACAACACACAATGGGAAAACATGTGAATGAATTTACAGAATAATTTAGCTTGTCATAGTTCGTGTTGTATTGAGACGTTAAAAATAAGTGGCCAATTTCTTTCGTAAGTAAGGACATAAGTATAACTAATTTATTGTAGTACAATCGGCATTATCAAAAGTTAGTATATCAATCTATTTGATACCGACGAACGTAACTAATAAGTGCGTTATTTTTCTTTATTACTTCTCGAAAGGCATGGTCCATAATCGCCCGCATTGTCACAACTTTTTACTATCTATATGCTTCTTTACTAAAATATAATGGATCTGAGAGGAAAAGCTAGAAGAGCCTTCACGCAGGATTACCTAGTTTAGGCTCCTGTCTCTCACTCGTATATTTGTAGTCTATGCAAAAAGAAATGTGAAAATAAATCAAAAATTTATAACTACGAGTACGACGAGTATGACGAAAATGATCTGCCTCGAAAAAGGAAAATGTCTTCCTTCATCTATAATGTAAAAAGAAAAATATATTCTGCATATGTTTCAATGCGCAAACGAACGGATCTGAAGACTTATTCGAGGAATATAATTGATCAGTGATCTCAACCCGATAATTCGATCCAAGATCGATAACCAGGAAAGAGATATTGAATATATCCGTTGAATTCTTGATACGTAATAATTAAGTTATCACTTCATGTATGTTTGCTTATCTGGTCTCGATATCGATATGTTTAATTGCCGGGTGGTGAGATGATTAGCATGTAGTTATGCTTGTATGTATGTTTGTAATTATAGGGTTGTATGGTATAAATGAGTGTTTAATTGACTGTCAATTTGAAAATTCTACGTAAGTAGAGGCTACTCTATTTACAATCTTATTTATCCTGTTCTTTTAATTTATGTATTATTTAAAACTACAGAAAGGGCCACGTCGTTTTCTAGTGAGTATTAATTTCAACACTGCGATGCAACTCAGCTTTCAATAGATTATGTTACCATATCGAGGTCCAAGTCTAGCAGTGGACTGTTATGGGTTGTTATGATAATATGTTCACCAATTATGCATAAAGTACTGCAAGAACCTCCCAAACCACAAACCTTAATGACCTTCTCCAAAAGGGCGGGTTAGGAGTACCCTCGGCCGGCGTAAATGTATCAAAAGATGTATAAATGTGGAAGAGGCTAAAGAGGTGTGTCAACATCGTAGCTTGCGGCACGCGATAGTCTCTGCCTTCCTCTATAAGATATGGTGTAAGTGTGTAGGTATGTACGTACATTTGACATTTCTTACCGTCACCCAACAGCCATCGCTCTGACATTATCCACCACAATTTTACGAAGCTGCCACTGCGACGCGATTCAAATTTGATAATGTCACCATTTAATCTATCAACCAACTGCCATGGCTGTACGCTCTGTAAAAACCTCTGACGTTTATATTTGGTAGCGGAGCGTGAAAGTTGGAAACAAAGGCAGTGTAAGGTAATGATTCAGTCCACTGAATGCGTGGACTCCCGCCGCGGGTGTGGGGACATCAATAAAACCATAGACTGCACTCGGGTTTAGAATCGACAAACTTTCCTATGTGCCTACATACAAGCATTTCGTAGAATTGGCACACCACGCTTTTCTTTGTATACTTATATAAATACGGGTGTACCTACATCCTGCTTGGATGAATATTTCAAATCGTTTGTATTTTAATTCCTAAAATATCTATGTCTAAATGAACTACAGTGCCACAAACTTATCTGACCCTGTGGCCAAAACTGGAGTTCATAAAAAAAACATCCTAACAAACTTTCGCATTTTAAATATTAACACAATAAATTCTGACACAAAGTGCAGGCGCAAACACCGGTACCTGCACAAAAGCAGTGACATAGCACGTGCCGCGTCACGCCCGAACGCGGCTAACTATAAAGGAAGGACCTATCCTGTATGTATAGGGGTGAATATCAGTCATTTTGCTCACAAGCAACAAAAGGTAATCTATCTATGTGTGTATTTACAGAGATTGAATGAAAAGCTTGGTTAAAACTATTTGAGCTTTTTTTATACCACTAAGGTGGCAAACAAGGTTGCGAAGTGACTGATGCCGAAGCGTGGACAATTGTGATAGGGTTATCACTCCCATGTAGCCGAACCTATGTAAAGCTATCACCCCATTCTTTAAGAACTTCATCTTACACTCTCCAAAAACTAACCAGCATTTCCTACATTCAAGCTTTGTACAAAGGAACAGTTCTATTGGTTAATCCTACGAACATTATAAATGCGAAAGTTTATAATAATGGATGGATGCTTGGTTTGGTTTGTTACTCCTTCACGCAAAACTACTGAACGGATATTGATGAAATTTAGAAATACTGCAGCTTATAGCCCAGACTAGCACATAGGCTATCATTTATCCGTAAATTCAATCAGGTTCCCGCGGGAACACGTCCAGCACGAAAAACCGTATTTTTCGCAAAGTCGCCGGCGAGAACTAAAGCGTAGTACCTATTTTTCATTAATCTGTTTCGCGCACAGACATACTACGACACGATAAAAATCTGAGAGGGAAGTAGCAAGCGCATTAAAGCAAAAAAACCCAAAACCCCAACAAAATCATTCCATAAAATGCAATTTGAGCAAATTATAGCCACCCTTCACAAATCCAGGGCCCTTCCCGCACGGGGGAGCAATTCCCACTATCTCACAAATACATCAATATAATAATGAACCAAAACATCCCGTCTTTACTACTATCACGTTTTTTTTACAACAGGGACCCTCCGTGGGTGTGTCGGTTCATAGTTCATTAGTCAATGTAATTAAAGTTATTTATTGTTTTGATTGACTAGTATCAGGCACGCGGCTTCGTTACCTTTGCTTTAAAAGTACAAAAGCGAGTTCAATCAGTTTGTAAAAATTTCAATTTGATTGTCATAAATTCGTGAAAATCTTTAAGTGTAAGACCGAAGTGTGGTTGAATGTGTGTTGAATGAACAATTGAGTAATTTATTTAATTCACAAAACATCTCATCTCATTAAAAGCGAGGTTGACCAAGGTCTTCTGGGGACCCTTACCCTGGTTGAATAGTCTCAGGTGCCGATTGACACCCCGGAACGGTAGATATATATTTACTTTAATTAATTTTTTATAAATTACAAATATCTACGGTTTAGATAATAGGTATTTGCTTATACCCGTGGGAATAAAAATACCTGCAACATTTAATTTTAAACTCCACGATAACTAGCCTAACTGTGCTAAATAAAGCTATTAGAAGCGATAAAACTATCTGATTAATAAAACTGCGTGTTCATTAAATTTAACTTTTTTAAATGGCAGCTGTTGTAATTAACGATGGTGAATAAGAAAGGGTTGATACTGAGATTAAATTTAGTAATTGATTAATTAGCTTTTACCCACGACTTCGTCCGCGCTGGTTCCGCTGAGGGAAACACGCTGCCTGAACATTTAACAGAAGGAAAGGTCAAACAGCGCTTTTTTCCTCACAACTTGATTTAAAATGAATTTTATCAAAACCTGCTGTTTACCGACTGAAAAACTGTCGACTGTCGGTAATTTTTTTTTTATACCAGTTTTCGGGGTAGACTGGTAGATAAAGCTACGAAGCTTTAAGTCCACCTTTGTACTATTTTGTGCATAAAGTATTAAATAAATAAAATAAAATAAACCTCGGAACAAGTTGTTAGCTTCTACAAAGTATAAATTAAGTCGCTTTCTGCGTCCGTCTGTATTTATTTATTTATTTATTTAAACTTAATGCACTGTTACGTACAACGGCGGACTTAAAGCTTCATAGCTTTATCTACCAGTCAACCAAGTCAGTCAGTCAAGTCAGTGTATGTATGATTTCGATGCGGTTTTCACCATCAGTTAGAGAATTTCTTCCAGTTTGTACGTGAAAGAAAAACCGGGATGGGTTGCTAGTTTCTCATAAATAGCAAATAATAATCGTCTTTACAGCTGTTTTTTATTAAATCTTTTTAAAAGTTTCATGAAAATCAGTTCAGTAGGTACTTTAGTCGTGAAATTCAAACACCAGTTGGATTAATTGCAAAATGTCTACATTCAACCTCTCCGAATGCACGCAGTAACTGCGCCCGCGCACCCAGTTATTTTCGAATCGACTTTTTACAAGCAATTAATCATACGTATGTAAAGTAAACATTATCCGATGCATACTTTTTAATTACATATTCGCTCGCTCTAATTGGACAAGATAATGCCGCCATGTTTATTGTTAAGTTTTACATACGAACATTGTTAAGGTTTGAATTTGGAATGTTTTTTAATGTTGTGAGAATTTATGCGTACATTGGTTGTGTAGAAAGAAAGAAAGAAACGTTATTAACTTCCATTCGGCACCATGTTTTGCGTCTGTTAGCATGTTTTGAGTCAGAAGTTATTTATTGATGTACAAGTAGTTTGGACTAGCATTTTCCCGCGACTTTGTCGATGTAAACCAGTTTCCAGTTTCTTTGTTTTTTGAAAACACAACAATGTTAACTGGTTGCGGCTGAAGTATACAAAGCGGGCTCACCCAGGCGAACTCCTCAGGCTTGGCAGGGTCTAACCATCTAATAATTATTTTCTAAAGAAATATCTTTCAGCAGGGTTAAATCCGAGATATTTGAGGCTTCACTTTAAGAAACCTTTCGGAAGAGAAAGTTGCTTGCAAATGCTCTATATGCGTAGAACGTATGATAATGTAGTGTATTCACTCGTATGTCACGTGGTAAGCGTCTCGAATCACGCGCATATCAATCACTGTTACCAGCAGCTATATGATTAATGGCACCGCATCCCAACCACATACCGATAGACCGACTAACTGTAAAGCCATAGTTATCTAAATATTGCCGAATACAAAACACAGCTGTCCGCTAGTGCATGGGTTTGTTATACATGGCGCTGTTTTTGCGGTTGTTTGTGGATGTTTCCCATGTAGGATAGTATTGTTAGGTAACCTTTGCAAGGCTGTGAAGAAGTAGACATAGACGAAGCACTCGTGTGTGCAAAAAATATGGCAACCCGCGTTGATTAATTAAATGATAATTCTTTTCTTCTTTTTTTTCCAAATTAAGCACCTTTCCGTCCTTCAAAAATTCTTTCACTAACAGGAAGCTACTTTATTCCCGAGTGACACAGGGTACTTTTATTTCCGGAAAAATAATAGGATGCCGCGCTATAGTTAATAAATAATAATAATGAATAAATAAATATGCTTGGACAAATTCATACAGCACCATCTAGCCCCAAAGTAAGTTAAGTTAACTAAGTTGAAGATTTACAGAGATTCGAAATGCACGCAGGTGAAAACCGCGGGGGAAAGTATTATTAGTATTATAAGTAGTAGTATATTTATTTTTATTTTATTTTATTCCGATGTTTCCATGACTCTACAGATAACTTGGTCACGGGCAGAGGTGATATTTTATCTTTGAAAGTAACATATAAATATTATGTTAAACCACTGCAGTACATTTGTTGAATTGGGGTTCCGTTGCGTGCGAACAACATTGCCACATTAGCCAGAGCCGTATGATGATGAGTATGGTCCTTGATATTTTAATTTCAGAATCCCATGCAGGTAGAATTTGTCAACCATCTATCCCATCCCTCCAAATTCAAACTCAAAATGTCTTTATTGAGAAGGACATTAAACATATATTTTAACCGTCAAAAAGAAGGGGGTATATGATAGTAGATAGAAAACAAACAGCGACATGTTGGTCGCCCCAGGGCCGGACCGTGCCCGACAATACCAGACGGTATCCAGCTCTCGGATTATTGTTGCTCTTGACTGGACTTAGGGTTTTTCTAAATGTACAATTCAAAATTCAAAATTTCTTTATTGATTAGGACATTAAATATCTCTTTCAATCGTCACATCGTCAATAATAATGTAATGTTGCATAATGTTTGTTTTCACCTGTGGTTAATTATTAATAAAGCATACTACATTAGTAATGCCACTGGAAACCCAATAATTGTCTTAGTGTAATATGTACTGATTTTTTAAAATCTTATTGGATTGCAAAATTATCGTGTCGTGGCCATGTGTAATAAATGTATTCTTTCTTTCTTTCTAATTTTGGAGCCCGCTGTATCTCCGCTTCTGTGCCAACAAATAAATCTCAAATGGTCCGTTCATCAAAGTCAAATTTGGTCAAACCCGTCTCTGCCGTGTCAAGAGGCCAGCGCGTTGCGCCTGCGCATGTAGGTACACAACGCAGCACATAAAGGTACACTGTACTAAGAACAGCCCTTATACCGACTGCCATAAGAGTTGAAATCGAGCTGCGTATAAATAAGATAATATATTGCTGTGTATACCTACAAATTGTTTGTATTGTGTTTGCGCTTTTGTTTGTTGTCATCGTATATGGCGGAAGGAAATCGAAGAACAACTGCATTTCCATTCGATTAATTAACATTACTTGTTCAAACAGGGTTTTCGATATTTACGACGTCCAATAAACCTGTTTCTCAAGTAGAATTTACGTTTAATCGCCAAAGATAGGTACACAAAGGCTCGACGGACGTGATTAAAATCTGTGGAGTGACTATTCATTCGGTCGCCTACTTTCGGTTTGGAGTATCCGAAAAATGAACTTTATGACCGTAACTTAATTGCAAATGAAGTCTATTAATCAAAAACAATAATTTTACTACACCAAACTGTCTATTAAAATAAAATAAATAAATGAATAGTATTTTTTTTATTTCAGGCTGTGCGTAATATAAACGTAATTACCAAAATTAATTTATAACATTACTTAATTATAAGTAATAACTACATCTTGTAATAATTCTCATTTAATTAATTTACAATAATAATTAAAAACAGGTAAACAAATTTTTTCACGTTATTTTATGATATAAATTGGTTGTAAATAATGTTATTAAAATTATTATCAATAAAATATAAATTGTCATAAACGGATCTAATTATTGTATTCAAAGACTTAACGAGCCCGTTTCTCGAAGGAAGCTCTGGCATTATTTCACAAGATTCATTTAAGCACTCTTTCACTGACGTGTTTATTTACAGTGCTCCGTGTAACATACGAATATAAGTATAACCTATGTCATATTGATCTTAATAATGTCGTAGAACATATTAAAGATACCCTACCGTCCTTGACAATCCCAAAAACCAAAATCTCTTGAACTCGCGAAAAACAACCCATCGGTGCACGCAGACCGACAGACGGCTACACCGTGATATATGGTGATTATGGCCCAGCTGTACCGCGTACACCCGTTTTGGGCCCAATTAACCGTCCCGTCGTGCCAGCGGCCAATCCAGCCAATTCGGCCCAAGGACCAATTGAGACCCCAGATTGATGAGCCACCGCTCAATTTAGTGAACAATATTGAATGTTACAACTTCAATTATTGGGATTTTGATGGATCGCTTCATAATAAATCCCTGGACGCAATTATTGCTTCCTTAAATAAAGAGGGAATGGATGAGAGTGATTTTTCATCCGACAGTTTTTGTGGTCGTATGGAACGCTGTTGGCCCAATTCAAATTTATAATTTGATGAAAAGTATTCGGATAGCTCTGCAGGAAAATTATTGAAATTATTATTTACTAACACCAAGTCTCTTGGCATTAATGCCCGGTTGTGCGAGGGCCCAGGGTTCGCCTTGACCATGATCTAGTATTTATTATTTTTAGTAATGACAGTGGAGCGACGGCCGTCTGACTTCTGTGACCCTGTTAACAGGGGAACCTAACCAACTTGGATCATGCTTATTTGTATAGGTTCGTGTGGATTAATGTAAGTGTATCAATCAATCCACTGGGGGGGGTTTGGGGCCCCACCACCATCTCAGGGGCCCAAGCCAACCTCACCTGCACGTGGTCCCCCTGCTGGCAGACGGACGAGGCTCTGGCGAATCGGCTTTTCCCTAACGGGTTGTGCGTGTCGGATGGGAGTCGACGCACGTAAAAAGCCAAAACCCCGCAAAAAAATTATGGAAAGGTCAAAAAGGAAACCGGACACGGATAGGGCGTCGCCGC
Source organism: Blastobasis adustella (assembly GCA_907269095.1). Lineage (NCBI taxonomy): Eukaryota > Metazoa > Arthropoda > Insecta > Lepidoptera > Blastobasidae > Blastobasis > Blastobasis adustella. The sequence goes on along the minus strand of OU026127.1, from coordinate 16,847,469 downwards.
AAAACGACGCGCAGGGGGATCGCCCTACTCCTGTGTCAAGTCGGTTAGGGCTACCGGGTCCAGGGCGGGCCCGGTTAAAGACGCTAGCCCACAGAAAGGTCCGCTTCGCGTCGTGGAATCTTGGCACGCTGACCGGACGGGCGCGTGAGCTGGCCGATGTGCTCGCCAGGCGGAGGGTGGCAGTGGCGTTCGTGCAGGAGACTCGTTGGAGAGGCAACAGGTCCCGCAACATCGGGAACGGCTACAAGCTTATATACACGGGCTCTCCGAGTGGGGACAACGGCGTGGGGGTAGTGCTCTCTGAGGAGTTTCGGGACAGCGTCTTGGATGTGAAGCGTATAAGCGACCGCCTGATGGTTGTAGGAGTGCTTGTCGAAGGGGTCGTGACCAACTTGATAAGCGCCTACGCTCCACAGGTCGGTTGCGGCGATGCGGATAAGGCGCTGTTCTGGGAGCAAGTCGGGGAAGTGCTACGAAACATTCCGTTGTCACAGGGTATTGTTGTGGGTGGCGATCTGAACGGTCATGTGGGTGAGAAGTGTGAGGAGTTTGGCCGTGTACATGGCGGTTTTGGTTTTGGGAGCCGTAACGCTGAAGGGGAAGAAATTCTTCGGACGTGTGCGGCTGCCGATTTGGCCATCGTAAACACGTTTTTTCAAAAGAAATCCGAACATCTGATCACCTACAAGAGTGGGAGGAACGCCACCCAGATCGATTACTTTCTCACTCGGAGAGACGGTATTGGCAAAGTAGCCACCTGTAAAGCTATACCCGGAGAGAGTCTCACTGCCCAGCATCGGGTCCTTGTGATGGACTTGCGCGTTAAGCCTCGAGGCAAATACCGGGAGCAGTGCCGACGCCAAACCCGGTGGTGGCTGCTTGAAGGAACCAAGTCCCACGAGTTCGCCGCTGCTGTCAGCGACCTTAGTGTTGCGACAGACGGTGAACCCATCCAACAACTATGGGACAGAACTCAGGCAGCTATCGCACGGGCAGCGCGGACGGTGCTGGGTGTGTCTAGGGGTGGTCGCAGGCTTGACAAGGAGACCTGGTGGTGGAACGATACAGTCCAGAGGGAGACCAGGCTGAAGAAAGCCCTCTTTAAAAAGTGGCAAGCGTCCAGATCTCCTGAAGACCACGCTGCGTACAGGGATGCCAAACGTGCCAGCAAACGAGCGGTAGCCAGAGCCAGACGAGACCACTTACGTCCTTTATACGATAAGTTGGAATCGTCTGAGGGGCAGAAACTCATTTTCAAGTTAGCACGATCGAGGGTTAAAGCGGCACAGGACATTTCCACGTGCCGCTGTGTTAATGACCCTAGCGGTAACCTGTTATGCGATGACCGCGCGGTGAAGGAGAGATGGCGCTCGTACTTCCACGAGCTGCTCAACAAGCAGCACAAAGAGGTGCAGCCCCCGAACCTCCCTCGGAACCAAGGACTTGTGCCACCGATAACGCCTGAGGAAGTCGAGACGGCTCTTCGCCGCATGAAGAATCGGAAAGCTGTCGGGCCCGATGGAGTCCCTATCGAGGCGTGGAAATCGATGGGCTCTCGTGGTGTGAGCATCCTAACCGACCTCTATAACCGCATTCTCCGCACCGGGAAGATACCAGACCAATGGAGGCTAAGTATTATTACTCCAGTCTATAAGGGCAAGGGCTCGGTGCGGGAGTGCACCAACTACCGCGGTATAAAGGTGATGTCTCACACCATGAAGCTCTTCGAACGCATTGTGGACTCTCGGATCCGACGGGAGTGTACAATCTCGGAGTGTCAGTATGGGTTTCGGCCGAGTTGTGGGACCATGGACCCCGTATTTGCCCTGAGAACTCTCATGGAGGGATACAGATCAAAGAACACACCCCTGCATTTCCTGTTTCTGGATATGCAGAAGGCCTTTGACTGTATCCCTCGGGAGATGATATGGTGGGCGTTGCGGTCCAAGTCGATACCTGAGGCCTATATTGACATTATCCGAGACATGTACCACGACTCCGATTCTATAGTAAGGACTGCCGTTGGTGACACCAAACCGTTCCCGATTACCGTTGGGGTACACCAGGGCTCTGTGCTCAGCCCACTTCTGTTCAACGTGATATTAGACGTATTGTCAGACAGCATCCGAGATTATCATGAGGTACCTCCATGGCTGCTCATGTATGCTGACGATATCGCGCTGACAGACTCTGACAAGGGGCGGCTAATCCAACGTGTAAAAAAGTGGAAGGAGGCACTTGAGAACGGCGGTCTGAAGATAAATGTGGCGAAGACAGAGTACATGGCCTGCAACAGTGCAGATCCCCTACCCGTGCGCATAGGCGATGAGGAAGTCAAGTGCACGGATCAGGTGAGATACTTGGGATCTGTGCTTAGCTCAACCGGGGACATCGATGGCGACGTCAAGGCCCGAATATCCGCTGCTTGGGCCAAATGGCGGGAGGTAACAGGTGTCATTTGTGACCCCAAAATGCCGATAAAGTTGAAGGGACAGGTCTATAAGACCATCGTTAGACCTGCTCTTCTTTACGGTAGCGAGACTTGGCCCCTTTTAAAGCGACACAAGCAGGAGCTGCGTGTCACGGAAATGAAGATGCTGCGGTGGATGTGTGGAGTTTCACGGAAGGATCGGGTTCGAAACGCCCACATTCGGGGTAGCCTTGGCGTCCGTGACATCGCAGATAAGCTGCAAGAGTGCCGCCTTCGATGGTATGGCCACGTCTTGCGCAGACCGGCAAGTTATGTGGGGAACAAGTGTCTGGCTATGCCGCCCCCGCCGGGCACGGGAAGGAGAGGCCGGCCCAAGAAGCGATGGCTTGACGTTGTCAAGAACGATATGCGTGCCAATAAGCTCACCACGAGAGATGCCGAAGACCGAGCGAGGTGGGCCAGAAATAGCAGGAAGGCGGACCCTGGGCCCTCGCGTGCTGCGCGGGGACGAAGCCGGGACATGACGCCAGGATGATGATGATGATGATGATGTATCAATCAATCCACTCTATCATGTTTATGTATGAAAAATCATAGGACCATGTTATTGACATAGACATAGACAGCACTTTATTCGGTTCCACATTACATCCTTAACCTAAGGTGAGTACAATAAATTATAATTATTGAAAATTACGTAAGACCAGCAAGAGATGTAACGGAAACCGAAATGGACCAATCTTCTCTTATCAAACGACAAAAGGTAAACTTGTTATTGCAGTCAAGGTTTGAGTTTAGGTACAGGCATCAGTGTATATGTAGTATGTATGTGTGTATGTATGTCTTGTGCGATTTCTTTCCGCCACCGTGCCGCACGCAATGACCGCGTCAGTCATCGACTGCGCACACACACCGCATTCACACCATTTGCAATGGTACAGATGCGCCCGCGCCGTTCGTTGACCCCGGGGCCCAAGTGTGCTAATTTAATTTAAATCACATGCCATTGATATTCAATTGAGACTCCATTACGATCGTGACACAGTGTGTATTTTGCAAAAACGGGTAAAGTAATGAGGTTTTTCACGGTTCTAGATGGTGCTGCTGACACAGGAGGTCTGATGTCAAAATAAAGCCTTGCCATTCGTTAAAATATATCCGTTATTTTACAGCAGTTCTTTCTGTAGAATACCATTACGGTATTTTGACAACGAACCTTCCTTTTCACTAACTGTTATTTTTTGAAATCCCGAAAGCCCTCAAACTCTCGGTTGAATCGTATTTGATCCACAATGGTGATACAATAATTGTAACCCGCAAATAGTCCAATCGCAGTTCATGGTCTCTGAAAAACCATTGTTCTTAAATTAGTAGCAGAATACCATTCGTAAATCAGCAGACTTGAACCCCTGCGCAAGCGCACCGAATGAGAATTAATGTCGCTCCTTTAAGTAATAAATAACGACTCTGATTGACGTGTTATTAAATACGGATTCTGGTTTAGTGCAAATATCTGGGGCTATTCTTTTTAACCCCAAGAAAAAAGAGTGTTATAACTTTGACGTGTGTATCTGCAGCTTAGAAAATATTCTAGTTTAGGTCAACTTGGTAGGGGGTTATCCGACTTTTTTGGCGGTTAGGTTATTATTTAGGTGACGGACAAAAGTTAGCCTATAAGTAATTTATTATGAATGGAAAAAATTACGTAACTAATATCGACTTGGGCAGCTATAATATATTCAATCGATGAGTTTGATCGTATTCGCCACTTGACTACCTATACTTAGGTACCTACCTACTGAACCAAAGCAACTTTACCAGTCTCCAATAATCTCCAAATACGAGACCCTTATTCAAATCCTCCAAAATTGAAATTTGGGGTTTCTCCATAAACATTAGAGTTCAAATTCCGCTGGCATTTTCGCATGTGATAGTAATTCACTCCTCACAAGAGCATTACCACAGTGAAGTCAAGTGGTTCCAATTGAGTACCGCATCGGATACATTACGATCGTGCCACCGAATTTAGCACATCGCCAACTCAAGATGTCAAGGGTTAAACTCAAGTAAACAGTTTGAACTGATTTTTGTTTACAGTAATTTGTAATGGGATTAAGAATTATTGTTTGTGGTCTAGTAAAAACTCTGTGAGTAGTTACAAGTATACGGTGTTTTAATTTGTATGTTCTCTCGTAAAAATTATCTTGTTCGACAATTTGAGACATTTTTAATGTTCATCAACTGTACCATCATTTTGCGAGACTTTGATATTTGACGATAACTATCCCTATGATAACTTTCGCTATCAACCATTTGACGACCTCAGTGGTTCAGTTGGTTAACATGCTGGTCTGCCACGCAGGGGCGAGACCGTGATTCCCGGTCGGGCAGAAATTGAAATGAAGAATTTTAATATCTGTTACCGGTCTGGGTGTTATACCTACGTATAACAAGTATGTATTTAAAAATATCATATCATAGTTTACCTGTTCTCTGGCACCCATAACACAAGCTTTACTTACTTTGCGGCTAGATGGCGCTGTGTGCATTGTCCAAGCATATTTATTTCTTTATTTTACTATCCCAGTAAAACTTACCTCGGTTGAGGTATAATTTGCTACATGACGTTCACAACATATTGTGAGTTCTACCATAAGAGAAAATAATGTTTAAATAGATTTACCTATAACCGCATGTTCCAATTGTGGTTAGTGCGAGCGAGTTCTAACGTCGCAGTAACGCGATACCGAACGCTCTCTACTGTACAAACCGTGTAATACTAACCAGCTGTGAATAATTTGATAATTCAGCAAAGTTTAATCGTTGCGTGGGTACAATTCCTTTGTGTCAAGGCACGTAGTGCTCGTTGTAAAAGCTACGGGTCTATTCCGTCCATATCACTAGTGATATGATTTACCTATATTTCACGACAAATTGCAGAAATGTATGAAAACCTGAATCCAGCGGGACTAGTTCAGTCCCGCAAATACCAGGATTGAAATCATCCTCCGGGATTGTATTCCGTAGGTTATGGTATATGTAAGGAATCGGTACCGGGTTCGAATCCCACTGCCGCCATGTGCCAACGACTCTTTCTGAGTTATATACATTAGTCGAATGCTAACCGATGCTCTTGCGGTGAGGGAACACATCGTGATGAAACTTGTGCACTGCACATTTAAGCAACTGAATGTGTAACCATGATCCAATCCAGTCTGGTGCCCTTGATAGCAGGGTCACCGAGGTCAGATGACAGTCGCCCCACTGTAATTGTATGATCTGCTAAATCCTAGATCATTGTCAAGGTGGACCCCCGGACCCCTCGTAAAACCCTGACATTAAAGCCAAGATGTACCTAAGCACCTACTCGCAAGTCGCAATCCTAACCCGACAACCTTGTCTAAAAGTTAAAATCTCGTCGTTTGCCAACTTCCTTAAGCGTCGCATTACTTATTTTTATCATTCTCACCAACAACGGGTTTAGCCAAAACGAGTCAGCGAAGTGTTAATTTGCACAAAACCTGTTCACGTGTTGAAGTTGATGTCATTCAATGTCTCGTTAACGTATTTTTTTAAGTTATCTCGTTTTTGTATGATGTAAGCTTTGACAGAATCAAGAGTTTAAGAAAAAGTTGTTGCTAAAGGAGCGGGTTCGATAAAAGCGTAGGCATACCCTCCCTCCGCCGTGTGGTGTCCGGTAGAGTAGAATAGCACCAACCCCTTATACTCGGGGGTGGCGTGCAAGGCGACTGATGTGTTCGAGGCAAAAGATCTAGTCTCCGTACGCTGGAAAATAGGCAGCAATGTTTTCCATTATTATATTTACAACACTGCGATTTCCAACCCGTCTTCCAAGCGTGGACCTTATGGCAATAACATCCCCTTTCATGGGAGAGGCCTTAATCCTGCAGTAGACTGTAACGGGCTGTGATGATGATACCCTCCTATGCAGGGGTGAAGCACTGGTTTTTTCTGTGAACCGGTCATATAACTGACGACCATGTATGAAAATGATCTGAAGGTGATCTGTAAATAAATATCTATTATTACCTATCTACCGTCTTTGTTAAGATCAAAACCCGTGAAAACCCCTTTGAACAGTCGTAAATTTAGCACACCTACAAGCTGACACTGAATTCAAGCAGCAAAATCGTACTTAAAACTGCACTAAATCAATCGCTAACGCCCTCTTGAGCACACGATCTCGCGGAAGCGGTGTAGTGTTTCCTTGCGCGTGCGCATCCGCCGGCGACACTCCGGAGACGCCGGACAAGTGCTTACGAGTTACTTGTGCCGGGGATTGATGATTGACTGTGAAATATCTCTCTATACATAGTATAAAACAAAGTCTACTAAGTACGCTTAGATCTTTTAAACTGCGCAACAGATTTTAATGCGGTATTGAACAATAGATAGAGTGATTCAAGAGGAAGGTTTATTCGCAAAAATTAAGGGTAGGTAGGGGTAAAGCAGGTGTCCAGGTCCACTAGTATATTATCATCTGATAATGGATAAATTCTGAATGCCCACCGTCTAACTAACCTAAAACTAAAAATAATTAATTTAGATACCCTGAAAATTAAATCAACCTTAGACATAATGTAAAACGTACGTAGGTAGGTATTTGATGGTAGGCTATTGGAACACCTCTAAAACAGACTCATCACAATCCCAAACAAATTTTATCATGATAATCTCCAAATTGCCCAATTCAACTTTCCAGTAATGTAGAAGTTTGTCAACATCGCTCGTCGCGTTCGCCCACCACCAGATAGCCGCCATAGAACAGCGTGGGCCATACATTTTTGTGAATGAGACACTTCCGGGCCCAACACTAAACAACACGCAACTGGCTTGCGAGTACGACTGTTAGTTTGCTTACAACTCACTTGAGAAACTGATTGAGTTTTATGTTTTAGTTACCGTAAGTTATCACACCGTTGAAGGGCTTCTTTAAAATTCGTGGAAAAGGGGGCTGTTTTAGATTATAGGTTGTTTTAGACTTTCGTGGTTATGCACTAAACTTTCATTACACATATTATCGGGTACTAACCATGGTAACAAACCTGATAATATGTAGTGAAAGTGTATTGTTATAGATTTAACGAGATTCTTATATTACGTGGGCTCTAATCTATGACATAGATCTTCCTTGTTACATATCTGCCTATCTGCTTAAGTTTCGTACATTGCTTACCTTTTTAATCTGACATTCTCCTGATAAAGTAGCTATTTACTTCTAACTTAAGCTTTTAGGAAACCTCTTTAAGCAATAAACTAACAGTAATTGATAAATACTTAGAACAATTAAGAGAACCGGTAACTCATCCCAGCGGTTAATCCCGGCTTCTGCCAGGAAAAACTGTACCCATTGAATTTTTTGATTGTTTTTTTTTCCAAATCGAAACCTAACACTCAAACCAACACCCGAACCACCAAACGGTCACCGTAAAGCCATCAACAATAAACATCTCAACGCGGTGGATCGCTTGATCCGCTATCGATCTACGCTACAGTATCCGAGTGATCCGAATTGCCACACTCGCTGCGCCTACGCACGGCCGTGGCGCCCACTGCGGGCCCACGTGCGGCTAACCGTATTACGTCACGGCATTATTTGGGTCTTAGTGTTCGCGGGTTACACTAATATGGGTTTATATTGGGTCTTAGTGTTTAAGGGCTCACGTGGATATTTGTACAAGCGCTATATGAAAAGGACAGTGACCTTAAGATCTATTTTAGCTTGCATCACAACACGTCAACAGCCTTGGGTTGTCAGTCAGCTGCTGGACTTCCCACGAGGGCATTGCTTTATTATGGTGACCGTTCTCTTCGGCTGCATCGTCAACCAGGTAAAATGCCGGTCAAATGCCTACCTAGTATAATCTAGATAAGAAAGAGACCTAATTCAGACAGAGCCACAGTACCACAATAATACGTCAACCTTGAAATCTCCCTTTATACCTCTATCCACCATTGATTTTTGATGTCCGTACAGGTAAGACTGAATTTTATAGTCGTGTTCATAAGGAACATTTCTATTATGGAGGTCTAATAAAGAGAAATACCGATGATGAAAGGAAACACAATATGATTGAAATTCATCGCATCAGCACAGAGGCGATCGATTTACCGTAGGTCAAGTTTCCGCTACGTGGCGTGCAAGCGTAATCTGCGACGCTAAGCAAATTATACGTTAAAATGCAGAATGCATTCTTACGTTACACCTCGCAACATAAAATATGACAAGAATGTTTTTACATTTTTGTCATCATCATCACAGCCTTAAAGCCTCTCCCAGACTTAGGGCCTCTCCCGCAAAAGCGAAGGACATTGCCATAATCCCCACGCTTAACAGGCGGGTTGGAGATTCGGCATATTGATCCTAAATTGCATAATTTAAGCAAGTTAAGTACGTAAACAAAAACGACAATATAGAAATTGGGACTGATCACCATTTACAATTATTCAGCTTTTAAACATATTCGAGATATTATGTCTTCAATGTGCGTCTCGAAAAAAAAGAAAAAAAAAAAAGGGGGATGATGCTATGCTTGAGGAACGAATACCTACTTTAGTCTTTCAACCTCAAATGTTCTTAGTAATACTTAGTTAGTACTTTAAAGGTAGGTAGGTAGGCAATAATAAACCAAATCGATCGATCCTATATCCAATTAGTCCAAACTGTACAATAATAAATATACAATTATACTAGGCAATAGAATTGCAGAAAAATATTGATGTATCGATGTAATACCGATACTTTTTTATGCCTACCACATCCCTACTAGACAAGAATGTAGAGGCTTGATCAAAGGGTTTTGCCAAGAGTTTCATCAAGATTCAGGTATAATTGGCCTGTGAGTTGATTATGCGCTGACGATGGATAAGTTACAGTCACAGCCCATTGCAAGAACCAATCATAAATAAAGAACTACTATGACTATGAATGAAGACTATAAATTCTCTTTATAGTGAAGAAACAAAACTTCCAATAAATAAATTCATGAATATCGACGTCGCAAGCTACCTACATCCAATTGTTGCCATAAATAAAGAAATTGTTATATAAACCAAGCGCTGATTGAAAATGCAAATGGCGTCTGCATTCGCCGCACGCGCAGCCGCACCTGCGCGAGCGCAGCATTTGTAACCCGCAAATGGCAACACCGAGATAGACATCACACTTTGTATTTGCAAGTGATGGGAACTTTACTGGGTTATTCATGGCAACATCTACCTGTCATTGATTTGCGTGTGAACTGAAGGATGTCGTTTGTGCAGGCATGCAGGTAAGACCATTCGTTTCTATTCAGTATCTTTGACTAATAAAATGCAAAATTATATTCATTTTACTCCACATTATCGAAAAAACAAAAGCTAGTAATCATACTCTTGGGCTTTCAAAAAGAGCACATTTATGGATATAGGTGACTTTTTAAATCCATGTTATCTCCTAATCCCGTACTCTTGCGCAGCTCGATCGTAAGGTTCATCCCATCTAGGAAGAACACAATATCCCTGCACAATAGATAACCGAGTTCAAAAGATAACGCCAGATATGGCATGCAAATAAATAGTGAGGCGCGAGATCTGTCGATAAGACTTATCGATGTAATGAACTCTCGACTACTGGTCACATGGAATAAATACCGGAGCGCTTTAGTGTTATCGATACAGGTAGCTGAGCCTCGATTTAGATCATAGATAGTGTTTATGAGTTGTGGACTGCAATTTGCGTTATTAAATAAATTTATTTATTTAAATTCACAACAGATTTACATTTCTTCGCGTTCATAATAGTAAAGTAGTGGCAACATAAATATTTCACATGAATGTAAACTTAATAATTTTCGAAATGGTCTTATCAACAAATGTAATTACCTGTACAAATGCTATACCGTTCTTAATGATGGCGTAGTAGGTACCTAATAAAAATACTCTAAGGACCGCTAAATCTGACCATTGGTACCCTGCAATTATATACTACAACCAAAAACAAGGAAGCAAACTATAATAGAAAGGAAAATTGTATGCAATGAACACACGTTTATTGAGTAATATTACGAAGAAGGCCGCTCGGTAAAGCTTCCTCAATGAATTAAGTAAGTAAGTATAAACTCTTTAAAAATAAAGATTATTTATTTTATTTATTGCACACATTAAAAATAACAGAGATAGATACACAAGAAAACAAAATTGCGCGCAAATGCAGTCTTATCGCTCAAGTCTTTTTGGCATTTGATAAACTTTACACCTGTCGATAACCTCTCACCGCTGACATTCAAGGCGATCGACAATTTTAATCGACATGTTTATTACATCACTAGACCTTATCAGTACGGAGACGTTTCACAAGCACCATTGTTGTAAATCGACGAGAGCTTTTGTAAATATGCGCTGTCATTTTTATTCTTGAAAGAAGTAGATAAAAGAATAATTGTTAATTAGTGTTAGGTACTTAGGTTTTATAAAAATCTAGAATCTTTATAAAAATCTGTGGTCAGCGATATCGTTAGTGCAGTCTGACAAACACCCGATTACTACATACCATACTTCCTGACATTGAAAGTAACATATTGTATATACCTACAGTAGTGCGCTAAGAGAATTTTCTAGCTTAAATATAGGATTTGTATAATAACCGTACCTTCGCCTATTAGAATGACATCGCTGACATAGATTGACGTCGCTATGTCTGTCGGGAAAGCCAACGGCCTATGTTTGGAGGATGCTGGAGACCTGAGGAGGTGGAGAAGAAAGGATCGGAAGCGGAGCCTGACAGAAGTCTGATTTGTCAGCTAGGATTGTGATGATGATGATGACCTTAAAGCAAAGCAAGATTGCATTAACTTCATAGCAAAATAATTTGCTTAAAGCTAAATCTAGCTTGCGTGCATAAGGTAATAAAAAACAATTTATTATCACAGCACAGCTAATAACACTTTACAAGAATGTTATCAACGAGATAAAAACAGATAGAACTATACTTTAAAAGGAAGTCGTGTTGACTGTCGTAAAACGGCAATAAAATAATGATAACGTTTTTAACTATTCAGGAAGACGGTGCTTAGACCTGGTCTTATTGGTTTTTAATAATAAACATTGATATTATCGACAACTATTTTCTTATCTGTATTGAATAAATGCATTTTATACTGTTTCTTATAACTCTTTTTATCAATAAGTGTGGTAATTAAAAAGAAACAATCGATATTACAAGTTCGACACTATTACAAAACCGCTGCCAGCCACAACAAACCACATGCATCTTCTTTACTAACATTGCATGTCTGTGTGTTACGCGTTACAGAATCAATCATGCGTATTTATATCTGAAAGTTTAATGCCCACTAGGATAGATCAACTATACAATATAGTTGATCTAATGCGCTAAACATTTGGATAAATTCAATCATCTTAAATCAGAAGCAAAAAGTGTGAGAGCAAATCAAAGTCGAATGTATTATTCCTCCTAATAAGATATATTTTTCTATCATTTAAATAAAGTTATGCGTCGCTACTCTTTTTAAAAGCCGTGACACAAAACTGTACCTTATTTTATGAGCTATACATTCCACTTTGACGCTTTTTGCTTTTGAATTTAGACGACTGATTTTCGCCAAATGTAATAAGCGCATAAGACGCTTGCACTAAACTTAAGCGACGGTTAGGTATGTTGACACCTAAATGTTAAACTCGCTATCACTTTTTAATTTTATGACATCGATTTTGTGACTCCTAAATACTTAAGAGTGTCTTAGGGCGTTAACTTATTCGTCGCCCAAGTTGAGTGCAGGCAGGCAGAGATGAATGAGATGTAGCCAAACTCAAACAATCTTTTAATTATGATTCTGAACTACACAGTGAGCGAGCCTTATAATTTTTGTCACCGACCTCAGCATAATGAATCGGAAACATAGCGAATACCAGCTGTGGGCGCGTGGGTCCCCACCCGCCCACGATCGACCCACGGTCTCATATGACCCACTAACGCCAAATGATATTAACCGGTTATTAAGGATTTCGTAAGAGACAACACTAATCGGCCCTTAGCTGAGATCAGTTAACAAGGGGTTAAGTTCGCTAATTAAGGCAGTGAAAGTAAAGTGAAAATTGTACTACACGGTACAATATTCGGTGCACTCTGGCCCATTTAACGCAGCTTTCTTCCAAGAAAGCAACCAAACTGGATCGTTACTTTGCAATTCAGTTTAGAAAGGAGATTATCACGAAACCGTATGCTAATCATGTGCTAATGCAGTGAATCGATGAATATCTTAGAAATTTAACTACAATATTGGTATTGTCAACTGGCAGCGTTGACCTTGGACCTTAGTCATACAAGCGGTGGGAACGACGATATAGGACGAGAATCTTAAATGCCTACAGTAAGTCATGCAGTCAACCATGAGTCTAGTAATGTTTACAATTCTTATTTTCTACAACGACATCTAGGACTGGAACTCTCTGCCTTAGTCACTGTTCCCCGATAGGTATAACCTTGGAGTCTTCAAATCAAGAGTGAATAGGTATCTTCTAGGCACGCATGCTATATCTTCGACCTCATCCTCGCTTTCCATCAGGTGAGTTGAGGTCATATGCAAGCCTATAGACGATAAACTGGTAAATAAAAAATAATAAAAAATCATGACTTAAGCTTGAGGGGTCCATTTGGACCCGTTTAAATTTCTTTATTTCATCATAATTCCCTACACTATTTCTACACGAAAGCACTAATTCCACGGTAATTGACATAGCCGTACTTATAACTTCACAGCCGCTAATGACATCGCTAGTTGGGCGTGCTTTGCGACGTCGCAACAAAGTAAGTCCGGTGACTCTGCAGTAAGTCACGCGTAATAAGGTGCTTAATTTAGGTAACGCGCAGGCGGTATGCTCGGGCGCAGACGCATCCTCGTGCATCGTGCGCATGCCTTTAGACCGGGGACCAAGTCCGTTAATTTTCTTTAACTTCGAATTTCGATTCCATTACGATGGAGAAGAATTGGATCTTCTGCAATTTTTTTTATCGGAAGCCTGGTATTGCCTGTCCAATGTATCAAGGGACTGCCATTTTAGTCTACAGTCGAGTTTCAGTCAGACTAGGAAATAGTGCAATGACTATTCAATGGAAAACCGTTTGTCATTTGTAGCAGAATTCAAAAAATGTGTCAGGGTTACTATTGAGATCCTATTGAAATTCAATTGAACCATTCGTAAATTAGCAGATTTAGGACCCTATTGTTATGGCTGGGTATAGAGTATTTAGTGTTGTGTATGTTGTTGTTTCTCTTCTCTTGTTAGTGTGGCTTTATTTCCTTGGATAATTTGGTGGCTTCGGTAATTCTGGTTGGGGAAGTATTGGATTGTTTTCATTTTGAAATTGCATAAGCACAAGCTACAAGGCTGGTGGTTTTATCGCCCAAAAATTAAAACAATCAATTTGCTAATAATACATAGTGATCTGATTGAAACGGACATATAAAACTATTGAATGAAGCGAATACTGCTACACATAGTTTTATTATAGCAACTTCTTCCTTCTTAGTTAAGTCGTATACATTACAGCATGCCATACAGGCAGCAAGTAGTTCAATCATCTCGGGTTCCATATAATAAGTGTCGATAAACTAACAGTTTTGATTGAGTTATAAAAGCCAGGTAGGCTCTAAACCGTAATATTATGAGGGCGATATGTTCTAGATATTTATTAAAATAATAATGTTGTTAAAGCTCTAGGAAGTAAGGCGTTTATACCTATCACACCGATAAAACTGTTATAATATTATGTTTTATGACTGAAGCGGTCTAGCGTTATCCAGACCGAAGTTATAAGGGTCTGAAAATTCGCCGGTCATTATGAGCAGTAGTGAAATTTTTGAACAGTGTGACAAAAAGCCTTTACAACTTAGAAGAGGTTTCCGATTGCTCTGTTTTACGGAAATTCCAACTGGCCTAGGGTTATGCAGGAGTAATGTCAGCGTGACGTGTACATTGCCCCCGTCAGCGGATCGACGGAGACAATGGGGAGCGTGCGCGCGCGCAGAAGCCCAGGGCTACCCGCGTTTGGGAAGGGAGCGAACTGTGGCAAAGGTATATCATACTAATAAGATTCATTGGACAAGTAATGGGTGGGGTGTCCTCATCTACAAACTCCACCACCACCGGGTCAGATGGCACTTGATCTCATTTTGAACTAGACTTCCTTTGAGTACCTATTTTTTAAAATAGGCAATGACAAACGGGCAGACAGCTCACCCGATGGTAAGCGGTAACTGTCGTCCGTAACATCAAGGATTCATTCATACAGTTTGTGAGCAACCAAAATGCAGAACCGCAGTTGTCGATGCAACTTTTCGTTCCCAGGCGAGAACAACATACTAATAAACGTAAGGCAGAAAGAATGTAAGTAAGTTCATGCAAATTACACAATACTGAACAAAATACCTGCAATAGCGGAATACCAAAGATAGAACTTATCATTACATCCCAATAGAAAATAATACCAGAAATAACTTACTTTAAAAACATGTTATAATACGTCTTCTAAATAACTGCATCTTTGCACAATGTCTACTTATTTATCTTGTATGGAATTCTCATCTAGAAGAGTCATCGTAGAGCCTTAGATAACTCAAACAAATGTGAGTATTTGTTCTGTCTTTTATCTATTCTATTTGGTCAACAAAACAAAAGTTACTTACACAAATGTGTATGTGGAACAATTTCTGTGCCCTATTTCTTGTTATTCATAATTGGATTTCCAAATAGAAAGCCAATGCCTACGATTATGCCTAATTAGTATCTTAGTAATTATACCTATACCATAAAAAATTAATATACTTACCTACACTACATCTTTTCGAGTCCCGGGATTGTTGAGGTTGGCAATGCATTGGTGATAGGTACTCCTGCACGGCATGTACAAATGTACTCTTGCGAGCGACAAGCGTCTCAATCTCTTTCATCTGTATTGAGAGAAGGAAACACGCTCTCTCGCGGCACGAGCTGTGTCGCGGGCACACTTGTGCTAGCTGTGCTAGTATTGTCCACAAGCAGCGATGACTACTACTACTATACCTACTTTTGGGATGGATGGATGGAATTGATTTATTTATTTATTTATTGGATGGACTATACTACCGAATATAAACACATATCTAAGACATAACGCTACTTTATTACGAAGTGCATCCTCTTTCACTACAAGGCAGCCCTAGCACCCCCGCCGTAAATCAGTCGCGTCGCCGCTATCCTGCGCAGGCGCAGCTTTTGGCCCGCCATAGAGACATTGACATACGGTTATGCAGACAATAAGTGGATTCTGAGAGTCTACCATACAAGCCATGCATGTAAGTAATAGAGTTTTTAACCGCAACTTCTTTCGTGCCCTTTGTTAGTTCTTTCCTCTGCGTTCAGTGCAGGACAGATTCAATAATCGATTCAATATTTTACTTCATCATCTTCATCGTCATCGCGGTGGTGCTCTTGCGCGGTGTGCGAGGAGCAGGAGTCTGCGTTGTTAGTTCTCCTTGTCCACTTCGCCCGGTCTTAGCTTAAAAAGCACGCGAGCGCTTGCGGTTAAAAAATAGAGCTGCAGAACGTAGTAACAGAATTTTATGCGTACGTAGTCGCGGGCAAAAACCTAAAAGCTAGTCGAAGATTTAAATAAACTTTTTGTCAAAACTACACAAATCACCGAGCCCGCAATGGCCATTGGCAGCAAACCGCCACCGCCGCATAATACGGAGGCCATAATCAGCCGCCTGCAAATGCCCGGCGCACGCGCACATTGTTAATACTTATTTGCCATTTTGATATATTCCCGCATTACGTCTCTGTCTCCATTAGGCAGGTCGGTTATTACTTATAAGGCCCGGCAATTCATATGAGGGATGAATAAGCTATCTCAGCTGCGGTTGTGACTGTGATGTATAAAGAAATGGCGTATTGAATTAATGAGACTCTCTCGTTGTATTTGTTTTTGCAAGTTGGCAATCTGTAGATTTTTTATTACCCGCAGTATTGTTTGTTCATACTGAGTTATGGACGTTTGTCTGTGATGTTTTCTTGGCTTTTTTGTGACAATTGCGTTTATGAAGACGTGGTTTATGTAGCAAAGTGTGTAGGTATTATATCTGCAAAGTCCGGCAACCCGCACTAGACCATTATTATTATTTACATTGTTAGTTGTGCATATGGTTGTATGTTCCTAAAATTAGGGCATTTTATGGTGACGATAGCAACCCCTATCCTACTATTACTAGATAGTAAGACTAGCTCGGTAAAATTTCGAGCATGTCTACGAGGACAGAGGAGCATCTCTCTGAACATAGCTATTTCCATTGCTCTCTAAGATTACTTCCATACAGAGTTGTATGATTCCGCTGCTGTCATCAAAGGCACAACTACAAAAAAATATTATCTATATAGCTACAACAGTGGGCCGGCTATAACCTCATGATGGAGGGCCTGGGAGGACACTACTACAGACACTGTTGACTCACCCCTGCTCTTGTCGAAAGCGATGACCTGGCAACGCTCGAGTGGGCGCTCGCCGACCCCGCCGCGCTGCCCCGGCTCGCAGCGGTACACCGCGCCGGGCCGCTCCACGCCCTCCATCTGGTAGGGGGGCGGCGGGTTGTCCTCTGGCGCGCCCACTAAGATCCTGCAAGGTAAGGGTTGACGGTTAAAAATATAACGTCACGGGGTGCCAACCAGGTTATTAATAGCCTCAGGGACTCCAGGAGGATTAAGAATTCCGGCTCAGCGGTTAGGGATCTGCCAGCCAAGGTCCGCTCTTCTACGAAGAATGAAGGGAGGGAAGTCATATATTGTGTGGTATGTGGTCATTTTCAGAAGAGAAAAGGAGAAAACTCATTTTCAGTGGTAGCTGTTGACAGTTTGCAAAGGTTGCATATTATGATTTTATGCGTGGAGTCGTGCGCAGCTTTATTTCATTTATTAAAGAAATACAATATACCTAAATAGTATGAGAACAAATTTTTTGTAATCAAAAGGACATTAGATTCGATGGATTGATAAAGTATCTTCGTTTGATTTATTAATCCAATACAAGATGACGAATCAGTTATTTATAAAAAGGACGCCGAAGATCAGGTCACGCGCGCTTTGTTGTTAGTCCTTGGAATTTAGAGAATTCTTAGTGTCATCCTTCTATACTTATTTCATATAACCATCAGTAGTTTCTATAGGCATAAGTAAGCAGAGTATACGAAACATGTTTTCAAGCCTTTAGGTAAATACCCGTTACAATAGTACGTGCTTTGAATAATGAAGTAAACGCGATGTACCGAGGTTACGAGACAAACGTCGACCCAACAGAGAATCGGCAATTTCACTCCATATGTAAAATTCTTATTCTTTTTAATCTTTATTGACGTTTACTTAAGTCTCTGACAAATCGTCTGGTATGGTCATTTAGGACGGATGTATGGTCATTTGCGTTTCTGATATTATACAGTGCGTTGAAAGGACAAATTTCCCGTCAAAATTCTTAATTACAAAAACACGTTGAAGACTAATAGCAAAGACGGTAAACGATACGGGGTTCCGATGTGATTGTGTAGGCACTTTCCGGCTCCAACACCAAAATCGTTGCATCATGTAATGCATAATACGTTACAAAGATTATAAGAATACGTACAAAATCAGAAATATGTATATCGAGCTGAATTGCTTATAGAGCAGGGAACGAGAAAAGCGTACACCTCACATTAAAATCGACTTCGCAACTCAGATACAGACGAAGCCAATAAAGATTCTTGAAAAACCAGCTCTACCAAGGCCACGAAAACCCTTATAACAAATAGCAAAGCCGTGTCCCAAGATTCCCCATAGACAACACCATCGTCCGCAGAAGCGGGGCAGGCGGCTGGCTGTGCGCCAGCGCAGAAATAGACGCGGGTTCAATCCCGGACGAGGCAAATTGTATTTCTATAAGTGTGACTCAGAGACAGTGTTTACTATAAACATTTATCGGCGAGTTAGATTTGATAGGCGTTCGGATAGTAAAGTTTTGTTGGACACTATAGCAGCGGTAGATGAAATTGAGTGGTCAGAAAACAAAATAGGCACACACAATTACACATTCATTAGTTTTTGAACACAAAATGATTTAATAAGTCACAAATTTTGTCAGAAGAAATATTAAGAAAGATTAGGTCAAGAGTAACCTAAATCGACGTTCATGTATAAAAGTGTTAATAGATGTGGAAGTAGCGAGAGAAACCTGTCAGAACCGTAGCAAGTGGAACGATATGGTCTCTGCCTACCCGTACAGGAAGAAGACTTCATACGCAAAGTATGAAAATATTAAAACAGTACGCGCCATCCCATCCAGATTACATGGGACTAAACTGCGGTTTCAGCAGCCGAATGGCTTTCAGGGAGATAAAACCGGAAGAATCACCGAGCGCTTACGAACGTTGTGCGAACCGAGTTCGTAAAAATACCGATCTACGCCATGTTTAAATTCGCGTTGCCATAGCGACGACTCCTACATATGAAACACTTCGTCTGCATCTATTCTATACATAGTCCAAAATAAATTAAAGTCGCTCTTCGCGTCAGTTTATCTAACTGTATCTCCTCCTAAACGGTAGTCCCTCTCCACGCAACGGATTTTAATGCAGTTTTCTATGTCAGTTAGAGAATTTCTTCCCGAAGATTTATATGTATAAAATACATGCATATTATAAAGAAAAGCCGAGGAATCCCGTACGAAGCCGGGGCGGGTCGCTAGTACTATACCATATCATTCATTCATTTTTTTATGAAATGGCAACGGGTCGTTCAACAGCTTGACAACCATTATTGCCAGTGTCAAAGTGCAAGGAAAACACACTGAAAAAGTTTGACCGGTTTAAGAGAAAAAAAAAAAAAAAAAAAAAAAAAAAAATATACCATATCAACTGGGTACCTATATTAGAATAATTAAACCTCCTATCACAAATAGTATGTAACCGTTCGAATAGAACACATTGACATATTGACATACTTTTAAATTATGAAACAGTCCACATACAAACGGTCCACTACGGCGCTACACTCACTCAATTCTCTAATGAACACACGTAGAGAAGACACAATCTACATAAGATCATCAGCATGATCTAGTAGCCTTCAAAGTTAAACGAAAAGGCAGCTTCGTAACAGCCCGGTGAGATGGCAATTAACTGTCTGCCTAGTATCACATCAGCAGCAAGTAGCAGTGCTGAACTTGAGTCTGCTGACTCCTTTTTGTCTAGGATATACAGCGGCGACAAAAAGCTACTATATTTTGACACCTAAGCATGCCCGAGGAGAAAACCCATTGGTACTTGATACATTAAAAGACATTCAGCCTTAGTTCTTTCACTCGGAAACGTCCCAAAACCGCTACAAGCTACAACAAATCTATGGGTTTACAAATTGACGACAATCCCGACAGTCGGACGCGAAGGGGCTTGTGGGAGGGGGGAGGGGGGCATCGCGACTCGCTATTCCCGTCGCCTGAAAGGGGTATTTCGGTCCGTCGCACCTCGCCGGTGGAAATAGCAATCGGCCTGCTTTGAACGAGCGGGTTGACGGGTGACGAGTGGTCGAGGCGCTGACATATTATCCGATATTATGACAGGGCTTATGTAGGAATAAGGGAAATGTTCTATAATCAGACCCAGAGGTAGGTGGGAACGACATCCTATTGTCAGATTTTTAGCACAAATATCGCACCTTTTCGACATTCGAGTAAGTTCAGCTATCGATTTGAAATATCGTTTGATATATTTATAGTAGAGAATTCTGTGTCTGCTAACTTGTCCTCACGCGCAAAAGCGAAACTGCACTTCAGCGTAACGTCAGACATTTACCATCTGGACGTCCGTATACACAAAGACTTACTACGTATGCATTTTATGTATGTTTGACATCTTAACAACAACAACAAAAGATTCTTTCAACACAGTAGCACAGTGACACAAAAAACAAGCGCCAACAACACAGGCCATCCAAAAAACAGCACATAAGCCATTCGGTTTCGCAATTTTTGTAACGTGAGTAAAAAAAAGTGCGCAAACGCACCAGGTGTTTGGCACTGCGCCACCGGTTGACTCACCTGTCGACTAATTAACCCTAAATTAGGACCATCGCAGTGTTATGAAGCCCTGGTGGCGTGTTGATTCACTATATAGTAGAAAGGAACATCGTTGAAATTATAGGGTATTGTAATTTTATATTAAACGAACATAATCGCAAGGCAATCTGCGGAAACTGCAGCGCGTTGTATTACACGACTTTTAGGTTTATTTTATACCACCAAAAACATTTCATGTACAATTGGTTCGCCAAGCCTTGCAAGCAACGTTTTCCGATCTCCTGAAGAGCCAAGCCAAGCGATAGGCTATGTAGAGACAAAGCCTAACTCTAGCATCCCAACATCTTGGTCAGAAAGTGTGGCTTGGCCATTTATGAGATTTCTGAAACATCTGCACCCCAAACCAGTACATTAGCACTGCATAGCAGGTATCGATTATTCCTCAACAAATGACCCATATCGAACCCTTATTGAAGACATATGCCAATAGTGGGCCGTAAGTTAACCGCACATTCACGAATTTGTAATCACCCGCATCATAGACTGGGGTCGATTCCCGAGCCAGATCAGATTCGAAATAGAGATTAGGAAACAGATGCGTAACAAAAACAAATGGTCGATAATCAACATTCTCTTAGTGCATACTGAACATTGACCAACAGTGAACAATATGATCATTAACAAAAATATGCAATGGCGGCCAAGAAATGAAGTACAGTTGAAACATCTAATTTCTATAGGTATAAACATCGCATCGCATCCCTTGCATTGCAACTCAACTGCACAGACTCTTACTACATAATAATTGAAACTATTAATTTCACTAGCAACAATAGCCATAACATAGAAACATGAAGAAACAGAAAGGACCATGTCGCGATATTGTGTTCTTAGACAGTTGTAATAAAGATCAGATTAATCGACAACTTGACAAGTCCGAAGCTCGTGAGCCGCCATAACGTCAATAGCCCGAAGCAAATGACAAATGAATAGCGCGACGCCATGACATAATTGACGTGTGCGCACACGCACCCACCGCTGACAAATCAGCCCGTAGACAAAAAGTTATTTGTGAAAACAAAACAGTTCTTTTTTTGCTTCTTGTACTCAACCGATAAATCATCGCACCACCTGACCATAAATGAAAATCCATGTGAGAGAATATGTACTAAATGGTTAGCTAATTCGTTGCCTAGACGGCCAAGCCAAGATATATGTAGAGGAAGAAAATAAAAGCTCTTGTGTTTCTTAGAGAATCTCAACAATATTTTCAAATATATTGCAATCTGTTTACTGCATCTAACAATTTATTTATGCAAACAAATCGTAAACGGCGATGATTGAGAAAATCGCTTCGAAAATTATGATCAGAAATAAATCAGGAGTCTACACCTACTTTGTCCTGGGATTTCTCACTCTAGGTATGTATACCTCACTACAATTAAGAACAATGGTCGTTGATGAGTTACATTCTACACGAACCTCAATGCATTCTGGACCAGTGCCAAAGGTTATTCTTTAATTCTATACCCAAAAAATATACTATAAATATCCTCCCAGTAATTTCAACACATAGGTTCACTGGTTATACTGAATGTCTCCTTTCATCAATTATCACATGCATTATATATGTACATATACTTCAGTAGATTTAAATAGATTTCAAGTACAATCTGTTAAACCGTTTTAAGAACTAAACGAACGATATAGTCCGCTTTGAATAGCAACTTAGCTTCAAATCATTTAGAATTTTAGAGACTTCATATAGTTATAACATTAAATTAACATGTTGGTTGATGATAACAGCACGTCAATTAGGTAAACTGTTGATTGATGAAATAAATCAAAACGGTTGTGGGTATATTGTAAAGGAAAAACATATTAAAAAGCACTAACAGAAGTTTAGTCACAAACTGATCACATCATACTTAGTTCCGATGATTCACGAAGGTGATACAAAGCAGCTCTATGCACATCAGGTACGTCGGTCCGTCCGTCCGTCAGTGATAATTCTACACAATTAGCGAGACGAATTGGATTGCTCAAATTGACGAGGCATGCCTTCAATGAAGTTAGTACGTGCAGTGGCAGATGGAGAGTTTAAAGCCATCAAACATATGCAAGAACACGGATAAAATGAAATTTATTCAAAATGATATTTTATCACGGTCATATGAAATTGCTATTAAATGTAACTACAGCAAGCCCATCAAAGTTAGAAATAGATTGTAAACAGAACCAAAAGGTCGCAACTATACCTAGATGACATTTCATACAAATCTGACAAGTCACATGATAGTGACTGATGTCCACACGTCAGTTTGTATAAAATAACAAGTGTACAGTTGCCCAACATTTGTTTACATACTTTTCTCCTTTCGGTTACATACATTCAGACAGATTACATTAGATATACCCGGGCATTTTCTGCAAATCGAGGAACCTGTGCAGATTTTACGTATGGGAATTAAAACAGGTTTAAAATTGTCGGTTCTACACTACAATAGAAAAAGAAAACGATCATTGATTTTCGGTATTGTCACATGCTTAACATGTGTCTGCCCGGGATCGTTGTCGTCGATATGTGTTTGTTTAAAGTAACATGCACCTATTCACTAAACTCTCGGAAACTACTGCTTTCAACAAAAGGTTTCCAGATAGATTGGTGGTACCTACTCATTTCTTTTTAAATAGAAATACGCGATTGTATCTACTTCCCATTTGACAAATCAGAGCAATACAACAAACATTTTAAATAGTGTACCTATACTGCAAGTAGATCATTAGTAAGTAGGTACGTTTAAGTAGTTAAACATGGGCTTGGTACAGCGAACCATGACTGACAATACGAATACGAGGATAAAAGTATGGATAACCTGATATAGAAAACCCTATGACTATAATAGTGTACAATATTGATCAATCTGAGGTTTCTATTCATGATCTACCAAAACTTCCGCATCGAGTGACTAATTCGCTAAACATTGTCACAAACAAACAAAGAGTAATTAAACAGGTATCTACTTATCACATAATGTATGTTGTCTGTCTCTCTTATCTCTGTTGCATCATAAGAACGCCATATCATGTGACCTGTGCGACACATTGATAACAACTTCATGAGAATCTTTGTGCAAGCTGTCTTAATCGAAGGTTACCAATATTTTATTTTATTAATTAATATTTTAATATGACAAAAACATGGATTAAATGAATTTTGAAAAAGCTTTGCATTATCCCTAATAATATTTTCCTTGTAATTTAAAACCTGTGGAAAACTTAAAATTTACTTTTAAAATAAATGTTTGGTTCAGAAAAATATCCAATTTCAAATAGAATCTGTTTGGAAATATCCAAAGCAATATCTGCAAAGGCGGGCACACTTTGCCGTCACAGCTTCATCATAGTTCAAATATAGAAGTGGCTCCAAAACAGTACCCTGCGGTACACCTTCACAATCAAGAGTTTGCATCTAAACACGTAATCCTATAAACAAGCTGTTCTAATCAAACAACAAGGGCCCATGAATTGCCAAAGCGAAATCGTAAAACTATCAGAAACTGCTAATTTGCATACCAATGGTACCGCGAGCAGTGCTCCTACGCGCGTGCGCGGCGAAGCTTTGTACGCACCGCCTGCGCGAGTCGACCATGCAACGTGAATTCGAATGTTTGTACAGCGAATTTGGTACACGGACTGTGAACGCGTACTTATGACATGAATATTTAATATTGATGTTGATGTCCAGACCGATTTTGGTTGCGGCTACTGCAAATGCACCATTGCAGTTGGCGTTTGTGCCCTTCCGTGTGCAATCTTCTTAATTAGGTATGAAATGCGGAAAGATTAAAACACGCATACATTAAGATACATCGACGTTTCACACTATAAATTAAAAAGTTTCCAATACAAGAGAAACACCTACCTACACAGCCTGTGTTGTTTTTGTTGAGTCAGAAATAAACTGGCGTTTGCGGTTTGACCCAGGCGGCACACGTTTAATAAGAAATGATAATAATATTTATAACATTAATACTGTTTTGCGGTATTGCCCTATGTTTTTATGCCTATGTGAATTGGAAAGATTTAACCCTATTTAATAATGTACCTATCTTACATTTTCACCCTGACTATTTATTTGGCAGAAATCCTGTCTGCTGATCTGAAGTTGTCGGTTCCGGTTAATTGTTCCCAGTTTGCTTTGTTTCGGGCTAAACTACGCTTAGTGAATATTCCTAGATATAGATACGATTGTTCAAAATTCAGATTATACATCAATCAACCTACCAACTAACCAACGAACAGTCAACCGCAGTTTACTTGCTGTCACCATAACCAACTGTCAACCCCAACTCCCAGTTTACTATCTGACACCAAAGCATTAGCAAAAATACTTATTAATTCGTAAACATTGCGAACAACGCCCAACTTTAGAATAGCAAGCGTCACATGACGATACCAAGCACTACAAAACAAAAAGTGCCCGCATCGTTGTAGCGAATGGTCGCATCAGTGACTGATTGTCTCAATGGAAAGATTGCGTGTACGCCGGCTTTACTAAGCGGCATATTTGCACTAGATTTGTACAAGGATGTTTCTCTAATCATATACAGGGTGTTTTGCCATGCACTGTACAAACTTTAGGGGTGGATTCTACACTCAAATATCCATAATAAAAAAATACTTTAAAAATTCAATAGTTTAGAAATAGCAGATTTTTTTATTTTATTGTCTTTGATTTTTGCAGGTGCTCTGCCACTGCCTCCAGAATGGAGGAGGCCACTTTGAGCAATTGTTGTAAAATTATTTAGCTTAATTTGAATAAAACTGATTTTCCTTACATATTTTCGTTTGTATTTTTTCACCCTCATGCTATCATAAAAATAATTTCTCTTTAATGTGCATCCAGCGTTCACACAGACCCTGTTTTCAATCAACAATAACTCATAACCTCGTAGACATAGAGTTACGGGTTTGGTATCATTTTTTAGAACAGCTCAAACAGTTTTGAAAGAAGTTATAAAATAAGCATCTTAATAGTGGAATTTACGAAGTAAATTGGTTACTTTGTGTTTTTTTCGTCATTTTTGGTGTTGAAAACCGACATATTTCTTTTTTTTCTTATTGATGTTCGAACTTTTGGCTACTTTACTGATTGTTATTTACTTGCGACTAGTTTCACCTTTTTTAGAAACTTTCTTTTAAGTGAATATGATTTTAACTTTTTGTGATATTGTTTTTTTAATACACACCTGCAAAAATCAAAGACAATAAAATAAAAAAATCTGCCATTTCTAAACTATTGAGCTTGGAATTTTTAAAGTATTTTTTTATTATGTATATGTGAGTGTAGAATCCACCCCTAAAGTTTGTACAGTGCATGGCAAAACACCCTGTATATTTACGCAACAGAGTTTATACGGTTTTCAGTGTAGAATCATGAGGAAGATTTAATAGGGTTTTTGTGTCAGAAAATTTATTACGGGTTCTACATATACTGCTGCAGCAGTTAGAATGGCAACGAAATAACTGCAATGATTTATCGAGATGCCAAATAGTTCTAGAACTCGACCACCTAAAAGAGTAAGTGAGTAAATTATCGTGTCGTAGCGTTCTTTTGTAATAAATGATTTTTTTTTCTTTCTTTCTTATCAACCGAAACTAGTTCCATATAATGGAATCATCAAAATATTACAATCTAAAATGACATCGCCCGCACACCATCAGGCAAGAAAAGAACTAACAATACGCTTGCGCAAGTTAGACTCAAATGCAAATGTTGGTGAAAGTATTGCGTAGGACGCACTTTTTCTTGGGTGGATCTCGCTGTTAACGCTTCTACGGTTTGGTGTCGCATAATCAGATATCTTCGACAGCTCATAACAGACCACTGTTGGAGTAAAATAACCTCAACAAGCGTGGAGATTATGGGGTTTGTCGTAATCTTCAGGGGACAGAAAATTTTTCCCATTGTAAAAATGCACAAAAATTACTTTATTGATGTTTAGTGGTAACACTACCTGTAGAAGTATGTTTTCCCTGGAGCGTACAACATGGAGTTCTTGATGAAAGGCGCGAAAAGGTTTTTGCGAGGTCGGCAGCGCGTGAGTGATACCCTGGCATTGCAAACGCCTCTGCGATAACTGCTTGCTCTCAGGCAGGCCATAAGCTTGTTTGACAAAAAAAGTACGGTTTTTTGTGTAGGTATTTCATAAAAAATACTATCCATACTTTATTAACGAGGACAGCTGTCGCAGAGATCAAACTACTTTTACGAACTATAATAAACGTACAAATCTCACCGCACATACGTAGTCGTAACTGTACCACACACCATGCATTGAAAGGGCACTTTCCTACGTTTTAATCAGAAGTAGGCCATCGGAACTCCTACGTGAAAGACAGTTGGTGTTTCGTCACATATGTATGTTGTAATTGCAATTCCGGACTCACCAGTGTGCTCTCCCACACAACAACATTGACACGTGTAGACATTGGAAAATGTTGTAACACCTACAGGTACTAATTGTAAAACATCTTGCAAAGTACGCATAGACTTTAAACGAGCGGAGAATCCTCTAATGATATCATCAGGATATTTACCTGGAGATACTCAAACACCTATAAATTGATTTGTCGAGATGGCAAACTAGCATACGGTCTGCCTGATGTTAAGCACTTAAGCAGTCAGGATATTTACGTGGAGGTTGGTACTCAGATGCCTATAAATGGCTTCTTTAAGATGGCAAACAAGCGTACGGCCAGCCTGGTGGTAAGCACTTAAGCTGTCACCAAATTATTAACCTATTGAATTTGGATCTCCAATCTGCTGGCCAGATAATTTTGCTTTGCAAGTTTATACTCTTTTTACTCGATTATTTCTTACAAAATAATTGTTAATCAATTCACATGTCGTAATTATTGATGCTATAAAATATAAAAGTCTACAGTTAGGTATTTAATAATAAATTAGTTAAAGGGCGTTCGTTCCTTTGTTACTGAAACGAAGTCACAAACAAATTCTTAAAAGAAAAGTAAGTTAAAAATAAATAACCATCTTGGCGTGAATGTCCCGGGTGTGCTCCCGCACGCGAGGGCCCGGGGTCCGTCTTGACCATGATCTAGGATTTTTGTCAGATCAGGTTATAACAATGGAGGGATTTCCGTCTAACGTCTGTGACTGAATGTGCACGTTTCATTACGCTGTTTTCTCTCACCGTAAGAGCATCCGTTAGTAATCAACTAATGTACATAACTCGGAAGAGTCATTTTTACATGGCTGTAGTAGGATTCGAACCCGGGACCTCTCGTTTACAAGTCGGACCCCTTTACCACTAAGTCACAGATGCTCTTAAAATAAGTAAGTAGCTTAACAAATTTCAAAACGTATTAATAATTAGTGATATAAATCTCAATATAACTTTTTTTTAGTTTAGTTTTAAGTTAGATGAGTCTGTATATTTTGTAATTAATTTCATAAATTTAGTTTAACTTTTTTATTTGTATGACTAATGTTTATTTATATGTTATTAATGTCATGTGATTTCTTACGTTACGTTACGCATTAAATATTTTGTTTCCAATCTCAAGTACCTATTCCAAACTGAGGTGCCTATTTTTATTTCCGGAATTAAGTAAGGTTCACCGAGGAAATGCTAGAGAGCTGTAATATTTTAGAAGTCTGATCTGATGTAATATAAATCAAGCTCTGTCACGCGGGTGGTCCCACACCCTGCGCAGGCGCAGCCGTCAGCAAACAGCAGCGGCGAGCTTATGATCCTACTGGATTTACACTCTCCAGCACAATAAATATTTAAAAACTTGGCGCAAGTCATAAGCTTAAAAACAAATGTTGCTCAGATACAAACTGTTTTCTTACAAAAACATACCGCAAAAAAGAAATTAGCTAATTTTGATAAAATCACATGATTACAGCACAAACCACTGCTACTAAAGTGTTTAAACTAATTAAAACTAGTTCACATACCAGTTGTTATTATGTAATCTGAAGACATTGCGCACACAGTGAGAGATATCATGACATTAAAATGTCATTGTAGTGTGTCGTCTGTTATCATATCACAGCAAGGGTGAGGGTCAAAATAACTAAACTTTTATTTTCAAAGTCTTAAACTAGTAACAGACGTTCTGTTTTGACTGGAGCCGACCAACTATCAGTTGCAGTTGATACTAATTCTTACAAAGTATAAAATAAAGACTATTTTGTACGTCGTAAGGATTAGTATCGACTACAACTAACGGTTGGTCAGCTCCAGCCAAATAATAATTTATTTCGAAAAGAATCCATGTCAGTTAGGTACAATAATAATGAGCTTAAAATTAGTGGGTAAATTTATTTATTTACAATGAAATCGCTACATAATTTAAAAGATATTTTTAATATAGGAAGATGCAGTCAGTGATGTTGCGGCATACTAGCTAGGTATCTATCTATTATTTTCTTATCAGTTTTGTTAGTAAGTAGTAATTGTATTTTAGGTTTTAGACTATGGCCCATGTTTCCGCTTCTACTTGCACCACGCTATAATAACTGTATGGTCCCTAATCCTCATTAGGCCACTGATAATACCGCCCGTTCACATCTTTTTGTTGAAGCTTCGATAACAGGACTGGGTACTTCTAAACAGAAGCAAACAGGACTTAAAACAGACGCTGACGATTTACAATGTAGCCTGAGCCTGGCTATAAATAAGGCATCCAAGCTCACGGCATATTTCTTAACTCAAAGTACCGCTCGCATCCTGCTACTTCCCGACACCGTTTGGAGGAGGATGTGACTCAGGTATTGAGAATCGTCCTAGCCTAGTATCAGATTTTGTCACTATCTTCACCATAAGAGACAGAACACGACGTGGTAAGGTAAACTTATTATGATATTCATGTAGGATCATCATCACAGCCCGTCCACTGCAGGTCTTAAAACCTCTCCCACGAAAGAAGAAGTTATTGCCTTAATCTCCACTCCTGGCAGGCAGGAAAACGCTGCTGCCCATTTTCCAGTCTACGGAGACTAGATCTTTTGCCTCGAAAACATTAGTCGCCTTGTACGACACGACACCCACGAGTGTAAAGGGGTTGGTGCTATTCTACTCAGCCGGACACCACACGGCCGAGGATTATTATAGAATACCTAAAAATCCGCCGACAAGCAAGGCATAATAAAAAGTTCATCAACCTTATCCTAACTATATTTAGTCCTCTTCGCGATATAATTACTACCGCAGTCCACAACCTCATCTTCTATTTCTGTTAAGCTCTTAATTAAATCTCTCGACACCTGTCCCCCCGCGCCCCTTGCTCCCCTATCCACCCTCCTATAAACTGGTACATGCGATGCGCGTGCGCACGGCACGTGTGAAAGCACCTTGCGTCTTTATTATCATAATACAATCTGTTTACGGTCGAACATAATGGATTATAATATCTTGCGCATGCGTGAGATTTTGTTACGGACTTACGGCCTATTTATAGTTTTATTGTGGTATGCTGCGGTGCACTATGTATTATTTAAAGGAAGAATTAAGTATGCCGATCAGCTTCTACGGAAATAATTTGGCATGGTTTCGCTATGGTTAGTAGTAATATATATTTTATGTTAATAGTTCATTTTAATTTCTAGTGTTGTCGTGACTCATTTTCTTGGTTCCGGTTGTGTTGTGAGAGCATAACCAGGTTTGAGACGCAAGAATGCAATGATGAATTTTAAGCAAATCTAAAAATATTTATTTAACTATTCTAAAGAAGTATCTTACCTAACACCTCTGAGTCACTTCTTCATATATTAGCAGGACATTCATAATCACAATGTATGATTTCATTGATCATTAAAATAAAACGATGCAGTCACGTTATGAGATAATAGAGGTGCAGCAGCATAATTCTGATAATGTTTATAATATTTTTACAGAATACCCGAGTAACAAGTAACTTCTAGGTATACCTCTCCCACTATATACCTACCTCTCTCCATGCCTTCCATATCATTCAAGTGACATGCAACTATTCTTATAATTTTCAAAGTAATTTGTGGAAGACTTATAAAATTATAGAATCTCTAGAAATAGAACTTAAATCATTTGGCCTTAACAAGTTATACAAATTACGTTCAAAGACGCCGATATGGTACAGATTATCCCCATTCTACTTTAACAAACCAGTTAACTCGACATTATACTTAAATACCATATTTATGGTAAGCTTTGTTAAGCTGGCAACACTGTTTAACCCTTCGACCGTTTAGTTCTGGGTAAAGGTTGTAGACCAGCATATCGGCGTTCCTGCGACGCAATCCGATTAGTTTGCACAAGTGCTAACAACTGCGAGTCGTTAAGGAACTAATAAATAATGGCATGTAATTTATTCGTTGGCAACGAAGAAACTGTTAACAGAAATATTAGTAGGTTTTGTGTCTTCGACTGGACGAATTTAGTCACTAATACAGCAACGGAGATATTAATCGGTCGTGTGGTGTACGACATAGCAGAATAGAACACCAAATCAACACTTTTACCTGTTGTAACCAGCTATTAGGTTATGTCTGTCTGCCTAAGTCTCCTGAGGAGTCCCACCTTATTATCTGTTTCTGCCGTGCAGCAACAATCCTTGCATTGTTGCGTTCCGCTTTAGAACTAAGATAATAGGCAAGAGGCCTACTATCTTAGTTCTCACAGTGACAATTGGTGACAAGTTGACAACCCTTAGAAACAACTCACCACCTTTATAACTTGATATTGCATATTTATGTCTCTGCCTACCCCTATAGGATACGAGCGTATAATTTAAATTTTTAAAACACACAAGCCAGGCATTTGACCGCTATTTCACTGGTGATGGAGCATGCCTGTCTAGGAACTGCCTCATATTATTATCTGCATTATATTTACCTCAGCGGTGCTAAGTAATTGCTTTAACGATTCACTCTACTTCTGCCGTAAAAGGTAGCGGTTCCGATAAACACGGCACGTAGGAAACGGAGGGCGCGCAGCTGAGGCTATTTCCAGAAGTGTAAACCGATTTTACGGCAAACTTTTATGAAAAGTTGTAAAATGAAGTAAACGGCGCGAACATTGCGGCATAACTTTGTTGGCTCGCTTGTTACAATGTGTTTCGAATAACAATAAATTGTATGATGTGAGCTCCAGTATGTTCGAATTATGTTAAATGTTCCCGAGAATGTGTGTGCAAGTGAAATACAGGTAATAAGTACCTTACATACAGGAGCGTCAGTGGCCGAGCGGTTACAGTATCCGACTCGTAAGCCAGAGGTCCCGGGTTCGAATCCCGCTCCGGCCATGTATCAATGACTGTTTTCTGAGTTATGTACATTAGTTGAATACTAACCGATGCTCTTACGGTGAAGGAAAACATCGTGATGAAACCTGCACATTCAGGCTACTGTATGTGTAACCATGATCCAATCTGGTCAGGTTCCCCTGGTAGCAGGGTCATGGAGGTCAGATGGCAGTCGCTCCACTGTAATTACCTGACCTGCCAAATCCTGGATCATGGTCAAGGCGGACCCCGGGCCCTCGTTCTCGAGAGCACAACTGGGACACTAACGCCAAGATGATGATTTTTTTTTTAAAGTACCTTACATACATACGTGAGGTTTATTATGTATTTCACTACTAATATTGATTTCTAGACGACATAGAAATTTTATTTATTTATTAGGATAACTCGGTCAAACAGGCAAAGAGCCGGATGGAGAGGATGTAGTCCCGTCGAGAATTACAAAATCTCATTAATGTGTTCCAACGAAAACTGTTCTGGGAGAGACTCTAGCTAGATATAGGTATGTGTTTACGAAGCGACGCTCGACGTGGAAAGACCCTACGTAGAGAGCCTGGACATAGTGGCTACTTCAGGTATACCTGTATCTCCTGAAGCTAAATAGAAGTAGACGCGGTCAGCCCGTGCGGTCAGCAGGTGATCATGACCTACTAATTACAGCATAAACAAAGAAGAAAGTGATATCCAAATTCCCACAACTTTCCCGCCTCCATATCTGTCATTTGTTAGCAACACAACGGCATCGATTGGCATCCAACGGCGACCGTTCCACTTCGGACAAAGAGCGGTCCCATTTCGCATCCGCGTACGCTAACTGACGGTAACTGGTGACCGTTTGATGGTGAATGATAACCAGTAGCGCGGTGGTTATATATGCGGCGCTAAATTCCAGCGAAAGGTGCTACCTTGTTGACATTTGACACTTGTTTGATTGTGCGGACGTTTCACGGGCTAGCACGGGATGGCTTAGTATTGTGTTATTTCTTAATCTGAGTTGTTCTACCAGTTTACAACAGAGGTGAAGATTCGAGTTGATATTTGTCATCTTGCTAAACAATATTTACTGACTAGCTTCTGTCTGCAACTTGTCTCGCGTAAAATGCGGTGATCGTACCCATATCGCGAGAATTACATTGAATTATGTAGGTACAACCAAAAGTATGGCAATAACTTCCCCTTTCGTGGGAGAGGCCCTAAGTCCTGCAGTGGACTGTTACGGGCTGTGATGATGACGATGATGATGTAGGTACAATGGCTTATAAGTTACACACTACAAAATTTCATCAAAATCCTGCTCAAAATTAAGACATATATTCTTTAAACTCTACCGTTCCCGCTGCAAGATTTCGAACGAGCCAAATAAGCAACGGAAGTCGTATGTTGTCGGTCATTGCAACAATATCTAATATGAGATTATGTTCTTAACAAACGATGATCACAGGCGTGTCGGGTTGCAACCGATTTGAAGATACTGTTACAAAGGTGGACGGGCGGACCACCGGCGCGGGAGTGCGTGGCTACGCGGCGGCAGGTCAAACTAAAGCAACTATAGCTAGACGTCAGCTAGACCCATTGTTTAAGGTCTCATGTGTCCGGTGCAGTTAGATGGAGCGAAACGGCTGGCAGTGATAGGAAGCGCAAAACTGAGGATGGGTAGCTTTATGTCCAGCAGTGGGCTGCAGTTGACGGATAATTCCGAAAGTTTGTGTGTGTGTGTGTTACCTCTTCATGCTTAAACGGATGAACGGATTTGGATGAAATTTGGTAGGTAGCTAGAATAGGATCTGGTATAGCATGAACCCTCCTCTTGCGCGATATAAGGTGTAGTCCACGCGGGCAAAGCCGCAGATGGAAAACTAGTTAAAAATAATTAACGTATATCACGAGAACACGTAACAAAAATCAGATTTAAACGTAAGCTGATTAGGCATCCGGTCTTAGCCGACAGCATGTTGACAAATGACAATTCCACTGCGATTACGGTTTAACCTATTAATTTATATTGCAATTGCTACAAATGAATCACTGTTACAAATTACACTGGTACATAATTACTCAAACCTTGATTTTTTACCTAGAAACTATGATGAATTTTACCTAAAAGCCGATCCAAGAGTGGCGATTTTGTTAAATAATCTTTTGGATATTTTCCTGGCGGTCATACTATTTTGTCATATTAGTATGATTACCTGGAAATACAACATATTTCCTCGTGGTCATACTCGAACTTTTACACATTCTATAGGAAAAACAAATGCCCAAAATACAATAAATGAAGTGCAAGAAATAACTAGACGGACCATAACATTGCATTTTATCACTTGTGTTAAAAGAATAGGTTGGCAGTGTAGTATCGACCTCCAGCGTCTATTTGCTATGCCTTAAAATACAACACATACACATAAACAGCCCATAACAGTCCACTACAGGATTTGAGCCTCCACCTATTAGTGAAGGGAGTTGCCATAATCTCCACTGAATGTGTAATCATGGTCCAATCTGGTCAGGTTCGCCTGTTAACAGGGTCACGGCAGTCACTTTACTCTAGTCACGAACTTTATTACCTGCTCTGCCAAATCCTGGTTCATGGTCAAGTCAGACCCCGACCCCTCGCATGCAAGATGATTATTATTGCCCTAATCTCCATACTTGGCAGACGGGTGCCCTAAATAGATGACAAAAAATGCTGCCGCCCATTTTCTAGATAATTCACGGTCTACCTCTGCGAATGCGCCCACGAAATGCGTGCACTCATATTTCGCGGAATACGATGCCTCCTTGAGTATGCATACGCTGTATATTATTTATATGCTAATCCATAATTATTTATATGCAAATATGTAAGCCAACGTGTCATGTACACAATAGGCAATATTTAAGTTGGTGCCCTGTTCTACTGGAAAGGTCTTTACTGTTGTCTTGGACATAAGTAAACTTTCGAAATTCAAAAACTGTATGTTATGGCGAGCTTGGAAATACAAGAGTGTCTATTAAAGCGGAACTATAAACCTGTTTCCTAGTTAGTCGAATACCTACATTTAGTGTGTGCCTAAAAACATTTGTGACAAAAAAGAAATTATTGTACACAACACAACAACAATGTACAATAAACAGCCAACCGATACCGCCGATACATTTTTTCGTACAACGCCGGCGTCGCCAAATATGTAAAGTCTCCGTGGCCGTAGTTGGCAGTGAATGGGCGTGACGTCACGCTGAATGGCTGCCTACGCGCACGCCATATGGTCGCCGTGTCATGCCTCAAGGCAGGCTGCGGTCTCGGAGAAGTTGTTTGCATCTCCTAATAATTATTTATCAAAAGAAATAGGAATGTTTATTGTCGGTGTTATGAGTTTTGTTTCTAATTCAACTTACACCAATTCTAATAAACTTGCAAAGTTGGTGACGTAGGTAAATAGGCATTATCAAAAAACGGTATGTATGTATCTTTATTGCGTATAACTACATAAAGAACAAAAACAAAATAAAATGAATATACATTGCAAAGGCGGGCTTATCCCACACTGGGACTTCCAGCTAACCTTACCTTGGATAGTCCGAAATGAGCTATTTAACGAGCGGTGGTAGCAATATCGATTATTGTGCAAATTTAAAGTAACTACAACGTTGTATACTATGTACCACATAAATATTCTATACCATAAAAACTAACTATGTAATATATACCTAATATACTATAAATATATACCTAATAAATAAAATAAAGCTCTATTGAACGGTCATGCATGATTGCTATTACATATTGCTTTATCTGTGAATCACGGCGGATTTTATTTTAAAATATTAATGTTGTAGCATTTGTTGTGACTCACAATACAAGTGTATTAAATTATAAAATACAAGATTACAATTAAAAGTGTCGTAAGCTCTAGGCTCTACGTCATTGGGTTGCTAAATTATTGTTTTAACTTATTTATTAAAATTAAGTAGGTACATTGAGCTCTTTGTTATCTACGTTTTCGCGTCAAATTTAATGGGACGATTTTGATAAAAATTTAAAAAACATTCACAATAGAATAACTAAAGTACCTACATATCTGGTAGACATATGCACACAATGTATCAAGAAAAACTCTACCTGTACGATTAAAGTATTGATCTTCTGCGTCATGTCGATCAATAATAAATTAAGTAAACATCGATTAATCGTAACTTAGCCAAAGGTATAGCAATCACAACAATTTGTCAACAGAATGATCTCACTATTTGTAGTGCTCAATTTCGTCGAAATGATGAACCTAACTGCATTGAATCATTGGAACATAGGTATAGTATTGGTACCTGAGTTGTTGGATGACAAACCCTGAAGTCGGTGACTGAATCCATGATCTCATTGACTGCATAAGTAGGTAGTACTTAGTAGACTTAAAAACCACATTGCACGTAAAAAAGACAACAAAATACTGCTAAGTAGGTATTATTTTGTGATCTCTTGACGATTATTATGAGATCATCCAGGCATGTACGTAGGAAACACCTACACTATAACCACAATTAGTATGCTTACTACTCCCAATAATTAGGTAATTCGTATGATCTTATAATATTTAAGTACTTGGGTATGTTAATGTCATTTCTAGGTTATCTTTAACTATTTTTTTTACCGTTAAATCAATTGCGAAAAATATTGTCAGAGCTAAACTTTTGTACATTGTAAGGAAACCCCGTCCACACAGGTTTGACATGGGTTACAAATACAATATTACATGGAACGCCTTGTTTTACATTTGCTAAGAAGTCCAAGCGCCTGGAAACTTATAAGTGAGCCCTTAAAGAAAGAAGTTTTAAAGTAATTTAACTTTTTGTATTTTAAAAATATCTTTTAATTCAAATATTTTGTTAGGCACTCATCTCCTAAGTTATAGATGTTGGGCGCCAAGAAATTTATAACAGTTATTGTATGTGACAATAACTTCTAACTTTCAACCGACAACAGGTAAAGCAACTCTCTCAATAAAGTAAATGCAAAAGAATAAAGCTGTTACATTTAGCACCTCGTCGATGACTCAATAAAGTAAAATGCGGCGTTGCAAAGTGAAAGTTCACATAGTACGTGTCATAAGCCAGGTTAGTCCCCTGATTAGTCACTCTTGTAGGAAACCCCAACTTTGCGTGACAAGACACCGTGACAATACATGCAGGGAGGCAGCCACACCTGTTATGTTCTCAAGGCGTAAATTTGCGAAAATAATCGGTACCTATGTGGTTACGAACACACTAAATTCACGAAGTAAGTGCCTGCATGAAACCTCGCTTGGCTATTGTTGTAGAAAGTGTTTGTTTGTCGTATAATATAAGTGAAGAAAAGTTTATAATGTTGTTTTGATGTTTACCGTCACATGGTTGTTGCTATAACATGGTGATAGCGAGAAAAAATATAATTAAACGTTTATTTGTGCGAATTTACGTTTTACCGAGTTATCAAAAACTGTTTAATTAGTTGTTTGTGTAAAATGGAAGACAGTTTAATTTAAAGATATTTAGAGAGAGAATTAGATAAAAGTTTTCAAGCTAGTTTGCTAATTGAGCTTATCGGTTTGGATGCATTTGATGTTTTAAAACATTTTTGTTTGCTGCAGATAAAGACCGTGATGACGTTGACGAATTGATTACATTTTTTTATGAATAATTACAGTGGAGCGACTGACCTCTGACCTCCATGACCCTAGTACCAGGAGAACCTGACCAGATTAGATCATGATTACGCGTTCATTCGCCTGAAGTTTCATCACGGTGTTTTCCCTCACCGTACGAGCATCGGTTAGCATTCAGCTAATGTACATAACTCAGAAATGTGTCTTTGGTACATGGCCGCAGTGGGGTTCGAACTCGGTACATCTCGCTTACGAGTAGGATACTTTAACCACTTGGCCACCGACGCTCCTTAACCGATCTATTCACTATATAATTTATTTACGAGAAACCGAGTACCGATATAATTTATTTACGAGAAATCAAGAGGCAGGAAAGACCATCAACCAATACGTCACGGCTCTGTGAACATCATTAATTGTTTGTATTTGTTTACTTTTGGAAGAAAGAAGGAAAGAAAATACATATATTACACATAGCACACCACGACACAATCATAGTTACATAATTGCCAAAGGAAATATTAACAATTAAATCATTTAAAACAATGAGTAGTCTCCCAGGCCATGAGTAGCATGCCATGTTGTAAGTAGTTTATAAATGTTATTTTCACATGGCCAATAAAGCTGAATATACCAGATTTAGGATCACCAATCTGAGCATGTGAGTAGCTACAATTTCATTCAAAGTTGTCTAAAAATAAAGGGTGCAGGGTCACCACTAAATGACTTTTTATTTCCTGTAATGTTATTAATTGATGCAATAAAGAGATTACATACATACATACATACTACCAAGGTATAATTAGCAAATGCCAATCGTTTCCTGTTGATTAGAAAATATAACGAAAATACAAAGGTTGCGGGGTTATCAAGTCGTCTTGAACTATATACTGGTTTATTGAAATTTAATTAATTCTTTAAAGACAATAAATGTTCCATTATTATGTAAATGAGAGATTAGCTCTTGTTTACAAATAACCCTGTAAATAGGTTAACTGATTAGAAATTGAAGAACAGACGCAGTCATAACAAATAATAATCGTGTGTTACTAGAATTTTTATACATAATAATAATTCATCGTCATCATCATGGCGTTAAATCCCGGTTGCGCTTGCGCTACACGCGGGAGCCCGGGGTCCGTCTTCCTGCTTTTCCTAGTCCACTTTGCTCGGTCTTCGGCATCCTTAGTGGTGAGTCCGTTGGCACGCATGTCACTCTTAACGACGTCCAGCAATCGCTTCTTGGGCCGGCCTCTCCTTCCCGTGCCTGGCGGGGGCGGCATGGCCAGCCATCTGTTCCCCACATAGTTTTCCGGTCTGTGCAAGACGTGTCCGTGCCATACATAATAATAATTACTTACTTAAATTCTAAAATACTAATTCAACATTCCAGTTGTTCTTATGTATCTATGTACGCTTAGATCTTTTACTAGAGACTACGCAAATTTTAATGCGATTTTCAAGAATAGATAGAGCTATTCACGAGGAATGTTTATAAGAAAGAAAAAGGGTAGGTAGGGGTAAAAAAGTGTACGCGAACGAAGTCGCGCCGAGTCCACTAGTGTAACAATAAACAAAAGCACGTACCACTATCGGGCAATATCGAAAATCGATAACCGAGTTCAACATTTTACACCTCTAACCAGTAATCAAATAGCCTCTCTGGCTCTCTTTACCTACTCCACAATTTCAGCCAATCAGACCATAATAACCACATGATTCTTATGCAGTCATCGCTATGTATTATAAAGCAAAGTCCCACGCTGCGCCTGTCTGTCTGTCTGTATGCGATAAACTCAAAAACTACTAAACAGATTGATTACGTACAATAAACAGAGTTGATTCATAAGGATGGTTTAGGTTTATAATTTGTTACGGTTAATTCCCGTGCGAAGCCGGGGCGTGTCGCTATAAAAATTAATTTATCATCCCTTATAAGTCAACTGCTGGACCTGAGGCTCCTCCACATCAGTGAAGGGGATCGCCACAATCTCCCCGCTTAGTAGGTGGGTTAGAGATCGCACACTTTGAAATTACACAACAGAAAAAGCTTATGTCCATTTTCTGGTTTACCAAGGTGCTTATAGGTCTACCTCCAGAGAGATCATGCTTTGTGTCTGCCTCTATTACATAACTACTGGAACGATATTAAAAATTCTTTCACTAAAAGGAATCTACATTATTCCCTAGTGACATAGGCTACTTTTTACCCCGGGAAAATAATAGGGTTCCGCAAGAACGTTGATATTTACAGAGATCAGAACTGCGCGCGGGTGAAAGCAGCTGAGAACGGCTAGTAATTTATATTCTACTCAACCGTATACCATACCATAAGGCCAAATAATAAAACAATTAAAACATGGCAGGCGGTCTACGGCCTACGAAACGTCCAACATTGTCCCGGAGCACATTGTCCAGTCCGTGACAATGCGAAATAGCAAAACGGCAAGGGTCAATAGCAAAAACTGACCATACGAAACTAAACAATGCATGCTGTAAAACAAAGGACTCAGGATGCATGTGACTGGCCACCAGATGGCACGCTTCGTATGCGCAGGCGCAGCCGACCGCCGGATGCACCGCCATTTCCGGATGTACTGTCAAATATAAGTGATATTTAAATAATTAAAAGTCCCTCGTGACGCCCTCAGCGACGGTAATGCCGTTATTGTTTTGTTTTATACGAGTTTGATCGGTCGGCGTGTCTGTTGGATGTATAATGTATAATTTATTGGTTGTATACTTTTTTAAACTCCAATTACACCTTTAAAGTTCTTTTCTCTCCCTAAAATTAACTAGTGCAATTTTTTCAAATAATCCCCTATATATCCCCCAATATCCCCTAATACAAGGGAAACTGATTTTACCCCCCATTCGCCCTGTCCTTTGCATAGTAGTAGTTGATTGAGTTTGCTTTTAAATGTTATACAAATGATTTGGGTCCACATGAAGATTCTGTTAAAATTCCTATTACCAATCATAGATTCATTATATTCGGTCTTACAAACAAAATAACCCTGTAGGCTTAGACGGATACCTTAGATCCTTAGAGGCGGCAACGCATTGATAGCGCCCCAGGTGTTGCTGATGTCAATAGGCGGCAGTGACCACTTTCCATCAGGTAGCCCGCATGCCTGTTTGTCTGCTGTATTACAAAATACCTGCTCTTCTTGTAAATATCTAACATTATAAATACTAGTAGATATAACCACATAGTGCACTTCCTCATTTACTATGCTTATTCACATGTACATAATAAATGTTCTTCTTTTATTAATGTATATGAGAATTGTGGTGAAGTAGGTATGCTAACTTATTATTTCAATGAATACAAAATGGGCAAGAGTCACCTGATACCTTGAATCAAAGATGCCTACAGTGCCACAAACATATTTAACCCAGTGGCCAAAACTAGAACTAAGTGTTGCCATTTCGTAAACTCATTTTCAATTCTACAATAGCGACGCCGTCACCGGGTCAGATGAGTTTGTGGCACTGCACACAAGACACGTACTTAGGTATTTGTCTTATAACAACTTCCACCAGCTGTTCGAATAAAATATTTTAGTTATTATTATGGTATTTCATACAACCAAGTTATACATAAACAGCCATCTGCCTCTTGAATAAGAGTGAAGACGAGTTATATAAATATTCACTTTATTTTTTGTTATGAATGGTCTCCAGGTGTCTGAGATTTTATGTAATGGCATGTGTTAGTAATAAAAATATTGATTTTGATTGAATATTTACGTCTCTAAGTAAAGTCCAGGAATTTATGCTGTGCTAATACTTAAATTACTACTATTATGTAGTTTAATAAATGCCTAGCTAATAGAATTACCAGCAGGTACCTAGAGCGAGGTAATTTATAAAAACTTGTTTTTCTTTGAACGTACCATTGTGTGTCGAAAATGTTTTTAGGTAGATTCCTACACTTATTTTCTGTTATTTGGAAAACAAACATCATGTAGGTATGACAGCAAATTAATCACTATGTAAATAACTAATACGCGAATGATATGTTTTCACATTCAACAACTAAATATTGTGCAATAAATTGTTAAATAAATAAATAAATAAATAAACTAAGATAGGATGCGACTTGCCTTGTGAAGCTATAACATGACATTAGAATGTAAATTCAAGAAAATTGACATATTTGGGCAAGGTCTCATCACACAGAAACAACAAAAACGATTCCCTTGCCACAATAATCGGTGGCAATTTGGGAATTCAATAAACTTTCCAAAAAGTGCCTCGAAATAAGCACTTTAACAATACGTGCGGATGATAAATATCCGTTTAATGGCGCCAAGGCATCTCTTTAAAGACAATTAGTGTGAATAACCACCAATTATTAAGCATAAACTTTCGAATTGGTGTAAATGTCACTTGTAGGACCACCTCTCTCTTAGGTGCTAATGCAGCAAATATATAGCCGCGCTTTCATTAAAAAAGCGATAGTAATTGTAACTCACGCTTACATTGAACGTTGTAAAACTCCCCAAAAGTATGTTAACCGGTCATACAATTTTTATGTAATTTTGTAGGTGCAATACTGCCTACTTAAAGAGTGACGGTGGCCTAATGGTTAAGGGGTCTGACTCGTACATCGAGGTATTAATCGCTGTACCAATGACTATTTAATGAGTTAATACATTAGTTGAAAACATCGTGATGAAACCTGCACATTCGGGCGAACGAATGTGTAACCATGATCCAATCTGGTCAGGTTCCCCTGCTAACTAGGTCACGGAGATCAGATGGCAGTCGCTCCGCTGTAATAACCTGATCTGCCAAATCCTAGATCATAGTCAAGACGGACCCTGGGCCCTCGCGTGCGATAGCGCAAAATGGATTAACTTCAAGATGAATATTTCATGGTACCTACTTAGTTAATTGGCCTGGCTTGACCGATATTAGGTAGACCTTCAACTGTGTGGGTATGTGCCATCAGCTGACCGCAAAAACCACAAATGTCTATGTTATTAGAACACGTTTTCAATTCATCCTTCAGACACAACACAATACTTACTATAGTTAGGCAGTTATAGTAAGTACTTATCTACCTACAAATACAAATAATTCATTATTTAAGGAAATAGATTACGGTAAAGTTAGGTACACGTTTTAGACCTTTACCTTCAATGTATGAAGGTACTGTAATAGTGCCCTCCACACTAGGACAAGCCAGTATCGTGGAGGCCAAGAACATCTGAAGAAACCGACGTAGTTTACTAAACTAGAAATCATAAAACTTGGTTGAGGGTGCAACTATAGAGGGATTAGCGTAATAGTAATATTAAACTAATTTTTTTTTTATAATGTAGTATTAAAACATAAGTAGGTAGATACTTAGTCTAAATCTAGTCAATAGGTGTCATTTTTATTTTTACTATTTTGTATATCAAATACTTTCAGTATAATAGCAAAAATAGCAAATAGCAAAAAATAT
The DNA here is from genome assembly GCA_907269095.1 of Blastobasis adustella. Classification (NCBI taxonomy): domain Eukaryota; kingdom Metazoa; phylum Arthropoda; class Insecta; order Lepidoptera; family Blastobasidae; genus Blastobasis; species Blastobasis adustella. The sequence goes on along the minus strand of OU026127.1, from coordinate 16,804,555 downwards.
TACAAAAGTACATAACATAAATTGACGCAATTCCAGTTAAGTATAGCGATATATCACTATCAATACCAACAGATTGTTTCACAATACTGCTCTACATAATTTCCACAACTTTCACTTTACTCCAGTTTTGTAAAGGGTATCGAAAGGATTTATTAAAAAAGTTGACAACGATGACAGTTATTTTTCCTTTCATTTAAATAATTCCAACTACGCAAATTGCGTAAACCAATGCAACCAAGCATATTTATCACCCGAAGAATTGCAACAATGCTAACAAAGTAGTAATACAATTGGTACCTATGTAAAGTCTAAAGTATGTTCTAACATACTTTAGAGGGTTGAATGGATGTTTGAATGATGTTTTCTACTCTTTCACTCAAAAACGACTGAACGGATTTAGATGAAATTTTGCAGTGGTTTATGTTGGTAACGTTACTGAAAGGGCGAAAATGGTTATGGTAGCACCGGAAAACATAACGCGGACGGGTAGTAGATACACGTATAGAGAGTTCTCTTACGTCATAGTATCACCTATTTTCTTTTTTTTCTTTAAAGGCAATCCATTTCAATGATAGTATCACCTTCCCCGGCACTCCGCTGGAACCTCTAGTTAACTAAACCTAAAATCCTACATTCACAATAGAATAGACAAAATACATTTTTCCGCACAAACAATGAACCATGAACCTTTCATTCAATGTAGAGTCGTCTCTACATTGAATGAAAGCTCCATGCAGGCTCTATCTGTACGCCATTCACTACGAAACACGCACGGAACCTGTAGTGTAAATCCACGCTATACTGTAGTAGGCATCACAGTTCACCTTGCGCGCGCCGACGGCTTAACAGCGCTAATGACCTGCGCAGACGCAGATATTAGGTCAAGGAGCCTCAGTATGAGGACCCGTATGAGGAATCTCGACTGCAGCTTTAAGAGGAAAAAGGATCGAAATGCAGCTTGCATTGACCCGAAAGTGATTCATTTCGGTTTATTAATGTAATTTTATGGTGAAGAGAGTGAGTTGTTTTGTTATTTTGGACTTGACCTATTTTCGTTTCGTGTAATCCTGACTGGGTAACGTACCGTCATACGGTACGTTTCGTACGGGCTCAAACTATTTACCTTAACCTTCATTTAAAATGTATGTACTTATTTTATATTATTAATTAGGGTGCAGACAGTACATGTGACGGGCGGTAGGTATCTAAATAATGCACATCGAATTAGTATTGATCCGGTATTTAAATTCTGTAACACTAGTTAGTTGCGCTTTTTAGAACGTCGTATATGTCGCATGCGTATTATAACACACCAGCGCCCGCGCCGGCTTTGCATCTTAACAAATTATACACCTAAACCTTCTTCATGGATCACTCTGTCTATTGGCGAAAACCGCATTAAAATCCGTTCAGTAGTTTCTTATGGTATCACAACATACAGACAGACAGACAGAATATATTGTTTACCGCCGATTGGTGTACGGGAAACAGCTCCCCAATTAATAGTATTTAAACTTTGGACCGTTTTCGATTTGTACGTTATTTTTTGTGGTGGGTAGGTTGATGTGCTGCTATCGGTACGTTGAGTATCAGAGAACGGACACATGGGGATATTATAGCTTAACCCTGCGATGAATGAACAATGACGCTTATTTTACCATAAACAGTAGCAATGGCTAAGAATACGTACTCCTACGGCCCAGACGACAATCACTTCACTAGAAAACAAGTCACGTGGAGTGAGTCAAAATCCATGAATGACCATCAGTGAGTCAAAATGAATGACCATTTTGTGGCGGAGGCTTGCCAACTCATCGAGCTGGCTATAACAGTGCTGACTAAACTGGAATGGCAATGAAATAACACGTTAATTGACGCAGCCGTCATGGCTGGATTAATTGCATTTTAAATTGACTTTGAACTTGTATTTCGTATGGCCAGGGAGTCATAAACGGCTAGTTATTGTCATTTATTGTGACCATAAAGGTTATACACTAGCACTCGGTTGTTAAGCTCCGCAAGGTTCGAATGAAGCGATTCTTCAACATCATATCTTTTCATTTACCATTCTACTAGTCCCCCATAAAAATAAGAGGTTTTAATACTTTCGTAGTTATTCACTACACTTTCATCGTACATGCTGGTGCGCCGGTGGTGGACACAGCGGCACCAGTCTACTCGTGCCCAAGACGCATGCAACTGCGTCGAAATATCGAGGTAAAAATAATATTAACCGTGCTAATAAACACGATAACATGTGCAATGAAAATATAAAAGGTATTGTATACTCTCCACAAATATTCATAATGAAAAACGTTCCTAGGCGGTATGTCTCTCTTTTGCCTTAATTGTGTAATACCCGCGAGTGGAAATTCTATTCTGCTAAGCTGAGACAGAACCATTCCACGTAAAATTCCTAATAGAGATGCTCTGTAGCAACTTATGATTCATAATAGTTATCTTAAAATAAAAGATTTTTTTTTTATACGTACTAATTGAGTACACATAATGTACAATTCTTTTATGTGTTTAGATATAGCAAAGCAGACGATGGGGTTGGCATCCCTGCCAACAACACAACGTACACAACTACACGAGAGGCTTGCTCCCAATATAACTCATACATGACACTTAGAATTATTTGCAGTGAATCGCAACGTGTGTTTAAGTCGTTTAAAATCACGCAAAATATAAAACCATAATTGCTTGCTATTGTTATAAGCCAAGTGACCAGTTACCTATTTATTTTATTACTTGGTCGTTATTTTAACAGAAGCAGAGCGCAGTTCGGCCGCAACGTGGACCGATGTTTATTCAGCAAAATGGAGTGCGCCCTCGACACACTTCGTGAACACAAATAACGTGCGCAGGCGCAGAAGGCGAAAGTCTGCTCGATAGACGTGTGGAATTTTCAGGTCGGTTTTGAATATTAGTAGATCAATATTGTAAATATTGCAGATGGTTTATTGACAATTTCTTTTCCAAAGTAGTTTGTAGAAGTAGATTACCTAAAGTCACGGATCATTGATCGTTATATCATAATATTATAAATAATAATAATAAAATAAATAATCGTGGACAAATTCACACAGCGCCATCTAGCCCCAAACTAAGCAAAGCTTGTACTATGGGTGCTAGCCAACTGATAATACATACTTATTATACATAGAACACCCAGACCCGTAACAGAAATTAAAATTCATCATTTAAATTTTTGCCCGGCCGGGAATCGAACCCGGGACCTCTTGCGTGGCTGACTGGCATGATGACCACTGAACCACTCAGGTCGTCAAAATATTGAATATTGAATACCTTATCTATGGCAAACTCTACATTTAGATATATTTTTAATTAAATACTTCTAAGCTCGTTTCCCTTCTAATATCCCTCTAAACTCTCAGTCTCAATCAGTTTCATATATCCAGATCGTGTTGCATTGCTAGATCGAATGGGGCCATTTGCCTTCAATCTCCAACACAAAACCTTTGTAATCAAAAATTTACATTCCTAACATTAACATCTCAGAACCTGCCTACTTATTTACAACGGTGTTATCTAAAACAGCGACATACCTAAAGACAACAGTGCCACTGTGCTCATAGCGAACTGCGTAAGATGCGCCGGCGCCGACCCCGATTCCATGGCGCGACCTCCGCGCAAGTAACTGATATGGATGACGTTTGGTAAGACGTAGTGTTCCGTAACCTGGCATTGGCTGTATAGTGTATACTGTGCTGAATCACTGAGTGACGTGTAGCTCGAGATCCTGCTTCGTATGTGAATGTGATTCGAAAGCCAGTAGTAAGAAATCTTAGGCTGACTGATGCTTAGATAGCACAACAAAACAGGAAATTGCAAGGAAATGTTTTTATCATCTCTAGATTAACTTGTAGAGATGGTTTAAATTAGATACCTTCCTGTCAATATAAACCTTAAGTTATAAAATTAGGTTTTAATTGTAGCTCGTAGCCAATCTTGAACACAGTTTCATAGAGATTTTAATTTTAAGTCTTCTGTTTCGGCCAGAAATTGATATTCGGTCGAACACTATAAAAGGCGACAATGTCATAGAGACAGACCATCTATTAGCTCTCTAAACCAGAATATGGGCAGCAGCATTTCCTGTAGAGTATTTTCGACGCTGCGATCTCCAACCTGCCTGCCAAGCGCGAGTACTTTATTTACACTAGCGCTATGCCCTCCATAAATGTGGAGAAGACTCGAGTCCAGCAGTGAACTGTTATGGGCTGTTGTTGATGAAGATTTTTAAAGTAGAAAAGACCTAAATACCTTCAAATATTTACAACTACAGTTAAGTCACAAATCGAAAGAACATTTTATAACCAAACACAATCGATCTTTCCTGTCGAGAACATCCTTCAATTCAATGTGTTTAAAAAGTACTCGTTCCACTTACTGCAGGAACAAAGTGGCCTTGTTAGGATTCTGCGAAGGCGTCGCAGGCGAAATGTGATGCAACAAGACACACTGTGCACACTTCGGATAAAGAGTGCATACGGCGCCTGCTACATTGTTAGTGTGCGCAGGCTGTACTCAGCATGTTAACGTCGTAACATTCGTAAAAATACACTCATGAGCAAATGTACCATATTTTTCATAAATCTACCTAATAGATTTTAATTAGGTTTTCGCGTTTTGATAGCCAATATGACAATCATTACATCTGTTTTTTATAAATCTCTTCAACATGATCGCTTTATGCCAAACAATATCTTTTTCAAAATGGGGTACAATTACGAGGCAAACAGATGCAAATCAGCGGGGCTATTGCCTATCTCAGTGGACAACTGAATTTGACATTTAATAATCTTACACAAGTCTAATTTGGTGACACTATAGCCAGTGGCCGACGTAGATGACGTAATGTAGAATTATTTAATGTCAAATCCAGTGGCCTACTGATTTAGACAGAACCGCCTATGAAAAAATATTGTCTGACGTAAAGCGATCGTGTCGAAGAAATTAATTAAATGCAGATATAATCATTGCCTTATTGGCTATCAAACCGCGAAAACTTCCTTAAAATCGATTAGGTATTTATGAAATGTAGACTGATTTGTAAAGCCAGAAATGTATGAGCCTATATGGAAAAATATGGGGTGACTAGAGTTATTTTTGCTCTTGAGTCATGTTTATTTGAAATTAATTCACAAGGCGAACAACACTACGGAAGATCAGAAGTCTATTAGTAAAACATAAAATCTATAAATATATGTATTTACTAATTTCTTAATTATTTCATTAATTGCCCAGTTCTTGAGAAACGAGCAACAGCTGTTTTTCAATTGAAAATTATATTCTTTCCGTATAAGTATAAATAATTGAATTAGACGAAATAATCCTACCTACTGAATAATGAAATTCTAGCTATCCTGTCCAGAGAGTAACATAATAAGGTTGGCAAAGCAAGGTAATCCGATCAACTTTTTGAACGATTTCTATAAGGTCAAGTGCACATTCGCGAATAAAGTTGTTCCATAGTACCTTTGATTTTCGATTAGTGAACGTATTAGTTAAGAGAAGTTTTAAAAAAAGAACTGCTGCAAGGGAGAGAACCATTAGAATGCCAATCATGGTGTAATAGCACCACCACTGCCCCCACAATGTTATCGACACGTTCATTTCTTTCTTGTCTTTGCTTTTCTCCTTGCCTCTTAACATCCAAGCAATATTACTGTCAATGACACCACGCGTTTTAGATACCGCAACTCCCTCTTATCTTCTAATGTACACAGTTTAGTACAGAACAAAAACGTTGTGTAACGTGTCTCGAACGCACGCTGACATCTGAAAAGCCGCCGAGACCTTGCCAGTGGCATGCAGCGGCGGTACCAGCGTAATGACAAGCGGTCGGGGGTTATCGAGCCAGAGACAGCGCGACGACAGCATACCTTACTTATCTCAATATTCGACTATCACTGCTACAGTTCAATTCTAGTGTCACTACTACAGTATAGGTAATGCTGTTAAAAATAAGATGTCACTGCGTAGAGGTCATAGCAATTAGACTTCCACAAGGTTAATAAATTTAGTTGGTTATTTGCAAACGAATAATATTATGTTGCAACAGATCATGTAAGTTTGTTTGCGCGTAAAGCATACAGCATCAACAAAATTCAGTTTACGACAATAAGCTATGCAAAACACATGTTGTTAATACTTAAATATTAAAAAGTATCTCAAGTGCTGATCATACTCAAAGTAACATCTAAAGTAGGTACTCCATCCTCATTGGAATGATGAGAAACTTTTCAACAAGCATCAGTAAACGATCAATAAAAAAACAGATCTGACCACAGCTGCGCACTCACACCATTACTTATCTCTACCATTAGTCGGAATAAAAGCTCACTTGTTGGCTGAATCGTAGCAGCCTTCGCCTGATGACATCTCTTTATAAAAACGACTATCAACCATTACAGACCATAAACATGTCTATAAACAAGAGGGGATATGGAAGCAACCTTTGCCTTGGAGACGAAAAAAGCGCATTAAAGTTAGCAGCACGAAGTGTACAATATAAATCAAGCTGAACAGACGTCACCCTACGCAACAGAAATAGCTGCGACTAAATTAAGTAAAAAGGGAGGAAAAAAGTAAAAAAAGGGAGCACGGCCTGCGCAAGCGCATGTGCGGCGCATGTGACGCGAGCCGCGTTTCCGGCGCCCAATTCCACGTTTCGCGCCCATTGTCTATTTGGGGTTGATGCGGCCAGCGCGTCGGGGTGTCAAAGATAATAAATGACGATACGAAAAGACGATAGCGGAGCGTGTGGTGTGTCCGTAATGTGAGATATATTAATGCTCTGCTATAATAAATATTATTTGTAGAGCTGGAGCACGATCTTCGGATTGATCACGTCACGTGGTTCGTGTTGAAGCTCTGAGATATTTCCTATAATTTGATGATTTGAATGTATCTTCGCTCCGGTATTCATAAATTTATGGCCAAAAATTCTCTCACGCATCTAGTTTATAATTTCCATCATCAGTAAGTTAATCACTTTGCAGGCAACTGGCGCACCTGTGTACAATCGCTTGATAAATAACAAGCTATCATGCGGTTACTCAGATAAGCTAGTTATTTAGTCTTAACATTTACATAATCGTTAATAATTACTAGAACGACATTTGTGTGAATATAGTTTCGAGTTCACGCTTCGTGTTTCGTACATTCCGTATTCAAATTGACATTAACTGTATATTTATCAGGCGCGAAGGACCAAAACATAAATATTCAATAACTACAGTACAGCTCACAAACAGTTGAAACAAACAGTAACTCAAGCCATTGGCTGACTCTAAAATACATAGTATAAAGTAAGCACTGCACAAATGGTATCTGAGTAAAATCCAGATAAGGAAATAGCTTGCAATATCAATCTGCATCGCTCACATAATGTTACTAATCGTAAAATAGTTGAAATGAATATTTTCCATTTGTAAAATGTTGATTGAAAATATTGGGATCGGACACAAAAGCAAGCGATGAAAATCTTGATCCAAAACTCTCAGTAAAGTTTATTTCAATATTAGCCCTGTGCTATCAGCGCCTCAGCCAGAACTCCGCAAATCCAGTCCTTCAAAATATTCTGATTATTCCTGATATTCTTATTGACTTATATATAACGTAATAATGTCAAGGAAAGAGAATATATTTCTCTGAAATATACACATCAAACGTAAATAGTGCAGAGTTGCAAAATATTTCAAAGAAAGGGGTCAAGTTAAAAATATGTCAAATCCGGGCCACTAAAATTAGTGACACCCGACTTCCGTTCGGAGATGTTATTTGGAAGAGGGAAATGATTGAAACGGATATGAATGATTCCCACTACGTATTTAGACCATAGAGCTAATGCTCTGTGAATCCGTATGACAACAATGTATCCATCCAGTGCCAACGAATATCTTGCTATTAGAGATGACTACATCGATCGTACGGGTTTCAAGAAACTTCACCATCATTGTGTGATGATTGTGCATATGTACGTCCATGTTTATATTTCAACTCCGATAAGAAAAGAACGTTGTTAATCGGTCAATGTAACTCGCTAAGGTTAGAATACTAGAAACAAGACATTTTAACATCGTCGCATCGAAACACAGCTTGCAGCTTACCACAACTTATTTATTTGATACGTCACCGTCCGATTTCATGACCACATAAATAAATGACTCAACGAAGGTTTCTCAGCTCTACCTTGAAGCGCACCTTAGAGTATTTTATCGGCGTTTGCGCATGACATCATCCGCCCGAGATGCCCGTTGATCAACCGCGGTGCGATATTTAGCGCAAGCAAATTACATAGCCACCTGATAGTGGACGTTTGTCTTCTGTCTGGAGCGGGCCCTTGGACTTGTGTTTGATTTTTTTGTTTCTTGTATTGTTTGTTAATTAGTCTTAGTCGTTTGTAAATTGATATGTTTTCTGGGAGCTCGTCAGGAAGGTTTCTAATTTGTTTTTAATCGTTGTTGCGGCTGAGCATGTTTGCATTACGTTATGACTTGACAAATATTAGCTAGATTATTATTATAAATAAAACTAATACATACCAAAAATATATTTCAGAAAATATACTCACATTTTCCTGTCGCCATCGATATGCGCCTGGACCGTAAATCCAAACATAGAATCCTGGTTACCCCGGTGTATCACCCTCGAGGGGATGTCCACATTGAACCCTAGCGCACTGGCGCTGAAGCACAGAAACACACTCAAAAACAACGCCATCGTCATGGAAAAAATATTTGATCACTTCACTGAATATTCACTAATTTATTTTGCTGTTAAATTACATAATTCGTCCTCATGTCGTTCGTTTACGCGGTCGTAGTCGTAGTACGTTGGCGACGCGACACGTCCGCTGCGTTCGGCGGTTGGCGCGCGACTAAGGAAGGCTCGTCCGTCCGCGCCCGCCGGCTGTACGGATGATGAGGTAAGGCACAAAATAGTCTGAAACCCGGTCCGACAGTGCTGTAAGTTTTCGCGCGTTTTTCTCCGAGCTATGACTCCACTGCTGAATGGACGACGGTATTTTCGGTGCGTACGTAACGTTTTAGTTTCATCTGGCTTTACGCTGACCTATTTCTGTGTTTTAGTAACAGTGTTGTTAATGACGCGCGTTTTTTTTTTGAGTACATTATTCGACGTAAACATGACAAACTTCGATCATGTCATATTTCACAGAATAGCAGTTGGTACATTTAAGGTACTTAAGACACTTAGGGCGGCAAGCGCCAAATTCTTAAACGCATTTAAGCTGAAAACAAAATAACGTTTAACGTCATTCTTAAACGTGTTTACGAGTTTCGTGCATACCGGGCTTAATAGAAACAAGAAAATATATAATTTAGAAATTTTAATAAACAAAGTCGACAATTGATAAAACAGCTGTTACATAATATCCGTATCTGAAAATAACGGGTGTCGTATAAAATGTACACTTACGAACTAAATAAGTGTCGGAATACTGTATCAAACATTTCACCTTGCCATGCACACAGATTCTGTACACTATACTCATAATAACAAAAGGCTGATTTTATTGGGAAGTAATAAAATTTTATTTCTAGAATAACAACATAAAAAATTATTTTTTGTAATGCAATTTTTTTTTTATTTGCTTATTTCACGCATTATCCCAATAAAACACATTATAATCATTATTATCAATAATACAAAGCGCAATCATTTTCATAAACAATATAAATTTTTACACTTTGCTATCTTATCCTTCAGCAACAATGTTCCTGCTAAAACCATTATAGTTAAATCACAAAAGTACAAAACTATAGCACCGATTGCCTATTACAGATTCACTATACTTAAGATAAAAAACGTAATTGGATAATCTACAAATGTTAATAGTCCAGTCAACGAGTGCTCAGAAAGGGGTGTGGGTAGAGTGCGTAGAGTGCTGAATTTTTAACTCGGGAACACCCGAAAAAGTCTTAAATTTTGACTTTTTTAGTTTTTCGCTTCTAACGCCACCGCCTTATCTATTTCTGCCACCATGAAATATAAGGTTCCGGTTTGAAGAATAAGGTAGCTAGCGCAAATACAGGCACGAGTCATTTCATGTTAGTCATCACAGTGAGATCGCACCTGCGGTTCTGCATTTTTATTGCCTGCAAGCTAAATGCATGAAATATAGATGTTATGACGACAGTTACCGTTTACCATCAGATGGGCTGTCTGCTCGTTTAAAGCCCCCAAACCCATTGCCGAAATCAACTCTACAACAATTCGTTGACTGAACTACAAAATTTTAAAACTAATCAATGGAGTGATAATGATCACTTATACTGAAAACAGGTGCCAAATAAAATAGCCATTTCAACACTAGTGCATACTAATCTCATAAACAATAAATCAACACATATAACTGCTTTTTATAACATTTTATCGTAATTCTAAACAGGTAAACTCAGGTAAAGGTCAGGTTTACCAACTAAGGAATACTTATTTCAGTACTTGGCTAAAGGAAGAAAGGAACTCTTGAACTGTCAAAATCGGAATTGCAACGTCATTCTCTAATATGTTCAAAGTTATTTAGTAAACATAAATAATATTACTTTATTTTCTTACTCTGAAGGTAAGTTTTATTTTAAGCTATGTTTCTAACATTGTTTCAAAAGTTATTTTAACCCGTCAAATACCGAATTAGGAAAAATATATTGATCTACTATTGAAATACTATTTCTGTACTTATTTGGCACTATAGCTGTTTATTTAACCAAAATCGACAAACAAATATATTAAAAACGGAAGAACTAACACCTCACTAAAAATTATGCAATATTTTTATCACTTGTCACCAAGTCTTAATTTTAATAACTCGACATCGAGCTAAAATGTTCCAGTCTTAACCAGTTACTGTATCTTCTGATATATTTCGCAGCCCTGTAAGGCTCATAATTAAGGGAGCCACCATTTTTCTTTGTCAAAAATTTTACGAATCCAACGAAATCTTTGAAACGATAGCGATTCATGTAAAATCGTTGTCAAAATTGTAGATGTGAACTAATAGAATTTTTCGATATATTTGCAATTAATGGATAGATCTTTTCATATGTTTTTTTGGACTAGCCAGGCATTTGCCGTCACTCACCTGGTGTAAAGTGACGATGTGGCGAAGATGGAGCACGCCTGTCTAGATTCACCCTAGCCTTGAAGGCGTCCAGATTATCTAATAACGGAACACACTCGCATGCAATGTTCCATTCCTTAGCCCTTCAATTAAGAACGGAGTAGTATCAACGAATATTTTCTATTCTCTTTTTTTAAGGAGCCTAGCCATTTGTCCTCAAAATACTGATAAATCCTTTTATCTCACGTTAATTTATATATTACTTAACAACGATTTTACCTGAATCGCTATCGTTTCTACGAGATCATTGGATTTGTAAAATGTTAGACGACAAAATTTCATAGGTTTCGTAAAATTTTTGACGTAAAAAAATGGTGTCAGGAATTGACCCTAAGTTTAGCTGTCATTAAACAACAATCAGACATGCGTGTTTTTTTTTCTACCGCAGCGTCCAAACATTTTATTCAGATCTAAGTGTAACTAACGTGAATAATTATGTTCTTATTTTAAAACGGTTCGTGTCTTATATCATAAGCTAATTGATATAGTTAAGATTAAAATTTCTACAGTATATAATATCGTAAATATTTTAAAATATTTCACTAAGTTTTTTTTATATAGGCATAGTATTAATATTGTGTGATAGAGGTAGGTATATCAGTGATACGATCATACAATATGACATTTTAAAATTCTAATTATTCTGTCATTTAAATTATAAAAAAGTTTAACACGTATTTTATTTATCATCAAGATATCTAAGTTTCGAAGTGGGGGCTCAGGACGTCCCTTCTAAATAAAATTTAACCTCAACATTTCAACGCACTGTATCGGCGTTATTTTTTGTTTAAATAACAAAAGAAAAATTACGTATCCAACATTTTTTTATAATCTCCGGCCTAACAATTTTTTTTCAGTCATCATCCTTATACCTTTATACATACATATAAAAATTATCTAAACTATGTCAACGAAATCTGAAGCCACTTCAGCTTTCATTTACTCTCACCTTTGATCACACCTTTGTAAATAATAGCAAACATCTATTCCCATTACTGGATCATATGCACGAGATTGGAAAAGTTAAGAAAAAAAGGCAAAAATAGAAAAAGCTGTTTGTTTCCTACAGCCTTGGCGTGAGGGATATCGCTGATAAGATAGAGGAGGCTCGCCTGCGCTGGTTTGGTCACGTGTTGCGTAAGCCCCTGGAATAGGTGCCTGAACCTGCCAGTATCAGGAAGGAGGCCCTGTGGGCGGCCCAAGAAGCGATGGATTGACATCGCTGAGTCGGATGCGAGAGCTAAAGACGCGAGGATGCCGAAGACCCGGCGAAGTGGAGAAGAATGAGTAGGAAAGCAGATCCTGGCAGAAGCTGGGATAAGCGCTAGGATGATAATGGATAAATATATAAATATAAAAATCGTCACCATAACTTTTCCACAAGTCCCCAGCGGAAGATCTTAGTCAAGGTCGCTTCGAAGTAATAAATAAAAGAAAATGAGTATTTAAGTCCTAAGATGTTCTCTCGTGCATACGCTAAAGTTGATTGGTAATAGGAAGTATCACAATTTATATAGTTTTTAATATTGTATAAACTTACACATACCTAATAGTGCGAAAGTACACATTTGATACCAAGCTGACATTATGACAGTCATTAGTGCATATCACGTAGTAAATGCCAATACTTCAATATATAAACATATAATTGAATAGGTTACTAATTACGTAGTTTAAAAACTAATCGCGATAATGTCTTCGTCGTCTTTCTGTCTCACATAGGTTTGAGGTAAAATACTGGTTATTTACAACATTTCTAAACTTAGATTACGATTTGGAAAATTTAAAAACGCTAGGTGTGCCCTTCTTCTGAGGTTTGTTCTCCGCGACCTGCAAAGGAAGCATTGAACATTGTATACATGCTAAATATAATAAGATGTTTGACTTTAATGCGATGTGTGTTATTCAACAATGCCAGGCAGAGCCGGATCTAGTCCGACAATGTAAGGCGGAACCGGACAGTGTCCTGCACTGCCACGCGGAGCCGGACCGCACTTGACAATACCAGGTGGAGCCGGACTGCTTTCGTCAATTCCAGGTGGAGCCGGATCGCGTCCGACAATGTCAGGTAGGCGTGGGTGTGAGTGTCTACGTATTTCTATACACACACATATACCTGCGTGGAGGTGGATGCATACCTGTGAATGTATGTGTATGTATGTGTGTGTGTGTGTGTGTTTCAGTGTTCTCACCGTGCGCTCGCCGAGCAGCAGCCGGGCCTTGTCCTCCTCGAGCGGCTCGGGCGCGGCGGCGGCGCGCCGGTGCAGCTGCAACTTCTGCCGAATCGTCTGCGACAGGATCTCCCTGACAGGGTAACGACGTTGCTTAGAGAGCGACTTTGTTAGGTATATATCTAATGGTAGATGTCATCTTGGCGTTAAATCCCGGTAGTGATGTCGTGCGGCGCGTGGAGGATTATCCACCGGTGGGGCGTTGATGGCCTAGAGATTAAGGAGTCCGACTCGTAAGCGAAAGGTAAGAAAGGTAGTACAAAACCCACTGCCGCTATGTACCAATGACTCTTAGGGTGATGAAAAACATCGTGATGAAACCTGCAAATTCAGTTGACTGTATGTGTCACCATAATTCAAATTGCACAGGCTCCGCTGTTAACTGGTACACGGAGGTCAAATGGCAGTCGCTCAACTGTAATTACCTGATCTGCCAACTCCTGGATCATGGTCAAGGCGGACTCCGGTCCCTCGCGTGCGAGTGCACAACCGGGACATTAACACCAACATATTTTTATTATCTAATTTCTATTCGTTTACATAGATCCTGTAAAAGACATCCGTTGAACATCAGCACATACCTCCTGGTATCATTCTTGATGGCGAGCAGCAGGTCCAACCAGGTCCAGGTGACGTTGTGGTACTCCAGCGAGGGCAGCACCAGCGGCAGGTCGCGCACGTCCTCGAGATTCTTCTCCTTGCTGCCCTTGTACGACACACGAACGGAGACTTCGGGGATCTTTATGTAGATGAAGAGCTTGTTCTTCTCTGCGCGCTCCTGTGAGTTTGGGAGTTGTTTAGAGAGAGAATGGTGTAAGGAGACAGATAGGCTAGGTTTTTACGGAGTCGGGAGTACGTGAGTGATGCCCCTGGTATTGCAAACATCCATTGGCTGGTAACTGGTTACCATCAGACAGGCAGCTTATCTGCCATCTTAGTGGTAAAAAAAGAGACAACCTAATTGTGCATGGACTTCGCTGCCTATGGACATTAACAACACTAGGGGTATACCAGTTGCCTCCTAAAATCCCGCAATACATTCTGCGCTCTGGCAGCAACTTGATAAATCCACTGCCACGAGCATTGGAGGCTTCACCGCCAGGAACACAACTTCATTTAGGCTTATGTCTCTACGAAGACGGGTGACGTATAGCTGATGGTATTAGATGCACTGAGGGATCTATATCAGACCGAAACCGCTTTCTCTCTGATAGACCCCTCAGTCAGGTCAGTATCAACAAATTGCAGACTTGAAAAGGCTACTTCGAGGATTAAAAAACAAGGAAAACAAATACTACCGCATTACAAAATAAAGTTCAAACTCGCTCATATTAATAGAAAGAGATTCTCTTATCCGACTCAATCTCCCTCCTTCCCACTCACCTTCATCTTCTCCACGTCATCCTTATCCCTCTTGTCTCTCTTCACGTAGAAGTTGGAATTGGAATCCTTCGTCTTCTTCTTCGCCTTCTTAGAGCCAGTGGAGACCAGGCTGGCGGTGGAAGTGCCGCTTCGCATCGTGCCCTCCTCTTCCTCCCCATCTTCTATAGCATCTGGGTCTCGCTCCGGGAAGCAGAACTTGAGCATCGTGTTGAAGAACTTCTTCGTTAGGCCTGAGTAGAGATGGAGAGTCAGAATAATATGTATATACATTTATACATATAGTAAAAGATTCTTTACATTCGGCTATGAATATGACATGTTTATTTCTAGTTTTTATGTTATTTCTGTTGGACATTTTATATTTAATTGATAGGTATTCTGTTGCATGATTTGATTAAATATTGACATGATTAATTATTTGATATATTTTTATTTTCTTTTAAATTTTGACAATTTGTTATTAATAATGTAATTACTTTTTAATCATAATCATAATCATTTATTCATTTGTGGTACACAGGTTATACAGTTGTTAGGTACAGTTTAAGTAAGAGCCTCTGCGACCTGCCATCGGCATATAAATTTTAGAAACATTAATAAATTTCCGAATTTAAATAATGTCATTATTCAAAATAGATAATTTTACAAATATTTTAAATTATTCATTTTAAGCATTATAAAACCATAATTATAAAATTTGACTTTCACCTATTCAATGTTATTAATGATTTAAGATGTCGACAGTAGATAGTGTCAATAATATTTCAAATGTCAATTAATATTAAAAAATCTATTAAAAGTCATACTAAAATAAATAATCAAATTTAACCATAAGTTTTATCTACAATTAATTAACAATGTCAAAATAATGAAAATCCAATTACAAAATATGTCAAAATTAATTCAATAGCATTACAAATTGCCATTTAATCAGGTACATTATGAGAGAAAAAATTATTTACGTTCCTTTAATTTTTTATTATTTATATTACGTCAAAATCTCTGTGAATTGCTTATATGAATTGAATAGTATAATGCGATTTTCATTGATTAATAATGAATTTAATCTAATAGTTAATATTTCGGTCACAAGAACAAGTCGAACTTAATACCGATCTAAAGATAGAACTCAGTTAATACATGATAAAACTCATGGTATGGTTTATTGTCACGGTACTATCCTCAGAATTGTTTCTAAAGGGGCAATATTTTTTCTGCAATATTGTCACTTCTTTACTCCCGGCAAACTTCAAGCCGAATAGAACAAGATGCAGAATGTTGTATTTATATAACAACATCACAACTATGGAATGCAGCTGAAACGACAGTACGTAAAATGGCAGCCAGCCATTGCATGGTTGCCGGCAAAGCAGAAATTGCAGTAAAATATTGACCGTTTAGAAGCCCCATAAAAACTGACTTATATTTATTGAAATTCAGACGCAGGCGCTTCTCTCTCCTCCCGATTCACAACACCTACTTATACGCGTTTAACTTAAAGCGTTAAGAGAGAAGGGCGTCTGCGTTATGGTAAGGGTGTGGTGTGGAAGACAGACATGACATGTTCTAAGCTGTAAAGATGAATTCTCTGTCGATGGCGCGATGGTGCCTATAATCTGTTAGACATACGGTAGTTATTAGTACTAGTGCACATAACATACCGATCCGCATGGGCACGATGTTAACCTCGAAGTGCTCCTTGACGGAGATCCC
Organism: Blastobasis adustella; assembly: GCA_907269095.1. Lineage (NCBI taxonomy): Eukaryota > Metazoa > Arthropoda > Insecta > Lepidoptera > Blastobasidae > Blastobasis > Blastobasis adustella. Next base: position 16,788,055 of record OU026127.1, on the reverse strand, counting down.
GCCCACGGGCGGGCGGTCGCGGCAGAACACGCGCAGCGCCGCGCGACGCGCCACCGCGCCGCGCCCGGACGCCAGCGCAGGTGCTAGCACCTACCAGGGGGATTGTATCAGCTTTCCGTAATAGGGGGCAAGTCATCAACGCACAGCACTGTCAGCACAAAATAGACCATAGCACCTGGTAGGGGCGATAGCGTCAGCCTACCGTTATAGGGGACATATCGTCAGCCCAACGCACTCTACTGCTAGCGCAGAATAGATCACTACCAGAAGGTCACAGGGGGGGGGGGATAACATAAGCTTTCCTCACTAGGAAGCCATTAACCCACCGCACTCCACTGCTAGCACGAAATAGATCACTACCAGAAGGTCACAGGGGGGATAACATCAGCTTTCCTCACTAGAAGGCCATTAACCCACCGTACTCTACTGCTAACACAAAATAGATTACTGCCAGAAGGTTATCTTCAGAGAAACGCCCGAAATGCAAAGTGAAGTGTACGACCACCTTCACTTGTATGGATAGGTTTCGCTTACATTTGACTTTGATAACCAAAAACGGGTACGTTACGTTCTTATACGCCCTTGTAAGACGTAAAGTATCTCCCTTTTTTTGGTTTTATCAACGGTCACATCGAAAACATTCTTTTGTCGAAATTTCGAAAAAAATTTTAAACCACACAAGTTGGCAAACAAGTTTACAGCCTGTCTGATGGCAAGCAGCCAACGCAACCTATCGACGTCTTCAATAACACACTACTGGACATGGTAGTAGGCGAGCGGCTTAGACGCAGCGTACTACACTCCTCTAATAGACTATTTTATATTTGCGCTTCCAGCAGCTGCCGCAGCCTCCGTAGTCTACCGCAAGAACTGTCTGTCTTGCGCATCCAGTCACTCGTATCCACAAGGCGATCCATTTTAAGCTCTTTTGGGTTTGGCGCATTCCGTCACTTTCGTTAATCAGATCGTCGTCTCATTTACCCAAACGAAATGTTTTTATACTACTCAGTCATAGCAAACGCACAGACAACTTGTAAGATCAATAGCTATTTGCTCACCTCCGGGAAGGGCTCGTTGGGCAGCAGGTTGGTGACCCGCACGTAGCCCACCTCCAGCTGATGCTCCACGGAATCGTCCGAGCGGGAGGTCTTCGTGTACCTGCCCAACGCATAAACGAGATAAATAATTAATGTCAAATAAAAGGCGTCATATTCTTTAAAATTAATTGAAATACATTGTATAGACATAGCCATAATCTTTATTTGGCAATTACTATAATTTTGGCAGCCTGATGGTGCGTGGTCACCGCTGCTTATGTACATTAGCAACACCAGGGGTACCACCAATACATTGCCCACCTCTAAAACCCCGAGAAACATTGCTCTCACAACAAATAGGTTGATGCTAAGCCATCCCATTGGCATAGCCATGATTCCATAAGGAGCGCCGAGAGTGGTGACCTTACATACCAGCAGGATTTTTTTATTATGGTTTTTTATGTTAAACGGTAGACAAACAGGCAAGCGGGCCACCTGATGGAAAGTGGTCACACCACAAGGGGTATCACCAATACGTTGCTCACCGCTAGCTACCTAAGAGACCTCTAATGTACATCCCATTAACAACCATCCCATGTCATAGTCTAAAAGAAATATTCTACAGGGAGTTCATTCCACATCCAAATAGTAATGCGAAAAACGTTTTTCTTTCTTACTTTTACATGGACACGAGCAAAGGGCCTACATAGTGGGGATGAGTACCCACTACTCCGGGTGATGCGATAGCGGAATTATGCTGTGAAAATTACACTATAAAGAAAAACACCACAAACACAAAAAAACCACTCACAGAAAACTAGTCAGCAGCAGATCCGCTATACCCAGCTGTCCATCCGCATCTGTAAGTCTCCAGCGGGCGCTCTTGAAGCATATCTCGTTGTGTCGGTGCGGGTGCGCGGGGGGCGCGCCGCGGGGCGCGGGGGCGGCGCCGCGGGCCGCGCGCCAGGCGCGCACCATGCCGTCCAGCTCCTCGCCCAGTGACCATACGGATTCCTTGCATTCGTTTACCTGGTGGGAGAGGTCATTGAGTAGGGGCCTGGGGTTCTATTTCGATTTTCATATTTGATTTACGGCATGAAAACTTAGTTTTTTTTTAATAAGATTGGCAACACCGTGAGAGTGCGGTTCAAAAATAGGGAAAATCCGCATCATGCACCGAAATATCTTACATTTCATGACGAAAATCAAAATTCAAAACCGTTTGATTCGAGGCGAGCGATTCAAAAATAGGGCCCCTGGAGGGGTCAAACATCGATTGTATTTTATATAAAACAGTGATTTTAAATTTTACATTATGTAGTCACATACTATGCTTTGTCTAAAATAGGATGATAATTTTGACAACTCACTAATTGTTGGTCTTTGGCGCACGCCTATGAAGTGTCGTGTTTTTTTCCGGTAAAATGTTCTACTTATAATGTTGTACTTCATGGACAGGTACCGCCCCTTTAGTGAAGTGCCACGAATAACGAATAACAACAGACCATCGAAAATCGGTTTTCAAATAAAATAATCGAATATTTAAAATTAACATTTAGGTAATTATGTCATTTTTTGTAACCAAATTCTTATTCATTGTTTGTATTTCGCCCTAAGAGACCTTTAACAACAACGATATCGACTCGCACGTATTCTACGGAATAGGCAGACTGACCGAATGAAAATACTCACGTGTCGAAATCGTCGTTTTGGAAGGGTTTTTAATATAGTATCAATAAATTATTAATTCAAAAGAAAAAAATAGTTTTTTTGTATAATACATACAGCATAACCATGCATCTATCGATTCCAACTTCTATGAGAATGATAATCGATAATCGAATAGATTCATTAACGATTTTACACCACCCCCTCCCTACTGTGAACTGTCAAAATTACCATCCTATATTTTACAAAGTATAATGACTATACCCATGGTAGCCATACAATACATGAAATTTGTAATTTTGTGATGTGTATTTTCATTTCAATTAATTATAATTGATAATTTCCTTATTTGGTTTAACTTGCGTAAATTCTAAATTGTAATAAACTTTATTCTAAATTGATAATTTATGATATTGTTTATAGCTGTGACTTTCAATGAATGTATTCTGAGAATATTTATATTAATTAAAAATTATTTGAACTTGAACTGGAACTTGATGCCGCACCTGTGATGCCCTATGGCTGCGAGACATGGCAAGCGCTTACGACGCACGTCCTCGAACTCCACACCAACGAAATGGAAATGCTACTGTGACTGTGGAGCGACAACCCAGTGCATAACGAGTACATTCATGGCAGCCTTGGCGTGAGAGAATGGCGGATAAGATCTAAGAGGCCCGCCAGCACTGGTTGGTACGTGGGAAACATGTATGGGGTATCCCCTCGGGGTTCGATCAGTCGAATGTCGCACGCCCCACGCCCTCTAATAAAAGTAGACACAAGGCACCAGGTCTTGATTTGACCCACCTGATTGTCCAAGGCCCGCAGTTCAGCGATGGCGGCCGGGTCGTTGTCGGCGATGGAGCGGTTCTTCAGGTAGTATTCCTTCTCCAGCCGACGAAGTCTCGCCAGTGACTCCCGCACCTGGACACATTTATTTATTTATTTCCATACAGTTTTACAAAAATGAAATTTAGTTATAACTAAGTATACAATTAAAACATACAGTACATTTGTACTTTTTTTAATTTTTAAACTGGTAGATGAAGCTTTAAGTCCGCCGTTGTACGTAACATTGCATTAAGTTTAAATAAAGTTTAGGTAAAAACCTATTATTATTATAGATAAAATATTCGTATAGATATAATTTGTTATCTTGATTAGGTACACTCGCTTGTTTCGACGTCACCATTAATAACGACGCATTCGGAACTGATTCATAATTTCACACATTCAAATACATCTTCGGTAGTATAGTGGTAAGTATCCCCGCCTGTCACGCGGGAGACCGGGGTTCGATTCCCCGCCGGAGAGTTCTTTTTTCCTTTTTTTTTTTTTTTTTTTGACCTAAACTTATCACGACTCCAGAAAACCCGCATTGTACAATGGTAAGAAAATTAAATATAAAAAAAATACTTTAAGGGCGTCAGGCAAAGCTTCAAAGAAAAACTTGTTCTATACAAAAATACGACTGCATTTTGCTCGTTTGTCGACATGATTGTATAAAACAGATACAAAAATGTATGTAGGGTACATTAAATAATACCAAAATCTAACTGTCACGACACCAAAATCTTCTTAATTTTTCACAGAATAGAATTCACTCATCATTTCATCAACCTCGACACATCTTCGGTAGTATAGTGGTAAGTATCCCCGCCTGTCACGCGGGAGACCGGGGTTCGATTCCCCGCCGGAGAGATACTTTTTTTCCTTCTTTTTGTTGCATATCAATTTTAATCTTTGCTTCGATCTACGTCAGAATTCAGATTTCAAAACGAAACTTTCGTAAACAAAAGGGAACTGTATGCAACATTTGTCATTACAAACAAATAAAACTGTCTGCAACAGTTGCAAACACCGGTGCGGAGCACCATTATATCAAAACCCATACAATTTCCTATCTATTCTACTGTTGATTGTGTACATAGACTTAATCTGAGTTAGATCATCTAGGTACAAGAGCGGCTCCTTTGCCACTACAGCAGCATTCATTGCATTCGTTGCATCTTTAGCCAAAATCAGTTTGCTAAAAGAGGGGAAAATTAGCTGTCCCTTATGCCCAAAGAACTCGTCCTTACCCCCAGGGTATTTGGACTACAGGGAATGCTATATAAACCTTTTAACAACTGCACAGTAGTACAAAGGAATGTAATTCTGAAGGTGGTCGTGCCACTTACGCTCTTGTATTGTAGATAATATGCGTGACAGCCAGTCACTGTCTATATTTAAAAAGAGAGTCAAGGAGTATTATCTTTCCCTGTCTAGTCCATAACTTATATATTTATGTATTTTAGATAGCTTGTTTTAATAATATGTCTAGCTTTATATACCTATATTATAATATAATATATTTATGTATTTATATATTCAATTATTGTGCACGTCGTATCTGCGTTACTTTAGTCTAACATCACTCTTCTGTAGGCCTGCTGGAAGAAATTTCTTTTTAGAAATAAGCAGCGCCTGTTGTGTCTTCTATACTGTTCTATTTCTTTGTATATAATTATTGTGTACAATAAACAGTAAAATAAATAAATAGATAGATACGATCAGGCGGGCCATAAGCTTGTTTGCTAACTTAGTGATACAAAAAAAAACACTCCTTAATGCACACAAAATTACAAAAAAAATAATATATAACAGGTATTTTCAAACATTGTGGGCAAAGGCGGCTCTTATCGCTACAAACTATTATATTGTATCGCTATTGTACCTGTGTCTGTAACGCGTGTATCCTGGCCCGCGGGTCCCGGTCGCGGTGCAGCTGCAGCTGGAACCGGGTCCGGGCGCGGCGCTCCAGCGCGCGGCGCCGCGCCGGCTCCACGTGTAGGACTACGTTGTTGACTACGTCGAGGAGCATCGCGTACTGGGGGGCGGGGGAATGTTTGACATTAACACTTTAATTTAATAATTAACTTTATTATCGTGTTCAAATTACATTTTCGGCTTAAATCACATTGGCAATACCAAAAGAGTACAGTTCAAAAATAGGAAAAATCAGCATCATGCATTAAAATATTGAATTTTTCATGGCGACAATCAAAATCGAGGCGAGCGAATTAAAAATAGGGCCCTAGGCTTGTGGGACTAAGGGCAATCGCTGGATATTTTATTTCTAAATGACTTGAAATGAGATCACTTACGGCACTTACAAAAAGTACCAAAATTTGAAAAGATCGACAGTACACTCGTACATCACTAGAGTTGTTAAATTTAGCTTTAACAACTCTAGATAAAGGTCGTGTAGTATAGTCTACTACAAATAATCATTTTGGCATTAATGTCCCCGTTGTGCACTCGCACACGAGGGCCCGGGGTCCGCCTTGACCATGATCCAAGATTTCGCAGATCAGGGAATCGCAATGGAGCTACGGGCATCTGACCTATAGCTATCTACTAATAACTTTTCTTAAATAACTACCTTTCAAGTTTGTCAGCACTTTTTAAAACTTTCAGCTGTCACTTCCAACCATCTTTGTTAAAGTCCACCCACCTGCAAGCTGTTGGTGCACACGTCGAGGTCGTGGTGCATGAGCGTGAAGGAGTCGTAGGGCTCGGGCGGCGCGCGCGGCCAGCCGCCCGCCGTCGCCGCCGCGCGCGCCGCCGTCGCCGCCGTCTCCTCGCGGGACATGTAGTAGAACTCCATCGCGCAGCGAGATACTATGCGTTGCAGCTAAGGGAGAGAAATGGAAGATTTTAAAATGTATACGTAACATTATAAGATATATTTAAGTATGTTCTATTTATTTATTTTAGCTTTGTATGCTTTGCTTATCCCACTATACAATTTGCTTCACATCATTTGTGGTTAGCTGGTAGAAATCTCTCATAAAGATAAGTTCGCCATTGTACTAATTATTGTTTGATGTATCTAATTATAATGTATACAATTAATGTATACAATAAAGAATATAATATGTAATTTCAGATGGATTTTAATGGGATTTCGTTATTTTTATAACCCTAGATGATAAAGACATAGACATAGACATAGACATTATTTATTTTGACATCACAATACTCATAAAACAAAACTAAAAAAAAAGAGGGGGGTGGTATAAGTTTGAAGTGTGTGGCTGGGTAGGTGTGCCTCTGATGTGGCACCGTAGCTCCCGAACTTATGGACCGATTTCGATGCGGTTTTCTTTGTTTGAAAGCCAGTTTATTTGAGATGACAGATACCGCCCGCCGCGGTATGCTGAGCCACTGACCTGCGCCAAGCCGGCGTCGGCGCTGGGCCCCACGGTGCGTCCGATGACGCCGCCGGCCGAGTGGCCGCTGCCCACCAGCCGCGGCACGCCCGCCGCGGTATGCTGAGCCACTGACCTGCGCCAAGCCGGCGTCGGCGCTGGGCCCCACGGTGCGTCCGATGACGCCGCCGGCCGAGTGGCCGCTGCCCACCAGCCGCGGCACGCCCGCCGCGGTATGCTGAGCCACTGACCTGCGCCAAGCCGGCGTCGGCGCTGGGCCCCACGGTGCGTCCGATGACGCCGCCGGCCGAGTGGCCGCTGCCCACCAGCCGCGGCACGCCCGCCGCGGTATGCTGAGCCACTGACCTGCGCCAAGCCGGCGTCGGCGCTGGGCCCCACGGTGCGTCCGATGACGCCGCCGGCCGAGTGGCCGCTGCCCACCAGCCGCGGCACGCCCGCTGCGGTATGCTGAGCCACTGACCTGCGCCAAGCCGGCGTCGGCGCTGGGCCCCACGGTGCGTCCGATGACGCCGCCGGCCGAGTGGCCGCTGCCCACCAGCCGCGGCACGCCCGCCGCGGTATGCTGAGCCACTGACCTGCGCCAAGCCGGCGTCGGCGCTGGGCCCCACGGTGCGTCCGATGACGCCGCCGGCCGAGTGGCCGCTGCCCACCAGCCGCGGCACGCCCGCCGCGGTATGCTGAGCCACTGACCTGCGCCAAGCCGGCGTCGGCGCTGGGCCCCACGGTGCGTCCGATGACGCCGCCGGCCGAGTGGCCGCTGCCCACCAGCCGCGGCACGCCCGCCGCGGTATGCTGAGCCACTGACCTGCGCCAAGCCGGCGTCGGCGCTGGGCCCCACGGTGCGTCCGATGACGCCGCCGGCCGAGTGGCCGCTGCCCACCAGCCGCGGCACGCCCGCCGCGGTATGCTGAGCCACTGACCTGCGCCAAGCCGGCGTCGGCGCTGGGCCCCACGGTGCGTCCGATGACGCCGCCGGCCGAGTGGCCGCTGCCCACCAGCCGCGGCACGCCCGCCGCGGTATGCTGAGCCACTGACCTGCGCCAAGCCGGCGTCGGCGCTGGGCCCCACGGTGCGTCCGATGACGCCGCCGGCCGAGTGGCCGCTGCCCACCAGCCGCGGCACGCCCGCCGCGGTATGCTGAGCCACTGACCTGCGCCAAGCCGGCGTCGGCGCTGGGCCCCACGGTGCGTCCGATGACGCCGCCGGCCGAGTGGCCGCTGCCCACCAGCCGCGGCACGCCCGCCGCGGTATGCTGAGCCACTGACCTGCGCCAAGCCGGCGTCGGCGCTGGGCCCCACGGTGCGTCCGATGACGCCGCCGGCCGAGTGGCCGCTGCCCACCAGCCGCGGCACGCCCGCCGCGGTATGCTGAGCCACTGACCTGCGCCAAGCCGGCGTCGGCGCTGGGCCCCACGGTGCGTCCGATGACGCCGCCGGCCGAGTGGCCGCTGCCCACCAGCCGCGGCACGCCCGCCGCGGTATGCTGAGCCACTGACCTGCGCCAAGCCGGCGTCGGCGCTGGGCCCCACGGTGCGTCCGATGACGCCGCCGGCCGAGTGGCCGCTGCCCACCAGCCGCGGCACGCCCGCCGCGGTATGCTGAGCCACTGACCTGCGCCAAGCCGGCGTCGGCGCTGGGCCCCACGGTGCGTCCGATGACGCCGCCGGCCGAGTGGCCGCTGCCCACCAGCCGCGGCACGTCCGGCAGCGCGGCCGCCGCGCCCGCGCCCGCGCCGCCCGTCCACCGCTCCGAGATCTCCTCCACCGACACCCATTGGATGTTCTCTGGGGAGGGAGGTTTAGTTGCTTAGTAGTTACTAGGTTTGGCTCAGGCTTAGGCCGCGTAAAATTCGGCTATTTTTGGAGATGAAATGACTATGTCCTAGGTGGCCAACCATATCCTCGCCAAAATAGCTAGCCGAGTTCGGTCCCCAATGCGACCATGTGCCAATGATTATATCTGATTACATTACATTAGTTGTACACTAACATAGCATCGGTTCAATATTTTTGGTACCTGCACATTCAACTAATTGAACATGTAACCATGATCAAGCCTGGTTAGGTTGCCCGGTTAACAGACTCACGGAGGTCAAATGGCAGTCTCTTGAATAGATATGGGTTGGAATGTTGGTCAGGTTAAGAGTACTCAACTAAACTGACCAACATGTATGGAAAATAAATAAGTGAGACAGGTTCGTCAGGAGCGTAGCAAGTGGAACAATAACGTCGCGTACGTTTCCCGGAGGGGTAGAAACCCCAAAGTACGCGACGTTATTTATAAATATGTTCGAGTATGATGTCATCATCTCAACCCATAACAGTCCACTGCAAAACTTAGGGCCTCACGTAAGGGGAGATCATTGCCATAATCTCCACGTTTGGAAAGCAATGAAAAACGCTGCTGCGCATTTTACAGCCTAAGACGACTCTAGATCTTTCGGGGATAGAATGCTACATACCATCGAGCTGATCCTTATCCGCGGCGCTAACCGTAGCATAGTACTGCATGGCAGTCAGCGCGCCGCTCCAGGCCTGAGCAGCTGGCGACCGCCTCACGCGTTGCCTGACCTCCGCGCGGGCCGCGCACACGATCACGTAGCCGCGGGTCTCGCAGCCCTTCACCACCACCTGGGAGTTCACCAGCTCGACTGGTGGGGGGGAGGTTAGTGGGGGGTTTGTAGTGGAAGGAAGTTGTTTGTGTAAAGACTGCCACGATATAGGGGGACAGTAAACTAGTAACAGACGCTCCGATTGGCTGGAGCCAACCAACCGTCAGTTGCAGTTGATACTAATCCTTATGAAGTATAACATAAAGTCGCTTTTTGTGTGGAGGATATGGTCGAAAGTCCGACAAAGATCCGCTCGCCCGCGCATCCGAATCCTAAAAGCGACTTTATTTTGTACTCCGTAAGGATAAGTATCGACTGCAACTGATGTTTGGTCGGCTCCAGCCGAATTGGAGCGAGCGTTACTATTATTATAGTTGGAATAAGCCGTATGTGCACATTTATAGAACTACCCCAATATAGCGACAGTACAGTAACGCACGGGTATATAATAAGACCACGCTTAATCAGAATCACTTATTAAAAAAAAACCTCTGTATGGCAACTTATGACAAGTTTTTTTAAAATAATAGAACGTCATTCATAAAAGTCACAACAAACAATTTCATTTTTGTAGGATTGTTTATTTTCGTGAGTTATGAAAAATATTATCAAATAATGGGCAAAACAATTTAAAAGGAAGTGAGTGATAATTTTCAGCATGATTAATAATTTAGTCGAACTAAAAGTACAAGTTCAAGCCAAATATCTAAATGTTTACAAAAAGGACTGACAATGACAGATTATCCCCAGATTATCGCCATATCCACATTTTATAATTTCTACTACTGTCAGTCGATTCGGACTTATCGTGGTCCTATTATAAAAGTATCCAACTCGGGTCATTATTATAAATAGATAGTGCACGATAAACGTTATGGTATGTTACTAATTCACTAGTTCACTATGGAAAACTTCTTCGAAGTTAATCCAAACGCCTTGCTAAACGAGCAGTTTAAGTTGGAGTTTATTCCATAAACTCTATAATCTATTGTAAATGCAAAAGTTTATAAGCATGTTTGGATGGATGTTTGTTATTTTTACGCAAAAAAAGACTAAAACATATTTTGATGAAATTTGAAATAACGTGGCCTGTGGATATTCAACGTGGTTCCTACTGGGTGGGTTCGGCATGTAACAACCGAATTTGATGCGGACAAAAGCCAGTCAACTCGCTTCTTCACTCGGACGATTCGGATGTAGGATTCCAACCACAGTGTTTCCTTTGGACTATGACATGGCTTCGTTCAAGAGGTATATTAGAGGTTTCCTTATCCTTAGGGGCAGGCGACGCATTGGTAGCGCCTCTGGCAGATCTGGTAAGTCTGGTAGGTAGATGGATAAACGACTGTGTCCACCACTGTCATAGTCAAATTCCACTCACTCAAACAAGCAGTGTGCGAGTTATCGTCATCGAGCACGTTCCGGTCGTGCGTCTGCGCGTGCGGCTGGTCCGCCGCGCCGCTCAGCTCGTCGCTGAACACCACGGGCGGCTCGCCCGCCGCCTCCGCCACCAGCGCCGCCAGCATGCGCGCCGCCGCGCCGCCCTCCGTGCACTGCGCGGCGCCGGCGGGGGACTCCGTGCAGGACTGCGGGTGGCATGATAGGCTGTGAGGCTAATGTAGCTTGTTCTATAATAAAATAAATATATTCGTGGACAAATTAACACAGCGCCATCTAGCCCCAAACTAAGTAAAGCTTGTACTAAGGGTGCTAGATAACTGATATACTACTTAAATAATTTTAAATATATACTTATTATACATAGAACACCCAGACCCGTAGCAGAAATTAAAATCATTCATCATTTCAGTTTCTGCCCGGCCGGGAATCGAACCCGGGACCTCTTGCGTGGCAGCCCGGCATGTTGACCATTGAACCACTCATGTCGTCGTATGTTATTGAGTACAAGAAAATTTGACTTTGTAGCGACGGTAAACGTTTAGGTGACCCACTATACGTTGGTCTGTCCGTGCACAAACTGGCGCAAACATTTTTCACAGCATATATTAGATGACACACGTATTGGGGATTCGGATCGTGCCCGCTGTCAACCATCTTGTTCGTAGTCAGTGCGAATATCTGGCGCCGGCGACAGTTTCAGTAAAAATACGAGCGAAACAACAAAGTGAAGCTGCTCCGCAACAACATACGTCACAATAACAATTATACACAAAGCGTAAATGATTCTTAGGAACTGTATTAAATTATTTTTTTAACTCTCAAACATAACTGGTCCGTAATTCCTATAGAACCTATTTTTCAACCCGTGAAAACGATATTGTAGTGTGTAGCGCACACCTCACCCCGCACTTAGAGTATATAAGTAAGTTAGGCTAAGTAATTCAATTCATTATACGTCTGAACCTAAGACATTGAGTATTATTCCAACATCCCGTAAGCACCACATTGCAATATGACGGCACACCCTCTGGCACGCTGCCAACATTGGTCTCACCTGCGAGGCCGGCGGCGGCGACACCACGTCGGAGTCGCGCTGGTGCTTGGGCGACGTGGCCGGGTTCTCGTCCTCCTTCAGAGCTTTCGTCGACAGATTCTTTTTCAGTTGCTGGAAATTAAGCGGGCGTTTTCGATGAATTTGTATGTATTGTAACCTCTTTTATTTATCGACGAGTGTGAAAAACGACAAGACAGTAACACTTCTCTACAAGTTTCGGTTGGAGCACTCATCAGATTTCGAGGATTGTCAAACTGTATTGTGGGTCCCATTTCTGTATTAGCTTCTCGTCATTCCTCCTTCTCGTGCCTCGCTGTCGTAGTGTAAAAGTTGTATGTTTTTGTGGGTGGCAGCTGTAAGTATGGTAAATACTTGTTTTCCAACTTGAGTTCATAAACAGAAGACAGCATATTATCGATCTACCCAAAACCAGTTTAAAAGGAGCTATAGATAGTTCAACTCAGTTGTGCGCGCGGCGCTATGTGTGGTGCGTGCGTTTGTAAATAAACAGCTTTCATTGATGTGGCAGTGACGCGGCAGTCGTCGTCCGAGCAAGACGTTTGCGAGCGACGAGCGAGACGAGCGAGACGACGGTTTACCCACACATAGGGCCGCGCGCACAACTGACTTGAAATATCTATAACATTAGCTCATCTTATATTGGATTTGAGTAGGTCGATATGCTGTACTCATATGAGGAATAACGTTGAGTTTCTGTTGATGTCATTACAAATTAAATCCAGAAGGAATAATTTCACTTGAAATGTTATTTCGCTTTCACGCACGTGAAAGTCCAACACAGCCGTAACCCACGGGTGCTGGTAGTAAACGATGATTTAGTCGAAGACAAAATCCAATCTATAAAGATTTACGTTCATAACTTCCAGAAAAAAGCACCAACCTGCGTCTTGATATAAGTATCGATGAGCGCAAACGCTAGGTCCCTGTTCTGCTTGGTCCACGCGCCTCTCAAGCCATGGACTGCCAGTCTGTGCGCGGGCGCCGGCGGCCCCCCCGCGCCCCCCGGCACCCCCGCGCCCGCCGCCTCGCGCCCGTACGACACCCGCCGCACGGACAGGCAGTAGCACTTCTCCATCGGGGTCGGTTGGAGTACCGACGAGTTCTGGGTGGGAGGGGAAGGTCGTTTATTGAAAACATGAATTGATCGCGACCTGGGCGGTTTCAAAGGAACTTTCTTCCACGGATACTAAGGTTGTGGAATGAGTTCCCTGGAGAGTGCAACATGGAGTTCTTCAAGGGTTGAAAAATTTGACTGGGTGACGTGAGTGATACCCCTGGTATTGCGAACGTGCATAGGCTGCGGTAACTGCTTACCATTAGGCGGGCCGTAAGCTTGTTTGCTACCTTAGTGGTGTGAAAAACATTACAAACAGAATCAATTACCATACAGATTTGGTACAGTCGAGAATACTGAATGTTTAGTAGTTTACTCGTCTTCTTAATTTCTTCGTATAATTGCGAATTACAAACCAAAAGTCGGAAAATAGAACCTCGGCCAATTTCAGTCTTGTGTAAGTTATGACTCAGTCACACTGAACACCAGTTTCAAACGGAGTGTGAAGCTTGTTTTCGTTGGCTCGCACGAAATTTGCACTTTTCGACCTACGCTAATGTATAAGCTATTTATCAAAGTCACAAACAAAAGTTACAGTATAGTAAGTTAAAATTACCCTTAAGACTTTATGCAACTACATATGGGCTTTAATGAGCCGCTGAGTATACAATACTACAAAATTCCTCGAGTACACATACCTCATCCCCCCCTCTCTCCTCGTCAACCCCCACCGCCGGCGTCTTCAGCCAGATCTCCGCATCATTGAGATCGCAGTTCATATAGACGGTGGTCCAGTTGGCCCTGGGCCGGCGCACCAGCCCGTCGCTGGCCGGGACCAGGGACAGCTTGTGCTTGGACCCGCAGGTCACGCGCACGCCCAGCATCTCGATGCCGCGTTGCATGGACGAGGAGGACCAGTAGAATACCTAGGGATTGGATGAATTGTTCTTGTATCCTTTAATCTTTGGTAAGACGAGAATACCATAGTTTATAGTACTAGTTTAAGTGTCATAACTTTTTCTCAGGGTAATATTAATTTGCACTAACTCTCATCGTGTAGACATTCCTTCGTAGCGTAAAGTTTTCGAAGTAAGGGTCCTTCGAACTATTCTTCAGAAACATTTATAACCGCTTGTTAGTGTTGTTCGAACCTAAATAGGATGCGGTATTCGGATACGACCAAAGCCAAAATAAAGATAAAGATGGTTTGGAAGGAGATCGAGAAAATTCTAACAGTCGTGCTGTGTTCAGAAGCCTAACCAACCTTTACAACTCATGGGTTTAAAATTTTCACACACAATTTGCGGCGCGCGGAAAAATGGATTCTGTAAAGAGCCAAAACGAGCTGGTTATTGGGACCTTGTGCTAATGCCCGACACGATCGGCGTCAGCAATCTATGCTAAGGCTGACCTGCAGGTTGTGCAGCGTGAGGGAGGCGCTGACGTTCCGGTAGTGCCGCGAGGGCTGCGGCTTGCGCGGCCGCACGGCCCTATGCTAAGGCTGACCTGCAGGTTGTGCAGCGTGAGGGAGGCGCTGACGTTCCGGTAGTGCCGCGAGAGCTGCGGTTTGCGCGGCCGCACGGCCCTATGCTAAGGCTGACCTGCAGGTTGTGCAGCGTGAGGGAGGCGCTGACGTTCCGATAGTGCCGCGAGAGCTGCGGTTTGCGCGGCCGCACGGCCCTATGCTAAGGCTGACCTGCAGGTTGTGCAGCGTGAGGGAGGCGCTGACGTTCCGGTAGTGCCGCGAGAGCTGCGGTTTGCGCGGCCGCACGGCCCTATGCTAAGGCTGACCTGCAGGTTGTGCAGCGTGAGGAAGGCGCTGACGTTCCGGTAGTGCCGCGAGAGCTGCGGTTTGCGCGGCCGCACGGCCCTATGCTAAGGCTGACCTGCAGGTTGTGCAGCGTGAGGGAGGCGCTGACGTTCCGGTAGTGCCGCGAGAGCTGCGGTTTGCGCGGCCGCACGGCCCTATGCTAAGGCTGACCTGCAGGTTGTGCAGCGTGAGGGAGGCGCTGACGTTCCGGTAGTGCCGCGAGAGCTGCGGTTTGCGCGGCCGCACGGCCCTATGCTAAGGCTGACCTGCAGGTTGTGCAGCGTGAGGGAGGCGCTGACGTTCCGGTAGTGCCGCGAGAGCTGCGGCTTGCGCGGCCGCACGGCCCTATGCTAAGGCTGACCTGCAGGTTGTGCAGCGTGAGGGAGGCGCTGACGTTCCGGTAGTGCCGCGAGAGCTGCGGTTTGCGCGGCCGCACGGCCCTATGCTAAGGCTGACCTGCAGGTTGTGCAGCGTGAGGGAGGCGCTGACATTCCGGTAGTGCCGCGAGAGCTGCGGCTTGCGCGGCCGCACGGCCCTATGCTAAGGCTGACCTGCAGGTTGTGCAGCGTGAGGGAGGCGCTGACGTTCCGGTAGTGCCGCGAGAGCTGCGGTTTGCGCGGCCGCACGGCCCTATGCTAAGGCTGACCTGCAGGTTGTGCAGCGTGAGGGAGGCGCTGACGTTCCGGTAGTGCCGCGAGAGCTGCGGCTTGCGCGGCCGCACGGCCCTATGCTAAGGCTGACCTGCAGGTTGTGCAGCGTGAGGGAGGCGCTGACGTTCCGGTAGTGCCGCGAGAGCTGCGGCTTGCGCGGCCGCACGGCCCTATGCTAAGGCTGACCTGCAGGTTGTGCAGCGTGAGGGAGGCGCTGACGTTCCGGTAGTGCCGCGAGAGCTGCGGCTTGCGCGGCCGCACGGCCCTATGCTAAGGCTGACCTGCAGGTTGTGCAGCGTGAGGGAGGCGCTGACGTTCCGGTAGTGCCGCGAGAGCTGCGGCTTGCGCGGCCGCACGGCCCTATGCTAAGGCTGACCTGCAGGTTGTGCAGCGTGAGGGAGGCGCTGACGTTCCGGTAGTGCCGCGAGAGCTGCGGTTTGCGCGGCCGCACGGCCCTATGCTAAGGCTGACCTGCAGGTTGTGCAGCGTGAGGGAGGCGCTGACGTTCCGGTAGTGCCGCGCGGGCGGCGGCTTGCGCGGCCGCACGGCCCTATGCTAAGGCTGACCTGCAGGTTGTGCAGCGTGAGGGAGGCGCTGACGTTCCGGTAGTGCCGCGAGAGCTGCGGTTTGCGCGGCCGCACGGCCCTATGCTAAGGCTGACCTGCAGGTTGTGCAGCGTGAGGGAGGCGCTGACGTTCCGGTAGTGCCGCGAGAGCTGCGGCTTGCGCGGCCGCACGGCCCTATGCTAAGGCTGACCTGCAGGTTGTGCAGCGTGAGGGAGGCGCTGACGTTCCGGTAGTGCCGCGAGAGCTGCGGTTTGCGCGGCCGCACGGCCCTATGCTAAGGCTGACCTGCAGGTTGTGCAGCGTGAGGGAGGCGCTGACGTTCCGGTAGTGCCGCGAGAGCTGCGGTTTGCGCGGCCGCACGGCCCTATGCTAAGGCTGACCTGCAGGTTGTGCAGCGTGAGGGAGGCGCTGACGTTCCGGTAGTGCCGCGAGAGCTGCGGTTTGCGCGGCCGCACGGCCCTATGCTAAGGCTGACCTGCAGGTTGTGCAGCGTGAGGGAGGCGCTGACGTTCCGGTAGTGCCGCGAGAGCTGCGGCTTGCGCGGCCGCACGGCCCTATGCTAAGGCTGACCTGCAGGTTGTGCAGCGTGAGGGAGGCGCTGACGTTCCGGTAGTGCCGCGAGAGCTGCGGCTTGCGCGGCCGCACGGCCCTATGCTAAGGCTGACCTGCAGGTTGTGCAGCGTGAGGGAGGCGCTGACGTTCCGGTAGTGCCGCGAGAGCTGCGGTTTGCGCGGCCGCACGGCCCTATGCTAAGGCTGACCTGCAGGTTGTGCAGCGTGAGGGAGGCGCTGACGTTCCGGTAGTGCCGCGAGAGCTGCGGTTTGCGCGGCCGCACGGCCCTATGCTAAGGCTGACCTGCAGGTTGTGCAGCGTGAGGGAGGCGCTGACGTTCCGGTAGTGCCGCGAGAGCTGCGGTTTGCGCGGCCGCACGGCCCTATGCTAAGGCTGACCTGCAGGTTGTGCAGCGTGAGGGAGGCGCTGACGTTCCGGTAGTGCCGCGAGAGCTGCGGTTTGCGCGGCCGCACGGCCCTATGCTAAGGCTGACCTGCAGGTTGTGCAGCGTGAGGGAGGCGCTGACGTTCCGGTAGTGCCGCGAGAGCTGCGGCTTGCGCGGCCGCACGGCCCTATGCTAAGGCTGACCTGCAGGTTGTGCAGCGTGAGGGAGGCGCTGACGTTCCGGTAGTGCCGCGAGAGCTGCGGTTTGCGCGGCCGCACGGCCCTATGCTAAGGCTGACCTGCAGGTTGTGCAGCGTGAGGGAGGCGCTGACGTTCCGGTAGTGCCGCGAGAGCTGCGGCTTGCGCGGCCGCACGGCCCTATGCTAAGGCTGACCTGCAGGTTGTGCAGCGTGAGGGAGGCGCTGACGTTCCGGTAGTGCCGCGAGAGCTGCGGCTTGCGCGGCCGCACGGCCCTATGCTAAGGCTGACCTGCAGGTTGTGCAGCGTGAGGGAGGCGCTGACGTTCCGGTAGTGCCGCGAGAGCTGCGGTTTGCGCGGCCGCACGGCCCTATGCTAAGGCTGACCTGCAGGTTGTGCAGCGTGAGGGAGGCGCTGACGTTCCGGTAGTGCCGCGAGAGCTGCGGCTTGCGCGGCCGCACGGCCCTATGCTAAGGCTGACCTGCAGGTTGTGCAGCGTGAGGGAGGCGCTGACGTTCCGGTAGTGCCGCGAGAGCTGCGGCTTGCGCGGCCGCACGGCCCTATGCTAAGGCTGACCTGCAGGTTGTGCAGCGTGAGGGAGGCGCTGACGTTCCGGTAGTGCCGCGAGAGCTGCGGTTTGCGCGGCCGCACGGCCCTATGCTAAGGCTGACCTGCAGGTTGTGCAGCGTGAGGGAGGCGCTGACGTTCCGGTAGTGCCGCGAGAGCTGCGGTTTGCGCGGCCGCACGGCCCTATGCTAAGGCTGACCTGCAGGTTGTGCAGCGTGAGGGAGGCGCTGACGTTCCGGTAGTGCCGCGAGAGCTGCGGTTTGCGCGGCCGCACGGCCCTATGCTAAGGCTGACCTGCAGGTTGTGCAGCGTGAGGGAGGCGCTGACGTTCCGGTAGTGCCGCGAGAGCTGCGGTTTGCGCGGCCGCACGGCCCTATGCTAAGGCTGACCTGCAGGTTGTGCAGCGTGAGGGAGGCGCTGACGTTCCGGTAGTGCCGCGAGGGCTGCGGCTTGCGCGGCCGCACGGCCCTATGCTAAGGCTGACCTGCAGGTTGTGCAGCGTGAGGGAGGCGCTGACGTTCCGGTAGTGCCGCGAGAGCTGCGGTTTGCGCGGCCGCACGGCCCTATGCTAAGGCTGACCTGCAGGTTGTGCAGCGTGAGGGAGGCGCTGACGTTCCGGTAGTGCCGCGAGAGCTGCGGCTTGCGCGGCCGCACGGCCCTATGCTAAGGCTGACCTGCAGGTTGTGCAGCGTGAGGGAGGCGCTGACGTTCCGGTAGTGCCGCGAGAGCTGCGGCTTGCGCGGCCGCACGGCCCTATGCTAAGGCTGACCTGCAGGTTGTGCAGCGTGAGGGAGGCGCTGACGTTCCGGTAGTGCCGCGAGAGCTGCGGCTTGCGCGGCCGCACGGCCCTATGCTAAGGCTGACCTGCAGGTTGTGCAGCGTGAGGGAGGCGCTGACGTTCCGGTAGTGCCGCGAGAGCTGCGGTTTGCGCGGCCGCACGGCCCTATGCTAAGGCTGACCTGCAGGTTGTGCAGCGTGAGGGAGGCGCTGACGTTCCGGTAGTGCCGCGAGAGCTGCGGTTTGCGCGGCCGCACGGCCCTATGCTAAGGCTGACCTGCAGGTTGTGCAGCGTGAGGGAGGCGCTGACGTTCCGGTAGTGCCGCAAGAGCTGCGGTTTGCGCGGCCGCACGGCCCTATGCTAAGGCTGACCTGCAGGTTGTGCAGCGTGAGGGAGGCGCTGACGTTCCGGTAGTGCCGCGAGAGCTGCGGTTTGCGCGGCCGCACGGCCCTATGCTAAGGCTGACCTGCAGGTTGTGCAGCGTGAGGGAGGCGCTGACGTTCCGGTAGTGCCGCGAGAGCTGCGGCTTGCGCGGCCGCACGGCCCTATGCTAAGGCTGACCTGCAGGTTGTGCAGCGTGAGGGAGGCGCTGACGTTCCGGTAGTGCCGCGAGAGCTGCGGTTTGCGCGGCCGCACGGCCCTATGCTAAGGCTGACCTGCAGGTTGTGCAGCGTGAGGGAGGCGCTGACGTTCCGGTAGTGCCGCGAGAGCTGCGGTTTGCGCGGCCGCACGGCCCTATGCTAAGGCTGACCTGCAGGTTGTGCAGCGTGAGGGAGGCGCTGACGTTCCGGTAGTGCCGCGAGAGCTGCGGCTTGCGCGGCCGCACGGCCCTATGCTAAGGCTGACCTGCAGGTTGTGCAGCGTGAGGGAGGCGCTGACGTTCCGGTAGTGCCGCGAGAGCTGCGGCTTGCGCGGCCGCACGGCCCTATGCTAAGGCTGACCTGCAGGTTGTGCAGCGTGAGGGAGGCGCTGACGTTCCGGTAGTGCCGCGAGAGCTGCGGCTTGCGCGGCCGCACGGCCCTATGCTAAGGCTGACCTGCAGGTTGTGCAGCGTGAGGGAGGCGCTGACGTTCCGGTAGTGCCGCGAGAGCTGCGGCTTGCGCGGCCGCACGGCCCTATGCTAAGGCTGACCTGCAGGTTGTGCAGCGTGAGGGAGGCGCTGACGTTCCGGTAGTGCCGCGAGAGCTGCGGTTTGCGCGGCCGCACGGCCCTATGCTAAGGCTGACCTGCAGGTTGTGCAGCGTGAGGGAGGCGCTGACGTTCCGGTAGTGCCGCGAGAGCTGCGGCTTGCGCGGCCGCACGGCCCTATGCTAAGGCTGACCTGCAGGTTGTGCAGCGTGAGGGAGGCGCTGACGTTCCGGTAGTGCCGCGAGAGCTGCGGCTTGCGCGGCCGCACGGCCCTATGCTAAGGCTGACCTGCAGGTTGTGCAGCGTGAGGGAGGCGCTGACGTTCCGGTAGTGCCGCGAGAGCTGCGGTTTGCGCGGCCGCACGGCCCTATGCTAAGGCTGACCTGCAGGTTGTGCAGCGTGAGGGAGGCGCTGACGTTCCGGTAGTGCCGCGAGAGCTGCGGCTTGCGCGGCCGCACGGCCCTATGCTAAGGCTGACCTGCAGGTTGTGCAGCGTGAGGGAGGCGCTGACGTTCCGGTAGTGCCGCGAGAGCTGCGGCTTGCGCGGCCGCACGGCCCTATGCTAAGGCTGACCTGCAGGTTGTGCAGCGTGAGGGAGGCGCTGACGTTCCGGTAGTGCCGCGAGAGCTGCGGTTTGCGCGGCCGCACGGCCCTATGCTAAGGCTGACCTGCAGGTTGTGCAGCGTGAGGGAGGCGCTGACGTTCCGGTAGTGCCGCGAGAGCTGCGGTTTGCGCGGCCGCACGGCCCTATGCTAAGGCTGACCTGCAGGTTGTGCAGCGTGAGGGAGGCGCTGACGTTCCGGTAGTGCCGCGAGAGCTGCGGTTTGCGCGGCCGCACGGCCCTATGCTAAGGCTGACCTGCAGGTTGTGCAGCGTGAGGGAGGCGCTGACGTTCCGGTAGTGCCGCGAGAGCTGCGGTTTGCGCGGCCGCACGGCCCTATGCTAAGGCTGACCTGCAGGTTGTGCAGCGTGAGGGAGGCGCTGACGTTCCGGTAGTGCCGCGAGAGCTGCGGCTTGCGCGGCCGCACGGCCCTATGCTAAGGCTGACCTGCAGGTTGTGCAGCGTGAGGGAGGCGCTGACGTTCCGGTAGTGCCGCGAGAGCTGCGGTTTGCGCGGCCGCACGGCCCTATGCTAAGGCTGACCTGCAGGTTGTGCAGCGTGAGGGAGGCGCTGACGTTCCGGTAGTGCCGCGTGAGCTGCGGCTTGCGCGGCCGCACGGCCCTATGCTAAGGCTGACCTGCAGGTTGTGCAGCGTGAGGGAGGCGCTGACGTTCCGGTAGTGCCGCGAGAGCTGCGGCTTGCGCGGCCGCACGGCCCTATGCTAAGGCTGACCTGCAGGTTGTGCAGCGTGAGGGAGGCGCTGACGTTCCGGTAGTGCCGCGAGAGCTGCGGCTTGCGCGGCCGCACGGCGCCGAACGCGCGCCCGCGACGCGTCGGCCGCGTGATGCCCGACAGGATCAGCTTCAGGCTCTCGAACCATCTAAGGAAAACGTGAGCATTTAACTATGCACTATCTATTAACCTTAAATTGAGAACATACAAAACTGTAACCCGAGTCGCGACCGCTGCCAAACTATTTGTACTAGTCGGTACACTCTTTACGATAGAAATGATCCCTCGAAAATATTGATAAAAATAACAATTTATTGATTGATATAATTATGCTAAAATTATAGGCGAATTATCACAGAGAGAGAGGGCGCCGTACGTTATCCTACGTCATACATTTACTCGATAAAGTAGGATAACCTACAGTACCCTCAAAGTTTATAATGAATGCGCGTCCAACGTGAAATATACGTATTGATAGCTCAGTAAAGTATAAAATACAGTAAGATTATCAAGTTCCGGTGTTACCACGCAGCCCCGAAATTTTAGTTCCAGCTGTTACTACGTAACCCGTCAATCTGATTTGGACTTCACTAACCGTAGCGTGCTCCCGTACAGCAGCAGCACGGGCCCGTCGCCGGCCGCGGGCCGCGTGTCCAGCCCCAGGTGCAGGTCCAGGCACTGCGAGCGGAACGCGCGGTACGAGTCGTGCTCCTAAGGGGCACGGGGGGGAAGGGTTAGTGGGAGTGGTAGTCTCACAATATGCTGCGTGTGTCACTTTTTTGGCAGCGTAAGACTGGTGCGTCTTTCACGTCGACCGGGTGTGGTCGGAAGTAGTCGGGACCATGAGTACGCCATTTTTTTTTATTGCCTAAGGAGGCATACGGACGGGCTGCCCGCCTTTTTTTTTTATGTTATACGGCAGACAAACAGGCAAGCGGGCCACCTGGTGGAAAGTGGTCACCGCCGGCTATGGACCTCAGCAACACCAGAATGTCATCTGCAGCACACCAGCCTATACTACCTGGATGCTGGAGTACTCGGGCACCGTGCCAGCCCCGCCGCACCCCGTACCTGGTTGCTGGAGTACTCCGGCAGCCTGGTGGGCGCGCAGGGCGCCACGGCGTGGTGGTCCCTCGGCGGCGCGGCGCCGTGCCAGCCCAGCCGCGCGCCCAGCCGCAGCGCCGGCACCCGCAGCACGCGGCAGTCGTCGTACTTGCTGGCCGTGCGCACCAGCACCGTCAGCGAGCCCAGGAACCCGAGCTTGCCTGCCGATCATATATCTTCGACTCAGGGACGACATTTGGGATTAAAAGGGGCTTCTAGTCGGGCAATATGTGGCTGGGACACGGTACCTGGTCATACCTGTAACCATTGTTAAGCAAGTTAGGTGGCTGACACACGAAGCCCGGCCATGCAACATATTCTAGATAAATATTGCCCGTTTAGAAGAGTCTCCAGGGAAACACCCACAATGAATTCAACAATTAATTTCCATGAAAATATATAAAATGATAATGAAAAACTTCACCCACAATGAGTTCAACAATTAATTTCCATGAAAATATATAAAATGTTAATGAAAAACTTCACCCACAATGAATTCAACAATTAATTTCCATGAAAATATATAAAATGTTAATGAAAAACTTATCCCCCAAGAAGAAAGTATCCACGCACAACAAACAAAGTAATTCCAATCTACCATTCCCCACACAACAAACTCACCATTGGTCCAATCGAGCACCAGGTCGCTCCACGTGACCTCCATCTCCTCGGTCGTGTTATACGGGTCCAACGACACGTGCAGTAGGCATGTGAACTTGGTACAGCGCGCCGTGAGCCGGCCGTGCATGAGTAGACGGACCTTGTCCCACCAAGCCAGCGGCGCCGACGGGTCCAGCGACGGCCGGGAGACTTGGTCGAATGCTGGGGGGGAGAGGATTTGTTGATTTGTTGGAGACATAGTCACTACGTATTAAGCTTTAAGCGATAATGCCGCCTGTTGTCTTCTCTGTTGCTACCGACATGTACCGACTGTATCCTGTATTTCTGCTATAAAGTGTTCATTCAGAAAACAAAGACACACGTCGCGTCTGTCTGTCTGTTTGCGATAAACTCAGAACTACTGAACGGATTTTTTTGTGGTTTTTACTAATAGACAGAGTGATTTATAAAGAAGGTTTAGGTGTATTTGTTAAGATCACTACCCGTGCGAAGCCGGGGTGGGTTGCTAGTAAAAACAAGTCGCTTTCGGAGTCGGTCTGTCTGAAATTACTTCCGCTAACTCTTAAATTAGACAACGAATATTGATGCTGTTTTTACTATCATTTAGATGATTTCTTCCGGAAGATTCATATGTATAATACATGCAATTTTGATCAGAGAAACCCCTTGAACACTCTTGCGAACCCGAGGCAAGCTAGTGTATAAATAAAACATTCAAAAATCCATCTCACCAAGGTTGCACTGCGCGATGACGGGCTCCCAGCAGGGCCCAAACGCGTAGGTGTAGTCTGCCATTTCGCAGCAGAGGTCGTAATACCATTTCAGTGGCATCATGCTGCGTTCCAGCTCAGCGGTGCCCCACGGCGCGCCCTGGTCCACCGTCACTGTGCGAACGGCTGCCGGGAGGAAGATCATCATCATCGGAGTATCACTATTGGAGGGGAGCCTGCTCGAATTGCATGTTGTGACGTCGTTCCGCATAATGGGATCAGGGTGGCGATGGCGGCGTGCTGTCGGAAGTCGGCGGTACCACCCCTGGTACGTTCCAGTCTCCACCAGGAATATTTTATTTGCGCATGGTTGCAGATAAGCGACTAGCTCGGGTCAACGATGCCATCGCGCCGTGAATGTATATTGACATTCATAATTGTTTAAACCCAAACGGAATAAAAATATATATTTTTTTTTAATCGTCCTCAAAAAGTGAGGGAAAACATCGTTTAAACATGATCCAATCTAGTTAACAGCCCTGTTGACTAGATTGGATCCTGTTATCAGGGCCACGGAGATCAGATGGCCGTCACTCGAATGTTGTGACCAGGGGACCAAGAGCCCAACAGATATTCATCGGAAGTAGTAATATTGCAGAAATTCGAACAGTTCTCTAGCGACATGTAGGTTTACAATATATGGAAATTTAAAGTATGGAAGGCGTTAATCAGCGCCATCTAGCCGCGACGCTTGCCAACCGTGTGCCAACTCGTTATGACGAGTACCTTTACACTTCACCATCAAACTGACAGATGTCGCTCCCCCCGCACTCACCCCTAGGCGGTGGATGTTCCTCGGCGGCCAGGACCGTGCCCCAGAACCGGAGGTCTGCGCAGCGCAGCAGCGGCTGCGGGAAGTCCCTCAGCGCGATGGTCCAGTGCGCAGCGCCGGCTACCACCGCGCGGCACCACAGCGTCGGGAAGGAGAGCCCTTCCTCGGGCCAGGGACTGCGAACACCGCATAGGGTTAGTTGCAAGTAGGTCCACCTCCCTCGTTTAAACTAGTAACTGACGCCCCGATTTGGCTGGAGCCGACCAACCGTCAGTTGCAGTCGATATTAAACCTTACGATGTACAAAATAAAGTCACTTTTAGATTAATTCCGATGTGCGGGCGAGCCGACTTTATTTTATACAGCGTAAGGATCAGTATCAACTGCAACTTACGGTTAGTCGGCTCCAGCCAAAACGGAACGTACGTTACTAGTATTAGAGTCCTCGCGCTAGTAACCTCATAAAGGGCCGGTAACAGTCAACTGCGAGGCCTGAGCCTCCTAAATGACAAAGATTTTTAAATAATCTCGACATCTAACAATAAAAAAGAGCATAACACTGCTGCTGGCTTGCGAGAAAAAAATTATGTGAACAGAACAAGTGGCAATAATACTGCTTCCTTTCCTTCAATTTCCCCACCAATCTACTTCCAACACAGTAGTTACTTTGTACATTACCAGATAGCGAGTGAAAGACGACAAAATAAAAAACTAACCTATCAAAATCGATCTCCCGCATCTTAGCGACCGCGTTCTCCGTGCCATGTATGGAGGGGTCTGCTAAGGCCAGCAGGCTGAAGCTGCCAAGGCTTAAAGCCAAGAGCCTAGTCCTTGGCTTGGGCGCGGCGCGGCAGCGTTGCACGTAGATCTGGGCGTCCTTGGCGCGAAGGGCTGAGTAGAGCTCCTCGATCTTCCCAGCTGGGAGGAACAGGTGCGGCTTGCATAGCTCTTGCACCTGGGTTGGGAGGAGGTTGTGGTGTAGGCTATGATGTACATGTATATGTGGCAGAAGCAGTTGGATTTTTGTTTGTTGTAAAAACGCGTTCTTTAAATATATTTTTGCATTTATCGGGACTAAGACGCTGTCCTAATTGACAACAGTCGTGCGACTGCCGGTTTTGGGCTCTCTACTATTGGCCGGGCGACATCCGTCGTACAACCGTGGTCGTACGATCCTTGACAATTAGGACAGAGCCTAACACGCGACGTAGCTTTGCGATTTGTTTGCCTAGCTATCAAATTGAGCGAGTGAGATGACAATAGTGTTTACGTTGAATTTGAGTTAGAGATTTCCTATGTCGCTAACTAGGGCTATAGACACCCAAGAACAGAAATTTAACAAACCTTCGCGTCCAACATGTTTTTCCTCTTTTGACTCTCCTTGTATTCGTCCTCTAGAAGTTCGTAATTGTCACGCAATTTCACTTCGAACGGATCATCACTTAATTCTATAAGTATCTCTTCAATCTGCAACAAGAGAGAGAGAGAGACCAAATTATGAATAGAGTTATAAAGAATTAATTGTCTGATGTCAAAATAAAGCGCCGCCATTGGCTGGATGGAATTGATCCATCATTTGACAGTTGTTTCTGTCCAAAAGCATGGCAGTATTTGACAACGGACCTTATTTCTCAGTAGCGCCATCTAGTGGATTCAGAAATCGCGAAAACTCTCATTAAGAACGAGATTCATTCACGAATTTTCAGCACAGTTTATGGATCCAACCTCCTTCAATATTTATGTAAAAATAGATTAAGGATATGTTTCACCACCTACTGATAAGTTCCTGATATCTTATCTGACAGATATCTGTGATGCCCGACCATTAGTTTTGTACTATAGACCATTCGCGTTAAGAAAATAGTGAATAAAAGTGTTTTCATAGTGGACTAAAAATTCAAATAATTTATATTTTAAAAATGAATCTAGTTTATTAATAGATAAAAATCAACTTAATGATCTCAATTTAAAAATAAAATCAAGGATATCGCTTTGCTTAGCAGCCAGTCTAATATTTGCTGTTTATTCGAACCGAATTAAAGGTTAGTAAAGTATTCATTTTTATTATTTCCTGTCGTCTGTGACGTCAACTAGTCACTGAATTTAGCGTTCTAATTTGTTGCGACCCGATTGGTCGAGGGGCGGGGTTGGGCCGGCGGAAAACGATGACTTACTATTTTCTTATCGCGAATCAACTATAACAAGTTGGAGACGGCATCACAGATATCTGTCAAATAACATATCTGAAACTTATCAGTAGGTCGTGAAACAAGCCCTCACTAAGCCAAGGTATCAAATACAAACCCTCACCTTAATATGCAAGTCACTGGGCAGCGGGCTGTCTGCCGTGAAGGGCTTCCTCCTGACCCCGTGCACCAGCTTGAGCCACTTGAACAGCGACACCAGCTCGCCCTGCACGGCCGCCGCGAACCGGTGCTTGTACGGGAATATTATGCGGACCGACTGCACCGTTACGGACCTGGAGGACAGGGGTTAAGCGTATTGGAAGTGGGTTGTTTAGGTCTGTTTTAGGACCGTTTTTTATTTTTAGACTAGGCATTCGATCCCTTCTCACTTGGTGGTAAGTGACGATGCGTCTAGGAACGACCTTTTTTCGCCTTGAAGGCGTCTAAATTATAATGATCAAGGAAAATACTTGCAAGCAATGTGTTCCATTCCTTAGCCGTACGCATTATAAAGGTGAAACCAAAGCAGTTCGCGCGGAAAGCTGGAAGATAAACGACAAAAGGATGTAGCGTACGATCGAATCGCGTTTCCCGAGGGCGGAAAGGAGCCCGCGGAATGAGGTCGTGCAACTGCTTCGCACAGTTTCCTTCTTCTTCCCTCACTTTTCATTATTATTTGACACTAGATTAACGCATGAGACAGAAAACCGAATAAGACTTTAGTGGATGCTTTCCGCCTTTGGAGCACATGGACCGGAAAGAAGTCCTCCCTTGCGTGGTATATATAACATCTTTCAGCACGGACCATTTTGGCTCGACCATTCTAAGTTTGCCTGTTGATCTCACGAGTTTGTAGCCATTCTTGCACATCACTACAGTTTGCAATACTCTGAGCTAGATCAGTCAAAAGTACTTTAGCACTCACCAAACCTTGTTCCATGTGAGCTGGAATCCCTCATTGGCCTTCCTCTCGACCCTAACTTCAGGGTCGTCGGTAGCCCGGCATTGGCAGTAACCTGTTACCGTCACCAGCTGGTCACCATTGAGGTTCATTGTCAAGCGGTCCCATAGTATTGAAAGGCCGGTGACGTGGTCGTAGCCTACCGTCATCTCGTCTGTGGAAGATTTGAAAGAAAGACGTGAGAAGTGGATTACAATAGATAAAATTCGTGTAGTAAAATAAGAACAAATGGTGTGTGACGTAAAAGATTTGATGATGCTTCCTGTGGTACGGCACCTTGTAAAAACTGAAATGTCAGCCTGGGTAGGGTCGTATCTCTTATCTATTTCTGGCACGAATTAATAATAGTTGCTTATTTGCATCAGTGTGTTCTAACCTGAAGATTAAAGTATGGTATGACAATGAATTTATGAAAGAGCGGGTGGACTACAGCAAACATGAACTCTGCGTAATAACGTCAAACCATTTCTCGTAGGGGTGGCAGGTAAGACACTTTTCCACTTATCATGGGGGTTTCAAGAACTAAACGAACTATAATAGACAAGCCTTGAATCATAATGATATTAAAGTTGAACCAACCTGTCGAAAGCAGCACACTATTCTCCTTCGAAAGTGTCAACCCCAAATTGGTGTCTCCCTTGAAGGTGACTCTCCAATTCAGTGCTGCACCGCTCTTCGGCGCCGTCTCCTCTCGGGCCCCTTTCACCGCTTTCAGATCGTCCCTGAACCCTTTCAAGGCTCTCACGAAGGCTAGAATCTTTAGGTGCAAGTTGGCGCTCCATTGGAAGTCTGAGAATTCTAGGAATTGCAAGTCTACGAGTGCGTGTGTGTTGTCGCGGGAGGGCGTGTGTTCGGCGCGTGCGAGCCGCACGTGGAAGAAGGCGTTCGTGATCTCGTCCGAGCGCTGGCTGTATGTGCTGCCTGGGGAGGAAATGTACTGTGTGTAACAGAGTATAACTTTGGTGGAGACCTATTACCGATGGATTTATTTCTATTTGTAGAATCCGTCAATAGCGTTGTATCTGACCAATGCGACTCCAAATTCCACTAGGTGACGCTAGTGGAACATAAGGTTTGCAGTCAAAATATAACGTGCTATTGGTCAGAAACAAACTCTCATTGGTGACAGTTGGACAATAGCCAATAAATAAAACCGACTTTTTTGACAGTGAGCAAAACTTCGCCATCATTGCACGGCGTAATTTGACAGATCTCACGTTCCAGTAGCGTCATCTACAGGAATTGGTCCCTAATAATTTACACGCCAACCAAATAATACCCTACTATTATTATAAAATGCATGAATCGTAGATGTTATGGGGGACAGTTACCACTTACCATGAGGCAGTCTGTCAGTTCGTTTGTCACTGCGACTACGCAGTACTAATAATAGTAGTAATACTAATTAATAAACAAAACCGATGCTTATTATTATTAACTGTCGATATCTGTAATCAACCAACCTTTATAAGGCACCATTTCGACGACCTTCAATCCGGAGACCACGGCAGCGCTCTTCACTGTCGTCTTCTCCAAAGTGACGGCGTCCACCCGTGTCATCAGGCACATCTCCTGACTTATTATCAGGTATGCGTTGATGTGGGACAGGGCCACGTTCACTGTCACGTTAGTCGGGGTGGGGGTGGACACTGGGGCGGTTGAAGGGGTGGGTAATGGGGTGGGTGTGGGCGGTCCTCGGTAGCTTTGCAGGCACTCGGCTAAAGCGACGATGGTTTCCGCGATTGTGGGACTCCATTCTACGCGCAAACAGTCCATCATTGCTTCCACCTGGAATGGATGGTTAACTAAAGATTTGTACTGTATCGTTTTTGTAATAGAGTTCAAAATTAGCAAAATTTTATTATCAATCATCTTCGTTGTAAAAGTGGGATGCTCACTGTTGAATATAGGCCTTTCTCAAAAGAACAAGGTTGATTTCCCATTTCAAATAACATCCAGGGCTGAACCTTGGTGACATTTTGATTCTTTTAAACTACTTAGATGGCAGACAAGCTACGGTATGTCTGATGGTAAGCAGTTACCGCAGTCTACAGGGTAAGTGTTATAGAAACTGATAATCCATTTTCTGGGTTTACAAGTACGGATAATATCAATTCTTGCTATTTGTAATTTAATTATTCAAAATGAAATAACTAAATTACAATTATTGCATTTTGATTGTTTAAATTAACTATTGTCACATTTATACCATTTATTATTACGATGATGTATGTATAACACTATAAACAAATACGACTATAACACCCACACAACAAGCCACCTCACCTTAGAATCCCTCGGCCCATGGCTCCCCCATTTAACCAGAGCCACAGCCAGCAGCGCAGTGCCCCACGCGTGGCGCTTCCTCGGCGGGGGCTCCGCCGGCGGCTGTCCGGCGCCCGCCACCGCCCAGCCCGAGTCTAGCAGCAGCTCGGCGCTCCAGTGACGGGAGCCTACCATTAGCCGGGCTAATCGGGAGTGGTAGGCCTCCTCTGGGGGACGGGAACAACATTGGTTAGCTATAGAACTAGTAACAGACGTTTCATGTTGGCTGGAGCCGAAAAACCGTCAGTTCAAAAACATAGGTTTTAAGACTTTTATGGTTATTCACTACACTTTCACTACACACATTATCGGGTTTGTTACCCGATAATATGTGTAGTAAAAGTGTAGTTCAAAAACATTCAAAATTATTTATTGTGTAGGACATTACATATCTCTTTCAAACGTCAAAGAGGGGGTAGGAAAGTAGGAAGGAAACACACAGTGACATGTTGGCCACCCCAGGACCGTAGCGCATCTACCCCACCCAACTGACCAACCGTCAGTTACAGTTGATACTAAACCTTACATTGTATAAAATAAAGTCGGTTTTGCAATAATTCGACTTTACTCGTTCAATCATCAGTCATCACACACATCAGCAGTCCACTCCTAGATTCGACCCTCCTCCGCGTTGGTCATCTTGGGGTAGATGTCCCGGTTGTGGACTCGCGCGCGCGAGCCATGGGTCCGCCTTGACTATGATTCAGGATTTGACAGATCAGCTAATTACAGTGGAGCGACCCAACCGAGCGAGACAACCTCCGTGATCTTGTTACCAGGGGCACCTGACTACAATGGATAATAATTACACATACAGTCGCCAGCCGCCATTCTACCTAATGACACGCCTCAGTAGCGCCATCTAGCGAATTGGTCTGGTGAAGTCTGGTTGCAAAAACCCACATTCGTATCCATTATTTACAGTAGGTGGTCCAGCTTGACCTAGTGCAGGGCGGCTAACGTGCAACAACGCTAGACTTCGAGACTCGATGTGGAGGGCACACTTGTGCTAGTTCAGCCTGATTTAAAGCCGTCCACACCCAACCAACATACCAGCTAACATACTATATACGAGTATCGCATCCTCACCCCTAGTATCTCGTAGCTGGTCCAGCTTGACCTTGAGTCCTGTGCAGCCCACAGCCAGATTCCTGGCGTGGGCCAGCCGGGTGGAAAGCACGGCGCCGCGCAGCTCGAGGCAGCCCTGCCACGCCACCACCACGAGGGACACTAGCCCCGCAGCCGTGCTGGGTGGGATGTGAGCTGGGATGCGAAGGAATTTATTTGGCAATTGTAACGTATTACGCTGTACAAATACACGCTGTGGAATTAATAGCGCTGCGTTCCAGTCGCGGAAGCGGTGCAGATTATTTCTTTTTATATTTTACGGTAGTCTAACAGGCGAGCGGGTCACCTGATGGACGTGATGGAGAGTGGTCACCACTGCCTATAGACAGGAAAGGAATGTCTATAGCACACCTAACTCTAGCAGCAAAAATAAAAATTCGGATCATTCAACTCATTTGGAGAATGTCCATAAACATGGGTAAAGTTGATACACAAAATTTTATTATTCTCATAAATAGTTCAAGGATGGAGAAAAATATCCGAGCAGCGGAACTT
Organism: Blastobasis adustella; assembly: GCA_907269095.1. Lineage (NCBI taxonomy): Eukaryota > Metazoa > Arthropoda > Insecta > Lepidoptera > Blastobasidae > Blastobasis > Blastobasis adustella. The sequence continues at coordinate 16,756,668 of OU026127.1, read as the reverse complement.
GATCGAACATGATACAACATTTTCATACTGTAAACAATCCCAATGATTAAGGTTGACCAAGATTAATAATCATGCCCAGATATTTTTCTACCTTTCAGTTCACAGCTTCTCTCTAGCACAGATTACAAAGAAGTTACACAGCTTTTATAATTTCAGAGTTTTTTTTATGTTACACGGCAGACATACACGCACGCAGCCCACCTGATGAAAAGACGTCACCGCCAATGCGAGATCCCATCTCATAGTCCAAAGAAAACATTGGCTGGCCGCTCATCCGACATTCGAATCGTACGAGCTCCCCAGTACTAGTTGTATCCAGCCATAATCACAATCCAACCACTACAAGCTATACTAACCATCAGCCGTGGAATCCACCACCATGCGTGTCCCAGCCCTTGCCCTGGCCGCCCGGTACCATTTGGCTGCGTCTGCGTGCACGTACGTGGCGTGCAGCGTGCTCACTATCAGGTACAGGTTTAGCACGCCCTTTTCCAGCTGGAAGAGAGGCGAGATCGGTTAGTCGCCAGCCAGAGAAAATTATAGGGCAGGCGAACATGGCGCAAACGGGACGCCGCCGATGCGACTTTTTAAAACATATACATTATAGAAATGACGGGGCACGGACGTGGCAGCGTCGCGCTTCCTTTTCTAGGACCAGTCAAGGACGCAGGCAGGAAAGGGACAGCTAGCGCTGCGTGCGAGACCCGGCTCCCCGCGCCCCGCTGCACCCCCGCCCGCGCCCCCGACCCGTCTTGCGCAGACGCTTTGCGTAGCGACACGTCATAGTACATTGGCGCTCATTAGGGGAGGCCTATTCCAACAGTGGGGTGGTATAGGTTGATGATGATGACAATCCATTAACATATTGCCTGATGAAGAATAGATTTTTTATGTACGTTATTGGTAGTCATTAGTGGCGAAAACAGCATATAATTTGCGTGTATGTGAATGTAAGAAGTATAATGTAGCTATATCTTACGAACTATAGGAATAGTAACGTCTGAAGAAGCGAGAATTCATCAAGTATCAATGACGTCCAATTCAACTATGTATCTAACTTGAGGTGGTCAATGAACTAGCTAGCAATTCAATGTCTGCAATCAACTGTTACTAGCCCCACTGGAAGGCTACGCAGACCTAAAGGAAGCACCCGCCTGAATAGAGTTCACCTGAGATTGGACCATATGTTACCAGTCTATAAGGTGCAACTCACCTTAGCATCCAATTTGAGCTTGTCAATAAACAGCAGCCGTTCACTATCAGCTGTTAGTTGATACTGGTCTGTCTGGAAAGCCACGTAGACCTGGGGCATGCCCACCCCGGCCACTGCCCCCGGTGCAGGCGCGGTGGGCGCTCCGCCACTGAACCGAGAGTTCACCTGGGATGAAGGGACAAATTAATGACAGCTGATATTGGAGGATTACCCAAAGTTTATTACCCAAATACATTCCTCTTTGATCTTGCACGCATGCTTTTGAATTTACATACATAACAAAAAGCTCACGCCTGTGTCCCACAGGTGGGGTAGATAGACTATGGAATTTAGACGACTGAATTTAGCCAAATGTAATACGCGTTTTACTGGGAAAGACCGATACCCTCTCATTGGATTACTCACATTCCAGTAGCGCCACCTAGTGGATTATTGATTAGAATTAGGCCCCTTTGCAATGTAGACAAAATGGTGGACACAGTACAATATTACTCACTTGTAAACTTTGTAACGACATAGTGAAGTGTGTGTCGGTGTACTTGTCATGGCAGGACACCGCTGTCGCGTCAATCCTTAAGCTAAAAATCTGTAAAACAAGAGGATCATTTTAAGAAAGAAACAATCAAAAATATCTTACTACCAAAACATCCCTCAATAGATGCAATAACCCCCCCCCCCCCCCCCTTCATTGATTTCCTAAGTTACTATTTTTTAGCAGTCATTTATTAATCACCCCACTACAAGAAACCAAATGATTTTTAGCTCAGGGCGCTCGCTCATAGATTTATACCTATCATTTCTACTTTTGATTTTGGAAACTGGAACACCTGATGTAGAACTATAATAGACCAGCTAAACTATAAGAAATATGGAAATGGCGCCGAACGGATTTTGATGGGGTTTTCACAGTTTAATAGTTTGGGGACCATCTCAAAACCTGGGCCATGTATCATCTAATTCGGTTGGTAGGAACCAGAGATACAGCTTGACCTCTCCGTAGTACTATCTTTCATACATTAGGGAGGTCATTTAAAATGGAACGCTTGGGAAAAAGATAAACTGCCCTAAAAACTTTTTCCACGCATACGAAATCGCGGGGAAAAGCAATAATAAATAAATAAATTATTAATAAATGCTTTAAGCTATTAACAACTGCACAGGAATATGATTCTTAAGGTGTTCATGCACTTATGCTTATGAATTGTACTAATGTATCACGTGATGCGCAAAAGATACAGGGTTAATGACAAGGGCATAACCTAGATAAAATGAGCTTGTGTAGCTTTACGAGCCAAATTGCACTATGGTGCGTTGTTAAACAGTTGCTATTTGCTTAATTGTCGTTGTGAAAGCATCTTTCCGTTACGTGAGTATTCGTATTTTTTTTAATAGTGGGAGGCAAGCGACCAACCGGGACACCTGATGGAAAGTTATCACCGCCGCCCGTAGACATGGACAGCACTTTGCCGTCCGTAGTATTAAGTGTCACTGTCCCAATCTACGCGCTATACCATCACCATACAACATAGAAAGATTATACCGGTGCCTATTTTGTACTTTGAACCATGCTCACTTTCCCAATCCCAGACAGAGAAGTTGTAAACCCACCTTTGGTATAACCGGCGAGAGCCTCGCGACCAGCGTTTCAAGATGGCCGCCGGCGTGCGCCCGCGCAGCCGCGCGCCGCCGCCGCCGCGCCGCCATGAAGAGGTCGTCGTTGAACGATACTACTGTGTTGCTTATTGCTGCGTGGATTTTCTGTGGCGAGAAGTGGTCACAAGTATGAATCCCAGTATATCTTATAAGCAAACGCGTCACATTAGCAAAACTTGATGTTCGACAAATATCATGCTATTCGATTACCCGAAACATAACGTTCCTAACAAAAACATCAAATATTAAAGGACGTAATCACCAAATATGTTTCTTCCGTGTGTTTAGGTAACGTATTTTAGACATTTAAGAAAAATCAACTCGTATACAGGGTACCACAAAGTCTTAACTCAATCTCAGTCTTAACTCAAATTATCAGAGTCGTAGATAGATATTCCACCAACAGGCCATGTCGTATACACCAACTATCTGCACCAACCTTACCTATATACCCCAGCTTCTTTTTCCAGTACCTACACAGAACATTAGCACATAAACTTAGAACCCTACAGGCCAATCCAAGTCATACCGCATGCGATAGAAAGAGCTATGTTCGCATTTCGCATACCATGTCATACGATCGAAAGTGACGGGTACAATAGCTTACAATAAAGGCGATATTTAGAACCAACCTCAACATTGAGCGGCCCGTCAGCCTTCACCGCCCCCTCAACAAGCAAGCTGCAAGCCACCTCGCCTAACAGCTGGTCGGCCGCACAGAGCTCCGCCCTGGCCAACGCCACACTCGCCGAAAAGACAAGCGCGCGCGCAGGCCCGCCCGCCGAGCCGTCGGCGTGCACCTCCGCTGCCGAGGCCCGCAATCGCCAGAGACCCCCCACACTTGACAACGTGAGGGAGGCGTCGAATATGTGCACCCCCATGAACTGGGAGCAAAAGTATTGTTTTATAATATATGGTTTATCTTGTAATAGCACATCTGATGCAAAGCAGTAACTATGGAGAAATAAGTTGACCTGTTATATTGCGTAATTTAAATTTGTAACAATCTTGTGTACAATAAATGGTTAAATAAATAAATATGGACTATTAGATGATGGTGCCAAAAGGGAATTGGATCCAGAGCAAAGCAAAGAATTATAGATTAGATATTTAGGTATTGCCTAAAGAAGGCTGTAGAATTACAAGGGTGTTATCACTGTGAGGCTATTCTTTAGCCATTTCCCATGACAGTGAGTTACGTATGAGGCTCAGGTACTTCAAAGGCCGTCACCGCATCCGTTCCCCTTAGGTTGCAGATATCCTGTTGGACGGTATCCACTTTCCATCAGGTGGACCGTCCGTCTGTGTGCCTCCCCAAAACAATAAAAAAAATTAAGCTGCTGTGCTAGGTGCGACTCGTAAGCCAGAGGTCCCGGATTCAAATCCCGCTCCAGCCATGTACCAATGACTGTTTTCTGAGTTATATACATTAGGTGAATACTAACCGATGCTCTTACGGTGACGGAAAACATCGTGATGAAACCTGCACATTCAGGCGACTGGATGTGTAACCATGATCCAATCTGGTCAGGTTCCCCTGGTAGCAGGGTCATGGAGCAGCATTTTGTGCAGCTTTTTTATATAACTATATTTAGGGTTTAAAGATAACCAACTTTAATCATAATTTTGATAATAATATCATTACTTTATTTAAGTAACATACCTGTGCAAACATTATCAAACTCGGAGGCAATTTCTTTTCTCTGAAATCCAACAGCTTTCTATGTTCCAATCTCTCTAACTCTGTTCTTAGGTTATCCCTTGCAAAAGCATCATCTGTGTCTCTTGTGCTGGCAGAGTTCTGCTTAGACAATAAAGGCTTAAGGATTGTTTCCACAACAACACTGCGTTTCTCCTCGACACTGTTGGTGACGTCAAACCCTCTAATCACAACAGAAACCAGCTTGTTGATGTCAGAGTTGAAGAAACTGCTACGGAATGATATCTCGTTGATATGCTGCAAACATATTTTTATTACATGAATAAAAATAATCAAAATAAAGCAGGGAACATATTGAAGAGTCGATCTTATTTATAATTATAATTTTTTGTGTGCTTCAGTTTGCACTCTAATCAACAAAATGAACAAAAAAACCAAACCCAGGTTTATGATTTTAAAAATTTGAACCTGGTGACAAATTCTAAAAAAGAATTAAATAAACTTGATAGAATGATAGGTAAAGCGCTTATAATGTGGTTGTATGTACCACAGCTTGTATGGATAAATTACCCTGTTAGCTTTGCTGACAAGAGTCATAAAGAAAGAATATGTATGTATACATAAAACACACAATAAAATTGCCATAGAGTGCATAGCTTGAGTCATTTATTAGTCTTTATCTTAATAATTTAGTTAAGATTTAAGATTCATCTCTGAATCTTAGTCTAGGCACAGTGAACTGGGCATACTTAGATATGATTTGGGTGGATATGTATGTGTTACCAGCAATTCGTATAATCCTATATTCTATGCAATACCTATGCATTGCGTAGAATGCCTATAATGTCCAGGTAATGTATGAAATATTAAAAAAGCTACACTTTAAATTGTCATTTTATATGCCGCATAAGTAAAGTTTGGCTGTACTTTCTTAGTAAAGTGATTTTAAGTATCAATAAAGACTATCAAAGTAAACAATATATGTTTTATTTGTTTAAAATTTATACTTTACCTGACAACCTCATGGAATTCTATACAATACCTAGGTAAGGTATGAAATGGTATACATTAGATAAAATAGTTTATCTACACTCATAGCGTAATGTTCCAATTACATATTCGAAAACAGTTGTTTAAGGATACACTTTTTTCACGCCCGTCTATAAAAATTTAAAAAATTACTTTTCGATACAGCATTTCCCATACTATTTTCATTACAGCTGTATCGAAAAATAACTTTTTAATCATTATGCAACACTTTTCTTTTTTAAGTTTTTGTCGGGCGCCGGGACACGGCTAAATGTAGGCTGAATACCTAAATGTCTTCAACAAATTCAAAAATCCTGTTTATATTTGCGATCAGTTCATAGTCTGTGGTTGTGATTGTGTACATTTAGAATTATTTTTCCGATAAACAGAATATTTTTTCTAATTGTTGTAATTTGTGTTTGTGAATGTTTTTTCTTGTTTGAAGCAAATAAATAGATAAATGTGAAAGTAGTGAAGTGAATTTCCCGCCGCTCGATATCCTCGACGCGTAGATACAACAGAACTGACTCGCAGTTACTTCCAGCAAAGTTGAAAAAATTATAGGTACAAAATTTTAACATTAAAATATGAGTGTAGATAAAGTAGTGTATGCAACTGCATATAATTAGGTATTATATGACAGTTGCATAAACTACTATTATACATTGCCATGGCAAACTAGGTATTACATAGAATGACTAGGTATTCTATATAATACATACATAGATTCATAAAGCTCACGCCTCTGTCCCACAGGTGGGGTACTTTTATTTTTACTTACAATTACTGAATAATATGCTTGACCAGTAATATATACATAAATAAAAATGATTTATTAAACCAGAAACCTAAGGTCAAGTCGCCCCTGGAATATACTTCTTAGTACACGAATGCTGTGAGAATACTCTCAAATGCATGTATACTCCAAAGGAAAAGATATATCGATGGCCAAGGCTCTCTTTCTACTTCTTTTACTACCCAACACTTAAGAATATATACATTGAATTATCTTCAATGACAACTTGAAAACTAAGCATTTACATACACCAAGCGTAAATACTACTAAATACTAAGTACTTACAATAAGAGAGACAATAAGAGCGTCAGTGGCCGAGTGGTTACAGTATCTGACTCGTAAGCCAGAGGTCCCGGGTTCGAACCCCGCTCCTGATGACGGTTTTCTGAGTTATGTACATTAGTTGAATACTAACCGATGCTCTTACGGTGAGGGAAATCATTGTGATGAAACCTGCACATTCAGGCGACTGGATGTGTAACCATAATCCAATCTGGTCAGGTTCTTCTGGTAGCAGGGTCATGGGGGTCAGATGGCAGTCGCTCGACTGTAATTACCTGACCTGCCAAATCGTAGATCATGGTCAAGGCGGACCCCGGGTCCTCGTTCTTGAGAACACAACCGGGACATTAACGCCAAGATGATTATTTTTTTTTACTAAGTACTTACAATGAAATATCCATTTTTTGACAAACTGACATCTTTAAGAATTAGTTTGGGCACTGCTATTCTGCCTATTTTCAATTTTATATGGTACTTTCTCATAAAAAGCCAGGCCAGAAGAGTCGGCAAGAGCCTGAAATACACAGAATCAAGCAATAATTATCAAACAAAACCAAATTAGAAACTTATTAGTACAATATTGTAAATACATACCATGATACACAAGAGTACACAATTAGGAATATAAAACACAGTACTAGCAAAATATTCATTTTTGCGCATTATACTTATTCTTTTCTAATCAAGCAATGACTTGAAGAGATAAAACATTTTCCAAGACTAAGTTAAACCTTCGTATTTCGGATTAAATCGAAGCAACACGTATAAATCCACAGAAATTACAGAAAACAGCAGTCAAACATAGACCAAATAATTTGAGAATGTCACTTGCTTCACTTGCTTGCTTACGTCATTTTAAACGTCAACTTGACACCATAGATGAAGAAATCCACAAACCTACAAAGCAACGCTCAACTTCCAACTCAAGAGTAAATTCACAATAATAATATGTCCCCAATAGCTAGACTCAAGCTGAAAATGGGAAAACACTGTAGCGAAACTCGAAAGCATCAATTTTATTTTATTTACAATGTCAATGCATGAAAAAGAAACAACAAATTAACATCATCGTCCTAGCGCTTATCCCGGCCTTTGGCAGGGTCCGCTTTTCTACTCATTCTTCTTCACTTCGCTCGATCTTGGGCATCCACGGGTCGTAAGCCATTGGCTCTCGCATCCGACTCAGCAATGTCAATCCATCGCTTCTTGGGTCGCCCACGGGTTCTTTTTCCTGATAACGGCAGGTTTAGACACCTATTTCCAACGTATCCCTGAGACTTAAGCAACACGTGACCAAACCGGCGCAAGCGAGTCTCCTCGATCTTATCCGCGATATCCCTCACGCCAATGCTGCCACGGATGTACTCGTTACGAACTCTATACGATACGTCGCGTAACTCCGCACATCCACCGTAGCATTTTCATTTCGTTGGCGTGGAGTTTGCGACCGTGTTTCGTCAGCGCTGGCCATATTTCGCAGCCATAGAGCATCATAGGTCTAATTAAACTCTTGTATATAAGCCCTTTGAGCTTGACAGGGATTTTAGGGTCACAGGTGACTGCCGTGAGTTCCCGCCATTTGGCCCAAGCTGCAGAGATTCGGGACTTGACATCGGGGCCGATATCGCCGGACTCGTGCATAGCCTTACCAATGTACTTACGCCTTGCTTCAGGAGAAGATTCAAAAGGCATTCCTTCGTTTTCTCTACAAAAAAAATGTATGGGTATTACCCTTTCTTGTACCCGACTGAATTTCTACAGGGGATTCTAGGCTTTAATTCTCTATAGGTAAGGCGTAATTACTACCTTTTGGTAATGGTTTGTCATATTTTGCGTGGTGAGTCAGACTGTCTTGACCTGGTGTCTAGAGCGGTACCGCTATTTGAACCTCCAGTTCCCAGGGTACAACTCAGACCACGCAAGCCCAGTCTAATCGCTACTCCCGCGGTCTGAACCGTTTCGCATGCCAATTCACCCATTATTCGAGCCTTGGGTATGCTCAACGCGCTCCTGGCATCGGCACCCGAGTGTGACTCATTTGCCTGGCGATGGATGGATGTGTGCAAGGAATGCCTGAAGTACTGCAAGACGATTAATGAATGAGAATCTTTTATTATAGAATCTCATATATATATAGCGCTCAGTGAATTGGTTAACACTGTAATACTGTAAAGTTGTTTTAAATAAATAAATAAATAAATAAATCACGGATCCGAGGTGTTTGAATTTCTCTGTTCTATTGACAGCTTCGTTACCTATACGGATGGTTTCGGGATCCGCGCTGCAACTGACCATATACTCTGTTTTCTAGCACATCCTTCCACATGTTTACCCTAGTCCCAAGATCCTGCGGAAGCTTGCTCAACAGTACAATGTCGTCACCGTACTTTAAAAGCCAAGGCATATCCTGCATTTTCGCTGAGAGGGCATCGAGCACAATGCAAAACAAGTAAGGACCAGCACTGAACCCTGGTGAACACCTACGGTAATCGGGAAGGGCCAATGCTGGTTTTAACGACGGCTCCAGTTCATTGTTCATTGTTCATTTATTGCATCAATTAAAAACTTACATGTCCGCTTTGATAATTTCAAATTGTTACAAATTATTGTTAGAACTGTTATTACATAGTGTTATTCTAACATACCTACTCATTACTTAAATTTTATAGGTACCTGGTAATTTGCATAATTCAATTCATTGATATTCATAATCGTAATTATAATGTTTATTGTAAAGGTATGTAAGGGTCAATGACATTGTTTTATTCCTTTGTAGAAATCATCTAAATTATAGCAAGCTATGCAAACCAAAACATTTTTTAATTTGTTTGTGAATGTTCGACATTTGATGCATTCCTTACCTCCGACGCTAATGCATTATATACGTTAGGGCCTTCGACATCCAGCAGCTTGCGCGTCTTGGCGCGGCACCGCGGCGGCTCGGCCAGCAGGTGACGGCTGCGGGTGTTTACATTGTGGCTGTCGCCCAGCGTTGGAAATGTGCCCAAGTTTTGCTTGACTTGTTTGCATATCTTAAGTACAAATACACCAGGCACGGTTAAAACCTTCAGTTTGCGGAATAAGTCCTGAGCAGGGTGATCATATGGCTTCCCTGGCTACGATTCGAATGTCACGCTTTTGTAGCTTGAATACCCTGATTCGATCTGCAGCATAGGCATACATGTCCTGTTTAATACTAATGTATGGTATTCCGACATGGAGCATTCCTGGCGCCTTCAACACCTTTTATAGCAACACATTGTCACATCCAGACTTGCTCGGCTCCGATGACTTTGCCATCCTTTTATAGACGAGCTTCTGTCCCTCCACAGTATCTAACGCATCGTAGAGCGGAGCCAGCTGAGAGGACCGCGCCTTTTCCTCATTTGTTTTAACTCGTTGTTTTGCCCCCAACTATACCTCCTTATCCGAAGTTGGGTTACTATGCTGCCATATCTTGAAACATGGCTTTTTGCTCCTAACTGCTTCCTGTACCTCACTATTCCACCATCCCGTGTCCTTATTCCAGGTGTATATTATTAGTATGTTCTGAAATCGAATTACCTATACTTTGCCGCAATAATCATTTCTTTTACAATTAGTACCACCTCTAACATAGTAAAATAATTTCTGTTGCAATTAGTTCCACCAACACTTTAGTCACAGAGCGACTTTAAATCACTGGTTAAGGGAAGAAAACAAAAATTGTTAATTTGTAGATGTATAACACAAAAATACTTGTATATAACGTGTATACGTGTACGTGTAAGTATATTTTATAAATAGATGTAGTAAATAATTTTTATTTATTTATTTTATACTATATTACGATAGTTGGTGTACTCCCGCACCGAGCCCTTGCCCTTATAGACTGGAGTAATAATACTCAGCCTCCATTGGTCAGGTATCTTCCTGGTGAGGAGAATGCGGTTATAAAAGTCGGTAAGCATGCTAACACCACGAGAGCCCATCGATTTCCACGCCTCAATAGGGACTCCATCGGGTCCGACGGCTTTCCGATTGTTCACGCGGCGAAGAGCCGCCTCGACTTCCTCAGGCGTTATCGGTGGCACGAGTCCTCGATTCAGAGGGAGGTCCGGTGGATGCACCTCTTTATGCTGCTTATTCAGTAGCTCGTGGAAATACGAGCGCCATCTCTATAACTATCTATCTCATATAACAGGTTACCTTGAGGGTCATTTACACAGCGACAAATGGAAATACCCTATGCCGCTTTGACCCTCGATCGTGCCAACTTGTATATGAGTTCCTGCCCCTCAGACGATTCTAACTTATCGTAAAAAGGACGTAAGTGATCTTGTCTGGCTCTGGCTACCACTAGTTTGTTGGCATTTTGTCGTCTTGGTCTTCAGGAGATCTGGACGCTTGCCACTTTTTAAAGAGGGCTTTTTTCACCCTAATCTCCCTCTGGACTGAGTCGTTCCACCACCAGGTCTCCTTGTCAAGCCCGTGTCCGCCCCTTCTGAGTTCTGTCCCAGAGTTTGTGGACAGATTCTTCGTCTGTCGCAACACTAAGGTCGTTGGCATCAGTGGCGAACTCATGGGACTTGGTTCCTTCAAGCAGCCACCACCGGGTTTGGCGTCGGCACTGCTCTTGGTATTTGCCTCGGGGCTTCACGCGCAGGTCCATCACAAGGACCCGGTGTTGGGCAGTGAGACTCTCTCCAAGTATAGCTTTACAGGTGGCTATTTTGCCAATATTGTTTCTCCGAGTGAGAAAGTAATCGATCTGAGTGGCGCTCCTCCCACTCTTGTAGGTGATCAAATGCTCGGATTTCTTTTGTAAAAAAAGTGTTCACACGGCTTCCAAAGCCAAAACCACCATGAACACGGCCAAACTCCTCACACTTCTCACCCACATGACCATTCAGATCGCCACCCACAACAATACCGTGCGACAACGGAACGTTACGTATTACTTCCCCGATTTGCTCCCAGAACAACGCCTTGTCCGCGTCGCCGCAACCGACTTGTGGAGCGTAGGCGCTTACCAAATTAGTCACGACCCCTTCGATAAGAACCCTCACAACCATGATGCGGTCGCTTACACGCTTCACGTCCAAGACGCAGTCTCGAAACTCCTCAGAGAGCACTACCTCCACCCCGTTATCCCCACTCGGAGAGCCAGCGTGTATTAGCTTATAGCCGTTCCCGATGTTACGGGACCTGTTGCCTTTCCACCTGGTCTCCTGCAGAAACGCCACTGCCACCTTACGCCTGGCGAGTATGTTAGCCAGCTCACGAGCACGCCCGGTCAGCGTGCCAAGGTTCCAACTGGCAAAGCGGACATCTTTTTGGGCTAACGTCTTTAACCGGGTCCGCCCTTGGCCCGGTAGCCCTAACCCATTTAACACAGAGGTAGGGCGTTCCCTCTGTGCGTCGTTTCGCGGCGACGCCCTACCTGTGTCGGGTATCTGTACTAGACCTTCCATATTTGTGTGGGGTTTTGCCTTTTACATGCGTCGACTCCCATCTGACAGGCACAATCCGTTAGGGAAAAGCGGGTCCGCCAGAGCCTCGTCTGTCTGCCAGCAGGGGGACGACGCGCAGATGAGGTTGGCTTGGGCCCCAGAGATGGAGGTGGGACCCCATAAACTCCCTCTTGAATCACTCTATCTTTTGTTAACAACCGCATGAAAATCCGTTCAGTAGTTTTTGAGTTTAGCGCGAACGGACAGAAAGACAGACGCGACATGGAACTTTGTTTTATTTAGGTATAATATCATGTAATAGCTATGTAGTTATAAATTATGTCTTTCAAATCTTGTTTTAAAAAAAAATCATATGGCGCAATGGCCCCGGTTTCCCCGATACTTCTATAAAAGACGCGGCAGCTTATGCTGATCTCACTGTTCGTTCGTTGATCGTTCACACACTATTGCTTGTTTCGTGACGACGTGAATGTGACTGCGAAATGCGAAGTTTGTAGTGTTCTGTTACTTTTGTTATTTCCCGCGCAAAATAACGAGAAAGAAAAGGAAAGTCATTGAAAAGTTTTCTATGGTAAAAAGTAAAGTTTTTATTACGTATTTATATTTATAACAAGTCTCAGATAAAAGTTTCTAAATTGTGTAAATTAGATTTTTATTTTTCTAGAAGCCGTTAGTGAAGTAGTTAAGTGATAAGAACTTAATTATTTTTTCTGAATAGAAAAAAATATTTAATTAACTGAATGTTCCATCAGGCTGTGCTAGTGATGCTGATTGCTTTCTTTAGAGGCTTTGCTTGCATAACTTGCATTGATTTGTGACAGCAGGATATTGATTAACTTACCCACTCCGCCAAATCACGCATGTTTCACATTTGTTCACCAATAATGCAGAAAGAAATGCAAGGATAAACTGATGTAGTGTACACACTTTTATATTTAGTTATAATAATAATAACGTTCCAGACCCGTTCTCGCAGGAACCATATTCAATGTCGGGAGATATTATAGCCTATGTGCTATTCTGGGCTATAAGCTATATTGCTGCCAAATTTTTCAATATCCATTCAGTAGTTTTGCGTGAAGGAGTAGCAAACAACCAAACATACATCCATCCTTACAAACTCTTGTACATACATACATAAAGCTCACGCAGGCCCACGGACAAACTCTTGTATCAATAATATTAGTAGGATAGGATATCCTCTAGTGAACTATGAACTGATATTGTATTTGGACTAAGCTCCTTTATGCCAGTGATAGTTGCACTGAATACTTCAATAAATTCATAACTAAAACTTCACATAGAACTTACTACTTTTACTTTGTACCAAAAAGAGAAGGACAAGCCATTTTAAGGTTTACAAAATCAGAGACTGAAAAGATTTCTAGAATATCAGACCAGAAAGACACTCCATCCATTACATCCATAAGGCAGTGTTCAGTAGAATACAGCTTAAAATTTTACTAAATAATTTATGGTTCGGTAATACATACATTCCATACTGATATTATTAATAGAAACTTGGCTGTTTGTTACTCACAGCTACTCCACTAATGTAATTTGAAAGTCACACTACTTTTTTCGCTTGCACATACAAAATCACAGCACAAAGCTTTATATTTTAAAAGCAGTCATTAAGTCACCGACACCAAGGGATATACTACCTGATTATTTCGCTAATAGGACGGCCTATGAAAGTTCACTCAAATGAAGTGCTAGAGATGGATGCTAAATTAAGTCACAGTAGTATTCCTTTTCACAAGAAACTATGTTACAAAATCATTTCATAACATATAGGGCAGGGCACACAATAATAAGGACTGTAAGGAGCGTCAGTGTCTTTTCATCAGTAGTTTACCAATTAGCGGCATGTTAGGACAATAAGGAATGTGCCACATAAATGTACTACCATGCATTAGCTTATCTGGGGCTATTTTCCAGGAGGGCCTGGCCCCTGAGGTGGCCGATGAAGCCGAGTCAAACACCAATGTACAGCCAGTGAGCTTCCCATCCTGGGGTGGGCACCAGACCATTCTGGGGTGGGTACGGCCCACCCGGGCCCCCCTTCATACGCCTATTACAATACTAAAAATTTATTAAATAATAACTTATTTACTACTATGTATATAAATAAACAGTTCATATTGCTAACAGACATTTATTACTAATTTAGGTACTGATAATAAACTATTTGACTTAAAACAGGTATTTTCAATAAAATTATTAAGGCCAAGATCTTTTTGCATTGAATCCTTCATACTTCTTCCTAGTCTTCAGTCCAGATACAATTACAGATCTTTTCGGAAATGCTGATACTCCATTAAACAGTGTATCTGTATCTGAAAAATATAAATTCTATGAAATTAAATATTTCATGTCCATAAAAAAGGGGGAGGCCTTTGCCCAGCAGTGGGATGATGTAGACTGATATAAATAAATAAATAATGATAAAAAAGGCAAACAATAGAACAATTTGTTAAATTTTACCTGGGTGGAATCTGACATAATCTTGCTGTATATGTAAGTTCTTAGGTAATTCCATTTTTTTTAAGGCGTCAAATGGTGTTTTCGTGTCAACAGGAGTCCTATAAAATTCTTGTAGGTCATCTGAAATTGAAAGAATAAATAAATTCATTGCTATAAATGATCTAAAATCATTTATTTATTTATTCCTTGTATAACCCAAATATTTCACTTCACAAACTTACCGACACTTTCAATAGAATGCAGCAACGAATTTGGGACACTATGTCCAGTCTCTTCATAACAAGCTTTTAATACAATATACTTTTTATCGAGTGATTCAAATTCCGAATCAGAATTTAATCCATTAGCAGTGCATATTTTTATTATGGTATCCTCAATATCGGTGGGTGGATCCCATGGTTTATTTGGACGAAGAAATCTGAAACATGAAATTCAGTTTTATTGCTTTAATATACAAGAAAGAACTATAGCTTGCCTAGTTAGTAAATGGTTACTAACTAGGCAAGCTACACAAAAATTATAATTTTGCTTGGCTTAAGATTCAGCTTAATAACATCAAAGTTACCCTCTAGCCGCTAAAGACTCTGCAGCTGCTTGAAACTTTTTGTCTGCTTTGGGAACTTTTGTTTGCTTGCAACGATGCGATATAGCCTGAAAGAAAGTTATTAACATATTTGGTTTTTAAGTAATTAAAGGATTTCTTCAGTGTCTAAATATGAGACCTACCAGTACTTGGAAATTGCTTCGTGAGAATGGCAACAACACGTTTCGCAACATGGTGATGCCTTCTATTTAATTTGTTTACAACTTATTTTAGCTTGCTATATTTTTTGCTAGTAAATTCTCATGCACTGTTGCCTAAATAATTTCTTTGAGTGACACATAACCTCGAAGTGTCAAGAAGCTGCTTATCTATACGTTCCTGTTTACGCAGTCGCTACAAAGTAATGACGCTTTGCTTTTTAACATTTTATAGAATTTTCTGTCTGATTATTTAGTGTAGGTACCTAAATGTGATAGATAAATTATTTAAAATCATTTTATAGTTTATTCATTCTATATGCCTTTGTTAATGTTTTATTTCTAATATGTAAAAGTTTGCGTGGAACAGATCGTGCACATCATTTCTGAACGAAACTAGTTCAACTCGACTCCGTTGGAGGCAGCACTGTCGGCTTGGGTTGTTGTTTCCTATCCGCCATTTTCCTCCAGTCGCCATTGAAAGGTGAAAACTTGGCTAAATGTCGGTGATGATTTTAAGATTTTGAGTGGTTTCTTTAAGATTTGAACTGTTTTTAGTGTTGTGAAATGAAAATGAAGTGCCCAGGACTACCATGACGAATCAAAATCACCAAACAAACGGTGCAAGTCTCGAGGATTGCCACACAAACTTCTTCGCCTTGGTAAGTCACTTTTACATTGATGAAAGAACTCGGTATGTACTTTTCTTTCGAAATCATTCGGTTTACTTTGGTACCTTATTATGTAGTTGTTTTGTCGTGTTATGTATTATTAGGTCGAATTTCAAGGAATTCAGACCATAATCTTAGGATCTGGTCTCATTTACCTACTATTGGCTGACGCTGTTACACAAAATTCACCTTATTGCGATACGGCAATTGAATCGATCTATTGCGTTAAAGATTTTGTATAGGATAATTTACATTTAGGCGGCTAATGACGCCCGGCCGTTAGTCATCCTGGCATCATTTTCGTCGCTGTACAGAATAATGTTGTGTTGCTAACACACAAAATGTCAACGCATTGGGAGAGCGAGGCCGTATGAAGCCACCGGCCCATAGAGGTCATTTTGAATTCACCTGGCCGTAACGCGGACCGTAATTCCGTCCGCAAGACTAGTTTCGCCAGGTCAAAAAAATAACTTTCTTGCTACATTTTGAGAGGGGTTCCGTACTTGTAACGTTGTAACGGCATGAAACGTAGTGAAGGTATTGTTTGTGTTCCGTAGGAAAAATTAGTTTGTTCCGTCATTCATTATCGTAATAGGTGTCGCTTAGCGTTATTTTCATAGCTGGCGCGAATTTTATCAGATTGTGTTCGGGAGAGGATTAGCGGCTAGCGGAGCGGGGGCGGGCGGGGCGGGGGTGGCCGTCCTCGGCGCTCGGCACTCGGCAGAACAGCTCGGCGCCACTTCCACCTGACGCGTTGCCACATCTCCGCCACTCGCGCCGCCGCGGCGCGCGCCTGCCTGCACCCGTCGCCCGTCTCCCTCTGCGCTCCGCTCCGCCTATCTCGCCGCGATACAAATTACCGATTTCTTGCCCTGTCTGCTTATTGTCTAATTATTTATGCGTCGTTTGCGAACAGCGCGCCTTTGTCGTATGAAATTTTCTCATCACCCGCTGAATCGTTGGGGCTAGTAGGGTGTCATTGTAGAGTTCATTACACTCGGTCGGTCGGTCAAATCAGGTGCGTTTGTACAAATGGAAATTTACAGACATTTACAAAAATATATGTTAATTTCGTAGAAATGAAGGATGATTAGATAATCTTCTCCCTCTACGTAAAAGTATTCGCGTGGCGACATCGTAGATGTCGGAAACCGATGTGCGCACGTCGACCGCTCTGTAAGTTGCGCAGGCGTCTTGCGCTCATTCAACCGTTTATGAATGGTAGTAGGTGATGATTGTAGCTTTCCATAAGCGGGCCTCTGCCTTCTCCTTTGTTGGCAAATTTTTCTCTATCCTGTGGGCCCAGGGTAGTGCCCAATTTTGACTAATACATTGATTGCGAATTACCTGTTTGGTTTCACTATTTATCTTTCTTTTGTAAAGAATTTGTCTACCGATGACAACATACCGATACTACAGCCGAAATAACCATTGACCATTTTGTCAGCCGAATTTCGGTCTTATGGATGGAATTTGACGAACACATCCTTGCCGCCCGCCCCTTATCTCATTCCTCGCTATGCATACAGAGCACGACTTCAATTTCGTGAATATGTTCATTTCCTTGGTTTTATTAAAACCTTATTCTGGTAATATTATCTAAGTCATATGTTATGTTTATATTTTCGGAGCTAAGGATCGGAGGAGCGGAGGATCTAATGTTAGCGTCGTTAATTAGAACTTCCAGAATTCTTTGTTAAAACATTATTTTGGTCTGTTTAAACATGTGCCAAGGTCATTAAAATAAAACTACTTGTGACTGTGCCTTACTTGGAAGAATTTATCTTAATTCAAAGCAATATCCACCTTATTGCACATCCATTTGAATGTCTTTTCGGTAACACAATCTCCGAGGTAACTGCAGCCTTTTGATTATACGGTTTATTTGTTTTATTTGTCGACAACAATACAAATGTTCAATTTAGCGCGCAGTTTGTTGTGCACTTTTTGGTAGGATTCCAAGTCGATGGCTGCGCTTCTGCTTGATATTCGGTATAGCCGGTTTGTTATGTCGCGGGGGGCTGTCTGCACTCCGATAACGTTATCGCGTTGTCACTCGCTATCAAGGTCCGCGCGAGAACAGTGGCTAACGTTATCGCATACTGGCGCTCTGCAATAGCGCCCGCATAACAATCACTTCTCTAGGTGCTTGATATCAACAGTCCTATCTCGTAGATTAGCTAACTTAGTACCCTGCATAAAAATTAGAAACAACTAATTGAGAAGCTTTTTATGGTGAATGCAACACTGGTGAATAACCATTTAAAATCTGTCATGCAAAAACCGCAATATTACCTACGCATATTTACCATGTTGCGTGTGGTTAAAGTCGTTGTTTATTACCGATAGTCGAATATCACGTCATAGCAGCGATGATAAGCAATGGTTCGTATGTTATCGCCAAGTCTTCCATTTTTTCTATACTGTAAAAACTAAACGGTGTAGTAATAAAATATGGAATGTTGTGCACACCAAATGCCCTCGTATTAAATGCTTCTGTAGAATGCCCTCAAACCCATATTACTAAGCGCTATGTGTCTCAAATCGTCAAAACAAATCAGAATGACTAACAGACTATGACTTTAACACGTACTAATAACCTTTATGAACTAAATGGTATGACTGTCGAACCAAATTTTCAACAGAGCTGTATAGTACCCTTTTCCTCATGTTTATAATGAGCCACAAATTCTGGGTCAAGGTTCTGTTTTGATGTCTCGAGGAAGAATGTGTATCACTTTCTTGTCGATTACGATTCTGCAGTGACGTCATTTTATTTCCCAACTTTTGTCTTGGCTGGCGTATTTTTTTTTAAGATTTTCGTCAGTAGTTTTTAGTCTGTGATTTTTTCAGACAGGTCCCCGTTTTGTCACCGTTGGCCATTAATTTGTAATTAAGGTCCAATGCTAGATATAGCGTTGCGACGCTGCGCGGCGCGGCCCCGGTCGTGGTCACTGCAATGTGGGTCAAGATAACCGAAGAGTATTCGCTAGCTATCCGTCTGCCCCACATTCGAGTGCTTTACTTCGCGTATCCAAAATTTTCCAATATATTAATTCATGTATCTGCATACCTACACATATATTAAAAAGAACAATGAAAGGTGGTTGTACTGTTTTTAATCAGCTCCAAACTTACAGCTAATAATAGTGTTACAATAACCGTCTTCAAACTGTTCAACGGAAGTCTATTAGATACATTGCAAGGAGCAACGTTCACTAAATGTGATTGACCTATATATTTGTTTACAAATACTATATTCGCTTTGAGAAGTAGGTATCTAGCTGTTTTACGCACGAAGCATCATGAGTCTCCTTGAATGTGCTTTCTTCATATTTTTCAATTCTCGCGAGATTGGTATTAGCAGTCAATATATTTATATTATTTGTTACTATAACTGCAATACATAGTAACATTGTTTTTGTCTGTTCGCCCGTCTTGAAAGTAGGTGAGTCTCGTTCTGACATCCGGTTTCTACCGTTATCGCTATAAACCTGCGAAGTGGCTAGATCGATTACATAACATATACTTATTTAACCAGATTTAACATTCAATGTGTTCATAATTACAATTACACATAAATAATGTAATTGTAGCACATCATGAAAACGCACGGTGGCGTTGTTTTGCGTTAAATTGGGTCGTTTACTTTATAGTTGTCGTAATGTCATTGTTCTGTGAGGTAAACAAGGGCCTCTCGGAGTAGCAGTTTTGGTAACTCGGCCGAGTGCAGTGTCTGAGGGCATGCGATTAAATTTAAAACGCTTTCACTCGACACAGCCCCTCCCGCGCGTCTCCCCCACTACGAAACGGCAATGGCGCGGAGTCTTGCGATTACGTACCTACGCACACAATACCATCGTTGATCGAGGATTATTGTACAAGAGACTGTAATTAAATCTTACTGTAATCAATATAATCCTACTACCTGTTAATGTTATAAATGCGAAACCCAGAATAACATATACCCAGGTAGGCTATAATGTAGCCGAAACTCAATGTGATTCCCGCGGAAGCTGAAGCTGGGCATAAACCTAGTTTTACGCAGATGAAGTCGCCTACCTCGACACATATTCCTTTACAAGGTTTTTTCCCTCAAGCATATTTGTCTATAAGGCAGATATTGTTGTTAAAAATATACTTTTTTTCCTACCTTTACCTTGAAATTATGACGAATGTCATCTAGATTTCTTCACAAAACAATTCTGTAGGTTCATTGATACTCGTACATTAAATTGCAGTAACTATACCAAATTTTCCAGTAGCTTACAAGCAGTACTTGTTGTGCGCTACTTACTAAATGGTGCATGCTGTGTTTACGTGTCACCATCTACACTGTTCGGCCACTCGAGCCAGCCGTGAGAAGGTATGCTCACAGGCAGAAAGAGCAAGCTTACTGTTATAGAAGTGAGAAGGCAACATAGATTTACGATGGCTTACTAATGCTTTGTAGTTGAATCATGCACAAAATGTCTACATTGTCGTGTAATGTATTGTTTTACTTTCTAGTACTGTAGACTTAACCTTCTAGTTTTACCATTGAATAAAACCGAACATGTTATCGATACTAATAAAATACCTGTTGTAAAAAGTCAAGTTGTTTGCACAATGTGGCTCGGCTTGAAAATTGGGGCAAATCCTCAAAATTCTAGACGTAAGGTCGGCGGCAGGTTCGTTGACCGTCGGCGGCGCGCGCCTGTACCGTTAGTCTGGTATAGCGTACCGGGCCGCCTACCTGCATACCCTTTACCCTTGCACAGGGTAAATCTCACTAACTGATCCAGTGCACTGTAATGTTTGTTATGCAAAGTTATTTAAATTATTGTTGTGATAGCCTTAAACCACTCTGATTATATTTTATTTAAATTAACATGAACATGATAGATAGCCATTCTGGCATTGTAAGGACTGGTTGATTCGACTAATTTTAAAATGTTTGCCATCCAGAAGTATGTTAGTAACTTAACAGATTCTATAAAAGTTTCAATTAAATTCAGTATCCCGGTACCTCTAATTGTTTGTTTATTACGAATTGTGTCGCTATTGATCAGTCCCAAACAATAGACCAGACGATTTGGACGATTTACTCTGAACAGGAGTTCGTCGCAAAAACTGATGTCACATGATGTCATTCCTCAGGAACGTTTGTACTATTTTTGGGTACGCCTTATTTAGAACGCAAATATAATTGAACGCGTAACGCAAAGCGTTTCATATTTTGTAAAATCTTTTCTTGTCCGGTACTTTATTTTATAAGTATGTCGTTGACATAAAATTAATTCAATTCTCCCAAAAATAATTTTAAGCTATACAAAAATGTTTCAATAGCAACCAAGTTTTTGTTCGTTGTTCTGAATTAATAAAGCTGCTTAGTCGTGAGTTACAAGCTGCGCCCGCGCAGGGCTGACCTCCAAATGGCTGATGGCGCGTGCCTCAAGCCGCGTTTGCCGCATAACAATTTTATGTTAGGTATAGGAGCTCTATGTTAATTTGATATTTTAACGCCCGCCGCGATTTCTTGTTTGTTTAATCGTGGCATGCTATTACCCACTATTAAATTGTTTACAAGTGTTATACACCTCGTTTATAGCTTGATATTCAATGTTCATGGAAGGAAAATAACACAGATTTTATATCGTCAATCATTATCTTCACTTCAACGTATTTGCCCTCGCCCTTGACAACAAGCATTGTGGTTGGACTAGAATGTAAATCTTGATTCAAATTGTGTCGTAATTTGTTTTCCAACGCATAGACGTTTTGTTTGCTATCCTTTTCTTTAGCTGTTTTTGAATGAATTTGTATTTCTGAGGGTACGTGTATTACGTAGCTTCCTTGGCCAACTGTAATCGCCACATTTTGTTGCTCTTTAGTTAATCTATCGGGTCACGGGTGTCACAACAACATTTGGCATAAGATAACTATCCTTTATACGGTTGTATTGAACCCATTTGCTGGTATGTTTGTCTCGCTCCAACCGACAGTTTTTGCCTATTACATAGAGTAAGAAACACGGCACGGTAAGTGTCTGGTCGTTTGCGGCCGCCCACTCGCAAGTTATAAGACAGTTAGTGTCGGAATGTACGGGTATTTGTGAAGTGAACACACGGTACTTATGTGGCCTATCGTAATGTAGCAGGTAAAATGGCCCACAGCAAATAACATGCAACCACATAGTACATGCGTTTGATAAATGTTTATTTACCTTCATGTTTCCGAGCTTAACAGGTCAACAGGTGAAACAAACGATTCGGTATATCTAGTCACTTGGCGCAAACATTTTATAATCTTTGCATAACTGAGGTAATTTTCCATTAAAAATAAATATGGATTTTGATTGATTTTGTTATTTGCTCTATATTTTTATTATCAACTCTATCGTGCAACCTTGATAATTACTGAGATATTGTCCCACTAGATAGTTTATGCGTACATATGTACTTCATATACCTTCTAATATAACACACAATGAAGTACGCGCATTCCATAACATTGATGACTTGGCTGTTGCGAAACCAATTTGCCGGCACACACTACACTATTCTAGGTGGGTACATACCGTATAGAGCCTTGAGCGGGTGTATTTTAACATCTGCATGTGTATTTACTTCCAACCCTCTACAAACGCATTGTTTACGATCGGTAACCAGTTACGGCGATGGTGTACTCGGTCGGTTGTCGTATCAGTTGCGCTCTTCACGTGGTCACTCGGTGGTTTCTTGGTTTCCGGTGGTGTTGTTTGAGGGGGTGCGTTTGTGACGTCACAGTACAAATATGCAGTAGCGAAGTGCATGGCCGGGGGCGGGTGGCGCGGCGGTCGCACGCGCACCGACATCATCCTCGATTGTTTACCCCGCTGTAACGTAACCGCGCGACGTTGCCGCCCCGCGGTCGCCTCCTCTCACTTTCGCGATTCGCCGTGTCTCGCTCGCGCCCCCTATCTCTGTCCCGCTCCCCCAACTAGCGGTGCTCGACTTTTTTGGATGTGCAGTTTTTCCGTTCTCGGTTATGATCAGTTTACGGGGTTATTGTATTTTAACATGTCAAATAGTAATAGGTAACACTCAAGTACTCTTTGTCATAAAATTTAAAAATATTTTATTTAAATATATTTTATTTAAATATTTTAATATAGTGACTTAAGAATAATACTTAGACATCAATTCAAAATAAATACACATGTCATAAAACAACTAGTTGTTATTTGAATTTATCGTCAAAGAATAATAATTATTTTAAAGTCTTTTTTACATTTACGTACTAGCTTAGTTTAGTTTTAAATGTCAATGTCAAAATAAAAAGAAAACATCTATTTATGATAAATATTTCGAATTCTTTAAATAACCGATTATTTTTTTGTTTTCGATTCCCGTCTAATTTATGAAGTGAATTACTTAAGAGAAATGTCCCCAGAGCGCGCTCGAAGTTTAATACATATTCATAATTCTTAAATCCCGTGCAACTTTGAAACGATAAATTTTAACAAAAATCTGACGAAATGAAGTCATAGATATTGGTTTCTAAATCGTGTTTACAAAATTTCGTTGGTTTTGATTTAATATTAAAATTATGATCAAACTTCATTTATATAGAGCACGATCGGTAGACACTCATTTCATGGTTAGTTTTTACAATATCAAGAAAAAAAATGGTTACTTAGCAGACTAGCTTTTGTCCGCGACTCCGTCCGCGTAAATTCGGTTGTAGCGTGATCTTGCGGGAACTAGGTATATTAATTTTCTTGATAAGAAAATAGCCTGTGTTAATTTAGATTATCAAACCCAAACTATGTGTGCCAAATGGCATATCATTGGCGCCTTTCTTTTTTAATTTCGATGTTACATTGGCCGAACCTATTTTTTTAAGTTCAAAATGATTTACCAAACCTATTATGACAGTTATTCTTCTAAACTCATTCTGAACTGATTTAAACTGAAAAAGTAAAAGTAACTGTAAAAACAGTTCTTATGTTTTAAACATCTAACGCCTGTAACTCAGTTTAAACTTATTTTAAAGGTTTAGTTGGCATATTGTTTGGTTCATAATTTTAAACGAAAAGAAAATATATTTGGTCTGTGTAACAGGGAAATCAAAAAGGCGCCACTGGTCCATATAAATCCGGCATTGCCTTTGCATCCAAATCCATTTAGCCATTTTTGCGTGATTGAATAATAAACAAACGTATAAGCTTTCACATTTATAATATTATTGGGATATAAGTCATTTGGTAAATACAAATGCAATGCAACGTTAACATGCAAAAACAGCCGGTAACTTAGTCCTTTTATGAACTGAAAACTTTGCTTCTGAACTAAATAATTGGGTTCCAATTTCCCCTCGCAGTAAATCCTTTCATTTACCGTTGAAACTTAAACGAACTATAAATAAGCTCCGCCCGCATTTGACTTCCAACTTTTCAAAGGCTCCGCGCCGCAGTAAGTGACGTAACTCCGCGTAACGGGCGGAATTTTCCGGAAAAGGCGGCTTTTACTCGCTTCATCCCGGTGTTATCGCCGCCGCTGGGCGTCCGGCCGCCACCCGTTTTACATTTTAAATTCATATTACGGCGAACACTCATACTCCGCCAGGAAACTTATGCTGCGAAAGCTCTTTGTCAAAGAAAATCTTTCCGCAATATCCTCCCTTAACGGTTGACATAGTGCCCCGATACCGCTTTGCCGCTTTTAGGGGCATCGCGAAATCCTCTTTACTGATCCGTACTGAAAGTATCTTAGTTCACATGGAAAATAAAGCGGAATATTCTTATTCTGTATGAGCAAGTGTCATAACAGTATGTATTGTTCGTTCGACGCGTTTGTTTTACTGATCTTGGCTGTAGCGTAATGTTTGATCAGTGAGTCATTACGCCGACTACACTCACCTACTACTGTGGTTGACAAGTAGGTAACATACCTACTACATACTTAGTCTTCTAGCACTATTATTCAGTAAGGGGCTTTCAAGATTACGTTTAAAAAAAAGTTGTTCTTATTGTCAAAATTGCGTCATCGCAATTCAGTGCTAATTTTTTGAAACACACGCAAGGACCAATATATTTAATTATTGACTGTTTGCATTATAGTGCTATTAGACTTTTCCATACAAACAGAAGGTATACATTTTAATACTTTAGCAGGATTAGCTGTAAACAAAGATTAATAGGTACTTCAGACATGCTTCAGAGTACTTCAGGCTGATTATGGACACACTTGACAGAAAACTTCAGTACAGCGCCATCTATTTACAATGGCATAAAGCTTGTTTTTTTTTTAAACTGTCAAATTGAAAACTCAATTTGAATATATTATTTCGGACGTATCTATAGTGTGTGTTATATTAGTAAATTGCGTTACATTTCTTTATCATTCAAAAATCACGTAAATAAAATAATTTTAACACCTAGATCTACCTTTGGTGGTCTACCATTTACCATAAGGTCTGCCATTGGTGAAATGAGCAGTCCCACCTATCCTCAAACACCTTTAGCATGGTGTTGGCGCTGCCGCGGAGCCGAACCAGTAGCAATGCGCTGCGCTGTCTCATGATAGCCATAAAATATTAAAAGCTGTAAAAGTTTATAATATTAAAAGCTCGAATGTTTTGTGTCCTACGTTACGCACAATTTTTAATGAACCAATGATTTGAGATCGTTGCTATAAGATCATAATCATTGCACGCCGGTGATACATATTTTGCACTAACTGGATGATGTTTTGTTTAATGACGGCAAGTCGGTACACGGCGCGTCACACAATAGAAAGTGAAGCGGGTCTGCGCAGGCGCATCGGGCGTTAGAAAGCGGCCGGCCCCCGACGTAAGCCGAACATTCACGAAACCAGACTTGGCGCATTCTTTTGCTTTGAGAGCACCGGCCCGCAACTGGTTCTACCCTACTGTGCCCATTAAGCTCTAATATTTTGCAAGGTCTTCAAAAATAACTCAGTTTTACAGCGATTGGGCTTTAGATTGTGCTCGACATGCTCTAAGTCACGCGTATACATATTTGTTAAACATACATTTGCGTCAGTAGGCAATCATGATCATCCCCCCGACGTTATGGCGGTGCGATGTGCGGCGCGCGACCAATAACCCTCATTCCACAGTTAACACTAAACTCGTTTAGCGCTCCCCTTATCGCGGTGGCGGCGCGACCCCACGCGTCTGTCTGCCAGGTGTGTAGCCCCTTTCCGCTGCAGATGCTTTGCAAGTCCACTGACCTAATCGAATTCGTGTACTTAAACCAATAAGCTAAGTCGTTTTGGCTGTTTATTTACGCATTTGATTCATTGCTCGGCGAAGGACGTGATATTTTAATTGTTGTGTAATTGTGTAAATACTTTTATATGAAAACAAATTAAAATTGACGCAGTCGTTTCTGGTCTTCCGTTAAATCATGCGGTATCCATCGAGTACAAAGCTTCCGAACCTTCAGATGCACACGCAAAATATTTTGTACTTCTATTTTGATTACTATTTCCATTTTTTTTTACTTGTAATTTATCAGATGCAACTCGATAAATTACTCATCCTAACCTTAGTGGAACGATTGTTTGCCACCATAGTGGAACGTAACAAAAAAATTCAAATCCCAACTGTACATGAACATTCAAAACATATAATTGTATTACTATTATTATATGCTTTATTGTACATAAAACAATGTTACAAAGTTAAGACCTTAAAATAGTTTACAAAGGCGAGCTTATGAAATGTGGTGACTTAGAAAATATAAATACCCTACACCTAACACCTAATTAACCTTACACTTTCTTAAATTCTGTAGATTCGATTTTATTGTACTTAAGAGTACATACAATACAATGCAATACGTATTGTATGTACTCTTTAACTTCAACATTGCTGGACAAAATAAATCGAAACACCTAGTTGCGAAAACGAAGTCTCTGACAAATACTTAATCGGAGCTGACATTGGCAATGACTGTAAGCGATACAGACAAATCGTTTACCCGACCGTTCGCCGACTGCGTCTGGACGAGGGCGAACTGTGGGTTTTTGACCTGAAACTAATTTGCATATAGATACCCAAGGTCGATGCAACACCTGCCCGCGCATATTGCTAAAATTTTAATTGAGTTATAAACGCTGTTATAATATTATCTTCGTTGCTAACGTTATGGCATTGCCCGTTCTTTGTAACAACCGGCGATGCGCCTTCGTAAAATATATGTAAACAATTTTCTTGGTTGTAATTTTGATCCATAAGTTTTTCCATTGATATGAGTCTAATGTTTACACATAAAGACTAGTATATCCATCAATACACTGTCCACAACAACACTGCGTTGACATTACTTACCATTTACATCTGCGTGCGAAATTTACGGTACCCAGTTCCTGTCCTGGATGTTCAGGTTTGGGTCGTTGCCTAGTGCCGGTGCCATCTTCTCTTGTGTTCGTACTCTTCCGACACACGTAAGGTATCTGCGAGACGTGTGAATCCTTGTCGAGTATCTTGTTCTTTTTCGCGTTCGTGTCTGAAAATATTTTATCGACACATCATGCGTCAATTACGAGCATTACGAATTGCCTTTATTATACACAACCAGAAAGTTGTGTCCTTTTTAATTGTTCTTGCATTTTATCATGTCGTATGCCTAGTGGTGTCCATCAACACCTTCCATGGACGGAAGACGAGTTCTAGGCGACTGATATCAAAGGGACGGTCCAGCTTGTACCTCCGTAAACAAGCAGCAGCCTTGAACATTATTGGCTGCTTCTGGCAGTATCCTCCACTAATCTAGGGGATGATGCAGCAGGTTCAGAGTCGATCGGGGTGGAAGCCGTGGGAAGAGGTCTATACTCAGTTTTTTAATGTTGTATAGCAAACCAACAGACAAGCGGGCCATCTGACGGAAAGTGATCACCACCGCTTATTGGCATTAGCAATACCAGAGGCGCCACCAATGCGTAGCCCGATTCTAAGGTGTCTAATATACGTGAAGGATCCCGTGCTACTGCGATGATGACATCTTATACTAACCAGTACCCTCTCCATTCCGCAGACGGAGTTGTATGGCATAAAGTGGCGCAAGCTCGTATGGGGCGAGTCGAGCGGCGGCGGCGGCGTCGGCGAGGAGGAGGGCGGCGCGCCGCTGGCGGACCCGGTGATCAGCAGCTACGCGCGCTGCCTCGCCGGGGACATCTTGTGCGTGTGGCGGCGCGTGCCGCAGCCGCCGGTCGACATCTACGATATGCCGGTGCCGCCGCCGCCGCTCTCCCTCAGGGCCGCCAAGGAGCTATGGATCTTCTGGTATGGGGAAGAGCCAGATCTGAGCGGGCTCGTCGCGCCGGAGCTCATCGCCAGCCGTGAGTACCGAGTTTTAAGTTTGAAGTGAAGTGGTAGCTACAGCAAACGGAATTTTGTGGTAGGATCAGGAAAGATTAGGGTTCGTCGGATAAGAATATAGCCAGCCATGAGCAACTACCGCCTTTGTTAGCAGTAGAGATAGGCTATCCGTAGGGCTTGTAAGCCCAGAGCTTTCTCATCTAAATGATGTCAGCGAATGTTTTAGGAAGTTTGTTCGTAATTAGGCTGAATTAATTAACTGTACAGTAATATGAAACCTCTCCGCGGGCGACCCCGGCGCGAAACAAGTACAAAAACACCGTAATAGCGTAAGTTAACGCGTCGTTAGCTAAACGCGGGTAGCTGCCGCGGATAACAATTAAGCGAAAGATTAAGATGCGGCGTCATGCCGGGACAATGGCCAGTGCCGCGACCCTGGAAGGAGACAGGCGTCGGTCTTGTTGCTGGACTCTAGAACGGGTTCTTCCAATTGAAATAGTGGGTAACATTGCCAACAGGAACATCTACACCCCGGAAAGTGTGTAAATTAAATTCAAATTCTCATATAAACGTCCTTGCGGGACAATTTCATTCGGATAGCGATTTAATTAAGCGGGAAAGCAATCTAAACTTAACAATAAAAGTTTTAATTACGCCGCCGCCGCGCACCTCTGGACTATTTATTCCGAAGGCAAATGCAGTTCCGCATTAAAATTTATCTTCGGTCTTGGCGAAGATTTGCCTCCTCACTAGAGCGGGCTCCGCACAGCCGCGGTGATTAATGTAATGAATGGCGTCTGAAGCACTGAGTGGGATTAAAGAGGAATCGGCGGCGACGTTCCCGTGACTTATCGTCAACGCTGCCCCTGTTCTACTCTCTTTTGTCCTGCCAAAAGCGGTTAATGACCAGATTTACGTCTCACACGAAGGTACCGGACAGATTTGATCTGTGACGCTCTGTAGACATGCAACGTGATCCAATCTCCGGTGCATTGGCCGTGTAATATTTTTTTTTCATAACATACGTAAGTGCATCGAAGGTTACCTACTATATTAAAGCGGCAAAGTATTTAACCTTTTTTAAACATTAACGCTAAAAATATTTAAAAGTAAAATTTCATGCGCATTCCCATTGAGAGGATTGGTACCTGAGCGTGGGTAGACTAGTAGTTCAAAGAAATTACAATATGCCAATGGTTTTATGAGGGTATTTAACATGAATGGAGCTAGTTAAAGATTTCTTCGGATACTGTAAATAGAATCGAAGCCTTAAGTAGCCAGAAGTGGGTGCTCTATCGAGAGTTATTCTCGCACAATTTCTCGTCATTTATCGGATTGTTGAGCAGACTTTCCACCGCTCCTATTCATGTTCAAATACAAGATCTCAGAGCTGTAATACGCGACTATAGGTCGGTAGCTTGCTAGTTAGCGATGCGTCGCCCCGCCCGCCCGGGCGCCGGCACAGCGCGGGCGGGGCGGGCGGCCGTGTCATCAGCCTTTCTAGGGCGGGACTGCGGGTCTCTACATGCCTTTATTCTCTTTTTGCACCTCCGATGCAAGCTGCAGTGTAGTATGAAACGAACTATACAGATGCTTTGAACCGACTGGAGCGCCTTGTGCAGATTTTAAATGAGCACCTATTCTACAGACGATCGGTTGCCGAGATGCTTTATTTATTGCAACTGGTCTTGTTGTAGGTAATATTCGTCGGAGTCGGTTTATTGTTTCAGTTAAACCCGCATTATAGAAGCTGGTTTATTCGATTAGCAAGTTGTTTACTTACTTACAATATTTGATTTGTTTTAAAGTAAAATAAATAAACGCTTGTTTGGGTCCCAAATCCATTTTCGATAAATGGCGTGGGCAGGTGGTAAGGACAAGCAAGATGTCTGCAAATGACTAGACAATGTTGATGTAGGTTATTCTTTTTATATTGTCGTGAGACTTGTGTAAAGTTGGTGGAAATAGAACGAATATTCTATTGTCAAGTTAAACAAAGATAAGCATTCTTTTCGTTATAAATTACTGGAGTCAACCCCTCCGGTTACGAAATCACGCTCGATTGTAAATATCGCAATCTGTCAAAGAGCTGTTGGCAAATCTGGAAATCAACAGGTGGTTAAACGTCTTGCGGGGTCGCATCGCAGCGGGTCGCCAACTCGCGACCACTCGCGGCGCTTTGCGGGCTCGCCTGATAAAACTTGGGAGTTATTATGTTAGACGTCGCCGTTTACCGGATTTATTGGCCGGTTGCAGTTTTACTCTTGTGGTCGGCGATAAAAATGAAGTGCTATTCTGTATTTTAACACCGCTGTTGTTATTGTCGAACACTGCTACGAGACTTACGCGTCATGTACGCAAACATGTCGCATGGAAATATATTAATAAACTGTTACGTCTCGGAAAATCCGTTAACTAGGGCGAACGATCAAAAACATCGACGACTAATAGCGTTGCGTGAGATGTACCGGTAGCACGAAGAACGCCTACAGGTGCCGGCCACGCCTCTTCACCCGTGTTCCGTCCATTACGTGGACGATCGAAACAAAAAATCGCTAGATTGTCTCGTCCGGTGCCAAATACTCGTCGCGGTGACTAATACGAGTTCATTGTTGTCGCGTACACGGCACGCTTCGACGAAGCCGTTTTCTGCGTATCGTCACATTTCCACTTGCTTCGGAATCCGTCAATGAGTTGACAAAGCGACTGGCGCTGCGGCAACGAAGCCGCTGGATCTCGATACAATGTTTTGACATATGGAGAGGATGCGCGGCGCACGCGCACGCCGCCGCCGCGCGGGCGGGCAAGTTCACGCGAGTGCGCCCGTCGCCCGAAATAGATCGTGACATAAATTTACATAAAGCAGCGCCTTTATTTTGACGCACTCTATTGTTTCTGTAACGATTTTCTCGTGACGTCTACGGCCCATGTACCGACGCCTTGTTGGAAGAGCGCCTGTCTCTTCAGTTCGCTTTGTTTTTCCTTTAACCTTTAATGACACCAAATCGAAATACTTTCCCAAGAATATCGAGAGGAAAATTCCATTAACATAACACTTATTGTTTTAATTACCTACACAGCACACTAGCAGCCTCTTAATTTGCATTTCACTTGTTACCAAGAATGTATCATGTTTATGCTGGATGGTCTATTTTTATGAGTATGTTTTCCCTCCAATTTCATGCCTACTTGGTTGCTTTGAATAGTCTGATCCCTCCTGAAGGATGCTTTTCCACACGGTCGACCGCTGACAATGGCTACAGTGGTATTATAATGAATCTATTTCCAACACACTAGAACACGCTTATGTGGATTTATGCTTCCAACTGCATACCTCATTATTTTCAAGCTGCTTCAAGTGAGCCAATCTTGTTATTGTAGAAATTGAATCCCAGTTATATTTTTACTTCGTTCTTATTCAGTATTCGCATTTTCCTGTTGGTACAGAGTTTTGTCTCTTTAGTTATGGGTATAACATGTAAATATGCGACCTGGCTATGCAAATACAAATTTGTTATTCCTAGTTGCATTCTTTCCTTACTCTTAAAATTACCGAACAATAAATTAAACACGATTGCCGGCAACATTATCGCCTATTTGCTGATAAATGTTGACTTCAACGCGAACGGTTGACAAATCGCTTGGGAGCTTGTTAACAGCCCAACAGCCCAACGTTTGTGACAGCGTTTAACAAATGCGCGTACTTTACCGTCCACCGGGTACAAGGTCGCAGTTTGTTTGTCGATGTAGACTTGCTACTCTGTGTTTTTAAGTTTTAGTATCAGTTCAGAACTCTACACTTTCTTCACTGATACCTAGCTCCAATAAACAGTCGGTTAACTAGAAACCTCAACTATCGCAGTCCAATACCTGAAACTAAATTATGATCTTCAATATGTACAGTAGAGATCTCCGGTATGTTGTACTCCCACTCGGCAATTATAGACACAGTCCTCGGACGGACAAGGATCCCATTACCAATGAAGCGTGCACGCACGCCGGCGGCCGTGGCTCCTAAATTGTTTCAACCTTGCGTTTCCATTGCGAGGGTGCGGCTGAATAACCTGGGACACAAAATAACTTGGGTTACCTTACCGCCGCCCAAAAGAGACAATTAAGTTGCCCAGAAACATACAAGGACATGCTATCTGGATGATGATGGAGTTTGTCTAAGTAATGATATTGAAGACCGTTTAAGAGGTTTAGTGGCAATTCAATGGAAAGACGGATAACGTGTTACAGTTTGTAAATAAAGTTGACTGCTCTCGTGGTGTAGGTAGAGAATGGACATAGACGAACGGACGGAGAAGCTAAGTACCTACTAGGAATAACATTATGTTCAATCATATGCCCCAGAAAAGAGAGGATTTTCATTTAAAAGAGAGATTGTTTATTTACTAAAAATCATCTTGGCGTTAATGTCCCGGTTGTGCTCTCGTGCATGAGGGCCCGGGGTCCGCCTTGACCATGATCCAGGATTTGGCAGGTCAGGTAATTACAGTGGAGCGAATGCCATCTGACCTCCGTGACCCTGCAACCAGGGGAACCAGACCAGATTGGATCATGGTTACGCCGTGTCGCCTGAATGTGCAGGTTTCATCATGATGTTTTCCCTCACCGTAAGAGCATCGGTTAGTATTCAACTAATGTACATAACTTAGAAAACAGTCATTGGTACATGGCCGGAGCGGGATTCGAACCCGGGACCTCTGGCTTACGAGTCGCATACTGTAACCGCTCGGCCACCGACGCTCCTTATTCTCGTCGCGAGATTGTTTATTTACTAATGTATCCAAAATCATAATTTATAATTAAGAATTTGATAATACCCCAAAACTTTTTTCTCGACCAAGACTGAGCACTCTACATTTTGTACTTTAAAATCACACAGCTACTGCTGTGATTGTTGTGTAAACTCATATTTCCGTTCTGTGACATTTCTCAATGGTTTCATTTACTTTGAGCGAGTTGGTTGGGCTCGGGTTTTCTTTTTATTAAAATGTAGTAAATACTCATAGGTAGCAATAAAATAGTGCGACCTTGAGTTCGTAGAGTAGAATGAAATATGTACTATTCGTAGTTTCTTTTTCGGAAGCGATACTCATTCGTGGACAGAGCCGAACTCGCCGCGAGCAGTTTGTGATCTCGCACCTATGTGCTAAGTAGCCGTAAGCACTGCACTGCTGCCTTAGAGACACATATATCTGAATGAACCATGTTTATTGTACAAATACAACAATTTATACGGATTAATGAATGACATGGCATGCCGCCTTGAACTTGCGCCGTTCTTTATTAGTACGCGAGCCGATTTGTGAGCGCGTGCAAAGTAGATGTTATTAATTCAGGCCGCTATGAATAATGAAATGTTTGGTGTGGCCCGAAGGAAAACTCTGCTCATTACGTATGAATGGCATTGGCAATGTGGAAATTAGGCGGGGCCAGTTCTGCCGACAGTCAACATGGTTAGAGGAGTACCTTGCTAACCGCGAAGTTTATAAGGTTTCTTTCAATTGACATCACGCTAACTTTCTGTGGAAATTGTTATAAGAAATATTAGTAGTAATTTTCAAACATTTACTTCGCAGTTATTGAATAAAACAATTCATTTCATTTATAACATCGAATGTTTTATTTCAAAGATACGAGTACCTGCATCGACGCGTCGCATAAAATGAGTACAATCCAGAGCAGACGTTATAGTGTCGCGAATGACAATGCAACGAGCGTGGGAAGAACTTGTTGTCAACTATTTGCAGAGCTCAAATAAGTTAAACAAACGTCTCGAGCTGCGCGTAAAGAGATAATCTACAACCAAGTCAAACAATACACCACCTAGTGCTTAACTTGCTAATGACGCTTAAATTACTTATGGCTGCTGTACCGTACCAGTATTCATAAATATACAGTGCGAGAGTTTCTGTGAAACAAGTGTGCGGTAATATCACTGTCGGGACGGCCGCATTATGCAAACAAACAATAAACGGCGGAATGCATAGCAAACGCGTCTCTTCACGCAAATCTTCAAAGTCATACGCATTGCTTCCCAAATAAATAAATGGAGCCACCGCTACAACTATATATTTGGCACTTTCCTTCGTAAATGTTATGGTAACATGTCTTTGTTCAGCGACTTCGAAGCGGGAGCAAAACATTCCCACCTTCTCATCGGTGAAGGTCCCCGTGTAATCTCCCACGAGTAACGGCAGGTTATTTGGAGTGCGTACTCGCGCGGCCGTCCTCGTCGCCGGGGCAGAAATAAATGCGCCATATTGCACGATAAATCTTCCCCCGGTCACCCAGTTTCCTCTTATAAGGCAGGGCCGCAAGGACGGCATCTCAGCGCAATAAGGTGGCCAGTAAAGCTAGTTTACACGCTGTAATTTACTGCGCGTCCCTTTTGAAACTGTGCTCCTCTTTTTTATTCTTACTTCGTTTCCCTTTCGTATTGTTAGATTGCGTATAGGATTTGTTGTTTCGCAGCGCAGTGAAGTAGACTTTATTCTAAGTAAATAATAACAAAGGTAGTTGTTTAGTGTTGGTGCAACCGGTACATGCATACGATCGAAGGTCGGCAGCGGCACTGCGCGGGCACCGGCGCCGGACGGAAATAGACGGACGTACGGCAATTTCCCGTCCAAACCGGATCGCGGGCTGCACCGCGAGCCGGCTGCACAATATCGGTTATTTATCGGAAATTGATGCTCCAACGCTCCAGATAAGATTTGTATATGACGCGCAGATAAAGCCGTACGTGTTTTTAATGCGTGCAATTACAAATTGGTACGACGTAAATGGATTGCTTGCGTAAATTTTATTTGAACGAATCTCGACACCGTTAACTCGATAACCGCCCGCCGTGCCGGTTGGATGTCCTACGAAAACACCGCGGGCGCCACCGCCAATATTTAGCCGGATATAATTTTTGCGGTGCCCGATAGCAGTGCCGGGTGGCGGGTACGTGAGCCTATTTGGCGGAGATTAACGGCTGACCCGGCGGACGCGACGACGGATAATCTGTTTAGAGCACCCGCCGCGGGTGGGGCGAGCCGGAGCGGCGCCGGGCGTTTACGCCGCGATTATGTATTTGGAGTAGGTAATACGGCTTTGGGACGCCCAGCTTAAAAGGATTGGCTATCGATTAAATTGTTGCCATTAAATTGTTTGCTTAATGGTCGTCCGGGCACTTTCCGCCCGCAGCTTCGCACGCTTATGATCGGTTAAGCCGTTGTCTCGGGAGAAATATTTTGTGGTTTGATATTAATAATGGCATATTATTGGTGTAGGTTTAAGCTACAAAACTGTAAAGCAACATTACATGGAAAAGTTGTATGAAAACCTTTTCAATAGTTTTTGCGCGAATGAATAAAAAACATTCATCCAGCCGCATAAACTTTAGCGTTTACAATAATCGTAGGATTGGAGTTAACTACCTATAGATACCTAAATTAAGTACATTACGCAGGTTTTGTCTTGGCAGCAATTATTACGACACTTGACTTTTTCGTTGCGGAAAGAGAAAAAAACGAGGTCCGCCAGTTCTTTACTAGTAGGTACCGGCCTCGGCCTCCAGTAAAGCAAATCAATGCGAATCGAAGCAATCAGTCAGAAAATTCTCCGGCGCGGTTAACTGAAAGAAGTTTACTCATTGTTTACTATGAATATTGGTTGGGCGCTGGCGTTGCGTCGGCGGAGCGGCACGTGGGCCGGAGGGGGGCGGCGCGCGGGGGCCGCGGCAAATGTCACGTTACCCCCCTGCGGGCGGCCCTGGATGGAGACCGCCTGGCTTTATCGCCTTGCTAATGAAATTAATAAAGACAGAACTTACAGATAAGCTAATCGGCCGCTTTTTGAGGGCGGTTCGAACGCTTTATTGGGGTGATACACTTTCATTGATTGGAAACACGGTACAATCTTTACAAGGTATCATTCAAGTGTTCTCGCGTAGTTTTACAGTTTAACTGAATGGATCCAATCAGCATATCGATCAATATCTGAGTCCTGCCAGAGCAACCGGAGTTAATATCGCTAAAAGGCCTTGCTCGAACCTAGGGACTAGGGGCCATATCGTATGGCCGTGGGCGGAGGTCGACGCCTACCACGAAAGTTCCACCCCCTCGTTCTCTTTTCGGTCCATTGAAACTTGCCATTAATAATGCCTTTTGAAGTTCCAAAGTTTCAACTAGCCCCGAAATATTTTCGTAACGC
This sequence comes from Blastobasis adustella, assembly GCA_907269095.1. Taxonomy (NCBI): domain Eukaryota; kingdom Metazoa; phylum Arthropoda; class Insecta; order Lepidoptera; family Blastobasidae; genus Blastobasis; species Blastobasis adustella. The sequence goes on along the minus strand of OU026127.1, from coordinate 16,720,166 downwards.
GTGCCGTAAAGTAGGTATCTATGGGTCCAACGTTATTATTTAACAATTTACCAGAAGGTTATCTATTAACCATATATTTTCACCTTATTAGCTATTGTTTCCGATAGCTAATTATTGTTTAATCATAGTCGCCAATATGTAAGTGAACCGAGTTCCGAATGAGTAGCGGCGCTCCATCTGTTGGCGCATGCAGGTGGCGCGGGGCGGCGGGCGGGTTCAAGGGGTGTCAAGGTGCCCCCCGCGGCTGCGGTCGGGTTAATTATTAATATGCCCGACGTCGACGAAACTACAGTCATTTCAAACGCTGCGATGACCCTAATTGATTTATATCACTTGTTGACATCGAGCGCCCTATTCAACGCGCCGAGCTATCGTGCCGATCCACGAAATTATAACGATCCTCGATTATTATTCACCCAAATATTGCTCAACAACGTGATGTGACCCAATAATGGTGACCGATTTCAATTAACATGACTTGCCGGTAATATCCCTATTTGAGTGTAAAATTGATTTAAGCCGCGCCGCGCCACGAGTGGGTTATCGGAACTCTCATGGCGCCAATTAGACTTGCGAACGCTCGACCAATCCGATTACGCTGGCTGCGAGCTCATGCCGCTCGACAGCACGGAATTATCCGCATTTCGCAATCCCCCGTCCGTTTACATGATTGAATTTGGTTTTATTCTACTGACTACTGATATCACTTTTAGTGTCCGTTTTTGTTACAAATCTTCTGAACTAAAATATTGCGAAATTATATTCCTGTGTGAATGTCCGATGGTCCTCGGTAGCAACATTGCACAAGCCATGCCGCAACGCAAAGTGCATCGCGGCCGCATTTGTCTGTAGGCGGGCGGGCGTAGCGCTTACTACGGCATCCGCGGTCGCTACGCGCCGTAGCCGCAGGCGGGCGGGGTTTCGGGCGGGCCGAGTGCGAGCCGGCGGCGGCGGCGGCGGGCGCGGCGCCCTATCGATCGCTGCGGCGCGCCACCGCCGGCACGCACCGGCCCGACCACGTGTGTGACCTACACACCGCACGCACCTAACTGGGCCAACAGTGACCGCAAAATGCAAATACCTGCCTCTCGACCTGACGAGATTCGAGACGATTTCGCTCCCATAAAAATCGCATCGACAAGCAATTACGTATCCATAAAAAGTTACGACAAAATTTTAATGCCTCGCTCGTTCTGCAGTGTCATCGTAAGATATGTTTAAATGCTAAACCTCCCGGTTATTACCTCGTTCTAAATTGATATCGTTTAATCTCGAACTACCTCTAACTAAATTGTCAAGTCGAGCATACGTTTCATATTGCGATTTTAACGGGCGCCCATAAACGTTTTACGTCTCGGGTTGCGGTCGCGAGGCGCGGAGTGGAGATGGCCGGGCGGCGGGGCCGTCGGCGCCGCGGCGATGCACGGGCGCGCGGCCGCAATTCCGCACGCGACATTCATAACCGTACACAAATGGCGCGGCGGCGGCGGCGGCGGCGATCGCGGCGCGCGATAAATTAGGTGTGAAGACGGCGATAAGTGGCGGCGGGCGCGCGTCCCGCTCTGGCGCGCCGCGGCTGATCGATACCGCCCGCGCCCGGTGCAGCGCCGCGCCGCCACCGCCACGGGCCTCCGCCAGCACGGCGCGCCCGCCACGCCCCGCCACCCGCCGCGAACTCCTCAACTCCCCCAAGGACCACACACCACCGCCGGTGTATATCCTTTCTGCTCATTTGTTTGCGAAGGTCACCGTTCTTCGATGACTCAAATTGTCTTCAAAACTGTAACAATCCCGCGGAACAATAAACCGCTGAGTCGAACACTTCCGTATTGTTATTATAGTAGAACTCGTACGGTCACGCGCCGACGATCGGAATGCAACCGCGACCACGACCCGCAATTACGTCATGCGAACCTCGTACGCCCTTAAAGCGGCCTGCCCCCGCCCTAGTCGTTTCTGGATAACTCTATCTCAATGTTTTCCACAAGACGGAGTAAGATGGCAGATTATAGCCTTCGCCAATAACAAGATATGCGACTGATTTGTTATGGTTATGCTAATGGTTTATTGAGTCATCCACAATAAAGTATTGTTTTGCATTCGTACATAGACATTCGGTGCTCATTTCTGCCGTATAATATTCGTAACATGATTAGTATTGGATAAATTACCATAAATATTACGTCCGACAAAATCCCACTCGGCTTATGATAAAAACTTTGAACCGGTGCCAGCTAATTCGCCAGCGCCAGAGTTCATTGAGGAGACCAATTCAGACTCCGGTTTTAGTGCAGTTGTTAAAAAGTTTGTACTATAATCCGCGCTCTCGCAGCTTTCATACTACTACTTTCGTAAGTGGCTTACTGTTTGTTTCCTTCCAGTCAATTAGAACTTTTGCGGGGAGTTTTGTAAAGTTTGAAATATCGCGCCCTATGCTTACGTCGTTTCAACTGAACTTGTGAACTATCTGATATTTAATGTGAATTTGTCAACGATGATAAGAATTATGTTGAATTTGAAATAGTATGTACCTAATACCTAAATGGCAGATAATTTGGAAAAGCGGCGGATTCAAAACGATAACGTTAAAAGGGGCGACGTTGTATCTCTGATCCGACAATGGGGCAAACATTGAATACGTCTAGACGTCGCCGGCGAACGACTGTGTAACGGGATCCGGCTAATTAGCCGATTAAGGCACGCTCCCCGCGACTCCCCGGCTTTGGCACGCTGCTACACTAATCCTTATACCTGCAAAGGTTTAATGATTGCGAACAAACGCTTAGTAGACTGTAAACAACAATCTAATTCTAAAGCGTCGCCCATCGAGCGAGACACATTGCAGGATGCGATGAATTTGTTCAAGCCATCAATAAAGCCGCGGTGGTCGTTACTACGATGGAATTATGTATTCAGTTATTATGTTATTAATAGTTTAGTGCTCTATAATATGTTTGGAAGCGCTTGAAATGAGATCATCCATATAAATGGCTGTGTACAATCGGGAGTGATCAGTCATTGGTGGCCGGAGCAAGGCGCGCTAGCAATTTAAACGTCCGAGTAATGCAGCTCAACAGGTTGTTTTGTAGGCTAATTGTGGACGCAATTAAATCGTTTCTTTTCGCCTCCTCGGAGCGGTGCACGACGGCTCGTTAGACGTAACGAGCCTCAATCTGGGCCTTTTTGTTCGCACAGCGTTGTTCACTTCAATTCTAATTGCCTTTGCGTTGTCGCCGACTTATTGTAGCTCTCACTTATTACTATCTCAATCAGTATCTTATCCGTCGAACGTGCCACTCCATCATTGAGCCCATTAGCCTTATAGCCTTTTAATTGGGGTACATCTGAACCATCAATATCCGTTTAGTTTGAGTGCTGTAACTTTGCCTTAGTTGCCGCAGTGGGGCGAAACACAACCCGTTGTGCCGAGTTGCTCGGTCAGCCGACACCTGATACCCACCACACGTCTTATGCCACGTCCTGCAGGCAGATGTTCAAAGACCCTCTTTAAACTAGTTTTAGTTGTCTATTTCTGTCGGCAAAACGGAAACATACTTACTCAAAATAGCTATAACTATTTTACTGTCAAATTATCATTATTGCTATTAAAAGACACCGTGCGTATCATACAACGTCCACTCAATCAATTCAACACTTTCGACGTCAAAAGTTGTGGAAAAACTACTTTTACCGAGCTCACTTTCTATGTAATCTCGTAATGGTCGAGCCGAATTAAACGCTGTTAATAAATGGGCGCTGCGTGCGCGCCGCGGCGTCGCCCGGATTCCTGACAATGCTACGGCGATGGCCGCTCGCGTGCTCGCTCCTTGTCGTTGAACTCTAGTGTCTTCAATTTTTAACCACCATAAACATTCCAAAGCCAGATAAACATGCCAGTAGATAAACTGATCAAAAAAGAATATCAAATATTCAGGACGCGTTTTTACTGTGCCAAAGTTATGTCTCGAATGTAATGGGTTTAAGGTGCTTATGCGATCGAAAGTCGATGTTTGGCTCGCTGGTTGCTACTACCAGAAGAAAAATTCTATTGTTAGACCATCAGAAGACCCCTTGTGCCGATGGTAGTCGGCAATTTTCACAGAAACGTGAACGCCGCTAGTACGTGTGGTTCGTGTGAGTTGCGGCTCGTGCCGTGATCCCGTAGCTTACCTAGCCCGTGTCGAATGGCGGAGCAGATGAATTATTTCGCCGCTGCCACGGGCGGCCAGCGCAGTCGTTGACCCGCCGACAGACCCCGCCCCCCCCACAAATAAGGGCTACGCTCGTTAAAACCCCTCTATATCTCGACTACAGCCAAATTAGTTCAGCACGCAGTTCTGCCCCACCCAAAAACAAACCAATTCCTTGAAAATCCTCTGCCCGGCTTTAAGCTTCTTCTACTAAAATTACGACATCCACGTAACGCAGGCTCGAACCGGACCGTTATCTAATGCAAACATTATCTCATCTCCACAATCTGTTTATGATGGCCCGAGATAACACCGCAGTTTCTTCCGCTCGTCACATAGTTTCGTCAGTCACTTTACGGAGGGACTTTTTATGGCGGCTATATGTTGGAAGTCCAAAGTTTTTTAATAACCTGAAGCAACATAAAGTATCAGCGAAGAAAAAATATGAGAATAGGCCGCCGCATGTGAAAAGTTTACACGGACCGTTCTTTACGACTTTCACCGAGTTCGTTTCGGATCACATTGTTCCGCTTGGGCAAATAAATCACGAGAGTGTGGAAACGATCCGTTAGGTTTATTAATTAGTAGTTAGGGCCGCGTGGGTTGAGTGCGCGCGCGCACCCGCCGCGGTTATTGTGGGAATTGATGCGAGTGCACCGAGAGAGAAACGCTTGCATACCATTTGCTTTAAACTTTCTAACAATATCAATGAGCCATGCGTATCTCGGCTCCTTCACAAGAGAGTCCTGTGCGTTTTTGTTTTTATTTACGTAGAGTTTGAATGAATTGATTGTTTCTCTTCTCTAAATTATATTGTTAAATGATCCGATAACGATATCGTGGCCCGTCTGTATATTTCTCGGAGAAACTTTCTTCGCTTACTTCCCAAAATACGCACCGGATAGTAATATAGCTCACATCTTTGGATAGAGTAGTACACGAGAACGTTTACACCATTTACATAGGGATAGGCAGAGACCACATTGTTCCACTTGCTACGTTTCTGACCTCACGAACCTCTCTGGCTTCTCTCACATTCATCAAACTTCACATACATGTACGTCGGATCAGGGTGTATACTGCGTCCTCCAGTTTGACCTGACCATTATTTAAAGTATTATCGATTTGATCATTGATCAGTAACATCCTTTCTAATTTAACCTATCTGAATCTGAAAGACTGCATCCAACTCCTCCCAAAGATTTTCGCAGCGTTTTATAGTCGGAAAACTTAAATCGAGCTCTGGCGCTGACGTGCAGGCAGACGTAGCGTAACGTAAATCTTCCGAGTATTACCGTTAACGATGCGTTCGCAATCCGCGACCTGCGCGACGCGCTCATCAGTCTGCGGCAACCAACCATTGCCGCTCATACCTCACCGCTGATTCCCAACCATCACACCGAGAGAGCGATGCACGCAAAAGCGGCGTAGTGGTAGCTGGACCGTGGGAAAGGTGTTGCGAAGCTCACTGCGGCACTACTTGTCATAGTTCATAACGGTGCCGCTGTCGCTACCTGGCGGAATGTACTCCTTTGATGTCTCCGAATTTGTTTATCCAATCGCTTTATCTTCTTTTCAACTGCTACATTTTAATCGTCATCTGTCTCATTTGCGACTAGATGTATTATTCGCTATAAGGATGACGGACGTAGTGTGATCGCTGTAAAATCGGGACGTCTAGAATTGATGCGAACCAGAATATTTGAACTTTGAATATGTACTTCGAGAATGTTCATTTTGGGGCCTAAAATAACTGTCAATAATGTAGAGCAGTGCTGCGCCCGCCCGTGATGTAAGTAGGGAGCGCGTCGGCCGGCTTCTTACGCGGGGTTGTTGAACGGTGTCGGTGCGGCGCGTTGTTGGGCGTTTTATTAATAAAATCGCAGTGACGTGTATCGACGGGCGCGCTCCGCATCGGGCTATTTATTGATGCGCGCGCGCCGCCGCCAGCGCACTATCGATCGCCAACCGAATTGGTGCCATTATAAATTGGAAATTGTCGACAACTCGCCGTTATTATGGATTCGTCTCAGTTACCCAATGTCCGACATCGCCAACGAGCCATTGTACTTGCAAACTGGCTGTTGTGAATATAGGTGTGGTAACACTTCGAGTTTTACACTTCGGACTCGAAATGTTTTATTGGTCGGAATTGTTTTACGGCGTTTTTTATAATGTCACGCCTAAACGTTCCGCAATTCCTGTGAGTCGATTAACCTATTATTAGTTCCAGTGTTGTTAAAAAGACAATTCAATAAGTGGTACATAAACATAAAAAACGTGACCGACTTCTCGATACATAGTCATGGAAAAGAAGGGAGTTTAATGGCGGACCCTGGTAGGCGACGGAATTGACATCTAGGATGAAGATTATGCTCGCGATACAGAGTAGATAGTAGAGTATCTTCGAATTACAATCGAATAAACATTACCCCAAAGAAATGCGATTTGGCCTTAGCCCGTTCCGTAGTGAGCTACTTGTCTCGAGTAGTATTCGTTCAAGTGGGCATTAGATGTACCTAAGCCCCGCGGGGCGGGCGCGTGTAAAACAAAAGACGGGGGGTTGCCTGAGACGGGCAGCTGCGTGCGTGTCTCCGGCGGCGGGCGCGCGGCTTGCGCAGATGCCCGCCTCGCGACCCGCACTCCTACCGGGTGCCGGATACGGCGGCTCCCAACTTCACGGATATTCCTTTATTCACAATCGGCTCGCCGCCTCGCCGCCTCCGCCTCCGCCTCCGCATAATGTGGAGCAAGCGAGAGATGTGAATGGATGTTTTTGTTTGCTAAACTAGTGGTTAATACTTCACGTATTATTTACTTAACTCACCTGGCTCCAACATTATATTCCCTTATAAACTTGAGTACAAAATATCTTTGTCTAATTGGAAAACGCAATCAAAATCCGAATGTAACGAAACTACTATTCAATGATGAATTTAACTGTTACAATGAAGATTAAATCTAATTATGTTACAGCTAACCGTTTAGGAGTAGTCATATCGTTATAACGCGGCAACTCGATAGGGTAGGGCTCCCATTTCGCCCGTATCGGGTGGATGGGTTGCGGGTGAGCCGTGACGTCGGCCGCGGCGGGGCGACGCGCGTGTGACGTCACGCGCACGTGGGCGTGCGCGACAGGGACGGCAACACAACCGGCGAACGGGAGCGACGAGGCCGGCCCGCCGCCGCAGAGGGCGCGCGCGAATTGACAGATTTCCACGCGCTCGATACGATCTTGAATTACATTATCAACCCGCTCCACTTCGGGTTAAATGCCGTATCCGCATTTACTATTGTCTGATGAGCTGCTGGCTCTTTAGCGCGTTTGTCGAGTTCGCCGCGGCCTATTGTCATCTAATGTTGCTCGTAAATATGGAACTAGAAGTCCTTCAACTGCGCGCCGCCGGCAACCGGTTTAGTAGAGATAACCCGCTTGTGTCTAGAAGCCGTTGGCGCCTAGTGGCGCGCATGGCCGCAGGTTACTTTCATGTTAGCCGGCGTAGCATTGAGCCGGCGCACGAATGTTGCCGCAGCGGTTAACCTCGCCGCTGCCGGCGGCCGCTGGCAGCCCGCGGGTTGTAAACAAAGCGCGCGCAGATTTTCCGCGACGTTGCCGCATCGCCCGCCCGCCTAACCGTGTAGCTGTCACTCTAATGTTTATAAGATTCCTCCAATAGCCGCCGCCGTCTTATGTCCACTATTTTATTTATTTTAATAAAATAATTATGCTTAGGTGTAAGTTTAAGGGCTACCTTTTTCCACACTTGAACTCCAAGCTGGTTCCAAACTCCTTTGTGCAAAATACTCTCATATCAACTAAGAATCATGTTACGTAATCCTAAATAGAGTAGGTTCGTAACTTTTCAATATTAACCTCATTAATTATTAAGTCTACCTGCACCAGTCTTCATGCACGTTTCAAGTTGTAACAATGTATGTACATTCAAATGCTCGCATTCACATTGGCTATAGATAGACGCGCTAGGTATATCGCTTCGCAGTCTGACCCACTTCCAGGTATTACGTTTCCCGCGAGTAATCAAGGTCTAACAAAACAAACCGAAGCTATTTGTTTCATAATTGGGTGCCTTTCCTGTTTCTAGATTAGTTTTTACTTGCATGTTAAATTACCCTTGATAGTATAGTGTATCTACTTCTGATCATATTATAAAGAGAAAGCTTTCGACCAAGAGATTGTTCAAAAGTGCGGTGTGCGAGAGAGACGCTGGTCTGTTTCGGTGCCGCTGTCCGCGACCCACGTGCCGCGCGATAATGTTGTAGCGGCACTACGGTAAATCTGTCCACTCCTTCAATATTAAATACCCGCAATATTAGTTGCCGACGCAGACAATTCCATCACGTACGGGATTATTTCACCTTTCCATCCACACGTGCCGACAGCGCGGTCGGAACGAAACTCGGAACGTTTCACAACCCGTAAGGCGGAATATTTCCAAGCGTCAAGGTGATTCAGTTATCAGTTCGCATTCAGGTTTCGCCGAGGCTTATCAGGCCGTTATCGCCGGCGGTTACCATTAGCGGGTTGCTCCAAACAAACAATCCAGTACTAGGCAACAATAGTGATAATCGTATGGCGATTACCGCTTTCGTATTGGTGCGGAGGAGGGAATTGCGCGGCGGCGCGCGGCGTCTGCTCGCTATCGATCCCCGGCCGGTAGGTGGTGCCAACCGCGCGCTGCCGCCGCGGACACGCGACCTTGAACCTTACACCACCCTCATTACTGCACACGAGCCTGCATCTGCAACTAAAACAAAATTTCCATTCACTACTGGCTACCTATAGCGTGATGCTGAATTTAAACGCTGATGTAATTCGGTGGAAAATATTAATTTACATCTCATAAATTTATAAGTCGTCGGTTAAAAATTTTAACCGACTTACTATTCAAATCGTGTCCAAATTATACGCCGCCATACCGCGAAACCGCATAATCATCTTGACCCGGACAATTTACTCGGTGCAGACAAGAGATTACTTTGACAACAACGTTCATTACGTTTTTGAGACGAGGTGAGCTCAGTTTTCACAATACCACCCCGGCGATCGATGCTGAAATCCTTGGTGAACCACAATCGCGATGGCACCATATTGCGGGCCCAGTCGTGACTTGCTCCGGTATTCGAGTATATCGGTATTCGGATACAGTAAGCGTACCGTTGCTGCGTTACGGCCTTGGGAGGTGGATGCTTGGTGGCGTCGAGCAGAACTACTCGACACTAAAAATAAATTGACTCTTTCAACTGCTGCTGCTATAGTTTTAATACAACCTACTCGTACTCTTATGGGTATGATGAATGAAATTAATTTTCCAAATAGTTGGACCCTTCTCGGCGTTAATGGCTCGTAGTAAAATTAGTCCTTTGGTGGTGTACGCGGGACCTTTTGCCGCGGAACGATTGTGTTAAACCCAATGCGGCCTCGCCCCTCGTTACGCTAATCCCAACACGGCGGACGAACGAGTCAATCGAAGAGATGTTCCATTCCATTTGTTATGGTTAAGTCACGGTTGACCGTGTTACACGATGCCCTTGGTGCTTCAACCAGTCGTCAGCGCCTCGACGGGCCATACGAAGGGAAACATATTATTGAACTTTTAATTAAGCACTTTCAACGCGTTAAAATAATGTCAAAGGCAAAAGTTATCGTGACAACCTTGCCATTTACGCCTGAACGTGATCTTACGACGCTTGATTAACGAAAATATTTGCGTAATACCGCTCGGTTTTCATAAACTATATCGTTCTCGTTTGCGACGGCTGGCTATTATAGGTCGTATAGGTGGGCTTCTGGGCATTTTCTAAGAATGTGTAATTGCAATCGTCATCTATGTCAACTTGTGCTAGAAACAGGAAAAACTAGTTCAGCGGCGACGCGTCGGGAGATGGCACGCGCACACCTGGAGCACGAATGTCAAGGCTGCACGCTTGGAAGCGCTCCAGCTTAAATGTCTCAGGCGCAAAAGAACTGTACCAACTAATTTCTCGAATGTAAATTACTCGGGGGGCCTCAAGATTTAGCGCTAAGCGTTCGCTAACAGAAGTCATTATACTTTACAGTTATGAGCCGGCATTGTTCCGCAATCTAACCGATAACGCTCATAGCTTGTCGCAATCCGCTCCTTAGTCACCACCAGGAAAATGAACATCATCCTTCCTACCCGTCGGACTGTACTGCTGTGTACGTTTTACAAGAAAATTCAATGTCAATTAAAATGTTAGTGGACGCTAAAGCTGGCACACATGTGTGTTGTGTTAGTCGCGCAACAAACACAAGCACGTGCGATGCGAGCGGTCGCCGCGTGACGTCACGCGGGTCGCCCCCGCCCCGCCCCTTTGCTAGACAGGGACGGCGCTACGCACGGAGCGGCAACGCCATGCGCGCCGTTTTGTTTTTGCATGTAACACCGGTGATATGCCGAGTTTATCTTCCGATTGCGAATGCAACAGCTATTTCTAACGTTCTTTACCGCTGCAATAGTAGTTTAAGCGTTAGACTATTGTTAGGATAGGAAGCATCGTCACATCGGCCTTGACCAAGACACAAATGAAACAATTAAAATCACTATAATAGCTGGTTCCTTCTGAAGGCAAACACTAGCTCTATACGCAATGAATTCAGTTGCACACCTGAATACCAAAATGTATATTGTATGTGATACACCTACCTAGTTCATTCATAAGAATTATCGTTGATCGAATTCTTTTTTTATTTACAGAAGGCGACCAAGGATCGTGGGAAAGCGGTCTCTCGTACGAGTGTCGTTCACTGCTTTTCAAAGCGCTGCACAACCTCATTGAAAGGTAATGTTAATGTCATCACATCAAACAATGATCTATCTACGTAGACTCTACACGAACTAGCCTCCCTCACAAAGTAAACTGTATAGTACACCTACTAAAAGATACACTGAATCACCAGAGAAACTAATTTGTATTCATCGAGGCATGCCAACGTCACATGCCTCATTTCTTAAAACCAATCGATTTAACTTGAAGGGAAAATAAATATGAGATATTTTCGGGGAACTCTATTTGGAATAACGCGTGGGTACATAAAGCAGCTCTGCCGTTCTTTTGGTTATTTGTACAGAGTAACATTAAAAAGCTTTCGCTTATTGGAAAGTTGGCCTCCTATTTTTATCTGCATCACGTTTTCAACAGCATCTGTTCATTATCTAATCGCTAACGCGCTTTAGACGTATGTCGTGTTATCAATTTCTACTATGGTATTGCGATAGTAGGAGTGATTACAATTTGTTTTGTGTATCGTTTAGTTTTTCGCGCCAAACGGTGCACCTGGCGTGCGTGCGCGCACCTTCCTCCGTCATTGTTTCGCGAAGGTCGTTGCATTCAGGCGGGGCGTTCTAATGTCGTTTTTTGCAAGTTGCGTCTGCGCAGGCTGCCCGTTTCCAGCGCTCTTGCCCCGGGCCACGCATACTTCTGCATGCCGACGCTTACTGCCCATTACAGTCAGTCCCTCTGTCGAGAGATCTGCCTCAATATTTAATTTACTGTGCAAAAAACATGCAAAAATGTTCTAAGAAGATCGAATTCACTAAGAAGAATTACAAGAAGTCATTAGTCTTTCCACGGCGTTTTTAGTGTTACCAATTTTATACCGCCAGTAGGTAGTACCACACCGACGAGAGCGATTGTCTCATTTACTTCCCGGAATTCCATGGAGTAGGTACTAATCTTTACTTTACCCATACCCGGGATGCGTAGTTTTGTTTATTAGCCGTTCCCATCAGAATGTAGATAATCCACTCGATCGTAAGTACCACTATGCTGCAGCCAGGCTCGGGCACATAATCTCGAATATGGACGAAATCCAGCCGAGTCATTGACCCGGCGGCATGTCAAAGAAACAATGCGTTCGTCGCCGGGCCGCGATCGCGACCATTTTACGATATACACTACCCGACAGCGCGACGCACTTGTAATATTGAAGGAGCAGACGCATTTTTTTACATCCTCCAGTTTTTTTTTATCTCTCTCTCTCTCTCTCTCTTTGTCTGTCTTTTGAAACCGTCTATCCGTCGGTTCGTTTAGGAGTCAAGTTTCCGTCCAATCGTAAAATCAAATACGCAACAATTTACACAATTTTAACAGCGTAGCATCTGCCTGTGTGTTTTACATAATATTTGACTTTTACTTTCACGGTTAGACTATATCGGGCTTTATTAGTTGTGAGCGCGTTCATTCAGTTTTATTTATTGCCGCGTTTAATTTGTATCGCTCGGAAAAGTGTTGATGCTCGACGCCGTCGGTGCGGGTGCGAGTCGTTTGGAACCGGCCGGGTCCGGTTCTTTTTTTTTTCAATTACGTGCACGTGTAAATCACTGGAGAGATTTAGAGCAGCTCGTAGCTGAGGTCGGGCCGGGACGCGCGGGTCAAAGACCGCAACGGCGCGAAATGCGGACGCGATACGATGTGCCTAGCACCGACCGGCGGGCGCAGTGGGCGAACACCCACCTAACCTCTCCGAGGCGAGCCGTGACAGCTCCGTTGGCTTTACGTAAAGCCTGCACTGTTAGAGGGTACTGCTATCGCGGCCTCTGATGTTTCTGGAACGATACAGACACCCGTGTATCGCACAGGCTTACAATGGTGCTTTGATCAAATTAATGTAGGTGAAGGCTGACGTTAAAATAGAAAATTAATGTACGGTAAAATCGTGAAGGTGATTCAATGGGCTACAGATTCATTGTGAGAGAAGACTTGAGAGAGAAACACACCCAGAAATATGTTTCTCTATTACCAACGTGCCCAAAATGTGGGTGAATCCGAGCGAAATTTGGAATGACTGAATATAATGGTGGGAATAGGACATTTTTTGCCGAGCACCGGCCGCCAGTCACAGGTAGCCGACAGCCGCGCGCGGGCTCGCGCCGATTCGGCCGGATGAGTGTGCCCGCACTAAGCCTACACGTGAAACCGGATTACAATCGGCCCAACGGTCGTCGGCTGGCTTATATATTGTAACCTGACTGGCTCTGAGTTAACGCTCCTAACCAAACATGGCAATTTCATAAACTTTGTCGCACATCCCATTTTGGTTCATCTAGAACAGGGCGCCTCCATTCATGGAAAAACGGAAATACACACAAGTATTAATAAAATTGATGCATTATTAGCACAGTTGCGGTTTCCTGTATGCTCTGTTGCATGATGCCGATTGCCGATTATGGTATGCGAATATCGACAACACCTGCGTATGCGCATCGTGCCTTTATTTGTCGTTGACTGTGTTCAGGATTCACACAAAATGCTCAACTGTGACATTTTGTGTAAATAGCTACAACATCAATTGTTATTCATGACGTCGAAATAAGTCTTTGTCTTTAATATGCATCTGATGTGTTGAAACATTGAAATTGATATTTGCCAACGACGATGCGCCCGCACGGTGCACCGCGCCCGCCGGTACTCGACTCGTACACGAATATGAGTAGCTGCGTGCGTATTTTAAACAGGCAATAAACACAACGTTTTACGTGACTCGCCGACACACTCGCCTTGGCGGAGCCGGCTGAGGATTTTACTAATTGTGCCTTTCACGCGCCGAGATTTACTGTTCCGCTCCCCGTGGTGTCGTCACATCTGATGGGTGTACATTGTCACTCGGTTACAGCGCCCGCTTAGATTGCAATCGCCGGAACGCATCAAGGAACCGTACCTTTCGCTTCGCAGAAAAATACACACTACGACCTCTCGCCCAAAGTAAACAAAGGCCTTAACCCGATGAATAATTGAAACGGGATCGTTCAAAAACAAGCAGTAGATATTTACAATTATGAGCGATTAACTTACACGGTGCGCAACGATAAAAATCGATCGTTGCGTAATAATGTAGTTATAAGTAATAATGCACGAGCCGCCGCAACCTACGCTAGGTACTCGTAGTTGTTGAACGCATTGTTCTACATAATACAATACTTGCAACGCAATTTGCTGTGCTAGTAAGCTCCGCGGGCCGCCGCAATGGAAGTTATTGCTTTATGACCGTTGTTTATGGTGTCCTCCTTAATTGGCACCTTACGAATCTATTACCGTGAATAGCCTCGCGAATCGCGTATGTGTATAAGTCCTAATCGAGTGTGTGGTCAGATCAATGATCGATTATGTTAGCTGCTGCCACTCGATTACGCATCGGAATTGATATGATTTGCGTTGTATCTTTGCTTTAGTTGTTCTAGACAAAGACGGTCAAGTAACAAGACGTATTAATGAATTTTTGAAATTCATTGTGCAATTGTTCGTGTAATTGATTATCATTCTAAATGTTGTAGGTATTTGGCAGGCTTTGGGTACAAACTGCGAAGACTGACGGACGATATATCTATCCTTATCAGCAAGTTAGGTGTAACTAGAGCGTCGTTATAGTCTGATCGATTGATAAAATTCTTTTTCATTTAAATCCAGTACAGTACATAAACAGTACAGTGCAGTACTACAATTATGTTAGATTGTCGTACACCGTGAATGAAAAGGATCAAATAAGAAAATTTTATGCAAGAATATAAAGGGTTAAGCGATATTACAACGACGTATTTACAATAATACGACTGGATTTAAACATTATTATTTGCGTTTTTCTGTTGCGCAAACTGTTTGTGAACCATTACAATAAATTTATACCGTTCAACTGTTTCGCCCACTACTTACTTTAGTTGTGCAGATTGAGTGTTGCATTGTTTGACGTCATCGCTCTGACTCCTTTAATCTGAGTGACTTGAATTGTGTGTATATTTCTACTTAGTTCCATCAGCCCTTTAACAACTCCAGACAAGTCGTTGCTAAGTATCAGCGCACGTGACTCATCAAAATACCTAGTTGCAATTCAACTATTGATACTAACATTTTAGACACAGCCAATGCAATGCACCCATAAATGCTAATGCACCCGCTGGGTTATTGGGTTCGGACAATGATATTCGCCTATAAACCGACTGCAATCGACTACTGGCATGTTGCAACACATAATACATTACCTTACGCGATTCAACATCTGTCTTATTGTGTTTTATGTCCACGCCTTGTGTTGTCTACGGAAATATACTGGGCGTAGGCAATTGCTCCAATACTGATGCCGTGGAGCCATCAGCTTTACGTCGAGTGAATTATTTTTACATATTAGAATATTCAGTGGAATGTTCGTCTCGTGATGTTCAGAAACGTTTTCATTGAAGCTATCAAGACATAATATATATACATACATACACATCCCATATGGGTAAACAGATACTGTCGAGTGCCACAAGCAATGAATAGGCTCTTAAAGGTATCATGATAATACATTTTGGTTTAACCGTAAGGGTGACTCCTCCAACATTGATACTGACAAAATAATCATTAAACCCAATGAGGGCACAAACCTTTAGATCATGTGAATTGGTCATTTTAATTGGTTGTAGCTTACCATTTTTTGTTTGCATTTCAGATGTCTCCTGTCCAGAGACTTTGTGAGGCTCGGAAAGTGGTTTGTGCAGCCCTACGATGGCGACGAAGAAGACGTCGGCAAGAGGTGTGTATCTCGTCCTCTCTCCTCTTGCGAGGTATACGTGCGAGTGAGACAGATTAGCAACAACTTATAGGGTTGTCACGTATGTAGATTTTGCGATGGAAGTTCAATTTGTGGCTGTGTATACAATGCGCTGCTTACAAATCGAGGCCCATGGTAAAACGTGGAGTTTCACTTCCTAGAGTAAATGAAGATCTCTGTGTTGTGCTCGATAAGGATATGAGCGTAACGTCGTTCCCCTTCAAACATTTACAACATTCATTATAAATGTATGTTCCGGATTTTCTGCCGCGTACCTTTGTTTACGTGTAGACCGATATTTCGACACAGTTGCATCCCGTAACCATGATGCATGCAACTGCGTCGAAATATCGGGCTATTCGTAAACAAAGGCACGCGGTAGGAAACCCGGAATCGGAATCGAATCTTTAAAATGTGTGATAATAAAAACGATAGTTTAAAATATTATATTTACTTCAGTGTTTAATTAATATATTAGTGTTCTTTAATTGAGGTATATTTTAGTAATAAATTGATGATGTCATCGACATTGTTTTATGCAAAGCCTAGTTATAGCACTTGGTTGATAATTAAATTTTCAATTATGTATGCTACAACGAAAATATTCACTGGTACTGGTACGTTTAGTTAAAAACCTCTTTGGTTTGTCTAAAAGTGAATAGCACAGTTTCAAATGTACTGAGACTTGAGAGCACTTAAAATCTGCGTTGTAATTTGAGGAAATTGTTAGTAACAAAAAATTGAATGCCAAGTGGTGACTGGCTTTCGATTTGCTGGTGTCGTCCTAGAGGCTAACCAGCTAGGACTTCTGTAGGCCAGAGGGATGGGCGCCATCGTTTACTGTCGGTCGAGTATTTTCAATCCGCCTGCCAAGCGAGGAAATTATGGCAATATCTTCCACTAATGTGAAGAGTGTTCAAATCCAACCGTAGACCGTTACGGGCTGTTGACGTGATGATGTGAATTTTTTTTAATTTATACGCACTTCGCACGGGTGGTACCTTAACAAATTATACTTCTACTGGTGTTGCCGATGGCCATAGGCGGCGGTGACCACTTTCCATCAGGTGGCCCGCTTGCCTGTTTGTAAAAAAACCTGAACCTTTCTCATGGATCACCCTGTCGATTGGTGAAAACCGCTTGAAAATCAGACGGAATTCTCGCACAAATCGCGATTGTCACCACGGTTACGATATTTCAAAACAGTTGCACGCTCCATAGTTCAAACCTGTGTAGCAACCTTTGTTGTTTCTTATAAATATGAAGCTCCACAGTACGAATTGACCTCACCAATAACCCTTCACCTCTCTTATCCATAGCCCGTGGCACCTGTCTTTCTCGTTCGCGTTCTTCCTGCACGGCGAGAGCACGGTGTGCGCGTCCGTGGACGTGCGGCAGCACCCGCCCGTGCGGACGCTCACCGCCAGGCGCCTGCGCAGGGTGCACCAGCCGAGGCATTGCAATGGGGCTGGCCAGGGACAAGCGCAGGGGACCCCTGAGCCTGTACGGGATAAAGGTGAGTGTGGGAATAGATTAAAAAAAAGTGAGAAAGAGTGATCAAGAACTCTGTGAGCCTATGACAGAGGGAATCAGAGTAATCTGTCAGTCTGTTTTGGCTTAGATTATTGTCAAATGCGAGTGGGTGATCCGAGTGCGGGGTAGCGTAGGTTCTTCAGATGGTCGGGTATATCTAATGTGTAAGGGAGAGTGGTGTGCTGAGGAGCACGGTGTGCGCGTCGGTGGACGTGCGGCAATACCCGCCCGTGCGCACGCAAACGCGTGATTTTTTAAAACCTTTGGTTTTCAAATTGAAATATAGTAAAGAAAAATATATTTAATATCAGTGAGACTAGCTTTATTGGAAAGCTAATGCAATGCTATTTATGTTTGAATTCGGTTCATTGGTTTCGGTTATGTGGCCGCCGCGATTGACGCAGGGCGTAGACGCAAAGAATATGATTTTTGAATAAGTATAACGTCTGATGTTATATAGTAAACTCTCGAGTGAATATGGCTGTAGGGGGGAAATTGAAACAGTATTTTGTTTTTGTGTAGTTATCCCGAATGAAGGGCCAAAGTGGCCTCTCCAATGTTACCTGTCTTGCAGTTGATCAGGTTGAGTAATGATGGTGGTGTTCCCCCAGTGATCCTGGCGCCGTTCGGTCTGGAGGGCACGGTGACGGGGCGCGAGTGGGCGGACGGCGACGCGGCCACGGCGCGGCTGCTGGACGCGTGGCGGCACCTCTACCCGCTCGAGCAGGGCTGCGGCGCGGTCGAGGTAACTAGCGGCCCGGGGCTCCGCAGAGGGCACGGCGAAGGCCCGAGCATCTAATGGATTTATAAAAAAAAATTTAAAAAAAACTGCTATAATTCCCGTTGTCCCCTAAATGTTGTCCCCTAGAACTATCTCTTTCACACTCGTCGCAATTTACCGAAAGTGTGAAAGGGATAGGTAGATTTGGGGGACAACGGCAATGATTCGAAAATGGTAACGGGCGTTCATGATGTTCACGAAGGTATGTTGTGATTGTGAGGTTTTAAATGAAATGCATATAATGAGATAAACTGATTTTTTGCTCACCAGTGGGCGCCACTGTCGAGTAAGGTCTTCTCACTGTCAAAATAACGCCGTTTTACTGGCTGAACACATCAACTTTGAGCGTTTGATTCCGGCCAATGTCGTTACGTATTTTGACAACGGAACTTACTACTTACTCTGCTGCAATAGACATTTCAATGTAATTATTAATGGAGATACGTGGCTAGAAGAAACGTCGGATTCGAGATGTCACAGCGCGAGAAAGAGACACCGAGTCGGTCCATCGCATGGGTGACCCTCCGTGCACTGACTACCTACCTATCATCATCTCAGCCCGCAACAGTCCACTGCAGGACTTAGGGCCTCTCCCACGAAAGGGGAGGTTATTGCCATAATCTCCACGCTTGGCAGGCGGGTTGGAGATCGCAGTGTTAAAATATAATAATGAAAAATGCTGCTGCCCATTTTCCTACCTACCTATACCCTACCTATACACAGTGCTAATATGATTCTCGGTATCCCAGGTGGTGTGTGGCGGCGTGACGATGCGCTACCCGCTCCCGTACGTGCTGGCCACTGAGATGGAGTCGGGCTCGGGCGCGGCGCCGGCGCCGCTGGCCGCCGCCTGCCTCAGCGCGCTCACCACCCCCAAGCCTACGCAGGTAACCACTGTGCACAGTGCGAGACGTGTGGACTAGCGGTAGCGGGGCTGGTGGGGCTATGTTCAAGTGGCGTCCTAGCCATATCCTACCCTATAGTATTCAGTATCATTTGCAATCTGGTATATACAAATGAGTGGCTTATCAGACACTTTCTCAAGGCACTACAAATTTATGTGGTCACAGATCTCACTAAATGTTTAAATTATCATATATAATATCAATATTATAAAATTTTCGGGATAAACTAGTAAATTCATATGTAAAATGTCAATATTATTTATTTATTCATTTTGGCGTTAGTGTCCCGGTTGTGCTCTCGAGAACGATGGCCCGGGGTCCGCTTTGTAAAATGTCAATAACAAGAAATAAATACAAAATTTTCCAAAATCATACCGTGGATATGTATCATCAGTAACATAAATTATAATAAAAAACACAATTAAACAAAAAAACCATAAAAACAATATAGTAGACTACCCTACCCTACACTACCCTATGTATACCCTACACTACCCTACCTATCAGCCGTGTTGCCGACGTTGTGTTACACGCTTAATTTAAGTGTGTCAAGTACAAGTGCACTGCATACTTTGCTTCATTTATTTATTTAGGTAACAAACTGACATTGTATTATTCATTCATTCGTTCTTCGCGAGACGTTTGATTTAATTGTGATCCTACCAGGTTATAGTAAATAACTTGACTATAGTTTTAATTTAAGTTTAGAGTTTAATATGGAAGTTGGAAACAAAACTATTGTTGATACACAAATAGTTTTGAGTATACTTCCGACATTATACAAGAAGTTTTTCCCAGACTCAATAACAATTTCATTTAAGGAATAATGGAATTGCGTCAAATTGTTTCACTTCTGACATTATTGTGTGTAATGACACATCTGAATGTCGATTTTAGTGGAATCTGTCACTACCGACAGTATCCATTATCCTTGTGGTTTGGTTTAGTTGGACGCTTTGTGCTAATGTCAATTTACTACATCAAATTAAAAAGCGAGCTATGATGGCAGAACTCCGAGAAACTGAATCTCAGAAGGTTTCTTAAAATAAGAATATTCTATCGTGAAACAGTCGAAAGCTGCACGTAAATCATGCAATACAGTTAAGAATCGATATTTTAAAATAACAATATACTATCTCCACTCTGTTTGCCATCCAAAATTTTTCCCCTAAAACTCAGAACAAACTCCAATTTCCCTTTTTCCATGTAATACAGTTGAGACTCGATTTTATAAAATAACAGTATTTATTACCATCCAACATTCTACCGTCAAACTCACCGAACACACTCCAATTTCCCCTTTTCCGACAGCCGGTATAACATATATACTATCTTTACTCGGTTTACCATCCAAAATTGTACCTTAAAAGTTACATAACAAACACCAGTTTCCCTTTTCCCCACAGCCGGTGGAGGTGTGCTACGCGGACGCGTCGGACAAGGAGGACTTCGCCGACCCCACGCGGAAGGCCGTCTGCACGTGCGCCAAGTGAGTGCACCCTGGTTACCTGCCTGCTGTGGGGGGCGGGCGATGGCCGACACTTGTTGGGGTGGGGGGAGGGGGATATGCGGATGCTTAATATAAAGAAGCTATAAATAGCAAATAAAATTTTAAAAGCATGCAAAAGTCCAAGACAGCGAAATGGGAAACGTTTTTGCAACGTTTAGACATTGAGTTTGCTGTGCAATAAATATATTAGTTACCTTATTAATCATTATAAAATTACGAGTAGGTATTTGTTTGCATGGTTTTCCTTCCGCAATGAGTGTCGTATACGCCGTCCGCTCCCCAATAATGTTTTAAATGAAACATAATTTATCTTTGAAGTAGATAGGTGCAGCATAATATAGCCAGTAGTTGTACGAAATTTGTGTGTCATGCATTTATATTTACGTATGTTATGTATGGAAGTATCACTTGTATTTTATTTATTATTATTTGAATGAAAGTTTGATGCTCCGCTGATCACTCGCCGGTCGCGCCCGCGGGCCGACCGGCATTTGATCGACGAAATTTTTGTGTGTCAACGAGCGACTCGAAAGGGTGGAGCCGTCGTGTAGATATAGGTAGATGTTATGTATATGAATGTTTTTATTTTTATATAGAACTTACATAGTTTATAATATGTAGCAGAATATAAGCAGTAGAGGGGCGCAGCAGCTTTACCGGGCGACATGTCGCCACATGTCGCCCGGGGCGAACGGTCCGCGGCGAGGAAATCGATATCTCGGCATCGGCATGGCTTGTATCGCTATTTCGTAAAGGCGCCGCCCGGCGGACGGTTCAGACATCAGAGCGAGGATATCGATACCGATGGCGGATCGGCTCCCTCGTCGCGGGGCGACCGACCCGTGCAGCCTCTTCACACTTCTGTAAATACGCGGGGCCGGGGAGGGGGGGCCGACCGATCGGCGGTCCCGGGAGCCCCGGGGCTCGCGAAGTGTGGACAGGCTCGCCTCGGCCGGTCGGCCGCCCGTCCGCGGCGGGAGCGCGGTGCTAGCCTTGGGTCGGTGCAGGTCGCGGCGGCGGCGGGCCCCGCGCGCCCCGCGCCCCGCGCCCTTCCACCGGCGCCGCGCCCCGCGAGCCGCAGGCCCCGCGCCCGCGCCCGCGCCCGCGCCCGCCCCGCGCGCGCAGCCCGCCTCGAGCGCGCAGCCCAAGGAGCCGTGAGTACCCCCG
This sequence comes from Blastobasis adustella, assembly GCA_907269095.1. Classification (NCBI taxonomy): domain Eukaryota; kingdom Metazoa; phylum Arthropoda; class Insecta; order Lepidoptera; family Blastobasidae; genus Blastobasis; species Blastobasis adustella. Next base: position 16,698,514 of record OU026127.1, on the reverse strand, counting down.
CCACCCGCCACCGCCACCCGCCGCCGCCGCCGCCCGGAGCCGCCCGCCGCCCGCGAACCACGGGACCAGACAGTTTAGTGACTGGTCAGACATTGAAGCGCGCCCGAGCCTGCCGCAGGTAACACCGGCGCCGGGCTCGCGAGCGCTCGCCTGTCGAGCGGGCGATCTACTCTACCGCAGTTCCGCTTCAGTAGTGCATGATATTTGCCTCCATAGATATATCATTTTTTATTTATTGCATCGTAGAGAACGTAGTGCATGAGTTGACATTGAATGTTTGATTGTCATAAAATTGCATGTTTTATGTGTTCATTGTGTCCTGTTCTGTGTCTTGTGTGTGATCGATTTCATCGATGTCGATGTCTCGGGGGAGGTGCCGCTGGGACATCTGGGACTCTCGTCGACACGGCACGACAACATAATTTTCACCACATCGAGTATCTCTGATCTGTATCATTTCAGACCACCGGCGTTGCTTCGTTCTTCTTCAAGCATATAATTACTCTTGTAGATGACTGCTCAATATGTTTTGGTACATATTTTGTTGTTGTCGGCTACATCTATTCTAAATCATTGCTTATTACCGTTGTAAATATACTAATCTTTGTTTTGGTTTCTTGAGTAAAATATTTATTCTTAATAAATAATTTTGATGGTTAATGAAGTTATTTTACACAGTTGTAAAGCAATGATAATAATTCCATAAACATTATAACATCTACCTTTCATCTCGAGGCTCTAACTCGCTCGATTGTCACGTTCAAACCGCTGGTTATCATTGGTGTTAAATGTCATAGGGTCATTAAAGGTTAAAGTCACAAAGGTCAAATGTTAACTGAAGTTGGAAGTACTGAATTTAAATAAGATTGAGGGTCTTTATTTAAAATGTCGAGCAGACGTGTCTACGAAGAGATTCAGTAGGTACCTAACTTATTGTTGTTGTTGGATTATTGAAAATAAAATTGGTATTTATCTTTCAAAGATTTAAGATTTTCTGTACTTATATTATAAAGAGAAAATATTTGATTGTTTGTTTATTTGTAATGGATAAACACGAAAACTACTTAAACGATTTTAAAAATTCTTTAATCCATAGAGAGCTTTATTATCCAGAAGCTACGGCTGAGGCACTTGATCGGGGATTCTAAATTGCATCCATGCGAAGCTGGAGCGGGTCCCAAGTATTAAACAATGTTTCATCAAAATTCTAATATTTTTTCATATAAGTGATGCAAATTATCCCTCAATACGGTTCAACAGTTGGCGCCATATTCGAGTACTTGTCACTGTCAAATTAATGCTGCTACATTGGTCGAAATCCTACTGTCAACTTTGGGCGGGTTTTCCGAGTTTCCAACTACGTGCCTTGGTTTACTAGTCCTCCGGTATTTCGACGCAGTTGCATGTGCAGATCTTCAGTCGTTCGGAGACAATGATACATGCAACTGTGTCGAAATATCGGGCTTCTTGTTAACCAAGATCTATGGTAAGAAACTCGAACAAACTTTTAAAAATGTCTATTAATGACGCACATCATATTAAAGTTTAAGATTAAAAAAAAATGTAAAATATTTCATTTTTACGACACGACATATTTACGACAGATTTCACTTGTTAGTGGCGCCATCTGCTCCAGTTTTAGGCTCGTTTTATTCACTAAGAATGTTATACCAACCGCCGCACCCGCGACCGTGTACCTCGTAATCGGTTGTGAACAAAGCCTTAATGGTTTTAAGTCTCAAAAGTAATTTGTGCAATAAAGTTTTTAAATAAATCAATAAATAAATTCAAGATTCTTTATTTTGTGAAACATAGGTAGGTATAGGTGTTATGGGTACATGAAAAGTGCTCTATGCTCTGCTATATCATTCGAAAGAGAGTTTAAAGCAAAAGCTGAAGCCAACTCTATAGCCACGTCTGCTCGTCACGACCACCCCACCCTCCCCCCCAGCCCCTCTAACCGTCCCCCCGTGTCTCCGTAGGGCCGGCACGGCGCTGGCGTGCGGCGGGTCGCCGGGCAGCTGCGGCGCGGCGTCCCCGGCGCCCCCATCCGCGCCGCCCTCCGCCGGCCCGCACGCGCACGCGTCGCCTGCGTCCGCGCATCCTGCTCACCAGGTAACGGATCGTAGGATACATCGCCAGCTGTCCCGCCGATCTATGATAGTACGCCGCCATCTTTGGACCGAGTTGGGACCAATCGTAGCAAGCTAGAGCCAGAGCTGTCTTGCTGCGATTGGTTTAAACTCAATTGCATTAAAATGGCGTATTATCGGAGATAGGCGATACCAGTGCGGGACCGCCGTAGAGCCGGCTGGCCGTATTTGTATTCGAATTGAATTCGCATACAAATTAGCAACCTATTTCTTTAAAATTTATGGTAAGTTGCGACGAGTGTGAAAGAGATAGGTAGCTAATTAGTATACTTCTAAAGTATGGCTCCTGGCCTGTCTCAGGGTTTAGATTCGGTCCCTAAAAACGGCTTTAGTGTATAAACAGACTCCGTTGACATCGCCGAGTCGGATTCGAGAGGCAACGCGACGTGACGGTAGGATACCGAAGACCGGTCGAAGTCGAGAAGAAAGAGTAGGGTAGCGGACCCGCAGTAGAAGCTGAAAGTAATGACTATGATGATGAGGCAAACGAGTCACCCGATGGAAAGTGATCACCGCTCATAAATACCTGGGGAGTCGCGAATGCGCTGCCGACCTTTAGGTGTTGACTCGTTTCTTGAAGGTGTCAATATCTTAACCATCTAGAAACACTATAATCCTGGAAGAAAGACACATAAAATTGTACGATATTACCGTCGCTAATCATCTGAATGGTCAAAAAAGTCTTACGTGCTCGCCATAACTAAGTTGAAATAAAAACTCACACTCTCCCCCCCTCCCCCCGCAGCCGTCCCTGACGGCGATGGTGTCGGCGGCGCTGGGCGGCGCGGTGGCGGGCGTGCCGGCGTCGCTGCACACGCCCGCGCCCACGCCCGACCCGCTCGCGCCGCACACGCCGCACACGCCCGTGCCCGCGCCCGCCGCCAACGCCGCTAAGGGGTATCAGGTATGGTGATTGTGGAATGTGATTGATTTCTGTGGCAGCTGTGTTTGGGAGTACGTTTATAAAGTATACCATTTTTGCGTGGGTTTCCTATGGAAGATTCTATCTAAACTTCGAATTATGGATGCTTCCTTTCTCTTTGATTTTTCTCTTTCCCTTTCTATTTATGTTTATTATATTTACTTAAGGAAACCCAACAGCAGAGTTCTCCTCTTGTTTCTTTCCCTCCCCTTTCATCTCCAATCTCTTTTTGTTTCTACGTACCATCCGCTAACCTCATATATAAACAGGAGTTGCAGCTGTACATTTTACTATAAATTGCTATGTCACCTGTGACAAGGTTTGTTCATTAAATAAAAGCTTGTAGACGATAACACTTCATCGTGACAGACGCGCGCACGCGTTAGTTCATGTCCATCAGTCACTACCGCTTAAATAATTCAAGTAGCAATTATGGAAGGCTCCATACATCGCCATATCACTCGGTTGCGGTTTGACCTAGTGAGATGTCGTCACAAACCGTCGCATCGTCCATTATTATGTATACCACATATTTATTGTTGCTGTAAGTTTTCCGAATAAAATATAATAAAATGTATTTGGGTGCACGTCATATCTGCCTCTCTGTTCTAGCCCTCTATCTTCGGTAGGTCTGCTGTAAGGCATTTCTTTTTAGAAATAAGCTGTACCTGTGATTGTTACTTTCATGTTCATATTATTGTACTTTGTACAATAAATGGTTCAATAATAAAAATAACTTCTCTCCCCCCAGACGGACTCCCCCAGCGCCCCCAACGGGGGCTCGTGCCCGGCGGGGGACGGCACGTCGCGGCCCGACCTGCCGCCCGCCGAGCGCCGGCTCGACCCGCTAGAAGACGAACACTCGTTGAAGATGCTCTACGATTATACCACCGTTTATGCTTGGTGAGTGTTGTGGGGAGTGGGGATTATGGGAGTCGGGGCTTCGGTAGGTGGCGGTACTGAGACGTGAGGTCTGGTGTCAAGATAATGCCCTGTCATTGGCTGAAATGGATTCCAAATTTTTAACAATAGTTATTTTTTACCACTTTTTGACAACAGACCTTACTCCTCAGTAGCGCCATCTGAAATCGCAAAACTCGTGGGGAACCTGTTTGCTGACAGTCTGTGACAGAGCAACATGTTCCAGTGTTTTGGAGGTGGGCAACACATTGATGATACCCTTACGGGTCTAGCGACGATGTCAATCGTTCTGTTGCAAGTGTATACAGTCAATATGATCAACAAAACAGACTGATTCTATTTGAGACTCATATCCAACTGTGATAGCTATTAAAAATGCGGAGATGAGATGAGAAAGATGTAAAGGATTTTCGCGATTCTAAAAACAATCAGGTTGTACTAATGTCCTGTCATTGACTGGAGTCGATCCGTCATTAATATCGGCATTTTAAAAATTACCTGTTCAGTAATATAAATTCATGGATTTTGAAATCGTGAAAACCCTCATTGGCGCTACCTAAGAGGTCTTATCACTGTTAAAATAAAGCATAACCTAGTTGACTACGTAGTTCATTCAACTGTCTTCTTTGAGCATATATTTCTGGCCAGTAGCACATTTCAGAGGCGCCATTTGTTTGAACTTCACTATCGCGCAATACAGCGAGAACACGGGCGCATCAGACACTAAAGCAATGTCGATGCGTATTCTTTAAGCTCGCCAAATTGACATCCAAATTATTGCGCAGCAGCGTTACGCGAGAATGTAAACGCTGTGTTCATAATTTGGTTACATTTACAGAACATTACCGTTCTCATTGATTTTACATCGTCTTGAGATCCGAGAGAAGTGCCGTCCGTTAATGCAATTGTTAATTAGTCCGTGTTTTTTTTAGATCTTTCGTGTACGTGCGTCATAATATCGTTAAATAAACCCTTAGGCTGGAGCACCCAGTCAAGCGGTTCAAGTCCGAGGACAGCAGTTTCCGCGAGGACATGGCGCTGGGCCCCAGCGGCGCCGAGGACCTGTACGCGGGCCACGAGCACACCAAGATGGCCGCCATCGACTACCGCCGACGGGACATCAAGCAGGAGAAACAGGAGGTACGTGGGTGACAGTTTGCGTGTGGTAGCTAGTTTGATTGCTGTTGTAGACTAGACTGTACTGTGAGGCAAAGAAATTAAGATAAGATAAGTGCAATATAAGTGTTATGCGCGCGTGGCTTTGTCGCCGTGCAGCTGATCCGAGAGTCGAGTTTTGACATCTGAGATTTACTGCGCGGTAGTACAGTTATGCGCAGTAGGGGCCGAGGTGGCGACATGCGTTGTCTATATTTTGAGCCGCACATGGCATTTCGATTTACTTATCTTACTTTAAATTCTGTGGAGGAGACTTGGAGGATGAATTAGCTGACCATCTAGTTCATGGTCAGCTAATTCTTTGAAAACTGCACATACACGGCACGTCTTTTTCCCGTAGGGGTAGGCAGAGACCACATTGTTCCACTCGCTGCACGAAATGGTTCAAAGAAATTATTTGTGACCTTATGTCAACCAAGCAAGGTTGAAAACTAATCACTAAGAGCCGAGCTTGTTTATTTAACGAAGTTTTTGTCAATTAAATTTTCACTTTATGTCAACCTAATAAGACTCAAAATTAATTGACTCCGAAATCGGGATTACAGAATTATCAGTCACTATCAATAGTGACTATTAAAGCTGTGAGATTTGTCTTAGAAAAATACCTCACAGTCTTGCATGGATTTTTATGGCTTTTGCATGCATAAGTTGCCTTGCTATCACAACTTATGAACAACTAAACAACACGCGAATAAGAACCAAAATCACACCTTTTTGTTTCGCCTGACAGCTGTTAAAGCTCGTCTGGTTTTCGATTGCAATGTACTGTAAGGCAACCATTAGTCATTTGCGCATGATAAACTAAATTTGCTATCACCAACCGATTTGCTATTGCGATCGGCACAACGAAACAAACAGACACGTTTCCGCATTCATATTGTTTGGTCAAAAGGTCACAAGCATAATTCCGTCTCACATACGTTCACATAACAATTTAACATATCGATACACCATATTTTGGTATGGACGAGGATTTGCGAGCACGAAATAGGTTACTCTGGTTAAGTATAGTACGTCCAAAAGGATTGAGAATAAAGGGCGTTGATTTCTCAGTTGGAACGAATTTGTACATAGTCACGGCCATTGCTATAATGCTTCAAACAGTCTTACATCTAATTCTTAAAAAAATTATGTAAGCCGAACAGTTTGTAATATTTTTCATATAATTTTAATGAAATAGCCCATCTGTCATTACTAGTCATTATAAAACGAAGTTGGGCAGTAATTGACTACAATGGTTCTTTTTCAAACAAGTTCTTCATGCAATTTTGACAAATGTGACAGTTTGAAGTATTACAATACAACAATCGCTCTGACCACATACGAAATAGTTCCGAGAGGTCAACGTCCGTTATTGTCAATCCATTTGACACGGACTACAGGTCTGTCTCTATCTCTAATTATAGGACGAGAAAGAGTACAAGAACAAGAACCTTTTCACCTCGGACGGACTATGTCCCACCCTGAAGGACCTCGATCAGATATTCGATAACTCCGACGACGCCGCGAGCGGGGACGAGACGGTAAGACTTGTGAGTGTGAACCTTATTTACCTTACTATAATGGCTATTTTCCTTTAAGACCTTCTTGTGTAAGAGTTAACAAATCCTGTTTTTCTACTTTGAAAGCGTGTCTGTTTGTTTCCGATTAATTCTTGTGATCATTTTGGGTTTCCTTTGTGAATATACTTTGTGTGTTGTTGTGTGTATTGGTGCGTGGTACCGTCACCACCACGAATGAGAGTAAAGAGTTAAATTTTTGTGCATGTCTTTTCGCTTGTTTAATTGAGATGGTATTTTGGAGTCGTTTTCTGTAAATTTTACTTATCTGTAATATCAGCATGATCCGTAGTATATACCCATCCGAGTGTACCTATACGTCTTTCTGGTGGCTTTGTTATATGGTTCCAGTATGGTCGAATTGCATTTTCGAATTATTTCGTATAGATTCTTAGTCTATGGCGATGATCACTAACCTTCAGGTGACCTGCTCGTTCTTTTGTTTCTTTCTACTATACAAAGCAAATCACTAACAACAACAAAAAAATGTCCACCCCCCAGCTGCAAGTCCAAACGCCGCCGGACTCGAACCGGTCCCTGGAGGAGTCCCGGCTGACGAACGCGGGCGCGGCGCGCTCGGTGCGGCCCGAGGAGCTCAGCAAGATGTTCCCCACGCCGCCCAGCCTCGAGGCGCACGCGCAGCCCTCGCCGGGCTTCAGCTTGCCCGACGACACGCCCCACCACCAGACCCACCCGGGGGCGCACGCGCACGCGCATCGCCTCGGCCCCGCCAGCCCGCCGCCCGATCCTATCGAGGTGAGTCACCGCAGCCCCCGCCGGGCTTCAGCTTGCCCGACGACACGCCCCACCACCAGACCCACCCGGGGGCGCACGCGCACGCGCATCGCCTCGGCCCCGCCAGCCCGCCGCCCGATCCTATCGAGGTGAGTCACCGCAGCCCCCGCCGGGCTTCAGCTTGCCCGACGACACGCCCCACCACCAGACCCACCCGGGGGCGCACGCGCACGCGCATCGCCTCGGCCCCGCCAGCCCGCCGCCCGATCCTATCGAGGTGAGTCACCGCAGCCCCCGCCGGGCTTCAGCTTGCCCGACGACACGCCCCACCACCAGACCCACCCGGGGGCGCACGCGCACGCGCATCGCCTCGGCCCCGCCAGCCCGCCGCCCGATCCTATCGAGGTGAGTCACCGCAGCCCCCGCCGGGCTTCAGCTTGCCCGACGACACGCCCCACCACCAGACCCACCCGGGGGCGCACGCGCACGCGCATCGCCTCGGCCCCGCCAGCCCGCCGCCCGATCCTATCGAGGTGAGTCACCGCAGCCCCCGCCGGGCTTCAGCTTGCCCGACGACACGCCCCACCACCAGACCCACCCGGGGGCGCACGCGCACGCGCATCGCCTCGGCCCCGCCAGCCCGCCGCCCGATCCTATCGAGGTGAGTCACCGCAGCCCCCGCCGGGCTTCAGCTTGCCCGACGACACGCCCCACCACCAGACCCACCCGGGGGCGCACGCGCACGCGCATCGCCTCGGCCCCGCCAGCCCGCCGCCCGATCCTATCGAGGTGAGTCACCGCAGCCCCCGCCGGGCTTCAGCTTGCCCGACGACACGCCCCACCACCAGACCCACCCGGGGGCGCACGCGCACGCGCATCGCCTCGGCCCCGCCAGCCCGCCGCCCGATCCTATCGAGGTGAGTCACCGCAGCCCCCGCCGGGCTTCAGCTTGCCCGACGACACGCCCCACCACCAGACCCACCCGGGGGCGCACGCGCACGCGCATCGCCTCGGCCCCGCCAGCCCGCCGCCCGATCCTATCGAGGTGAGTCACCGCAGCCCCCGCCGGGCTTCAGCTTGCCCGACGACACGCCCCACCACCAGACCCACCCGGGGGCGCACGCGCACGCGCATCGCCTCGGCCCCGCCAGCCCGCCGCCCGATCCTATCGAGGTGAGTCACCGCAGCCCCCGCCGGGCTTCAGCTTGCCCGACGACACGCCCCACCACCAGACCCACCCGGGGGCGCACGCGCACGCGCATCGCCTCGGCCCCGCCAGCCCGCCGCCCGATCCTATCGAGGTGAGTCACCGCAGCCCCCGCCGGGCTTCAGCTTGCCCGACGACACGCCCCACCACCAGACCCAGAAATGTGAAAGTTGGGCTAACGTATATTATGCAGCCGCCGGAACACACTGTTAATCCCACATTTGCCTATTTATGAGCCGAATAACTCAACCTAAAGCACTCCCAACAGGACTGGTCGTACGTGTTCAAACCGCCCACCGTGTACAAGTACGTGGGCTCGTCAAAGTACGCGCCGCTCACCACCCTGCCCAGCCAGTTACTACCGCCGGTGGCGCTCCCCCCGCGCGCCGCCTACCGCCCGCGCTGGCAGCGGGAGGCGCAGCAGCCCCCGCAGCCGGCCCCCCAGACCAGTGTGGGGACGCCGCAGCAGCCCGACTCCCATGGGCAGAGGACCGGTTAGTATATGGGATGAGATGAGTAAATAGAAATGTCGCGTGGAGCGTTCAACTGTTGAGAATACTTGTTGCCACTTCGGCCCCTACTGCGCATACTATACTGCTGCACAATAAATATCAGGTGTCAGATACTATGGTTCATTCCCGTTGTCCTCCAAATGTTATTTCTCGAATGGAGGACAACAGGATATTTAGTATTGTTGTCCCCAAATTCTGAAATGGGGGAAAATATCTATAATATTTCTAATATAATATTTTTAAATATAAAGAAAACATTTTAGCATTATTTATTTGATTTATTAAATTTGCCAACAGATTTAAATTTTTTTTTACAATGCTCTTAAGTATAGTACCTAATTATAACAATAGACATAAATGTAAAGCCAATAATAGGCAAACCTTACGCGCACTATATAAATCGCATTAGGGGGACATCGAAACTAAAATCCCTGTTGTCCCCCATTCGGGGGATTACGTTTGGGGGACAACGGGACTGAACCGATACTAAGGCAAAACAATGTCTACCGACGGACAAATTCACATGTGCAGTCTAAAACTCCAGTACAGCATCGAAGTTGCCGTTCATCAGCTGTGCCTCCCAATTCCGTTGGCGAAGCGAGGTTGATTAAGGTCTGCCACCCGGAGACTGGTTAAACAGTTTAGGGCCCCATTTTTTTTTGTTATCTAACACAACTTTTATCCCCTACAGGCAGCGTAAAGCGCTCAAGCTCCCCCACACCCTCCGAGACGCGCGCCCGCGCCCGCCGCAGCGCCGGCCCCACCCCCACCCCCGCGCGCCCCGCGGGCTCCCCCGACGCGGTGGCGGAGACGCGGCCGCTCCCCCCTGCGTGTCCGTTGCTGGTCAACGTGCTACTCACGGACACCGTGTTGAACGTGTTCAGGGACCACAACTTCGACAGTTGCACGCTGTGCGTGTGTAATGCTGGGCCGAAGGTTAGTACAGTTTTTAATGTCATTTTAAACTTTACCATTGTAATATTTTATGAATAGCATTATCGGAATTTTACATTATGGATTGAAAATGTTTTAACGAATTGACGAAAAAAAAATTGAATTTAAAATTTAAATTTAAATTATTTAGCTCTAATTTAACGCAATAGATACTTCAGTATTTTACTTCGATTTCGTTACTCACGATTAGATACTTCGATTTCGTTTACGTTCAGCTAAAAATATTAATAAAATTTGTTTATTTCTTTTATTATAATTTTTCGGCCAGTTTCCCGACTGTAATCTATTGTTAATCATCGAATAAAGTTCGCCATCCATATCTATGGTGAGTTGCAGACAGAGACGGAAAGAGTTTTAATGATTTCGATGATTTACATTAACGCCCAGGCTCCGAATATGCGCAGAATTTGTAGCAAATACTATACCCTCTCCCCTCCTCCCGTAGGTGGTGGGCAACATCCGTGGCGCGGACGCGGTGACGTACCTGCCGATGGCGCTGGACGGCGCGCCCGACGAAGACCCCGCGCACTGCACGTGCGGCTTCAGCGCCATACTCAACCGCCGGCTCGCGCACAAGGCCGGACTCTTCTACGAGGTGGGTACGGCGTGGGGCTGACAGTTTTTAACGATGTGGAGACCGTTAAAAAAAGTCGTATGGATGATGACTGATAAAGTAGCAACTTTTTCTCGAAGCGATTCATCGCATTTTCAAACTCTTGGAGCTTCGGCTTGGATATAGTTTATTTCTAGGTACGCATGCATACTTCGTTTTTGATCGTATGGTCCATATCTGATAGTAGGGGCCGCAAACCGGGATCCTGGACACAGTAAATACCGGGATCCCGGACCAAAATAACGCCTACAAAAAACCGGTATTCATTTTACAAAAACCGGGATTTTCGGTATTTTCGGCATTCAGTAAAAGCGTAGGTATTTGATTCTAATAGTTTTTTCGTTCATTGAAATTGTGAGGATCCATTGTTTATACTGTTACTGCTATAGGCGAAAACTTGTAAATGGCTCATGAAAAACCTTATTAATAAGTACATATCATCACAGCCCGTAACAGTCCACTGCAGGACTTAGGGCCTCTCCCACGAAAGGGGAGGTTATTGCCATAATCTCCACGCTTGGCAGGCGGGTTGGAGATCGCAGTGTTTAAATATAATAATGGAAAATGCTGCTGCCCATTTTCCAGACTACGGAGACTCTTGATCTTTTGCCTCGAAAACATTAGTCGCCTTGTACGACACCCATGAATGTAAGGGGTTGGTGCTATTCTACTCTGCCGGACACCACACGGCCCACATATATCATATGTTAATTATTGCTGTAAGTTTTCCGAATAAAATAAAATAGTCAAATGTTTGTGTATTGAGTGAAAACATTGGTGTGTCCGTAGGACGAGATGGAGATAACGGGCCTGACGGAGGAGCCGGGCGGGGGCGGCGTGGGCGGGACCGGGCCGGGGCCGGGTCTGGCGGACGTGGCGGCGGCGGTGCTGCGGCAGGTGGGCGTGCCGGCGGCGCCGCGGCACTCGGCGCTGGCGCGGCTGGCGGCGGCCGCGGCGACCGAGCGCGAGGACGGCGCCGCGCTCAACCTGCAGGAGTACGCCGACGGCGGCGCGGCGGCCGCGCGCGCGCTGCGGGCCGCCGCCTCCCCCGCCGCCTGCCCCGCCGCCGCCCCCGCCCCCGCCCCCGCCGGCGCCGTGCACCGCTGGCCGTTCATCGACGCGCGCGCGCCGCGCTCCTCCCGCGACGTGGTGCGGCTGATGCGGCGGCTGCGGCCGCTGCTGCAGGACGCGATCCAGAAGCGCTGCAGCGGCGCGCGCATGTGGGACGGCGTCACCGGCCCGCTCACCTGGCGGCAGTTCCACCGGCTGGCGGGGCGCGGCAACGAGGACCTCTGCGAGCCGCAGCCGGTGCCGCCGCTGCTGGTGGGGCACGACCGCGACTGGCTGTCGCTGTCGCCGTACGCGCTGCGCCACTGGGAGCGGCTGGCGCTGGAGCCGTACTCGCACCCGCGCGACGTGGCGTACGTGGTGGTGGCGGCGGACGCGGAGCCGCTGGCGGAGCCGGTGCGCGCCTTCTTCCGCGAGCTGTCGGCCGCGTACGAGGCGTGCCGGCTGGGCCGCCACCGGCCCGTGGGCCGCGTGGGCCGCGACGGGCTGGTGCGCGCGCCGGCCGCCGCCGCGGGCGCCCCGGCCGCGGCCGCCGCGGACGAGTGGGCGGGGCCGCTGCCGGCGGGCCGCGCGGGCCGCTACGTGCGCGCGTACGCGGAGGCGCTGCGGGCCGCGGTGGTGCCGGCGCTGGCGGAGCGCGCGCTGCTCGAGCCCGAGCGCCCGGAGCGCCCGCCGCCCGAGCCGATGCGCCCGCCCGGGACGCCCGACCACCCGCCCACGCCTTCCAGTCAAAGCGATCAGGTACATCACATTATCGTTAACTACCTGCCCTCACTTATTATACTTTACCCATATTGCCTCAATTGTCCGGTATCGAATATAATGCTTTGAATGTAAAAACTCGTCTACCCCCAGGAGGAAGTGAGCAGCTCGTGCAGTGGCGCCGCCCCACCCCTATCCAGCGGCGGGGGTGGAGGAACCCCCTGGGACGGCGAGGAGAGCGGTCCGCCCGCTCTAGTTGTGTACCTGGTTGAACCCCCCGGCTCGGCTGCGGAGCGCGCGAGGACCCTGCACGCGCTGCTGAGAATAGCGGATGCTGCGCACGCGCATCTGCACCACCATAATCCGTTGGTCAAGGTGAGAGGGAATACGATTGAATAAGAATAAGTTTAAGAAATTGTTGTTTAAGATTTTTTTAGAATACCATGTATTTGTTTTTCTGTTAATTAAAAACACTTTGTTTGACGTGTGAATAAACAACTAAAAATGATATCGACACTGTACAAACGGTGCGTATCATCGTATCACGTATAGTTTTTTTACGCAATTCAAGTTTGTTAAAAATTTAAAACCTCTCTTTTAATTTTATGTATCTGACCCCCAATTAACCCTACACCTCCCACCCACAGATAATATCCCTGGAAGGCATCTGCGAAACATGGGGCTTCGGATGTTCACCATCCGTAGGCCCAGTGGGCGCGGGGGCCGCCGGGGCCGCCGGGGGGGCCCGAGCCGCGAGAGCGCTAGCACTCAGCGTGTTCACGGGGGCCCGCCGCCGACTGAGGCACCGGGCCGATGGGAAATCACTCACTGGCTTCGGCACTGCCGCCGATGGGAACCTCTTCCTCAATAACAAGGACGTGAGTATTGGTTTTGATTTTTATATGGTCTATTAATAAGAAGGTTGCTTGATGGAAACTACACGTACATACATATCGTCACGCCTTTTTCCCATAGGGATAGGCAAAGACCACATTGTTCTATTTGTTATCGTCCTCTTCGGTTTACGGTACTTCTGGGGGTAATCGCCCGATTATCGCGCTGTGACGTCTCAAATTTGACATTTTCTCTAGTCAAAAAACTGCATTAAAACGTCACTGAAAATACTTAATGAATATAAGTGGCTAGAAAAAATTTCGAATTCGAGATGTCACAGTGCGAGATTTGGGCCCCTGACCTTTTTTAAAATATCTCCGATTCGATCGTAATATGGTACGTCCTTCTATTCACTCCTACTACATTTTTTTATCGTTAACCTCTCGTTCAACCTGTCCACACGAACGACCCAAAAACGTATTTAAATTTAAAAAAAAACCACTTAACAACCACCCAACTCCCCCCCACCCCCCAGGAGAAGAACCGCGGTGCGTACTCGCTGTTCGCGCCGCTGTGGGTGCTGGCGCCGGCGCGCGCGCTCAAGGACGTGGCGGAGTCGTGGGGCGCGGCCGGCGACGAGTGCGGCGTGCTGTTCCTCGCCTACTGCCTCTCGCACGACCAGCGGCACCTGCTGGCCGCGGCCACCGACGCCAGGGGAGAGCTGCTGGATACCATCGCGATTAATATACATGTGCCTGCCAGGTTAGTGGATGTGTTTTTTTTTTTTTTTTTTTTTTTTTTTTGAAGTTGTCAGACATTTGATGTCATCTCACGTAGTGGTATGTTACGATATGCCATACATACATTTTGGCCGAACCTAGGCCAACGTGACAGAAGGCAAATTTGTAATAGACGAATGCGGCCGTTTAGAAAAGTACCCTATTACGGTTGCGTTTGGTTCCTTTGTAGGCGAGCTTCGACAAGCGAAGGCGAGGCAATTTATATCAGCCCTCCAAGCATTCGCGCTTGTCACTCGTGCGTAATCATTCGGTCAACATATGGAGCCGCCTTTAGATACAATCATGTATTCCCGTAGCCCATTGGCCGTGTCCACATCGACGGCAAGGGCCATCGAAATATGACTTAATTTGCTCTGCGTACGACTTAAATTGTCATTGCTCGCTGTAGAGCCGCCTCTAATCCGTATGCACCTTTCGATGGGGTCGGCACTAGGTGTCTTTCGCTTCCTTGAGTCAACCGTATGAAATGTGAAATTAAATAATTGAAATTAAATTTAATTGAATATGGAGTTTGTGTCACGTGATTTCGCAGTTCGAGATGCAGTAGTTTTTTTGTTTTCACCAAATTCCTCCCTTATCAGGCGTATATCCATAACTGATCTACATTTTCTAATATGTCAAGATATGATATTAATACTTATTGAATTAGAAAAAAAATGTCATAAACGCAGGTATAATTGAATCTAGTCACAAAAAAAAGTCAACATTGCATCTAATGTCGTGTTACCCCTTAGCACCATTGGCCATTGTAACCGGTAGTCCCGCTGGCAGGTCCCGGCGGCGGCGCGGCGCGGCGGCGCGGCGGCTGGGGCTGACCAAGCTGATGGACTTCATCCTGGGCGTGATGAGCCAGGCCGCGCAGCCCTGGCGGCTCGTCGTGGGCCGCGTGGGCCGCATCGGGCACGGGGAGCTCAAGGGTACGTGGGGGAGGGGGGTGCACCGCAAGAGACAAGTCTCGGCAGCCAGGGGGCTATTGCCTATCTCAGTGGACAACTGAATTTGACATAAAATAATCTTTGGCGGGTGAAGGGATAAGCCTGCCGCCAATGTTGGCAAGCGAAGATGGGGAGAAGATGGAAAAGGGTAATTACCCACCTGGCCGGGTGTTGTGACCAGGGGACCAAGGGTCCGACGGTTGATCGTCGGAAGTTATATAAATGCCGCGGAAGTTGGCATATTTCGCTAGCGCGGTTTAGAACTGTCAGCGCCATCTATGTGCGTGTGCTTGCCAACCTTGTGTTCGTGTACTCGTAATGTGAGTACCGTTGAGTTTCCCTATTGGAGCGATAGATGTCGCTACAAATCTTACATTACTCTAATTTGGTAGACGTTATTGCCAGTGACGTAAATGACGTAGTGTAGTCTAGATCTTATGTCAAATTTAGTTGCCAACTGTGTTAGCGAAGGTCCAGACCTCAGCTCTCGCGCATACAACCTGTAGGCTAATTACGTAACGCTGTTGCCAACAATTCTCTGATTTCGAAATTGTTATTAGCCATGATCGATTTAATAGTTTCAGTTTATTGCAATGGAACTTTGTTAGCAATTGAACCCATGAAATCGATTATACGGAATGGCAATAGTAACAATTTCAATTATTGAAATCAGAATTGTTGGCAACAGCGTTACGTAATTAACCTGCTGTGCCTTACTTCCCAACATCTTGCTTACCTTAAAAAACCTCCTGACCTCATACAATCAGAGAAATGATCCCATGATCCTTACGACTCGGTTACGCAGTCTTAACCGCGGTTAAATAGTCTTAAGTCCTGTCAACCTCGCGGATATACGGTCTGAGAAGTACCATTTCACGTCCTCTCTGTCGTATGGCCTGAAGAGTCCTGCCTCACCTTTTCTGATTGTCCTATCGACCTCTCTACGTATGATACGGCTAGAGGAGTCTCAGCTTGTTCTCCTATGGTCCAGGAGCATCTTTCTGAGAAGTTTCTTGTGATATATCACCTTTTAGAATCCTATCGATCGATACCTTTCAATCATAAACCTGCGGAGCACAACAAACGTTCTCCTTATTTCGGTACTTTGTTTTCTCAAAGTAATGGGCTTACCATGAACTCTTATAGAAAGGCCTAAACAGACCTGCCCTGCTTAGAACGAGACAGCAATACATGTCACAAAAGCTTGTCTCGTTCTAAGCATGGCAATTCTATTAAGGTCCTGCTATAAGAGCTCACGGTAAGCCCCTAGACCAACATACCGTAAAATCGCACCATTACAATAATCTGATCGCCCAAATCCTGGATCATGGTCAAGGCGGACCTCGGGCCCTTGTACGCGAGAGCACAACCGTGACATTGACGCACATGGGAACACCATCAATCGAACCCTACGACACAAACCGCCTAACTAACCGCGTCCCCCCACCCGTAGGCTGGAGCTGGCTGCTCTCCCGCAAGAACCTGATGCGTGCTTCCAACGTGCTCCGCGAGATCTGCAGCAGCTGCTCTGTGCTGTACCCTTCCGGGGTGCCCTGCATACTGTCCGCGTGCCTCGTCTCCACCGAGCCCGACTCCTGTCTCAGGCTCATGGCGGACAGGTTCACGCCCGACGAGCGCTTCAGCCAGGTCTCCATACAGTCGCACCTGCACACGCCGAGGGATGTGTCCGCCACGCATATACTGGTGTTTCCTACGTCGGCTACCACGCAGGTTTGTGTTTGATGCCGTATGTGATACTTTTCTGTGAATGAAATGATATACGTCGTACTTATCAATGGAAAGAAACGCCCTACTGGGCATAGGATTCCCTGAAGAACGCCATGGAGGCCGTTCCTATGCCATCCGCTTTCAGTTGGTACCTGCGACCTCGTCACCTTGCTGGTCGCTACCGGTATATTTGTGATAATGGAGGATGTTTATTAAAAAATAACTATCATATAATCAAAATTAGATACGCAGATACGCCCAAAAGGAAAGCCTCCGATATTATTAGATATCTCTATAGTGCATCTCACTGTACCGCTCGCTCCCGTCGCTTGAATGATTGAATTATCAAATTCACTATGACATTTGCTATTTCTCTCTCTCTTTCTCAAACTCACTCTCCCCGACCTCTCGGAGCTACAAATAACAGCCCCGCTCTCCCGCAGTCGAACCAGATGCCGTTCGAGCCGCCGCTGGCCAACGGGGAGGACAACGACATGAACATGTTCCTCGACGTGGACATGGGCGACGAGGACATCGGGGAGGACAACATGACCGACCTGATGGGGGACATGCTGTTCACGAACATGTGGGCGCCGGGCAGCCCGGGCCGGCAGTCGCCGAGGAGGAGTCGGGAGGGCTCGCCGGCAGTCGCCAGGCCGAGCCAGACGGGCGGGGAGGATGCGGATCATCAGCAGGTTGGTATATGCTCCACCCTCGAATTGGGTTAATGGGCTCCTTTTTCCGCACTTAAACTCGAACTTGGTTTCTTGTACGTAGTTAAGGCATGCTAAGCTCTCAGCAGAAGTCCAGCAGTCTCTTTGGACGCTCGCAGATCTTGTGGGTTACATATCATATGTATCTTACGGTGAGGGAAAACATCGTGATGAAACCTGCACATTCAGGCGACTGGATGTGTAACCATGATCCAATCTGGTCAGGGTCCCCTGGTAGCAAGGTAATGGAGGTCAGATGGCAGTCGCTCCACTATAATTACCTGGCCTGCCAAATCCTGGATCATGGTCAAGGCGGACACCGGGCCCTCGTTCTCGAGAGCACAACCGGGACATTAACGACAAGATGATGACATATCATATGTTACAATCTATAGTGGGTGACATACAGACACCTCAGTCGTTCGGACTGCTAAAGAGATTGTTGTCTACTGTCGATATACTTCGGTGCCAATGGACAGAAGTTGCCCCGACAAATCTACTGAATCAATTTGAAATTTTCTTCTACCACTGGACGCTTTTATAATATTTAACGTAGCAATATTATCGTGGACGTTCACGATACGATGATAACAAAGGGAAATAAATGAAGACGCTTTTAAATTTCCAGTCACGATTACATTATAACGTGCACGTCCTCGTGAACGATAATATCATCATGTTAAACTTTAAAAGTGTCCAATAGGAGTTACATTTGGGTACATATTTATCGGGAGCCAAGGGCTCTTCGACGTGGTTTGAGACGCTAAGGGTGGAATGCTTTCACAAAAGTAATAAAAAAAAACATCAAAATAATATTACGTCATATTTAACATAAAAGACTAACTGTGTGACCATCTGATTATGGCTTGAACAGCCGATTGCAGATATTAAAACGAAAAAAAAAACATCACCATTACAACCCCCTATGCACCTGCGGTTCTGCATTTGTGTTACCTGCATCCTAGATGTTATCGGCGACAGATACCACTTACCATCACGTGGGCTGTCTGCCACTGAGTAGCAAAAAAAAAACCATTTCCGCTCCCATCTCACTCCCTTCTAACACGCAACCATACGTTCCAGGAG
Organism: Blastobasis adustella; assembly: GCA_907269095.1. Taxonomy (NCBI): domain Eukaryota; kingdom Metazoa; phylum Arthropoda; class Insecta; order Lepidoptera; family Blastobasidae; genus Blastobasis; species Blastobasis adustella. The sequence continues at coordinate 16,679,896 of OU026127.1, read as the reverse complement.
CAAGTGGGCACAGTGCTGCAACAGCCGCTGGCCCTCGGCTACCTGGTGTCCACCGCGCCGCTGGGCGGGATGCCGGGCTGGTGGTGGGCGGGCTGCGCGCACCTGCGCGACGCCTGCCCCGCCTTCCTCAAGAACGCGCTGCTGCTGCACGCCGGCTCCGTGCAGAACGCGGACGACTACACGACCTTCACGCAGCGCCGCGACCACAACACGCATCCGCTGGACTCGCAGACCACTACGGATGTGTTGAGGTGAGTGCGTGAGAAGGTGGTGAGCGTGCCGCGGACGTGTCGATATGGATTCTGACAATAATACAAGGAAGAGGCCGTAGTTGCCGTGTAGTGTCCGGCAGAGTAGAATAGCACCAACACCCCTTTTGTGGGAGAGGCCGTAAGACCTGCAATGTACTGTTATGGGCTGTGATGATGATGATGGTGAATATTAGTAAGAGGCATGATGACTGATTTTTTTAATGTTTAATTTGATAGCGTTATTACTTAAAAAATTAAGAAATAGTTTTTAAAAATCTTCAAAATTAAGCAAAATATGAAGACAGAGCGGGCGATATAAAACCGTGACGTCACGGTTAAGTATTGCCATTTAAAATACACGTAACCTCAATTTTGCAACAAGACATACAATAATTTTTATGGTCGTAATATGTATTTAACCAAATTTCTTTTCGTTTTCATATTTAATCCTTAAATATGAAAGTTCAGTATCAGGCATAATTGCTATTAAATTAAACAATTGATTTGAAATTTTCCATAATAATCTTGGGAGAAATTCTTACGACGACATAAGTATTTCCACGATGGAGTAGTCTACATGATTAGTATAAATTTTATACTCTCGTATTTATACATTACCATGGAATTACATAGAAGCTGGAAACTCTACGCTCTGTCTGTAATCGTTCAGACTCGTTTAGTCATTCCTCACGTTTTATTTAGAATACTGCACTGCACCACTATATTACTAGCTAAGCCATCCCTTACCGTTCTCAGGTACGTGTTGGAGGGCTACAACGCACTGTCGTGGCTGGCTCTGGACGGTGACACCCACGACCGGATGTCCTGCCTGCCCTTCCACGTGCAGGTCCTCATGCAGCTCTACCACACAGCCGCCGCGCTCGGGTAGGCCGCCAACCCGGGAACACCCCAGACATGGATCCACCCGCCCCACCCGCCCCACCCGGACCATAAAGATACCCCGTCAATTACGTCACCAACATTACACTAAAGTATTCCTCCAAAATTATCGCATCGAAGAACTTCGAGAGGAGAGGAATAAGCCACTCATCAAGACAATTACACACGTGTCATCACACGTGGGTAACGTTGTCTGATTGTTTGTTTTTTATTTTGATTCACGATCATGAGTACTTAAAATGTATATTTTAAATGAAATCACCGACCCCGAAGATGTTATCTTCTTTTACGTTTTTGACCAGTCAGTGAACTATTGAAGTGTCAAATGTATAAACCGTTATACATAGTTCCTTTTATTAAGTGGTTAGGATCAGCGGAGTTTGGCCCGTTGACAATTGTTGAGTTGTAGAAACAATAATGTTTTCCGTGATCCGCTACTAGGCTAGGGGTTAGACAATCAAATGTATGCAGTTTAATTTGTATTTATTTTTGAAGTCACTACCAAAGTGAATAATTTATTCTGAAGTTTGACATTCAACTAAATGACTATGATATGTATAATGACTTATAAATGTAGAACATTAATATATTCTTGTGCAATTACAACTTTCAAACGTAGGAATTTTGGTTTTAATCTTTAAAATCCGACTTCCATCAAGTCTTTCATTCTGCTATCAATTCTTCCGAGATCTCCCTTTCCATTTACACGATCATGAACCTCATTTTCCGTAGCCTATGCCCGTTTTTATCATGTTGAATGAAGACAAGTGACATGTTTTTGAATGTTTCTTGTGAATCATAGAATAATTATAAGGATCAACTGTTCCATTTTGCTAGAGAATAGTTATTGTTATCGTAATATTTCCTTGACAATTTATAGTATTTTTTGTTGAATATTTCAATTGAAAAATCTATCATCACGACGTTCAATAATATAGTTTTTCAGATATTTTTATTTTGGCCACAAGGCTACATTATGATCGGAGTACTTATACAATAACATGTATTTAAAACTTTCGTAGGCTGTTCTAGGCCTGGTTCGCCCAGCCACCGCAAGCAACCAACATTTACTTATCACGAATTTTATGTCACAAGTTATTATTACAGTTGTAATTATCACGTTGTTGTCATTATTATGTAAATGTAATATAAATATTTTTTATTATTATTTGTATAAAGCCGGTATGAATTACCAAAGGTGTTAGCTACTTTTTAGTCTTGTAGATTTTTTTAAATCACCATTTTATTTTTTAATGTAATCGATTTGTTCCGCAGACCGTCTTGTTCTCACAGGGTTCTCAATCTACCTATAATTATGTATTTCATAAAATAATTATTACATACATACTCATTTAAATTATTATTTTTGTATAAGCTTTTTTATGTTGAATTTTAAATTATTTTCTATTATTTCTTTAAAGTAATTGACATATGAGATCATGTAATTTGTAAATTTTAGACACAATTGTATTAGAATTGTTATTGACCATTATTATACAATATAAATTAGCGTCTTTTCCATTTACCTGGATAAGAGGGAACAAAACTGGAGTACGCCGACGATGCTTCTAATGATTTCGTGCACAGTGAACCGTACATCACGCGCCTGTTATGCAATCCTGATATCCGAAAATATCAGGAAAGCTAGAAATATCTTATGATGAATCCTCCTTTGAAAAACTAATTTAGTAACACCAATAGATTACGAGTAGCTATTTTGTATAGTGATAAAATGAGCCTCTAGAGCGTTTAAAGTAGCATTTGTATAATTAGAATTCGTCATTTTGTAATAAAAATAAACGATGAGGAACCCATCGAAACAACGTAGCGATGTCAATCGCCGAATCTCCAACAGTATAATACCTAGATATGAAATTTTCTATTTTAATATAATATTTAATAAACCGTAGGTGGGGTGTCGACGGACGTGTAAATATATCCGAGTGTCATGGAACCAGGTCAGAAAGAACATAGTTAATAAAAAATCATCTAATTCCCATAGTTGAACATTTTGTACATGACTGAATTCTAAAATATCCTTTTGATGTATAGAACAAAGCGATAGATCGATATAATGTAAATGTTTTGTTGCTTAGTACCTAATTGTCTGTTTTACATGGCCGGACGAGATTGGCAGGCGAATCGCAGACGCGCGTGCGCGGGGCCGCGGGGCGCTGCGCACGCGCATCCTTTATTTAATTATTCTGCGGCTCACCCGCGACTTAACTGAATTATGCCTAGTTGAATATAAAATGTTTTAAATGTGTTACAGCATTTGAGAATATTTAAATAATGTTGTATATAGTTTATATTTTGTTTTGTAAAAGGACATTTTGTACATAGGCTGGCGGAGCGCCGGCCGGAGCTGCACGTTTTAAAGAAAACCACTCGTAATTAATATTGTGTACAGTTGTTAAGCGAGATTCGTAGTTGAATGTAATATTTTAGCCTTTCGTTTTTGACCTTTTTGTTATTGTGAATTTGTCAATTTTTTTAGGGAATTGGGATTGTACTGTATATAAACCTCACCGTTTTGTCATATAGTAGCCGTAAGCGATCGAACCTGATGATTGATGTGGAAATCAAATTTTCTAAATGGAGCAATCATTAGTTTCGTAAAACAAAATTAGTGTAATACTTGATATTAATATAACTTTATAAATAACTGTGAAAATAGGTAATAATAATTATAAATAAAATATTACATATTTATGAGCATTATTTCTTTTCGTAATTTCGTATAATTTTTACAAATCGGACGCTATGGCATGGCAAGAGATCATACCAAACTGTCAAAGCGTCCCGAGGGATGCCCCAGGTGGCCCAGATGCCCAGACTTACTCAAAAGGTTTGCAGGAAAAATCCCGGCGCACTTTTTATAAGAAATAGGCAATAATTACCATATAGCCTAAAGTACAAAATCGCATGATCATACACAGAGACGTGAGCGTCGCCTCGCGAACGCCCTGCAAGTGCTCGAGTATTGCGCGGGGTGCGTCGGTATCCGCCGGAATACGAATGCTCTAGCATTCCGCGGAATCCGTCGGAATGCTCCACTAGCACACATGTATTCGGCTTGTTCTTACTAGCCGATGGCAGCTTCACCTTCACTTGAGCCTGTGCTCGTGTCGTACTATAATTTTATTTATGCAAGTCACTTTCCCAGTGGGTCCTCCAAGTATTAAGATCTCACTTAAAAACTCCATCAGTGACATCGATTTTGCAGTTTTGTTTCTTCATGAAGTCTAAGCCCAAGATGTAGTCGTCCATAATTTCAGCCACGGCGACCTTATTCGCCTACGTAGGTACCTACATCGCAACTGACATCTCCCCTAAGACAGGTATTAGCTAGTCAGAGGCAGAAAGAAGTCGACATGTGATGTTCCTGGTACGTCCTGTCACAGCGTTCACTAAGTCATGCTTGACTATTGTCCTAGAGGCTCCTGTATCTATTGTCACCTTGCAGTTCCTGCCATTTACCAACTAGCAAATTGACAGATTGTTGCCGTTGCTTGCCTGTGAAATGACAATTTCTGGGGCTCCCTCTGCGCCGCCCTGTCTTGGTTATCCATTCAGTCCTGCTTTTTACTCGTTTCTCATGTTGTTGGCATAGGCCTAGAACTGGATCTCTGTGATGAGGTCTTCTTTGTAGATCTTATTTTCTTTTCCTCTGTACTCATGTGTACTGGCAGGACTAGTAGGAGATGCATGCCTGGTCTATTTGGATGACGTCATCATCATGGGTCGCGATTTTGAGGAACATTTGCGCAGCTTGGAACAAGTCCTAAGAAAAATAAAGGAAGCTATTATAACCTAAAGTTTAACCCGAAGAAATGCCATCTATTCTGGAACAGAATCAGTTTCCTCGGCCATGTGACCACCAGTAAGGGTATTTAAACAGACCCAGAATAACTTGAAGCAGTACAGAAGTCATCAGAAGTGGCTTACTTCAAAGGACAAAACGGATGTTCGGGCATTCCTAGGGCTGTGCTCATTCTACAGATGATTTCTTAAAGAATTCTCTGAATTGGAAAGCTATTTTGTCTACATCGTCTGACTGAAGACAAGCAAACATTCCGCTGGGATGAGCTCTGCAGGGATTCCTTTCAAAGACTGCAAAAATGCCTTTGCGGAACTCCTAATTTGGGATACCCAGAACCCAGCGGTCGGTTTATTGTCGACACAGATGCAATTAAGCAACAGTTCGTATCTCATCGGCAGACAGTTCCTACTTCGTACTGATGACGCTGCCTTGAAGTGGCTGTTACAATGACACCTACAAGCGCTATCACTAAAACATATTGGGCTCAATGAGACAGTTTCATTCTGCAGAACGGTATACTTTACCGTAAATGGAAAAAATCTAACGGCAGAGAGTACAACCTTGAAGTAGTTGTTCCACGGGCCAAGGTGCAAGGCATTCTTTAGAAGATACTTTATGGTATATTAGGTAAAAAGGACACTGACCAAAATACGAGAAAGGTTCTACTGGCTTCTGGTCGCGAAGATGTCCAGGATTGGTATCGCAAATGCACTACTTCGCTGCCGTCTGTCAAAGTCACACCGACCAGAAGTCTCGGAAACCTGCAACTCTACAATGATGGTGCACCCTGGAAGCGTATCGCAATCGATGTAGCGGGACCATTCTTGGTGACGGAGTCGGGAAACAAGTACTTAAATTCCAGTCTCTTTTCGAACCCGTACAGGTTGGCTTCGGAACCCGCGGAGGCTGTGAGGCAACGGTCCATGCCTTACGTACCTTCACGCAAGATGATCTGTGCGAGGTAATCCTTAAATTAGATGTTAAAAACGCTTTTAATTCAGTAAACAGGGACACCCTCCTGAATAAAATTAAACTACACGTTCCGGAGATTTATAATTTTATGCTACAGTGTTATCACTGTCCTTCAAAATTATTGCACAAAAATAATGAAATTCTTTCGGCTGTGGGGTGTCAGCAGGGTGATCCCCTCGGTCCAGCTATCTTCAGTTTGGCCATAAATTCGATAATCCACAGTGTCAATTCAAAATTAAACGTATGGTACCTGGACGACGGTACCATAGCCGGGGATGCTCAGACTGTCCTAACTGATTTAGAAATGATAATACACAATTTTGACCGCATTGGTTTGGAACTAAATTTTAACAAATGTGAACTCTACATTTCTGAGAAAATAGACACAAGCTTGGCACAATCCATAGTCCAAAATTTTAATAGCGTAGCCCCAAATATTAGAATACTCACAAAATACAGTCTGAGCCTCCTTGGCTCCCCTATTTTCGACGAGGCCATTCCACCGCTCCTAACAAGTTCGGTTTCTAAATTTAATGAATTTTCGGACCGCCTCCTTAAAATTAGCAGCCATTCTGCCCTTTTCATTCTGAAGTTTTGTCTTTTTGTTCCAAAATTTACTTACCTGCTCCGCTGCTGCCCAGTGTGGAAATTCCCTGATCTAATAAAAGACTTAGATAATGTAATAAAATTCCAAATTGAATCAATCACAAACATCAGACTAAGCGAGCAGGCATGGACCCAGGCCTCCCTGCCAATTAGGTATGGTGGCCTGGGAACCCGTAAAATCTCTAGTGTAGCACTGCCGGCTTTTCTGTCCTCTATCCATAGCTCGTCTGACCTCACAGAAAATATTCTTAAAGCCCCCGTGGCTACAAACTGTGAGGTCGCGTGCTTGGCGGAGGCTGAAACTGCCTGGCTAGCTGGACCGAGCCCAAATTTTCCTCCCACACCCAAAATTCAAAAGGCCTGGGATAACATTTCATCTCAAATCGTATTAGACACTCTCATAAATAACTCATCATCCTTAAGAGACCGCGCCAGGCTGGAAGCAGTTGCCAGACGGGAATCCGGGCACTGGCTCAACGCCTACCCATCCCCCAACACCGGCACTTTTATCGACCCGCCCACTCTCCGTCTCGCCATCGGTCTCCGGCTGGGAGCCGAGGTTTGTATCGACCATGGTTGTGCTTCCTGTGGAGCGAGTGTTGACCGCCTCGGTCACCATGGGCTTGCCTGTTCTTCGAGCGCTGGCCGCCTCTCCCGTCACGCCGCGATCAATGACATCCTGCGACGGTCTCTCGTCAGCGCCAACGTCCCCGCAATCCTGGAACCTCAACACATTGCACGGGACGATGGCAAGAGACCTGACGGGATGTCTATAATACCGTGGAGGATGGGTCGCCCACTGGTGTGGGACGCCACGTGCGCCGACACACTAGCTGCGACCTATCTTCCGGCAACCGCCAAACGGGCTGGCGCGGCGGCTGAGATGCGTGAGCGCTCGAAGATGGGCAAGTACAGCTGTCTCGGCGCCCAATACGACTTTGTCGCATTTGGTGTCGAGACACTGGGTCCGTGGGGCCCGGGCGCACACTCGCTCTTCAGGGAGCTTAGTAAGCGGCTCAGGGAGGCGACGGGTGACCCACGTGCCGGCGGCTTTCTCGCGCAGCGGATAAGTATCGCCATCCAGCGCGGGAATGCCGCCGCCATGATGGGCACCTTACCGCGGGGCCCTGGTTTTTACATATTTTTTATTTATTTAACAGTTTATTGTACACAAGATAACAAATACAGAAAGTACAGATTAGTTACGACACAACAGGCACTACTTATCTCTAAAAGAAATGTCTTCCAGTAGGCCTACAATAAGAGATATGTGTTAATTAAACGCAGATAAGACGTGCACAATGTCTATAATTATAATTTAGTTAGGTAATAATAAAATTGTATTTACTTTTAGGAAATAAATGTCTATTTTGAAACTTAAAGTACTATGAAAAAAATGAATACAATATCAATAAACAAATAGCTCCTACGTTAATTACCATTTAATATATATATACTGCTTATATTCGTGTTTTAACCTAATAAAATCGTGACTAGTGATCTAAATATAGTGTATAAGTGTGGGTGACGAAAATAGTGGCAAAATAACGAAATAACGAAATTAAAAAATCGTAACTAAGAGCATATAAAAGTGTCCCAAAATAAAAGAAAATAAACAAACTATAGCAAAATACTTACCAAATACAACTAGTTTACAATAATTATTCATAAGGGGAACAAGTGTAACACCGAGCAGTTAAGAAGAAATCACATAACGAAAACAGTGGACTTTGACCGGCAATAGAACAACGTACTTGTACTATAACAATGAGTGACTATTAAGCATGTGCTACACGGTTTTAAACCGCGGTTTGAAACTGAGGTTTAAAACAGTGTAGATAGTTGTTTTATGCCAAATTTCGTTTGACCTTCAAACGCCCTTGGTAGCTAGGCTTGCGTTTGAAACCCATTGGTTTAAAACTTGTTTGAAACCGTGTAGCCGCTTGTTAAAAACCTCGCGAAGGACAGTCACCAGCGGCGAGCGCAGGCAGACGCACGCGACGACTGCGTTCTCAAAATGGTGCAAGACGAAAAAGAACGAGAAGTAATTACAGAACTTCTCGAGCTATATAGAGATTTGCCCTGCCTTTGGGACCTAACATGCTAGTCGTACAAAGACTTGACTCAGAAAAAAAATGCGTGGGATATTTTAGCCACAAAATTAAAAGATATTGACCCAACGGCCAACGCCGCGTCTGCAAAAAAGAAGATAGACAATCTAAGAATTTCTTATGTACGGGAATCAAAGAAGGTAAGTAACTTACTACTAGGTAATACTTTATAATGTAGGTACCTACATAATATTAGGCAGTATAGGTACCTATCTTTTTTTTTGTTAACCTGGTAGGTATTTACTTATTATGACTGTTCTTCAATAGTTGCCTATGTAAATCCAGAAATAACAATATAATTGTACAAAAATGTTTACTGATTGTGATAATTATTTTTTATTAAATTTCGTATCTACCTTAAAGTATGATTAAGTTAATGTTATACCTACCTACTTACGTTTCCTTATTAGTTCTAATAGGTACTCACATTATATTTTTCGATATATTTTTAGGTCAAAGAGTCAAGAAATCGCACTGGATCGTCTACTAGTGACGTTCATAAGCCAAGTCTTTGGTATTATGAGTTATTGACATTCTTGGAGAAAAAAAATGATGTGAAAAGAAGGGGAATCGATTCACTAATGAGTGACGACGAAGACGTAAGTTGTATTTGTATATTATTATGTTACCTCTATAATTCAGTAGGTAGGTTTATTTACCTATTCTATAAAATAAATAAATATTCTTGGACGAATCTTATATAATATACATATATATATATAATCCTATAATATACACAAATACTTTTTTGTAAATACGTTTAGGTAATGTTAGTATGTAGTGTTGATAAACTCAACTAGATATGAGTGAAATAAGTACGAAAGTAGATTACTTTCAAAACAGAGATTTATTTTAATTATCACTAAGTTCAATAATGTTTATTAGGTCTATGTGGCTTATGTAATGGAATTATTAGTATTATATTTTGTAGGAACGTTTTGTAGACTTCTCTATTCATTTCAACTAGGTACTAAACTTATCATCCTATCTTGAAAAGTGACGCTACCGGCACCGTTGAAATACTGAGTGAGAGTGTTTCTGATGTTCTTCCCATCTGTCGAAGGCCTCTGAATGTTTCTTTGCAGAGATGTTAGTTCATTTGTTGCTTGATGCCAAGTCCCATTAATAACAATACCTCTATCTAAGTCTTCTCTATCAACACACGTAGGAGTCAAATAAGTTTTCAACCTTTTCCTCAGATAATTGTGTAAAGCACAACTTGCCAATACAACTGCATCGATATTTTTGAGACTCAAATTTAGCGGTTGTCTAAAAACTCGAAAACGAGACGAAAGGATGCCAAAAGCGTTTTCAACTACTCTCCTAGCTCTGCATAATCTGTAGTTGAATATTGTTTGTTCCCTTGAAATGTTTCGTTCAGGAAATGGTTTCATAACATGTTTTTCAAGTGCAAAAGCACTATCCCCCAAAAATACATATGGTACAGATATATCTGTCCCTGGTAGCAAGTAGGATTCAGGCAAATGCAATTGGTTATTAGTAAGCTTTTCATAAAATGATGTCTCCTTGAATATGCCTCCATCAGATTGGCTCCCGTTTGAGCCTGTGTGGACGTAAATAAATTCGTAATTTGCATTTACGATGGCGTATAAAACTACGCTGAATGTGCCCTTATAGTTGTAGAAAAGAGATCCACTTTGAGGCGGTTTTTGGATTAAAATGTGCTTTCCGTCCATACAACCGACACAATTATTGAAATGCCATTGTGTTTCAAATAACTTTGCAGACATTTTCCATTCTTCCTCTGTTGACGGCAGCTGTAATGAAATAAAATGTAAATAATATGATTTTAAATATATTTTTGTTTCAGGAACAGCAAATAGGCGGGACGAAACGAAAAAAGCTGACAAGAGAACGCAACATCGAAATTAAAAAAGAAAAAATGATAGAGGCAGCCAATAACTTATTAACCAGCAAAACGGAAACTAATGCATTCGGAGTATATGTGGGCAAGAAAATGGAAGAAATACCCCTTGGTCAGCAGCGAGATCTAGCTGAGAAACGAATGTCAGAGATCATGTTTCTTGCTAAAACTAATAATTTGACTTTTGACACAAGAATAGAAATTCCATCAAGAACACATCATTCCGCTCAATCGTACTTCGTACACTCACCTCTTTCGAACTCCTCTAACAGCTCAACTCATCAGTATATGCAAACTGACTCAAATCCTTCTCCTCCCTCTCTTACACATTATTCTCCGTCGCCTACTTCATCTCATCCTTACATACTCTCTCAACCAGTGAATTTGCCATCCCCAAATTGTCCTGTTCCCATTCAATCACCCACTTCTCCTGGCTCTCATACACAACATCCATCGCCTGCTTCATCTCATTCTTACATAATCTCTCAACCAGTAAATGCACCATCCCCAAAGGTTCATTAAGTTCACATGACTAAGGTTTAATCTCTCCTTTAACCATCGCTTTACCCATGTTCTTTTCTTTTTTTCTTTTTTTTCTTCGATTGCACTCAAAACAGCAAGACACAACCCAACTTTTTGTTCCTTAGATAGGTAAGGCGCCATCATCATCAATTCTTCGTCTCGCGCGTGCGCGGAGCGAAGCGCGGCGTCGGCGTCACGTTCGGTGGCGATCAGTTTAGTGCGCGCGCGCCCGCACAGCCCGAATCCAGCCCGGCGTTGGCTGGATGGCGGCGGCGGCCCCGCCGGCGGGGGTGAGTCCGTTCGGCGAGGCGCATGTGCCGCGACACAACATCATGTTGTGCGCGACACATTTTCGGGGGCTCGTGTGCGGCTTCGTCGGCTCGGCGGGCGGAGGGAACAGGCGTGGTGCTCGACCTCTCGGCGGCTCGATGCTCGACGGCTGGCTGTTGGCGCGGCGCAGGCAGTCCGATCGGTAAGGCGCCATGACGTCGTTGTAGTGATATACAGTGCGCGCGCGAGACGTCCTACTCCTACAACGGCCTATAAACACTGATGGTTTTAAACAAGTTTTAAACCGTGTAGCCGGTCAAGGGCAAATCTGTTTTTTTGGTTTCAAACCGCCGTTAAAAACCGTGTAGCACATGCTTTTAATTTCAAATACCCATAACGACAAGCCACAAATAAAAGTACACAAAGCAATAGAAAGTGGTGTCGGTACTATACGAGAATTTCAACTTCATCGTTCAAGTCTGAATAGTGGGCGTAAAATTGTATCCGCCTCGTGTCATACAAACCGTGAAAACCCGGGTTCGATCCTCGGATCGCGAATATATTTTTTATTTTTATTTTCTCCTGCATACACTTACATACGCAATGGCAACTAAGAATGCGCCAAAAATTGTTTTTGTAAACTGCTGTAAATGTAAAACTCCTGTTGATAAAAGGGGCTCCTTAGTATGTTCCACATGCAAGAATATTTATGATTTTGATTGCGCAGGTGTATCAGAAAAGCTTTTTAGGTTAAGCGATGAGGAAATAAAGAAACAATGGTCGTGCAAGTCCTGTAACTGTAAACCTATACCTACAAAAGTCTCGTCAAGAATGACACTTAGAACAAAAACTAATATAAAACCTACGAAAATATCCGGAAAGTCACCTGTAAAAATCAGTTTAAATTCTTCTACGACTTCACAAAACACACAACAGAATGATTCACATATCCTTAGCGACAAATCATCCGACGAATCTCTGTTATTAACTGAGAGGCTCTCCATAAGTCTTGAAAATTTTAATTCAGACAATACAAGGGTTCAAGAACTGAACGAAAAAGTTGAGAAACTTACAAGCGACTTAGACGCCACTCAGAACGAACTAGAAATAATTATATTGGAGAATAACGAATTAAAAACAATAATTGAAAAATTAACAAAGGAAAATTGCGTATTAAAAGACCTATGTCGGACACCTGTTAAACATAAACTTGTAAATAAAAATATAGGTTTTCTTTCCTGTGAAAACAGCAGGACGTTACGCACCGTTCAAGCGATGGACCTGCACGTATCAACAAGTCCAAATAAACAACCCTCACTTCATCCTCATTCACACAGTTCACCATTGAGCGAAAGAAATGAGTTAAAACGACTTCAAACCAATATAAAAGAGCTGCATAGTGAATTAAAAAGTGCCAAGGGAGAAATAGAAAAACTAGAATGCCAAATAAAAAATTTGGAACTAGAACTTACTACTCACAGACATTCTAAAATTGTAACAATAGATGACACGATGGTGACACCCCATCCCAAGTTTTCTAAAATTCAAGTATTCCCGTGTAACAAAAGGAAGCTTTTAATTTACGGTGGGAAACAATGTATTGGACTATCATCAGGACTAATATACGACAGGAAAAACACAAAGTATGAACACTATCATATTCAAGGCGAAATAAAGCCCGGTGCGCCCACAACACAGATTCTTCGTGACTGTTGGAACAACCAACTCAACTCAAGTGACAAACTCATTGTATGTGTTGGGGAACATGACTCTAACCCAATAATGGTCTTAAATGAATTAAAATCATTATTAAACAAATTTGACATGAATACTATAATTGTAATAAGTGTACTTTGTAATATACATTTGAATACACAAATGTTAAATAATAAAATAGAGAACATGTGTAATAAATTCATAAATTGTCATTTTCTTAAATATAACTTAATATCTAATAAGCGATCTGACATATACAAACTGATTAATCACAAAATTGATTGCATTGACTATAATGATAAGTATTTAGATTATAAGAAATTTAAGACTTATATCAACCGTGACGGACTAACCAAAGAATGTAACACCGAAAATTGGAAAAAGTGATTTAAGACTTATATCAAATACCGTATTATTTTCGAAATAAATCTGTGAAAAATCTTAATATTGATAGTCCCAAAAAACCATGTACAGCTAAGAAAGGTACAATCCCGTATTATTACGCTTCAATTAACGACAGCCGTAATGCGTTTTTTCGCGACTAAATCAGCCAGTGACAGTCAATCTTTAAATGAAAATACTTTTAGAATACTGCATCAGAACATAGCGAGTGTATTAAGCAAAACAGAAATACTAGAATTAACTATTCAAGAGCTAAAAAGTATAAAAAAGGAACCTGATTTAATATGTTTGTCAGAAACTTTCTTGAACAGAAGTTGTGCTCAATATCTCAATATCGTTGACTATAACCACGTAACAAATTTCTCTAGAGACCAGAAAAGAGGAGGTACTTGCATATTGGCAAAAAAAGGAACACAATATGAGGAACTAGCATTCCTAAAAAAAATTGCTGTTGAAAAAATATTCGAATGTTGCGGTATAGAGATTAAAAATAGTGGTTTACTAATAGTATGCATCTATCGAACACCCTCGTCAGATCCAAAGGTCTTTTTGAAAAAACTTGATTGTATGCTGGATGAAATTTCAAAAAAGTTTGACCTGCTTACAACCAAATTAATTATCACGGGTGACTTTAACATCGACACTTTAAAAAGTAGCTCAATCCATGACAATTTGCGTGACATTGTTAACAGTTATAAATTAAAAATACATATTAATGTGCCTAGAAGAAAGTTCTCCTTTATAGACCACATTTTAAGTAACATACCAGATGCGGTAGCAGAAGTTCTACCTCTTCATCTCTCTGATCATGAAACTGCACAATTATTGCAGTTCGAATTGGAGCAGAAAGTTAAAAATAATATTAATTCTTACTTTATTTCAAAAAGAGATTATAGTAAAGAAAATATCTTAAAATTTAGGAATATTTTACAGCAACTGTCATGGTCTGAAGTCTATAATCATTCGGATATGAACCATGCTTTCGATGAGTTTCACGAGCTCTTCTGTCTTTTCTACAAGCTATGTTTTCCAAAAGTAAAATATAAAATAAAAATTGATGACAGTGGCCGGCAAACATGGATGAGCAAAGGTCTAAAAACTAGTTGTAAAATTAAACGTAATCTAAGATTTATATATTATAAACATAAAACAGTTAATAGTAAAAATAAATATTTATTATATTCTAAAATTCTGAAAAAATGTATATATCAATCTAAAAGAATATCAAATACTAAGTTTATATACAAAAGCAAAAATAAATGCAGAGCTTCATGGACTGTAATAAAAAATGAAATGAATAATACACGGACTGTAAGTGATATAAATAGCATTAAATTTAATAATAAAATATACACAGATCCTTTGAATATTGCAACTGAGTTTAACGATTATTTTATTGATATAGTTAAAAATTCGAATGCCACTAGTAAAACCTCATTTGTAGCAAATAGGAGTATTGCAAACTCTATGTTTCTGAGGCCAAACTCTGAAGAGGAAGTCAGACGAGAAGTTTTGTCTCTAAATAGTACAAACTCGGAAGGTTATGATGAACTTTGTACTAAAGTAATCAGGGATTGTGTACCTGAAATATTATCTGTTTTGACATACCTCATTAATCTATCATTCTCGTCGGGGGTGTTTCCGGATTCTTTAAAACAATCCTTAGTAAAGCCGCTGTACAAAGGGAAGGGAGATAATAGAGATATAAATAATTATCGGCCAATTACACTTATACCTATTCTATCCAAAATTTTTGAAAAGTGTATGCACAAAAGAATGATCGATTTTTGTAATAGATTTCAAATAATAGACATCAATCAATTCGGCTTCCAAAAAAATAAATCTACGTCCCTTGCAATATATTCAATTATAAAAAATATTCTAAACAGTCTCAATGAGAATAACTTAACTACATGTTTATTTTTAGATTTATCAAAAGCGTTTGACTTTGTTTCACATGATTTACTCCTAAAGAAACTGGAATCTCTAGGATTTCGGGGCAATACACTTCAGTGGATTGGTTCATATCTTCAAAATCGACAACAGCGGGTTCTTATAACGCAGCTAGATAAAAATATGGAAGTCAAAGTCTTTACATCACATATAAGATACAATAAATCTGGAGTTCCACAGGGAAGCGTATTGGGACCAATTTTGTTTCTTTTGTACGTCAATGACATTGTACAAGTAAGTGGACATGCATGTACTCTTTTTGCAGATGACATTTCATTGGTTGTGACATCTAATAAAAATAATGCAAATAATAATATGATTTTGACACATGAATTTGACATTAATAATTTACTTTCTAATATAATTAATTGGCTAAATAATAACAATCTACAAATAAATTTGGATAAAACAAACTATATGCAATTCCATAAAACAAAAGATAAAATCAATTTACACATTAATTATGATGGTACAAAAATAAATGAGGTTGATCAAACCAAATTCTTAGGATTAATACTAGATAAAAATATGAATTGGAAGGCCCAGGTAGATTGTGTTTGCAGTAAAATCAATAGATTTGTTTATGCACTAAAACGTTTAAAAAATACCACTAATATAAAAACTGCTCTAATGGCATACCACTCCTACGTGGAATCTGTTTTCCGGTATGGAATTATAATCTGGGGAAATAGTTGCGAAATGAATCGAGTCTTCATTGCACAGAAGAAATGCATTCGGGCATTATACGGGATTGCACCTGACGTGTCTTGCAAGCCATATTTTACCAGGCTTGGTATACTAACCATTCCATCGCTCTATATATACGAAATATGTGTATTTGTAAGGCAACATGCCTATCTATTCACGCGAGCTTGTGATATAAGTAAACGGGAGCAAAGAGATCCCAATAGACTGGTACTGACGTTAAATCCAAAAAGCGCAAAATACAACAAAAGTTGTTTAGTAATGTGTATAAAAATTTATAATAAATTGCCGAACTATTTTAAATTGTTAAATGACACAGTATTTAGGAAGAAATTAAAGAACTGGCTCTGTGTACAAGCCTTTTATACAATTAAAGAGTTCACTGACAATAAGTTGTATACCTAATAAAATTATTATATAATTTGCATGCTGTAATTCTGACAGGCTAAACGTGATTGTACATATTTACGAATAACTCCACCTCTGTAAGACCATGTTTATAGCAAATAAATGATTATGATTATGATTACGATAGGTAGATATTGCAAGTACTTGGTGGTCATTGACTACTTTACCAAGTATGGAAATGAATGTTGGTTGTGTCAGAAGAAGCACGAAAGTCGCATAATTAAGCTTATAACGTAATAAAGTTAAAATCTGCACAGTGCCACAAAATCTGATATTTTTACCTGACAGAATGACATTTCAGAATGGAGTCACTTAATTGATATATTTATTATATTACCGTTTTTAAGATAGGTAGACAAAAAACATATCTAAGCAAAAAATCTCCAAAAAAAGCACGTTTCCTTTCAGCATGCAGCCCCGCTTAATCCACCCCCTTTATTTTGTTAGTTATTCAAGATGTAAGTATAGGTATCCGCAATAAAGTAAAATCTATTATAAACAAAAAAAAATTGTAAATTGAATGGGTTTTGAATTTTAAGCGTAGTCAGCGCTATGTGTATTCAAAAGGCAGCCATCGACCAAACTTACCTAGCTGAAGTGCAATGCTATACGAGAGTTAGCACTTCAGCAAGCGGACCCAATACATATACCCTACCTAATCATAACAGAACGCTTGCTCCTATACCTAATGATCAAAACTACCTAAGATAATCCTATTAGAGCCTTCGCCACACTGTCAGAGCAAGAGACACATGCGACAGTACCTACCTACCACCAAAAGCCAGATTAGTTTGGTAATATTCCTGATCTTGGGAATTTTATAAATGAGCAAAAATTTTGAATTCGCTCTCTTCGCTCATTCAAGACATACGTCTATTTTATTGCTAATGTAATCGGATTTAGGAAAATGTACTAGCCATTTAGGAAGTGGACGAATTGGGATAGTGGACAAAGACATTCTTATAATTACCCCCCAGCTAAGTGTCAATATGTCAACAAGTACCAGCTTGCTCCGCTCGCTTATTTCTTGATTTATATATATCCAATAAAAGTTTTATTAGGAACTATTGTTCTAGCTGTTATAAGCTAAAACTGAATAACTGAAATTTATTGCGATCACTCCAGCTGGATCAGTAGAGAAAGACCGAAATGTAAATTTTAGTCATGACTATTAAATTTTTGTAGAGAACTGTCCTTGTAGGTATTTAATGTAAGTACTTAAGATAGTAATTATTGCTACGCTTATGATTTCAAGCACGCATGTCTGCGTGTGTAGGTAATTTGTGCGTTTTTGGCCAATATCAGTGAAGGTGAAGACGGACGCGTCGGTGGCTTAGTGGTTAAGTTGAGGGAAAACATCGTGATGAAACTGAATGTGTAACCATGATTCAATCTGGTTAAGTTCCTTTGGTAGCAGGGTCACGGAGATCCGAAAGTAGTCAGTCTACTGCCAAACCCTGGAATATGGTCAAGGCGTATTCCGGGTCCTCGTGTGCGAGAGCACAACCGACACATAACGCCAAGATGATTATTTATTTTATCAGTGATGGTAAAATACTATCATACCTATACAAACCCCCAAACACTTTGCTGCGAAATCCGAATAGCACGTCGATTTTCAGGTGCTCGTGCCCACAACCTTCTTTAGGGGCTGTGACTAGATCAAATAAATCACCCGCTCCAAAAAGGGCAGGTCAGGGATACCCTCAAACGGCGTAGCGTAAATGCATCAAAATACAGGGTGTCCCGTAAGTCGACGTCAAGCCGGAATCGGGTGATAGTCCAAATCATAATAGTTACTAGAAAAATAAAAAATAAAATCTAAGTCTTGAATTTTTAAAATTATAGGTATTTCTTTTTTTTTCGAGAAAATGTACACCCTGTGATGGTTTTTTAACTCCTGTTGCTACAAATCTTAACTTTTTTTCAAATTTATTTTTCTTATGTAATCCCGAATAGTGCTAATCTAACCTATTACTTAGAATTCCAAGTCAACTGCTCCAGCTTGGAAGAAAGTGTCACATTATGCCGTACAATGAATAGACAATTAATATTTCGTCCAACTTTAACGGACCGTACTGAAAAAAAAAGAACTACGCCAGGTTGGCAAGTAGCACTAAAAGTTGACGCATTTAATAAGGATTCTAAAATGGTATAATACTTGCTACATTATTTCTTTTATTACGGGGAAAAAACAATTTCTTCAAGAAACCCAGTTTCGAAAATTTTTTCTTTACCTACTAAAAATTATTCTAGTGCGACCAAAGCTTGCCTAAGACCGAGTGAGACGGAGAGTCATTTATGAAATGTGAGTGAGACAGGTAGTGATGCTTTCAAGTCAGAGATGCTAACTTTTTGTTAAATTTAGGACAAATTTTCCTTAAGTTTAAAATTAAACACCAATTAGATGCAAAGATTTATTATTTACAAAAGATGTTCAAACTGCCTTCCTTCAACTGCAATACAAGCTCGACATCTTCTTAAAAAAGATCGGATTATCACACGGGCAAATCTTCCGTTGTTGACAAATTCAGCTGCTTCCGTAATTCTTTGCCGAAGCTCAGCTACATTTTCGATTGGCTTAAAATAAACTTTTTCTTTCACTGCTCCCCAGTAAAAAAATCTAATGGATTTAAGTCCGGTGAACGGGCTGGCCACGAGATCGTACCAGACCGACCTATCCATCTGCCCGGATATTCTTCATTGAGAAATGCTCTAACTGAGCGGGCATAGTGCGCTGGGCAGCCATCTTGTTGATACCATATCTCTCTGTAAATACTGAGCGGCACGTCTTCCAGTAAACTAGGTAAACTGTTTTGTAAAAAATCTAAATAAACTTCAGCAGTCAAGATCTCTGCCAACTCAAAAGGTCCTATGACTCTTCCATTTAAAATTCCGGTCCACATGTTTATTTTAAAACGATACTGAGATCTATCTTGTCTCATTAAATTCGGATTCTCTACGTGCCACTCGTGTAAGTTGTGTAGGTTCATGTAACCGTCTTTTTTAAATGTCGATACATCCGACCACAAAATTTTCTCTAAGAATCGCGGATCTTGCCGGTGTCTTTGTAGCATCGTTTGACAAAACGCAACCCGAAGTTGATAATCCTGAGGATGCAGGGTTTGTACTCGCTGTACATGGTATGGGTGGAGCTCATGTTTTTGTAAAATTCGGTGAGCTATAGTTTTGGGCACTCCTGTGCTTTGCTGGATTGCACATACCGAAATACTTGGATCTTCTTCAACTGCTTGAAGTACTACGTCCTCGTAAGGCAAGGAACTTCTTCCTTCACCATGTGGTCGGTTTGGAAGTATGCCTTCTGTGGAGAGTAGACGGTGCACATTTGTAAAAACTCGGTGATCTGGATAACGATCAGCATTTGGGTACCTCTCGCGATACAGTCTAGCCGCAGCACTAGCATTCCCTCTGCATTCGCCATAAATAAAGTGCATGTTGGCATATTCCTGAGTGGTGTACACAGGCATGGTGGCACTACACAATCACACGATAGTCCAGGAGAAAGCAAAGGTCGTTGTAAAGAGATCGAAACTGTCCAAATCACAAGCAAACAAACAAGTCCAATAAACGAAGCAAAAAGTCGAAAGTACGAAATAACACGAACGAATACGGAAAGATGCGTAGTAAACGAAGGAGCTTAACGTACTGATCTGTATTGCGTGTGCCAATATTTAAAAAGTGGCGTCACTATCTATCTCGCTCACACTTCATAAAATGACTTTCTCTGTATCTGACTCATTAGCGTCACTATCTGTCTCACTCACCCATTAGAATATTTGACTCGAAAGCGTCACTACCTGTCTCACTCACACTTCATGAATGACTCTCCGTCTCACTCGGTCTTAGGCAAGCTTTGAACGCATTAGAATAATTTTTAGTAGGTAATGAAAAATTTTTCGAAACTGGGTTTCTTGAAGGAATTTTTTTCCCCCGTAATCAAAGAAATAATGTAGCAAGTATCATATCATTTTAGAATCCTTATTAAATGCGTCAACTTTTCGTGCTACTTGTTAACCTGGCACTAATGTGCCAGAAAATGTGTGTCAAAAATGTGACACTTTCTTCCAAGCTGGAGCAGTTGACTTAGAATTCTAAGTAATAGGTTAGATTAGCACTATTCGGGATTACATAAGAAAAATAAAATTGAAAAAAAGTTAAGATTTGTAGCAACAGGAGCTAAAAAACCATCACAGGGTGTACATTTTCTCGAAAAAAAAAGAAATACCTATAATTTAAAAAATTCAAGACTTAGATTTTAATTTTTTATTTTTCTAGTAACTATTATGATTTGGACTATCACCCGATTCCGGCTTGACGTCGACTTACGGGACACCCTGTATGTATGAATGTGGAGGAGGCGACCGAGGAGGGTCAGGATCGTAGCTTGTAGCACTCGATAGGCTCTGCGTACCCCTATGGGATACGGGCTGAGTGTAGGTATGTATGTATGATATGAGGAATTTGCCCTGTAAAAGTTGGAGTAATCGTAATAAAATTACCTGAAGATCTAATAATAAAAGTACTTAACTCAAATTATCGATTTTTTTATATTTATATTAATAACTTCTCGAATAATAAGCCAATACCCCCTCTACATTCTCGTATTGGCCAAATTTTTATTAATGAACCGTTTTCAAGGCTTGCTTTCCTCAAATAATAATAGATGGCGCGTTCTAACGACTGACCATAAAGAAACAAAATTATATACAGAAGCAGAGAGTACAATCCGAGTTGAAATACGAGACAAAATGTCACACATCTCTATAACACACACACTTATGCAAATGCAGGGACGGAACAAGGCAGCCTATCTGCAGATGTTATATTTTGCTACGACTTTCTATTAGTAACGTACCTACACAAAAAAATCTGACTTGGCGTATTTCGCTCCTGACGACTTCGTAATTTTTTTAAACTTGTCCTTATCATTCAATTTTGTCATTATAATAAAATTTAAGGTGTCTAGTTAATCAAACCCACGCCCTGATACCTACCACCGTCTTTTCGATCTCTCCATCCTACATACCGTGAATCGGCAGTGCTTGCTTTTGCAAAAAGGAGGGTTATGATTTTGACCAGTATGAATGTTTATTTGTTGCCTCGTAACTTCTAAACTAAGTAGGTACCTACTTACTTATCGTTAGAAGCGTCTTCATTTTCCACAGGTGGGCCTATGTGACTTTACAATAAATTGAATATACAGGTCCCGTAAGTCGACGTCAAGCCGGAATCGGGTAATAGTCCAAATCATAATAGTTACTAGAAAAATAGAAAATAAAATCTAAGTCTTGAATTTTTTAAATTATAGGCATTTTTTTTTTTTTTGAGAAAATGTACACCCTGTGATGGTTTTTTAACTCCTGTTGCTACAAATCTTAACTTTTTTTCAATTTTATTTTTCTTGTGTTTATTTTAAGCCAATCGAAAATGTAGCTGAGCTTCGGCAAAGAATTACGGAAGCAGCTGAATTTGTCAACAACGGAAGATTTGCCCGTGTGATAATCCGATCTATTTTAAGAAGATGCCGAGCTTGTATTGCAGTTGAAGGAAGGCAGTTTGAACATCTTTTGTAAATAACTCGCTCACACTTCATAAAATGACTTTCTCTGTATCTGACTCACTAGCGTCACTATCTGTCTCACTCACCCATTAGAATATTTGACTCGAAAGCGTCACTACCTGTCTCACTCACACTTCATGAATGACTCTCCGTCTCACTCGGTCTTAGGCAAGCTTTGAACGCACTAGAATATTTTTTAGTAGGTAAAGAAAAAATTTTCGAAACTGGGTTTCTTGAAGGAATTTTTTTTTTCCCCGTAATCAAAGAAATAATGTAGCAAGTATTATACCATTTTAGAATCCTTATTAAATGCGTCAACTTTTCGTGCTACTTGCCAACCTGGCGTAGTTCTTTTTTTTCAGTACGGTCCATTAAAGTTCAATTAAAGACGAAATATTAATTGTCTATTCATTGTACGGCATAATGTGACACTTTCTTCCAAGCTGGAGCAGTTGACTTAGAATTCTAAGTAATAGGTTAGATTAGCACTATTCGGGATTACATAAGAAAAATAAAATTGAAAAAAAGTTAAGATTTGTAGCAACAGGAGCTAAAAAACCATCACAGGGTGTACATTTTCTCGAAAAAAAAAGAAATGCCTATAATTAAAAAAATTCAAGACTTAGATTTTATTTTTTATTTTTCTAGTAACTATTATGATTTGGACTATCACCCGATTCCGGCTTGACGTCGACTTACGGGACACCTGTATATACCTATAACCCGGACAAAGTTTCGTCGAAAGTTTCGGCGGACATGTGGAGTACGCTTTGGGTCGACCCTCTACATTCTCGCCTATTAGGGATGTGGTGGGTGTCAAAACGCGTCTACATTATATCGATTCATCGGTGTAATATCGCTAATCTGCTGTAAACAGGGTCACAGAGATGATGGCAGCTGCTCTACTGTAACTACTAATATCCTGGATCATGGTCAAGTGTACCCCAAACCTGTTACGGAAAAAAGCGCTAGAAATGTAAAAATATAAAATCGATCGAATCGAGACAACAACAAACTATCTCTACTTAGTCTATGAAATAGGCGAGACATGCCAAACATGCACGGGACTACAGGAATATTGGCGAATACTCCCTCTACATTCTCGTGTTCCCGCGGAACTGTCCACATGGGGAGTGCGCTTTAGGCCCTCGAGCAATATGTCGAACGTTCAAAACATTGCGCGCGTTATTTTCCGTGAACTTATTCCAGTGGATGAAAAAACGGGATAGCAAGATTCATAATCATTGTAAAGCGAGCGAACAGGGAATATTTGTGATTTGTGTCTAGTCTGTTATGTCTGTGCGACTGACGATATTATCATAATCTTTTGGATGTATGTTATTGATATTTATCTTTATTTCGATGCAATTCAGTTTTTTAGGTCTATTAATTTAACGGTTTTTGAATGTCAGTGCTCCTTGAGACTCAACTTTATGTTTATTATTCGATTTCTAGTTGACCGGATGATAATGCTGGGTAATTTTATGTCCGCCTTTGTACCTACCGCATCGTCCATGAAGTTTAAATTGCAAATAAACAGGTTAACATGGTAGCACTTTAGCAAATATATTATACTCGAGCGTAGAAGTTTTGGTTTTAACCAACATGTGGAGCGTGCTTTACCGGAACGAGTGAAAATGTATGTGGTCGGTTGACAAGAGCCGGATGCGCGCATGCGGAGTGAGGCGCATGGGCGGGAGAAAAGAAAATTATTCGTGGTTGGTTGTGGGAAAAGGAAAGGATAACTCGAAACATCGAAAATTGATTTCGTTGGTGACTTGCAGGATACGTGATGGAAACAAAGATATTTTATTTATTCGGTGGATAAAAATAGAAAATGTTGGTGTATATTTTGTCAGTAAGTTGTAAAATCACGATTTAATGCCATTGCGAAAGAAATAAAGAATACAATGCACAAAGTATGAAGCTCTCGAGTGATGTGGAAAAGGAAAACCAAGAGCTAAAAATGAATTCGTGAATGAGTAGGTATAGGTACTTAGTTGTGACCTGATTCGCTAAAAAGCTTGCTCTACGTAGAGTCCAACGAATTAAAATATCTCTTGAAAAGATCAATAATTCTGATATATATGAACTAAAAGTAGATCTGCCTTCAATCGAATCGAACACAGGAATTGGACGTTGTATGTCAAACGAAATTACGAAAATGGATAATTTAGAAGAAGATAAGCAACTAGCACTAGAATATATTCAAAATGATCTAGGATTTATGTATGTGAATAGTATGGAGTCTACATCGACTTTAAAGCCAAATTTATATATAGTGGAAAAAATATCAGGTTTGTACTTATTCTTTTGTCTCTCAATCGTTTTTGGTAAGATTTCTAAATATTCCTTGTGCATCAATACTTTGATGGTAGGTACTCCTACCTACTACTAGTCTCCATAACCAGATTATTGAATACTTAGGTATATATATTCTTCCAGATGTGCCAGGATTTAATTTATGAACATGGTCTTATTAAATGTACTCTAAATGTTCAAACTAATTACATAGGGTATATCTATGTAGAAGAAAGTAATGGTTAAAAAAATAATATAATTTTAAATATTTCTTGAAACACCACAGAAACAGCAAACGAATATACTGAGTGCCTTGATGTGCAATTCGCATAACCAATGGATGTTTGCAATAATAACTAAAAAATAATCGTAGACAAATTCACACAGTACCATATAGCACCAAACTAAGCAAATCTTGTACTATGGGTGCTAAATACTGGATGTACTACTTCAATTCTTTTTTTGGGTGTTCTATGTATAATAAGTATGTAACTTATTATACATAGAACACCCAAACCCAAACCCATAACTGAAATTAAAAATTCACTATTTCAATTTCTGCTCCATTAGGGATCGTACCTGGGACCTCTTGCATGGCATGTTGACTACTGAACCACTCTGGTTGTCAAATACCAGAAGTGTTGCCAACCCCAAAGACAATATACTTAAACACAGTTTCTTAGCAGACCCTTTAAAAATCTTTTGACATGCTTGTTGTTTGAAGATCCCTGTTGTATTTGCACATAAAAAAAAAAATTATTTACTCTTATTGTATTCTGTTTTTAATTTTTTTTTTTCTGTAACTTGTTAGTGTGAATTCATTATATGCCCCTTCTGCAGCTGATGTCATTCTTGAGCCTGAAAATATGGGATCAACTCAATCAACCTCAAACAACAACCTGAATGAAAATGAAGAAATATCTGGTTTGTATTATATTAACTAGTTTTATAAATATCTGGCCCAGCTCAGTAAATAGTGATTATTAGTTAGCTCATAAATGGAATATTTTATATTTCAAAGTGCTTTCATATATGTAGTACATAAAATCTAGACAAATCCAATAAAGTTGTAACTTTTAATGTGATAACTTTTCCTCAGGTTTATTAACAAATGGTGAAAATATGGAATCTACTTCAAATGAAAACCCCAAACTAAATGCTGTTGAAAAAAGTTCTGGTTTGTAGATTTTTATTGATAGTTTTTTAACACCAACGTGTCACTGTGTGTTTACTTCCTACTTTTCTACCCCCCTCCTTTTTGATGATTGAAAGAGATATTTAATCTCCTAATCAATAAAGAAATTTTGAATGCTTCAAGTATTTGTTTATTAAAATTTACTGAATTAAACTAACCAATTTCTTTTTTCTGATATAGATGGAACACCTATTGATCCAGCAGCAACTGTAATACATATTTGCGATTATTGCAATAAATTATTTACAACTGAAAGCGAATATGAGACTCATGAATGTCCTGACAGGCCAAATTTTAATGGGTTTATATTGAAAGAAACTGTTCTACCAGACACTGTCATGATTGAAACTAATCCAGTAGATAATACCACAGACCTTATTATAGAGAGAGTAGTGACTGGAGACCTGATAAAGAAACCTCAAGTAATAGTAAAGAAGGAGTTACGAACCAAACGAAAAGTTTTTAAACCTGTCAAGCAAAGTCCAGCCACTCAGCTTAGGAACAACAGGGATAAAGGAACACATTATTGTAATATCTGTAACAAAACACTTAGCAGACGATCAAGTCTCACCGTCCACATGCGCAGACATACTGGGGACATGCCTTATGATTGTGATTATTGCCAAAAGAAATTTCCAACTGTCTATGACTTGGACAGGCATATGTTGACCCATATGGCGAAGAGGAAGTACTCATTCTGCTGCAATATTTGCCTCAAACCATTTGTTACAGAATCTGGAATGGCCCAACACAAAACTCTACACCACAAAATACTTACTATGCATTCATGTGAAGTCTGTGGATTAATATTCAGCCGAAAAACTAAATTAACCAAACATTTAGAAATACACACAGCAGAAGACAGGACTGTGGAAATGTTGGATCCCTCTAACACTGTCATTGTAGTATATGGAAATGACAACCCAACTAAAAGTGTTGTGTAAACTGTCTTATGTATGTTGTTTATTGTATTCAGATAACGATAACCTTGTATTGTTATAAATAATAATCATAACTATTTAATTAATGATCTCAACCTTTTGCATAATATTTCCCTGTGATGATAATCTAGTCTATTGAATCTTGCATGTTACTATTATATTTCCAAAATTAAATTTGATTAAACATAGGTAATAAGTAAATAATGTAAATGTAATTTTTTAAATATTTATTGTCACAACTTTATCCAATGAAAGTTAATAAATGCAATTTCCTATATCAAACAGCAATTACTACATCAAATCAAACACAATAATAGTAAAAATTATTATTAACAGGCATACATCAATATTTAGAAATGCCCACCATAAAAGAGCAGATAGACAGATCCTGTAAAGCCTACAAAGACAGACTGGAATGTCATAAGAACCAATTGGCTTCAGCGCTCTTGGATACTGACAATAGTGTATTCTGATTAAAAAGAACAAGACTAGCTTCAATCTGAAATTAGCTAATACTGAGTGAGATGTCACATCATAGGATGTGCTAAATCTCCAATATCAATTATTATGTCAACAAATTTAATTTTAGCTTACTGGTTGATTGTAAATGGTAGATAAAAAAAAAAAAAAAATTACCAGCAGTTGGGTTGCCTGCATACGGCTTTCTCAGTCTCTCAAAATCTCCTCGATTTGCCAAATCATTATCTTCCCGCCCCTATCCCAAGGTGGACATGTCTCCCTCTTTGATGCATCCATTGCATTGACATTCATTTTCATTACTTTCCTTGTAATTCAATTAACATAATTTAATAATGAATTGTAGAATTCATATTTGATATCTATTTCAATAAATAAATCGAATTGTTAACAATTATGATATAAAATAATTGAACTAAACTTGATTCAATGAAAATGTAGCTGTTAGTAAAAGACAATCTTTTTTGAATGTAATTGGTAAATTAAAAACATTTGGAATTACTGTAAAGTATTTATTAAGTAACCCTAAATTAATTCTTACATTACCATACACCTATTATAAGAGTATGTTCATTTTACCATTCCAAACTTAGCTTTACGTTTTTCTATCTTTTCTCTGTTTTCAACATCAGTCATGAACTTTGACACAGATTGGCCAAATCGTTCCGCCCTTTTCTTTAGTTTATCCATGTTTTCTCCAACAGGTGCATTACTTGGCACTGTAATAGATGTGCTTTGACCAAATCGTTCCTTCCTTGCCTCTTTCCGTTGGTCGTCAGTCATCTTAACCGGCAAACCAAATCTCTTGGCTCTCAATTCTAATCTAGTCTTCAGGTCTACATCAGCCGTGATTTTGACTTTGTTAGATTCTGAGGTGATATTGCTTTCTGGTTGAGGATCCTCATCAATTTTCTCTGCAACCTCAGGCTGAGCATTAGATGTGATAGATATTGCTCTATTTAGAACAATTTTCTTGCCACCAGATTCCTTATTTCCTGTTTTAGCATCTGCAGCTTTATCTTTATCATTTTCACCGATAGTTATTTTGCGTTTTAATGTCCTCGTGGGTTTAATCTCTGCCGGCTTGGGCGGCGGTGACGGCTCTGGCGGTGGATGGTCCGCCAAGGCTTCCTCTTCGTTGAGTGTATCCGTATCATCGAGGATATCATTGTGGCTCTTATCATCTTCATCCAGTACACCATCAGAGTCTATTTCATCTGAATCTAAGTTGATATCACCGTGTAAATCCGATGCGTCCTGAGCCATGGCGGCTTGTAGTCTGGCTACTAATTCGGCTTTGTCACCAGTACTCACTAAACCACGAGACTTCAATTCTTTACGTAGATCGACCACCTTCATTTTGGTCACGTCAGACACTGTAGAATCAGCCATTTTATGGTAATATTACACCTTTCTATACCGTCATTTACAAATAAATGTCTGATTTTGGTTATGATGCGGAGATTCGTTTTCGTTTTTTGTTTTCAGCTGTCAAAATCAGCCATAGACCAAAAAGTTGAGAAACCAAACAAGGCCAAAAACTTTCCGTTGTCAGAATCATGAATCCAACTTACCAAAAACAGGCGCACTACGCCACACTCACCGTTTTCATTCTTCTTTAAAAATTGAATCAGTCCGGCCCATGGACTTATCATATTTAAAAGGACTGAGCACTCTTCGGGTAAAAACGAGCCGAGCAAGGGGAACAGAGGCCGTATGTCTCTTTTTAATAGGGTGAGCACATATTTTTATTTTATGGAATATCCATGAATAAATGTCTATCTATAATATATTATCTGTTTAATAAAATCTACGTGCATATAGTTTGGCAAGAAAGTCGTCAAAAGAATGTTTTGGGAACTACTACTCTCGCCTAAATTGGCCAAACAAAATTACTGTCAAACTCAAAATTCTATTCCTATCAGTTGTGAAATTGAGTTCAGCTGTCACGTCACATTGCCGTGACATTGTGACATTGTCATTGTTTTGTGGTTGTTGTTTAAATTTTTAGATTTTTACTGTGTGGGACATTTATTTTCGCAATGAATGCAAAAATGTATAAAAGCGGCACGAGAAAAGTAATATTTAGACTTGTCAAGAGTATATGGCCGAGTTTAGAGCAGATAGGTTAATGTGACGATTTGGAAGATGTTTACGGCCGAATAGCAAAGATTTTCGGTACGTAACATGTATCCGAATTTTAAAACTATTGAATGAAATGTGATTTTTTGGAAATCATGTGAATTTATGTAAAATTGTATGTGTATTGTAGTATTGTTTACATATATTTGAGGTTACAAAATTAACCTTAAAATTATAATGTAAGCTGTTATAGTTTAATCTTTTTGTATTTTTTTTCGAAATTATAATAATCATTGATATTTTTCCGTTCAGGTGTATCTAATAGCAGTGCGGCACTTGTGAACGAAGGTATTGTAGCACAGAGCTATATTATCCAGGCACAGCAAGCAATGTTAGACTATGCGGGGCTGGTGAAATGAGACCCAGGATCAGGGAAACTTGATGATAAAATATGATTATTATCATGGCTGATCAAACACAGAAAGAAACAGAAAATTGCTAAACATATATAAGAAAACAGTTTAACATTAAATCGTTCCGTGCATCAGTATTGCTGTTAATAAATTGATATAAATACCAGACTCTTATTTGTTCTCTTGACTCGAAAGCATCACTACCTGTCTCACTCACATTTCATAAATGACTCTCCGTCTCACTCGGTCTTAGGCAAGCTTTGAACGCACTAGAATAATTTTTAGTAAATAAAGAAAAAATTTTCGGAACTGGGTTTCTCGAAGGAATTTCTTTTCCCCGTAATCAAAGAAATAATGTAGCAAGTATTATACCATATTAGAATCCTTATTAAATGCGTCAACTTTAAGTGCTACTTGCCAACCTGGCGTAGTTCTTTTTTTTCAGTACGGTCCGTTAAAGTTGGACGAAATATTAATTGTCTATTAATTGTACGGCATAATGTGACACT
Source organism: Blastobasis adustella (assembly GCA_907269095.1). Lineage (NCBI taxonomy): Eukaryota > Metazoa > Arthropoda > Insecta > Lepidoptera > Blastobasidae > Blastobasis > Blastobasis adustella. The sequence continues at coordinate 16,649,873 of OU026127.1, read as the reverse complement.
TTCTTCCAAGCTGGAGCAGTTAACTTGGAATTCTAAGTAATAGGTTAGATTAGCACTATTCGGGATTACATAAGAAAAATAAAATTGAAAAAAAGTTAAGATTTGTAGCAACAGGAGTTAAAAAACCATCACAGGGTGTACATTTTCTCGAAAAAAAAAGAAATGCCTATAATATAAAATTTAAGACTTAGATTTTATTTTTTATTTTTCTAGTAACTATTATGATTTGGACTATCACCCGATTCCGGCTTGACGTCGACTTACGGGACACCCTGTATTACCTATTCCTTAGTACATACTAACTATACTAAACTAGCCCTTTCGGCTGATGTGTTTAACTCCTGCAGTGGACTTCACACGCAGTTGTCGTGCGATATGATATAAAATATTAACAAGTATTAAATTTTTTAGTCGAAATATACGAAGCACAGACACGAAGAAAATGTACATAGAGGCAAAGCACAGACATGAAGATAGTATTTATTAATATAAGTTCACAGACTGATACAGAACGATAGTGGCGCCCTCAATTTTTGTCACGACTTTCTTGTCAGACTATATGTTGTACATATATACAGTGACAGCGTATTTTGAACTGTGGCTTGGTCGCACCTTTAGAAGTAGATCATTTTAAATGGATAAAGTTTTCCCGTGTTTCATTCCATCGTGAGTTCATGGTAAACCTAGTCGTCAATTATAATAACTTTAATAACTAATGTTATTTTTCCTTATCTATGAAAATATATACCGAAACCACCATACGATTCACATCGACAAGTGCACACAACACTTTTTTACCATTTTAAATGATTATAAATATAAATTCGAATCAATCTATAGAAATAAAAAGTATGGTTTCATGGTTTTAAAAAAATATGTTTTTAAAGTTTGTATGTAAATTCTTTATTGCATAATAAATAAGTACATGAATGATAAAAGTATAATTTTACAAAGCAAAAGTGCAGGAAAGGCAATATTTCATGGAGTTATTACGGCACAAACTTTCAATGAACGACATTTTTTTAGTCTGGCAAGATAAAGAACGGGACACGCCGCCTTTGTTTTCGCCACAGACATATAACTGTCCCTCTCGGCTCGGATAAAGCGCACTCCTCATGCCCGCCGAAACTTTTGCCGGGACTTTGGTAGACCCTCTACATTCTCGCCTATTAGGGATGTGGTGGGTGTCAAACCGCGTCGACATTATATCGATTCATCGGTGTAATATCGCTAATCTGCTGTAAACAGGGTCACAAAGGTGATGACAGCTGCTCTATTGTAATTACTTGATCTACTAATATCCTGGATCATGGTCAAGTGTACCCCGAACCTGTTACAGGAGAAAGCGCTAGGAATATAAATATAAAATCGATCGAATCGAGACGACAACAAACTATCTCTACTTAGTCTATGATATAGGCGAGACATGCCGAACATGCACGGGACTACACGAATATAGGCGAATACTCCCTCTACACTCTCGTGTTCTCGCGGAACTATCCACATGTGGAGTGCGCTTTAGCCTCTTTACGCATCACAACGCAAAATAGACAATAGTACTATATAATAGACAAATTTAAATAATCCACCATTTGGGTAATTTTGATTATTGTGGCAAACCATTTGCTTACATTTTTGATCTTTAATTCGATCTCATACCTTAGTGATGTAGGTGCTAGATTAGGGCGCATGTAATCGCAGCTTAACTCAGTGGACAACTTGCTCATAAAATAAGGTCCATTTTTGTATCGCGGCTTTGAAAAGTGGAGCGAAGCGTTCCATAATATAAATGATACAATCAAAGAGATTGGAACGTTAGCTACCTTCATAGTTAAGACTGGCAAATTTTTGTTTTTGCTCTGTGGATACAATAATGGACTTTATTTTGCTTCTGAATTTAGGCTACTGAATTTAGTCAAATGTAATAAGCGCATTAAAGAATAGCCCCGCAGATCGGCGGTACCACGCTGGGTCAAAACAGAGTGCATGACGTGGGTCTTATTCTTACGGGAACGATCAAAACGGTAAGTCTGGGACGGGCATAGAGAAAAAATTTTATAGGGACGGGCCTAAATAGCCCTCCATCAAAGGAAGAAGTTGGTCCGTGTTGGCTATGGCCTGCCTTAAAGCGTACTCCACATGTCCGCCGAAACTTCCGGGAAACTTCGGCCGGGACTTTGGTCGACCCTCTACAATCTCGTCTATTAGGGATGTGGTGGGTCTCAAAACGCGTCGACATTATTTCGATTCATTGGTGTAATATTGCTAATCCGCTTTAAACATGGTCACAGAGGTGATGGTAGCTGCTATACTGTAATTACTTGATCTACTAATATCCTGGATCATGGTCAAGGGTACCCCGAACCTGTTACTCGAAAAAGCGCTAGGAATATAAATATAAAATCGATCGAATCGAGACGACAACGAACTATCTCTACTTAGTCTATGAAATAGGCGAGACATGCCAAACATGCACAGGACTACACGAATGTAGACGAATACTGCCTCCACATTCTCGTGTTCCCGCGGAACTGTCCACATGTGGAGCGTGCTTAAGCATACTCCACATGTCTGCCGAAACTTTCGGCGAAACTTTTGCCGGGACTTTGGTCGACCCTCTACATTCTCGCCTATTAGGGATGTGATGGGTGTTAAAACGCGTCGACATTATATCGATCTATCGGTGTAATATCGCTATCTGCTGTAAACAGGGTCACAGAGGTGATGGCAGCTGCTCTACTATAACCACTTGATCTACTAATATCATGGTCAAGTGTACCCCGAACCTGTTACTCGAAAAAGCGCTAGGAATATAAATATACAACAACCTATCTCTACTTAGTCTATGAAATAGGCGAGACATGCCAAACATGCACGGGACTACACGAATGTAGGCGAATACTCCCTCTACACTCTCGTGTTCCCGCGAAACTGTCCACATATGGAGTGCGCTTTAGATGCCAATGCCTATTAAAAAAAAAACCCTTTTTAGTAAAAAAAAGAATATCCAAAAAATAGCATTGTTTTATTTTATTTATTTTTGTTATGAAATTACATATTTCCATTTTTACGTTATATAATATTATTAAATTCAATTCCATGTAGGATCTCTAATTCTTATTTTGTTTCGTTATGTGATTTCGTTTCGGATTGGCTGAGCATATATTCCTGGACTGACTGCCCGCAGACTATGAGAACAACCGGCTGCTGCACAAAAGATCGAGGATAAAGATTCTTAGCTCACTCAAAGTAAAGGCACTAAAATGAAGATTAACGAGAAAAATCTGTGCGCGTTCGCGTCGTCTGTGACTCCTGTGGACCATGAGGGTTGGCTGGACATGCGGGCCGAGGTGGGCAAGAGTTACTTGCGACGGTGGTTCACTCTGAAAGGGAACTTATTATTCTATTTCGACAAAAAAGGTGACAAGGAGCCAGTAGGAGTCATTATTTTGGAGGGTTGCACTATTGGTAAGATATTCATAGAAATACTATTATATGCCTTAATTTATGGGCTTAATTTTATTACATGCCTATTTAAAATAATGTACATTAAATACTGGTCAGATTTTTATGTATGTTTACAAAAACATTCCCTAAATACTGTAATTATTTAATTTCAGAGCTAACAGAAGAAGAAACATATAGCTTTAAGATAGTATTTCAATGTAAATTGGGACGCACATATTATTTATGTACCAACTCTCAAGCCTCTATGGAGGCTTGGATGAAAGCACTAGCTTGTGCCAGCTATGATTACATGAAGTTAATGGTAGCCGAATTACAACGTCAGCTGGATGAAGCACAAGGTATGGTATTAATTAATTTAATTTGCTTTGCTCTGGTTAGTTTGGGGCTAGCGTTTGGATAAGTGCTAAGTGTTCGTTCAAATATATTTATATTAGTATTTCTATCCAACAGCAGAAGCAGCAGAGGATGCTGCAGCAGCATTGGTAACAATCACTCCTCCTGAAGAAGAACCGAAGGTACCTCCACGAGGCCAGCGCTATAATCCCTTCAACAAAGTCCCAGATGCAGAGACTTCAAAGACAGTGCAAGGCAGTAGACATCGTAAGCACTGTATTGTTATATATTCATCATAGAGCTTTATCCTTATTACCACTACAGTCATTCAGTTGTGACAGTCAATGAAGTGACTCACACTTCAACATTGTTAGCATTCACATCAAAATTAATATTTATTTAACACTGTGCACGTCTTAACTGCATTTAATTGTCCCAATCTCCCTGCTGTAGGCCTGCTGGAAGAAATTTCTTTATAGAAATAAGTTGGTTTATTTAATGGTATTAAGATCTAATTTATCAAAAGGGTAGTTTTTTCGTGGCGATAATAATCAATGGTCTGCTCATTTAAATGTCTAGAAATGGCATTGAACAATTTATATAAGTAGCTACGTTTTTATAAATCGTGTCTAAGTAGTATCTAAACATTATGACATTTATTTTTGAACTGAATATATTTTTACTCTGGATCTTCATTGATTTTTAATAACTACTTATTAATTGATTAAATTCTAATTAAATTGCTGTTAAACATAATCTGTTACTATAATAAAAGGATAGTGCAGTATATTCGTTGGTACTTGGTACTCACACACAATAGCTAAAAGATAACAATGGCCTTTGAAACACTACCATTGTTTCCAGTGTTCTCATTGTATTAGGTATTGTAATAATACTTACATTTGATAAGTAGTGGGATCTTGCATTGCCATTTTTTGTTAAACTAAATAGTAATATTTTAAAATCTTAGCCATCTAGAAAGCTTTCTTGTTTCTTTAGTGTTTATTGTGAATATTGTAATTTCGAATTGAGCAAATCGTTTAATATTATTGTCTACATAAAATGAATAAAGGTATATTTTAAAAAATACTAACATGCGAACTACACGAACTCCACGCCGACAAAATGAAAATGCTGCAGTGGATGTACCGAGTTGAACAACTTAAATGAATACGTAACGAGTACATCCGTGGCAGCCTTGGCGTGACAAGATTGAATAAGCTCGCCTGCGCTGGTTTTGTCACGTATTGCGTAAGACCCAGGAATATGTGCCAGGAGTCTTTAGCACCCTCGAGTGGTAACTCTTGGCTGATTTGGGCACTTCACTACGTATCCCGGGGGCTTAGGCAACATATCGCCAAACCTTAGACATTAGAAAATCACATTCAACGTTATCGTCATACGTAATCAATCGCCCATTATTTACAAAACCATGGGATACTACATTCTCAATGCTTTAGTTAGTCACAATAGTCAAATACTTTGATTCTATTTCAGACAAGGAGAACGCAAGACAAGATCTGCCGCGTAAGAAAGTGCCGTTCCGAGATATCCACAACTCGTACGGGCGCAAAATACTGAGCGACCGCAGTGAGTGGCGTGCCAAGATCATGAAACAGCGGGAGGCCACTGATACTCCACTCATTCAGCTGTAGGACCACAGCCTACCTCATTGTGGAGGAAAGACGTCTAGCAATACAACGGGAGGCCACTGATACTCCACTCATTCAGCTGTAGGATCACAGCCTACCTCATTGTGGAGGAAAGACGTCTAGCAATACAACGGGAGGCCACTGATACTCCACTAATTCAGCTGTAGGACCACAGCCTACCTCATTGTGGAGGAAAGACGTCTAGCAATACAGCGGGAGGCCACTGATACTCCACTCTGTAGGATCACAGCGTACCTCATTGTGGAAGAAAGACGTCTTGAAACACACAGTCATTTGGATGGGTCCGTGAACGGTATGGCGAGTCTGACGTCTTGATGCTTTGAGACGTGGATTCGTGAAGTTATAAGAGCTATTGAAAGAGGCAGTAATGTTATCTTCCTTGTGATCGGCGGTGTTTAAATCTGGTCAAACAGCATACAGAGAAATTATGCATGACTACAAAAGTACCATAGACAGCTGATGAATAAAAAGTATTTTATTTAGGATGTGTGTTATCCTAGGTACACCTAAGTAAAAATAACAAGTGTAACTTATTACTTACTCATCACACTTTCGGCATTACTTTTCAGTATTTTTTTTATTCAATAATTGTTCCAGCAACTTAAACTGAAAGCTACAGAAATTGTACATAGAGTGGTGTCTATAACGTGGCCAAAAGGGACTAAGTTGTCAAATACCCCTCCATAACCACTGCTGTTGTCAAATTTGATGGCCATGGTCATCTTAATGTACTATCTCTTTGTATGATGAGTATTGATGAGTAATTTGCATGGAGTTATGACAAATTGACAATGTACATTGTCTATAGCTCGAGGCGCCATCTATGCTCTATGTCCAATATCTTTGCTCAAAGCCATAGTCTATGTCAAACCAATAATTAAAGAAACTCGTTCATATTTTCATAGAAAATGGCCGAGAGATGTGTCAAAAAGAACTAGCATAAGAACTAGAATTCCCTAGCATCATATAGATAACACAATATGGCGAATCGGCTCGCTCACGGCCTGTCATTCCTGATGGAACCATAGGGAAGGGACTGTTAGGCTTTCCTCCTTAGCTGTCAAACAAGCACGCATCACCAAGATTTCCTGAAATAAAATACGGTATTATTTGGTTCCAATAAATTAGTTTATTTCCTAATAGTATTAGAGCACCAATACTTTATAAGAATTACTATAAATTAGGTACAATTGTGTATGAGCGTCGGTGGCCCAGTGGTAAAGGTAAAGGACTCTTTTCCAAGTTATAGTAACTTTTCTTTCCTTCCCACACAATGTCTTTTGGTCGTTTCGGGGCTGGGGAGGGCCTGCTCTGCTTTGGCTGCGGTGTAGATGGCGTAGGGTAGGGGAAGAGTAGGGGTAGGGTAGGGGTGGGTAGGGATAGGGTTGGGGTAGGTAAGTTGTAGGGATAGGGATACGCTACGAGCAGGGTAAGGGTGGGGTGGGAGCAGCTATCAGATGCAGCATCTGTAATGCATGCTCGCTTAAAGGTCTTGTCTTTTTACTTTAAATATGGTTGAATTTGACGATGGCTGGGCCCTGCGTTATACTCGTGAACGGATGCTACCTTGCTGGACCGGCTTACTCTTGCTGTTAGAACCCAACAGTGTAACGATTGCTGTTAACAGGGGAACCTGACTAGATTGGATCATGGTTACTTACACATTCAGGATCGAACTCGGGACTCTCGCTTACGAGTCGGACCACTTAACCATCAGGCCTCCGACGCTCATGTGACCGAGTCATGGGACCGCCTATTATTAGCTATTAGCTCACAACTCACGGTAACATTTCAATAGAAAATGGAAATCTACATATAATAGAAAATGTACATACGTACTTACTTACATTTAAACTTTTATTTAATGTAGCTAGAGTATTATTTTATAAAATTGTGATGGAAAATAAATATATTTACCTATGCAAGTTTACTTGTTTTTTTGTATCTCCGTAATCCATAAAGTGCTATTATTGAACCGGTCGTCTCGAATTAAATGGTTTTCAATTTCGAATTTCAAATTATCTATCTAATTACATTGGCAACACTGAAAGCGAACGGTTAAAAATTAGGAAAACCCGGCGTTGTGCATCAAAATATTTACATTTTCCTGCCGAAAATCAAATTTAAAACCGTTTGATTCGAAGTGAGCGATTCTAAATATTTTTACAGAAGACAAGCATTAGATGGCGTCACTTATAAGCGTTACTTGTCGCCCTGCTCTTCAAAACGCGTGATACAAAAATTTCCCTTATTTTATGAGGAATACATTCACTACATTACATACACTTTGATTTGCTCTCACGCTTTTTGCTTGTGAATTTAGTCAAATATAAGCGCATTAGCATTAACTAATTCGCGGCTTGTGATAGCTCTTTGGGAGGCTTGTGGTCGCACCACTGTGCCACTCCTCTCTGCCTCTCCTGGCGCCGATTTGAGTCTCCTGGTGTTATTTTATTTTGATATAGGTATACATCAATTGAAGTCGCAGAAGCAAATTACGGTATATTTCAGTTATCAAACTAAATTAGTCACTCGCTTCGCCGACACTCCGTCCGTTCCTAAGCTTTGCTAAGTTTTGGCTTTTTAGTGCTTACACTAAAAATGTGTGGAGTAGACGACGATAGATACTTATTACTGAATCGAAATGAAAAACACAGGAATTGTATTAAGTAGTTTATTTTAAAATTCTTTGTTATATAAACCAACACTTTACAAGTCAACTAAATATAAGGCATATAGGTCAACTAAGTAAACTATAAGGGCATGTGTGAGAAACGTGAGTATGAGCTAGGCATTTTCCTGCCTGTCTATGAGAGCATTACTACAAAGTCTAGACGTTTTGGTATGCATCACGGCAACTAGAACATCGTTGAGCAATACGCCTGTGTAACACATGTAGCGTCTACGAAATACATTAAACTCTTCCAGGCTAAAATAAAATGGCAATCAACAATTTGGTAGACAACTCTTTTCCATGTTCGAGCCGTAGTAGGCTTTTGAATTTTCAATTTTAAAAAATTAATTCGTCCCAGTTCCAACAGCATTTTAACATTCCATTTCATTTAACATATGCTTTTAAGCTTAATAATTAGGTGACAAACTATACATAACAAAGTGAAAATTGGAAGACTTCAAATGCGAATGCCCAATGGGTACATGGTGAGAACATTAGATATAAAGGCGTCATTTAAAAATAGCCAATGTTCGATTCTACAATCTGTAACGTGCTTTATTGTTTATAAACCAAATTATGTGTCAGTACGTAATATCAGCTAATCATTACTCGGTTGGTAAAGTCCTTTATTACCCCCAACATTAAAAATAATTTATATGATGTTTAGACTCTAGATTAAAATGTTTATTGACGAAGTAAAGGACTCTACATGCCGATTATAATGATATAGGTATCTAAACACGCTTAACTGTGCGGACCTATGCTCTAATTGATAAAATATAGTTCCATTAATAATTTATTCCGTAGGTACACGAAAACCGTTGTCATCTTATTAAATTAAACCCTAGTAAGAAACAGGAGAGTCCAAATTGCGGTGCGTCGATGTAAGGGCATTAAAATCTTTTGCGAAATAAAATTAATTACCAATTAATTTCATGCAAAAAATACCGTCAAAGACCTCAAATCATTTAGCTACATTGCTCCCTTCCAAATATTAGTATAACGGAGATACTAATGCAGCGAGCAATGTAACCAGAGAAGTAATGTTGCACCTCCCCATATTCTCAAAACGCCATAAATACGAAATATTTGGTAACAATGCCTCACATATTAAAAAAAAAGTTAATTGGATGTGCACAAAAACAAATGTTACAAGCCTAAGGGTTTAGTTAGTATTTACACAACATAAAAAGTTAATTATGTATACATTTTTTTACAAGACTCGCAAATCACAAATATCACTAACCGAATTTTCTCTAAACTATAAATTCAAATCAGGCTGTAAAACTTACACTTTCAATATCGCATTCATGCATTTAGAAGATAAGAACAAACTGTCAAATTACTTAAGTATAGAGGCAAACGACACGAACTCTAATATACAATACCTACAGTTAAATTACACACAAAAACAATTGTATAAATTAAATGTTCGCACTCGTGGTGGGTATGAGTTAACAAGATACTTGATCAACGTTATTTTTGGCCTTAAAACATAAAAACTACAAATAGGGTATCCATTTTATGTAATAAACACGAATAACATAATAAAAATATTTAAATAAAAGAAATAAAACATATTATGATAAACAAATGTTAGTAAAGTGTCATCATAATTTAAGAATACAGTAAGTATATAAGTGAAAGAGATAGTATAATCATGATTACTATTAAACTTTAAACATGTTAGCGAATGTATAACCATAATAAAATGAACCACTACTCAGATGTGAAATCAGATAGGTACCCATAACACAAGCTTTGCTTACTTCCGCGCTAGATGGCGCTCTATGAATTCTGCAAGCATATTTATGTATTTTATTTACTGTTCAAGTAGGAAAGAACTAATCTCATTCCATACCTAAGTAGGGTTAATTTAAACTCTAAACTTAGTTATCTTATTTATATTACTTTATATATTTGCTGGGTACATTATAATGTTAGTGATACTAATAAATAATGTTAATAAAATCTTTGTAAATAATATGTGAGTAAGAAATAACATACAATAAGTTGTTTTATGATACTATTAATTATTCTTCCACAAAAATTAACTGATAATGATCTCAACCGGCATCCTAAGTTTACATGTTTAGGTGCTTGGCCAAAACAATGTTCATGGTAATAAATTAGGTGATAGCATGATACCACAGCATAACCAATACAATGACATGTATCTTTATGGCAAATATTTGCGACATCAAGTCAAGCAAGGAAGGTAGAATAAAAATAACGCTTTGGCCAACATTATTATACAGGGTATTAAAAACAAACACAGAATTTGTACAAGAAAGTTTCACGAGGCGGTCTACAAAGCGAAAACAAGTATTAAGACAAATGCTTGCAGTATCGAGTGCGAGCGTGGTGGGTGTACGTAAAATATTGAACTTAAGATATTCTGCAACATTTGGTTTCAAATTAATTTGTGTAAGAGAGACGATCAACTTAGAAACGTAATAATATATTGATAACATTTGTAAACTCTCGATTTTCCAATGTAGGGTGGTCGCAAGCGTGCTGTTTATAGCTCGAATCGCTTCTTTCGCTCGGCGACCATGCCGACGAGCGGCGCCAGCGCCGGCCGCTCGCTCGAGCACCGCCGGCTGCCCTTTAGCTCTGCTGTAATTAGAGACAAGTACAAACATATTAAATTAAAAGTTGATTTTAAAATTGATTTTATATTAAAAATTGGAAGTATCATCGTCGTCCTCCACAACCTGCCAACGAGGGAGCTACTGATTGCTGTTACCTGCTGTTGCCAGTGTAAGAAATTAGTTCCAAAAATTCCGCATAGCGGCACCTCATACATTCTTGACCAAAAGGCCACATTACCGTTTCTCCACGTAGCTTCACTTTGTTCCGGTTTTGGAAACCGGATTAGATAAAATTGTGGTAGTGTCTGGCTTTAACTGTCGCTTCATAGTTACCTGTACGGGCGAGAGGTGCAGGTTGCGCGTGCTCTCTGTCTTGGCGAACTGTATCTTGGCGCGCGCCGGCCGCGGCGCCTCCAGCAGCGGGCTCGCGCGCGCCTTCGTCGCCGCCTAGGGACCACCGGCAACGGGATTAGCTAAGGATTAGGGCTATAATATATTTTTATAATAATAGGCTCTATCTGTACCCTGTACTAGCACTTTTCGCTGACCAATCATAGGTGACCCCAATTTCTTCCTATTAACTTGTCTCCGTGAACGGAGTATAGGTAGGTATGGCACAGTAAAGCGGTTGATCAAGACCCGATTCTAGGTTCTCTCCAATAACATTGACGATAGTTAAATGAAGTCACTGAAATGTTCACTATGGAATATGGCCCGGTTTCAAAGTGCTCTCTAGGAAACGAAAACGCCATATCGTTTTCATACTCGACGTTTCAGTAACGTCATTCGTCGCTTTATTGCGACCGTAAAATGTCGGCACCGTTGTTGGAGGAAACCCACCTTTCTTGGAACTGCCGGCCTACCAATACGGCCAGCTGCTCGTTGATCGAGTTTAGTAGTAAGTGATCATTTATTTATAGTACCGAATTCGAACCCCAGTGCCGCCAATGACCTATTTCTGGGTTATGTATACTAAACGATGCTCTTACCGTGAGGAAAAACATCGTGATGAAACCTGAACATTCAGGCGACAGAATGTGTAACCATGATCCAATCTGGTCAGGTTCCCCTGTAAACAGGGTCATGGACGTCAGATGGCGGTCGCTCTACTGTAATTACCTGATCTGCCTAATCCTAGATCATGGTCCAGGCGGACGCCGGGTCCTCGCGCGCGAGAGCACAACCAGGATGATGATTATTACAGTAGCAAGTGATCATTTATCGATTTGGCAAGAACTGACATTTTCACTACTCTACTCTGAATGTTGTCTTGCTGAACCCATACTTGAGTAGGCTCTCCATATAGAGAGCAAACGCTGTTATGAAAAGTACACTTCTCTTCGGCTACTAAGCCTTCCCGTTATTGTACAATGGAATACATCGCAAGCTGTTTTATGCAAACCACAAAGTAACCAACATCTATTAGTTCACACTGTAAATTGTTTAAATACACGACATATACTAAAATACTACGGTCATAAAATACACATAATAAAATACTTGAAACAACTGTTAAAATATTTATGTAGGTATAATAATTTATTAGTCAGCTCAAGCCATTCCATTATAAATTAAAATGCGTTGGGATTACGCATCAGCAAATTGTTAATTATTTGAGGTTAGTTGTTAATATTTTAGCCAATGATATACCTAATGATATTTTGACCAATCCCATACATAATAAAGGCATTTGGCATGGAAATGCATAGGTACCTATTTAATTTTATTGTGTCTCCACTTTAGTTCTAATTTCTTAATTGTATATGCAAAATAGGTAGTTAAGCTTTATCACCTAACTTGTAAAGGTCGTAAATTTAAGCCATCGATGAAATTTGGTACCGTTTCATCAGCAGTGATGAAATATGGTTACGAAATGGCATAAAGAGGATGCACCCTAATGACTTTACAATACATTCGGTTTTTGCTTATCTTGTAGGTATTATATGTGCATTGTGTTGTATCTAATACCACAAATACTTTTTATATCAGTAAATATAAATCCCCACTCCGTTACATTACATTTCACACAAACCTACACCACAATATACAATAGGGAGCAAAAGAGCATTACCTAGCTAGTTAAGGATGATTGAATATTGAATGTAAATAATGAAATATTACATTATTTGATGGATGACACAAATGTAATTTTTATTGGAGGGGTGACACAAAATGTAATTTTACAACTAGAACTACAAGCATAACTAGTACACATCTATAAAGTGAAGACGGCATGTCTGTACTGAAGCATGTACAGTGCCACAAACATTTCTGACCCGGTGACGGCGGCGCTGTTATTGACGACAAAACGTCATTTCAAAATGGTGTAACCATGTCACTTTGACCGTCTCTGGGGGAACTCACCAGATTTATCGTCCTCCTTTCATGTCTTAATTCTCAATATAAACATTATAATACACCTCCCCTAAGGTTTTCAGTAAGTTCTATTCCAAATTCTGTTGTGATAAGCACCAACCAGAAGAGCGTTCCTCGGACTCACACCTTGTAACAAGCCCTGAGTCTCTTATGCTCCCTTCGAGCTCTAACTACGGCGCACACCTTTTTAATAATTGTGATATGTCTAAAGGTGAATAGGGGTCAATCCTGAGCTAAACCCTCATTTTTCCCCAAGGAGTATAAATCTTAAAAGGTTACTTGGCGAAACATAGTTCCAGTTTTGGCCACTGGATCAGATAACTTTGTGGCACTATACATACATCTTATCTGGCTGCAAACGGTAAATGATATGCGAACGGTGGTGACGTGACGGCATATTTCCGTCACGGCACACAAAAAATAATGAACAATTTCGAATGATGATATCTCATGTAAAAAAAAATACTATTCGCCGAACCTATATTCGCGCTTAACTTCAGAAAAGCTGCACCTTTATTATATTTGATAATTTTCTTTGTTGGGTTTGTAATTGTCTAGACAAGATTTGTATAAAAGAAAAACAGGGTAGGTGGGCGTAGTATAGGAATAGGCAAGGTAAGGGTAGGATAGAGTAGGGTAGGACACCACACGAATGAAGTTGCGCCGGGCCAGGTAGTAGACGAAACATAAATTTTCTACATTTTGTGCCACCATCCCATCTACCCTCAAAATCATTCAGGTACCTACCCTCTTTTGCTCCTACGTTTCATATTTACCTGGTGTGTTGTTGTGTCGCCAGGCGGCGGCCAGGTGCCTGAGATGCGCCCACAGCGGCGCTTCGCCCCGCCCATGCTGTTAGTCCCATAATTACCGCCATGTTGCAATATTACAGTGTACCGAGACTAAATACGCTGCGGCGTCGGAATTGAGAGTATACATGTACTGTGCCTATTATAAATTCCTTGACAGTCATAAGGTCCATTGTTAAAGCACAGGCCTTCGGAGAGGGTATAGTTTGTGGATTTCATACGTACCCTCGAAAAATCTTTATTTATTTATACGCTTTTGAAATTTATAGTAGCAGGATCATATAACCCCTCATTACCCACGACGACTTATACTTCGTAAAAATAGAAAAGAAGTTGAAGTATAACCAATTTTGTATTTACAAAGGGTGCCAAGGACTTGAGAAAATTGTTCAGAAAAAAATGTTTTAAAAATTAATAATTGTAGAATGATAGTTTTAAATGACTTTTGTTATGTGCGTACGCATGGTATCATGCAAGCGTGGGCTCTACATATATAGCCGTTGTGACGATGATGAAATGACTAATTAAAAAAAAGCGCTAAAAGCCTTGGCTGTACAAAGCGTGTACCGTGACCTAGTGAACTTGATCCAAATGAGACGGCCGGTAATGAATATCTTAGCTATAATATTTTTTCATATTTCCAATGCCTTTAACTTCTACTGTTGCTCACAATAGGTATACTTTTGCAAAAATTACAAGACGACGGGGGATTGATAATATTTTTTCATTTCAGTACTGGCCGACTCTCTTTTACCAGATTAAAAATAGAATACATTTCTAAACCAAAATAACGGCTGACTTACCGGCCCAGTGTCTTCGATGAGCTGCGCGAGCGACGAAGCCTCGGAGTTTTTCATGTCATTATTTGCTTCGGACACGATGTGCGCGCGGAGTTGCTTGTTCCTGAAATTAGCAAGATGTTGATGTTGTCTCAGATTAAGAAGGGTTGATTAACACACATATGAAGTTATTTTTCCTTTATGCAGTAAGTAAGTAATATAGTAAAGTAAGGTTTTTATAGGTTTTTATTGTTAATTTTTATTTATTTAAAGATAGGTAGTCTTAATTGTAAATCATTGTCGAACTATATGAAAATTATACACATTTTTATTTCGTTAAGTTCCAGGACAGAAGAAAGCCTTATCCTGGCATCTTCTAAAATAACCCATATAGTCTCAAGTTAGTCGCAACTTAGGGCAGCTCCGTGTTTAAAGTCCAAAGAAGAAAGTGGTCCCAAGAATTAGAGTGAGAAGGGTGAAATATCTGTACTCTACCTTCCCGCATCCGAAACATATGTAATGAGGACCTTTCTATTAATATATATTCCCAGATATATACTAGATATCTCGTTAGAGGTGTGCAGTCCGTCGTGCTGCTCTTTCCATCAAGAGACCCTGCTTACCTGCTTGCCTGCCCACAAAAAAAAGAACAATACCTGGCATCGAGCTGCAGGATGTGGGAGTGCGCCTGCGCGAGCTGCGCCGTGGCGGTCGCCAGCCGCTCCTCCAGCGCCGCCGACTCCACGCACTTCACCGAGTACTTCTCGCTCAGCGAGAGAATCTCCAGCTTTATCTCCTCCATCTCTTGCCTGGGGACCGAACTAAGGGGTTAGGGGGAAGATATTGTTTCAGTAAAACATATAGGCGAAAGTACCTCCCTGTTCTTAATTTAGGATGCCCTACCACACCACCCACCACAGCTACACCTACTACACCGAGGTATTCGTATGTACTCACACGCGTGCGACTGAGACGACGCTCTGATATGATTAATTCATTATTCTATTGGCTGATAAATGAATGTAATAATTATTATTATGAATTCATACATTGAAATATTGACTTGACTACTAAGATACCTAAACTAGTGCCTAACCTGTATTATTCGTTTGTTATGTAGGTATTTAATGTCGACGTTCATAAGTGTTTTTTGTAAACCTTAAATTGAATAAATATGTTTGAGTTTGAGTTTGAGCTCTACGAAGCCGTACTAGCCGATGTGTGTTAATTACTGCCGACATCTGTGCCTAGGTCGTACGTGTAGTAGGCGTAGCTGTGGGAGGACTTTCCTCCCACATTTTTAGGGAAAGACCTTTGTACAGTGGTGTAGACGAGCCAGCACATCAAGTTTGGACTTTAAGACTTAGCGGTGTATTTTCTACTCATCAGACATTAGAATTTGAAACCGAGTTCTGAAAGACATTGCGCAAAGACACCGACAAGACATTCTTACGCAGGTATCAAACGATCAATCCCGACTTTGCCAGGGTCTGTTTTCCTACTGTTTCTTCTCCACTTCGTCTGGTCTACGGCATCCTCGTATCGTAAGCCTATCGCATCCGACTCAGCGATATCGATCCATTGCTTTTTAGACCTCCCGGATCGGGAACTGTTTCCTGATACCGGCAGGTTTAAATGCATCCTTGAGGCTTATGCAATACGTGATCTATAAATTCTGCGCGATATCACACTGTAAATAATAATCATCATCATAGCAGCCGTTAGACGCCCATTGCTGGGCATAGGCCTCACCCAGAGATCTCCACAAAGCCCGGTTCTGAGCCTTTCGCATCCAGCTGGTATCTGAGATCTTCACCAGCTCCTCGGTCCCACTGCATCTTTCGATACGTGGTCGCCACTCCAGAACTTTACTGTCACATCGGTCATCAATTCTGCGAGCTATGTGCCCTGCCCACTGCCACTTAAACCTGGTTATTCTTCGGACATGTCGGTGACCTTGGGATCTTCTCATTTCAGATTCGATCACGCAAACAAGACCGCCGCTCGATTCAAATAGATACTCACTGATGCCGCGAGTTGATGTTATTCAGGTCTGCGCCCGCGCTGCGGCTCAGGAACTGCGCTTTGAACTTGTCCACCTCGCGGCGGACTTCGCTCTCGTGCGCCTTGCGCATGGCGTCCAGCGCTGCCAGCGTCGCGCGGGTCTCTTCGGCTAAGGCTTGCTCCTTGTCCAGTCTGGGGACGGCGAGAAAAAAAAGCTATGTTTTATTTATACCGTATAGTTAGGCTAACGTCTGTTAGTAGCTCCAAAAAGAAGAAGACTCCACGCGAACGTGTGTGGTCAGTACCAATTTTCGTATACGAAGAGCCAAGAGTCGCCCAAAACGAAAGTCGCCTTTATTGTTTACGCAGTAAGGTATACCATAATCAGACTTCTTGCAACATTGAATTAATTTTGTTTATAGTTTATATTGTAATCCTACTTTGAGTATCTCATATCATTGTATCATTTATGCAATTAGGTACCTGCGAGCACCTTTTAATGGCTTTGCTGTAATAAAATATGTTTGTAATTGTTAATATAAGCACATTTATTGGCAAAATGTTAGTAGATTATGTATGGTACTTAACATTGTTGTCAGTCGCAACAGTTAGCGTAGGAACTATCAAAGTTTGTAAATGAAATATTAGGTCTATTTAAGTATCTACTGCAATGTACTATTTGTGTAAACGACTGTATGCTTCTAAATGAAGAAAAAAAATCGCTTACACCGAAAGACCCGTGACGTTTCCGGGGCACAAAGCCAGGCCCAGCGAACCCACCTGAGCGCGTCCCTCTCGGCGCGGTGCTTGTCCTCCATCTCGGAGACGATGCGGCGGTGGCTGCTCTCCATGGCCAGCAGCCCCTTCTCGCAGAGCGCGCGCAGCTGCTCGATCTCCTGCTGGTAGCGCGCGCGCAGCCCGTCGCCGTGCGTGTCCGCAGAGACAGCACTCTGGGGATGTGGGCAATCACATCATCATCTTGGCGTTAATGTCGTCAATACGGATGTAAGTACACGGTTCACCAGGCTAAGTCACATTTCGTATGGTCAACATCACCATCATCATCTTCTTGGCGTTGATGTCCCGCTTGTGCTCTGCTTGGCCCTGTACTTCGCTTTAACCATGATTCGGGATTTGGCAGATCAGGTAGTCACAGTGCGACTACTATCTGACCTCTGAGACCCTGTTACCAGGGGAACATGACCAGATCAGATTATGGTTTTACGTTCAGTCGCCTGAATGTGCAGGTTTCATTACGATGTTTTCCCTCACCGTAAGAGTAGAGCTCTGGTGACATAGCGTCAGTCTTTAAATAAATAAATCAAAATATTTTATCTTTATTGCGTAGGTCGTTAAATATTTATTTCAGTCAAATATGAGAGAGATAGGAAAGTAAGAAGGAAACACGGAGCCGGAGCACACCCGTTTCACCCAGATGACCGCCGCATAGCCGGATCGTGTCTAACAATGCAAAGCAAGGCCGAACCGCGTTCGACGATGCCCGGCGGGGCCGGATCGCAGCCGATAATGCCGTTAGACGGTATAGCCAGTGTCCAACGTAGATGACGTAGTTGCCAACTGAGTTAGCCAATAGCCCCGCTGGACTGCGCCCAATCACCAGTAAAGTCGTCGCCTTGTACGACACCCATTAGTGTAAGGGGTTATACTCTTCTGGACACCACACGGCCATTGTACGTATGACGACGAAAATAAATACCGACTTATTAACATACGAGTATCATACCTGATAAGCAGCCCTCAAGCTATCCAGCTGCGCGGAGTACTCCGAGTCGAGTGCTGCGAGTCTCCGCTGCAGCGTGCGCGCTCGCTCCCGCAGCAGTCCGCGCTCGCGCTCGTGCTGGGCCTGCAGAGCCGCTCGAGCGCGCCGCGCCGCCGCCGCCGCGCCCGCCGACCGCGCTAAAGCCGCCTCGCCTAGGGCGCGCTCGCGCTGCAGTCTGGGGGGGAGGGGGGCAGGTTAGTGTGGTGGTAGCTTTAGGGAAGGGAAGGGTACCGGCAGCCGTACCGCCGATCTCCTACAGTACGCTGCCATTTTTATGCAATTGAGTAGGGACCAATCGCAGGAAGTCAGAGCCAGAGCTGTCTTGCTGCGATTGGATTAAACTTAACAAATTGCCGGTGTAGAATCAAAGATAGGCGGAGATAGAGAGTTAACAAAGGCCAAGGGACGAATCGTTTTGTCAAACTAAAAAAATACTGAAACAGACTTAAAAGCGACGAAGACTTGAAAAATAAGGAAGAACTAAAGTGGGACACAAATTTATTACTGACTTTCTTTCTTAAAAAATTATTACCCCTGACTTTCTTTCTTAAAAATAAGAGACAGTGAGTGCAAGTAAAACACAGAGTCCACCGGGACTAATGCGTCTGCGGGGTCTATTGTCGGAAATAACGATTTAGGTTCATCCATTGATTAATGGAAGATCTTGGTCGTGTACTCATACACGAGTATAACTGAACGGAATAAGGCGTAAATATTAGCTAGCAATAGGCACATCAGCACCAGTGGACCTTACCAGAAAGGAGAACCACGAGGAGCACCCACCTGTCCAGGGCGTCTTGCAGCTGCTTGCAGTGCTGGCACGGGACCAGCGCTTGCAGAGCTTCGACGCGGCGGCGCAGCGCGTCCAGGCGCTCGGGCGCGGCGCGCGGGCCGGGCTCCCGCGGCTCGGGGGCCTCCGCTTCGGGCCGCAGCCGCCGCCGCAGCTCCTCCACCGCCGCCTCCGCCCGCCCGAGGCTCTCGTCGATCTTCGTCGAGTCTTCACTGTTACCGGAACAGTCACTGGAGAAGAGCGCGCGGCACTCGGTCGAGAAGTGCTGGAACAGGTACACGAACTCGGCCTCCGCGGCCGGGTCCGCGTCGAGGTCGGCCACCGCGTCGGAGCGCGGCGCGGGCCCGGCCGGGGCGGGCGCCGGCGCCGACGCCTCGTACGTGCCCTCCACCACGGCCACGCGCGCGTCCACCAGCGCCTTCTGCGCCAGCACGTCCGCCAGCCGCGACAGCAGCGCGCGCGCCCCGGGGCCGGTGCCGGCCCCCGCCCTCGCGGGCCGCTCCCGGCAGCGCGCCGCGATGTCGCGCACGGCGGCGTCCATCTCGCAGCGCAGGTGGTCGTGCGCCGCCTGCCACCACAGCTCGAGGTCGGCGCGGTCCTGCGCGGTGAGCGTGAGGCGGGCGCGGCGCGCGTCGTCCAGCCGGCGGTCGGCGGCGGCGGCGGCGCGGGCCAGCGCGCGCGACACCTCCGCCTGCACCAGCGACGCCCCCAGCGCGTCGCGCGCCGCCGCCCACGCCGACCGCACGCGCGCCGCCGCCGCCTCCTCCCCCACCCCCGCCGCGTCGCCGTCGGCCCCGGCGGCCGCGTCGCCCGCCAGCGCGGCGCACAGCTCCCCCAGCGCGTCGCTCTTGAACCGCTCGACGGCGTCGGCGGCCTCGCGCTGCTTGGCCTTGAGCGCGTCGAGGTCGGCGCCGTGCAGGATGGGGTCGGCGCGGCCGCCGCGGGCCCCCCCCCGCCCGCGCGCGCCCCGCGCCAGCGCCGCGAGGTCGATCTTCCGCGACAGGATCCGCGCGAGGTGGTCGAGCGAGCTGCGTGCTCCGCCCCTGCAGCTCTCGCCGCTTATCTTACACTTAAGGTTATCGATTAATTGACTAGTTTCGATTATTTCAGACTTTATCAGTCTGGCGAAGAAGCGGCTCCCGTTGGACGACTCGAGCGCCTCCTGGATCCGGCCGATCAGGACCGCCTCGTAGGCCAGCTTCTCCGCCAGTATCTCCAGACTCCTCCTCGGAGTCAGCTCCCCCGCCTCGTACAGGGCGGCCTTCTTCCTCGATATCTCCAGCAGTTTGGTCCGCAGCTGCTCCTCGAGCTGCCCGACGACCTCCGCGACGCTGTCGGTGACCTCCGCGTCGGGCGCCGCTTCGCCGTCGCCGACGCACTTGTCGAAGCTGTCCTGCAGCCTCTTGCTCACCTCGGTGAGGCACTTCTCCATCGATCTGATGCTGTATTTCTTCTCGAGGCTCGGCGACGGCGATCTCCTCGACTTGGCGGCTCGCATCGCGCTCATCTGGCACAGGCACTCGTTGACTTTGTCCCTGGAGAGTATGACTACGCTCTCGAGGCTCTGCAGCCTGTCCAGGAGGTGCCTCTGCGATTGCGTCCCGACGCTCGAATTCTCGGGGCTCTCGACGAAGGTCGGGCTGTCGGAGGATCTCGTCGCCTGACTTAGAGACTCACAGGAGTTTGTAAGGTCTTTTCGGTTTCCTAATGCTGACGCAACTTTGGTTTCGAGGGAGCTGAGACGAACCAACATTTTCATGGGTTCGGAGCTCGTCGCGCTGTCCAAGGATTTTCTCCTCAGTCGCGCCGCTAGTCTCTTCATTCGTTTCTCGTCGGCGAGACTGTCGGTTTTGGTAGCTTTATCTTTGGCAGGCGACGCACATTTGGAAGGCGAGTTTATCGTCGGAACCGGTTCTCCTGTTTCCAACATGGTTATTTTATTTTCAAGCTCGGACAATTTTTCTTCGACTTCTTTACTTAATGTGAGCGATTCTCTCCCCTTCAACGATAGACTTCGCCTCTTCTCCCTTGATTCCGATTTCTGGATTTTATGTTTCAGCGTCCTCACCTGCTTGTCCGAAGCCGTCAATTTCTGCGTCAAGTCGAGTATGCGAGCTGCCAAAAGATCTATTTCTGATCTGCTACACTGTTCCCTCAGTTTCATTTCGTTCCTTAATTTCATGTTAGTTAGTTCCAGTTCGTCGTACATGTTATGTGATTCGCGGAGCTCCTTCTTCATAGCCTTGATTTCTTGTATAGCTTTCATGAATCTCTCTCTGAGTTCAACATATTCTTCTATTAGTCTTGTCTTTTCTAATGATTCCAAGTATAAATCTTGATTGAAATTCGTTAAATCGGAGAGAGACCCAATGCTTTTTCTCTTTTCCCGAGTCGGGGACTCCATGATCACTCGTCCTTCGAGTTCTCTTATCCTTGCATACAAATTATCATTCTCTTTCACACTCTTTAGTAGTTTCTCGTTGACTTCGTTAAGTTCTCGTTGTATATGTTTAATCGTTTCTTGCGCTGATATTAGCTGTCTCGTCAACAATTCGCAATGCTCAGTAGATTCTTTCAAGAACTTTTGTGTTTCCGTTAACTTTGTTTCCCACATATTTTTGTCTTGATTGTATAGCTGCTTTATAGCATCTAAGCTTTCTGCTTCTTTCGTCCTAATTGCTAACTCCTCCTCCTTCTTTTGCAGAGTTACGACTAACTCTTCCATCATCTTCTCTCTAACAGCTGAATCCGATTTCAGTTTTCGTAGTCGAGCAAGTTCTGATTCAGCAGTGTTGACGTCGTTCATGGCAAGTTTCAGTTGCTTGCGCAAGTCGTCAATCTCAATGGATTGTTTGTCGATGGTGGATATGTAGCTGCGTTTTCGAGGTTCAATGGGCTTTTCGTTTTCATCCACTTCGTCGATTGGGCGGTCTTTTTCTTTGGTGGCGTCGATTTCGTCTCTGTCCGCTTTTGGATCTGGCCGAGGTGGAATTTGATGGCAAGATCTGGCGCGGACCTTATCTTTGACTTTTGATATTGGCGTCCTGTTCAGGATCGGTGACGGTGGCGGCTGCGGTGCGACATCTCCCCAGTCTGCGCTATCTCGTCTTCCACCTTCAGAAGCCGTCCTGTACTCCTCATCAGACGAGAACGGCGCTGATCTGCCCGTGCCCGGGGTCACAGGCGTCACTGGTGATGCAGACGATTCGGAAGTCTGGTCGATCGTGTCTTCGCGAAGTATCAGAGAGAGAGGGCCGGTGTCCGGCAGCCCGGCTGTTCTTCTCATAGCTGATACCCAGTTTGTTCTAATACCAGCGGTGACAGCGGATAGGACGATATGCTTGCCATCCCATGTCTGAAACAGAAATACAGTCTTTAGCTGTCCTATCTAGGTATATAAATAAAAAGCGATATTGTGAAAAAGTAAATAATAAGTACCTCGGTCTCAAAAGCATATCCGTTGGTGGAAGGGGACGTGGGCATTTCCACCACCCTGGCCACCCCACTCAAGTCTATGACTCCGTCCATAAGACCTCTGTGTTCTGCATGTGGGTCCCTGAAGTACAACAGAGCGGCACCTCTTAAGACGAACCAGTGTCGGGACCAGCCTCCGGGCCCCCGCCTTTGCAGCCATCCCGCTCTCGCGTGAAGAAGTCTCTCCGCGGGTAGTTCTACTCGGGCGGCTTCGGCTGTTTCCGCCGCCTCGGTCGTGTCGGCCGGCTCGCTACCTTCGCTGGCTGAACTCGAGTTGCCTTCTTCGGCTGGAGCGTCGCCGTCTGGTGAGCCCCGCGCCTGGAAGTTCGAGGTGGATAATATTAGTGAAAATGTGGTAGTCTATTTATATTATGATAAATTATCATGATAGTATCAACATCAGACAAAATTATATAAATGGGAAAATTGGTACACGAATTATTTGATATAAAAGTGCCAAGATGTAATAGTGATGGAGAAGATGAAATCTCTTTCCATTCGTGGTAAGTTGCTAGAGACAGAAAGGGCATTAGAATAGAAGGCGAGCGCTCGCACGGATGCGAGCTATTCAAAAATCGAGCCATTGGTGTCGCTAATGTCCATACGATAGGCAGCAGTGACCAGTGTCCATCAGGTGGCCCGCTTACCTATTATACCGATTAACGTAAAAGAGTCCCATATCAGTAACCGCTTCGGCGGCAGTCTGGTGGGCCTATAAAGCTGGTAGTAGCTTCCGCCGCGACTTTGGCCGCACCAGCGAGGCGCCGATGTCTCGCAGCAGCTCACCATACTGCTGAGCAGTGCTGACGTTGCTTCTAGAAGAGACGAAGTAAGTAGCAAGTTTCTTACCGGTAACCGTTCAGGCGGCAGTCTGGTAGGCCTCTCTAAAGCTGGTGGCAGCGCCCGTCGCGACCGCGGCCGCGTCAGCGAGGCAGCGATATCTCGTAGCTGCTCGCCGTACTGCTGGTGCTGCTGCTGCAGCAGCGGGGAGCGGACCGTGTTGGCGGCTGGGAAAGTGATACAACAGATTAGAATAATACCGTCACGGGGTGCAAATCGACTCCTGAGACTGTTTAACCAATCTCAGGGATGGTTTTCTGTGTTTGGTTCAACCAAACACGGATTTACCAACACTTGAGTATACCAAAGGTGCTAGAGGGATTGACCGCTAGGATTATGATGATGAGCAAATACTGTGAAGCTTCTTCATGCCACATAATTGGTAGACTGCCGGTCATAGGCGGTCATATTCCTATGTTAATTCAGACGATTCCGCCTAGATAAGTATCACAGCCATATCTAATTTGCCAAGCAAGAATGTTTGACAAGCAACAATGAAGTCATTATAGCAGTAGTGGCAGCCATCCGTACATCAAATTAAATATCTCTATTAGTGATAGAGGATTCAGATGGATGTGCCAAGCTGAGTACAGGGTCCATTGGCGCTTGGGGAAGCCTATGATTAGTGCTAGGGGATGGCGATGATAATGATAATAGTGATAACCCACCATCTCCCGAGGCTGCAGGCGCGGACGGCTCCGCCCAGGTGTCGCGGCGTCGCGAGCGCGCTTTCTCCTCGCCGTTGATCTTATCTCGAGTTGGTGGAGATGCAGACGATACTGGCTGGTCGGTGTACACTGGAAGTAAGGAAAATATATTTAATAAGGTGTATGTATTTTTTGGGAACGTGACTGGCCACAAAGCAGAATTGCCATTGTGAGTCTAATTCTAGTCTCAGCCTAGTTCTGAGCCTAGTTGTGAGCCTAGTTCTGCGATCAACGCTCGCAGTGCCCGGGAACTGGATAGGCGACCGTTTTATACTTTGAGGCTAGTCGAATTTCAGCCAGCACCGCAACGACCGAGCGAGAGGTGTGCCTCCTATTACCGTTGGCGAAGCAAAGTTGACCAATGTCTTCCGCTGCGGACGCTAGAGTGGT
Organism: Blastobasis adustella; assembly: GCA_907269095.1. Taxonomy (NCBI): domain Eukaryota; kingdom Metazoa; phylum Arthropoda; class Insecta; order Lepidoptera; family Blastobasidae; genus Blastobasis; species Blastobasis adustella. The sequence continues at coordinate 16,625,182 of OU026127.1, read as the reverse complement.
TGCAGTCTCGGGACCAGATTGGCAGCCCATGGCGGTATTTTTTATTTTTTTTATCTATACATAGTATAATACAAATCGCTTGTCGCCGTCTGTCCTATGTATCGTACGTTTAGATCTTTTAATCTATGCAACGAATTGTAATGTGGAACAAAGAACAATAGATAGAGTGATTCAAGAGGAAGGTTTATACGCAAGAAAAAAAGGGTAGGTAGGGGTAAAGTTGGTGTAGGGTAGGTGTAGGGTAGGTGTAGAGTAGACGTAGGGTAAGGATAGGATGCCACGCGGACGAAATTGCGTCGAGTCTACTAGTAATTTATAAGCGACAACAGTCAATGAAGTCACAAGAAAAAACCCTGATAGATGACCATTTCATCACAGCCCACAAAAGTCCACTGTAGGACTTAGGGTCTCTCCCACGAAAGGGGAGCTCATTGCCATAATCTCCACACTTGGCAGGCGTGTTGGAGATCGCAGTGTTATAAACAATAGAAAACGCTGCTGCCCATTACCCAGCCTACGGAGACTCTAGATCTTTTGCCTCGAAAACATTAGTCGCCTTGTACGACACCCATGAGTGTAAGGGGTTGGTGCTATTCTACTCTGCCGGACACCACACGGCCTTCTGCCGTTTATCGGTGTCTAAAACTTTCGACACAGCCTAAAACAAACCCGCTAATGGTTTATCTAAATTAACAAGACGTCTCCACTATTAGAGAGCATAATATGCGTTTAGCAATAGAAACACATACCATTTACCAACAGCGATTGCAAAACAAATAGGTTTCATAATCAATTAACCTAAATCGCAATCAATGAGAAATGTTAACAAGCTATGGAGTAAACTGTGTGTTCGATACGGCTTAATACATCGTCATGGCGCTTATGATACATTACTCAAACTTGCATAATATTGTCAGTACGTTGTCTATCGTTGTACACCGATACGATCACCGTGTATGGTACGACATTCTATTAGAAATATAATATGGTCGTACATTTTCGTAAAAGAAAATTAAACCAAAATACATGAATCGTATTTATCGCCTGGCTGCTACGTAGTATAAAAGCTTATGTTGTAAATCAAATTCACACAATAAGGGAATTCTCTAGGTAGGTAAGATGTGGATGTATGAATATGTACCTACATATTCATACATCCACATCTTCAAACTCACAACTCACGACTTAAACCGTTGACGCTCAAATTCCGATAAACTCCAATTTAACCGCTGTCCTGCTGTCCATCAATATTCATTAGCAAAGATTAAGTTTTCTTACGAATCAGGGTATAGGGATATCATCAATCAATCAATCGCTCGGATATCTCCTGTACAGTCGAGTGCAAAAGGTCAACTATGTGGGTGATCAGCACCAGTCGAGTAATTGAGAGGCTTGGCCACTACTACGGTTTCTCGAGGTTCTGGAAGGTGATTGAATCGCGTATTGTCAAAGTTTCTGTAAGCGATCAGCTGATGACAATGGCGATAATTATAGTCAGGTGGAAGCATACTGTTGGACAGAAGTAATGTTCAAAAAAATTCATTACAATTCATGACTCGATTCTAAATCGCATTTTCACCATCTATCTAATTATAAATGTTGCAAAAGTACCTACTCTGTAATACAGAGCACGCATTACGTGAAAACAGTTACAAGAACGCAACATTCCCACCGCGTTAGCTGTCATTTGCAACGATAACTTTTCTAGTTACCATTTGTAGGTTAGATTTTGAACCGTGTGGTGTCCGGCCGAGTAGTAACCTCTAACCAAATCATTCCGAGGCTATAGCAATCAAATGACATCTCAATCGTGAGGGAGTTATGTCCACAATTATAGGCTGTCATTTGATGTGACTTGTGAAGCCTGGTGTGGTGTAGCCTTCCGGGCTTCTGTCCGATACAATCTTAGTATTACGTCTACGAATATATCTGGTTTTACCTACTGAAAGTATGTATTGCCCATATGAGTACAGGCGTAGACGAGACGCGTGGTAATGGTCCACAACGATCGGATCGCATGAGCCAAGGTCGCAGCGAGAGCGAAACGAGCGTTGAAAATATGCGCCCTTTTGCTGATTATTTACGATTTTACCGATTGGCCGGCGACAGGGACGGAGTTAGGATGACCAAGATAACCTATGTAGTACCAAGATTCCGGTGTTGTAGATTATGGATAACGGTACTATGATTGCGAGAGGTCAGCCCTCATAGTCATCATCATCCTGGCGTCATGTCCCGGTTTCGCCCCCGCGCAGCACGCGAGGGCCCACGGTCTGCCTTCCTGCTATTCCTGGCCCACCTCGCTCGGTCTTGGTAATCGGTAATCACAGTACCATAGTACGAAAGGCTAATTAAACCAAGTAGACGACATCTCATCAAAATTAAAATTAAAGTGGTATAAAAATCATCATCCGTTTTTCCTACTTATATTCTTTTTATCTTCAATGAGGTACCTAGTCCTTACATGGATGAATGTCACGTGAAGCCGTCGAAAGCGACGAGAACGAATCCTTTTAAAATCATTATTTGTACCTTTTGTTCCTATCCATTTTTCGGTTAAGGCAATGTGATGTATCTATTTAAATTGAAGACGCATCATCATCGTTGTTTTAACTTCTGTAGTTGTTTAGTTTTCGTTATTTCTTCGCAAACATTGGCTAAGGAATGCGGGAATTATCGTAACAAAATATATCTCAAAAACGTTTCCTAGTAGCACGAAGTATCCCAAAACCCACCGTCCTATGCAGACCCCGCCACTAACCCCGACGCCGCCCCTGGTGCCTCATATCTCGGCGGTCCGGCGATCAAATAATACAAATGAACCTGTCATTATGCAAAATTGTTGCGGTGTTTCATCTGAAGCGTTTAACAGCGGCTGCGCCTGCGCACGCGAGCTATCTCGTCTGAACACGTAGGTAGGTGCCGCTTATTACCGGGCCGTTTTGTTGCCGCCTGTACTTGTACAGGAGGGTGGAGAAGTGTTAAGTGTCAATCAGGGCGATGGGGTTGTAGATTTGATGTGGAAATAGATTCTCATTTATGCCACTCTTTGAAAAATGAACGGACTGTTTACACATTAATTTGTTTATCGTGGTTCAATGAATTAGTTAGATCATCGAAAATGTAAAAAAATATTTTGACAGATTTCTATCCTTCAAAGTTAAACGACATTGCGGTACCTATAAATACCTTCATGACCATCACCAATGATGTTTAGATAAGATGATTTATTTTTCAATGTTTACATCATATTAAGCGCATGTCATAATATCAGCAAGTCACAAAAATATCGTCAAAGATATTAAAATAATGTCAATGGACAGGCCATAAAATAAGACAACCGTTGTTGTAGAGCGTAAGCAATTTTGACACTCTCTGTACAGCTAAATCGTCGAGTTAAATGTTGCAGAGACAGGAATTTAAACAGTGCCAGCACTAGACCAGGCCATTTAATGCGGACCAGTATAATTAGGTGTCGGAATACAGTTACACAGATTTGCGATTCTTTTTCGATTTGCTCATTCTCACGAGCGCTATTTTAGGACTTTGACTTTAGACCTTGTTTTTGCCTCGGTTGGGAAATTGCTTGCGGTTTAAAATGTCAGTGTGTTTCTTATTTTAATTTTTAATTACCCTCATAGCCCCTACAAATAGTACAAGTCCAACAGAAACAATTGTAAACACGTGTAAAAGGCAAACTTAAAATGATTATAGATTGCTAGAAAACGGGCCTTACGTACTAACACGAATAAATAGTTGAAGTGCGACGCTTCGTTTTTCGATTTGAATCTTTAAAAGGAGATTTATATCAACGGCCAGTATTAATTGACAAAATAAACAGTATAGCCGCGGTCATTTGGCGCGCTTTGGCGGCGAGCGCATTACTATGTTTCAATTTATTCCGTAAATGGAGGCGTATGATTAACATTGCACACAAATCATCATTATGAAGGCACCAGTGCATTAGGTGACCATTTAAGGCGGTCATTTGATGAGAGTTATGAATGCATTAGCATTGATTAAGTAATAATTCAATAGAAATAATTTGTTGCATAAAATAAAGATAGGTATGCCTTCTTAGGAGAGCTAGGTCAACTTTTATGGGGTAAAAGATCATTTGCCTATTTCTTTTTATATTATGGTGAAATTATATTGTAACTACCTACATCTAAATACGGGTTGCAATTGCAATTTGTATTTTAAATACACTTATGATGCCCACACGAATCGACATTGCGATAAATTGGCTTAAAACCCGCCTCGTCCCCATAAATAAAGTGCAAAAAGAGGAATAGTTTTTATGAAATGCAAAGGCACCGAGATGGCGAGGTGTCATATACGTCAATGGCGCGAGATTTAGTGCGCGAAAAAATGGCGGATTTAATAAATATGAATGAAGGAGCCCGCAGACAGGGCGGCGTAAATCATTGACACCCACTGCGCGCGCGCAGCGGCACCGCGCCTAGCTAGACCAGCCAGGGCTGCGCGGATTGAAAACCAAAGAGGCGCGCAAAGAAATATGAATGCCAGCTTGATTGATGGACGCCGTGATGTGCAAGTTTGATTTATTTAAACAGTGGAATAGAGAGCTCACGTTTTTCAAGTTCAAGTTCAGTTGTTTATTGCGGTTGCTAGGTACCTACCCACATTAGCTTGTTTTTTGGGCATAATTTTTAGGACCACCAAGTTACTGGTACAGTTATGGTGCGTGTTAATCGATTTTTGATGAGATATTCGCAAAGAACGTCCGAGAGAACAATTGAGATGGCGGTTAATTGATTCCTTGAAGTACTCAACCAGCACTCAACCATGTTTACTTTAATGGCTACATAATGGCGATTAGAAATCTGCGAACTTAAATTCGATGACAACCCTAGCCCGTAAGAGGTACAGCCTACCTTTAAATTAATGTCTTATACACACACATTGTCAAGCAGCACACAGTATCTCCTTTGAAAGTTATGAAACAAAAACATCCTAATACTTTTTATCTCTCTCTTATCGTATTTTAGTTTGGTATGCATCGCATGTTTTTTTATGCAAATATAAATGAAAAATATGTCTATTATTGTCTACTGAGGAGAAAACAAAATATGTTCACCCAAAAACTAGGGGCAGGCATTCTCGGAGAGTCAAGCACCAATCCGCGGCCGCTGACTTTCGAAGCCATCGTTGAATCCTTGGGTGCAACGACCCGTCCATTACTCATACGTAACATTAAGTCGCATGATGCTTTCGCCGAAAAAAATACGTCATGAACCATCAGCGATTTTTTGCCCAGATTCTTTTGAGAGCAAATGACGTACGCGTTTTATGGTAGGTAGCCTTTTTGAGAGAAAAGAAATGCGTGATGAGAATCGGTTTATTTCATACATACTAATACATACATAACTATACCCTCTCCAAATCAAAGTTGCAGAAAGTGCCGTAACTAATTATACCTAGTTCACAGTAGGTAGTGCATATAGTTTAGTGAAAACAATTACGACATAAAAAAAGAAATCATCTTGGCGTTAATGTCCCGGTTGTGCTCTCGAGCACGAGGGCCCGGGGTCCGCCTTGACCAAGATCCAGGATTTGGCAGGTCAGGTAGTTACAGTGGAGCGACTGCCATCTGACCTCCATGACCCTGCTACCAGGGGAACCTGACCAGATTGGACCATAGTTACACATTCAGTCGCCTGAATGTGCAGGTTTCATCACGATGTTTTCCCTCACCGTAAGAGCATCGGTTATTATTCAACTAATGTACATAACTCAGAAAACAGTCACTGGTACATGAAAACAATTACGACATAATTGTTACTATTAATTAAAGATACGTGCCAGAATTCATGTACCTACTAAATGTGATTATTGAATAATTTGACTAATTCGGTGAGTCTTTTGTTTGTTTATTTATTTATTTCATACTTTATGCACAAAATAGTACAAAGGTGGACTTTAAGCTTTGTAGCTTTATCTACCAGTCTACCCCGAAAACTGGTAATAAAAATTGCAGGCGGTTTATCTTACATGTATTATCTTATCTTTGTTTGGAAGGCCGTTTTTATTGTATTAGTAGATATGTATAAAATAAAACAGTCTAAGGCGCTATTCTAATTGGCAACAGTCGTGCTACCATGGTCGTACGGCGGACGTCGCCCGACCAGTGGAAGACCTCAAAACCGTGTGAAAAGTGTGACCACTTTACAGCTTTCCAACATGTGGTATATCGTCTACATCATTTAAGATTCGTGGTTCATGCTTGCTTGATTTATGTTTTATCGTGTTAACAAAAATGCAAGTCACTGTGAGGATTAAACTGATAAATCATGTATGTAATTACCTTAGTCCAAATAAGAAATAAAGACAGAATCCTGCGAACAACATACTGACGCAGAAAAACTACGCTATGCTCTGTGTACATACACGTTCACACGCACACGTTGACAACCAAAACTACCAACGCTTTGGTCAATTGACTACCAAACTACGCCATGCACACACTTTTACGAAATCGGCCTCTTGTCACTGTTGACAGCGCGCCATATTAGCTCCCTTAACCTTTAAGCCTGAAGTAAAAAGTCTAGTCAAGAAGCTAATTGTCGGTGGGGAAATGTGTCATTGAAATTGTGTCCAGCTGAAACTAAATCATAGTTGCTTGGTCCTCACGAATCCTGACATTTGATAGGGTCATAGCAGAAATTGTTAAAAGTGAAAGAAAAGCAAGCGCAGTCCATTGCGCGCCTTTAACAAAACAACGACGCTGCCGTCATCGCTATTGCACGATGTAACCGAACCGTAACAGTATAAACAGGTGGATTTTCCTCATGAAAAAATCGTTGAATAAAAAGACAAGTCTGCCGTACGTCCGCCGAATCGTATCGGCGACTCCCAATAATTACTTTAATGTGTACTTATAGGCAACGCGTTTTCGAAGTACTTTCACCGCTGCTACTTTCGATTTCGAGGCATTTCGCCGTTTTTTGCGCCATCTCGCGCCCACCTGCCACAATGGGGACCGAAACTGAAGCATTGCAGACGGGAGCCGGGAATGCACTATGTGCTAAATTGAAATGTCGGGACACTTGCCTTCCTATACGTCATTTGACGGCGTGACGATAACGATCGACGATTTGGCAAGATCAAGTAATTTTGGTAGAGCCGCTGCCATATTATTATGTCTGACGATATAAGAATTTTTAAAATCGGTTATTAAAAACTCTTTATAATATTAGTATAGACTATCAAGACTGCTGTAAGTTTTCCAAACAGTTAAAAAGTAAAGTGCGTAAAAAAAATTTTCGATGGACGGATAATTATCCCAATTTCAAACTTTAAAATTATTATTGAAATATGATTAAATAATCACTTATCAAACGTCAAAAAAAACTACGGAAAACAATGGAATCATCTAACGAGCTCATCCAGGTAGAGGGTGACGCATGTAGGCCGTTTTACTAAAATCAAAATATTTATAATTGCAATACACAGACGTAATAAATAACACTGTAACCAAGAAACGTAACTCTAATACCCACAGACATAAGCACAAACTGATATTTATCACTTGTCGATATGATAAATGCGGCGCAATAGTGCAAATTGCGGGCTGGTAACACCAAACTTATCCAGGTAAAGTCGTAACTTAGACGTAAATTCAGATAACGTAAATGTTGGCACATAAATTAGCTGTGTTATGGCATTTCGGAGTGTTTAAATACAATTGTAGATAACGCTGCTTGGCTGGTGTTAAGACACAGTCGTACTTATTTAGTTGCATGGAATTCCATTACATTATTGGTTAAATTACGGTCCACACTAATATTACAAATGCGACAAACTAACTCTGTTTGTCTGTACGTTTTCACGCTTTAAGAATTGGATAAAATTTAGCAGATAGGGCAACCTGGGGATAACATAGTTACTTTTTATTTCCAAAACAACTGAATTTTACGCGATAACTGAAATGATAACTATTGTTTTTTTTTTAAATAGAATACATAGCAGTACAAGTACAGTCTCCTTTGCCTAGTATTCAGTGCCTTTGCTTTACCCATTGTGTTGTACCTACTACCTAATGGTCGATTGTAATTTAGCATAGCAGAATCGGATTGCCGCAATAAACAGGTACTTGTTAAAGCAGTAAACACAAAATTAATGTTTCCTCTAGCAGAACTAAAATCCACAGATCGACTTAATTAAAATAACTTAGAAATCGCGTCGCACAAAGCAAACGGATAGTCGTAAATTTGCTTTAGCCGCGGCCTTGCGCGTGCGCAGGCCTAGGTCGTAACGTGCCCTGATCAATGACCCGTGCAATCAATGCAAACTCACCCCAATCGCGTGGACATTAGAGCCAATTTAGATCAACTAATGTCGGTAGTCCACAAAGGAATTCGGCGTCCGCTTTAATGGTTTCTCCACTAAATTAAAGAGGGTGTGAAAAGTTATTCAACGTAGGAAAATAGCTTACGAGGTATTTCAGTGTGGAAGCACTTAGCATTGATCTAAATTGTGGAGCAGGTGTTGTGGACCTAAATGAATGAATAAATAAATAAAAACATAAAAATAAACTTAGTTACTTTTACGAATAAGGTTTTAGGTATGCATATCGGATCGTTTACCCATCGACAGCTTTAACCCTCAATCTTGCCAGCAGCCAATTATGGCCATTAAACACGTGCTTAACCCCAGCCCGCGCCATGGGTCACAGACGTCCCCACGCATCCCTTGAATAATTTACGGTTGTATCGTAACGGTGTTGTATTTAATTGACGGTAGGAATCCTGCGCGGGCGCCTCTAACTGCTGTTCGAACGTGAATCATAGGATAGGCGGGGCGGCGGTGTGGTGCAAACTGTAGATTAATGAGGGGGTCGTGTGTAGCTGTATTCGGTACTGGTGACTCGAAGGAAGGGTACGATGTTTGGCTGGAGTCTATATAACTAGAGTACTAAAGTCGTTAGAAGGTAGAAGGTAGCTCGGTGCCAGTCGGAAGTCTTCACCTTCCGACTGGCACCGAGTATACCCAATTAAGTGGCGATCGGCAGTATGCGTTTACACAGACGACCTATAAAGCTTGGCGCGTGATGGGTCAGTTTCGTCCTCTGTTAAAAAAAAGTGCAGAACTTACTAGAGTGGAGTCTCTACGTATAGAGACGAGTAGGAAACGTAGTAGTGTGTTAAATAAATTGGCGAGGGCCACACTAAGATGTGTACACTGATTATGTGATCAGAGAAGTAAAGAAAAGAGTGTACAGCAACAAAAGTTACAGTCGGAATAATAGGTGGATAATATCAGAAATTCGCCCATAAGCTGCCCGCAGGTCCTCGTGAACTTCTATTATTCAGTGAAAATCATATTGGAATCTGTTGCGAGTTATTCATGCGATCAAACAGTCAGGCACTAGCAAAAATATTGCGTTATCGAAATCGGTTCAGTAGTTTAGGAAATATTTGAATATGTGTAAATTTAGTCGGGGTTTATCCGACTATTCTGTCGGTTAAGTTTTTTATAAGTACTAGCCTTTTGCCTAACATTTGACCGCCGTCTCACCTGGTGATTAGTGACGATGCGGCCGAACTTCGGCCTGCCTCTTTACGAACCGCCTATTTACTCATACAGTTTAGTATTAGAAATTCGCTTGATCTTTAAACATGGCCCTCTGGCCATCTTCTACATCTACCTGACTTTAATTAGGTCTAACTTGTTGTCACCGGCGCGGCTGTTGGCGAAATTTATGACCAGTGTACCTGTGCGAGCGGGATGCTAGATACACTGTGGGAACGAGTGGAAGAGGGAGCGGAGATAATAACAGGATAAGCCAGCAAATGACGGGGAGCAATGCGAGGTGACGCGAGTCGTGTTTACTATGGAAAGGCGGGGTAGTTTGGGTCTTAAAATATCTAATGCAATAAATCGTTATAACATAATTCATTCTAAAGTTGTAGTAGTTTTCGGGGCTGATAAATTCCACAGTTCTGTTGAAAACTTCTTAACCTCATAGAGAGGTAATGAGTTGCCGCAGATTGTTTTAAATACATATTTTTTATATTTAACGAGAAATGCATCTCTTCTGTTGACGATGTTGCCGAAGATGGAGCATGCCCGTCTTGGAACAGCCTAGCCTTGAAGGCGTCCAGATTATATTGATCAGGGAACACACTCGCAGGCAACGTGTTCCATTCCTTATCCGTACGCATTATAAAGGTCGAGCCAAAGGGGCAAATTACATCAATACCAGGTTTATCTTACCTAAGTAAGTAGGTAAAAGTGACACTGTTATGTCTTTTAATTGTTAAATATTATAAGTATCACATTGTGTCCACCGATATTGTCTGCGTCAAAAGTAAACGCAACTCGCAGCAAATACACTGGGGCTGGTAATAATTATGCAAATATGGCGCCCATAAATCGGTAGCTTATTTCTGCGATACAATTATAACAAAGCCACTCATTGTCTGCCCATAATTATTAAATTGAAAACTACAAGGCGCCTGCGACTGTCGTAAACTTTCCGACTGTCTATGGTAGACTAGCTATAGACATAGACAGCACTTTACGTAGATAAGTAAATACGTTCACTACATGAGATTTTATCCTTTCGTAGTGGAAGCACAGAATACTGATACTATGGTGGAAGCTATGTTAGTACCTAAAGTCCGTGCCACGGATTGGCAATAGCGGACATTGACCTTTTGGTCAGAACTAATTTGTAAGCAGTCAAAGCGATAGCTATTACGCTTTAAATTAGCATTAGTAGAAATAGTAGCATTCGTTACAATTTAACGAAATTGAAAAGTTTGTGAAAGTTTTCATGTATTTTTCATGATATAATGCCAATAAGTGACGGAGAGGCAAAAGCACGCTATTGCCAATACATTTGGCACTGAACTATACCTATTAGTATTCTGTAGGTGGAGTAAGAAAATAACCATGTTACTTTTATGTATGTTACTTTCATTTTTTCTGTGTAAACAACCACGAGATAAAGTTATTGCGTTTTCCTCGCACGGACTTGCGTGGGGTGCTTTGGGATAATTTAATATGTAATGACTAATGAGTAACCAATAATTACCATTTATGTCTGTGATTTAGAACCTTGGAGCATTAAGAGGGTCATAATTTAACGGATTGTGATAATCACGAATGTGTCAATTAAATTTATTGACAGGCGATATTTGTGGGCTATCGTAGGCGGTAACAGCATGATGTCGACACCAAATCCTGCGTCGTTAAGGCTCTATAGTCTATGTCATTATTTTAGTTAAGCTTTGGCTAGATTTGATCGCAGTTTCTAGTCGCGTGGTCCTTAGGGTCTCTCACACAGCGCCGGCAAACTTATTAAAAAGGGCCGACAAGAGCTAAGCTTTCACATGTTAACGATTTAAGTACCGACAACTACAAATTTTAACGGTAAAGTTTAACTGTTCAGTTTTTTGTTTGTTCAGTTTGATGTACCTATCTCGGCTTTATCGACTATTTTAATAATATTGCTAGCTTCGTTAAGACTGTCAGATAAATCTTACGTAAATACGTAGAAAAACTTCACAGTTAACACTACACAATACATACCTATATACAAGTTTAATAATTGTAACTTCAACATCGCATTTTCTCGGAAAATGCTAGTTCATCATCACTCATCACCGTCAATCCTAGTCTCTGCCAGGATACGTTTAGTTCAGACTAAATAAAACAAAAAGTAGGTCGAATAATTTCGTCGTCGCTTTAATCAAAGCCTGTCTCCAACTATTTTCTTATACCCAAGTGGGTAAGTGCTAGGAAACGCGCGCAATCTGTTAAAACTCGGACACCGTCACCGTTCTCCCCTTAAACTCTGAAATGGGGGCCAAAATTTGAAATGCAAACCATGGTGCCGCCATATATAGCCGCTTGAAATTGATGGCTGGGAATGTGTGTCTGCTTGTCTGTGTTTGCGAAACGGCCGTATCAGATGCATGCGCCTGAGTTACGAGCTGACGAATCTCTCAGCTGGGAGCGGCGCGCGCGCACAGTAAGGAGTGAATGTAATGTAATGGTTGCGCGCGCGTGAACTTTAACACTCGAAATATGAATTATGACACGGTGTAAAACTTGTGCGCTTTCGACGTTTATCGGTTTACTTAGGGCAGGTTGTGAGCGGACTCGTTCGGTGATTTATGGTGGCTTCGACCTAAAGTAATTAGGGAAAGCAATATTAAGTTAATAAGTAGGTACAGGTACAGAGCGGCGGTGGCGTTGGCTAGCGGGTTGGTCTCGTAAGCGAGAAGTACTGAGTTCAATCCCCAGTGCCGCCATGTACCCCCAAGTACCGAAGGGGGACATCGGATGATGTGAGATGCGTGAGGACACAACCGGGTTAGTGACGCCAAGATGATTATTATTTTATATTAATAACTACCTAATCATTTGGTAAGCAAGCAGGTAGGTAGATCACACAGAGCAAAAAAAAAATTGCCAGGCTCAGTCATAAAGCTAACTTTGCAATCTTTTTGGTACCTATTAGCCAAAAAACTTCCAAATGAGAGCGACACACTCGACGTAAGGGGAAGGAAGGCGCGCATTCCTTACGCGTAAAAACCTGCTGTTCATTCACGAAATACCGCCGATAAAGCCAACCTGTTGCATCCGATCCGATCCGATTTACGGGGCACGATTCTCGGAATGATTGCATTATGCAAAATGGCGCGCAACGCATAAATCAGCTGACACGCCCGCCCCCGCGCATGCGCGTTTTTACACCCAGTTATTACGTTTGTGCGCAACGCTATCCGCCATCTATAATTTGCGATACATTCAATACCGAATGAAATGAATGGATTGGGGACTGGTGACGTAATAACTCTCTGTGCTCTTATTCCGCAATGGAGTTGAATGTAATTTGATTCTCGCGTATTGTTTCAATATCCTTGCGTCACTGTGTTGGGGGCGTGGAGTAGTGACCTTGTGCCCAGATTGGGTTGAATGAATGAACGAGAGTTTGCGGTTTTCGATAATTACCTTGCGTCTGCAGTTTGTCAGAGAACATATGTTATTGTCAATCATATGTAATTAGGTTAATGCTTTACACAGAGAATAAAGGTACCTACACAAAGCACAGACTCCCTTTACTATTGTATTTTCTCTAAATATCGTGGTTGTGTGTGCGGACTTTTTTGTTAGGATTGACTGCTGTGGTCGAGGTGTTTTGCAAGATCGCCCTTCGTGCTAAAATGTCGTAACTTAAGAGTTGGTACTTACTTCTTTTTTTCTTTATTCTGTCTCGGTATCGGGCAGAGTAGAACAACGATCCTAATGCTTTTAAGACCAGTGTTAAACAGAACTGTGCAGAATTTTCGGTTATAATTTTCCTTCGTGATTACGATAACGATGACAATCTTTAGAAGTCTACTAGTGGCTCGGCTGTCAGAGCTTATAATATAACAGTTAGATACATAACGGCGGTCTTATCGCTTTTAGCGATCTTTTCCAGGCAACCTTTTGACTGTAGTTTATGGCAATATAAGTAGTTTTCAATGGATGATGATGACAGAATCAATGTCACTTCCATACAGTTTACGTTGTAGGGAATTACATTTTGATTTATGATAGACATCAATGTAAATTTGCTTCACATCATTTGTGGTTAGCTGGTAGAAATCTCTCATAGAGATAAGTTCGCCATTGTACTCATTTTTGTTTGATGTATCTAATTAAGTATGTATACAATAAACAATAATAAATCACCCAAGAATGGTAGAATTTTATATACTAGATTTGAAGGAGTCATTTGAACATCCTAACCGAAATAATATACCTACCGTCAATTTCGTAACAAAAATCGTATCTAGGTACGTAGTGTGAAAGAAAATTGCCTATCAGTAGCCGGCTACCAAATGGTGACTAGTTACGTAGCGAAACGCTCCTTTAAAATCTCTTTTTTTTCCTATTTCGTAGCCCGCAATTGTCTTATGTAGCTAGCTACAAAATGCTACGAAAAGAATGATCCTCCATCGACAAACTTGTCATAATCTTATCATCAAAAGCGGTCCTACCTTTGGTATCGATCGGCGTAGGCGCAGCCAGGCTGGCGATCTCTGGCTGCGGCGGCTGCACCCTGGGCCCAGGCCACGTGGTGGTGCCCTGGCAGTAGCCCCGCCGTCCAGGACAGTCAGCAACGTCGCGTAAGGTGGACGCGTCGGCGGAGTACTCTGGAAGCAGCACTGAGGCTGGAGTGATACTGGAGTGGGGTTGGGAGGTTGGGCGGGCAGAGGACTGCCTTTCAAGCCACTTGAGCCCCACGCGGTTATGTACAAGGAGGGGCAGTGTTGTTCATATATTTTTTTTGTATATTATTGATTCACAGACGTGGACTGACGACTTAGTTAAGGGCACAGGTACCGAACATGTAATGCATGTTCAAAGTATGAAATGTGGCCCTATACTGTAGTAGCCCTGGTCTCTTTTTACTATTTTACACTTGAAACATACTACGCAGAACACTGTTGATTATATTCTTTCACATGTGATTGTAAGATTCGAAAAAGGTCACGTTTGTTCATGAAATGAACCGAGATGGATTACCTAAACGTGTGACTATCGACTATCGTGACGCGAAGACTATCTCTAGAAGCATAATAGCTTGGAGATTTAACGACCTTCCTTTTACGGCGAATGAACTTATATTTACATTTAAATGTAAACTTTATATGCCTTAAAAAAATAAACTCACTTCTTGCAGTCGATGATTGCAGTAGGCTGCCTGTCTGACCGCCCGGGAACGTTGCGTTGCGTTTATGCCGGCCCTGGGAACAAAGGAAGACAGAGATCAGTAAAAAAATTCAATTAGGCATTATCCAGGTTGTGCCTTGTGCTCTCGCACGCTAGGGCCCGTGGTGCGGCTTAACCATGATCCAGGATTTGGCAGATCAGGTAATTACAGTAGAGCGGCTACCATGACCTCCGTGACCTTGTTAAGGGGAATCTAACCAGATTTGATTATGGTTACACATTCAGTCGCCTGAATGTGCAGGTTTCCTCACTGTAAGAGCATCGATTAGTGTTCAACTAATGTACTTAATTCAGAAATTAGTCGACTTGTCGGTAACTATTCAATAGAAGATGTACCGGAAACCACATGGTCTAATGGAATATTGTGTGTCAGCCAGTGGCCTAATGGAATATTGCTTGTAGGTATACATACATACTTATTGAAAGTAAGCAATTAACATAGCAAATGGCTTACAAAAACATCACTCGCACATTGTCGCACACGCAGAAACTTTGCTACACCTTTCTAGGTGGCTATTCACTCGTGTTGTATTTCTCAATTTTCACATTTCAATAAGCAATCCATGTTAAAAAGTTTAAGATATATCATAGGTACTGTATTGTCTATACTGTTCGTATAGTAGATTTTCACACCTTGCGTGATCTGGCCACGGAATTTCAATCCCTCAAGGAACAATTTTTGACCTATTTCATCAAAACCTACTAGTAAACTATAGTATGTTTTGTACATTTTATCTCTTTTCTTTTGAGCTTTTGGAAGAACCTTCAAGAATAAGTTGTATCTGTTTCTCTTCATTGTTGTCTGCCGCTTCATTAAAAAACGACTGTTTTACTACCAACTACAAAAAAATCATCATCTTGGCGCTAATGTCCCGGTTGTGCTCTCGCGCACGAGGGCCCGACTTGATCAAACCTTGACCATAGCATACCACCTACTAAGATTTCCATTAAGTCACACTTCGCCATGGTACCCAGTTCCGAGAAGCCCAAGGCCTCGCGTAGGACTAGTTGCGCAGGCGCAGCGTGAAAACTCGATTAGAAATTCATTTAATTGTTCGAAAGCCAATAACGTGAACGAGCCTCATTGTAGCCGCGTCCTTTAAGGGACTGTCGAGTGTTTTTGCTGTTGTTTGTCGGTACGCGGAGAGGTGTGTTTGCTATCACCCGGTTTCTATGTACCCAGGTAGGTATAGAGGTAGGTACAAATCGATATATCTTTAGGTAGAGTTATAGACAACGAAACTGGCATAAATAAATCATACTTCATAATTATGCACAAGCTCGTTCGGTGTTGTAAACGTGGAGACCTCTAACAGAGGGAATGCTGCAGAGCTCAGATCATGGTAATGATGGTGACACGCTAGCTACGATGGCGAGGACAATTTAATTTATTCCCTGACGAGTAATAAAGTCAGACCACCAGTGCACCCATGATGCAATCATCAAAGAACCAGAAATTACTTTCTATTTCGTGATCAAAGTTTATTTGTAGTATAAGCTTCTGTAGTATATATTCGATATAGAGTAATGCTATGGGAAACCATTTGGATTTTGAGATAAATTGTAGCAGGTGTGTTATTCTGGAACCTATATCAGTTACTTTAGTTTTTTCTTGCAGGCTGAACAAACATCCACACACCCATCCAAACTTTTGTATTTACAATATAACTTGACTGACAGAAAAACGTACCCCGACCATGTTTACATTTACTCAAATATTTTCTAAACTGCTGAACCGATTTTAATAAAAAAAACCGAAATAAATAAAGAAAACCACATCGAAATCGGTCCATCCGTTCGGGAGCTACGATGCCACATACAGATACACACGTCAAACTTATAACACCCCACCGTTTTGTTGGGGGTTAATAATATTAAATAGGATAAGATTAATGGTAAATAGAATAAGATAAATAGAGAAAATATATAAAAGAAAAGATGTTATGCATACGCACAGACGAAGACAGGCTCTGGTCAAGCTTCCCCTTAAAGCACTAATTGTCGATCAAATTGATGTGAAACTCGACCAGCTGAGTCGGTCGATTGAACAAGGCTCGAGTAAATTGTTCACAGATAGAAGCCGAAGTTATCAAGGGATAGCTGTAGCGAGTACGACGACAACTTTCAAATCGACTCCGTGGAGCTAAAATGTATGAGCCAGTTCAATTATTTTGTGATATTTGCAATGAAGGGCTTCTAAATTAAACGGGAAATATTTTACTGTAACATGAGGCTGCATCGCAGTGGCCATATGGATTCATCCATGTAGGTACTTAGATACCGTGTTGTCACTTGTCATTGTGAGGACTAGTATGATATGCCAGTTGCCTGTAATTTATGCTCGCTTCCTCATTTTGACCGACACTTTGTCTGGATTTTCACACTTTAAAAACACCTTATTACTCATCGATACACTGGTGTATCAAAACCGAAGAGTTACTATTTTTTTTTTCTAGGGCAGGCACTCGGAGCGACGGTATTATGTAGCGTAGCGGAAAATCTACTCTAAATGACTACTGGAATTAGAAAATCAAGCTACCGCATACACCTAACACATCTAAATGGACAAGAGAATAGAACGGAAAGACACATTGTCTCACCTAGTTCCAGCGGCATAATTAGAGGTATTAAAATGTCGGTTTATCTATACGTTACCAGCCTAAGCGCATGTTAGGTTATCGCGATCCAGTGTACTGCGCAGGAGTGCCAACCACCGCGCCCGGCACTTTAATTATGTCGATGCCAACCCCGATACAAGCTGGCATTAAGGTGATATTTAGAGAACCCAGGTAACTAAATTGATCTTATTACACTTGCGAATTTTGAGGCTAGTAATTTGCATGTACGTGTAATTAACTATAAGCAAATTGTAGTGCATTAGCGTTTCCACACGCAATCAAGAGAACGGCTAATGGCTATGTGGGGTCCGGTGGAATAGAATATCACCAACCCTACCATATGTTTGTGGCAGTCCAGGCGAGAACTCCCTATTATTTACCAGACCGTTTTCTATTAGGAATGTTCATCGCATGTTTCAACATTTTTTTAATGTCATGCGGTAGACAAAACATAAAGCTGTATGTTATATTTATTATGTACTCTGTTGGTATCACTACATATTAAAAAACAAAGTCCCACTTTAGTACAATTCGAGATATACTTTAATACAACTGAACGAACTGATTTCCATACGGTTTTCACCAATAGATAAAGTGTTACATGAGGAAGGTTTAGGTGTTAAGATTACTACCCTTGCCAAGCTAGTATTGAATAAATAAATAAACACTGAACAGAGCATGGCAACGTGCCAACGTATTTAGGAGATTGAAAATGTCCAAAGCTCGTGGTGTATCAATATGTATCAGTAACAAACAAGGCCAGTCGAATACGAGCGGAGGCCGTTGACCTGCCAGATGTCGTGAACTTTAGCACAAAACGTGTCGTCAGCGTTTTATAAGCGGCCATAACAGGCTGCACTAATTTGCACATAGCAGCGCCAGGCTTCTGGCAAAAATAAATAAATATTTTTTGTTTATGCAAATATTATAAACTGTTGTTAGTAAATTTAAAAAAGTTAAAAACTGGTACACTGCGAGGCAAGGATGCGGTACTACTCATTTTATTTTTTACAAAATGAGTAATACACCATCTGTATCTCCAGAATGGCCGATTCCCATCGTTCATCCAGCACGCTCAGGAGGGTGTTGGAGCTGCGGGTCAGCCTGCTCATCAACGATGCGAAATGCAAGCGCTACACCGCGAAAAAGCTAGGCGTTTCAGCCTCCGCGAAAATGGTGGTGCACCACTGCGGATTTTGTTTTTAGGCCCGGATTATAACAAGCGTCACCGACGCAAGGAGCGTCAATAACGCAAATAGCGTCGCCGACGCAGGTTGCGTTATGCTGTCAACTCAAAATTGTATGTATTTCTAGTGCGCGCGCCGACGCGGGTAGCGTTTTAGACGCAGGTTGCGTCGGCGACGCTGACGCAACCTGCGTTATCGACGCTCCTTGCGTCGCTGACGCGCCTTGCTGTCAGCTGTCACTCAAAATTGTATGTATTTCAAAGAGAGCGTCGGCGACGCTACTTGCGTTACTGACGCTCCTTGCGTCGGCGAAGCTTGTTATAATCCGGGCCTTACTCTAATTAAAAATTATAATACACTATCCACCCGCCGCGGCTTCGTACGGATAGTAACCTTAACAAATTATACACCTAAACCTTCCTCATGAATCACTGTCTATTAGAGAAAACGACATGAAAATGCGTTAAGTACTTTTTGAGTTTATCGCGAACAGACAGACAGAAGCGGCAAACTTGGCTTTATAATAATGTAGTGATTATAATGAACCCTGATGGAAAGCAGCAATAGCCGCCCATACCATCTACAGCGTTAATTTTTAATTGGCACCCCATGGACATCTCAATCGGTGGCTCAACCTAATAGAGATCTACGCAATCAATCGATATCGACTAATTGGTTCTCGATAGCTGCGTCGCTTCCCGTTTTTAATTGGAAGTGCCTCTCGAACCCTTTCGGATGCCTTAGATGGCATAACGCAGGGCCGGAGTTAGTCAGGAGGCTTAATGTAAGCCTAACTCTTCGGTACGTATCCCTTAGTAAGGCATTAAATTTAATACAGTTGTAAATCGAAATTGTTTTTCTTAATGTATCAGTTTGATCTACTATTTTAGACTATTAAACAGAATGGTTTCTGTGATGTATTAACCCCTCCCAGTCTATAAATTCCTTCTTTATTTGCATTAGTAGCGCCCCTGGTGTTGCTGGTGTCCATAGGCGGCGGTGACCACTTAGCATCAGGTGGCCCGCTTGCCTGCTTGTCTGCCGTATTACATTAAAAAAATATATTATTTCCTGAAATTAATGGAAACAATATTTATAGATGGATGCCTGAATGCGGCCCTGACTTCCAGTGAGGAATGTGATGTCCATTGCCGTTTCCGTGTGACACAAAAAAGCGTTGATTGGTTACCGGTTTCCGATGTATAGTGCATAAGGAACTCCTTACTTGGCCTGCGTTGCGCCTTTTACAGATACCGTATGGTAATTAGAAATGGATATAGAAGTGATTTTGCTGATAGCGGTAGATGTGACCACTACGAACAGGTACATATCTAGTAGCTATCTGATACCTTATTTTAAAATAATTCATAATTATTATCAGTGCGTTGATGTCCTGGTTATGCATTCGCGAACGAGGGCCTGAGTTCTGCCTTGACCATGATCCAGGGTTTGGCAGATGGTTTTAGAGTAATTATAGTTTACAGTTACAACCAAACAATGAACTATACAATCTCATTTTTTACACACTGCGGCAATCGTCTACTAGTTGCATCGTGCTTGCGAGACAAATAACCAAGGTTAAGCAACGCTCGCAGAGTCCGGAACTGGATGGGTCACCGTTTCATACTTTAAAGCTAGTCGACCTTCAGCACCACAACGACCATGATCTAGGATTTGGCAGATCAGATAATTACAGTGAGCAACTGCCATCTGATCTCCGTGACAGGTTTGCTACCAGGGGAACCAGACCAGATTGGACCATGATTACACATCCAGTCGCCTGAATGTGCAGGTTTCATCACTTTTCCCTCACCGTAAGAGCATCGGTTAGCATTCGACTAATGTACATAACTCAGAAAAGAGTCTTTGGTACATGGCCGCAGTGGGATTCAAACCCGGAATCTCTTGCTTACGAGTCGGATACCGTAAGCCCCATAATATGTGATGTAATAACGAGATAATAATCTACCATATCTATCAAGCGTTACAAAGACACCAGTAAGCGATGAAAAGTGCAGTAAAAAATATTAAGATTTCAACAGCAGATAACTGGATCGCTACCAGTTTTTAATAGCCGTAGGGTTCATCTTAACTTAGGATGACATCGGGAATGTTCTAACGGGATAACAGCACATATAATTTGAATTTTAATTCGAGTTAAGTAAAATATTAAAGGCAGTCAAGTAGGTAGAAGGTTGACGAGAGGCAAAAAACTAACGAATGTTTATTCCTTGTGTACCTTAGGTTATACAGCCAGGATATTTGTCCACGCGAGGAAGCTGCGAGCTAAAGTTGGTAAAAAGTTAAGTATTTTTAACCCCCCCTCCCCAAAAGAGGGATGTTATAAGTATGTATGACAGAATTAACAAATCCGTGTAACTGTGGACATATTGTGTCTAAATTCATTTGAAAGCCAGTTTAATTCAGATACTGTTAGCTTTGCCTTCTTAAAACGGGTGCAGTAGTTTTAATTATTATTTAAACAAAGAAAACCGAAATCGGTCTATCCGTTCGGGAGCTACTATGGCACAGCCAGACACACACCAACAGAGCCACAGATACACACAACAAACTTAAAGAAGCACTTTTTCACCAGTCAATAGAGCTTGATTTTATATATGTATAATATAGTATTATATTTATTTATATAGTATGGGTATAGTATCTTTATTTATATGTATTAAATTATTGTATATTTAAATGATTACCAATGTACCAAATTAAACATTAATGTTCAAAATTGAGTTGTAGCAGTTTTTATTTAAGATCTCAATATTGCCTCCACCGCTTCTTGAATGTCCTTTCAGACTGGTTAAGGTTGGCTGGAAGAAATCCCATTGTGGGATAAGCCCGCCTTTGCTTTGTAAAAATATTTTTGTAACTCCTGTATTTATTAAGCAATAAAGAGTTTACATACATACATACATACATACATATAACACCCATCTTTTTCCGTCGCCGGTTAAGAAGAACAACATGAAACAGGCGTAAAGATCTCATAAAAGATACAAGCGAAGAATAGGAAGTCAAATTAAAACTACGAAAGTACGGTCCATCTAAGCACATAACAGCTTCACAACTTTGTTGCGTGATGTCTTGATCGTATCAAAGAGATGTAGTTCACCCGAGAGGAGTAGAGTTCAGTGAAATCGTTTGTGTGATTATGTTATTATGAGGTAATGGAACAGTTGTAGTAGGTAGGTTTTACCTGGTTGTTTTTATATGGAAGCAGAACCAGTCTGGTGGCAGTGTGCTCGCAGGACCGTCTAATGTTAAAGCAACGCACACCTATGCCAGTACTGGATGGGTGCCCGTTTCGAGGCTAACCGTACTTCAACACCGGTGATAGTGCAGTGTGTGTTTAAATATAAGCTCCTTTCGGCTTGTCTAAGGTTAGCTGGAAGAGATCCCGTTGTGGGATAAGTTCGCCTTTGCTTTGTAACTGTTTCCTATTGAAATGTACTATGTTGTTGCAATAAAGAGTTTACATACATACATACATACATACCCAACAGAAAGCGCACCTGCCCATTATCTAGTTTACAGAAACCGTGGTCACCTGGACCTGGATCAACATCTGACCCGTGTTCACAATAAATACTTGTGTTCAATGGTTCACTCAGTGTTCAGCAAAGCACTACGTTCCATACCTACATCTCTATCATCTATTGATTGGTCAATTTCGTTCATTTTGACGCACGCATAGTGCCGATCACCACTCAAGTGTTGTCGGTTATAACGTGTAGCGACATATCGAGGGTCCAATGTATATCTTTTTGCCTAGGGAGGCACGCGGACGGACGGTCCACATGTTTTTTTTTTTTTTTTTTTTGAATTATGTAAAATGGCCACCGTCGTCCAGCACATCTACAATCTAAGGAGAACGGATGCGGTGCCAGCCTTTGAGGTACCTGTAGACATGCCTATTACTAATTATAGTGTACCTACCTAATTACATTTTTAATGTTTTGCAATATCAAATTACACGCCTCGTTTCATTTCAGGAAAATGATTCAAAGCTTTTAACAAATCGGCACAATTATAATTGTCTCTTTTAACACCCCGACCGACCCGGATTCTAAATTCGTCAATCGGCGCGCCGTGAGTCAGCTGCGCCGGCGCAACCCGATCCCGCTCCCGTTGCCGCGCGCATGTGGGTCGCGGGCCTTAGGGTTACCGCGACATAATTGGAAAACAGTAAAAATTTGTAGGTCAGTCTATTTTAAGTGTCTTTTTCTCAATGTCGGTGATTGTTTTTGGAATGAATTGAAACTTGTAAAAGCTCATTTTTAAAGGCAAAGGAAAGGAAATGGGCGTTTAAGACAAATATACATACAAGGAAAATGGACATTGAAGCCCATTTCCCTTTTTATGACTTCGTTTTACATACATAATTCAATCAATTAGATTCAGTTTATGTTGATACTTAGATCTGTACTTAGATTTAGAAATGACAATCGGGGTATTATTGCAACCACAGAACACATGAAGTGTAACTATTGCCAGCTTTATATCTTGCCCTTTTTTAGTAATATATTATAGAAACAACAGTAAAGCATTATGTTCATCGTCTAAAAAGATTTCCCCTCCGATAGACAAAAGCAACAGCTTAAAAAAAATAAGTACCTAAGTCGCTAGCCAAACGTCCGGCAAGTAATCTCAAGTTATCTCTTTCAATTTATTGTCCCCCACTTCCCCAAAACACTAGTATCCCGCCTAGATGTAAACAGTCTACCAACACCAAGCTGTCAACCCTACAACCGCCGACGGCCGCCGAACGACGTTCGCCGAAAACCGATCGCGCCGATTACGAGCAATTGAAAAATTGGGTTGATCCCAATACGGGTAAGGCCCGGGCCGATGGCATGACGTACGGTCGACGCCCGCGGTCACGATTCCGAGGAACTGTAGGTCGCGCGGTGTCCTTTAAACACTGTGACCCTAATAAGGCCCATTTGTGACCCATGAGTTGTGGCAATTCGGCAGTGTAGAATAATAATAATATAGTAGAATAGGGGCACCTACCCTTCGGCTGTTGGTAAAGTCGATTATCGAAATATCGAGGTAAAAAAATACTGTACTGCTTGTGCCATTGTACTGTTTGTGCATGAAGTATAAACAAATAAATAAATACTTACCGTGGTAACAAACCCGATAATATGTATAATGAAAGTGTAGGTACAGTCTGTTCCCTAACTTTAATGTTTTGATACACATTATAGACGGCACCAAATAACCACATTAAGATAGTAATTATCGTTTTGTAGGCATCTTTTATGGCTCAATTGACTGACTTTATTTATACTTATACCACTACTTTCGCTTGATAAATTAGGTTTAAAATTTAAAAGCTATCCTCTGATGTTGAAAAGGCTCAAGGCCAGCAGTGAACTAAACTGTTTCTGACGACCATGATATGACTGCTTATACACCCGTCAGGAAGGCAGTAGGAGATACATACACCCGTATCCCATTGGGGGTAGGAAGAGCCTATCGAGTGCCACAAGCTACGATGTTGACTGCTCTTTTGCCTCACCAACATTCATACAACTTCTTATACCCATACATTTACAATGGTTGAGGGTTCAGAGTTTCAGACCTATTAGTGTTTTCGCGGATAGACGAAGGTGAGGTAGATATCTCTTGGGAAATCGCCACATAACAAAGGAGTGCGGGTAATTAAATCCCTCTTCGAACATTATTCGATGAATGCCCTTCGGTAACCGCTTCACATGCACGGAGTATGTTATTTTGATAATCACAGTAATCAAAGCATTCTTCTTTATTGTGCGCTTAATAAACAAACAGTTTTATAAAAGATCTAGGTCTAGATAAACACAGCGGACAATAATAGATGAGTATTATCCAGAAAATCTTGGGAGTCAAAGGATCAAGGAAATTAGCCTTGCAAGAATAGGAAGAAGACTACAGTATTATTTATTCCGTAACTAGTCTGTCAAGTAATTAATCTCTTAATGTCTGTCTGTCGCGTGTTGTATTTATGTCCCGTATAGGGATCCAAAAATGCTAGTTAACCTTCGCACAGGTAAACTGGGTAATTCGAGCCAAGGCCGCCGGGAGCCGCGCGTGTCGTTCCGCCACGATTGCATCGTTACCGGTCTAGCCTTATTGTTGTGGTCGGCGCAGGCGACCGACGTGAGTGAGTACATGAAGTACCTACTTCGGAGTGGATATTACTTAAAAAGGTACGCGGCAATGCAGGGTTGGTTCGACGAATTCGGTTAAAGCTACTTAGGTATACGGTATCTTAAGATTTTTAAAAGTGTAGTCGTTGTTAATAACAAACACAATTCTACCCACTAGTATTCACATACCGAAACTCAAAAATGATATTTTATTTAATTAACTATTTAATACTAAAAACCAACAACAACAAGATAGCACAACGTACTTGAATATAAATCTCAATCAAGTGCCTACCTACCAAGATCACTCGCAAAAATAACGGGTGAAAAAAAAAAAGAAATAAGTTAAAGTCGGGCATTACAAGGAATTTAGAAAATTGTCTCGAACAGTTTAGTTAGTGTTTGGTTACGCTAAAAATGAATGTATTGAATATTATAAACTATTATTAAGTAATGAGTCTATGAGTCTGTGAAACTTGAATTAATCGATACATTTTAAGGGTATGTCCCGTTTCCTACCGCGTACCTTTGTTGACGAGTAGCCCGACCCGTGACCATGATGCATACAACTGTGTCGAAATATCGGGCAACCCGTCAACAAAGGTACGCGGTAGGAAACCCGGAACATACCCTTAAAATGTGTGATAATAACCGCGATAGTTTAAAACATTATGTTGAACAAAATTTTTTTTATTACAAAATAATGACCAACAACAAATAGAAATCGGACCGCCCATTTTTAAGCCACAAACGAATTTACAATTAGCTATTAAATATTAATTAGTTCACGATAATCAAACCGCAAAATGGGCCTTGCGATGCCACGTCAAATCACTAATCAATTCAAATCTGTTCTGACAGTCGTGAATTTTCCGTCATCTGTCACCGTGTGGCGCGCCAAAGCGGCCATATTGCATATCAAGGTGCACAAAAACCGGCGGCAGCGTCCGGCGAACGGTGATCAATGGGATTATTTTTGGACCAAGTGGCAGGTGTAGGGTTAAGTCACCGATGGATCGCTATGATACGTGTACCGGTATGAAGCGTGTATTGGCGTAATTGAGTTTTAAGATGGGTTCGAGTGAATGATATATACTGTAATATTGTAAAGCGGGAAAGTTACAAATTCACAGTTTGTATGTTGGGTGTAATATCCGAAACTACATTATTCTCGAGTGACACAGGCTATACTTTTCATCCCGGAAAAATAATAGGGTGCCGAATGTACCAGACGACCTGAGTGGTTCAGTTCGTTTACACGGTCTGCGACGCAGATATCCCTGGTTCGATTCCCGGCCGAGCAGAAATTGAAATGATTAATTTTAATTTCTGTTACGAGTCTGGGTGTAGTATGTATAATAAGTAAGTATGAGTATTGTAATACAAAAAGTATATAAGTAGTTTATCATTTATCTAGCACCCATAACACAAGCTTTGCTTACTTTCAGGCTAGATGGCGCTGTGCGAATTCGCCCAAGCACATTATATGTCGTGTTCAAAGCAGCGCCAATAACCAGTCTACCGTGGCGTGACGAAAGTGAGTAAATATATACTCCAATTTCCTATTTAAAGACAAGAAACAAAACGTAATTGCGCAATTGCCGCCGAATGCAGTCGCCATTCCGCCCGCGTAATCGGAATCCGAACTGGTCCCAATCTCAAGGCCGACGAATCCTACACAGCCTTATCTGGGTCACGAGCCAAATTAGGATGGATCGACTCTGTTTGTACCATTGCACCGGCATAACGTTTAGATCACGATTTCACAGTAACGGCTCGTGGTGTTATAGTTTCTGAGCACATGTTCCTTCCGGTAATTAAGAGGTTAAGCATAGTTGGATTTATTGCTGTATTCATTTACACAGGTTTTTTTTTGTGTAGTTACCGGTAGTATATTACCGAGTGAAAAACGTATCGGTTGAGACTGTTGGACATTTTTCGCGAAAGAATCGCGTTAATAGTTGAATTTTCTGGGTAATGAAAAACCGGAGTTCCCAGGTTATGCATTTACCCACGAAGCGCATTTCAATATTATTTATTTACAACAAGACACGGTCCAATACTTCTAACATAAATTGCTGCTTTTACTATTCAATTATTATAGCGGAAAAAATCACACTTCCCATCCGACTGACCCGTGCGCCGGCGCAGCTTTCCCACAGGAAACTGCACACGCCATTACCCCACTCATTTAGATGTGTAAACACAGTGTTTCTACTTCCTTACCTACCCCTAATGGTAGCGCAGATTATAAGCGACAGCTTTACTACACCGCTGCAACATTACAGAGAACCGGATTCGGCGTGTAATTATTCTGTGGCAGGTACTGGCAGGTGTGAATTGTATCCAATCAGAGGCCGTTACGGTCTCACTTCCTGAAGACTTTGGGGGCTAATGTGCTGGTAGAAAATTCTATGGCGGGCGATTAGCGGCCGGCTTAGCCGAGGCAATCCAATGAGGCTAATCGGATGTGAGCCATGAGTTCTTACTTGCGACTTTTAAAATCAAGTTGTTTATTTAACTACTTAGTTCTGTTATTTTTGTTGTAATAGCAAACTAGTCGCTTAAACGAGTAGTAGCAGGATAATAGGTATTCTATCTAGCCAATGATTTTTATCCTTTTTTTTATCATTGCTATGTGAAATAAAATTGGCCTTCATCTGTTATATTACACTGTGGATGAACTGTTGATGCTGATTGGTGCACAAGGCATTTCGCGTCCGGTTTATTCCAGCTGTTCCGACCAGATGGTAGGTCCATCCAGCTGTGTGCAGCTCCGTGCAGTTTGTGTCTTCCCACAAACCTACACACAGTCATACACCCCAGCATATTCCTACCTTCCATCTGATCTAGCACATGTGGCACGTCTCTTCTCTTCACTTTCATTGTTCTTTGGAATCCTCGCTTACTGGTATTCCCCTCCGTAAAGTTAGGCAACTGTGAGCTCTCATTACCATCATTATTCCTGTGTCAATGCCGTTGGTGCTCTATACCGCGGCGTGCGACCCGGGGTCCGCCTTTCTTCTTCTTGTCCACATCGCATGGTCTTCGGCAACCTTTGTGGTGAGAGGTGAGCCCTAATACAATACTCCATGGTCTTCAAGGCTCCATGGGATAGGCATTTGGGGAACGTGGCTTCGGCAGTGGAGGGAGGTGCATTTGCCTTTTTGCTACCAGAGCAACGTGTCTTGGGGTTACAGACGTAGGCAACGCATTGGCGATACCTCTGGTGATGCTAATCTTTGTAGGTAGCGGTAACCACTTTCCATCAGGTGGCCCGCTTGTTTGTTTGTCTACCGTATGACAGAAAAACTATCCAATTCCTCACCTTGCTCCTAGGATACACGCTGAGCACGTCCGCCCACCAGCGCGCCTCCTCCCTGCAGGTGCCCTTCACGAAGGTCACCCGCTCCGGCGCAGTGATCGCCAGGCTGTGCGCGTGTCCGGTCACAGCGTCCGCCTCGCTGACTTCCAGCACGGTGGTCATGTCGACGCTGGCTTGGGGGACCGTGTCCGGCTGCAACAAGGATGGTCATCGTTAATGCATGTGTAGAAGGTATAAACAAGTATTTATTTGGCCCAAACACACGTTTAAAAGTGTTTAGAAGTCACAATATACAATCAAAAGTAAGTAGGGTGATTTCAAGTTACATGATGCTGCTATGCAGGGCTGCAGCAGCTAATCTCAGCGCTGGATATGGGTGACGTATAAAGGAGAATAAAATATTATCGACAACATTTATGATCCATGTGAGATGGCAGGCAGTCAAATGCCTGGCTCGTTTAAACAACAATAATTAAAAAAAATACGTATACCAGAAAAAGGGCGATTGCGTTTTCTGAATTGACTTGCTCAATGAGTATTGTATTATAAGTAGGTATTGTGTGTCAAAACAAATAATGTCTACGTCTATATCTAATTGTAAACACAGTCCTGTCAATAAACCGTTTTTAGAATGAGTCAGCAGGAACCTCAGAGTGCGTCCAGATCTGAGACAGCTAAAACCTAAGAATACGAGTACGTGCGGTTCGGCGATTGCACAAGCTCTGTATGCATGCACCCTAGGGAATCCTTGCGTAACTTGTGAATTAATTAGAACAATCGTTTGGCCACTCTTTAACTAGAAAACACCCGAATGCCAAAGGGAAGATTATTGTATTTTAAACTACTAATTCCGAAGAGGCTGAACTCCAGCTATTACCGGCTGTTGATATAAGAAGGATGAGGGTTAAACCGCGAGGTAGCCGGCTTTGGATGAGAATACAAATAATTGATAAAAACTTAAAAATACTCGTAAGAATGACACAGTATAAGACGACAGTTTCATCATCATCATCATCATCATATCAGCCAGAAGACGCCCACTGCTGGGCATAGGCCTCCCCCAGAGATCTCCACAAAGGCCGGTCCTGTGCTTTTCGCATCCAGCTGGTACCCGTCAGTCGACGAGTGGTAGACGACAGTTTAGTTTATCCGTATTAAGTCCATCATTGTATTCTGTTTATTAATAAAAAATAAAAAATACTATTTAAACCGATGTGGTCTCGGCCTACTTCTACGGAAGAAAGCGTGACGTATCTAATATATCCTTTATATTAGCGATGTTCAAACTGTATATCTGTAAGTACAACATCTCAAGAATTCCCCAGCAATGCGACGCGACCGGCATTATGAAACCGGTGTAGACACGCGCAAAACATTCCCAACTCTCATATAATTACTGGCTAACAAGTAACAATAAAGCGATATTTCACGTTGAATTTATTAACAACTTTCGCCGTTTCCCAAAACGGATTAATTTGACATTAGAAAGGACTGCGCAGGCGCAGCTCGGCATCCACATTGCGCAACGCTGTAACTGGATAAGACCACTTCACTAATAGATGGGGAATTCTGTACTAATATTCTATAGCGGTAGCTTAAACGGCTTACGACGCGAAGATGCCAACGATGGTGCAAAGTGGTGATGATATGGTAGGATAGCGGACCCTGGCAGAAGTCTCGATTATGATGAGAATTATAATTAAAATACGATTATGAATCGGAAGTGTTATTATTAGGGAGGGTTGTTGATTGTCCTAAATACTAAGACTTATATGGAGCCATGCCACTGCATTTGAGCAGGACATGGGCAGTTTCTTCTTCCTCTAGGAATGCGGATGTTATTTGCTTCAGTATATTTCTTGTGTGTGCTTGCTATTAATGATTTTAAACAGTTACTTGTAACAGTTAGATTCGTATCTTAATAATGAAGATTAATTTCAAGCAAAACAGTCTGTCCTTATCAGATTCGCACACCGACCGCCGAGTCTCGTCGCACGCGGTAGCAAAGTTATGCAATAGAGAGTATGCACAATATTCTTACTGGGATGGTTACTATGGATCAAGTAGTTGACAATTATATTATATTATAAAACTGTAAAGTACCCGTATTCCAGAAAAAAAACATTCGTGGTAGGCTACGGGGACGTAAGCAGGCACAATTGCTATTCTTAATTTTGGTCTGGGTGTTTGTCTGTCTAGCTAGGAGGTATAATTTAGAATGGAGGTAAAGCAAGGTAATTTAAAATGGTCGTCTATATCGAATGTCGGACGAAGGTATAAGGCGCACAATGCCACATTCGCAAAATGTCATCTTGACGCAAAATGACACATTCGCAAAATGCATTTTTCAAAATGACACAATCTCAAAACGTCATGAAACTATTTTTAATCCGCGATTATAATCCGTTAAAACTATTTTATTTGGAGCGGTAAGTTTCTCTAGCTCGCCAACACTGACCATCAACAACACCGCCAGCACATTCATCGTCACATCTCCAAGAGAATCAGGGAAGAGGAGCCGCTGCCACTCCATTGCGAAAAACCTCGTAAAACGTGTCCCAACAGGCATAAAGCTTGCACGTTTCCTACCTCGCGACCACTAACGGGCCGGCGATCGTCCAGCCATAATTTCGGTGCAGCGGCCAAGTGAATGAGGCAGGCATTCCTAACAGTTGTATTACTATTTCAGGAGGGCCAGGGATGGACTAAGGGCGGGATGGAAGCTATTGCTTTATGTTTTAATTCAAATTTATGTAGAGCGTAGAGTAACAGGTATTTGGAGTGGAAATGTGTGTCCGTCTGCGTGTTTGTTTATTTTTATACTTGTCAGCGACCGACGAGCAAACAGTCCAACTGATGGAAAGTGGTAACCCACGAAATTTACGATTCATTTAACAAAAATGTAGAACAGTAGGTTTAAATAAAAAAAGAACGACAAAATAACTTATACTGTTTATACAACATATCGCTTATGTAGACAC
Organism: Blastobasis adustella; assembly: GCA_907269095.1. Lineage (NCBI taxonomy): Eukaryota > Metazoa > Arthropoda > Insecta > Lepidoptera > Blastobasidae > Blastobasis > Blastobasis adustella. Next base: position 16,594,168 of record OU026127.1, on the reverse strand, counting down.
GTATTCTATTAGTATTCCTAACGGACTAAGCTAAGAAATAATGCCAAAACTCGATATAATTTCAGATTTAACTTATACATCTTTCAGGTAAGGTGCTACACTTTGCAGTTTCCGCTTTACATCAGGTGGATCCTACTCAAAACTTATTCAATCATTCTTGTTGCGACCCCCCAACCTCCCTTCTGAGTCCCACCCTGCACCACGCACTGTAACCAGCCCAGCTATTCCTGGGGTTTATAGTTCGCAGTCAGCAATAACTATAACTGGTTCCAAGGGAAGACAACTACGTATTAATAAACCGGGAAAACAATTCTGATGTTCGGAATGTTCTGGCAACACCGTGTGATGGTCCTTCGAGTCGGATTTCAGCTACTTGTTAGGGATTTACAGCTACTTGGACGTAACATTAATAAACAAAAATATATATCTACTGTTATGGAGGGAATCGCGTTGTAACGAGGGGCGCAGTAGCGACACAATACACTACAGATTGAAGTGACGATTTACCCATTTATTAATTGTATATACGTATTACTGTTTTGAAAGCATCGCAAGCGCCGGTGGCTGAGTGGTTAATGTATCCGAATGTTCGAATCCCGCTGCGGCCCTCTTTTCTGAGTTATGTACATTAGTTAAATGCTAACCGATGCTCTTACGGTGAGGGAAAACATCATGATGAAACCTGCACGTTCAGGCGATTGAATGTGTAACGATGACCCAATGTGGTCATGTTCTCCTGGTAGCAGGGTCACGGAGGTCAGATGGCAGTCGCTCTACTGTAATTATCTTATCTGCCAAATTCTTGATCATTGTCAAAGCGGACTTCGGGCAATCGCTCGCGAGAGCACAACCGGGACATTAACGCTAAGATAATTTTTTTATTTCTGTTTTAAAATAATAGTAAAAGCACTATTACTCATCCAATACATACCCATGCATTAAAATAAGCGTCCACTGCACTAAGATGTAACCTCAGAACTAAGATAAACTTAACATTTCTCGCCTGAACAGCAAAATTCATACATCACACTGTGGGCAATACCGTGCAATAGCCACCATTTCTCTCTTACTTCCCCAATCAATATTTACTCCCTATAAGCCGGTCGGTGGTTAGATCATTGTTTATTGAACTGCGATGCATCCGTTGAATATGCAAAACTGGGCTATTTATACCCCTGTTTCATACAACCGTTAAAGCATGAATACAAGTTGCCGGTTTGACTTAATCGTTGCCTATTAAAGATGCAATGTTAACATACGAAGTAGGTTCCGACTCGCGGGTTCGAGTCCCAGTGCGACCACGTACCGATGACTCTTTTCTGAGTTATGTACATGAGTTTAAGACTAACCGATGCTCTTACGGTGAGAGAAAACATTGTGAGGAAACCTGCGACTGAATGTGTAACCATGATCCAGTTTGGTCGGGTTCCCATGTTAACAAGGTCATGGAGGTCAGATGGCAGTCGCTCCACTATAATTACCTGATCTACCAAATCTTGGATCGTGGTTAAGGCTGACCCCGGACCCTCGTGCGCGAGAGCACAACCAGGACGCCATTCAATTTCGTTCATATTGACGGACGCATAGTGTCATCGCAACTCAAGTATTGTCAGTTGGATGGAACCCTGTGCGTTGCTGAACACGAGCGTTATGTGCTCGACACTGGATGACGTACGATGTTTAAAATGTGTTTCTAATAAAATCATCGAAAATAATTCTCAAATGTAGAAATAGGAGCCCGAAACCTTTAACCACAGATACAGCTTTATGGTTGGTCGTCAAGTTTAAAACAAAATGAAAAGTTATTGTCTGTGTTTGTTGTGTTTGTTTGCGCAGGTGCATTAAAGAGATTTCTAAAAACGTTACAGTTAATCTAAATGAATCTTATGCTGTTACCCGAAAATAGAATCTCCGTCATCTACCTCCAACTCCACCGCTGGGTCCGCCGGTCATGCGACAACTCTACCTTATACCTCTAATCCTCGGGAGAATGTCTCTCTATCATTGTCCGAGTGACCTTATCCGTCCTTGGCTCCGGGTGGGGTCCATAACTCCCGGCTAATCGTATCGCGCGCCCACGGAGGTGTCACTCCTAACCGTTACTAAAGCTGGTCTTAAGACTTGTTGCTGTATATTAGCTCAAATCATAGCGGACTTGTGACCAAAGCGAGGATGTTGATTAAATTCTTCCGTATTGGAATAATCGGAATCAATGTCGTTTGTTGTTTGTTAGTTGTCAATCTGTGAGGTTCTTATGGGGTTGGCAAAATGCTAGTTCTAGTACCATGGCATTGCAACGATAAGTGACCAAATCTAATAACAAGTACAGATGGCGCGCTGTCAACAGTGACATGAGGTAATTTTAAACACGTGTTCATGGCGTAGTTTGGTTGTCAAGCGGCCAAAGCGTAGGTAGTTTTGGATGTCAATAAGTGCGTGTTGTACACGGATCAGAGGTTGTGTGGTTTTGCGGCTTCAGTATGTTGTTCGCAGGATTCTGTCTAAATTTCTTATTTGGTCTGCCCCATAAAAAGTGGCAGTGTTTGACGGAAACATTCATTCCGAGATTCGGAGATTTGAAGTTCGTTTCATGTGCTGAAATTCCCGATGCAAACAAAAGTTTGCGCAATAAATGTTTGTTCATGTAGCGATAAATATTGCCGGTAAGGATAAACCTTCGGTGCCTTTGATGTGTCATAATATTTAAAAAATATAATTTAAAAAAATGTATCTTAGCTCTTAATCTCAAATTTACGACTAAATAGGATCAAAGTAAGAAAATAATATGTACCGTTTAGGTATAAAAAGAAATATATTTGTTTCCATCATCATCATAATCCAAAACAGTCCACTGCGGGACTTAGGGGAGGTTATTGTCATAATCTCCACGCTTCGCAGGCGGGTTGGAGGTAGAGACTCTAGATCTTTTGCCTTGAAAACATTAGTCACCTTGTACGACACCCACGAGTGTAAGGGGTTGTTGCTATTCTACTCTGCCAGACATCACACGGCCATTGTTTCCAACCATTTCTTACCATGTAATGGTTTAAATGTAGAAATTGGGTACGTACTACACCGGTTTTCTCGCCAACATTACAAAACGTTGTAAACTCAAGACCCAATAAACGCCGACAAATCATTGAATACCAGCCAGATCCTTAACAGCGGAGGATAAGACGTACGACACCAGTTTTCTAATATATGGACGCGAGTTCGCCGCCCACAGGCTTCAAGTTCTCACCGGGAACTGGTCGTGAATCATCGTCACAATTCAACTTCCTGGTAAACAGGTCCTCATAATTCATCAGTCAAATAGCGGTAGATAGTTCCCAGCATTGGACTTGGGCACTCGCCCCATAAACTTGGCATCGGCCGGCTGAGCCCAGAGCGGCGTGACAAATCCATAATGTCCCATCGGAGGGGCTCACCGGCTTCCACAGAGCTCCGAACCTTCCCTGAACGTTGACAAGCGTCTACACAGGCTCAAGGAGCGCTATGAGGCCATCGGGGTCTGCTTAGACTGGCCGTGAAACGTAAAGGTGCAAGGCTAATTGTTTTCCGCGCTGTAGCAGGATTTATGACGTCACGAATTGTGACTCCCGCGCGCCAACTGTGAAAAGCTTTGTTTTTGTTCCTTCTTCTGAAATTGGTGTTCTATTTTAAACATTGCGTAATTTTGCTGTCGGAATCGGCTTTCGAGTGTACTAACGGTATGTTACGCCTACATCGATGAACATGCATTTTCTCACCCATCACTTTAGCACAGAGCGCGTAGTGTATTTAATATAATATTGGCACGAACACGATTCAATGACCATAAAAGGTTTTTATGGTTATTAAACTCATAAAGAGGAATATGACATGGACTCCGTAACGCTGTTCATAAAGGAATTCATGTTAGTCGCGGAAATCAAACCTCACCGTCGCGGTAATGGTAACGCCTCTGGTACAACGAAAACTAGTTAATTTATGCAAAACCTCTTCAGAGAACACGTCCCTCGCAATAGCAAGAATAGTGGCAGAACTTATATACCAGCTTTCTAAGTGCTACCAATTGCATCTTCAGTCGTCAATAAATTCAAACGTTTCAAAGAAAGTGAATTCCAAACAACGTCCAACTGAAAATATTAATTCCACACTAAACTTGTCCTAATTTTATTTATCGCGCAAACTAGTATTTTTGGTGAGCAGTTCAACTAAACCTAACCTACATTTGGTAAGAGTGCAAACTATTGGTAATCAGTAGCTTATTTCCTGCACTGAAACAGTTTCATAAATGGAAACTGAACACTACAACTACCATTGTTACCCAACCAGTCTACCTATTTCGTAGCCAAAATTCGTAGCTAATCCAAACCTTCCTTAACATTTCATACCGGATAAAAGCAAATCCAGATGAGTCTCTTCAACCGTCCTGTATCAGTGCAACCAATAACGGCTATCCACCATCTGCCTACTTGGCGCAACCACTTAGTAGCATCCGTGTGCCCCTGTCGTCCCAGCTGTTCCGGATCTGTCAACTGACCACGCACCTAATTATTGGGTCCACGAGGCCCAAACGGGTTGAAGTGTTTAGTGGCAGCCATATTGGCGTCAAATGTTTAGTGGTTCGGTGTTTATTAGTTGCATCGGGATTTCTGATACATCGGTATCACATACATACTTACATACACAGTTACGCCTGTATCTTATGGGAGTAGGCGTTTCTTTTTTATTTTATACGGCAGATAAACAGGCCTGACTATCCTGCAGACACACCTCTTTTGTCTCTTCCACATTCATACATCATCTCAAACAATTTACGCTGATTGCGGGGAGGGTAGGGGTAGGGGAGTGAGTAAAATTTGCCGATACATAATTCCAACATGTTTCAGTTTTCAAGTATTATCTGAAAGGTCATTCTCAACGACAGTCAAATCTGTGTTGTGACTGTAAGGACTAAGCAAAGAGAGTAAGTTTATGGGACTAAGGAATGCCTCCCACGGATTTGCCCGTACAGTGTACGAGATCCAGATAAACGCACGATCTAAGTTGGCAACACCGTTCCCGTCGGTAGATTATCCGCGCGCTAATTCGCCTGCGCCGGCGCAACGCTCAGTGTCACTCGGCTATTTGCATGGGGGACCTATTTTAGTAGGGTCACCATAGATCTAGAAGGAAATGATGGTTTATTCGCACTTATGAATGCTTGAGTACATCTACTTCTATGCATGACTAAAATCTTAGTATGTCACAATGTCATTCTTTTGGGTTATTTTATTTGAGATTTCAAAATGAGAACGGAGTAAAATTATGTGTTTTCATTTTGTTGAAGAAGTGTAACCAATTAATCCTATAAATACTTACGATATACAATAGTTGCCGTGTGGTGTCTGGCAGAGTAGAATAGCACCAACCCCCATACACAAGTGGGTGTCGTACAAGGCGACTAAATTCTATAATCATTTCGAGGTACAAAATCAAAGAGTGTAGTGAGAAAATGCACACCACATTTTCGACGGTACGTCGTCAATGGGGAAATGTTCATTATTTGTTCATTTATTGCAGGCAACTGAGGGAGGCCTAAGGTCAAAATGAGGACTTGAAGAGAACGGTAATACACAGACATGGGTGTCATGTTACTCCTTGCTTTGACATGTTTGTGGTTCTACAAACTATTTGAAACTGAAGAATCGCGGCTTCCCATAAGTCTATGCTCCTTAGTCCCCAGGGTCGTCCTAAGTCTTGTATATCGAGGACTTTAGAAATACGTTATTTTGCCTAAGAACCCGCATGGCCACCCTACCGCGGGGCGTGTCCCCGTACACGGGCGACGTATGTGGAACTCATTACCACACGTCCGCGAGTCATTAGGCGACCGGGGCCGATCCGCTCATTACGAGCACGGCAATCTTTCAGCCCAAGGGGGGCAATGACAAGGATGGAGACCAGAAAATTGTTGTTGGTTAGAGGAGCTGAGTTAAATAGAGCCCGGATATAGGAAAGTAATCATCTTTACGTCAATGTCCCGGGTGTGCTCTCACGCGCTGCTGGGATATCCTTGATTATGATCCAGGATTTGGCAGATTCCGGATAGGTAGCGAAGATTATTTACTTGAAGATTTAGAAACACAAATGTAGGCAGAGGCATGGTCGGAACGTATAAAACAAGAAAATACGTCAATTTGGTCCTGGTCTCGTGAAAAAATTTAATAGAAAACCTTAAATTTGATTTAAACCATTTGGTTTCAATGATACTTTTGGACAACGTTGGACACAACGAAAAACACGTCTCCTGGTAATGTATGTAAGTACCTGATATTTTAGATTATTTCGAGCAATCACCATTCCGCGTCACAATTAACCAATAGCACAAAATAGGAGGGAGGCGTTCTTTATGCAGTGCCCAATAATCACCTTTATTGCACGCTCCTGCGAAACAGGCACATACATCCACGACCTTTCGCATTTCATCATCTAATACCAAAGCAGAAACTATCCGGAACCCGACCGACTGACCGCGCGCCGTAATAACAGCCAACGAAACCCAACACAACATGAATCGCCTCTCGATCGTTGCAAAACTGGCAAAACCAATAATCTGGCCGATCCTCGCCGGCGCCGGGTGCAGAATCAGCGTAAAACCACGTAAAACCAACGAATGCGCGCGCGCAGCCCGCAATTTGAGTAAATGTGACCGCAGCGGTCGGGACGCCGCGGGCGGAGGCGCAAAAACCGCCCGCCGCCCGCCACGGCCGCAGATATAGCTGTAACTAAGCCGCGGGTGCCGGGCCACCATGTACAATGCCAAAGATAATGTACTAAACTAGTACAATACGGATAATTACGCCGAAAGGTTTAGAATGATGACGAAGTTGTTGATTTGCGACGGTGGTGTATGAGAGCGTTTCAGGTAAAATCGATGTCAAGCTTTGTATTTGACAACGATGAAATAACGTGAAATAAGAGGATTTATCAATGTTTTTCAGAGAACGGAGTAACAACAACAAAATTTATCTATTATTATCTTTTGAAAATCCATATCTATTTTTGAAGATTATATCTTAATAATAGATCATCAAATAATAATAAAAGACAACCCTACCTTATAAATCCTATTAGTTCACAATACTCGTCAACGATTTTACCTGAATCGCTATCGTTTCAAAAATTTCATTAGCTTCGTAAAATTTTACACGAAAGAAAAATGTTGGAAATAATGGGCCCTAAAACATTCAAATGGAAGCAGCATTTTCTACAGTTTATTTTGAGCTCAGCTTGGTGGAGATCATGGCCTCAAAGTCTTGAAGGGAGTTAGTTATCCCAACGTACGGAAACGCTCACACCATATCGCATATAGTGCGGGACTTAATACTTCCCCGTAGGTATTCCCCTGTTAGGAGACGTGATCGTTTATATATCTCCCTATCTAACATCTAACTCCAACTACGCATTTAACAAATACCCGATACCACGCAGCTGAATGCAACACCTAATGCTCCGCTTCCGAATTCCCGCTAGGAAACTGTTCCGTGCGCGCGCGCCGCTCCGCCGTATCATTTCAGCCAATTGGAAAGTCCTGATGCCTCGTATTTTCTCTCGTAAATCTGAACGGTTGACCGGCCATTGTTCACTAGACCGTGGTTGCTGATGCTGGGTTTTGCTAAGTCAAGCAACTTTGTAACTGATAAGTGGTTTGGTTTTGTTGTTTTTTGTAAACTAGCTAGGAAACATCCACTTCCTCGTGGTTTTGCCGCCACGCCAGTTTTTATGCAACCCCAGAGACAATAAAAATGTTGGAAATCGTTAACAATCGGAGGAAGAATTTTTTTTTTTTCCAAAGATGGAAAGTTTTCACATTCATTCATCATCAACGTCGTCTATTCCTGTCCTTATCCTACTTGAAAAAATAAAAACCACATTGGGAAATTCTTGTTTTTGATGGAATTATTAAAAGGTATTTATTTATTTATTTATTAAAACTTTATGCACTAAAGGTACATTGGCGGACTTAAAGCTAAAGTAGCCTTATCCAGATATTACTTATACAACAACGAACTCCCTTTAAAACCATTATCATCACCGCGGTGGTCAATCCCAGCTTCTGCCAGGAACAACCGTTTAGGAAAAAGTCGATTCGCCATCATATCCCCCGGCCCGTAGGGCCCACCAACAACCTCAACGTAATATCTATTTAATCCTTTATTTGATATTATTATTGTCATCATCAACACAGCCCATAACACTCTCCCCCTCTCTCACGCGCCCCCTCTCCCACGAAAAGGGAGGCCATTATTGCCAAATCTCCACGCTTAGCAGTCGGGTTGGAAATCGCAGTGATGTAAATATAACAATGGAACAAGCTGCTACAAATTTTCCAGCCTACGGAGACTAGATCTTTTGCTTCGAGAACATTAGTCGCCTTGTACGACACCCACGAGTATAAGGGGTTGGTGCTATTCTACTCTGCCGGACACCACACGGCCAATATTATTATTGCACTGCATATAAATCAACCTAAACATAAATCGTATTGTCACAATAACTCAAATATCGTATAAACAAATCGACGGCTCAATAATCACGACGACCGTTTAGATAAAGATCTCGATTACACAGGATCGATTGTGCGAATTCGAAAATTCACTTTCGTTAATTAAAAGCATTCGATTTCGGGCTGTGTATGGGCGTTGTCTGGGAGTTTGTGGACTTTGATTTATAATTTTAAAGTAGGCTTTTTGTACCATCTCGTGTAAGTTGCCATTAATAATATGAACAAGATATTGCATCTGTACTTAATTCTGAAATCTCTGTTCTTGTCCTCTGCGTTGTTATTGGCAAGGGACACACACTTTGGGGTTGAAAGACCTTCTGGCGATCATGAATTAGAAGACGCAGCGTTACAAAGTTAGACCAACGGTGCGATGCGGGAAAAAGGTGTATTAACGCTATTTACTACATTACATTATAACACAGAGGACTGATAATACCAAGTGTAACAATCGTTGACTTCACCGGTAGGGTAGTCACAGCGTAACAGGCTGTGAACACGTTGCATGTGCAGCCCTTAGTAACTGTAGATGTAGCCTGACGATGGATAGTAGATCATAGACCAATAAAGATTATTCGTTGATAAAATCTCTTGGAATCCCTTACACCGTGCGCGACAACCTATGCATGTGAACGTAACGCAAACACAAATCCACAATGGCCATAATCATATTACCATTCAGGACGCGACGAAAAAAAACGGTCTCATTTTTTATTCAGCTCAAAGCCTGCGCGAGCGCACATTTACTTTTTTATTATTCGTATTCGATTGAGCATTGTATTGTAATTTCGGGAAATGATAATGCGCCCGATTATAGGGCTCGAACTCGAATGCGATACCGAATTTTGAGCGGTTACGTGGGTCGTCCTTTTTCCCCTTGTCTTGTTTGCTTTTTCGTGTGCAATAATGTTCTGTACACAGCGAGGTATATTTTGGACACTTGAATAGTTGAATAATCCATATGCCTACCTATATTACATGTTTCGGAGAGCATCTTTTGGAAGAGGACTCGATTGTTGTTTTTTATCTTGATTCTGGACAATTTGGACAGAGACATTGGACAGCAAAAGCAAAAGAGCAATATTACAGTGCCATCACCTTATTTGATTTGTAGATTAAATCAGAACCATTTTTAGTGCCAAATGGATTGGCAATAGCGGACATTGATCTTTCGGTCAGAACTAATTTGTAAGAGATCACAGCGACAGCTGTATTGATTTAAATAGCCGTATTCTTTACAATTTAATGAAATAGAACAGTATATACTCGTACTTAACTTAGTTTTAGGAGATAACGCCGGTTCTAGATCGAGAGGTCAAGGCATGTTATTATTATTATTATTATCATTATCATTAAGCAGGCAAGCAGTTGTCAAAACAACTGATAGATGCCTGTATCTAGCTCTTCTCTACTCATTATTATTGCTAATATATTTGAGACGAACTATAAGGTATTATTGTATAAAATGTAATTTTAGAACAAGCTGTCATGTTCGTTAGTTCCGATATTATCTATTGAACGAATAAGTTGGTAGATACATTATCTAGTCGACATTACAAAATTGAAAGGGACAGAATCCTCAATCCATGTCAACAATAGAGAAGAAATTAATTTTTTTTCTAAAAACGGGGCCAGACAACAATGACGTCACATCCGCAGCATCGCACGCAACAATGGCGCATTGTTCGGGAGACGCACTTCCGGTTCCTGCGCGTGCGCGCGGTGCGTGCGATCGCGTTTATCGATCCAATTATGATAATGCTAGTGAAATTGTCACGGCATAGTTAGGAACACGGCACGCCCATTACCTACACTGTTGCTATACATATCTAGAACTTCACGACGAAGTTATTTCTTGGAGTAGGTACCAACAGTCTCAAGGTACAAAATAAAACTCCGTCTTACTAATAAAAATTGTTCATACGTCGATCAAACGTTCCAGGGTGAAGCACTCCCAATTTAAGATGTTAAAATGCCGATCAATCTAAACTGCTGAACCGATTTTGATTAATCCAGGCTACGAGCAAGTCTCTGATCAGGTAGGTTAATTTGTCGAAGTGTATAGTTTCTAATAATATAAGGATCATAGTTAAGGGGAACCCCGAGCTCTCAAGCGCGAGAGCACGACCGGGCTATGGATGCCAAGATGATGTCTAAAGCTCCTTTCGGCTTGTCTAAAGTTAGCTGGAAGAGATCCCGTTGTGGGATAAGTTCGCCTTTGCTTTGTAAGTGTTTCCTATTGAAATGTACTATGTTGTTGCAATAAATAGTTTACATACATACATACATGTTTTCTTGCTTTTAAACACCGTCACTGGGTATCAATCGGCCCAGCGGAAGAACTTGGTCTTTGAACCTAGTCAAACTTCAGATCAACAACGAGCTCACCATTCGTTAGGTGCTGTGCCTCCTAATAATGATGGCGAAGCGAGGTTCATCAAGGTTATTATACTTTTTAGAATTAACACTTAACATCTTTCCATGCTTAGTAATTTAAGATAATTAATTCTACCCTAACTTATATACAAAATGAAATTCTTAAATAGTCACACAGTATTGGATTTCTCACCATAGTTATGATTATTTTAACCTCGAAAATCTTCAAACCTATTAAATAGTTTCAGGAAACATGCTAACCGATGGTAAACCATTACCACAAACAGTTGGCACTTCCCCTGAAATCAATCACAGCTGCTTTTGTTGGAATTTTCTAATATCAGTCAGAGAACTTTACTTCACTCTCTATGTCAAACGTTCCACATTAAATAACCAGTTAACATTGTCTGCGACAATATTTACATGCTTTCTAACCATGAACAGAACAGTGTATTTGCTACAAATGTGTTTAACTACCTGGCTTTCTATTGGTATGTTCATTACTAACCAGCAGAGACAATGTTGCATGCTAATATAGAAATCAGAAATCATAATAATATATTCATTGCTGTGAATACAGCACACTCGATCGGGGACACGACAGTTTCATCTTGAATATGCTATAAGTTCGTGAAACTTCTGGAAGGTCGGCGTTTTAAAATGCTACTCTACTGTAACCTTTACCGTATAACTGTAGTAGTTTGTTGAAAGAGATTAAGTGCTTAAAATCAATTCACATGTAAACCTCGACTCGAACTTGAACACACTTGTGCTAACCGTGCTGTAGCAAATGTCCAAAAAAGGCTCCTTTAATCAAATTATTTATTTTCTTCAAAAACGGCAACTCAAGAGTAATAGTTGTGTGTACAGTATACCCATATGAGAAATTGTTCGAATGTGGAAGAAGCGATAGAATTATGTTAGGATCGCAGCTTGTGGCACTGAATAGTTTCTGCCTACCTGTGAGTTGAAAGCGTGGGTGTATGAATGTTGTATGTATGTACACGACTATGTTGATTAAACAAGCCAACTGTACGTAATTGGTCTTTGAATATCAATATCAAACTGCGACAACAACCCGGTTGCTTTGGATTAGTGCATGTCATCTATGTACAGGTCGATTCGTTTTTCTCGATTTTAGCTGGGACTAGTGAGGCGTAAGGTCCGTTGTCAAAATACTGTCGTGCTATGCAAAACACTGCTATGAAATGACAAATTTATTCCAACCAATGACAGGACTTTATTTTGACAGCAGACCTTACGTAACAATAGTTTGTTTTCCTATTTACCCTTTTCAAATAATTAATTTATCAATTCGACTTACAATAAATTATAAAAAGATGTAAACAATGCCGTGTCATCATCTCAACTTCAAAGCACTAAAATATTTATTTATTTATTTAACCATTTATTGTGCTCAATGAAAGTTACAATAATATGAACATAAAGAGAACAATCACAAAAGGTACAGCTTATTTCTAAAAAGAAATGTCTTACAGCTGACCTACCGAAGAGATAATTAAGAGATAATTTTACAAACGCAAGATTTTCAAGGAGTTGCAACAACTTATCAGTGTACAGTCAGGTCGTACATCATCGTCTACCGTCTCAGCGTCAGTAAATTTTCATCCCAACTCATAATCACGCTGTACATCCAAGCGTATTGATCCAAGCACAGTAGCTCAGTTATCTGGTAAGCGGCTTACTCTGGATCAGCTGATTGGGCAGCCGAGCGCTCTCGCATGGGAACCATGTGACATCGTCATTTGAATATTTAGATCAATGTGTGTGCTTTGAGCTTCTTCGAGTTATCGACGAGGAGTTTCAATCTAACAGTGTGGGCTTATCTAGGTTATCTATTATGAAGAGGTATGGTGTTTGCTTGTTGATGATCATCCAAGAATTATAGACATCTACATCAGGTAGAGGCACATCATCTAGATACTAGTACCTCTGTAGACCATCATCTATTGTATTTTTTCTATTCACTATGATCTCCTGTCGTTCATACACGCACGTCCCATATGATGTCATGATGCTGAAGAACGTAGGTTACCTTCTATCGCCCTATAAGACGTTGAGTTGTGCTACAACTGAAAAAATTCAGTTCTCGCTGACCACCATAATTAACAAAAATCTGCGAATAAATTGTTTAGTAATAGCAATAAACGGTTTCTTATCACAAACACTATCTTAGTTTATTATTTCTTAGCTGTTTTTAGCAAAGGCCGTTCTTATTTAACAAAAGTTTATTGCTATTTCTAGACATTAATTTGAGCAGATTTTGATAATTATTGTGTATAAGCGAAAAATATTAATTTTCCTAAAGTGCCAGCACTTTCACACCTCATAAGGCCTTAATGCGAGCGAAGCCGCGAGCGAAAGCTAGTCCGGTGTACAACAGCGCACTAAACTTCGCAGAAATCTAGATGACATCTCACCTAGATAATACTGCAAGATTTACCGTCGGATATCGTTGTATATTAGGACATAAATCATTTTATTCGTAAGATAGGCGACGGGCAGAGCCGGCCCGTTGTGACATTAACAATAATACGATATTTATGATTATAGATATATATTACTTCGTACTTGTGAAAGTAGAAGCACAAACCCTGAATCGTAGATGCTATGGGCGACGGTTACCGCTTCCCATCAGGTGGGCTGTCTGCTAGTGTGTTACTGCGTAGAAAAAGAAAACTAGATGGGTTATGCTTTAGAAGGAGACTGTTTAGTATTGCAATATTCTGAATTTTCTTAAAAAAAGACGTTGCAGGAATTGCTGAATGAAAGTTCAGCAGTGAACAGTTAAAACGTGAAGTAGGAAAATTTCAGAATTCGAGTGGAGAACTTTGAACAGACGGCCGGATTCTATCACATTAGTCATTATAATTAGTAGCCTTATTAAGGTATGTACATTGACGCCCGATTGCACTCAACTTTAGGCGACGCCTAAATCGATTTCAAATATTCCCAAAAGGAAAAGCATTGAACCAACACAAACCCTTAAGACACTGATTTTGTGACTCTTAAATGCTTAGAGTGCAAATGCTTGCTCCAACAGAGTTATACTCTTAAATATATAATGATGATGATGAAACGCTTAGGAATATCTTAAGGCGCCAATTTAGGACTTGCCTAAGTAATCAATCGGGCATTATTCGACTATGCTTGCCACCACTGGCCACCGTACCTGTCACCTAAATACCTGCACGCCTATTGTTTTCACACCAAACCTGCCGTAAAAAGCATGCTACACAATTCTCCGCATTCTTGGTGGGAGCGCGGGCCGAGCCCTATTTTACCTTAAAAGGAAGATAGATAACTTGCCCAAAACGCTGGCGTAAACATTTCAACGCGACAAGACAGTGAGAGATAAATGGTTCTCACTCGCGTCGCTCCTAAAAGCATGTCGCCTTGAATTCAAATAGTTTGAAACTGAACTGCTAGTGATTGCGTTCCGACCGAACAGATTTATTAATCTACTTAAATTTATTCCGCCACTTCTTCAGCGTAAAATTGGGTTATAGGTAAATATAACGTTCGGGATGTTCATGCTACAGCCTTCCCTACATGCCGCCTAATGCTGGCCAAACACCTTCATGCTTATCGTCCAATCGGCATGACGCTGCCGATTAAATCAAGTAGAACTGACCAAGGGTTGCCAACTTTTCTTTAGAAGAAGTAGAGTGTGTGAGAGAATAAAAAAGTGTATATTTAATTCAATTTTTTATATTTTTGTACTTTTTGCAGTGGGAGTACGAGTCAAAACAATCTACTTCCATTAGAGCACTTCACATAAAAGTCATTTAGTGAATGATGATGTGACTACCTTTAGCAATTTTTTTTTAATTACCAATTTCGTCATGGCATTTACTAAAAGTATATTGCCCTTTTTCTGGAGTTCTTTTCTACCAACAAATCTGTGTTAATAAGTTAAGTTAAGTTAAGCTGTTGCTCTTTTAAAATTATAATTATGTATCTAAATTGTACATAGGTATATTTATTAAATTTTTGTAATTTTGACTGACCTTCTTAATATAATTTAGTAAATATTGTGCCGGTCAAAAGTTAGTTTACATAAAATTTATGATAACAAAAGAGTATTTTAGCGTACTCTATTAGTATAGATTATGGTGTACTTTACACCTATATTAAATAGAGTCCAATAGTCTATCTTAGAGTACGGTACTGACCGTGTGTGGGCGTGGATTGGCATGACAGTTAGTCGCGGCAGGTACTTGGCATCTACGATAGACATGAAGGTCTATGGCCAGCATTAGACTAGTGATCTCTGAGCAAATTGTCCACCGTCTAAGCAATAGTCCACCATATCACCATGCGGTGTGTCAGGTGACCTGACCTGGTCCAGAAATATAAGATGAGATTTCTCTGCAGACGAAGGTACGTGTTCACATCGCTATGTCCCCGTTGTGGTCGCACGCGCAGTGCAGACGTGTTTGTATGCAGAAATGACTAGCGCCGGCGGCGACAATGATTGCACTCTTTGACGACCTGAGTGGTTTAGTTGGTTAACATGTCGGTCGGCACGCAGGTCCCGGGTTCGATTACCGGCCGAGCAGAAATTGAAACGATGAATTTTAATTTCTGTAACGGGTCTGGGTGTAGTATGTACAATAAGGATGTATTAAAAAAAATATATAAGTAGTTTATCAGTTATCTAACACCCATAACACAAGCTTTACTTACTTTGGGGCTAGATAACGCTGTTTGTGCAAGCATTTTCTTTTCGTTTTTCTTTTAACGAACCTGGACCGAAGCTGAATGGTCAAAGTTATGAAAATGTAAAGTATGTCCTTGACTTGTAGAGTAGGTAAGTCAAACAAGTTTTTAAATTTGTAGATGATCATGAAATCATAAATTAATATTTAAGTTCTTGGAAAGGAATTGCTGGAGCACCATGATACACCCGCAACGAAGGAATCCACGAATAGTTAGAAATGCCAACCATCCGTGAAGAAACAGAACGACACCGCAAAGCTACAGGGAGCGCCTTTCACTATATCCAAATCCTTTGACAAGTATTTGACGGCCAATACTGTAAAACGTCTCAAACGGGCTGGCATCTTGGCTTAATACCCTATAGAATTGTGAGCAATGGCCCATTGATTCGAAAAAGTCATTGGAAAATTCATCAGATTTTATTACAGTTTAGCGACTGATGGCAAATACGAAATTGGAGAAAAAGTTCTTGGGAGTTCCACTGCTGTACATAGCTTGTCTTCTCTAAGACCCTAGAAAAAATTGTGTAATTTTCTTACTAATCGGCTATCGTATATTAATTAAAATATGATTGCATAAATATGTTAACACGTGAGACACGACGACGCAGATACAATCTATTCAGTACTTAACGTGTTTAAATACAAAGATACGTATCTTTATATCTAAAAGACCGGTCCAGTGTTTTTGCTAGGCCGACTTTGACGGCGATACTCTAAATGGATAAGGCATAAAATTACACTAAAACTATCGTTAGCGCCGTATAATTGAATTAAGTATGTATTTTCATTTCTATCGTTAACTTTAACAAGTTTGATCTGAATATGAATATACAAGATACCATTTTAATTCGCCGTGTGATTCTTAGGAGTCACTCTCGAAAGCTTCTATCCATATCGTACAAGACAACTACGGATGGCTTCACAGGTCGAGTTTTGCCAGTTGACTCACACAATTTTGGCTTCTTCCACATTCATTCGCATACATTCTCGTATATTTATGATCTGTCCAGACTGACTTGTCTTGTTTGGTGAACAAACAATACCGAAAATCACGACTTGCCGTATCAATCACGCTGCGTACATTGTGTATAGATGTTTTGAATTATGTAAGAAACACATTAAATGTGAATTTCAATTGATACTGCTGCAAATTATCCATTTAAACACATAATTTCTTCATAGAAATTTCATTATAGAAATAAGTTGGCCTGTTGTGTTTGATATATTCTGTCATATAGTTTTGTAACAATCTTGTGTACAATAAATGGTTAAATAAATAATTTTCATAACCAAATAAAGCAAGTCAGTCTGGACAGATTTTTACGCCGATTGTCCTTTTTAACCCCCGACGAAAAAGGGAGGGTGTTACAGTTTTGACGTGTGTATCTGTGTATATGTGGCGTTGTGTGTCTGTCTATGGCATCGTAGCTCCCGAACGGATGGACCGATTTGGATAAGGTTTTCTTTATTTAAAAGCCAGATTAATTGAATGGTTCTTAGCATTGTTTCATTAC
The DNA here is from genome assembly GCA_907269095.1 of Blastobasis adustella. Taxonomy (NCBI): domain Eukaryota; kingdom Metazoa; phylum Arthropoda; class Insecta; order Lepidoptera; family Blastobasidae; genus Blastobasis; species Blastobasis adustella. The sequence continues at coordinate 16,577,003 of OU026127.1, read as the reverse complement.
GACTTTTTCTGACGGTTAGGTTATTGGAGAAGGTTACAGCGCTAACATACTTCTTTACTAAATGAGTATACTACAGACCACTACAGATACAAACTCCAACACCGCTGAATGGATTACAGTTTAACAGACGCAATGTCTGGTGGTAGGTATCGTGGCGCGTACGAGTGACAGCCAATCTAAATAGTAGGGCTTCGTAATCCGCCCGCCAAGGCTTCGCCACAATGTGTTTATGCAACGGACACCAAGCCTGCAATATCCGCTGCCTATGGTGCTATATGGAATCAGTAGTTTCTATTCTCAAATATACCTCCGATCTAGATATTAGTATAGCTGGATATAGTAATCATGACTAAGATGTGCATGGTGTATGATACTAGCCGTACCTTCAAAAATGAAACTAAAGTGGCTGGTGACTGATTTTAGACTGAGGCCTTGTCGACAAATACTTAGATACTTACCTATAATCCAAATTATTCCAATAAATCTACCAAATTATTACAGACACAAAGGAGATATACACATATCTTCAATCTCCTTTCATTTACCCTCTCTACATGCCTAAACCAGTTAAGCATTATTTTCTCTATTCTAGTCATACAATTTCTTTAACTCTAAAATAATGTAGATATTACTAAACATGACAACTCACGTGTTCGTCGAGGGAGTACGTCAGTTCTCCATCGTCGTACAGGACGAACCACCGCCGCTGCCATCTCTGTAGACAAAGAGAAACATTATATTAGAAAAAACATAAGTTTGAACCTAACAACATACCGATAAAGCGATTTCCCGCGCGAGATCCCAACCGGGATTGACGCCAGGGTGATGATGAAGCTATCAAGGCTATCAATATAGAATTATTCAGTTAGAAGTTATCTTCAAGGAGATGCGTTCTATGCCCTATTTATTCAAAGGGAAAAGCACAAAAAATATCCTGCATAGATCAAAAATCGAACCCGGCATTGTGCGAATGACAGGTAATTACTGAAACTACAGCATTAGGTACTGAAATGGTAAAACACTCTAGAAATATGGAGGAGACTCAAGTTCAATAACGGGCTGGTATAGGCTATTGATGTGTGAAATTCTGTAAAAAAGCAAGGTTACCATGAAAGATAAATGGCTCCAATTCCAACGTACTCTAGCCTCGTCAGAACTCCATGCCAGGTCGCTCCAAATCAATAAAAAAAATCCTAAAATTCCTAATCCAGCTTCCAACATCCATTGCAACTGCCAGTATCAGTTCTACGTTCCGTTCAATCACATTCTGAGAATAAAATTAAAGTAGTGCCGCGAACGTTCGCGCCATAAATCGGCCAATGAGATCGCGGTGATTTCGCGGCAACCGCAATCAGCGAATCGTATCACGCGACCGTTCCGCGCCGATTCAAAGCGATCCGACAGCTGATTATGCGCGCGAATACTAGTAGTTCCTGGCTGGATTTTAGAGGAGAGTAGGGGAAAGTTGGCGGTGACGCTTTCGAAAGTAAGAAAGTACTTGATATTTGACTTTATATCATAAACAGTGGACCCAGCGCAACATCGTTTGCGTACACATACTTTACCCCTATCTACCCTTTTTTTCTTATAAACCTTCCTCTTGAATCACGCTATCTAATGTTGAAAACCACATTTAAATCCGTTGGGTTGCTAGGGCCCGCTTCCCTACTCTTTCTTCTCCACTTCGCGACTTGGTTATCAAAAAATATAGATGTAGTATACAAATCGTGTCTAAAATAAGTCGTCCCTCGTAAATAAAATTGTTCCCAAAAGGTTTGCTTCGCTTTATCGCGAGACTGATCTTTTGACCAAGGTATTGGCCAGCCTTTTGGTCATGCTATGTGTTGACCAGGCGCTCAGCCAACTCTCTAAACTCTGAGCACCTGGACCCACGGCCCAAGCGTTTCTACGCGAAACGGCGCAAATGGATGATCTTCGGTGAGGCCCGCATATTTACGCCGTTTGACGTTTTATGCCGAGGCAGCAGCAGAACCGGCATTGACCCTCGTGAATAGAATATAAGAAGGTGCAAGGGTAACCAAAGACCGACCAATCTTCCAAGGCACGAGTGTCATACCGTCGTGCCTTTCCCTGTCGTGCCTCGCCAATCCATAATGGCGACCGATGATCCCTCTATGCTTTTATAATTATTAATTGCTTTTTACACGCACACAACCCCGGTCGCCTCTATTATTTACATCACATGAGCCGTATTTTAAAAGTAGAACTATAATATTTGCGGCAAGCGGCATCCAACGAAACTTTAAGCCGTTGGAACTCCTTGGCGGTAACATATTAACCAATTACGGACAATGATATAGAGTTATTTCGGTCATCTTAATCTTATTGGGGTATCATAACCCAAATTATGTTTAATGATTAGTGCGTTTGGTTGTAATATAGGTAGGTACCTATCCTATGAGCTCACCCTAACTATAATGTTATAAAAAGTAAATTGTTCAGTTATTTGTGTACTTCTTTTACTCCTTTAAATCACTGACTTTTAGGAGTGAAAACGTGACAACTTCAAGAGGAGAAGATAGGTTTTGATATCTCTATGTAAGACCGACACGTTAAAGAAGTTGTAGGTATCAACTTCTCCGTAAAAATAATTAAACATCCACCTGCCCTTTTCACACTAGTTGGGGTCGGCACCAAATTTCCCTCCAACCTTCAACTGAATTTTTTTAAGTACTTGTTATCTCGGTACTTACACAGTCCATTCATCTTTTCTTAGATCCATCCACTCCACATCCATATTCATCACTTTGCTCACCTTCCTCATCATCCCTCTACCTAACATGCCACGCTGGCCTATATATACCTCATCTTCTCCGTCACTGGTGTGGCGCTACTTTTAAACTTCCTTATAATTTATTTTTATTTTGTACATTGTCACCAAAATCTCCATAAAAAGAGTTAAGTATACGTTTAATTAAGTTCCGTAGCAATCCACCTACAGCCTGTTTGGACAATATACACACATACAGTGCCACAAACTTATATGACCCAGTGACGGCGTCGCTGTTGTTGGCATTGACACGTCATTTCAAATATAATTTCAAAATGAAGTGTCACCATTTTCACAATTCCAGTTCTAGCCACCGGGTCAGATAAGGCTGTAGTACTCTGTAACGAAACGTATAAAATCCTGCATAAATATTACATGAAATTTTTTTGAAACTATGACGTAGCAAATCCGAAGGGAAACACACACAAACCTACCCTATCTCCCTCACTCTTGACTCTTGATCCCTCACGCCGTATTACTAGATGTGAATAGGAGATACATGTCACTGTTTTTAGCGTTCTAATATGATGATGTTTACTTAGTACCAATTCTTTATCAGACTGTCCTGTCAGCTTTTTGCCGACGGGCGGCGCTGGCGTCGACAGCCCGCGCGCCTTTCTATGAAAATTCATGCGCTTCCACAAAGTCCGAGCATGAATATGGATCGGTGGCAAAACATATGCCGTCATAGCAATGAGGATATCGGCTAAGATTATCTTAAACTGAAGCTACGTTTTATTTTTCAGTCTAAGCAAGCGAAATCTCTGGCAAAAGCCGAACTCCTCGTTCATAATAATACCTAGGTTAAGCTCACGGTGGGCGGTGTTCAGATTTTTTTTTTTTAATTAAGACTAGCCAGGTATTTGACGGCTATCTCATCTGATGGTAAGAGATAATGCGGCCGATAGATAGATGGTATGATGGTAGGTATACGTCGTTAGAGACTATCCCATAACACCAATATCTTCAGTGTTGGCGCAGCTGGACACTGGGTTAATCGGTGTCTGCTCAATCAGTACTTTGATCGTTATAAGTAGACGCCTCACTCTGTTCATATCCCTAGATCCCATTCCGGATTTCGTTACACACCTCTATGGCGGCGTCATTCCCACCCTTTTCGAATCCGGTATAGGTTAGTGTAATAGAAGTTTGAATCCCTGCCGAATATGCCTCCATTTAGCGGGTTCTTTTTTTGCGAAAATCTTTACGTTTGTACTTTACCGTGACTAAATTACACAGACTTATGGCGGCTTGCACCAAATTCTTAAACACATTTAAGTTCATATTTAAACAAAATAATTACAAAAAAGTTAAATGTCATTCTTAAACTAAAAATGTGTGCAATTTTGGCTTTAAGCCAAAAAGCAACTTACAGTAGACGTATCTTAAACTATTGTAAGTATAGCAAATCCTCCTCACTCGGTTCAACAAACAGATCAGTAGATAACGGGTCTTGTCAAAAGCGGGCATTTTGAGTGATTGCATCACTAACCTGCAATTACTATAACATATGCACTGTTAATTGTTGGCATTTGTTACGGGTTACTGTTAACTGAGCAATGTTGAAAGGTTGTTGACACGGTTTCTGTGGCTATTTCTTTCTTACAATATAAAAAAATAAATACGATTACTTATATTGTAAATAAAATAACATTAGTTAGTTTCACAGAGTTCCAGTGTGGGACAACTGTTATTAACTCAACGCAATTTTTTTCAGGAATTTTTGTTTTTTCGAGTAACAGTATTACTCAAAGGGTGTTTAAACGGGAACCAAGGACACTAAGGTGGCAAACAATCTGATGGCCTGCCTGATAGTAAGCAGTCACCGCATTCTATGGACGTTTGCAATATCAGGGGCATCAACCACGCGTTGCCAACCCCGTAAAAACCGGTTCACCTCTTTCTTGAAGAACTTCTTGTTGTACTCTATAGGGAAAAAATCTCTGAAAGACGATCCTTTGAAACCGCATAGTTCGCGAACAATTTGTATATATTTAGAGTTACATTTCCCCGATATCGAGCTTCCTTGCGCTCCTTAATTCTGTACTCGACATCACCACAATTCGTTTGCGTACGACTATCTGTTTGACGTAGGAATGCTAGATTAAATTCCAAAGTATAATGCCTATGAGTACAAGCCAATAACTTAATATGTATATCGTACATTTAGTCGTAATGTAACGAAATGGTCTTACACCAGAGAGAATAACGTTTAAAAATTAATTACGATTCTGTATTCGAACTAGTAAACTCCATCAATCATGGCGTTGCCAGTTGCCACACTGAACAAGACGCGGACTGACATTTGCGTTGCGCGCACGCATGTTCGAAATTGACAGCGAAATAAAAACCGTGATTATGTCCTTGTCACGACGCCAGCGGCGGGCCGGTTCGGCGCCCTACAACATTGTTTCAGCGCACACAGTTAATTTTAATATCGTTTTAATAATTTACGCTGGCGTATACTTTTTGTATATAATGTAGGGATTGGATAGTAGTTTATTCAATTTGTGTTTAAGACGTAAGTAATTACTATTTATTTTATTAACATTTCTTCTTAAAATGGGTTGTTTATTAATTTTGATAGATCATAGATCTGATTCTAGACCTTTCCTATGAAAACTGTTACTAAGATTTAAGAATTCTAGATGCAAAATATCGGTACACGAATAATGCCAAAGATTGATCGAAGATGATTCAGCGAAAAAGAAACCGAAACTCTCCATGCGCACAAAAATGGGCGCAATACCGGCGCTTGCGCAATCCACGTAATCCGCGTAATTGCGAGCTCTTTTGTGACCTAAAACAATGACCGTAGAGTTCTCAATCAATCACTGGCAAGGCCGCGACAGTTTGCTTGCGCACGCGCGCGTCTGTCCGCGCTGACAAATGATCAGCCATATTGCACGCATGTCCGACTTTTTAGGCTATTCGCTGTGAGCTTGTCTTGTAATCGGCTCATTTGATAAATATAGCAGAATGACTCGATTGGGTTAGTGTTATGATGATTTTTATGTAACATTATCAGAGTGGTAGTTGATACGGATGCTGTATTTTGGCTAAAAGGTATGCTGTACTCAGATCAAATAACTTGCTGTTCTATAGTACTTGCTAAAAATAACGCCCTATAGTCTTTAATTTTACTTTGAAACTATGTTTTGTGATCAGCCTCATAAGCTACCGTTATTCTGCCTTGTTTATTTTATTTATTTATTTATTTAACTGTTTATTGTACACAAGAAATACATAGCAAATAACAGGCAAAGTAATAAATGGCGCAACATGCGCTACTTATTTCTAAAGAAATCTCTTCCAGCAGGCCTTTGGGAGTGTGATGTGATCATGAGACGCCGATAGGACGTGCACAATATTACCTATCTAAATAGGCATATATATATATATAAATAAACTTCGTAATATTTGTAACAATATTTTGGTCCGTTTCTTTTCATTGATATGTCATTCGAAACATCAAGGCTAAAAACCGCCACCTTTCTTCTGATTATTTCTCGTCTCGTCAGAAATAGAAATCGAAATACATCTCCGAGCATGTCACTATAACCTCGACAATTAGCATTGCCCAGACAATAGAGGAAAATGAAGACATACAATTTCATTGTGTCAGAAAACAATTTCGGAGCCAATTAGAAAAGGCACCGGCGGCTAGTAATGACGGACAGACGGACCCTGGCCCATTAGTATGGAGAGTTTTATCCGACAATTACTTAGAGCGGCCAATGAACCCGACAAAAAGCCGCGAAAGGACGTTACACTCGATTATTTTACACGATATCATATTGGAACCATACGAGTTAGGTCGAATATAGTTCTATTCTTTGCAAATTGTGACGAGAATGTTCATGTTGTGGGCACACCCAACACACGGCAGATAAGTTTGCATCCATTTGAAAACATACTTGTTAAGTTCAAAATTTTTAAACTTATTTTCAGTAGAGTCAATGTACATTACTAAGTACAGAGAAATAAAACAGAACCGATGATTTAAAAAAGGTCCGGTTATTAAAATACCACAAAAATAAACCGGATTCGTCACTTAAGTTTACAAGAAAGCCTGTAAGTTGTAATAACACTGTTTGTTTACGAACAACGGACGTTAACAGGAATAACAGAGGAAACTACACGTTCACCAGACAAGCCAACGACCGCCCAAACTCGTCTCCATACATATGGAGGCAATGAAAAAATACAGAATCCAAGGGCACAATCCAATCTCCCTAATTAAGCATTTATAATTCTCAGAATGCCTCCTGTGCTAAGCATAAAAATAAACTCAAAATACCATTGAAAATTGTATTCAAATTGGTCCACAATGATTGGACAAAGTGCGAAGAGCGCTTCCATTACCACGTAAACTGACTAAAAATAAATTTAAAATTTATTATCGTACCAAAATTGATCAAAGAAGATGCTCCTTTTGGGAATAAATTACTAAACAATGTTTTAACAAAGTGCGTTGCCATCACACACGTTTACGCGGTAAAATTTTCAAAATGGCCGACGTTGCGTGAGTGATTGCTGATGCTGGGTTTGCGGGCGTTTTCTAATTGCGTCGTGCGTTGACCTCCCTTTAGGGTTTCATTTTAATGTTTCGCACTCGCGACTTGATAAATGATCAGAATATAAAAACACTCTGTTAACACATACGAATCATATTATATCTTTATCATGGTATTTGCGTTGTTTTGTTATGTCATTTTTTCGTTATATATGAACCGCTCTTGGCAAAGAACATAAGAGAGACACAGCCACCTCTTAGGTAATTCAAAAATATCACCGGATATTACACTTTCTAATTTCTAATGTGTTTTACTTAATTGCTTCTCGAGTTCTATAATTACGGTGTATCAGCCGTCTCGTGAGGAATCTCTTGGTCCTGACCCTGACTTCTTTTGATGGTGTAATGAAGGGTTTTTATTAAATCAACGTCAGAACGCCATTAAAAAGACCCCAAGAGTTAGGGCTATCAATCAAATGTAAGATACGGATATATTTGAGACGTAATAAAAAGAAGATTCGGACAAGCTCTGGACGTTGACTGTTTACTTTTTAAATCCTAATTTAAATGACTGCGATAAGAAAAAATTTTTTTGAACTAATGAATTTTGATGCGCAGGAAAAATTACAATAGTCTAGTAAAAAACTCATAGTACCTACCTATTTACTCCCAATAATTTAAAACTACGATTAAACAGCTGTAGCAGCTTTGGTAGAGAACTACAATCAACCTTTACTATGTTTACTTTTAATATTTAGAGGAAGTTATAACTGCATTTCTATAGGTACACAAAGTGCTAAAACCAAGGTGAAAAAGTCTTCTAAACTTAAGTGCATTGAGATATCCCGTGTCACCTTCGATTAAACTGCAAGTCCTGGCATAAGCCTATAAGCCTTTTTGAAATTGTTTTATTATCTGGTCAGCAGTCATTAGCGACGAGCTTGGTAAAAAATTGATGGTGCCTGGTAAAGAACTCGCTTTTTTCGGATGCGTCGGTAAAAAATGCGACTCAACGCTGCGAGCTGCGGGCGCTCCCGGTCCGCTTTTAAATTGGTTCTGGACACGAATTTTGGGAATTACTGACGACGTTTCGAGCAGGATTTGGTAGGTTCTTAAGTTGGGTGTTGCCTCATAAATTATCGTCTGCTAATACCTACAACTTATAGCATACATACCATTCTATGTTAATTAATGAACAAAGAAGTCGTCTTAGCAAAGATCTCGTGATTCCTTTAAAAACTATTCTAATAAAAAGCTTTGAATAATACTAGCTTTAGAAAAAGGCGTCACTCATGCAAATCGAATCAGATGATCGTTTTCAATCGTCGACGGACGTTTTTGGAGGCACAAAACAAAGCGGATACGGTACCAGCCAGCATCCTTGGCTTCATGCTCTATTTACAATTAAGTCGACAAAGGGCCGCGTCCGTTTGACCGACAATCGACTCCTGCGCACGACCGATCGTGACGTCGTGATCGTGTCGTGCGATCGCTGATCGTCTAAATACCCTTAATTGACATGCAAATATTGCCAGGCTTTGTTATGTTTATTGCGAAAGTATTATGTGATGGCACTTACACGCTTCAGTTGCAACGCTATTTAGAATATAAGAGATTTGAAGATATAATTAATAACAGGTGTCACTGCGTAGCATAAAAAACATACAAACGAAGTTTAATATTATTTTCAATATTAACGGATCAAAGCCAATGACTTTTTAACACTGGCAATATTTTAATACAAATCTTAAATCCCATGCAACTTTGAAACAATGTGTATTTTATAATAACGAAAATCTGACAAACCACAGACATCGATATTGGTTTCTGAACCTCGTATACAAAATGTCATAGGCTACGATTGGTTAATATTGAAATTAAGATCAAACTTTGTTTGTATGAAGCGCGCTCAGGGGAATCTCCTCTTAAATATAAACAAAATCTCTTTGACAAAACTGTCAACCCGTGACCGTCAAGAGAATCCGAATGCCCCCGCTACCCCCGTCTACCCCTCTGATGCTATCTAATGGGCATTCCAACGTCTCGGGGCAGCCAGGCCCATTTTTTAGGGAGCGTGACCGCCGTAATGAGAAGATATCCTGCGACGGCGCATAGCGAGCCCAAATTACGGGTTTCGATTCGGGAGAAATGAATCTCGGAGATTACGAGTAATGGACGCTTTGGACGTTGGCAGCGAGACGCGATGTTTTAGACCGTTATTTGTGTGAGTGGTAAATCGTTATATTTGAATGTTATTTAGGTTATTTTGTCCTTAAAACAGCGCATATCCTAAGACAATGAAAAACTCAAAAAAGTCTCGGCAAGCTAATAAACAAGTACCTATCTTACTTAGTATTGAAAATTAGTGAAAAAAGCATAAAACAGATTTGAAACCCAAACCCTCAACAATTTAAAGTGCCTTAACTACTTTTACTAGGTAGGAAACAGATTCGGATGTCGCTTCTAAAAGATTATTTTAGATTCTAAAATATTTTAATTATGTATGGCTGAATTACGTAACTATTGGTTCGCGATTATTATCTGGCCAGTAGCGCGTGCGCGTGACCGTTCGCCATGCACTATGAACTAATTATCATATCATTTGTCACTGGAAGATTAATCAACGGCCAATGTCAATGGAAGCTTTCTATTTGAATTTCGAAATTGCACGCGAATACTAGCTAGAGTTATGGCGAATATATTTTTTTTTGTAGCAGAGCAGACGAAATCCGCTCTCTTTGCGTGGCTGCTTCGTAAATGTTGTAGTGAGAGAAAAGAGAGTCAAGTAATGCACTCCTGGCGCGTGCGCAGCATCGCTCGTGATACGTTTGCAACTGCGTTTTCGTTTCAAATCTGTGTCATTATCCTAATCTGTATCTTCTTATTCTTTAACTCTTTAAAGTCTTTGTGATTTGTCTGACAATTTTACAATAGACTGTTGAACTGGGGAAGCTTTATTTCATCGAATCCATCCTTCTGATATCCTTTTCCCCGACAGGTATCAAGTGGTTTTTCTAAGAACGGCCAGCCAACGTCTTGTTAATCTTCAATTACACACAAGAAAAACCCCGTGCGACCGTGTCCACGCAAAACAAAATTAAAAATAAAGCCTCCTCTAACGATCCCGTAGACATGGGATCTGTAATCCATATCAAAAACCACAAGAGACGTAAGTTGTGCGATAAAGGACGATCGTGTGTACAAAACTTCCTTTGAAAACCGCAGAAGGAGCTAAATAAAAAAAAATCGGACAAGGAACTTGATCCAGCCTAGTCGATCTAACCGCATGAGACGTGGTGCGGTGCGTCGACGATAAAAAACCCTTTTATTCCGTTCAGATATTATAAAATATGGCGGCGTTTTTAAAAGCGGCCATGATGTAATTTACGAAGTTCATAGTCTGTGTAATTGACGATGAAAATTATCACAGAAATGCTGTGTGAGTGAATTAAAAATATTCAATTTGACGCTGCATCAATGTGAAAGCAGTGGTAAAGGCAGCTGCGTAGTTTTAATTTGGAAAATGTGTAGGTAGGTATAATCGACCTTTTAAAATCTGATATTAAATTCCTTCTACGTAAGTTAAAGCTCTACTGCTTCAAGCTCATGATTCCTTACGATGAATTCATCAGATATCAAATTCAAATAAATGCATAGGTTACGTACCTACAGGTAACATTCGAGGGAATCGCGGGGTTCGAGAGTTACTCTCCAACCTGTACCCTGGTACAGGCTAAATACTTGTACTTGATGGTCTGTAACTTGGAGTAGAGTTACAATAGGTGTTAAAAGATTGCCGGTTTCTGCAAAAACTAGAAACCTGTACTTTTTAATAATTTATTTGTTTATTTGTGGCATACTTCAATGGAAACTGAAACTGAGCTTACAAGAACGAGCACAAGTATCTAATTCGCCAAAATAACTTTCATCCCAAAAATATATAGGTATCCTCTGTATCTACCTTACTTCATATCCTGAACGCGGGTCTCAATACGACCATATTTCATATTTTTATAAAACCAAAAAGTATCAACTCGTTAATGGCGTCGCGAATCGCGATGTAGCTATCACGGGCGCATCAAACGAAAGTGAATAACTAGATCTGCGCTTGCGCCGGGCTCCCATGCCATTTTCCTTTCGGTTGCGCGCGCTCATAAAACTTGTATGCAAATCCCGTAATGGACAGCGTTTGGGCGGAGCGCGCGCGTCACTGCCTATGCGCGCGGGCACCTTTTTTGGATCCCTTTAATTTATAATCCCATCTTACGCGCCATAATTGCGAACGGAGGCTGGAGTTACGCACGATCACAGATTAAGGATTTTGATGGATTGATCGGCTGCCCTGTTTTTAATAAACGACGCGAACGCGGCGAACGAGACAAGGATTCCTCGGCTTTCAGATCCGTGGATAATTTAATATTGAAACCCCACCATGTAGGCAATGAAAAAAATACAAATGGACATACATACCGACCTTTAATCTAAGCTTAATCAAAGTTTAAGCATTACTTTCACAAATCTCGAGATTGCGCAAAACCCGAGGAAGAACAGATGTCGTAAACTGTAACTTAATCACTATAAAAATAAATTACACAATGCCACTAACAGGCCTAACAACACAATTAATATAAACAAAAACATGTTGGATGGATCTTTAATCAATAATCAAACTTGACACACTTTGACGCCGAGCCGAAGACAAGAAACTTTAATAAAAAATAAACGTCAAATAAACAACAGAGCATTATCATAACGCAACAAATGATTGCGCAACGCATACCACAAGGCTTCTAGTCTATGGTGTAATTTGAATTTTATCGCCATAATTACAATACGGAAGGGCTCCATGATACAGCGGCTACACCCATACAAAATGATCAACGCCATACAATTAATAACAAGCGGATTGTGACGAATCGGGGAGATTTTATGTTACCATGATAGGCGCAGGATAGGAAGGCTCGTTTGTCCAATGTTCCTTGAGGTGGGCAGAGTTCGGTCTCGATTTTTTTGACCGGTTTTTTTGTAGCAGTCTTTGTTAACCGTTGTGGTTAAGTACGTGTTTTCTTTCTCTTCAAAACATAGAAATTTGCCAGGCCAGGCCGTTCAGCCTGCTATAGCTTTTCACTATAACAAATCAAAACATGCATTTTTTTCATTTGTTATTTTCCAATTAGTAGGTCGCCAAAAAAACAGTTACACAGAACTTTCATAATAATCGTTACGACCAACATTTCAGACAAAATTTTTTTAGTTGAAGTCCTGCTACAGTGCTGGCCCGGGCTACATATTTTTTAATGAAAGATATCGGCCACATTTGACAGCTGTCATCATTACCTTGTGTCCACGTATAAAGTTTATTTTCGCGGTCGCGCTTAATATGAAATTAACTTTATGTTGTGGATATGAGGAAAATGACGACAGCTGTCAAATGTGGCCTATTAAATATCTATAACATGTACTTAAATAAGATTTATATTGTAATTATATGTAAAAACTTGTAAATGGCGAAATATTACCCATATGTTTGTAAAACCATGTAATAATTTAAGCTGTAAGTTTTCCAAATAAAAATAAAATATTACTGTAAGCAGACTAAGCACTTGAGGCCTCAATTAAATTATTCAAATATCTGGTCTCTGGTCTCAATATACAATGCCACATCACTAGTAATGGAGATAGAAGACAATTAACTCAAGATTGTTGTTAGGCATAAACATTGATTGAAGGTATTTTATCGCGTCTGCAATTACGTGGTCTTTGATTAAACTTTATATCATAGTAAAGGAAATTAATCGTTACCAAGTAAAGATTATATAACCACAGTTTGTAAGACAAAAGTACATAAAGGTAAACATGGGAAAACATTCACGCAACTATTTATATGTATGTTGCACTTGCAGCAGACCTGACAAAGCTTTTCCACATTCCTCACTCTTTTTTAAAGACTTGATTTTTTTTCTGTTTAATCGTTTATTGTACCTACACAAAAATGGAAATAGATACAAAGCAAATGTAAATATGACACAAAAGGCACTACTAATTTCTATGAAGAAATTGTTTCTATCTAAAATATAAACGCATTGGTAGCCTTGGTGTTGCTGATGTCCATGGGCGGTGGTGACCACTTTCCATCGGACCACTTGACTGGTTGTCTGACGGATAATATTTAAAAAAAAATACACAAATTAACACACCACTGTCTAGCCCCAAACTAAGTAAAGCTTGTTTATAATACAATAGTAGGCACAAGCCTTTGTTTATTTTACATACTTAACAACAACAAGTACATTATAAGTACATTCATACTTAGAAATTATGAAATATAGATTATAAAATGAAAGCAAAGTATCACGGTACTGGAGTATATTATCTCTTCACAACAGACAATTTCATTATAAAGCCAATAAATTAATGTAATTTATTATTTAATTTAAATAAATAACGTAACACATAGTAACACCCAGCAGAATAGAAATTATAATCACTCCAATTTCTGCCCTCTCGGCAATCGAACCCGGGACCTTTGCGTAAGAGGGGTATCCGCTGATCATAAAACTGTTGCCATCAACAACTGGGGTTGTCAGGTTATCCTCAAAATATTAGTCGACCTTAGATATAACTAATATAACCTATTACGCAACAGTCCGTTCTCCAAGCCTCATTCTATCATCCGTCTTACATACACACAACACAACATACAAATAAAATAGTTTAAACGAACAGGCCAACACGTAATGACGGGCTGGCATAGTGTTGGAGTAATACCTAGGGTTTATACATTCCAGTTCCTAGTTCCTTAGGGCACTAACCTTAGCCGGGCACAAATAGCTCAGGACTCCAGCACCACACACGGGCTGACTGGATAAGTCAGATCCTAGATTTATCTACAACTAGCTTTTGCAAGCGACTTCGCCTGCGCTGACTTCAAAAGGCCAATTAGCACTTTTTGTAGAGTATGGTATTCGTTAGGCTGTTTCTTGAACGAAGCTGCTAACATATTCATCCGGGTTTATAGTGTAGTGTGGTGCTAGATCCGGGTATATTACTATTATCTAACGTCTATACCCGCATTACAAACTCGGACCTGCCTGCCAAACGTTGAGATTACGGCAAAATTTCCTCTCTAGTGAATAGGCTTACTAGAGTCTAGTCCAACAGTGGGCTAATATTTGAATGGGTTCTATAGTCGGAGGATAGAAAGTTCAAAATGTTACTAATCTACACTATCTAATTTTACAGCCAGCATCAGAAATAGATAAGCAATCAGACTGTCCAGAATTATAGAAGATGAAACTATTTAAAATGATCTAAACTATTTAAAATGATACAGTTCTAATTTGAATATAGAGAACTGTGTCGTGAACCAAATCCGACTTGCCGTGGAAATCAGGATTCAGTTATCTTCGTTCTTTAATGTTTGTATGTAAACTCTTTATTGCATAAGAAATGCAGAAATGAGAACAATATAAGTTTACAAAGCAAAGGGGGGATTATCTCACAATAGTATTTGATCATTCTGAACTTAAATTTTGCCATAAAAAGTCAGATAATCCCCTATTAAGTTTACATATACAGACAGACAAAGATAGACAAAGACACAGATACACAAATTAAACTTATAACACCCCCCTTTTTTTCGTCGGGGTTTAAAAACATTGTCTCTGGTGTACTGTTACAAACAGGTAAAGTAACCAGTCGTTATATCAAACTCGTAATCGGGCGCTGGGTATCGGGCGGCTGATTGCAGGCCTCATCGCGGCGGCGCAGGCGCAGTAGCCGCGCGGTGACGCGGCGATGCCGGGTCCCGCGACTGCGCGCGCGCAGCGGATGAGCGGTGCGGTTCGTTTTTAACCCCCGACGAAAAAAGAGGGGTGTTGTAAGTTGGACGTGTGTTTATGTGGGTGTGGGTCTTTCTGTGGCATTGTAGCTCCCGAACGGACTGACTGATTTGAGATGGTCCTTGGCTTTGTTTCGATAAACTCGGTTCTGTAGTTTAGAAAATATCTGAGTATATGTAAACGTGGTCCGGGGTTATTCGACTATTTCTGCCGGTTAGGTTATTCCTGTATGCGTCCATGTGAAGATACTTGGTGTACCTCGATAAAATGCCCTCTGTCCCTCTGAATGTATGTACGAGTATGTATGCTTAGATCTTTTAAACTACGCAACGGATTTTAACGCGGTTTCCAACAATAGATAGAGTGATTCAAGGGAAAGGTTTACGCGAATGAAGTCGCGGCGGGCCAGCTGGTTCTCAAGAAATACATAAAACAGCCTGTTACATCATAGTAAATCACGTACCAATCCACACGTTCGATTGGGCACAGTCACACATAGCACAAGAATGTTGACCTCTTGACTTAGCTAAATACAAACAACCTTGACTTCCACAGATGAACTCCTATAAACTAGCGGGCGTCACAAAACGCACCGTTTTATCGTAAGCTCCTTTACACAGAGCGATTCGACGAACGACACGACATTGCTAGGACTTGCTTACTGCATCGCTTAGGTCCTACATATTTACAGTTGTCGTGGACGCTATAGACCTATAACGGATCTAGAGTTAGACAGGCCACTGCCTTACAGTGGGACGAAATTCTAGCACCATAGGAAGACTCGACTCGACAGTGTAACGAGAGGCGACCGCCGCATCGTCACTTAACACCAGGTGAGATGGCGGCCAAAGACCTTCGGGTATGTATAAAAAAATAAAATACATGAAAGGAGGGAACAATTTGACAAAAAGACAAATGAACTGCCTGTAAACATACTTTTGCTTATTTCTTTTCAATTATAGTCCTAGACACTTTGTCTGCCCCTTCTGACCTAGAGCACTGGGATTTGCCTGTCTAGATACAGCTAATTCATTCCAGAATTAAAAGTGTCTAAGTCAAGATTAAGCTATTAGAGAACTCTAAAAGTGTTCAACAACATGCAGTCGCCGTGAAATCAACCAGATTTCAGAACCAGGCCTATCCATACTGCCGAAACGGAATCGTTACTTGCGAAGTCGCGTGCGCACAGTTCCCACGAGGTGTCGAAGGCCGATGGGCTCGCTCGCGTTGGTTGCGAAACCTCGGGTTATGAATGAAGACCTTTGTTGGTTGTGTCTGACAACTGTACGCTGAACCATCAAGTGCTAATCATTGTTGTATCATAATTATGCGTGGGCTTGACTTAATTAAAGGTTTTGATGATTAGATACGGTATAGAGATGTTTGACAAGGTCTAGTATAGAACCTACGTAGGGACAAGTAAGTACAATAATTCAAATGTAAAGGTACAGAATATGGGGGCAGGAAAGTGCCCTAGCCAAGACTAGCCAAACAAAAAATAACTTTTTTTACGACCTTAAGTTTTACGAGTGTCCATGGGATTGTCTCTGCGCCATCTGGCCAATCCATAATTTTCACGAAGATGTAGGGTTTGTAGAGTTTGCCTTGCAGAGTTAGGGACCTGGCTCTTCATGGGATCCCTTACAAGGCATAGAAAATTAATTTTACATAAAATATTTTTGGTGTTTAGCATAAAATAATCTTCTTAAATAAAATAATCTTCTTTTTTACGACTTTGTCTGTATTAGCCAAACACACAGCACAATACGCTAAACTATTTACCAGTTCATACAGCATAGTATACTCTATAAATACGCACATAGAATCCAAATTGCAACGTACTATCGCCACTAGCAGAGCATTATGATCAATGCGAAAAACGAATCGATTGTTGCACAGGTTGCAGAGATTGTAAAGTCACGAATCATTCAAGGATCGCAGATATTGTGATTGGATTGGCGGACATCTTTAAAATATCATACATGAAGCGGCCCGATATATTGGCTGCGTGCTGGCGAGACAACCAAAGTTAAGCAACGCAGAGTCCGGGAACTGGCGAACTTGGCGAAGCGAGGTTGACCAGGGCTTCCGTTGAGGACCCTGAGACTGTTTGAACTGTCTCGGGAGCCGATTGGCACACAGCGACGGTATAATAATATATTATATTATTATTTTCATATATTATGTTCATCGTGATCAGGAAATCCATCTATCGGGACGCCCCGTGGGCGACCCAAGAAACGATGGATTGACATCGCTGAGTCGGATGCGAGAGCCAACGGCTTACGATGCAAGGATGCCGAAGACCAGGCGAAATGGAAGCCGGGATAAGCGCTAGGACGATGATGATGGTTTTACGGTTTGTTCAAAGTTGTTGACCTTGACCTGTTTAATATAAGTTGTGAATCGGCGAGAAATCGTGTACTTAAGAATTACTTTGACCCACTGTAATGCAAGTATTTTGAAAAATTGAGTCGAAGTCATTGAGTCATTAAGTCGAATCAGTGGAAGCCTATAATTGGCTATGTAATGTTATTATTGTTTTTAATGTAATAACTGCTGTTGGCTTTCCTTAAGTAAATAAAATAAAATAAAATAAATAAAATGATGATTATGTTTATCGTGAGGAGAGCTTGTGGCATGCGATAGTTTCTGCCTACCTTTATGGGATTGGTATAGGAATTATGGCCCATAATTCAGTAGGCGCGACTATCTGCAAATGCAATGTTATCGCTAAAATAGTCACAATCATTGTCTTATTATTTATCTTTAACCCCCAATGCACTCAAGCTCGTGACATTCGCCGTCGCGCACCTGCGATGCGCTTGCGCAATCCAGCCGCGGGTTCGGTGCTCGTGCGCATTCATTGATGGCTTATTGCACATTGTAGTAAGTCGTAATGTATAAGTGTTGCTTGTATAGCATGTAGTACCTACTGGGTCAATGCACTTTTAATAAAATGTTCACTGCGGGTTCATGAAAATTATTTAAAAAATATTTGTGTATACTGTATTACTTACATATAATTAAAAAAAAAACAATTTTTTAAATTATTATAGGAAAATCTGTGATTATTTACAAATTAGTTACAACTGAGAGGTCAACATCCGCTATTTATTTATATCTGGCTACAGAGGCCCATATATTTAATACATATAACATACCAAATTATAATAACAATATATTTGGCACCTACTATAGTTGATGCTTTTACTCTGAAGGTCACCATACAGACACATAAAGCACGCAATAATTGAGCTATAATGTCGATGCCATAACTAGCTTGTTTTCTTCACAAGTCTACTGAAAGTAAAGGTCCTATGGTTACAAGTTGGGATTACAGACGCAGCCCTGTCCAATGGTATACAATCACCACATGTCACTTCGAGACACCATCGAGATAAAATATAAGGCTTGAAAGGAAAAGTGTGTTCAGTACAAATAAGCTAAAATTAGGGGTATCGATTGCGAACGTCGGGTAAGTGTCAATAAAGGGCGTGTTTACCTTATTCAGATATAATAATGTTTACTTTAAGCTGCCTCGTTGAATACATGTTTGGAATCTAACAAGAACTGGTAGATTTACCTGAAATTCGCAACCAGTTTTATTTTTTCAGGGGTATAAATTTAATAAGCAGTCAGTCCGTGTAAACACAGAAACGTAAGCCATGAGGAATCCGAGGAAAGTGTCCTTGGAGAATACAGTATGCAATTCTCTAAACATCTTTTTCTTAAAGGTATGTTCCGGGTTTCCTTTAATATTTCGACGCAGTCGTCCCGTGACCATAATGTATGCAACTGCGACGAAATATGGGCTACTCGCAAACAAAGGTAGGAAACCCGGAACATACCTTTAAAATGTGAGATAAAAACCGAGACCGTTTAGAACATTATTCTTCTTATTTTTGTTCCAAAACTCTTGTTCAAGAAGTTAATAAACTCAATTAACATAATGAAACTAATAAGATACAATGGACGGTTTTAAAATAGAATCGCAGTATCACAGTGAAGTGAATGTTTCTATCGTACGCACTGAATTCTATATAAAATGATCGATCCATTAAATACTTTATTGTCCCTGTGTAAAGCGCATGTTGCTCTTGATGTACAGTTTGCAACAAAATGTTAATAGATACTTAGTTACGTAATTAAAAAGTAAAAAGTACTAAACCGATTTAAAAAGTTATTTCACTAATTGTATGCTAGAAAATTTATTGTTTACAGACAACCGAACTGCGCGCGGGCGAAAGCCGCTGAGAACAGCTATACCAAATTTACTTTCACGTGAGACCCAATGTAAACAAACCACAAAAAGGTACTTTATGATACCATATTTTCATCAATTACAAAAAATTCATCAAATAATTGCTTTTTAACTAGGGCCCTGCGCTTTTAAACAATACATAAAACCAATTAATTTAGGTGTTATTTTTTCATCCAAAACTAACCATTTATGTAAAAAGAAACATATAATATTTCTTTTTTTATTCTTAACATAATTGTTGGTCTTATAAAATACCTGAAAGCTCGGTGAATATCAAACTATGAACGCATTTTAATACCACCAAATGAAGATAAACAGTTATTTCAAATAATGAACGTGGGATTATCAGCTTTCGTAATTAGCCGGATAATGTCCGCCATTTTTACTATTGATCAACTTGTTGACGCGAGTGCGAATCCTTTCCGATTGTTTTCCTATTTTGTTGTTATTCTCTGTTGAAGTTATTGTAAATTGTGAAGTTTTTTATTGAGTTATGTTTTTACATTTTGTTATAGTTGAGTTTTTGTTATCTGAAAGTTAACTTGGCTCAAAATGAGTGAACCTGGTCCGAGCAATGCATGCGCTTTTATTCGCCGAAGAAAAAGCGTTCCAAGCATACTCCAATGCGTTCTACAGATAAGGAAACTGTTATTAAAATATTCAAACATGTAGAAGAAAGTTGGGCCAGGATTCGTATCCTTACAAACGTGATATTGTTGTAAGTTTGACAACCATTGTTTTCTTTGTTTACACTTTGTCTCACGGGAGAGTAAATAAGGTATAGTATATTATAAAATGAAAAAACTCACAGACAGGTAGATACACATTTCAAAGTAAGTTCTTTTATTTTCATTATTTACACGTTACAGTCCATCTCTTTACTGACTGTCTGTGTGCCCGTACTTAGTCTTGTTTGATGGATTACCTACCTTTTATGTTCATTTATAGAACATCAGTGAGTGACAAACAAGCAGACAGCCTCAATTATGGAGAGCAGTATCTTAAATGTTCAAAATGAAATGGCTCAACCGATTGTATTTGGTTTTTCACTGGAATCTACAGAAGTTCCGAGGACTACTTAAATTACCTGCTCATAAAAAAATACATAGATCTCGCAGGATAATTGAATGAATTTTACCGCAGGGCAAGTGCTTGTAGATATCAGAAAAATCTCACCATTTCAAAATGGTGTAGCAATTTTGTTGCTGTCAGTACATCACTTTTAGTCCGCAGTTGCCAATCACCGTTCATTGTGTGCCGAGTAAATAATTGCTGCCATTATGGTAATAATTTAATTATTACGTTGCCATAGGGCCTACATTTGCTTTTAAATAGTCGTTATCTTTGTATTTTACAGTTCGAATGGGAATACAACACCGCCTTGTGTTGGCAGGTATGTTAGCTAAGCTATATATTAATAGCCAAGTCAGGTATTTGCTCCATTTTGGCCGCGTAGGTGATTTCGTAACTGGTTACGAGTGAAGCCTTTTTGGTGGTACGTGTACCTAGTAAACCAGTGAATACCAGTTTGTAGTTCGGTTTCTCTTGCTACCGACTCAGTGGCAAACGATTCGCCGTAAATGTGGCCCGTAACACCAAGTGCTGTCGATTTACGAGTTTTATCGCATGATTACATTGGGTCGTTTCCCCCGAAGTTGACGAGTTATGTAATTCGGCTGACGACTAGTGTAAATGAGGAAAGTATAGCGGGAAGATGGGAGCATCATCTATCTATCTATCTTCTTTTAACATAAAAAATAATCATATTAGCGTTTATGTCCCGATTGTGCTCTCGCGCACTGGGGCCCCTGGTCCGCCTTGACCATGATCCAGGGTTTGGCAGATCAGGTAATTACAATGGAGCGACTGCCATTTGACCTCCATGACCCGTTACCATGAGAACCTGACCAGATTGGATCACGGTTCAGTCGCCTGAATGCAGGTTTCATCACGATGTTTTCCCTCACTATAAGAGCATCGGATAGTATTCAACTAACGTACATAACTCAGAAAAGAGTCATTGGTACACGACTGCAGCGGGATTCGAACCCGGCACCTCTCGCTTACGAGTCGGATACCCTACCACCGACGCTCCTACTTACTCCTAGTAAACAGTAAACTTCCTCGCCCAAACCCCAATCCCGGAACGTCCGGGAATCGATTCCGCGTCCAATCCCGAGCGATCCCGTCGGCGCCTTTGTGGTGTGCGCAGGCGCAGGCTAATCGCGCGCAATCACGCGCCGTAATGGGTGCGCGGGCGCGGAGGGCGCGTTTCCGCGTGGGGCGAGGGAGGCGTAGATTATTTGTAGATTGGACTGTGTGGTAGTTTCCTTTGGATCGGTGTTTGTGAGGTACAGAGTCAACGTTAGATTAGTAGCAAGGTATAGACGCAAACTCGTCACGCTAGCGCTACTCCTCATAGCCGACGAGTTCGTCACGATCTGTACTCGTCCATTTCGCAACTACAAAATTGATTGAATTTTTTAAAAGGCAGCATTTTGTATTTTAAGCACATTGGCCGTGTGGTGTCCGGTAGAGTAGAATAGCACCAACCCCTTACACTCGCGGGTGTCGTAAAAGATGACTAATGTTTTCGAGGCAAAAATTCTAGTATCCATTGGCTGGAAAATGGGCAGCAGCGTTTTCCATTGTAATATATATATTTGTTTAACACTGAGATCTTCAACTGCACCTGCCAAGCTTGGAGATTATGGCAATGACCTCCCCTTTCGTGGGAGAGGCACTAAGTCCTATTATGAGCTGTGATTATGTAATTCCTTGCATAGAAAATAATCCAATTTCATTAGAGCGCCCGATACGCAGCGCCCTGCGCGCGCGCCTTGGACCCTCGTTATACCTATTCCCTAAAAAGCAAGCCTGTTCCACATAGACAGCACACGCCCTACTAAACACTCCGGGAACTCGGGCCCTTAGCTTCTTACGGGCAAAACCGAACAGCCGTGTAATTGGATGTGCGACTGCCAGTACCAATAAAACGAAGTGTAGGTAGATCCAAGCCATATAATCTCGTCAAGGAGGCGCTGAAGCGAGTAATCGCGTCGTACCGTGGCAGCCGATTAGCAGAAGTGCCAGACTTTTACTTTTGACAAACAAATCTGATGGCCGGGCCAGTGGAGTGCTCTCGGCGAGGTGACAGGTGTCCCAGTTCGCGGGGACGCACGGGCCGCCCGTTGCGGCGAGGCGGCGCGGCTGTCTTTCAAGCCAGGAAAACTGACGTTCGTTGTGTGCGTGTTTGTAATGATATGACTGATGTATGGTTTTGAGGTTCATGTCAGTTCGCTGCGATACAATATGTGAAAAAGATTTGTAGAATCAGCACAGCACAGCACTCCAAACAAATAACGTGCAATGTGCAATACACATTGTGTATGTATTCTAGTTCTCGTATTCGATACTGGCTGGTAATCATAAAGTCTGCGAATTCTTCATCACTTAAAAAAAAAACAATCATAGCAATTTAAAACAAACACTTGGGTGTTTGTCCAACCAAAGTCCAACAAACATTCAGTGGGCGCGCCCGCAACCGCTGCCCGTGTACACCCAGCCACCCAGCCCGGTGACTAAACGAGGTCAGCAGTCCGCTGCACTGCTCATTATCGATGGAATTTCTATGGGAAATGCTCTTGCCGGAAGTGTACCGAATATCAATAGCTGATTTGCCAGAGTTGGTATTAATAGTTAACACGAATGAGTACGTGGATCGATTTCGGGTGACGAGTAGGTCGGTATGCTATCGTGATGGTGACGGTGTCGAATAATGGTCATTAGGGTTTGTGTGAAAGGTACCGCTCAGTATGGTCACTCCTGCTATGTACAGTACAAAAGGATAAGTGAATTACCACTTCAAGAAAAAAAATCTTTTGCAAAATGTGTTTGCTAAAAGAACTCGTCTTTGACCCCGGAGTATTTTTAAAATAATGAATAAAAAATTTATTAATTAATGCTGTAAAAACCTTATACAAACTGCAAGGAAATATGATACTTTGCACTTATGCTCTTGTATTATACTTACTTATAATCCTTCCATAGACTTTTATTCCTTTTAACTTTTTTTTAATGGTGATGGAAAGTGGTCACTAAGTAAAATATAATTTAGCTACAATAATTTCTAGACTCTGACGCTTATTAAAATAAAAAATGTAAAGAAATACGTATCATAACCGAACAAAGTAGCGTACAATTACGCGACCCTAGCAATTTGTAAATCGCTTAGCGCCTTAATGGGTACGTCTTTAAAATTTAACTACTTACACTTATAAATTGCACTATAATTTCGATGCGCACCATATACTCATCCATAGATTCATAGAAACAATTACTTATAAGAATTACAAGTTACATTGTTTCTTGAAGATGATACGTTCGTGGAAATGTAGGCAGGGACCACCCAACGGTAATGTGTCTTTGGAGACGTGCGGAGACTCACGCGCAGCGGGCGCGGTGGCAGCAAAGTATGTGCCTGGCCTGTGCCGTGTCTATAGGTACTCATTTATGAGTATTTTACTATTTTATTAAGTATTTTAGGTTTGCGTTTGACTATTAAAGGCTTGTTAATACATATGATGCGCAAGAAATTCGCTCGCGAAGTTCAATAACCTTTTACCCTTAATTTTTGGATAAAAAATCTTGGTTACGTTTTATTTCTATTAAGCAAAAAGTTGTATAGTTTCAGATACACATTAATCCCTAATTTTCTCTTCATAGTATAGGTATAACTAGTGTAAAGTATCCTTTAAAGTGGCATGAAACGGCTCTGTTAGCATAAAGTGCGATATTCATAATATTTGTAGAAACTTTTACCTTGGAATGTACCTATAGATAGAAGACATCCAACAAAAAATACCCGATAAAAATTAAGTATGCCTTCATTGGCGGATTTAAAAAGCTTTTCGTGGCTCAACAACAACGAGGGTCAACAAAAAAAGACCGAAAAGCGGTTGTCATTATCACTCGTGAGTTAAATTGCTAAAATATTACGGGAACGATTTTCATAAATTACCAATTGATTCCATATTGGGGTTAAGACACAGCGCGATAAGAAATTCAATCCGACCGTGCCGAGACGACTTCGTAAAACTTTAAACCGTTCCATTTTCAAAAGTAAAATAGGTAATTTGAGCCGTTTATTTCAATACGGTCTTTACAAGGCTGATTTATCGTGCTTACGCGAAAATTACGGTGAGGCCGTAAAATTATACTGATTGTACTTTCAGTTTCCAGTAATTGGAAGGCCAGTTGTGATTCTTCGTTTGGGGCGTCGTCCTGACCGGTTTCGTACGAAATTACAACTTATAACGATCTGGCTCTGCCTGCGCTCAGTTGAACTGGACTGCTGACTGAACTTTACCCTAACTGCCTGGATTGTTGAGCTGGGGTACTAAATGGATACCAAGAATCCTTGGGGAATATTTCAATTGTTCCAAATTCAATTCGCAACTATGGTAAAGTTGTTTAAACTGTTATTTGGAACTACCGGTCTATTACATATTCCTATAACAATGACATCTCACGCGATAGGTTTTACCGACACGAGAGAGACATCTTTCTATTTATAAACCCGCACTATCATTCAGTATACACATACTACAAGCAAAAGAAAAAAAAACACCAAAGTGCAAAGTGCAGAGTGAATAGACAAAAGTAAAAGTGTAAACATGTGTGAAAAGCTACGGCGCCCGAATTCGTAATGCGTTCCGTATTCGTATCTAATGTTTGTGGTGCGCCTACGCAGCCGTTTTGGTACGCTTTCCAGAGAAAATTTAGATAACGCCCAAGTGCCATAACGTTGAAGGTGTTTGTTTGTTTTATTACTTAATTAAACAGCCAAAATTCCAAAATTACGGCAAGGTTTTGCACAATCGTGAAACTGCAATGTTGAAAATTGACTATAGCAACGTTGTTCTTATTGCTTATCCTGTTCTTTCTATATGTAAAAGATTTTTACAATAAATGTTATACGGCAGACAAAAAAGCAAGCGGGCCACCTGATGGAAAGTGGTTGCCGCCGTCTATGGACATCAGCAACATCAGCAATCTCCTTACACGACGCTATCGGGTGCATGGGATAGATAAGTACTTATTTAACAAATTTGATATGCCTATCTACTTCAAGAGTTCTTTAAAATCTAACTCTACCATCCAAATCTATATAAAAATTTAACAAAATGTTATAAACATGCAGTATTTGTAAAATGGCCACATCGACGTTCGGATTTTATTTCGTTCCACAACAAATTCACCTTTTAGTCAAGTATACTTTTGTTATTTTGATAAAATGCCTGATCAAATAGCTAAAGAAATTGAAAAGCAAAGTTTACTAAACCCATTAACAATTCACGATCTTAACTCAAATACCTGTAGAAACAACAAAATGCGAGTCCGTAGTCTTTTTAATCAAAACATGTACCCCATTAGATAAGTACTTAATCTTCATTGTTAATTATTAGAGAGATTTATCGATCTATCTGGACGGCCTACGCCAAGCTGTTTTAATTATGGGTTCAATTAAAAAGTTAATTATTGTTATAGATTTTATTAACAGTTGTGGGGAGTAACGAAACTGGCAGGAAACCAAACCGGAATTAACTACTGTTTCATTTAACGACAGTTCATTAATTTTGATAAAGAAACAATGTGTAACCATGGATAATTAAAAAGTGAATTTCTAATCGAAAAGTAAAAGTAATTAACTAGTTTGATTATGTCGGAAGTACATACGAAATTTTAACCATTGGCCCCATTGGATTTATTCATCAAAAGAAACGCCAACTGTGACATAAGGGTGCCAAATCTACTATATAATATCTATCTATAGTATTCTACTATATTTTGGGTCAAGATACTATTTATTGGAAAAAATATGTGGGTCGTAGCCAAATCTACTATATTTGAGCAATACAGCGGCAACACTTTCTTTGGGATTAAAAAAAAACTACCTATTTGGTAAAAAAAAATACAATTTTTCTAATAATAAAATATACCTAAAAGACGTAAGACTTTATTAGATGTGCCCGGTAGAATAGGGGAGGGATCTTTAACAACGTTGTCATACAAATTGTAAACATTTCTTTAAAAATAGTAAATAAAGGATCGGTAGTATATTTTATATGGTTACAATTGTATCGACACCCTAAATAAAAATCGATATTGTTGTTGAAACTTTTTATCAGCCCTACTGCGACCTTCACATTTATTAATTTCTCGCATTGCCTTGCATCCAATTTAATAACCGTCACCTGACGGTCCATATTGTATGGAACCTCTCAATGCTACGGCTTAACGGTTGTCATACGGCCACTTCTTACCAACAAGTTTATCTTCGACAACCCACAACTATCTTTTCCCACATAAATCCTATCTGCCCTAATCACGGCCACGAACATTATTCGCTTCGTTGAAGAACACATCACTACCTTACCAGCAATAAAGAGATAATCCAGGCATTTAGCCATCATTCGAGGCAAAGATCCGAATCCGATAAGCTAGGCCATCCCAAGCTGCCTAGGTTTCTAGGCACCCTAGATGTACCCCGTCCTATCTGCGCATCGGAGCTAGACGCACTTAGCTTTCATGTGCCGTGATGAATTGATAGCCGCCGCACTTTCTATTTGAAAGTTTACCTGAAACAAGAAGAATTTCGCGTAAGATACAGTCAGATATCATAATTGGTCTAACATGCACGCTATTACACTTGTGTGTACTCGTAGACGCTAGAAAGTTTATGCAATAGATAGGAATTATGCGAACTGGAGCATATCAATTACGCAATCGCAAATAAAGTTTATAATCTTGCAATTAATTAGTCTCTCGTCTAAATATAGGAATTCAATTACATCTGGTATACTCCAAAGAGTTTCTTGTGTAACTAAATGGAATGATATGGAAATAAGATGAGAATACGTGTTAAATGCGTATACTTCGGACTATGACATGGGTCTATTTTCAATCGTTCAAGAGGTATATTAGAGGTCTCCTTAGAGCGGTATCGCCCCTGGTGTTGCTAATGTCCATAGGCGGCGGTGACCATTTTCCATCAGGTGGCCCGCTTGCCTGTTTATCGGCCGTTTAAAAAAAAAAGTAAACTCAACTCAATGAAAACTATTAAGAAAACGCCTTCAATATTAACTGTGTCTAGGCAGAATGATAAACTGAGGGGAGGAGTAGGCATGATGGTAATCTAATATCATATTAATAATATAGCACTTATAGTTAAATTAGTAGTTATATTGTAACGCTTCCACACTCTAATGTAGAGAAGGCAGCAAGTTTGAAGTCAATAAATAAACCGAATTGAATATTCGGGTTTCCGTCCAACTACGAATCTTATATAACGAAAAAATCAAACCTTACGTTGACGACGCGTTATCATCAGTGTAATGTATTAGTAACTTGCTCTTTCCTAAACATTGTGTAAGAAAAGGATGTAAAAAATACGTCTCCAAGACGCCGTCCTGCTGGATGCGTTTATAACATGTAGGAATGCGCCCGCGCCGCTTTCCGCGGCTGGTACAGTCGGTGTTAAACTTAAAAACTACACTTCCTTTATACATCTTAGCATAGGATTCTTCGAGCGATCATAAACTCAGAAAGGAGCAGTTAATTTTTAAACCCCGACAAAAAATAGGGGTGTTATTGGTTTGAAGTGTGTTGGGTATCTGTGTGTCTGTCTGTGGCATCGTACCTCACGAACGGATGGATTGATTTGGATGCTGTTTTTCTATTTGAAAGCAAATTTAATGGAAAACCGTAATAAGCATTGTATTATTAAACGGTTCAGTAGTTTCGATAATATTTGAGTATATGTAAACATGGTTCGGCGTTATCAGACTTTTTCTGTCGATTGGGTTATCTTTGATCTTAATATTTGATGCAAATAGAGTTTTTAATTTCAGTACGACTGAAATTCGGTGGTGGAACTCGGTGGAACTCGGTGGAAATGCGGGGAGACGGAGCCAGATACTGGCCACGAAAAAAAAAGGTTAAAGTCGGTTAAGGTTTAAAGCGCATAAAACAGTTATAAAACTAAATAAGATATTAGGTATCCGTAGGTACACCATACCTAAGTATAGCGCATTGGTTGAAGGCAATTTAGTGACGCTCCTTAATCTTGATTCTTGAATATTTTGTTGCCGCCTGTACCAGTATTATTATCTAGTGCCGATTATTGGAAGGTAATAAATAATAATAAAGCGGCCGGCGGATCGCGTGACGCACGCGGGGAGGCTGCGCATACGCATCTCGACGGCCGACGGCAGATGACGAGCTCACGAGGGCAAGTTGGCTTAGGAGTCGTATGGTGAGAGATTGAAGGGTGTGTGTGGAATCTAACAGAATCAGGCCATCAGGCCTTACTCACTTTCACTGATATGTGTCCTACCTATGTTTCCAAAGTGGGATCGCATTTATTAACTAGTGTGTGAAACAAATTTTGTGTTTTTGTACATACAAAGGATATGTAAGAAATTGGACTGGTTTCTCGTAACTTAAACAAAAAAAGAAAAATTCAAAATTCATAGTTATGATTATATTGATATGAGAATTACAAAATATAATATGCAAGTCGTCAAGGGCATTATTATTTACTCATTTCTTTTTCTTAATATTTTTTTTCTGCTTCGCCTCTGACTTCTTTCCTTTTTTGTTTTTGAGAGGCTCTGGCTGAGCCTCGGGTTCCGGTTCGGGCGGCGGTGTGGGCGGAAGTTTCAGCTCGGGCCATTTCCT
This sequence comes from Blastobasis adustella, assembly GCA_907269095.1. Classification (NCBI taxonomy): domain Eukaryota; kingdom Metazoa; phylum Arthropoda; class Insecta; order Lepidoptera; family Blastobasidae; genus Blastobasis; species Blastobasis adustella. The sequence goes on along the minus strand of OU026127.1, from coordinate 16,547,850 downwards.
TTTCAAATAATCAACAAGATCAGTCATATTTACTGTCATTGTCTTACCCATTTTCGTACCAGGGAATGTCTTGACAATCTCAGCTACTAGCTCGGCGTTGAGACCGGCACCAAACTTTTTTATTCTCATTAAAAACTCGTCTTCCCTCATATTATTCCCATTATCTTTAGCTAGATGATGAATTAAAAGAGCAAAATGCTTCTTATGTTTTTTCGGCTTAGTGTAAGCTAAATATTCAGCTCTGTTTAGAACGACTTCTCTCATATCAGGCCCTGTCCCTTGGAACACCGTACGCACATTACCGTATGTGACGACGGTGTTCTGCTTTATCTTCATTCGCTGCATTTGTTCCAAAATGAACATGAAACCTTCATCAACATCAATACCATCCATTAAGACATTTTGTACTTTAACACTTCGAAGCTTAACTCTGGATATAACATATAAGGCATCAGTCGTGCTCATAGGATTATTAGATAAATCCAAAGTAACTAATTTGGTGGCTTTAGATAAACCTGGAATCATATTGGTGATGGCCTCTCCACTCAACTGATTATTTGCAACTTTTAAAACTTTCAGCTCAGGACAATTTAATATTTTTCGCAGAGAACTTCCTATATCTGGTCCGGAAAGAGAATTCCCCGATAAATTTAGCTCCACCAGTTCGGTGTTACTTTGAAATACATTAAGCAAATTACATATGTTTGTACTATTGTATAAGTTGTTCCATGAAAGATCAATATAAGTAAAATCGTTATGAATTTCTAGTGCTTCGCTTAATGCCGCTGCAGTTTTAAAACCTAAACCATTATAACTCAAATTTATCCATTCAACGTCGAGTCTAAGACTGACCACGTCAGCAAAATGTACTCCCCCGTCATCCCCTAGCTCGTTTTTTGCCAAATCCAATAACTCTAGTGAGCTGTTTACAGAAAGGCCGTCGAACAATATTCTCGCACCTTCCGGCCCTATCCGACATCCCTTTATGACTAGTGCCTTTATAGAACCATTGGTTTTTAAAATTTCACCCAAATGAAAACATGAATCCACACTCAAAACGTTATCAGTCAGATCTAGCACTTTTACATATTTGTTGTATCGTAAAGCTGCGGCCATAGGTCGTAATGCAAAAGGTTCTACGCCGTAATAGCTCAAATTAATAATGTCGTTTTGAAGGTTATTGTAGAACAATTTCACCGGTGTAATTCTCATTTCTTTACATACCGCTAAGTATTTTTCCACCCCATCATCAGGGTAGGTTACCTTTTCTTTTGGCTTGAATAGAGCATCGTGTATTCCAGGATCATTTACTCTCGGATAGCGGAAGTAAACGTGATTAAAAACGTCTTTGTTGGACATTGCGCTGTACTTGGTGCAAAGTTCGCCGCTGCCTGGATCGAAGAGACCCGCTGCGTAAGCGATGCGTTTCGGGTTCTCTTCTGGTATCTCCACTAACAACGAATCCCATCGTTCCACAGCACTCTCTACGGAACTCTCTATGGTTTGTACTTCCAGAACGGTATCCACAATTTCTTCCTTCCCTTCACCTTCATCGTCAGACCAATCCATTTTTCCAATATACAAGATAAATTTACAACAAAATCAAATTTATTTGCGAAAAACACAGTCGCATAAAACTTGTAACAAAAACAGCCGCATAGATTAGCTGTCACCACTGAAAGGTACATTGCTACACATAATATCGTTTTTTTTTTTACCACGGTTAGTATTGGTTTTACCTTGATAATTTATATCATTGCATATTTGCCACGATAAGTTTTATTACAACGAAATAATTGACTGCAGGCAAAGTTGTGGAGTTCAGAGGATTAATAACGTATTAATTGCAAAGCGGCGCGTTTCGCCCGCGCACGCAGCGCAAAGATTTTCCAATAACAGCTAACAAGAATGGGAATACGAAACACCTTATAATTACGAGCTACTACCCTATGATTCATGTTCTGCGCTTAAACTATTTCCTATTTCACCACTACCTAGTGAGCTTTGGAATGTTTCACGAGTACCACTGAATGGTAATTGTGAAATCGTTAAATCGTTGTTCAATCGATTCCTGGGATCTAACGGTGAGGGAAAACATCGTGATGAAACCTACACATTCAGGCGACTAAATGTGTAACCATGATCCAATCTGGTCAGGTTCCCCTGGTAGCAAGGTCACGGAGGTCAGATTGCACTACACTGTAGTTACCTGATCAGCCAAATCCTGGATCATGGTCAAGGCGGACCCCGTAAACTCGTGCGCGAGTGCACAACCGGGATATTAATATCAAGATGATTATTTTATTTTAATCGATTCCTGGGATCTACTCTCCAAACCGGGGATCCGTAACTATAAAATAAAAAACAGCAACTCTAAATGCCAGTGGCAAAATTCACAACTAACGCTGCCGCTACAGATTCTGAAATTCGTGTAAGACACCAGCGCCGTGCGACGTAAGAGTATACTTATTAGCAGTATTGCGGGTTAGTTTCTACAAACCAGCCCGCTGTTCCGCTGTAACCGATTTCTGTAATTGTCCCAGATGGGTGCGCCGGCGCATTTTAATTGATACCGACATTACCGACCATTGTCTGTCCGCCTGTCTGTTCACTTAATACAAATAGAGACCAGATGCAAAGATATTAGGGCTAAACATAGCTAATAAGTTTATCTCGAACCTAGATATCAATTTCGTACTAACAGTTTTACAGCAACTATTTCGATGATTTTATATTGATATTTGCATATTGTGGACGGCAAATTTTGTACTATAGATCTTGAGTTAAAAAAAAAATAACGGTGTGCAAATTCATATCCGGAAAATTTATATCCTTAATGTCTGGGACCGTCAGCTAAAGAGGTAGTGCCATTCACCAACCACCAACACCAACCAAGCAGTTGGCAGTACCAACTCAGAACCTAGTAAAAACATGAATTGGCCAATAAAGTTACAAGTTTATTGATCGAACGGAGTTCTCCGGAGTATAAGATCTAAGTATTGTTTGAGGATCAATTCAGTTTACTCTTCATTGTACATGCAAAACCTACGTCTTCATTCAACCAAGTTATCTACAATATGATGAATAATACATTCAACCATTTTGTTGCTGACAGTATACATGTAGGTTTCAAGGAATTTCACTTAATTTTATAAGTTTCAGTTTGATTTGTTACTTGTGCATCGACTTGTGTACCTAACATGTGGTCATCATTTTACAGTAATAAAATAATATTTCATTATAATTTTTTCCTGAAGTTAGAACACACCGACTGTATTGCTACATTTAAATTATTATTTAATATTTAAACAAATACAGTACCGAACCCAAAAATATTTTAGTCCGTTTTACATTTGTTTCTGAAATCGAACCGGAATACACATAATTAAATTCGTATCGTAAGATTTAATGGAAACAAACAAGGTAGTATAGAGTAAAATAAAATATTTGTAATCTTTCTAAAATACATTTGCAAAAAATTATAAGTACTTCCTACCTAAACCAAAAGTTTGCATAGCCACTAGCGTAATAACTAAATGTAGTCTTAAAACTAGATAATTACTCATTATAAACGCAAAAGAAACATGTAATTAATAAATAAACACATTTGCCTTTTTTTTCCACAAACTAAAAATAAAATTTAATTTTTAATTACCTACGAACTATAATAATACCTACACAAAAAAAGAATACTAAACTAAACATTACTTAGTTAACACTTAAATTGAATATAATTTTTCTTAGGCAATAACGAAATTACTAACTAACCATCAATCTCGAATACGAATTAATGAACAACTTAAAATAATATTCTACGCTTCACGTTAACAAACAAAAATTAGCTAAACACTAGAAAAACACTTAAATTAGAATTTTTCTTACAATGAAATAAAAATAAATAATTAGGGACTTAAAATAATATCTACTTCACTAACACGTGGAATACTTCAAAATAACATAACACTGCTACAAAAACGCTTAAATAGAAAACTACTTCTTAATCCCTGTTTTATTAGTTTTACTTTGCTTTTTCTTAGATTTAATATCAGTTTTCTTAAATTTCTTAATTGGTTCAGGCTGCGGTGGGGGTGTGGGGGGCAGGGCTTTCTCCGGCCATTTACGATAAACATAGTCCACTAATGTCCTCAAATTCAAAGTCCGTTGCCTACGTCCCTTCTTCCCTATCTTAGGGCCCGGGAAAGCAGCCACCAACTGGTCGACGAACTCTTCTCCCAGCTGAGTAATCTCCCGATTCATCAAATACCGCCGAACATGTACAGCCGTCATCGGTGTCTCCGCCTGTTTTTGCATCTCCAGAAAGACCAGGATAATATCAATATTAAGTATGCCAAGTTTGCGACACAGAACCACGGCGCGAGTCAGCATCAAATCCCTCATATCAGGGCCCTTTACTTTAAAATGCTGGTTCACATCACCATGAGTAATAACTGTATTTCTCCTAAACTTTAAAGATAAAACGTGCTTTCGAAGATCCATGAAACGTTTGTTCACTGCCACGTTGTCGAGCATTAGATTAAATACTTTAACATCGCGCATTTGCATTCGCCACAGCAATGAAAGGGCGCCATTAGGTGATATCGGGTTGTCAGATAAATCCAAGTACTCCAGATTTTTTGCGCGCCTAAGTAGTGAGGCGATAACCTCGGCGATCTCGTCATCAATCTCATTGTGTTTCAAATACAGGTAACGAAGATTAGGAATCTCAAGGATAGACATAAAAGCCCACACAAAGCCTGAATGCAATGATGTCCAGGACAAATCCAATTCCTGCATATATGGATTTTTCGACAATTGAAGACACAGGGCTTCAAGATCGGATGGTACAGACAAGAAATTCCAGGATAAGTCAAGGCGCATGAGGTTATTGTTTAATTCGATTGCTATGCTCAAGGATAATGCAGATTTACTGGTCAGGTTGTTGTAACTAAGATCTAAGTCTGTAAAAGCTGCTCCATTATACAATGAATCAGCTATATACTGAACTCCTTCATCTCCCAGATGGTTTTTCTGAAGGTTCAACTTAGTAAGTGTCGAATTTTCATGTAGCTTAGCTGTCAAGCTAAGTGCTCCTAAAGGGCCTATTCTGCAGCCAGCTAGATTTAACTCTTCGATTGTATAATTGTATAAAAACATATCTCCCAAATGAAAGCAGCTGTCATTATTGAGAAAGTTATGAGATAAGTCAAGAATTTTTACGTATGCGTTGCTTTTCAGACTTATAGCCATTGGTCTAACCCCGTAGGTTTGCAATCCATAATAGCTTAGGCTAATCTTTTCGTCGAAAAGTCCATTATAAAAGAGCCGAACAGGAATAACTTTCATTTCTTTGCATAAGGCTAAATATAATGCTTTGCCATCATAGGCATATGATATTTTTGATGGTTTACCAAAGAGGGCCTCTTTTACGCCAGGGTCTTTTATGACAGGAGGATATTGAGGGTGATCTTCAATTTTAAAAAGACTATCTGAAAGCTTAACATAAGCAGTACATAATTCCGCGCTACCTGGGTCATATAAGCCCTTTTCGAACAATTGTCTCAGACGGTTAGGTGGAGTGTTTTTAATTAATAATGATGACCATTCTTCAATAGGAGGTTCCTCAGAGGATTCATAAACGTCGATTTTCTCGAAAAATACTTTTACTTCATCTTTCTCCTCTTCTTCTACGAAACTAAAATAAGACATCTTGAAGATATTTTTGTTTTCATAAACTGTGTAACTTTAAAATGTTTTGTAGGTTCACGTACGTAGAAACATTATAATAAACCATGGCTTATAGCGTGAGCTTATAGCAAAGCTCAAAATAGAAAGAAGAAAAATTACACTGAATGTCCTTATAAAGAAAATATTACGCAGAAGGCGTAATCGTATATCACAAACATAACCCCATTTTGATCTCCATGACAGAGAGAAGATTGTGAAAATTGCGTTTGCCCTATTGATTGCTCTAGACAAAGCCTATAAACCAGTTTAAAAAAAATCTACATCTATGTACTTGGGTCATGGGTAATCCCATGACCCACGTTCTTGGTCCTTGTTTAAAAACCACAAGACATAATTATGTTTCTCTATGGAACAAACATAGAAGACAAAATTAGCTTCAAAAGAAAGTCCTCTATGTCCCTCTATGGTCCAATTTCTTTGTCTAGGAATTTCAACCAATGACGAAAGAAACTCCTTAACAAGTTCTTTCTTTCCTTATTTATTTAAGCTCTGTGCTGGACTGATCTCTAATAATACAAGTACTGTATCGTAATGTTTTAAACTATCGCGGTCATTACCACATATTTTAAAAAGTATGTCACTGTTTCGTACCGCATACCTTTACGGGTAGCCCGATATTTCGATGCAATGTGGTCACGGAACACCTGAAAAGGTTTTTGGAAACACCTGGTACGGGTGACCACGTACTGGAAAGCGCAGCGTGGGTAGCTTCCCACTCGCAGGTAGATTTGGATGTCTCTAAATCGGAATTTGTGGAGATCTCTAAAGGAGACCTGTGCCCTGTAATTGGGGTCTTGTGGCTGATCTGATAATTATGATAATAAATTGTAGTCATGGGTTGTAGTAGGCATATGTTGACTATACTTTTTCTTTTTTTTAATTTAAAGCTGAAGGGTTAAGGTTAAGGGTTAAGGAGGGAGATAAATGTTCTGATACTTCGGATTTGGGAAGCCAACATTCACAGAATACGCTACTCCAAACTCTCGACTGAATAAGTGGCCAATAAAATGTCGCATCGCACATTTGGCCAAAATCGCGTCGGCGCAAAAACCGAACATGCCCGAATTATGGGTGTGACAAGCCAAGCATCCTTTCGGAGGAGGTGGGCATCAATCTTCGAATTCCATACCTGATTGACGTCCTGGAAAGAAAAAAACGTATAGCATGTTTAATTCAGGTCCCGGGAAGCGACTTCGGTGAGACGGCGGGACATCGGCTCCTGCGCAAGGGCATAATTGGTCTCTCAACTCGCGGCGCGTGCCCTAACAAAAACTAGTCTGCCCAAAAATGGGGTGGCGTGTTCTTGACATGTTCCGTGGCTAAACACTGTCAGGTCAACGGCTGATGTGATTTGCATATTTTCGATTGGGAGGTCAGGAATTTTTGAGTTAAGTATTCTTAGTTTTAATCTCATGCTAAAGCTCGTACATAATAATATGACGTTGGTCTTGGCGCGATATTAAACAGTAAGTATCTCCTATTTCTACTAGTTATATTAACTGAATATAGCTTTTCAGTTTTCGATGCGACTCTTTGAATTGACAAAATAAGCGATTGTCTTTCCCCAAGATCCGGCTTATGTTTTATAAACTACACAGTTTTCGTAAGGTATTCAGTAACAAACGAGCAGCCTACCCGATAGGGGTAACTTTTGATGCTCTCAGGTTTTATGTAACATAAATGCGGTAACGCCGTTACATTGTCTTTAGGTATGAGGACCATTTAAACTGGAACACATCAGCACAAGCATTATTGCTTGGCGGCAAAAATTTATATTTTTGTAAAAACAAATAACATAGGTATCTCTATTTCAACTTTAACAAAAATCATCGCACTTATTAAGCTAAGAAAACAAACAAGCAGTCAGACTTACACATTGTCATTTATTACAATCGGTAGGCCAACAAATCCTACAACTATGGCTTGCAAAGTAACTGTTGCAACTAAATCATTGCGCCCGAGCAGGGTTTCACTGTGCCCACAGACTGCGCTTTCGTCGGACCCAATACATGCGCGTGCGCCAGTGTCGGCGCGAAAACAAAGGCGGGACACGCCTTCCAATTTCTCTAAATCAAACAGTGGACGGAACACTGAATGTTGTTTGCTAATGGCAATGGATGTGCTACCTGTGAACGTAAATAAATACGTACAGTGGGCTTGTGTTGCGTGTTTCGAGGTGGACAAGAATAGGTTTCCCATCATGGTGGAAGATGTTTAGTTTCGGCTATGGTTTAGTTAGGGCATGATATCCTATATATCCATCCATTCAAAGACATCCAAAGCAATGCCATCGAAAAGAGCAAAAGATTGTAAACAAATTCGTGACACGTATGTGAATCAAACCTGTCTTTTTATCCAAACTTCTGCAAAGACGAGAACTTTTGCTTGCAATATTTTTATCTTTTTGTTGGCCTTACTTATCAAAATAGCTGCTGCTGTACAAATTTTTTGCAATTTTTTGAAATATATATAATTAGAAAAGAATTTAATCATCTTGGCGTAAATGTCCCGTTTGTGCTCATGCGCATGAGGGTTTCAGTCGCCTGAATGTGCAGGTTTCATCATAATGTTTTCTTAACCGTAACAGCAATTTTCTTTCAGAAATATGTTGGAAAATAATTGTAATTGAGTCCATCAAACTATAAGAATACTGAAAAATTTAATTACTACATTTTATGATAGAATGGTACCTTTAGGTGGCTTATTACAAAATATACCTTGCCAATTTCTAGTTCTTCTTTTCGGGCATAACGTCATTATAAAGTACCTTTATTACACTTATAAAACACGAATCTACACCACCACATTACAAATAAAATTCTTAAAATATCTTGTAACATTTAAAACCGACCACCGAATTATTGCGTTGACATGCCAGCCCGTTCGGCCAGCCCTGTAATGGCTAATCAATCTCGTTACTCTATTGTCTATGGTCAGTTATGAGCGCGGCTGTCGCGCTAGAGTGGGATTTATCACTGCCATGCGCGCGCGCAGCCGTTCGCCATGGCTATCGCCCAAGAGTAACCTGAGTAACGAAAGTTGTTATCTACTACATTTTAGAGGTTTGATACTAGGTTTATTTTGTAAGGGATTTCGATAATCACCGGTCAGTACTCTCTATTTATATGCTAAAGCTCGTAGGAAAGTAGGAGACAACATATTACGACAATACCATCAGGAAATTATTAAATTAAATAGCACCAGTTTCGTCACATATTTGTGTGCTAGGGGGGTTAAAGTTGTTGTTGGGCTTTGATGACAACAATGATGAGTTCACGATTTACACGGCAAATGACGGATCAGTGACCGAAGATGTCCAAAATTCTAAAGGCTGTGCTACCAGACTACTTTAAATTGCTGTTGTGTGCATACTTTCCATAAATCTGTTTCTAACTTTTCTCTATTTTCTTTTCTTCTACTTTGTTTAGAAAGCATACATCTGTGACAATATACTTTCAAGGTAATGGTTCCATGTAATGACTGTCGCATTAGTTGGACCCATGCAATTCTACATTCATACTTTCTTGAGAAGCCCTTTCCTTTCAACGGACTCCAGTGAAACCATCAATAAAGAAACTCAACGCCAATAAAAATTAGACGCAATTCAAATTTCGAACTAACACGTTCCACGCACGCGCGACATTCAATTGTCTAATTTAAAAGAAAGCGTTGCCAGGCTGTCAATTGAAATGCCACCTTGTGCTGTAATAACACCGTTTAATGTTGAATGGCGTGAGACCTAGCCATGCCCTGGGGACATCCGTGGAGTATGAATGATATGATAATGCCACAATGGATATTTAGCGAAAGTGAGCGAGAGGGACATTCTGAAGAGCTATCGAGAAGCAAATGTGTGATAGAGAAGGCGAATGGGCGTAAGAGCGAATGAGTTGAGGTCAAATGCTTATGTCGACGGGTGAACCCGCGATCGTTATCCACTTATGACAATAAGGGGTAAGAGATAACTTTCTTCTGGCTGTGTCCTTCAGAGTTGCGTACGTCAAACTACCACGGAAAGAAAGTCTGTTATAGTAGGTACCTACCCTCGTAGATACTTGCTCGATACGCGGCCCACTGCAGATACTTGCTTAGTTCTTATATAAATAACACACATTCAGGGTTATCATCTATACAGGGGTTAAAGAAAGCGGACATATTTGAGACTTTAGAGTTTCCTTGAAATAATTATTAACGGATTATTATATTTTGTACAATTTGGCACATTGACATGACACGCGATGTGAGAAAACTAATACCCGAAAAAAGTACATCACTATTTTGATTCTTGAAATGAAATGATCACCGTCACCCATGGACATGCAACACTTGGAGCATTGCAGATGCATTGCATATGTATATGAGAAAAGTGTAGACTCACTAGTATCTTCGGCTAGAAGGTAGCACATGTCAGAAGGGAACCAGATATAGTATGGCCTATGACCATATATAGTACAGTCCTAAGTTCAGCAACTCGTAGGTTGCTAAAGACTCTCTGGCTAAGTGGGGCTTCATCGACCAGACACAGCAGCGATGCGACTGTGAAGCTCCATCCCAAACCATAGAGCATCTGCTCTCTTGCCCTCTTTGTCTTGCTACCCGCACTAGAGATAAACCGTTCCTGGTAACTGATAATGCCGTTGCCGTGGTCGACTACTGGGCAAGCCAGATCTAGGGTTTTACGAAAATTGACTCGACGAATAAGAAGCAACTCGCACATCTGAGACGGCATATGGGGCAAACACGTTCTCTGCGTTCATCATGAAGCTCAGACTTCTCCTGAGTTCAAGATTGCTCATAATGTAAGCACAATTCTGTTTCTATAAGAAAGAACTCATCTGGTGGTAAATGAATAACGAATATGCGGCCGACGATGGAATATGCCTGTCCAGGAACAGCCTGTTCACTCAAGCCTTGATGGTTTCCAGCTACACTAGATCTAGGTCTCTCTAACATAGCTACATCTTTATTTATTTGCAGAAGCATTCTGGCTGGTGTCGTTTCTGAACGAAACCGGCGGAACGGGGTTGGGATTTTGAAAACCCCAATGGCAGATTTGTTTGGAAATGAAATAAAACTATGTAAACGATGGAAACTCGTAAGTATTTTATATAATTGATCCTTATAATAAACGCATTTATCCTTATGATAATTTATCTTATCATGGGAGGTTGAGAAAACGTAACCAAGACGCGTCCATGATTCATTTTTAACACTGCGATATCCAACCCGACTGCCGAGCGTGGAGGTTATAGCAATTACCTCCACTTTCGTGGGCGAGGCTCTAGGTCCTGCAGTGCACTATAAAAAAATTGTGCTAGGCTGTGTACGTGCAGACCGACGCCCTCACAGTCTCTTCTACCTATCTACAATACGAGTACACAGGAAAATGAAATACTTGTGATTCGTAAGTAATGACCAATTTAGCTGTTTGTGGTAAGCATTTACAGTGTATTCATAGATAAGTGTTTCGTAATCATTAAAACAACACATATGTTTACAAACACCAGAATCAAACACAGATAAGTGTGTGACAAATGAAAAACATTACAGCGTATTATTGCGGAATGATAACTTTTATAAGTTATTATTACACTGCATTGATTATTATACTTAATTAAGACACTCTATTCACCTCGGTTCGATTGCGATCTATCTACAGTCGGAGACGAATAAAACAATAGAAAATCTGTTTAATTACGAACTTATTTATGAGCTCAATAATTACTTGCTCTCTTGTCGAATTTAATTGATCAATTATTGGTTATTGGCAATGTCTTTTCAGAACCCATACGTAGCTACGTTCGGTGGAGAGCTTATTAATTAAATACAATGGTGGTGATTAAAAGTAAATCCACTCTATGTATGAGAACGGCAACGCTTTTATTCGGCTCAAACATTAAGTTCAAGTAATAATTTCGCAGGTGTATAAATCAAGCTTATAATAATATTGGTATCTATAGCAACGTCGAATTTATGGCACAAAAATTCATTGGATATCTGGGTATAGCGTCAACCTTATCAGCAGTATCAGAGATTTTTTACGAGCTTTTATTTAGATTTATTGTCTGCTCGTAATAAAATCTTGCAAGTTAAGCCAAATTTCCCGGTTTCCGATTAAGCTGAAATTAAGTAAGTGACACGTGGAAGTTTGGTGATAATGCAATGTTATGATACTATCGAGCTGATCTGATGATAGAGTCGGAAGGTGGCCATAGGAACTCCTAAACTACGCGTGGTAAACCCATCGAGTTTGGGCTTGTCTGATTAGTCGTGACAAATACTCTGACTATAAAAAATATTTTTCATTTGAACTAGTTTTAAAGTCATCATCATCATCTTCCCGGCTGTCCCGGCTGTGCTCTCGCGCGCGAGGACCGTGAGTACAAACTAAGCCGAAACATAATTTGCCGCTAACATCGCTTATTTCATTTGCCATCACTTCTGATGCACAGGTACCCTTGAAAAGGAAGCAGCTTGCGGTGACCACTTTCCATCAGGTGGCCCGCATGCCTGTTTGTCTGCCGGATAACATAAGAAAAAAAAAAAAAAAAAAAACCAGACTGTCAACTGAACCATTAGGGTAAATAACACCAGCATCGGGTAACTACACCTGTCTCAAACGTACCCACACTTGTTATCTAGAGCGAGGTGAAATGTTAATTACGCACCCATATTGATTTCTGATCGCTACACCGTGTGCCGATCTGCTAAATCTTATTACGAGGGCGTAGGGTTCAAAATCGATCAGGCTAATTGTCTAGGTGACGGTAAGCGTGGGACAATATTTGAGGTTACAATCGCGCTATTCATTAAAGAAATAGAGGTGGGACAGGACCATTGTCCTCACCCTTTGATGTTATTTGTCCGTATCTTTATGGGTACTTGAAAGCTTATTTAGAAATAATCCTACAGTTATTTGCTGAGGAAATGTAACAGTTTGGTAAATACACCAAAATTAAGGTTTGAGACGTTCCTTTCCTCATTGTGGAATATATGACTTTCATTAGAACTGTATGGTATAGGTATTATTATTATACCTAGGTACATATCTACAAGTATTCAATTGCGTATGATAGCTGTTAGTCTGATTGTTTCCATTCCGCAGTTAATTCTAATTTTTAAGTATAACTTGCTACTGTTCTTTAAATCTTATCCGGTGCAGTCACAAATATCATGCTTAGTTGAATAGGAGAGAAGTATGAAATTATTATTTTCGAGGATTGAGGACAAGCCCGCATACGGATGCGGACGGCGCCTCCCTAGCCGTTTAGCTATCGGTCCTGCGCCCACTAGCAAAAAATATGAATGGCAGGCGTTGTGCTAAATAACTCGGATTGAATTATGGAGAGAATATGTAAGGTTGTTCGGTTTTTGCTGCAAAGATTTAGAGTTATCCGTTTGCCATTTAATCGTGTCTAATTGAAATAGAAGCGATGATACTGATCGCTTTATCGATAAAATTTGACACAGATTGTTTAATTTATTGATTATAACATTTTATTCACAAGTGAGTAAGTTACTCACCCAATGGAAATCATAAAGTGTACCTCACTAGGTTTCATCGCGTAGTAATTTAGAACCAATGATAAAGAGGACCAATTTTATAGGTTATAAAATCTGTACGCATTTTCATAGCATTGAAACCCAGTGAAAGAATTTTTGAAGTTATGAGAGTTTGAGGGAAATGTCAAGCGTAACGTAAGGTTTACCTGGATGTCGAACGACGTCATCAGACATGCCTAAAACAGTGTTCTAGCGCATATACTCGTAATATCTTCTCTGGTTTAAGAGATATCGTGAAAATTTCTTCACAGTCATTCATCATCTTAAGCTAATGGAAAAGTCACTGAACAAAAATCGTGACCGATCCACATTACTGAACAGAACAACAGGTGCGATCCTTTAAATGGGAATTGATATCGTTTTATACGTTTTAGGTGCCATCTTAAATGAACTCGGAATTGGAGGCCGGGGCCCTCCAACGCCGCAACGAAAAAGAAAACAACCCAAACAGCCGTCCTCACAAACTCATCCGACATTCATCGAGAACCATAGCCAGAGGAAATCAATGAGTTGGTATGATTGCTGCATTGATTGCCGTTCTTTGTGGGCACTGAGCCCCTATTATTAAAACCGCGAGGACGGCCGCCGCGCAATCAGTTCCCATCTGTGCGTCCACAATCGCGATGGCGGATAAAAAATCTCCCATAATAACCCCCCACTGGAATAATTTAAGGCAGCGAGTAAACGGACTTAAAAACGGCCCATAAAAGCGTTTTGAGCTAACGCCTCACAAAAGATCCAGATTGATTTGGGGCTCTGAAGGGAGATCGTGGGCGCGATTGCTTTAATGATGATGTTCTCCAGGCAAAAAGGGAGAAAAAGTATAATCGATGGGGAGTAAAGGAAAACCAAGAGTTTGACGCGCTCAAGGTTGCACACACGGAGGTGCTTTACAGATCGTGTTCCTGCACTTTGTAGTGGTTTGTCTTAAAGGTAACTAACTAGTGGACCGCTGGAAACCGCGTTAAAATCCGTTGCGTAGTTTCAAAGATCCAAGCTAATAATACTGTGTACAGATACAGATGCGTGTACAGTGTATACAATCACTGATGGTACTGTAGATTTCACAGCGCTGGGAATCTGTAAAATTTCGCTGGGACTATCGACGAAAAAACAGCATCACAAAATGTCCACTGTATCTAAACCAGCTCGTATTACGGCTGATAGATTTCTTTGCGTCCTCTGTAATCGTTTTACGCCTGCTTACGAACTGCCTGATTGTTGGTACTTAGCGCAGGCTATGGATGTTTGCAATATCAGGGATATCCGCGTGCTGCCGACCCGCAAAAACTTTTTATTCACACTTGTTCGTGACTTGGATGTAAAGCGCACTCCACATGTGGACAGTTCCGCGGGAACACGAGAGTGTAGAGGGAGTATTCGCCTATATTCGTGTAGTCCCGTGCATGTTTGGCATGTCTCGCCTATTTCATAGACTAAGTAGAGATAGGTTGTTGTCGTCTCGATTCGATCGATTTTATATTTAAATTCCTAGCGCTTTTTCCCGTAACAGGTACGGGGTACACTTGACCATGATCCAGGATATTAGTAGATCAAGTATTTACAGTAGAGCAGCTGCCATCACCTCTGTGACCCTGTTTACAGCAGATTAGCGATATTGCACCGATGAATCGATATAATGTCGACGCGTTTTGACACCCACCACATCCCTAATAGGCGAGAATATAGAGGGTCGACCAAAGTCCCATCCAAAGTTTCGCCGAAAGTTTCGGCGGACATGTGGAGTACGCTTTATTGTATCACTTTTAAGCACACAATCCAACTTTTTACTTTACATTTAAGTTAAGTTTGTACCTCACTGTAAGTAATATGTAGTAAGTATAAGCATTTTTAATTTAATAGGGTAATAGATACTCATAAATCTATACAGTTTTTTTAGGACCAACAAAGAGTATTATCAACAAAGAGATTTTATGCGGCTGAAAATAGAGGGTAGGTACAGATTTTCTTGATTTTTTCAAATTATTCACAATTCGCAATAAGTTATGTTATAAATACGAAAATATTAGCTTCATTATATTTTTAATACCCATAAGCTGTATGTTCATTTTTATTTTCGCGCCCTTGCTTACCTGGCACCTGCGCGCAATAAAAAAAGAAAACTGCGCGGCATTTTCCGTATAAATATACTTAATTTTTTTTTAATAATTAGGAGTTAATAACAAAACAGTTTCTCGCAAAAACGTCGTATGAAACGCGTGTGCATTTATCATTATCTCAGGTAAGAACCTAGTTGTATTTTGTAAATACCAAGGCTCCGGCTAGGATGCATTGGCGGTTATTGGGGGAGGCTTATGTCCAGCAGTGGGCTAGTATAGGCTGATGATGATGATGATGATGATGATGATGAAGGCTCCGTCCGCTCCTATGGGCTCCTTCATGGTCTATATAAAAAGAAATGTATAGAAGGAGGACGATACGATTTGAGGATTCAATTAAATTAATCCTGTTAATAGTGTCAAGACTGACGAATCGGCCTGGATAGATACTATTCAAGATATATGCGAACGCATTGTTTCGTTCGCCAACCAACAATAATTATGCCTTCGTTGTTGTTTTCCAGTTTAAAGGTTCAATAGCCAACAGACAAAATCATTTATTTAGTTCAGTTTTAGTTTAGTTTCACTTATGAAAGTCAAAAAACATTACATTACAATAATGGTAATAACTGTTGGTAATGATAATAAATTGTAGGTATGTCCTAAATTTTGTTATTCACACAAATTATTCAAGTAAATTTTA
Organism: Blastobasis adustella; assembly: GCA_907269095.1. Lineage (NCBI taxonomy): Eukaryota > Metazoa > Arthropoda > Insecta > Lepidoptera > Blastobasidae > Blastobasis > Blastobasis adustella. The sequence continues at coordinate 16,531,779 of OU026127.1, read as the reverse complement.
TGACAGCAAAAAAATATAAGCATAAAGTTTTATTTATAAAACGGTTCGGTAGCTAGTTCCATTATCTACGGGCTTCGGGCATGCCAGGTCACACTGAGCCGTCTGCTAGATTGTTAATACCTACAAAGAGCTATAGACATTCCATTCGACACGTAGTTCCTTGGGTCTGCCTAGATATTAATTAAAAGCAATAAATAAACTATTTGGCCGGTTCCCCAACTAACGGTTACATCACAACGGCAGCAGTTAGAAACCGATATGTCGATTGATGTTCGATAGCGATCGATACCAAATATAGTTTATCGATAAATCGGATCGGGGGGTCGACGAACTCTCCATTCTTTTATTGTGGCTGTTACTGTGGTATGCTAATGACTCATTTATGTGCAACAAGAAATATATTGTTAGAGGAATTAAATTCAGTGTTACACTTTGTGTATTGAATAAAAATATAGCTTATAGAACAGCTGTAGTTTATTCTGTGCTCTCCAGATTAATAAGGAAACAGATATAACGTTACCCATGCTTCTGTATGCGCATCCTTAGTGTTGCCATTTTGAGCACCTCCGAATAGATCGATCCACTTATTTTCTACACAATGGAATGCGCTTGATAAGTGGCAAAACCAAGTGCAAGTATCGGATCAGCTGTAAAAATATTACAGTTTATCGGCTAATATATCAGTGAAGTTCATTTGTTAAGGTTTGTCTTGTTTTTATTACAATAACAAAATAGAATTAATTTTTTGTTTGAAAATGAGACTTCTCATTTGAACAAAAACGAGGCATCCTGCCTTTGTTTCGTAATTGAACCTCTCCAAAGTTAACATGCAAAAAACGACGAAACAATTGAACACTAAACTTTATTAAACCGAATTACCTACTTATTAAACGTTAAACAATTGGCAGTTAATTGGCCAAATAATCCGTGTAATTAGCCGGCAGGCGACGCCGGCGCATTACATCAAACAGACTAACATCGTGGACCTTGACACTTGGATATAAGGCTCAAAGTTGAGTGAACCTGTTTATAAGACCTTGGTTTACATCTATGTCATTGTTCGATTAGTTACAACTTTAAATGGCTGATATTATTATTTATCCTTGCCTATGTCATGGCGAGCGACCACCCAGAACTTAGAACTTTGTCATGGTTCGTTTTAAGGAACCGACCTTGATATTCTGATACTGAATACCTATAGGAAGTACTTCGGTCCTAATCGAAGTATCATTTTCATCAAGCGCTAGGACGATGATGATGATGATGATGATGATACTTCGGTGCGGACCTTCGGACTATGGTGTCAATTGTCAGTCTAACTAAATAATTCTATAGCTACCGATTCAACCATCATGACTTGTATGACAGAGAGTGCTAGCCATCCAAATCATAAATATTGACAAAGGTACAATAAAAGAGCAAATTTTCTTGAAGTAGTAATGCAGTTGAGCTCTTGCACTGTACATAATATACATTTATCACCGATTTAGTACATAGTATACAACAATTTTCGGGTCATCATTAATCGTCAACCTATAGCTTCTAAACTGATGATAATAGTCCACTGCTGGGCTTGAGTCTCCTCAACATTAGGGGAGGGCATTGACATTGTCTCCCTACTTGGCAGGAGGATTGGAGGTCATAGAAAATACTCGACAGGCAATGTCGCTGCCTGGAGTTAATAGATGGGCTGCCTCTATGACATTAGTCGCCTTTTACGACACTCGGCAATGGTTGGCGCCCAGACGCCACAAGACCGACCGAGGCACTGACTACATTCTCACAATAATTTCCGTAAATAAATAAATGTGGACAAATTCACACAGCGCCATGCCCCAAGCTGAGCAAAGCTTGTTGCTACGGGTGCTGGATAACTGATATAATACATATATACTTTTAAATACAAACTTATTACCAAGAACCGCAACATCAATTTAAAATTCATCATTTCAATTTTCACCCTGCCGGGAATCGAAGGGACCTCTTGCACAGCCGGCGATGATGGTTACTGAACCACTCAGGTTGTCAATGAGAATTAGACAAAGAATACGTGGGGAATAGGTGTCTAAACCCGCTGGTATACAGGAAAAGGACCGCGGGAGGTCCAGGAAGCGATGGATTGACATCGCCGCGTCGGATGCGGACGTGAGGATGCTGAAGAAGGCGACGCGGAGAAATAAGAGTGGGGAGGCGGACCATGGCATAAACCAAGATGGATGGTGATGATGAGGAATTAGATAAAGATTGAAAATCAAATAAAGATGACTAAGAGGTAACATCTCGCAAATAACATCTACGATTCAGTGTAGGGACCCGATGTACATACCTTATGTAATGAATGTAAGTACTTATATATCTAAACTAGGACATAGACTTATCATTTTTATCAAGTTCTGCGTGGTCGACGTGGACGAAGTCGCGGGCGAAACTAGCCGATCATCAATACAAACTATTTCACCACACAATCGCGCTTTCCCAACCATTTCTCATAGGCCCTTCTATTTAAATAAAACACAACTGCAGTTTATTTATGTCGGACCGGTTCAACACTCTAAACAAAAGTTATCTCTACAACAAATAATACTATGTTGAAGACAGTTATTCCAAGTATGACGGAAACAGACCTTTACGAGTTACGACTGCGCTTCACCGCATTTGCTTTATTGCTTCTATTTCTTGGAGCTTGGTCAGGAGCGGGGCGGTGAGCGGAGCGGATGAGTTGCGGGTACATCTGAGTGAACCACTGACTGTTTGACGCAATAGATACCCAAAGACCAACGCGGAAATATTCAGTGTCAGAAAATAAATCAAAATGCTTAATTTCATTGTTTCTATGTGTTTTTGTGCGGTGTCCACCAATGGAAGTATTTTGTATATCGACGGGAGCGGCTCTTTATATAGGTCTATCAAGATAGTGGTGAAAAGGAACTAAGGCTCTTGCAACAATAAATTATTGTCAAACTGAGTACACAGCCGTCACAACATAGGATGGTAGAGCCCTCAAAATATTCACGACTTTCTGACAGACTGCACCTACATGCATAAATTTTATTGTCGTAGATACATCTCTAAGTGCTAAGTGGCGATCCATAGTCTCTCCCTACCCCACCTGTGGGACACAAGCGTTAGCTTTACGTATTTATGTGTGTGATACACCTCGGCCTTAACATTATGATACGCGACGTTGCCATAAAATACCTTACCAGCAGCCCGCTACCTTCTCCGCTACGCTCACCATTCCCCGCTTTTCTCACCTACCGTGCGCACACCCACAAGATAGCGTCTACTTGCGCAGTTAATTAAAATTAATAAATTTATAGTTACACCAATTGCCAGCGGTGTTCGCTCGTAGATATAAATTCACCCAAACGACTCCTCCCGTTAGCCAGTTGTGTGGCCCATTAATTGAAGTTGTTACCTGAAACGAGAGAAAATGTACTGTTAGTATGTTTACATTGGTCCAATACCTTCGGATAAAAACAAGGCATGTAATTGCATCGTCTACCTTGTTTACTACATCATAGAAATGACACCGTCCAGTGCCAAGAGTTCGCCTAGATGAGTAACTACTATGACCATATCTATTTCGGTCGCTCGTTGTATTCCGGTTCAAAATGCAATTTTACAGACATGAGGCGTAATTCTTGCGCTGTGACATATCGAATTCGACATTTTTTCTCGCTAAATATTTCGCATTATATTATAAATGTAATTTAAAACGAAGTTCGACAATAAAGGATTAGCGAAAATCGTTGAGTATAAGTTTTTTGCATGCAATCAAGATTCAGTGACTTTTTAAGAAATATTTGTGGCTGACGAAGATGTCGAAAGCGCTAGAATCGCACCTATGATCCTGCCTATTAACCTTAATGAAAATGACAATACATTAATACGGTATCATGGAGCTGGTCTGATGATGGAGTCGGTCATGGAAGGTGGCCATAGGAACTAATGAACGCAACAAGATAACCCCACCGTGTTCGGGCTCTTTGGAATGATCTCGATGAGTACTACGAGTATACCGCACGATAACAGCTTGTTATTAAAAAAAAAATTCATTTGAGAGCTTATTTGTTTAATTACATGAATGATTGTTTCGAATGTAAGTAGGATTCGTAAATTTCATGGGCGATATAGATATGTAAAGGTACAGTCGTTCAACGACTAAATTGACCATCTAACTATATCCATGAGAATTTGGGGTACGTGGTCAGCTTATTTGTTATGACTGTACCAGTTTCCATCAGGTGGGCTTATCTTGGTAGCAAAAAATATGTTCGTAACACGATTTCTGACGCTTCAATTAGAGGAGCACCAAATATGCAAACAAGTTTTTTGTGTCGTAAATTACAAAGAGACATTCATGCGCACACGCACGACTAGCCGTCTCGCCTTGGGTTTGGTTCTCGAGAATTTACAGACGCATTTTTTGTAGAGTCCAGTTCTTCTACTTCAGCTTGTAAATATCCTACTTATAAGTACTACGTTTTTGTATATACGCCTCTCGGTTAATTTGTTAATTACGTTGACGAGGACGACCTGTGTGGTTCTGTGATTAACATGACGGTCTGTAACGCAGAAGTCCCGGGGTTCGATTGCCGGCCGGGTAGAAATTGAAATGATGAATTTTAATTTCTGTTACGGGTCTGGGTGTATATGTGTTATAAGTTTCTATTTATTTAAAAGTATGTAAGGAGATTATCAGTTGTCTAACCCCCATAACACAAGCTACTTTGGGGCTGGATGGCGCTGTGTGAGATGTCAAAGCTTATTTATTTATTTTATTTAAGGTCGGAACTCAGATTTTTAAATTGCATATCGTTTTCTTTATTGCTTTAATTGAGATAGCCAATTATCTGACGTCATCATCATCATCGTCCTAGCGTTTATCCCGGCTTCTGACAATTATCTGAAGTGTGTATCCTAGGTAAGGGCTTCGGTTTCTGCTACCCATTGCGCAAACAAACTGCGCAAAACAACATGCGATTAGTGGCTTTAACATTCGTAGAATAGAAGGGCCGAAGCAGATACGTTACACTGCGGTTAATGATAGTTAGCAACAGCAATAACCAATAGCGCAATACGATACCTCTATGCAGTAGGTAGGCACCTCTAGCGCTTTGTAGCTAACATGTCACTCAAGTATTTATGCGACCCAGGTAGCTATAATTAGTATGTAAAATAAAGGTCTCCTATTTGTAAGTAGCTAGTCATTATAATTTGATTAGATAAAGTCTCAATATCCACTTCAAACATTTCCGTCCAAAATCTTTTATACGACTAGATACTTAACTATGAATTACAAAAATGGAGCCTAATCAGCCGCGAAGTGACCGCACGAGCGACGAATACCGATCGTCGATAAACGCAGCCGTCTCTTTCGCGCATACGGCAGCTGGCCGAATCAGAAAGGGAGGCCACTGGGTTGCTAATGAGCGGGAGAAATGGCGCCTCTGTCGTCGGGAGTGAAATGTAGTGAAAGTGTTCCTCTGATTACGTCGGCGCAGGCGCACCATTGCAGCAGATTGCACGGAATACTTTATCAAACCTATTGCGGGTTGCATTCTGCATTCCCGGGTACTGTGAAAGTACGATGGGAAAATATGATGATATCACAGACAAGATTGTAGGTAGAACGTTTCTCGCTCGTACTTCGTATGTGGAATGAGCTCCCAGCCACAGTGATTCCTTTGGACTATCACATGGGATCGTTCAAGAGGTATATTAGAGGTCGCTTCAGAGGCGGGCAACGCTTTGGTAATTCTCCTGGTGTTGCTGATGTTCATAGGCGGCGGTGACCACTTTCCATCAGGTGGCCCGCTTGTTGCCTTCCGTATAAAAAAAAGAGGCTTGGCTGCGCTGGTTTGGTCACGTGCTGTGTAAGCCCCCCTAATGATACGAGGGAAATAGGTTTCTAAATAAGTCGGTATCAGGGAAGAGGTTCAGTTTGGTAGAGTCGGATGCGTCTGCGGCTTACTACGTGAGGATACTGAAAACTGGATGAAGTGGAGGAAGAAGAGTTGGAGGGCGGACCCTGGCCGAAGCCCGGATGGACCGCTGGGATGATGATGACGGTGGGAAAACAACTATGAAAAACTGCTCGTTCGGTGGTATAGTGTAGTAGTAATGCGAAGTACGTAGTCGTTTGTAATCCCAGGTAGGGTAATATCTAAAACTGAGCATCAATCTCACGCGTGCTTTAACTCGTAAGCATACTGTCGAACCACAGGCCTTGGCGAGTGATATTATCGTTTCTTCAGAAAGCTTTCCTCAATTACAGAAAGTACTGAGTCTATTTTTCCTTATAAAGCTACACTATTCCCTAATTAGTTCCATAATCTTAAAATTTTAAAGTTCAAATGGCCTCGGCATGCACGCGAATGAAAGTAGCAAGTTATTGTTAAAAACTTGGTAAAAAGGAACAAGCGCGTCGCTACCATATTCTTTCAAGTGCGGCTTAAACCGCTCGCTACTTATTTCAATGTCAATTTTGGGGTTTCATCGTCTCGTTTTCGACATTGAACCAGAAAATATGCGGTTCCACCCACGGCCATTGTGCTCGCGCTTTGTTTGACTGATCGCGTGTCAGCGGCAGACAAATCAAGATCGATTCCGATACAGTTCAGAATTTAAATATCTGAGGTCTCGCTCACACGTATGAGTTCAGCCGCCACGCATCCCGCTCTAAATGCGCGTGACCACTTATAATCGTGTACATATGAACGCCGGTGTCATTTGTCTTAGTATTTTTTAGAAATGCGATAAGGGCAATCCGTTATGACACCTAATTTATTAGGCACATTGATATTGCCGATATATAAATGTATTTGTATTGTTTCGTATTAGAGATTGACGCGTAACTATCACTTTCGCTAATACGGCACGCCTATTGTTTCGAAAAAACAATAACGCGCCTGTCCATAGTGTAATAAGTAATGGCGTTTAAACTATGAATTGTTTGCAGCACCAGCTGCAGCTGGCGGTATTCTACGCTTAAACGATCGGTCAAAGCCTTGTCTAAAGTCTTGGACCTTTAGACTTCTTCTCCTAATAAAATAGGTTCGCACTATCTTCCTACATACATATTCGCCTACATGTATATGTAAATATTTCCTAAACTACTAAACATATTTTAATGAAATGGGTCAGTCCGTTCGGAACGATGCCACAGATGCACACGACCTTCATTATGCGACGAAAATTGTAAAATAAATAAATTAATCATTAGGAATACAGATGATTGAAGAGTGAGACTTTGATTATTTAAATACTAATTCAAACAAAATTGAAACGTGTTCAATCAGCTATATTTTAATATCAAGCTCCAGTTATTGTAAGAATCATAGATCCCACACGGTCCAGTTACCCCTTCCAAGCAGGTTGTCCATTTCGCAGGTGCTTGTTTGACAAGCACCTGTGAATGTCTCCCGCAACCCCACCAGCATACCGGAATACCAAGCGATTCGCGTTGATGTAACCGCGGTCTCCCATTTATCTGAATTTGGCGCGTCGCCGCATTGCGTCAGCTTGCGCCGGCGCATCCAAATGTCAGGTCACGCGTGCCTTCCGCCCTACTGTGTGAACGGCCCGTTCTTTGGAGGAAAACTGTCGGAGTGCTGTAAACGAGGATTTCTGCGTTGCGCAATAGGGTCGAAGGTGGTATAGTTGGTGTTTGCTATTTTGACAAAATATCATCTTCTCCCTCACATTGCAGCTGCTTTTTCCCGTTAACGGAGTAGGTTTAGGGTTACCAGATGATATATCTATAAATCCCTACGACTATGTTAAGCGCCCTTACGGTGTGACGTACGTAATAATTACAATAACACGTTGTAGGTGCAAATAAATTTTCTTGATTAAGTAATTCTAACCTTAAATGCGCAAAAAAATTGCGTCGGCGCATGTGAATGTACCTAGTTAATTATTATTTTACCAAAAAGAAAAATTAATGAAACTTCATAACATTATACTTAAATATATGCATACTTATAATGTTACTATAAAAAATCCTAACGTTTTCCAACTCTGGCCGGAATCCTGACAGGGACCAAAAAATCGTTAAATAAAAAAAACATCTTGACGTTAATATCCCGGTTGTGCTCTGGCGCACGAGGGCCCGGCGTCCGCCTTAACTATGATCTAGGATTTGGCAGACCAGGTAATTACAGTGGAGCGACTGCCATTTGACCTCTATGACTCTGCTACCAGGGGAACCTGAACAGAATGGATCATTTCAATTTCAATTTTCTTTCATAAATAAAAATATACACGTCAAATGTATGTAGGTATAACAATGAGCCAAAATATTATAATTAACTACAGTTAATTGTTATTACATTATATGTTATATTTTGTAAAGAAAATTTATGTCTAAATTAATAGCAATATACGTAGACTAGGCAATTAACCCGCATTCGTTTCCGGTTATATATTTAACTCAGTCAAATGTACAGGCGTGGCCAAATAATATCCACTGTCCTAAGATTAAAACAAAAAAAATCTCTACGACAACTTTAAGTTCCATATAGAAGCGAGAGGTTTAATAAGACCGAAGCACGTGGAAGCTCTGCCTAACTTGGGGTCAATATCCCGCTTGTTCTCTACCTACCCTTACGGGGAAAAGGCGTAAAGGTATACCTCATTCATATTTCAGAAATTCCTACCCAATTAGTCTACTAATTAACTACATAGTATATAATAAAGTATACCTAATTGTTTAAAATTAACGGCGCGTTTCGTTAGCCCCATATTATAATAACTACACACATATACACAAACTTACTTTTGGCCGCGAGTTTGTCCGCGCTGACACCGAAATCCGAGTCGGCCATGAGACTCAAAGTTCACGTAAATTGAGAAGTGACTCGGGAAAATAGAAAAATCTGCAGCTCATTTTCTGGTCTACGAAGCTCCTGATTATGCTCTGTCTGCCTCTAAGAAATGAGTCGTTTGATACAGTCAGATGCAGAGAAAAGTAATCCCCTTAGTACTAAGTAATTATCATCGGGGGTCAGGTAACCGTGAGGGGTGGTAGTGATGAAGGGCATGGTACAGTACACGAACAGAATCAGCCACTCACTTTGCCGACAATGAAGTATTATCACCTAATTCAATACTTAATCTGAAACTTCCTAGATGGCTGGTCGACGGTACACGCTTGCGATCAAGCGGACCGCCTGACCATGTGCCTCCAAAGGCAATAAAAAATCTTGTGAATGAAAGACATGTTACTACAATCATAAAATAACAAAGGACAATGAAATTTTGCAAACACATGCGTATTTTGCACAATCATAACCTTAACAAAATATTACGTACATTTCATTCTCATCATAATTAACACTTTACAAAATTCAGGTAATTAACAACACGAAATTTTGGCGGCATTCTTCAAAGCAAGTCTAATTTCCGTCAAAACGTTAAATTAAACAATAACTAAAATACTCCCACAACGGCTTTCCATTTTAACACACACAACAAATGAAAGGCGCTAATTACCGACAGCTTTGTTTTCAATTATGCAATGTAACATCGCCAGTGATGTTAACTTAACCAATTTTCTATTGTCTTATGTATCGCAAACGCGTGGATTTCGCAAGAGAACTAATTTTACAACGGAAATGTACAGTTTTATAATTTCCTAGTCGGGTATTTGACCGCTGTCACACGAACATGCTAGCTTAAACGCAAAATCCAGACTCTACTGTTCAGGAATACACTCGCAGGAGGGATATCTACTGGGGTGGAATGCCTCGCGTGTGCTCGGAAGTCGGAAAGTGGCAAGCGTAATTAGATCGTGCGATCCCTTGACAGAGCGTCAGAAGCGCAGCTCTATTCTGATGACTCTACAAGTCCGGTTTGCTGATTAACCCACTAATTAACAAGTAACCATCAACAAAAAAAGAGAACCGGGCAAGTGCGCGCGATGCTGTGGTAGGTATCCCAGTGCACACACAAGCCTGTTCCGCGCGAAAATGAAGAATGTTTGTCAATGATTACGTGAACGAGATTTTTAGGAGACCGAGTGGAGAAGGCAGATGATAAGATATTTTAACTTTCTTTTTAAAAATCTGGAAGCAAACGAGTATGCAGGCAACACGATGACAGGTGATCGCCGCCGCACATAAACACCCGCAACACCTTCGAGATACGTATAGGCAAGTTCCTTGACGATTTCAGAGTCGTAACGGCATGGAGACACTACTGCAGGAAGGTTGTTCCAAAGCTTTTTACTAGACCTAATATAAGGATGTCTAGAAACACAGTTCGGGGATAATTGTCAGGTATACCTAGTATACCCTGTCATATCCGCCCCCACTTCCCCCGTCGGGGTGTGACAGCAGCCTGCGCGGAGCCCTGGGCGACTTTCACTGCGCGCGCGCAGGGTCAATGGCCTTCTAGTGCCGAATACTGCCGAAAATAATAGCGGCCCCACGCGCTCGGCATTCGCACGTGGCGTTCGTCTGGACCTGGTGGCTACGTGTGTAGATTAGATATGGGTAGGCTGTGTTATCTGTTCGGCAACATTGAATGAAATATTGTTTCACTCTTTATTGACGAAATTCAAACACATAGTGCTTTATTGCTACTATAGCACGTACTATAATACCCATTCACCTGCCCCTAACATTTGAACCTACTTTACACTCTTATAGCTAGACATCTCAGTCATATAAGTAAGTACGTTAAAATGTTAGGGGCAGGGGAACGGGTGTTACAGTACCTTACCCAAAGACGCCACAATAGGAATGTTTATCTGTGAACTAGGGTCGTGACAGTTCATGACATCAAACCTCAAATCGATATCGATTTCAAACTGTTCTATTGCACTTGGTCGGTCACCATATAAGTAGCTATTGCCAGTTCTCGATGGAAGGCATCCAGCAACAAGTAGACGTCGAAAAATTGTGATGATACTGGGTATCGAGATGTATTAGTTGGCAAAGTTTAATTAAAAAATTGTAATATATAAATTATACTAGATAGAAAAATACATTTAACTGCATTTACACAGTAAAAATGGAACGAGATCGTTAACATGTTAATAAAGTGTAATCTAGCGTTATTAATGTAAGTAATAAAAATAATGTATAAAATTAAAACATGACAATTGCAATTGCTATAGCTAGATACTATAAAATCTTAAATTTTATCCAACCTTGACATCAATGACACCACAATTGTTTTCACACCCCCTGCTCGACAATGTGATATATATATATATATATATATATATATATATATATGTGATAGATATACATCACGAACTGTCAACGTAAAGAATGGCATTGTTTCCCACAGGGAGATAATTTTGTACGATATTCCCAGAGGATGTGATTTGAATTTGGAACGTTCAAATTCGTATGAAACCTCTGAGTAAACCGGCACTGTAAAGAGAGTTGATACGAAAATCGCAACTCGTATTCTTTTTCTCACAATAATTAAGAAAAACGGCGAGTATGCAAATACTATGACACAAGACTAGGCTATACAGCATTTGAGAACTCTATCGTTCTTCAACCATACGGTTGAACAAATGGAAAAAAGCAGAAAATGTGTATTAAAAAAGTGTTTCGTATTATTAATATTATAATTTCAACAGTTCCAAATCTATAAAAATACACAATCAATACAGCACAATCTATTAAAATATAATTAATAATAATTAATTACAGATCCTAAAAAAAAATCAGTAGGCAGATTAGGTAAAGATTTGACCATTGTCAACCCTTAATCAAACCATACGCGGGCGGGCAGGTAGCGCACAGGGTACCCAATCCTTATTTTCATTTACGCATTCATAATGCCCCTCATCTCCCTTCTCGCAGCGAGAGACACAATCTTTCCCCGATATGGTCCTCGCCATCCAATAGCTCACTGGTTGGTCATCACATGTCTCAAGATCGTCCCAAAAGTTCTGGCATTGCTGTTTGCAAACAGACTTGCACGGAATTCCGGAAAGAGTGAATCTCTCTCTCTTGTAAAGAAGCGGTTTTCTGAGCGACGGATTGCAGAGGACGCGTACTTTTTTGTTATCCCGTTTCTTTCTCCCATAGCACCAATAGCCTTCTTCCGAGCTTTTCTTGATACAGTTGCTTTCACAAAATAAATGGGCATCGTTCTGCTGTGACGTGTAGTAAATTGGAGCGGGTAGATCGGTGTTGGTACACTCTTCTTCGGCTAAATCAGTAACACAGCGACCATGCACGCAGTTATACAGACATTCTTGTATCGTCTTCGAAACAGCCTGTACCGAATAAAAATTGGAATCGGACTTAGATTGAGATTTCCCACCAAAGGACGCACGCACGCACATTAAAAGTAAAATGGAACACTTCAATGTAGTTAATTGCATTTTGTCAAATTGGTGTACCCGCCGGGCACCCGTACTGGCCGATGTCGATTTATCACTACAGGGCGAGTGACAGAGTGACCTTATTTATCATACCAAGCTCGTAGTTATCAACAATACAATGAAATGTCGTGGATGCGACATGGATGCTTGTAGCTTTGGGCAGTTCGCGATTTGCCTGAGATCTAGCCATCATCATTTCGCGGCAGTCGGTATTCAATACTTGGCACGGCAGGAATCTTGTACTATTTATGGCATAGTTAGCCACGTTCGTTTTTACCTACCGTGGAACCTAATGTTTTTATGGATAACACAACAAACACTCTTTCAAAGAGAAGATGTCCGAATAAATTAATTCGAAACAATTATTTGTTATTTTGCACAATGCGCAAACAACTTTCAATTTCGCGCAATTTCGCGCAAACAACAGAACAGCTGACCTTGGGACGTCCGTTAAAGCGAATATACTACTAAGTAACCTCTTATACTCATGGGTATCGTCACTAATTCGTGGAGGCAAACCAACTAGGACCTACAGAAAGCAGAAAGTAGACAGTACCGTTATCTGTTGTGCATTTTCAACTACACGATCTAACCAATTGTGCGGGTCAGTGATGATGGAGTATGTTCACTGATCATTATTATCTGGACATGTTTAAGGCTAGAGATTTTCTAGACAGGCATGCTCTCACTCATCACCAGGTGAGATGGCGGCATGGCTAGTACAAAAAAAACAAAGATGAACTATGGGGCCCATGAAGTGTAGTATAATCATCTTGGCGATAATGATGTCCCGGCTGTACTCTCACACCCGTTTGTTTGTCCATGGTCCGCCTTGACCATGGTCCAGGATTTGCAGATCAGGTGATTACAGGGAGCGACTAACCTAACCTGACCTCTGTGACCCTGTTAACAAGAGAACCTGACCAGATTGGGTCATGGTTACACATTCAGTCGCCTGAACGTGCAGGTTCTATCACGATGTATTCCCTTACCGTAAGAGCATTGGTTAGTGTTGAACTAATGTACATAACTTAGAAAAGACTTATTGGTACATGGCGGTACTGTGTTCGAACACGGAACATCGGGATACGAGTCGGACCTTTTAATCACTAGGTCACCGACGCTCTGTAGTATTAGTATACGAAGTGTAAAATTGGACACATAGTCATTCGACGAATTCTTCTATCTTCCTACGACATAAATATCCCACGAACGTTATTTCTATATAACGCCTGATAAGGTTGGGTTTTTTCGCGAATAATAATAAAATAATAATAATGATAATAACCCCGCCGTAGTATCTCCACGTTGACGTGGTAATAAATATATAAATGTTACCCAGTTTTCAACTGATGTAGACACGGAATCTGTCCGTAATTCTTCATTAACTTCACCACAGACGCCGCATGATTTATCAGAACGCACTTCCAGTTAGAAGAAGTCGTAGAATTACAAACAATAGATATATAAGTCTATCACCATTTATTTCAGAAGTTATCGAACCTTATAGCCCAAGTACAATATCTTACACACCATCATTGGCATCTGTGGATGAAGAACAAATAGACGTAAATATACGTAAATAACCCAACTTCGATGTTGCGCGGGAGGTGAATGCCTTTTTACCCGCGTCCACTAAGGCTGGGAAACCTCGAGTGCGCATGAGATGGAGCAATGATGTTAAGTTGTTTATCATGTGCATATACTATTTTATTACCAATCTAGAAACAGACAAGACTATGTACAGGAAACGCTTATTTGACAGGTTTAAAACAGAATACCCAGATATAAATATGTCTGTAACAAACTTCTATCGGATACAATTATTACACAAATGAAGTGGGAAGTATCAACACTTCTTATAGAGGACGAAGAACGTGTCAACTCTTCAGCACCACATATATCTCACCTACCGTCCTCTATTGATTGAACCACACAGCAGCATTTATTATCATCCCTTACTTTAACGGACGCATTATCCACCCCATTCGAAAATGAATTACATATATCTCTCAATTCACCTATTTTATCTCCACAAACACAAACACACCGACATTAATTACACTAATCATCATCCTGGCGTCAAGTCCCGGTTGCGCCTCCGTGCCAGGGCCCAGGGTACGCCTTCCTGCTATTTTTGGCCCACCTCGCTCGGTCTTCGGCATCTCTAGTGGTGAGCTTATTGGCACGCATATCGTTCTTGACTACGTCAAGCCATCGCTTCTTGGGCCGGCCAACCTAACCTAACCTTCCCGTGCCTGGCGGGGGCGGCATAGCCAGACACATAACCGACATTAATTACACTATCATAACTAATACAAATACCCAAGAACTTTTAAAACAACTACGTTAATAATATTTACAGTCACGGACCCTCTAACACCTCCTGAACTCCCTAGACTAAAAGTTAATAAAAAACTCAACGGACTTTTTCAAATTTACAACGTCGTTATTCTACCGCAACTCATCTCACAAGATTCAGATTTAACAAAAATACACACACTTATATATTGTAATGCATTAGTCATAAGCCAAGAAATGGGTTACAAAGTTAAACGTAATATCACTGAAGACCGCAGAGACCCAGAGAAAATATTGGAAAACCTACGTGGAAAATAAGATTAGAAAGGGATATTGAAACATTAAGAAAAAACATAGGAAGGCTAACACAATACATAAAAGGTTATAGGTCAAGAAAAGTTACAGATACAGTAGAGACAGTATTTAGAAACACCAAAGTCCATTCCATTTACGAGCCAGCAAACGTTAGACCGCAAGAGTACTTAGACACTCTGAAACAAAAGCTTGCCTTAAAAACACATCGATTAGGGAGATATAATGAAGCTCTACAAAGAAAAACTAATAATAATCTATTCAACACCAATGAAAAAGGGTTCTATAGGTCGTTACATAACAGTGGATCAGATAATCAAAACTCAACAGAAGTACCAAGTGCAGAGGACATGAGACATTATTGGGCAGAAATATGGGACAAATCGACAAAATTTAATCGCTCAGCAAAGTGGGTCGACGATGAGGCTCAACATTGCGGCCATATAGAAGAAATGGCTTTAACAGATGTCAAAATTAGAAGGCTGCTGGATTGGACGGAGTACAAAATTTTTTGCTTAAGCATCTCACCGTGCTCCTTAGCATTCTTGCTAAAGTAGTCACAGAACTTATCCATGGAACAACGCCGGTACCGCCATTTCTAACTACTGGAATAACATTAATGCTCCCAAAATTACCCAATACTGCAGACCCATCTCAATACCGGCCTATAACGGCCTATGTTTACCCACTACCTATAAACTGATCATTTCTTGTATAACCAATAAAATAGTTAACCATCTAGAAATGCACAACATTATAGCTGAAGAACAGAAATGCTGCCGACAGAACCACAGAGGATGTAAGGAACAGCTTATCTTAGATTCTACTGTCCTTAAACACGCTCATAAACACAATAGAAATCAAAATATTTCTTTATGTAGATTATAAAAAAGCTTTCGACAGTATTCCGCATTCTTGGTTGATTCGCGTCCTACAAATTTATAAGATTCATCCTTCAATCATAGCTTTCCTGGAACATGCCATGGCTAACTGGAGGATGACACTAACCTTGTCAGTAAAAACTGCAAAATTAATAACTGCGCAAATCCAAATTAGAAATGGCATTTTTCAGGGTGACTCCCTCAGCCCTCTGTGGTTCTGTATGGCCCTGAACCCTCTCTCACAACTCCTCTCCAAATCTAAACACGGCTATAAACTTATCCCCGACACTTCAATCACTCACCTGATGTACATGGACGACATCAAACTCTATGGAAAAATTGATCATGGCATAAAGGAATTGCTGAAAATAACGACCGAATTTAGTAAAGGCATAAATATGAATTTTGGTTTAGACAAATATAAAACATTGCATATAAAGAAGGGAAAAATAACTGTAGGCGATTACAATATCAATGAAGATATTTGTATTACTGCCATGGTTAATAATGAAATGAACAAATATTTAGGAATACAACAGACATAATCGATAAACCACACGCAGATTAAAAAAGATCTTACCTCAGAATACATTACGAAAGTTAATAAAGTGTGTAAAAAAACAGCTTAAGGCCCCAACTTAACAAAGGCTATAAATACATATGCCACGCCGATACTAACATATTCATTTGGGATATTAAAATGGACTCAAACCGATATAAAGAACCTGGAAATTAAAACTAGAACCACTCTAACGAAACATAAATACTTACTCCCGAAGTCAGCAATAGAGAGAATATCCACCAAGAGAGAATAAATTGAAGAATGTCGATGTGCCTGAATTGTCATTTGATGGAACGGTCATTAAGTTCAGCGAGACTGTTAAGAACCTAGGCGTCATATTCGATCAAACGCTGTCTTGGTCGACCCATATTAGCGAGGTCAGCCGTAAGGTCTTCGCTTCGTTCCATTCGCTAAAAAGACTACAAAATTTCTTGCCTTTTGAGACCAAATTATTGCTGGTAACGAGTCTCATTCTCCCGCTCTTGGACTATGGGGATGTAGCTTACTTAGATCCTACTGAAGAACTTTTGTCTAGATTGGAGAGGCTGCAGAACCTTTGCATTCGCTATGTCTTTGGGTTGCGGAAATTCGACCACGTATCAGAGTTTAGAAGCAAATTGAATTGGTTTCCGATACGTCGTCGCAGAGATAGTCATATTCTGGCAGTACTTTACCAGGTACTTAATAATTCTAATACGCCCGAGTACTTGCGGGAATGGTTCAGCTTCCGCCCGTCCGCTGACCCTCGACTGCGCCCCCGCAGAGAGCTTCAGCTGGATATTCCCTCGTATAATTCGGCTGGTTACGGGAAATCGTTCAAGGTGTATGCGGCTCGTTTGTTCAACTCGCTCGCACACCTGTCACCTTCAAGGATCTCGTGAAGAAATTTTTTCTTAAAACTTGATGAATGAGCTTTATTTATTATATATATTATATAGGTTTATTTATTATATTATAATGTATATTAGTAATTATTAATTTATGTTCTGATATGAGTATTTGATTAGTATATAGTCTGCTAATATTTACATTCTCATATGTATATATGGGGTTATATTCGTTAAAGTTAATTGTTTTACTCTTGATTGCCTTGCTTTAACAACCTGAAAGCATACAACATATCACCGGTGCATGCACTTCCCTTCTACAGACAGATTACACCCATCGCCATAATCAAATAGTACATTATATACATCAGAAACTAGCCCTGAAATATCAACTTATAACTGGAAAACCGAAACCGTATTACGAATACACACCCATGTCCGTGCTGGAGAACGCCGCCACTAAAATGTATTACGATCGAGCCATTCTGAATGACCGCACACATACAATAAACCAGATATAACCTTACTCAACTTAATTGTGAGTCTATTAAATGACAGCTTATTTAATAGACTCACAATTCATAAACAGCAATAACAGGAAAAATTCATTAATACAGAGTTAAAAGAAGAAGTTTTGAGAATATGGAATTTACAGTCAGTGTACATTGTACCCCTGGTGCTCTAAACCACGGGAGTAATTCCTAAACATTTACTACGCAGTCTAACCACCCTTGATTCGCCCACACAAGTATTTCACACGATGCAAAAAGCCGCAATTCTTATTGCATGCCGAATAGTGCGAAAATTTCTTTCTGATCCAAAAAGTACGTTATCTTAATTTTTTATCCCAGTGAAACTTGGTCGGTGACCCGTATCATCTGGCTTAATTACCCCTTTAAAGGGAGAATCGCAAATGATAGGACAACAATAATAATTTTTTATTTTCCTTTCCTTAATCTAGGGTACATGGTCCTTAAAATAAAACACTATGACACTATAATAATAGGTGGGGTAATGGGTAGCGAGCCCGCCTCGTAAGCGAGAGATACCGAGTTCGATACCCTGTTCCTGTCATACATATTGTGCATACCAATGAATTTTCTGAGTTATGTACATTAGATAAACAGTAACCGATGCTCTTAAGGGTGAGGGAAAATATCATTAGGAAACCTACATATTTAGGTGACCATAAATTTATTAACCCCTGTTAACAGGGTCACGAAGGTCAGGTGGCAGTCACAACAATAGCCCATAACAGTCCACTGCTGGACTTGAGCTTTGCCATAATCTCTGCGCTCGGCAGACAGGTTGGAAATCTCAGTGTTTAAAATACACATTGAAAACGTAGCTGACAATTTTCTGGTCTAAGACATTAGTCGCCTTTTACGACACGAACTCTAAGGGGTTGGTGCAATTCTACTGTTCCGGACGCCACACAGTCACCACTCGGATGGCAGTCGGTCTCCTGTAATCACCTGATCTGCCTAATCCTGGATCCTCGAAGGCAGCCCCGGGGCCCACACGGCCAACCGTGATACTGACGCCAAGACGATGCATCGCCATTGTACGTCAAAGTTACAAAAATTAAGCTGAATTATTTTTTATTCCAGAAAACATTAATTATTTAATAAATTAAATATACCAATATTTCCATTGAACTTAACCTTTGCACTAAACTGTTATGCAGAGGTATTATCAATTAAATCACGTTTTGTACACTAGTTCCATAATTTAAATTCCAACCGGTTTCGAATTACTCATCTCAACTTCTGGCAATGATTTTCTATTTTGTTTACAATCAATGTTTAGGTAACCGAAAGTATACATATTGTAATACAACAATGTTAATATGAAAGAAGTACATGTCACAGACACTGTGTTCAAGTATGTCAAGATAATACAAATTACAAGTAGTCAAAATGTTAACAAACAGTAAAAATGGAACGAGATCGTTAACATGTTAATAAAAAGTAATCTAGCGTTATTAATGTAATAAAAATAAAGAACAAAATTAAAACATGACAATTGCAATAGCTAGATACTATAAAATCTTAAATTTTTTCCAACCTTGACATCAATGACACTACAATTTTTTTCACACCCCCTGCTCGACAATATGATATTATACATCACGAACTGTCAACGTAAAAAATGGCATTGTTTCCCGCAGGAAGATAATATTGTACGATATTCCCAAAGGAAATAATGTGATTTGAATTTGGAACGTTCAAATTCGTATGAAACCTCTGAGTAAACCGGCATTGTAAAGAGAGTTGATACGAAAATCGGAACTCGTATTCTTTTTCTCACAATAATAAAGAAAAACGGCGAGTATGCAAATAAAATAAAGACTAGGCTGTTGAAGAACCCTAGAGTTCTCCAATGGAACAAATGGAAAAAAGCAGAAAATGTGTATTAAAAAAGTGTTTCGTAATATTTATATTATAATTTTAACAGTTTCAAATCTATATAAATACACAATCAATACAGCACAATCTATTAAAATATTATTAACAATAATTCATTACTGATAAACCCAGCCAGGCCAGGTAAACACGGACCAGCGTCCAGGCATAGATTTGACCATTGTCAACCCTTAATCAAACCAATTGCGGGCGGGCAGGTAGCGCACAGGGTTCCTGAACCTTAAATTGATTTATGCATTCATAATGCCCCTGATCTCCCTTCTCGCAGCGAGAGACACAATCGTCCCCCGAGATGGTCTTCGCTATCCAATAGCTTGCTGGTTGGTCATAACATGTCTCACGATCGTCCCAAAAGTTCTGGCATTCGAATCTTTTATGACTTTGCTGTTTGCATTGAGACTTGCACGGAATTCCGGAGAGGGTGAAACTCTCAGTCTTGTAAAGAGTCGGATTTCTGAGCGACGGATTGCAGAGGACGCGTACTTTTTTGTTATCCCGTTTCCTTCTCGCATAGCACCAATAGCCTATTCCCGGGCGTTTCTTGATACAGTTGCTTTAACAAAATATATGGGCATCGTTCTGCTGTGACGTGTAGTAAATTAGAGCGGGTCGCTCGGTGTTGCCACACTCTGCTACGGCTAACTCCGTAACACAGATACCATTCACGCAGTTATACAGACATTGTTGTTCCGTCTTCGAAACAGCCTGTACCGTATATAAATTGGAATCGGACTTAGATTGAGATTTCCCACCAAAGGACGCACGCACGCACATTAAAAGTAAAATGGAACACTTCAATGTAGTTAATTGCATGTTGTCAAATTGGTGTACCCGCCGGGCACCCGTACCGGCCGATGTCGATTTATCACTACAGGGCGAGTGACAGAGTGACCTTATTTATCATACCAAGCTCGTAGTTATCAACAATACATGGAAATGTCGTGGATGCGACATGGATGCTTGTAGCTTTGGGCAGTTCGCGATTTGCCTGGGATCTAGCCATCATCATTTCGCGGCAGTCGGTATTCAATACTTGGCACGGCAGGAATCTTGTACTATCTATGGCATAGTAAGCAACGTTCGTTTTTACCAACCGTGGAACCTAATGTTTTTATGGATAACACAACAAACACTCTTTCAAAGAGAAGATGTCCGAATAAATTATTTGTTATTTTGCACAATGCGCAAACAACTTTCAATTTCGCGCAATTTTGCGCAAACAACAGAACAGCTGACCTTGGGACGTCCGTTAAAGCGAATATACTACTAAGTAACCTCTTATACTCATGGGTATCGTCACTAATTCGTTAAGGCAGACCAACTAGGATCTCCAGAAACCAGAAAGTAGACGGTACCGTTATCTGTTGTGCATTTTCAACTACACGATCTAACCAATGGTGCGGGTCAGTGATGATGGAGTATGTTCACTGATCATTATTATCTGGACATCTTCAAGGCTAGAGTGTTTCTAGACAGGCTTACTCTCACTCACTTATCACCAGGTGAGATGGCGGCATGGCTAGTTCAATAAAAAAAAAATGAACTATGGGGCCCATGAAGTGTAGTATAATCATCTTGGCGTTAATAATGTCCCGGCTGTGCTCTCGCACCCGTTTGTTTGTCCAGGGTCCGCCTTGACCATGGTCCAGGATTTGCAGATCAGGTGATTACAGGGAGCGACTAACCTAACCTGACCTCTGTGACCCTCTTAACAAGAGAACCTGACCAGATTGGGTCATGGTTACACATTCAGTCGCCTGAACGTGCAGGTTCTATCACGATGTATTCCCTTACCGTAAGAGCATTGGTTAGTGTTGAACTAATGTACATAACTTAGAAAAGACTTATTGGTACATGGCGGTACTGTGTTCGAACACGGAACATCGGGATACGAGTCGGACCTTTTAATCATTAGGCCACCGAGTTCTGTAGTATTAGCATACGAAGTAAAGTATTGGACACATAATAATTAGACGAATTCTTCTATCTTCCTACGACATAAATATCCCACGAACATTATTTCCATGTAACGCCTGATAAGGTTGGGTTTTTTCGCAAATAATAATAGTAATAATAAAGTAATAATCATATTAATTAATTTTTATTTTCCTTTTTACTTAATCTAGGGTACATGCTCTTAAAATTAAACAATAAATGACACTATAATAATAGGTAGAGCGTCGGTGGGGAAATGGGTAGCGAGCCCGCCTCGTAAGCGAGAGATACCGAGTTCGATCCCCTGTGCCGTCATACGTATTGTGCATACCAATGAATTTTTGAGTTATGTACATTAGATGAACACTAACCGATGCTCTTAACGGTGAGGGAAAATATCATCAGGAAACAAATTCAGGTGACCATACATAATCCAATCAGGGAGGATTAACCCCTGTTAACAGGGTCGCGAAGGTCAGGTGGCCAGTCGGATGGCACTTGCTCTACTGTAATTACCTGATCTGCCGAATCCTGGATCCTCGAATGCAGCCCCGCGGCCCACACGGCCAACCGTGATACTGACGCCAAGACGATGCATCGCCATTGTACGTCTAAGTTACGAAAATTAAACTGACTTATTTTTTATTCCCGAAAACATAAATTATTTAATGAATTAAATATACCATATATCCATTGAACTTAACCTTTGCACTAAACTGTTATGCAGAGGTATTATCAATTAAATCACGTTTTGTACACTAGTTCTATAATTTAAATTCCAACCAGTTTCGATTTACTCATTTCATCTTCTGGCAATGATTTTATATTTTGTTTACAATCAATGTGTAGGTAACCGAAAGTATAAATATTGTAATACAACACTGTTAATATGAAAGAAAGAAATGGCACAGACACTGTGTTCAAGTATGTCAAGATAATACAAATTACAAGTAGTCAAAATGTTAACAAACAGTAAAAATGGAACGAGATCGTTAACATGTTAATAAAAAGTAATCTAGCGTTATTAATGTAAGTAATAAAAATAAAGTATAAAATAAAAACATGTCAATTGCAATTGCTATAGCTAGATACTGTAAAATCTTAAATTTTATCCAACCTTGAAATAAATGTCACCACAATTTTTTTCACACCCCCTGCTCGACAATATGATATTATACATCACGAACTGTCAACGTAAAAAATGGCATTGTTTCCCGCAGGAAGATAATATTGTACGATATTCCCAAAGGAAATAATGTGATTTGAATTTGGAACGTTCAAATTCGTATGAAACCTCTGAGTAAACCGGCATTGTAAAGAGAGTTGATACGAAAATCGGAACTCGTATTCTTTTTCTCACAATAATAAAGAAAAACGGCGAGTATGCAAATAAAATAAAGACTAGGCTGTTGAAGAACCCTAGAGTTCTCCAATGGAACAAATGGAAAAAAGCAGAAAATGTGTATTAAAAAAGTGTTTCGTAATATTTATATTATAATTTTAACAGTTTCAAATCTATATAAATACACAATCAATACAGCACAATCTATTAAAATATAATTAACAATAATTCATTACTGATAAACCCAGCCAGGCCAGGTAAACACGGACCAGCGTCCAGGCATAGATTTGACCATTGTCAACCCTTAATCAAACCAATTGCGGGCGGGCAGGTAGCGCACAGGGTTCCTGAACCTTAAATTGATTTATGCATTCATAATGCCCCTGATCTCCCTTCTCGCAGCGAGAGACACAATCGTCCCCCGAGATGGTCCTCGCCATCCAATAGCTTGCTGGTTGGTCATCACATGTCTCACGATCGTCCCAAAAGTTCTGGCATTCGAATCTTTTATGACTTTGCTGTTTGCATTGAGACTTGCACGGAATTCCGGAGAGGGTGAAACTCTCAGTCTTGTAAAGAGTCGGATTTCTGAGCGACGGATTGCAGAGGACGCGTACTTTTTTGTTATCCCGTTTCCTTCTCGCATAGCACCAATAGCCTATTCCCGGGCGTTTCTTGATACAGTTGCTTTCACAAAATATATGGGCATCGTTCTGCTGTGACGTGTAGTAAATTAGAGCGGGTCGCTCGGTGTTGCCACACTCTGCAACGGCTAACTCCGTAACGCAGATACCATTCACGCAGTTATACAGACATTGTTGTTCCGTCTTCGAAACAGCCTCTACCGTATATAAATTGGAATCGGACTTAGATTGAGATTTCCGACCAAAGGACGCACGCACGCACATTAAAAGTAAAATGGAACACTTCAATGTAGTTAATTGCATGTTGTCAAATTGGTGTACCCGCCGGGCACCCGTACCGGCCGATGTCGATTTATCACTACAGGGCGAGTGACAGAGTGACCTTATTTATCATACCAAGCTCGTAGTTATCAACAATACATGGAAATGTCGTGGATGCGACATGGATGCTTGTAGCTTTGGGCAGTTCGCGATTTGCCTGGGATCTAGCCATCATCATTTCGCGGCAGTCGGTATTCAATACTTGGCACGGCAGGAATCTTGTACTATCTATGGCATAGTAAGCAACGTTCGTTTTTACCAACCGTGGAACCTAATGTTTTTATGGATAACACAACAAACACTCTTTCAAAGAGAAGATGTCCGAATAAATTATTTGTTATTTTGCACAATGCGCAAACAACTTTCAATTTCGCGCAATTTTGCGCAAACAACAGAACAGCTGACCTTGGGACGTCCGTTAAAGCGAATATACTACTAAGTAACCTCTTATACTCATGGGTATCGTCACTAATTCGTTAAGGCAGACCAACTAGGATCTCCAGAAACCAGAAAGTAGACGGTACCGTTATCTGTTGTGCATTTTCAACTACACGATCTAACCAATGGTGCGGGTCAGTGATGATGGAGTATGTTCACTGATCATTATTATCTGGACATCTTCAAGGCTAGAGTGTTTCTAGACAGGCTTACTCTCACTCACTTATCACCAGGTGAGATGGCGGCATGGCTAGTTCAATAAAAAAAAAATGAACTATGGGGCCCATGAAGTGTAGTATAATCATCTTGGCGTTAATAATGTCCCGGCTGTGCTCTCGCACCCGTTTGTTTGTCCAGGGTCCGCCTTGACCATGGTCCAGGATTTGCAGATCAGGTGATTACAGGGAGCGACTAACCTAACCTGACCTCTGTGACCCTCTTAACAAGAGAACCTGACCAGATTGGGTCATGGTTACACATTCAGTCGCCTGAACGTGCAGGTTCTATCACGATGTATTCCCTTACCGTAAGAGCATTGGTTAGTGTTGAACTAATGTACATAACTTAGAAAAGACTTATTGGTACATGGCGGTACTGTGTTCGAACACGGAACATCGGGATACGAGTCGGACCTTTTAATCATTAGGCCACCGAGTTCTGTAGTATTAGTATACGAAGTAAAGTATTGGACACATAATAATTAGACGAATTCTTCTATCTTCCTACGACATAAATATCCCACGAACATTATTTCCATGTAACGCCTGATAAGGTTGGGTTTTTTCGCAAATAATAATAGTAATAATAAAGTAATAATCATATTAATTAATTTTTATTTTCCTTTTTACTTAATCTAGGGTACATGGTCTTAAAATTAAACAATAAATGACACTATAATAATAGGTAGAGCGTCGGTGGGAAAATGGGTAGCGAGTCCGCTTCGTAAGCCAGAGATACCGAGTTCGATCCCCTGTGCCGTCATACGTATTGTGCGTACCAATGAATTTTCTGAGTTATGTACATTAGATGAACACTAACCGATGCTCTTAACGGTGAGGGAAAATATCATCAGGAAACAAATTCAGGTGACCATACATAATCCAATCAGGGAGGATTAACCCCTGTTAACAGGGTCACGAAGGTCAGGTGGCCACTCGGATGGCACTTGCTCTACTGTAATTACCTGATCTGCCGAATCCTGGATCCTCGAATGCAGCCCCGCGGCCCACACGGCCAACCGTGATACTGACGCCAAGACGATGCACCGCCATTGTACGTCTAAGTTACGAAAATTAAACTGACTTATTTTTTATTCCAGAAAACATAAATTATTTAATGAATTAAATATACCATATATCCATTGAACTTAACCTTTGCACTAAACTGTTATGCAGAGGTATTATCAATTAAATCACGTTTTGTGCACTAGTTCTATAATTTAAATTCCAACCAGTTTCGAATTACTGATTTCATCTTCTGGCAATGATTTTATATTTTGTTTACAATCAATGTGTAGGTATCGAGAAAGCATTATTTAAACTAATGTGGGCACCGAAAGTATAAATATTGTAATACAACAATGTTAATATGAAAGAAAGAAATGTCACAGACACTGTGTTCAAGTATGTCAAGATAATACAAATTACAAGTAGTCAAAATGTTGACTATGTAAATTTTTATAAATTAAATAAAAAACCCGTTTTAATTTAATAACATTTGTATAATAAAGTGGAACTAGTGTACAAAAGGTGATTTAATTCATAATAAAATGGAATTCGATCCTGAAGTCACAACACAAAGCGTTTAAAATCGAGATATTTCTGCAACGATGTTTAACACTTTGTGTTGTTATCTATCAGTGGATGACCGCAACCGTATCACGGTATCAAACACTAACCATTATTCTTAATGACACTTGCGCGACTCATTTTGTCGGCCAGTGTGCACCAACGTGGCTTAACCAGCCATAATCCTGTAATCCTTGCTGATCAGCTGTTAATTCTATTTGTGGGCCGTGACCCCAGTACAAGGCCGCGGTAGGTCACGAGTCGATTGCAGTCAAATTGCTCTTCGATGAGTCAGAGTGTCTAATACATAATTAGATTTTCACGGAGCTATGAGTGCCTAGCATCTTGCTGACCATCGGCTAATGTAGTGTAGGTTTTGCTTTAGTCCACGCCTTCGAAAGTAAATCAAAACCTCTGCCGTTTATTCTCTAATTTATGTCATTCGGCAAAAATAGTGTAAAGGATGAGTCGTCTATCTTAGTGATCGGAAAATGTAGATGTGAGAAAAATGTATATATGTGAAACAAACAATTGATTAAATCTAAATGCTCTAAAAAGTACTAACAATGATATACGAGCCAATCTATCATCTATGATAAACCATTAATAAATACTGAATATCAATCATTTCTGATGATAGTATATAGACAGTACCTACACTAATTATTAACAATACTAGACTGAGCTATAGCCACTTACATGAGATTCAGAAATTCAGGTAGGACGAGGTATATTTATGTACTTGTATTTTTTCCAAGTCCCTTAAAAAATTACAAACATAGTCATGGGCATCCCATAGGTAGGCCGCTTGTATTCCACATTAATATATTTGTACATTCTTCCACAAAAATACTCGTTTACTTGTTTACAAGGCTTTGCACAACAAATTACAAGTCATTGAGCCCACCATACAGACAACTGTGACCCCATAAGGGTTCAGAACCTTCGCCGGATGTATCATGATGTACGGTACCTCAAAACTGGCAAAAAATTCAATCCCATCCAAGTATTTAACTTAAGGGACATTTACCCCGCCTCGGTAATTCCACAAATGGTCCACTAGCCGTGTATTAAGATAAACGCAGCGTAATGTCGGCTTGGGCCAATGAAATCGTCGTACAGGCTGCGCGCACGCATCTTCTTGACTGACAAATTACACCCTCAGTGTTGCCTGCTCCAACTGTTAACATTTTTAAAAAATCCAACAAAAATATTGGTCGTTCCAGGGGAGAAATGTGTAATTAAATTAACCAGGAGTTATCTAAGCGCCTGGTCGAAGTTACGAATCACCAGTAGGCTGGCCTATTTTTTGGTCAACGCTTAAGCCTCGCTATCCAGCGGGGCAACGCAGCCAGCCTTCTGGGGACTTTTCCAAATTCGCGGGGGACCTGGACCAAATTTTTTATCTTTAGTTAGGGTTAGAGTGAGGTTCTTTTTAAATATTAATGATTGTTAACATTTTTATTTAAATAAAAATCCTTCTCATTAAATTAAAAAATGAAATGCAATAAAGTTTACTTAAACTCAAAAATTTTCTAAACTACTAAACCGATGTTAATGAAACCGTTCAGGAGCTACGATGCCAGAGACAGATATACAAACCCACAGATACACATGCCAAAGTTATAACACCCTTCTTTTTTGGTGGGGGGCAAAAAAATATTCTAATGAGTTATAGTAACCGTAGTGTGGCTAACTGTGAAAATAAAGGTTCAGTGTACATATCGCCCTAATGAAAGTAATCAATATGGCTGAACATAATATATCTTATCCTCATTGTAAATTAGCGCCCCCGGCTTTGGATGGGATTTTTTTCTCATCTATTTTTACTATAATATGTATGTATTATACAAAGAAATAAAGAATTGCGGAAAAAATTCTCTAACCAAGAGAAAACCGCATGTACATTGTCATCATTGCGTGGTTTAGGAGGAGTTAGCAGATACACAGATAGACAACCAGCGACTTTACTATGTAAGGTTATGGCTCATTGGAAATATGGAGGATGCAACGGTCGCTTCGTCAGTTAATATACACAGATTTACAACCATATCTCACCCGGTGGCCAAAGCTGGAACTAAGTGTCGCCATTTTAAAACGTTACGTCAATTCGAACAACAGCGACGCTGTCGCCGGGCCAGATAAGTTTGTTGCACTATGCAGGGCTTTCGAATACCTGTTGCGCTGTCACGCAAGCGGAATATGATATTATTGTGAGCCAAGCCATTCACGCATAGCGTCACGTGGCTGAGGCCGTCGTGCGGCGATCAAACCCTTTCTTATCACAGTCGCCGCTTGAATTACAAATGAGGTGCGAATACAAACGATTATTGTCACTGGGATATATTTTTGTGCCTTTATATGTGATATTATGGCCGTGTGGTGTCCGGCAGAGTAGAATAGCACCAACCCCTTACACTCGTGGGTACAAGGCAACTAATGTTTTCTAGGCAAAAGATCTAGTCCCCGTATCCTGGAAAATTCTCCAACCCGCCGGCCGAGCGTGGAGATTAGGGCAATAACCTCCCCTTTCGTGGGAGAGGCTCTTAGTTCTTCAGTGGACTGTTATGGGCTGTGATGATGACATGTGAGATTATATATTTGTGCCTGCCAGCACTGTGTTGTGTCGCCATGGTCCCCTGGGAGTCTTTAAGTTTTTTTTTCAATTGGTTTCATGAAATTTAAAAGTAATAAAGTATTTGCTCGAGTTGACCGAGCTCCTTCGTACATTGTCACAACGCTAATGTAACCACAATAACCTCAAACAATAATAATATGCTAGGTTATATAATACGTATATTAGTTTTCCATTCGGTTAGGTTAGCGTTGTGTTAATGCATGGAGGAGCTCCGTTAACTCGGGGCAATATCGTTCGTCAGACTGTTCATGGATTTGGTAAATTTTTTATTGTATAATTGCATAATTGGTCACCCGGCTGACTAATTATGCGACATATATATATTATCATACGTCCACGTAAAATTCAGTTATACCTTGTTCGCGCTGGAACCATATTGAATTTTCTTTATTCAACAAGAATCTACAGCAGACTACACCATAAGTAAACAAAGAACAAGTTACTTGCAATTAGGCTAGTTACAGATTCACACAATGTAACTTTATATTTTATACTAACAAAGAAAGAAGGTACCTATATGAAAAAAAGCATCACTTATCAAATAGTTACACATCATATAATCATTTGCAATTAGTTAAGATTTTTAATTTAGATGGTTTATAACTAGGTTATAACCTATAACACACTTATATTTGTGAAGTTCGTCAACCACATTAGACGCTAACTTGGTAGATAGTAGCCAACCAAAGTAAATTTACGTCGATGGCAATAAAACAAAGAATGCTGATAACTTTCAACTTTTTGGTTTACATCACCTTGGACGCTAAAGACTGCAAATGCAACATCAAAATCTAGAACAAAGATTACTTCATTCGGACAATTCTAAATATCAAAATCATGCTTTAATTGACGCGACCGTTGTTGCATGCGCAAGCGCACGCGAGAGGACTCGGATTTGTTGTAACGATGTTTTTTATTATCGCCGCAACTTACACAAGCTTTCCTTTCTGAAAGTATTTCAGCGTGGTATGAAGAGGACACAATTACTGTTTTAATATTACTGTTTATGAAGCGCCCGGTGCCCGAGTGATTACGGTATCCGACTCGTAAGCGAGAGGTACTGGGTTCGAATCCCGCCATGTACCAATGACTCTTTTCTGAGTTATGTACATTACTTGAATATACTAACCGATGCATGTGCATGTGTGATGAAACCTTCACATTCAGGCGACTGAATGTGTAACCATGAACCAATCTGGTCAGGTAGCAGGGTCACGGAGGTCAGATGGCAGCCGCTCCATTGTAATTAACTGATAAGCCAAATCCTGGATCATGGTCAAGGCGGACCTCGGGCCCTCGTGCGCGAAAGCATAACCGGGACATTATCGCCATGATAATTATTTTATTATTATCATAAAACTTGTTTAATTGTAGGTGCAAGCATGGTAGCATATTAAAATTATACTAAACTCGTTCGCAGACGATTCCCGCCCGTATGTTGGTATTACTTAAGGCAGGTTGTGCAGAATTGAATGCGCCATCTTCCGTACAAGCATAGCCTGCGCCGGCGCAAGTCGGCGTCTGATTTATAACTTATTCAACGCAGTTCCGCACTCCGGCCGAACGTGTAAACTCACTGCAATCTGTTCCAGTCCCGATTATCTCATCATTGTACTGCGGAATGAAGATCCTAGCACTAAATGGGATAATTTATTTCGTACCAAATGTAGGTGGTGTATCTTGTGGTCTATGTCGATATTTACGCATGTCCGTGTCACAGACCAAAAAAATTTTGTGACAGTATCCTGCGAACAACATACTGACGCATGCAAAACTACGTCATGCTGTGTGTACGTACACAGTTACACGCACACATTGATAAACAAACTAGGGCTGGGCCTATTGACAACCAAACTACACCATGGCACATATGTTTACACAACCGGCCTCACGTCACTGTAGACAGCGCGCCATCTTTATTTCTTGTTTGATTTGAGGTATGTGTATCTGTAGTTGAAAATGTTGCATTTTGTGTCGATGATATTACAGGCAAGCAGATACTGCCTTAAATACTTCGACTCCTTGTCTTATAAAGGTATGAGCTTGAGAGGTGTAAAACAAATTCCGTCCGTCCCACAGTGTGACGCCCCATACACAAAAATATAAATATACATTATCTATTACACTTGTTTTGAGTATGCTTTATCATTAAGCAGAAACCAGACTATCTAATGGCAAAACCGAATTAAATTACTCGTAGGCTAGGTATAAAGAATATCGTTCCAAAGTACCCACTTTTAAATTATTTACGGAACGTCAAATAAATTCGCTGTTAGACATTACTTACTGTGCATTGTTTTGCTTATATTGTAACAAGTTTCGCATTAAATTATCATTGTTGAATTATTGCTCTGTATCTAGATCTAGTTATTTGCTAAATAATCTATTATTATGGGTGAGTATAGATTATTCAAAACCATAAGGTCGAAAAATATATATTTGCAACTTTATCGAAGCTTTTAAAAAAATCATCTCATTATATCTTTCTACTATTTTTTATACGTGTAGATGTACTATTGCATATTTATATTAGATTAGTTTTATTTGCCGAATGTTGCCCAAACAACAGTTATTGTTTTTTTAAAGATTTTAGACGTATACGTGAACATCACACTCGCAAAACTTCTAGATTGAATACCAACAAGGACATCATGATGAGACTTTTATTAACGTCTGATCCGGGTATTGCTAAGTATCGGAAATTCACTTCTAACAATAGGAAATTTAATAAAGCGATCGAGGCCTATATTGAGACCGATGAGAATAAAGAAAATTTCGACATATCGTTGTTAGGTAGTTCATCGAACTAAAAAACATCATCAGATAGTGACTAATATTTTTGTTGTTTTTAAAAAATATATATTTTAATTTGCATTGATTTTTTTTTCTTTGTTTGTAACACAGAATATCAAAATAGTTATAGAAGGCTATACACAAACTTACAAATAATAATATGTCCTTACAATCCACTTATGATTTTTAAACGTTTCTCCCATACATTCGTCACACTGTGCGTCCGTCTGAATTTGA
This sequence comes from Blastobasis adustella, assembly GCA_907269095.1. NCBI lineage: Eukaryota > Metazoa > Arthropoda > Insecta > Lepidoptera > Blastobasidae > Blastobasis > Blastobasis adustella. Next base: position 16,499,980 of record OU026127.1, on the reverse strand, counting down.
CATTCTCTAAAATTAGAAAGTATCTACACCATGGAGTATTTTCCTAGCTTTTCTTAATACTACTTAGACAAACGAGCACACAGCCCACCTGATGGAAATCACTAGTCGCCCATGACATCTACGATTCATTGTAATTGTACTGGCTATCTTGCCCTTCAAAGCTGAACACAAGAGTGCGACCATTGTTTGCTTGGCGGCAGCAATAGACCAAACTGAACTATCTAATGATTTACAAAAATCATGGATCAGCTTACCACCTTAGTAGTTGATACAAGTGGATAGGATCGAGGTACCGTAGTGGTGGGTATCAACAAAATCTTAAACTACTAACGTCATCCTAATGTGACCTACTTCACAAGTCACAGGGCTACGCATGGTAGCGCCCCTGGTGTTGCTGATTTCCATAGGCGGCGGTGACCACTTTCCATCTGGTGGAACGCTTGCCTGTTCGTCAGCGGTATAACATAAAAAAGTCACATTGTAATAGACATAGAATCGCGGCCCTGGGACCCGCGACACATTTGAAACAAACGGACCACATTACGCCAGAGGTTGCGCTTGCGCATAACGGTTTGCAAAGTGGTAACGCCGAAATGATGACTGCATGCCGAGAAATCTAAGTGGCGATCACAATTCTGCAACGTTTTCATGGGTCCTCTGCGGATTTGTTAAAATTTATTAGATTTGATAGTGACGCCAGCTTCGGACGGGTTTTCTTGGCGTTTATTTATTATAATATACATGTTTTATACAAAAAAAAAACTCCCGGGAGAAATTTTCTAACTGATGGTGATAATCGCATAGGAATCCCTTGTTTGGTTTAGGAGGAGTTAGCGGAAATACTGAGAGACAGACAGACAAAAGCGGAAAGCTATTTTACTTTATACGTAATGATTTAAGGATACCATTACTATACAACATAATTCTCGTGCCGATATAAATTTTTGGATCTGAATAGGATAAAAAAGGCAGAGCTGAATGAAAATTAAAGTATTAGTATCACATATTTAGCTATAACTAGTAACTGATAATACAGAAGATGCGACATAATAACATCATCTCCCTGCCCATATCTATTAGAGTTTCTAGGCCCCTGGTCATATATTAAATGCACTCACATAATACAAGAACAAAACTACATTGTACCTAAAATAAGCGACTCAATTAATAGAATGCCAGCATTTCTGACAACCCAATCAGCATTTTCTTACACAGTATCACTATCACCACCGACAGTTTAGCACACAGAACCTGACAACCACACCAGACACACGCTTGCCTAAATTTTTTGGTCCAAGCTCGCACGCAACACTGTAATCACAGCGAGAAACATTCCCCAAGCGGTTGCCATAACACTCCGTGCGTATGCGCATGTAATTTCGTCATATTTCATAATTTTGACATAATTCGCCGCTGATGAGAAACGTTTAGGGCTTCGGGAATTTGCTTCGGGTCTGGTAATGTCAGTTGCAAATCTACCTCATGGAACGAGGTAATTAGGTAAAAAAAAGTTTGGTGCTTTACATGAAGTGCCTATCGGCAGTTTTCTTTGAGAAATTATGACCAATAATGAAGATGGGAAGTGTATATTGCATCGTCTTCTATTTTCTTAGTACTGTATCAATAGTAAGCCACAATAATGACAGAATATGAAAAGTGGCCAAGTGGCTTGGGTGGTCTCGGGGCCAAGCCTGGCAGTGATGTAATGTCAACCAAACCAACGTAGAGCAGACACACCCAAGACCCGGAACAACTATAACTACCATGTTCTGGAGATTTTTTATTGCCGATGGAGGCACACGGACGGTCGGTCCACTTGATGGAAAGCGGCCACCGTCATCCAAGACTCCTGCAAATGAAATGACTTTGGAGATGAAAGGGAAAGCCTACCACACTCGCGACAGTCATTATTATTCTTCTCGCTACATAGCCCCGCTGCCACGTGATACAATAGTTTGAAAGCAGAAATCTCATAAACCTCCACGCACCATTAGCTCATTAGCTCAACCACCAACTAAATACAGTCATAGTAATTTAACAGGAATGAGACCAACGCTAAAACATAACTAATTAAATTTCTCAGGCCAAGTTTCCCCCATCCGCCGACGTCTCCGGTTCCCGAGACATTTATTAGCCTGTCCGCACTTTTCAATATGGCCACTGATTACTGAACGGGTTTTATTTCAAGTTTTCCCTTTTTTCAACACTTTTCCTATGCTGGTCACTAACCTGCGGTTCTCGCATGGATTTATGTGAAAATCTTATAAAAACACGCACACTTTCCATTTCGAACGGAGCTTGCCGCGAATCGACTCTTGCGCAGGCTTAGGGCAAATCTTGTTCTTGTAGGAGAGAGCATTATAGAAGCAATGTTGGTAATGTAATGTAACGTTTTAACCACGTACTTATTTATTTATAGGTAGTATGATTTTAAGAAATATAACATAACATAGTTACCAAACATAAATAATGAAAACATTTAAAACAGTGAGTAGCCCTATGCCACTATCGGTGCCCACTCAGCACTAACGCTCAGCGCTGGTATTCTGTGGGCACTTGTTGCCAAATCCTGGATCATGGTCAAGGCGGACCCCGGGCTCTCGTGCGCGGGAGCACAACCGGGACATTAACGCCAAGATTATTATTATTATTATAACGAAGGAAAGTTAATAATAAAGTATTTTTCAGAAAGGTGTATGAGAAATAATATAATTATTGTAACTCAGAAAAACGTCATTGGTACATGGCGCCACTGCGGGTCGAACCCGGTACCTCTCGCTTACGAATCGGATCCGTTAGCTACTCCTGAATAAACTCAACTTTAATATCTGATATCTTTGTCTGTAATCGAATAGACACTCCACCAATCCAATATTTTAATATTAAACGTCGTTCGCGTCGTGCGCGCATCGAGCTCTATTATGGGTCACTCTGAAAACCAGCGATGTGTTTGGCTGCTGCCATTCAAAGCATTAAGCTGGGGCTGGTCCAATTTGGTCCGATGATGCATCGCCCTGCTTCCTTATTATGTACTTATTATGTTAGTTCTAAGTTTTTTTTAATGTGTTATTGGACCAAATAAAGATACGTCTATGTCTATGTCATGTCTAAATTAAATATTTTATTATTAACTTTAGGATAAAGCTCTTGCCAAACGCAAACTTGATCCAACACTCTCTCCTATTGCAGAGTTCATACGTCCGACAACTCTTGTTTTCTAATCAACCATCCGGATGCGGGCCAATCTGGCGGATGGATCTTAATTTGTGCTCGATGCCATCTAAGAGATTTCGTGACACGTTGTGCTAATAGCCGTGGAGATAATGCTAAGTACAAGAATAGAGAGAGAAGGAACGCAATTGCGTAAGAGATTAGTAGTCTGTGGCAAGAGCAAGTTCAGTGGCAAGTAGCAAAGGTTGAACATCGGCACGTCATGGCTGTATAGTAATAGTGGAGATATATGACTAGAATATGTAAAGAACCAACATATTACAGGACCAAGAATTCAATTCGATTTCATTCCAAACGGTATATCTAAACTAATTAGCAGAGTGTCTAGCATACGACGGTTCGCAGTTTGTAATCGTCGGATTTGATCGATCGCCCCCGTTCCAATGTTTAGATGAATGGACACCTCGGGAATTGGAACAGATCTAGAATAGGCTGAATAGGGCATGGACAAAATCAATGTATAGAGGTTAGATCGAAAGCGATGTTATGGTTCTCGGTCTGTTCCCAATAATTTTTAACGTAGGATGCTACAGCTTCCACACCGATCGACTTAGCGTCTTTTGCAATTTGACAAGTTCGTTCGTCCACCTCGTGACATACACTCGGTCGATTTCGGTTATATGTAAGTAAGTACTAATGACGAAACTGGACTCGCAAGCCAGGAGTACCAGGTACGAATCCTATTGCCGCCATGTACCATTGACTATTTTCTGTGTTATGTACATTAGTTAAATATTAACCGACAGAGAGGGAAAACACCGTGATGAAACCTGCACATTCAGGTGACTGAATGTGTAACCATGATCCAATCTGGTCAGGTTCCCCTAGTAGCAGTGTCACGGAGGTCTGATGGCAGTCGTTCCTCTGTAATGACCAGATCTGCCAAATCCTGAATCATGGTCAAAGCGGACACCTCGTGCGCCAGAGCACTAGCAGGACATTAACGCCAAGATGATATTTACTAATGGCGAAACTCTCATAGACTTGAACAAGTCCACGCGTATTCCCACAACAAGCGACCATGAGAAAGAATTCAAATAACATCTGTATAACATGTGCCATAACGTCTACCTAACGCGTGATAATTCACTTTTACAGTCGCCACACAATAAAACCATAAAAATTAACCAATCCGCCCAGTAAAAGCATGTAAAAGCAATAAAAAGAACGGTCCACTTATTTCATTGAAAAACTAGAACAATCGAGGCGCTGTTTCGACTCACTTTTACCACTAAAATCGTGGCGGGCGCAACGAATTTTACACTTTTACTTTTAAGAGACCTACTAAAAACAATGATTTGGCAGAAATTTGAAGTGCTGAGGGTACTGCCGTGGGAGACGGTCACGGGCGCCGAGCGACGAAATGAAAAGTAGCAATGGCGGCATCGTCGTCTCTTCGCTGATTATCCTTATTGTCTTAGATAACAGGAATCTTTTAGTTTTTTGAACGGCCTCGGGAACCGATGATTAGCACCCCGTGACGGTATTTATTTCTAAGCTAATTGCCTAGGTTTCCTGTTAGTCTTGTGTATTCAAAGGTCTTTGGCGTTACGACTTTATAGTCAAGGATCTTAGAGTAGAAACTGACTGGCCGAGCGTGATCAAGGTAAAGTCTGAACTGCTGGACCCTATATTTAACAAATTTATACAGAAAATAAATATTCAAGAAAATTATCATGACGAAGCTAGCTTACATGTAGGTTTTAAAATCGTCGTCAATTACGGCGTTTCATCATCATCATCTTGGCGTTGTCACGGTTGCGCCCCCGCGCGGCACGCGAGGGCCCAGGGTCCGCCTTCCTGGTACTCTTGGCCCACCTCGCTCGGTCTTCGGCATCCTTAGTGATGAGCTTATTGGCACGCATATCAGTCTTGACTACGTCAAGCCAATGCTTCTTGGGCGATCACGTACACGTATTGCCTATTTTGATCATTCCACAATTTCTTCAACATTTAGCCTAACACGCATTCTGGCACTAGAAAGCACCGGAGCGCCGACAGTAGATCGGTGACGGATGTAAAATCAATCTCCAAAGAGAGCTCGTCAGCCGGCCGTCCCATGAATCACTGCGCGTTCCGGGGCCGGTAGCGCAGGTGGCCACCGCCTTATAAGGGTCCGCGGTCACACAACCCGAAAGCGGAGTCGCCAAGTGAAAAGGGCAGGCAGTGTTCACGTCGCCACTGGAACGCGATGGTATGGAGGCTTCCCATGTTTCGGTTGGTTAGAGTAGATGTCTAGGGAGACCCGAGAGGAAGGATATCTACATATTTATTATTCTTACTAATACTAATATAAATGCCAAATTTTGTAAGGATGGATCTATATTTGGTTGTTTGTAACTCCCTCACGCAAAAACTACTGAAAGGATTTAGATGTTTAGGAGTAATGTAACTTAAAGACTAGAATAGCACATAGGATGTTATTTATCCCGAAATTTAATGTGGTTCCAGCGGAAACGGGACGGAACGTAAAAACTGAATATTGCGCGCACGAACTCGCGGGCAAAAGCTAGTCGGGAATGTTCGAGTTCTACGTTCTACGATTGATGCTTTATAACAAAATTGAAGCGGAATGCGAGGAAACTGGATAGATTGAAAAATAAATACGGTACGAAATCTACGTTTTGACGCAATCTTGTCTTGTAGAACTCTTTAAATTGACGGAAATAGACGGATAGGGCTTCTAGGAAAGTTGCAGAGATCGAAAACTTAGCTACGTTCGTAATTTTTTTTTCCGATCTCTATGAGGAAAGCAAACCATTCTCCAAAAAAATGATTCTAATTCTAATTTTTACAACTTTACCACACTCTGTTCGATCATTATGAAATTCCATCACCATTTTAAGGAAGCAAATTCTACGAAAACCGGATAAAAATCTCTCTTCGTCCAATAAAATAACTATACCAACAGCGCCTAATGGCTAAGTGAATATCAATAATTGCTCACAAATATCAGATACCAAGCAAAAGCGAAATTTTGCTAACACCCAAATTATTTCTGTGAAATCTAGCCAAGCTGAGCAACGAAATGACTCGACATGAAATACCCAATCCTTTAAAGTGAATTTCTTTTGACCAACTGCGTTATAGAAAAAGCGGATGTCATATGAAAGTGACTACAACGACATGGTCACTGAATGCGAAGAAGTCATGCGCTTGCGCACAATAAGTAACGGTTGTCATGTAAAATGTACAATGAATGGCTTAATTAATTTCGTGTTCTTTGAGCCTAAATTTGCTATTACACGGTGCACAATAAATTATCATAATGACATCGATAGTGAATTACGAATCAATATAATCAATTGCTGTGATTAAGATTACGAAGCATCTGTAGATAAGCCACTTTCGTTTTTCTTTTTGTTATATTGTTTTTTTTTTCACTTTATTTATACCGTAAATCGTAGCTCAACGGTACAGTGACAAGAATGTTCCTATATTTCTCGGCTGACTGGTAGATCATTCTATTCTCGCAATGGTAAAAAGAACAACGCGTGCATTTTGCTTACATTACCAAACTCGTGCAACACCTTCTGAACACCAGGGCGGTAACAGCCCTTGGCATACTTATTCCGGTTTTCTTTATATCTTTGGCTCGTCATACATACCATCATCATCATCATCGCCCGAGCTTTCAATTCTACTGCCAGTCTCCGCTTTCCTACTCTTTTTCCTCCACTCTCGTCTTACATATCATTCGTCTGTTATTTACATTACGATGCGAATATAATAGAATTGTATAAATTGAATAGGCTTTCCGATGTCTAATTATTGGAAACCCATTTCACACCCAGCTCTGACGGCAGCTGTGAGCTCAGCGGGTGTTTATAGAAAACTAATGAGTCTACACGTTTTTTCTCACTTACAGATGGAGCGAAATCACATGTTCTCGGAGGAAACTCCTCAGCTTATAAGGCTGCAGTGCAAGTGTGAAGTATTCATGTTTCAAGTAATAAGTTATATTAAAAAAAGCAACTGGTCTCGCTGTCTAATACCTACTAATACCGCGCTATTTTACCTACCAACTGCTAATACCGCGCTATTTTTTAGAGAAGTTAAGAGGTAGGGCATAGCGGGGTATCCCGTTCGAATTGGAGTGCGATTACAGAATATCGCAGTCAAACAATACTATTTTAAATAGTATTGTCTGCCTGCTTTCCAGTGCTCTATCGGGCGGGGATTTGGGGAACCGTAGCTTTGACAGTGGAGGGGCATTTCCTTTTTTGCAGCCAGAGCAACGTATTATAGAGGTGGACAACGCAGTGGCGATACCCCTGGTGTTAGTTATGTCTATAGCCAGCGGAGACCACTTTCCATTAGGTGACCCTCTTGCTTGTTTAACTTCCATACGTTATAAAAAAACAGCACTAAGCGGATACCTACTCAACCCGTACGTCAACTACGTTAGAAGCCATAGTGGTAGTAGACTACCTAGAACAATGCCAGTTTTCAAAACATTTGCTCGTAAAGGGGTCATTATTTAACAGATTTTTGCCATTACCGCACGAGTACGGACGCCCTGGAATAAAGTGGTATACCATGTTGCCGGCAGGTACGAGAAGGAGAGGCTGGCCCAAGAAACTATGGCTGGACGTCGTTAAAAGTGACATGCGTGCCAACGGACTCACCACTAAGGATGACGAAGACTGAACAAAGTGGACTAAGAAAGCAGGAAGGCGGACCCCGGGCCCCCGTGTGTTGCGCGGGAGCGCAACCGGGATTTAACGCCAAGATGATGATGTTGCTTGCAAAAATATTTGTGAATATGATAGATAAAAAGATTAATTTAATGAATTTCTGTTGTAGGCTTGTAGGTCTGGCTCTTCTTTACTTGCCTTCGCGTAAGTACTTAGTAAAGTGTTGTGAAGTCAAAAGTCAGCTGCTCAAAGCATCCGCCATGTATCTCTGTATACAAGTAGTCAGCGTATTACCTGAAACAAAACAAGAAACCAACATTAGTTTCCACATTACTGCGCGCGGCCATTCATCATGGCGTTCTTTTCAGTAGAAAGCCGACTGATGGCTATCTATTTGCGCTTATTACAGCGCGCATGCGCCGAAGAGGGAAAGAGAAAATGACTAGAAACCTCAGAGCTAGTAAATTTGTATGTAATACAAATTGCAATTCAGTAGTTGAGTAAGTATAGGCTTTATAAGCGTGCAGTTGACAAATCAACGTGGATTTGCGCGCAGGTGGGCTAGCCGCAGCGGTGTAGCGGTTGTATTAGCCCGCCTAAGTTGAATATTTCGCGTTCTATTTGTTTTGTAAAAGGCTTAATAGAAAGCGGTAACTGTCGGCCATAATTTCTATGATTCTTACGCGAAATCGCAGGTGCGTTGTCATTGCGTGAGGTATTAAGGGCTGATTAAGCGGTTACACCGCTACTTTACAGAATGTAGGTAATCTAAAATGGATTACCATAATAACCGCCTCGTAGCCGTTCAATGTTGGACAAATAGGTAGCGTAATGCTGATTAGGGTTCAAGAAATAAGGCTTAGGCACAGCTGATCGCAAAATCTTTGCGTAGTCGAGATATTTTGTGCTACTAAAACTAACTGTCACTTTTAAGGCGATCAAACGGTGGATTTCACTAAGAGCATCTCTAGTACATACCTACTTAAAGTATCAATTTTAGTTTGTGAATCTAACAGTGAAACAGTAAATCTTTGTGAAAGTAGCAGACAGATATCGGAAAGTCTCCGACAAAGACTTTCAGGGGTCAACTCAGCCCACATCCAACTCAGCCCGCGGGCTGAAATGACTGCTATCAATTATGTTTACATTTTTTATGATTAACACAGCCCGCGTGCTGAGACACAGTCTACATTATACTTAGATATTTCCCGAACTACCAAACAAATTTTTTAATTAAATAATGCTAGGAACCATTCCGATTAAACTAACTTTAAAATAAAGAAAACTGCATCGAAATCAGCCCATCCGTTCGAGAGCTTCGATGCTAAACTCACGTAAAACTTACAACACCCATCTTTTTCCATAAGGGTATAATAACACCCCTTTTGCATCGGGGTTGAAAAATGCTAAAGTCCCACTCAAACACGTGCAACAATGCGTCCCGCTATAATGCGTAAATTTTTTTTTTGCGATGTCTAATCATGTATTCCTCATGATTTAAAGAACCAAAGCTTTTTTTTATTTTTTATTCTGTCAGAGTAAATTTTGTATTAAGACGAACGCCAACTGCAATCATAGAAGTAGGACGTTTGTGTTGTGCTTGCGTCCTGCGTATTTGCGATATTTGTGTTTATTTATTGATTTTTAATTTTTATATTTTGTGTTTCGTACATTTCGTATTGTAAACTTGTAATTGTGTAAACAAAGCTCGATAATATCGCACCTGTTTGGGATAGGCTTTATATTAAAAATCCTACTCTGTAGGGTACCTCTACAATGTAAGTAATAACTATATGCAGGTAGACGATACTGTAACCGGCTAAACAAATTCTGATGAGATAGAAGTGTAGCCCGCGCCGGAAGCCGCGCGATTACCATCGACAGTAAATAAATGGCGTGTCGCTGCGCAGGCGCAGCGCAGTGGTTAATTGCGCGGGAGTGAGAGCGTATTCCAGAAACGTAAGGAATGTAAGGGAATATCATGGCCGTAAATGTGAGACTGTATATTTTGCTTTTTTTTGCGTATGACAGTGTTTATTTATACTAAGTAGGTCCTAGCAGTCTCCCGCGGTTTTCGCGCGTAGTACGGATCTCTGTAAACATTCAATGATGCGGGACCTTATTATTTTTCTAGGATGAAACGTAGCCTATGTCACTCGGGAACACTCGGGAATGTGCCTTCCTATTACTAAAAGAATTTTCAAAATCGGTTCAATAGTTTCTGAGAGTACCTCCAATGAACAAACTCACAAACTTTTACTCTTTATAATATTAGTATAGAAGTAGTATGTAGTGTACTACGGTCTGCGCAGGCGACTATGAAAACGAACTGGCTTTGCATTTTCATACTATGCATAAAAAGCACTAACATTTTTACCACAATTTTGGAGAATGATATTGACTATAAATTTTATAAAAGGAGTACCTATCTACATTAAAAAAATCAAAGTCACACAGCAAAATGATGTATCACGCCAGCAAACAAATATTCCACTAACGACCGCATCCATTTCGATAAAGCGGCCGAAATCCAATTAGACAACTTTGGGATTCAGCATTGGAAAGTACATGCGCGCACGCATATCCGGAGTACGACTTTCGGTTTCACCAGTCGTGCGTATGAGCAGCCCATGCGAAAAACTATATATAAAAGACTGTGTAAACTTTGTCTAGTTAAGTAATAGTCTTCCCCTGAAGCATGAATGAAGCAGATAACTGAGGGAAGGCGATAAGTTTCGACCATGAAATCTTTTTATTTAGGTTTCTCATTAAATCTAAATAAGTTCATAAATGAAAAACATTTTCCACAATAAACTTTTATCGCGCATCCTTTGATTGAATAGATATCATAGGGATATAGTACTCATCAAGACCATTCCAAACAGCCCAAACATAATGGGGTTAACTTGTTGCGTTCAGTAGTTCTTATGGCCACCTTCTGACTCCATCCGCAGACCAGCTCCATGACACCATATTAATGGATTTTCGTCCAAGTTTGCATAGCTACCAAATTGCATCTCAATCGACCGGCGGACTCATTTTATTACTTGTAAACAAACGCGCAGCGCCCGCACAGTCGCCGCATAGTAATCGTGTAGCACCCCGTCCCGCGCCAATAGGGTAGACTACATGTTTTATGTGCGGTTGCTACGCGGTGACTGTCCGGTTTAAGCGGCGGTGTATAAACGAGCTTCAATGCCTGTTATTGCACTAAGCAAAAAAGTATAATTCACTCTATGAATTAGATGTAATACCCAGACTTAGCTCTACCTTATTATCTCCAAACATGACTTGTATTGGCAATATACTAGTCTAGGATTTAAGAGTTATAGTATAATTGCCAAGTAGAACAGCCGGATATTTATGACTGAGTTAAAGCAGCAATGAACTGCTGAACGATATTAATTCGGAGAAGCTCAGTAAGATGTCTAAGCTCATATTACGTCTGAGAATTACAGATGCTTATAATTCCAATGTAACCTCTAAGTTATTTAGGTTAACCTAATCTGTCTTTCAAACTTACTTACAGAAAAGGTAAACAACTTCAACTTTGCACTTATTTAAAATGATTTATAACAATTACTGTCCTTTTTAATTGATTAAACTTCACTACGTCATATATTCCAGCTACGGCACACAGGTCAATGTACTTTTTTTGTTCATCTTCTCCTGAGCTTCATTGAAGGTTTGGTTTTACACGAGCAAAATTTTCAAATTCTTAGAAGTGACCAGTTGCTGACCTTCATCACATCAGATCGACCAATGTGCTTTATGAACTTTCTACTTTATCTATTTTTTATTTTCCTTATTGGCACTATATGTGAGATCTCTTACAAATGCCTAACTAACCTAACCTTACCTAATCTACCTTATTTTTTTTCTATAATTAATTTTAGTACATACTCGACATTATTCTACAAGAAGGCAGGTAGGCAGAGACTCCGGATTTCCCTGTTCTGTCACAAACAGACCCGCAAAGAAACAAGGAAGCAGGACCCAACTCCGCTACCACAACACACTTCTTTTTTCTTTTATATTAGGTACGGCTTTTGCTAAACTATAGCAATTTTACCAAGGACTCCTAAAGTGGCACGCACCAACACAAGAAATACCTATCAACAAAAAGATGAGGAGGCGAGGTAGGTCATTTTCTTGAAAAGACAATTTAAAAGAACGTCATGTTCTTTCCAAATCTATATCGCGGGAAGTCATTTTCTGTGTTAGTCATCGTCTACTAGAGCTTATGTAAAATTATATAAAATACAATTAAATTGTTCCCCTATATGGCCCAACATTTGTGTTAGGAGCACCTCAAACGTCCAAATTACCTGTCAGCCGCATGACGCAACCGGCGCGCGCGCAGCGAAAGTGAGTGAGCGGCGCGGTGCCGCGGTGTCGTGATAGACGCGTATCACTATCGGCCGCCTGTCATTGCTTGCATGTAATTGGATAATTAAATGCATAAGCTTTGACCGGCTTTGACATGACAGTTATATTATGTTAGTTTTGTAGTGTAGTGAAGTATTACGGTTTCTAATTTATGTGCGACTTGGCTGTCTTCGTTCGGGAATCGTGAAGATTTATTAGAAGATTTTCATATCATGCTTGTTTCTCTGTATCTCCATGCGTATCTTTATTCATATACGGAATTTCGTATTCAGAGACGAAGTGTCTAATACAAAAGTTGACAAAAAGCAAATTACATCACTCAAATCTCATTGCTGTATTTTCTTGCTCAGACAGAATCTACATCGAGTACCCAGAGAGGCAAATAATAAGTTTGGTTAATCTGTTTCCTATTTCTATCTTGCTTCTTGTAAGTATACCGAAATACCGTAAGTTGTTGAGTAATTTCATTACTTACGTGACTATTACCATCATTTATCTCCACTATACTATACAATTCAGAGGTCCGCCTGCCCTTTGCCTAGCTGACTCTCTCTACTATACATATATAAGTTTTGTTATATGAATTATCTAATATTATAAATACATACTTGTTAGTTTGGTAAAATGTCGGGTTCGGTATTGGCTTACGACTTCGATGCCGGTTTTGGCAGATAACTTTCTATTGCGTAACTTCTGATAAGCTAGGAATTCGGCTTCGTTTCGCGATCGCATTATAACCGGTCTATAAAGGTGATTTAGACGCCAGTTAGTCGTATTAATGTAATTTTATACCTTGTTATCTCATATTCATTAATCGAGTGTCGGTGGCCGAGTGGTTAAGTTATCCGACTCGTAAGCGAGAGGTGCCGGGTTTTGGCAGATCAGGTAATTACAGTGGAGCGATTGCCATCCAACCTCCGTGACCCTGCAAATTCAGTCGCCTGAATGTGCAGGTTTCATCACGATGTTTTCCCTCACCGTAATAGCATCGGTTACTATTCAACTAATGTACATAACTTAGAAAAGAGTCATTGGTACATGGCAGCAGTGGGATTCAACCCTGTACCTCACGCTTACTAGTCAGTCACCGTCGTTCCTACCTATGGATGAATATTTTAACACAATTTTTTACACATTTGAGGGATTTAACTTAAATCAATGTATGGTTGTTACGTCGACGTGTCGGCACATCACCTGATCTTTGTAAACGAACCGTAGATGTTACGGGCGATGTGAATACTTACTGATTACCATCAAGTGCCCACAGAATACCAGCGCTATGAGTCGCTTCTTGCGTCTCACAGCACATGCTGAGGGCACCGACAGTGGCATGGGGCTACTCACTGTTATAAATGTTTTTATTAATAATGTTTGGTAACTATGTAACTATTACTGTATCGTGGTGTGGTTCGTCACCGATTGTCAAGGTTTCGTAAAGTAGGATCTTAAAACATCTAACAGCGGCCGCCAGACGAACCGGCTGCCAGCAACTTTAATGACACCGACGAATTACGGAATTATCATAGAACAGCGTTGGGTTACGTAACTACGAAACCGAGAGCCGGTCTCATGCGGGTATTACTTAATAAAGAAATGCGGTGATTAACGCCACACTTTTATGTGGACCCGTCCGTTGGGATTCTGTGGACCGCTGTGACAGATTTATAGAGATATATAAGTCCTATAGAAAATAAAATAAATATTATTCTTGGGTCATTTTTTTTTCTTTTTAATCTTTCGCTATTAAAATTGTGGCATATGACTAGAAACAGCCAATTAGCTTAAAAACCTTGTTCAACAATAAATTCAACATTTTCATTTGCTCGTCCCTAAATACATACCTCTACACACTAGTATTCACCGGCTGGTCATGTTTAAATAATATACGTAGGGAAATAATAAACGGCTTCATGAACCCCTTTTTTTCACGTGGTGAAAATCCATCTACGGATATCTATCTATTCGCCGTCCGAGGATGACGAGGACATTATCTGGGACTCGCTTATTATTCTTATTATATTAAAAATGATAGTCCAACCAACTAAAAACCGCCACGTTGCACCCTCATATTCTTTTTCTAAACGAAAAGGCCAAAGGGAAGATGGTCTGATGACATCACCAAGGTGGCCCCGGGAGTTGTGGATGCGGGAGACTTCCTGTCGATCAGAATGGAAGAAACTGGTTGGAGGCATATGTCCAAAGTTGGACGGCTAAATGCTGTTGAAGAATAGAAGAAGAATTAACGGCTTTATTACTTTTGTGTGCAAAAAGTTAAGCTATTGCATAGCTTTTATCGCGGGCTTTGAGCGCGGCGACCGAATCAAGAAATTCCGTAACGAAAATAAACCTAACACCCTCCACTCCGACCGGCACAGCGGTGCGGCGTTGAAAGCCGTGCATCGTCTAACGTCGTTTCAGTTCGGCAGACTTCGGCACGGTGTTTGTGTGCGTGCGACTAGACGTATGCGTGTAGACTAGCTGCTAACTCTCATAACTGATTCTATCTCTTTTAGACACAATGCTAGGTGAGACAGCGTGCTTTTTGGCCGCGTCCACGAGTGAGTTCGAGCCCGCGACTAGTTGAACCTTAACGTGTATGTATATGGTTAATGTCAAAGAAAAAACTTGAATTAATATCAAAGAAAAAAAAATACTGCATAAATAAAATAAATAAATAATTATAATTGCATAAGTTGATAAAAAATGCTATGCAATAGCTTTACAGCGGCAGTCCCCGAGCGCCACACGTATTTTTTTGTTTTGTTTACAGCTCTGGTATTTTTTTTGATATACATTGAATACTTTACAAAACACACATAGGTAGATACTATCCATTTTATTTTAATTACTTTACCCGAAAACAGCTGCGCGAAGCCGGGACGGGTCGCTAGTATGCATAAACAACTGCCATACCTAATAGTAATTAGCTAAGGTTGCTCACGCGTTGATTTTTATGTCACAGCAAAGATGTTTCTCGTGTAATTAAATTCTAAAGTGAAAATGTTGTTTACTAACGAAAGCGTTGAGGTTTATTTTAATTATCTCGCCGTAAATAATAAATGTTTGTTTTTATGTTGTGTTCATGTTTTGTCGTCATAATATGGTATTTGATGATATAAATTTTTGTAAACTTTCAGGATTTAGTTTATATAATAGGTTACTACAGCTTTTTTTATAACATATGGCAAACAAGCTTACGGCCTGCCTGATAGTAAAACTAGTCACCGCAGCCTATGGACGTTTGCAATACCAGGGGCATCACCCACGCGCTGCCGACCCCTGCTGAGCACAACATGGAGTTCTTCAATCATTTCTAGAAAAACTCAAAGCTGTTCTCTCCAGGGAAAACCTCTCCAGGTAGTTCATACCACAACCTTATGTTTATTTGGGGAACAATGTAAGTTATGTAAATTCCAATGTGATCTTATATGATCAATCGATCCTCATAGATACTCGTCATTTAAAATCTTTAAAAAATGTTACACACTTCCATCACGTAGAAAGTTACCACGAACATCAAGAATCGTTTTTTCCAAAAACATTTCTCCATTTTACACAAATAAGAATTTCTTAAACATAAACCTTTAACCGTTACCATAAGTGCACAGTTTGTTAAACATGGCCAACGCTAAAATCCTCTTTGTAAAGTCCAAAATATTTATATTTTTACTTTTCCGCCCGCTAATGTATTGTTTACTGTAACATAACAGTTCTTCTGAGCATGCGTTAACTGGTCCTTAATTAGTACCTACTTATTTTATGTTTATTCAGTCATAAGCGATGTTAATGTGTGGTTTGTTAACTTTTTCTCTTTTTTTTCAGTTCGCTGAGAGGCTTGGCGTATTTGGATACACGTGTTGGTAAATGGAAGAGGTGTCTGTTGCATTATAACTACATCCGTTGTGGTTTTTAAACGGCGAACCCTTTTCTAGAGGTAAACGAAACAGAATTGAACTACGATCGAAATTGAAAACGATGAAAATCGAAATATTAAAGGTCTGTTTAACAAAACAGAAAAGTTTATAACAGTTTTCTTTCATGTATTTTTCATGAAATAATGCCAGTTGTTGACTGAGAGGTCAAGGCACGCAACTGCCAATCCATTTGGCACGAACTATGCATATATCAATAGTGCGACGCAGATGCAATTAAGAGCTCTCACCAAATAAATAAAAATGATCATTAATCAATTCAAAATCATATCTAACGGATTAGCACATTAAAAAACAATAAAAGCATTATCCAATATCAACGCGGAAACAACTTAGCTATTAGCTGAATTACGTAATAGTTTGACCTCCGCACAATAGCAAACAGTATCTGGTATCGATCGTGGATCTATCATGCATCAAACCCAGCTAATTGTCGGAGGATAATGCATTGTGTGTATCTGTAATATCTGTAGATAGGTCTCCAACAATGGTTGGATTATATGCTACGTCGCAGGGGGCCGAATTGATACGTTCAAGGAAGTGTGTTGTCCAATAATTGTTTTATTAGGTCTTGTATTATGATATCTATCGATCTATGATCTGAGTTGTGATTTAATTTATACCTCAGTCTGTGTGAGAATAAGAAGGTAGAAAGAATTGCGTAGACAAAATGTCACTAGTTAAAATAAAATAATCATTTTGGCATGAATGTCCCGGGATTGAGCTCTCGTGTACGAGGGCCCGGGGGTCGCCTTGATAATGATCCAGGATTTGGCAGATCACGTAATTACTTCATCATGATGTTTTCGCTCATCGTAAGAGCCTCGGTTAGTATTCAACTAATGTACATAACTTAGAAAAAGTCATTGGTATATTTAAAGTATCTCTCGCTTACGAGTCGGATACCTTACCCGCTCGGCCACCGACGCTCAGGCTGATATAATAATAATAATAGAAATTGCCGTACACCTACTTTCTGACAAAATGTCACTAGTATTGTAATTAAACGGTGACAAAATATTTTTAAAGAAATTAACGACTCCGTTGAAATTTATCAAAAGTCGTTATGGGACCACAATAAATAAATGAAATCACAACTTATAAAGTTTATATTAACATTTCGCTATTTTAAAATGCCAATTCGATTAAGATAATTATTGTTTAAGTACTTACATTTTTATTTATATCGCCTTAACTTTACAGGACCAATAAATTATTTTTTAACTGTCTTAACAATGACAAATTACTTGAAGAACTGACTCAGATTTAATGACCTGAGTGATGATATGGGATGTACAGAAAAACATTGGATCATTGTGAAGAACTACTACAGATTTGAATTATTTTCGATCATCTAAATTACGGAGTTTGAACAATGCCACTGGGAATAGTAAACTGTAGGTAGGTACATTTTTTTTTTCTAAATTTTTTTTTTGTGCCCTTATTTCCTTGTTTTTGTTTTAAATATATTGTTGTACCTAATTATCGTGTCGTGGTGTCTACGTGTAATAAATATCTTCTTTCTTTCTTTCTTTCTTTCTTTAATTAATTTCAGCATACTAGCTTGACCAAGCAGATAACGTTTGTTCCATCCCTGACGAATGACCTTTATCATCGTCGTAGTCCATTTTATCCAATTAATCTTCGCTAATGTAAGAACAAAAACGGTCTTACTAACAAACATTAATAAACAAGCACGAAACTCTTGTCTACACGTCAGTCTGTCTGTCACCAGCCAGTCTAACTTCCGCCATGCGCCGGCGCAGCGTTCCACTCACTCGCAGACAGACAATTTCATTGTTTGTATTTGTTGTTGTTGTACAATAGTTTTCGTTATATATTGTTATGTCACTAAATAATAAAATATAAGGTTTGTGTTATGAAATGTGTAGGTTTTCTTATTCTGTAGGTACACACAAACAATAAATCAATTTAGAAGAAGGTATCTTAAGTATAAAGGCTAGCTTAACTTAACAATGTTCAATGTAGAATGGCTCGTGGTAGTCTCCAGTCTTGGTCTTTTTACAAGGTTTTATTTAACTGGCACCGACGCTGATGAGCTGAAATTTAGTATACCTATGTAAGTTGGATGACAATGTATTAATATGCTACCATGGAGCTGGTTTGATGATGGTGTCGGAAGGTGGTCATAGGAACTAATGATCACAGTAAGATAACCCATCGTGTTTGGGTTCTTTGGAATGGTCTTGATGAGTAGGTGCTAATACCGCGCGATAAAAGATTGTTATGACTAAGAATTTTACATTTTGTTAGACAGGCATTTGATCACCATCTCATCTGATGGTAAGTGCCGAAGATAGAGCATGCCTGTCTAGAAATAGCCTTTTTACCCTGGCCTTGAAGGAGTCCAGATTATACTGTTTGTGGACAACATTCGCACTCAAATTCCGTTTAGGCGGGTATTGTAAAAACCGCCGAGATAACGTGTAGGCTCGTTCCAATGTCGT
The DNA here is from genome assembly GCA_907269095.1 of Blastobasis adustella. Lineage (NCBI taxonomy): Eukaryota > Metazoa > Arthropoda > Insecta > Lepidoptera > Blastobasidae > Blastobasis > Blastobasis adustella. Next base: position 16,481,323 of record OU026127.1, on the reverse strand, counting down.
AGCGGCTTGGAAACACTGCTGCTGCCGATAATAGTGACGTCATTTACCACTCATCTCTAGCACTTATTCGAAGTGAAATTGAGAGGCCGTCCTATTAGCAAATAACTGGATAGTACATTTCTTCTATCCTTGTATCTACTATCGCGAACTATCTACAATCTTTCCCTGCTTTCGTTGGTTGTAGGTACGCACAAGTTTAATTCTGTTTCTTCTCGACATTATGTATGAGATAAATGAACACCTTGAGTGATGTTACAACTACCCATGTGACCTCCAACTTCGCTTATCAACGCCGTGGTTTATTGCGTACTAAACCATTGTCATAATTTTTGTGGTGAGGTTACTCCATTCCCATTTACGGCAATACGATGATTACAGACTGTCACAATTAAAACATGACGCCGTAGAAAGTGGAGCAGTGACACTGTGAAATTCATGTGGGAGCGAGACGCGTATATACCGCCGTTCTACTCTAATTGCGCGTTACGCTGCGTGCGCGCAGCCCGTCGCGTATTGTCTTACGCGCTGACGAAATTTACGTTTGACAAGCCGCTGTGGAAATTATTGGGGGAGGTAGGGAGCGTGGTTTTGAAATAGAAGCGGAATTGTTATAAAGAAAGCTGACGACGTGTTTGGTTCCTGTAATCGTCGGGCTCTTGGTAATCAGGATGAAAACGTTTGGTAGGCCCTCGTAGATAGAACTTCATCATCATCATCATTTAAGAGTATCTCTCGTCGGAGGAGCAATCGCCACTCTTTTCTCCTATACGCCAACCTCTTCATCTTCTTATAATCCCCGGCGCTCACTTTTTACTTTCCGTCCTTCCAATATTCAAATCTTGGTCTTCAGCTTCCTCTCAATGCTAGGACACGTATTAAGAAGTGACATAGAGTAATAATAGAAACCAAACTTGAGGAACAGGGACAGAATTTATTGCCATGTAAATTAATGAGCAAATCAATGAGCAATTAACATTAAAAATATTTCAATTAAAAAATTCAACGTGAATAGGTAAACAAACAGTTCCACTTTTATGATAGATACCTAGTAGTTGGCATTAAAACAAAAGAAAATATGTTAAAACAATTTTAAATATTTTATCAAAATTCACTAACTTAGATCGTTTTGTTCTAGATTCTGAAACAGAAGAATTTTCGTTTGACGTCGCAATAATTTATCGGATTTCAAACAATCCCCTACAGATGTCGCTAAGAGTACAAGTCACACACGCACACCACAAACCGGCAATAAAATCCGTGTACCCGTCACACGGTGCGCCTGCGCATGCAGATTCGCGCCGGCCTTAATGTTGGCATTATTTATGCATTAAAGGACACTATTATATTGCCATCAGGCCCAACGACCTGTTGACTAGCATATAGGTAGGAATCCGAATATAGCGTAACGTGGTTAGACGTGTTAGGTGATATGAAGATGGCAGGTTAGGGTGTGTATTCTTCTATTTTTAATTGTATGTTTTGTGTCTGCAAGTGACTTAACGACGGCAAACGATGCTACAGACAGACACACACCACTTATAGCTACTGACACATGCGGCAAACTAAGAACACCCCTCTTATTTTCAGGGGTTAAAACTGAACAAACTCTGCTTCATATATAGTCGTACAAAATTCTTTTTATTTTTCAAACTGGTACATCTTTTTCTACTACAATACAGGCGAAAAGAGTACGCGCAATCTCCTAAAATCAGTAACCGAAAACGATATACTCCACATTTTCTATTCAATTTAACACATCCTACTTCACTTTTCACCCGACCACGGCTGAGATAAAATAAGGGTAATGCCAATACAAGTCTCATTCTGGAAACATTGTTGATTTTAATCGAACCGCTCGGCGCAGGTGTCAAATTACCTCTAACAAGGGAAAGCTCTTGGCCATGCCTAGGCAATCCAGGTCACCGCGGAGACCTACGCCCAGTCTAGACCACAGGAAATTTTATCGACCAACGACATCTCGGTTCAATAATTGCGATTATAAGTTTCTTGTAAAACACATCTATCCGTAAACTCGTTGGCAGAACATTTCAAATTTCAAATCTATTAAGAGAAGCTTTATATTTATTTCCAACAAAAACAAGTTTTGCATGCATCTTCGTTCCCATTTCTCGTTATAGAGCAAAAGAATGAAAGGCTCGTTGTGATGATGATGATGAAAAGGCTGTTCCAAGAAGGACATGCTCCATCTTCAGCCGCATCATCATTTACCAACAGGTGAGATGGCAGTCGAATGACTGGACATCTATTAAAAAAAAATGTTCTGGCCGGTTTCGGCTACGGCGACTGCATCCGTTGCTGTTATAGCTGGAAGCAGTCATCTGCGCAGAAACATTGTTTTTGATACGTTTAATAAAAATCGGGTGGCTGCGTTGCATGTGCGTGCGTTCGTTCTAGCACCTACAAGCCTACAGCACTCATCTCTGAATAGATACGAGGCCTGCCTCGAAAACCTATGCTTTGACGTCGTTAAGGATTACATGCTTGCCAACAAACTCACCATAACAATGCCGAAGACCGCGCGAAGTGGACAAAGACAAATAAGAATTCAGACCCCGGGCCCTCTGGCCACAACTGAGACTGACACCAAGATGATGATGATGACGAGGTAGGTACAGGATTTGCGTCTGCGATTGTTAGTGCCTTAGTAATTCTTAACTATACATAGGGGTGTATTCAAATGAAATTGCTTTTTAGATGGGCTGATGGACTATCGAATAATAAATGTATCGAAATTGAATATAACTTACCCGACAGAAAAAGTCGGATAACTTCCGATGTTTAAGAATAATGACTACTTAAGAATTTAATAACATTTGACGTGTAAATTTATGTTTATCAAATAAATGAATTGAATTGAATTGAATTGAATTACATATACTCTAATGTTTTCTAAACTACTAAACCGATTTTAGTAAAACCTAACTAAGAGCAATCTCGATAAAACTGGCTTTTTAAATAAAGAAAAAAAAACATATTGGCGTTAATGTCCCGGTTGTGCTCTCGAGAACGAGGGCCCGGGGTCCGCCTTGACCATGATCCAGGATTTGGCAGGTCAGGTAATTACAGTGGAGCGACTGCCATCTGACCTCCATGACCCTGCTACCAGGGGAACCTGACCAGATTGGATCATGGTTACACATCCACTCACCTGAATGTTCAAATAAACAAAACCACATCGAAATCGGTCCAACCGTTTGGAAGCTGCGATGCCACAGACAGACACACCTCCACAGATACACACATAAAACTTAACATATTAATTTTTTTCGAAAAACTTATAACACGCTTCCTTTTTCGCCGGGGATTAGAAATACAGATCTGGAGCACTACGTCTCAATTTGAATACAGTACTATCAAACAACAGACAACAGAGAACTTGGACAAAACTCGCGTATGTAGTGTGTAAAACACTCTCATCCAATAGGTAAGGCAGGTAGGTAGTAGGATGTAGGTAATAGGTACCCATTAGTGGGAAGCCACCAATCGAACCATTGCAACTGTATCTCGTATGAAATGCCTGGTAAATGTTAACATGTCCGGACCGTAATGCATTTGACATTTCGATATACAAATTGCTACCACATTGCGTTGAGTACCTACTCGTTTCTCCTTATTTATCCCTGCTAATTTTAACATGTGAAAGTTTGTATGAATATAATTTTTGTTTGGATATGCTATGACTGTTTATTACGTCAACTGTATTGCATGTATTCCTATACAGATGCCCATTAAGATGTGCAGGAAAAGGCCATGCTAATGATCACATGGCAATCAAAAGCGCGGAAGGAGGACGACGGAGCTGTGTTTATATGGGAGTCTATCACCGGGAAGGATTGCGGGATACAATATTTTTCGGTTACATTGTCGCATGTCCAAATGTACTTTCCATAGAAGACATTAAAACATTACACAGAACTTATTTTACTAAAACCAAAGAGATCCGCATCATCACTTACCACCAGGTGAGGTACCGCTCAAACGCCTGGCTAGTTCAATAATAAAATAAATAAAATATTCGTAAATCTACGAAGCCAGGTCTGGTTGTACGCGGTTTTTTTTATTCTAACTAGCAGGCACGGGACCGTCATCTCACCTGGTGGTGGGTGACGATGCGGCCGAAGATGGAGCATCCTCAAAAAGCCTTGAGATCCAGATTATCATGATCAGGGAAGGGGATGTTCCATTCCTTAGCCGTACGCATTATAAAGGTTGAACCAAAGCGGCTCGTGCGGATAGCTGGAAGAGCCACGCCCGACCGTATTGCGTTTCCCGATGGCGGAAAGGGGCCATCTGAATGAGATCGTGCAACTGCTTCGCAGTCTCCGAAATGTAACCCGTAGGAGACCGAAGACAGGTCTTCAGTCTTCTACAGGTATAAAAATATATAAGCCAACAAATCTCGCAACCCACTATCCACCAGCTAACATTACCTGGCCCTCACATTTCACAAGTCGAACGAAGCAACTGCGGTTTCCCGGGCCCGAGGGGTCACATTTGAGGCTAGATGTTATCCGCCCCTGATAGTCCCCGCAAATAAATACCAAGTCGATACAAATTACAGACACAGTTGCCTCAGCGCCCCGCGGTATGTAGCTACGTGAGGTTGGCTAACCGGCGCGATGGTATTCGAAGCTATACAATATCAGGGCATGCACTGGTGGGTCGATGGTGTCAGTAATTCAATGAATGGTCACAGCAATCACTGTACGTGATAGAAAGCGGTACAGTATAATCACATGTCTTTAAACGATTTCATTGGGTGTGAGTGAATGAAGAACTGCAGCGCCGCTGTCACTGTGAGGACAGAAACTTTCATAGAATTACTTATTAAAAAATTACACTGCATTCACGAAACTAATATGATTACATAACCCATGCTTATTGTTTACCTATTTATGTTTTCTATATTATTTATTTACATAAATAAGTCAGAAGTTTGGGAGTTAAATCGGAAGAAGTCGACATAATTTTTAGACATATCAAGCCGCGATTTATACACCATTCATGTGGCGATCATTACAGCCCTCGTCCTAAATCTCCTCTAATACAAAAAACAACATCCTCGATATTTTCCTATATATACTTCTATCTTACCAATAGCATAGCTCTCAGTACGCTTAACTAATCTAGCGCGCACACTCCCCTTTCCGTAATGCGCAGGAGTTCAAAACAAACGAATTTCAATATCATAACCCTTCGTGACTCCGATCGAGGCGTGTTTCCACTCCGCCCGTGGTTTTTAGCTTATTTACCCACCTATTGCGAGATGATATTTTGAAATATTGTTATAACGAGGCTTCGAGTGCCAAAGAGTAAATGTTAGTAATTTTGTACGTAAATAGTCTTTGTACGCGGGCGAGTTTAACAGAATTTAATAAAACAATGTGTATGTTATGGGTTAACAAGGAAAGGTTATGGCCCTTGGAAATGGTGTAAAACGACACATAGGATACATTTAAAAAATTAACAAGATGTGTTCAAAAAATTAATTATTTTGAGGTAAAATTTTCAGTTATCCACGAAGAAATATCGACTTAAAACCAAAAAATATTTTTTTGCTCACTAAAAATACTAAACCAATCCTAGGCTACATTTACACATCGTATATAACACAGTCTATGTTTTTCTTAGTGAGTCAGTTACTGTAGAAATTATACATCACATCTGTGTTCATCATTTGCTGTAATAAAAATATTTTTGACTAGAGCAAGAAACTTATTTGACCCGGTGACAAACCGCAAACCTAAATTTTTGGTGAGCATTTATGTTTTTTATGAGCAATGAATTTTTTTCCTTTATCATATTTCTGTCTTGTAAAACCAAATGTTCGAATTTGAATAAACACAAATCTGTGAACATTAAAATTTAACCATGCAACGGTCCTAGCTCCAAGCTCAAGCGGCTAAAATTGCGTAACTGCAACAACCATTGTGGAAACAATTAATTCACAAAACAAGCCAATTTAACAATTACAAATCAATAACAAACCGCTTGTTTCTTGACGAAACAAATTGTAATGTTACAATGTAATAAAATATAACGAAACGCCAAAGGCTGTAAAATGTTCTAGCGCACGATTTTTACGCAAACCTCCCTGGAATTACGTAATAAATAGTACTAACATTATAACATCTCACTGTCGTGAACACGGCTGTTTTATGTCCAATATTCCATTTAGCAATGAAGTATTGCAGTTATGGGAAATAAGGCCTGTATTATGACTCAATCATTACAATTGGATGTTCACTTTGACCCATCTGATTTGGTTTTAAATTTTATAATGTCAGGTACAATGTAACAGCAAAAGAATGAAAAGGTTATACAAATATAAAAGATCTGAGCTGCGCTGGTGAGGCTGGTGATATTCTTTTGGACTCTATTGCAGGGCTTACGAACATGATGCTGTTAGGTGCTGTAGACTCATCGGTTGTAGATACCCCGTATGGTGCCAACCTTATCGCTTTAAAAAAGAAGGACGGGGGCATTCGTCCCATTGCGGTTGGCACCACCACCGTCGCCTGACAGCTAAGCTGTGTTGCAGGTTCTCTGCGCCCAGTCTGAAAGAATATTTCCAGCTGATCCAGCTGTGTTTTGGATCGAAAGGAGGCTGCGAAGCCGCCGTTCATGCCCTCAGGACGTTCCTTCAGCATAATGGCGGTGAGGTTGTGCTGAAGGTTGACGTAAAAAAATGATAGAGGCGCCTTGCTCAACCTATTTAAGTCAAAGATGTCGGCTGCCTATAATTTTCTTTGGCAATGTTATGAACAACAGACAAACCGTTGTACACAAAGGCTACCTCTTGGGCCGGCCATTTTTAGTCTCGCGACTAAAATTTCTACACCCCATAGCGAAAAACTAAATTCAAAATTAAACGTTTGGTACTTGGACGACGGTACCCTAGGAGGTGATGCTACAACTGTCTCACAGGATCTACAGCTCCTCATTCGGGAGTTCAGTGCCATAGGTCTGGACCTGAATTTCTCGAAGTGTGAGTTGTATATCTCTAAGTCTTGTCCGTCGGCTGGCGCTGTTTTAGCAGCATTTCGCGCCCTAGCTCCAAATATCACAGTCGTCGACAAGACTAACCTGCACCTTCTAGGGTCAATTATTTTTGACGAATCGCTGAAATATTTTGTGGACCACAACATTCAAAATTTCAATTTAATTGCAGATCGCCTTCTCAAAATTAACAGTCACATGGCTTTTGCTATAATCCGGTATTGCCTTTTTGTTCCAAAATTTATGTATGTTTTACGGTGTTGTCAGCTTTGGAAACATCCCGTTCTCTAGAACTCCTAGACAACACAAACAAACACTCACATCAGTTTTAAACATAAATTTGGAAAATTCTTCTTGGGAGCAGGCATCATTGCCTATTCGCTATGGTGGTCTGGGCGTTCCTAAAGTGTCTGGGCGTTCCTAAAAGTTTTTGTCCTCGGTACACAGCTCGCAGTCCCTAGTGAATATATTATTGTCTAAACTAGGGACCTTTTCATCGGCTTTTTCTACCGAGGCCAAAATCGCGTGGCAGTTAGCTTGCCCGGAGGCAGAGCCTACTAATTCTTGTTCACAGCGGCTATGCGACGAACCGCTCTGTAGGTTGGCGCGAAACAAACTTTTAGACGCAACAACCAACTCTGCAGAGCGTGCTCGCCTTCTGGCTGCTGGCGAGTGGGAGTCGGGCCTCTAGCTCCAGGCAATGCCTTCAAAAAACATCGGCACTTTGCTCGACCGTGCTACTTTCAGGATTGCTACGGCCCTGCGTCTTGGAGCTCCCTGTAGCGCTCCACACAACTGCCACTGTGGCCGCCCTGTTGACCAGCTCGGCCACCATGGTTTGTCGTGTAGTAGGAGCGCAGGACGCATTCCACGTCACGCGGACCTCAATTATGTCATCCGTCGGGCCTTTGCCTTCGCTGGTGCTCCCGCGGTGTTGGAACCCAACGGTTTAGTCCGCGATGATGGGAAAAGACCCGACGGAATGACACTCACGCCCTGGAAACTGGGACGGCCCTTGGTCTGGGATGCTACGTGTATCGATACCCTCCCGCCGTCCCATCTTCCAGCCACCGCGTGTCAAGCAGGGGCCGGTGCCGCCACTGCTGAAAACGCCAAACGGCGCAAATACGCATGTCTCAGTGGCGACTACATATTTGCGCCATTTGGCGTGGAAACTGTTGGGCTGTGGGGGCTAGGTGCACATTCCCTATATAGGGAACTAGCCAAGCGCCTGGTCGATATTAGTAATGACCAGAAGGCTGGCCTCTATTTGGGCAGCGTATAAGCCTCACTATCCAGCAACGCGGCCAGCCTTCTGGGCACATTGCCGCATTCAGGGGACTAGGGGCAAATATTTTACCTATTTAAGTAATTTAAAGGTTTTTATTTATAGGAAAAATTATGCTGTTAATAACATATTTTTAATTAAAATTTATAAAATATAACAAAACTTAACTAATTAAAACTAGGTTAATCTAAAACTAATTTTAACTAAAACTAAAAATAATAATAATAATAATAAATAAACTAATCTAATAAACCGCTGCCATTAGGCAAGGCGCCCAAAATGCTGGCAGCATTGCCACGTTGAATGGCAATGCTTAAACGCTGTGCTAAATAAAGACCAGCATTTTGGTCACAACTTGCCTCGACGAGACGTGCTGAGACATCTTTGAAAATTCGGTGGGCTCCCGGTATCCACGGACCCAGTGTCTCTAACCCAAAAGGCTTAAATAAATAACCACTGTGTCGAGATTACTATATTTGAGCCTTTTGAGGGCTTCAGCGGATTCCGCCGCCGCTCCAGCCCTACCCTGTGTTCTAGAAATATGTGAAGGCGCAAGGGTGTCGACGCAAGTAGCGTCCCACACTAAAGGCCTTCCCAACTTCCACGAAACCAGGGTCATTCCATCAGGCCTTTTACCATCGTCACGCATGAGGCCGCCAGGTTCTAATACGGCCGAACATTTGGCGCTAGCAAAGGCCCGAGGAATAATATCGTTGAGAACTAGAGTGACAAAAAAATCGTCCAGCACTCTTGACACATGATAAGCCGTGGTGACCGAGCCGATCAACAGCAACGCCGCACTGACAGCGATGTGGAGCACAGCAGGAAGCACCCAAGCGGTGCATTTATAGGTAGTTATAGTGATTATATATTGTTTGTGTATTATGTTTAAGTTGTATAAACGTTTATCATAAAATATAGGAGAACCAAAACAAGTTTCCATAAAGTAAATGATTTCCTTAAAGGACTATCCACAAATAAATTCACAAAGAATAAAATAACAAATTCCTTGGTGAGAAATAAATTATAATGTCGATGCAGTATCATTTGTAATTATCTCTAACAAGGGTTTGGACTTAAATTATGACGTTTGAATTAAGTTTATTTGATACCAAATGTTGGTTTCTAATTTATATTTGAACTCTAATTTAATATTGGACGAGTCTCCTCTTTAAGGTGTTACCAAAGTATTCCTTAAAATTTGACTGACACGTAATGGGCAAACGAGACGGGTTTCGTTTAGCAGCTTCCTTTTTTCAAAAAGAAATTTAGACCCTTATATGAAAAATAAAACTATAATAAAGTATACTTAATTTTTCCAGAATAAATAATTGCGTGACTTCTTTTATTTTAGACTTATTTTTCGGTTACTCTAGATTCTAAAGCTTTAAAATAAAAAAACAAAGATTCAATTACATAAGGAATTGCGCGCTAAAACTGGGAAAGTAACTTGCTTAACGTTTGAATCTTTTTGAAGATTATAATTATTAAATTATTTAAAAATACTATATTATTAAGAGTCCCTTAATCGCTAGCAGAAAAAAAATACAAATATTAACAATGACTTCCATGCATCTTCTATCAACATTCCCAGGCAGTCCATTTCCCGGGCGCAGTGCAGCGTGACAAAACCACGTAACTCACGGGTTAACTCTTTCTCAAACAACATTTTTTTCCGCGTAATTATTTCAACCGAGATTAGATCTCGCCGAAACAAATTTTTCCATTATAAAAATCATCTGTCGGATCGCTTAAGTGGATTTTAATGGCCACTTCCTCGGCTTTATCTTGTTTCTTCATTATTCTTGTAATTTGGAGGGTTAAATCATACTTAATAGGAAGGTAGTGTGAACATCCTTGCTGGGATACACGAAAACGGTCTATTATTTTTATAATGCAATTTACAATAGCAATTGTGAGATTACATTTATTTTACGATACAAATTGTGTCTAGATAGAAATCTTTAACAATTTAATAAGTTTCGTTTGACCTTTTAGTTGTAATTTCCTTCTTCCTAAGTATCCTTAATGGCGTCGTTAAGACTAACAATACGTGACTTCAGATTGTGACGTTATTTGCGAACGACGTCAAGTAATTTCATTTTTAAAACATTTGAGATGCAACCATGCGTGACATTGGATCTTCGTTGAAACGTTCCAAAGTGAAGGTATAAAAATTATATGAAAAGAATTTTTAATTTTTAAAATTGAATCCATTTTATATGCATAAAGAAAATAAAAAGTTTTAAAAGATTTTGAAAGTACAGTGATTACAATTTTAATCAAATTCCGCGTCGATTGTACTGAACGCCACGTACCTGTAAGTTTTAATCTAATGTATAATTAAAGCTCCGTCTTTCCTGACAACAGTGACAAGTGACAAGTTTACGAATACGAAATCACAAATAATATAAGCGAAAAATAAAAATTGTGATTTTGGCGTTGCGCTGCGCCGGCGCAAGGCTTTTTTGACACTTTTTGGCGCCAAATTCGCCCCCCGCAGGGCCTTATCGGAATCTCTGAGGTTTGCAATTTCTTATTCTTTTATCGTCTGTAGTACCTAATAACTCGAAGCTTTTGAAGATTCTCGCTGTCTGTACACAATACGATTTATTAATGCAATGGGTGACAATTTGATTTTAGCGACTAACGGAAAACGTTATCTGTACATTAGTTGATGATTACTAACCGATGCCTTCATGGTGAGGGAAAACATCGTGATGAAACCTGTACATTCAGGCGACTGAATGTGTAACCCCGTCTCGGAGGTCAGGTGCCAGTCGTTCCACTGTAATTACCTGACCTGCCAAATCCTGGATCATGGTCAAGGCGTACCCCAGGCCCTCGTGCATAGCCGGGACATTAACGCGAAGATGATTATTTTATTATAAAATGCAATCTGTTTAACAAAATAATATTTCAAGCCCAGAAAATGTTAAATAACATTCCCAAACCTGTAATTCCAAGCACTGCACACTGTACACACGTGCCTTAAAAAAATACCGGTCTGCCAAAAATAAATCATCCACGGTAAATCAGTTTGACATATTTTCGGTATTTAATACTTACAACCGCCTCCTCTTGTATGGTACCTACACACAGGGCTAACCTAATTACGATCGACAACACGAGTTTTCGTAGCGGTTCGCGTCAACTGATTAATATTAATTGTTTTTCTTTGACTTACACTTCATCGATTCATGTCAAAATGTTAATATTGTAAAGGTTCGTAATTATTTCGGAGATCGGCGTGTCTTGTATATATATTGTATATACTTGATCAGGGGCTGCCGTTCTTCTGCTTTTTCCGGTCTTATATCAGATCTGGTTTGGTATCACAATCTCATGCTTCTCATGATATAATATCTGATTTTACATACTCAAACGTGTTCCGAGACATTTGGTTCGTAAGAAAATATTCTAACCGTTTCTTTTCCTGTTTAGAACCTAGGCATGTGAGTGATAATTCCTTTCTTGATTTTATTGTAATCCAATAACAAAACATTTTAAATGTATAGTGTATAGCCCTGCATCGTTTTATTTTTGGCCTTATGCAATTTATTATTTTGAAAAAAATAACGCCGAACAAAACGCGTACGGGTCCCTCGTTCTTTACCTCAGTCACTCAACCGTAATAATGATAAAACGTCGATAAAAAGAAACATCGAAAATTCGCAGTCAAGATACGAGTACCGCGATAAACGTCGATCCTTTATTGATAGCTTCCTTCCAGCAGTTTAGCGATTTTGGCCTTTAAAGGCTCAAAAACGAAGCAAAAAGAATAATACTCGTCACATTCCACATAACCACACTTTGGTCTCTAAATATGCATAAAAAGACGTAGCCGAGCCAATGTGACCCCAATAAAAACACTTCCTCTGACGATATTCTTAAAGAACAATTGCAATAAAAACAATATAATCGTACGGTCGTACCAGATAAGGACAAAAAGTTAATACAAAAACTTCTAACATGTCAACCTACTGACGGGGAGAGAGAAGCTAATAGGATTAAATTGATAGTTAGGAAACCTAAGTTGCTTATAATAGATACGCATGCAGAAAAAAAAAGCATCAAAATGTCGTTAGTGCAGTCTTTTGTATTTTTTTTTTATTTTGTCAGTGTGTAATTTAGTCTGTGTGAGTTGTCAATTTGTTTCATGTGCTTTTCTAAATCCTAAACAGTCTATTTCCTTAAGTATGATGGTGTTCACAATGTTATGCGGTATGAGACGTAAGGGTCAGTTAAAAAAATCAGCAGTAGATATATCTGCTTTTTTTATTGCGTAGGTAGGAGGCACACGGACGGACTGTCCTACCGGTCGCAAAGCGGCTACCGTCGTCCGTTGACGTTGATGGATCCGATTTAACCAAGTTAATCTTGTAGATCCTCCTTAACTCTAACATACATACACATACACAGAACGCCTCGTTTCTTACCCACATGGGTCGGTAGAAACTATTTTGTTCCACTTGCTACGGTCCTGACAAACCTCTTCCTATTCTTCTAAATGGTTTAAGGAAATCTCGACCTAACCTTTCTTTACAATATCATCAATTTGATCGTGATACATACTTTTACATCTCGATCTTCTCTTTCCAACACTTCCACACCTGCCATATACATTGTTTTCATTAATCTCCTTTGATTCATCCTCATACTACATGGACCAAAGCAACTGAGCGCGCCTATATTTAATTCTCTATCCACGTTACTTTCATGCACTATTTATTCTATATTTTATCATTCATTACTCCTTCCATACTTCTTAACGCTCTAATTTCTACTACATTTATAAATGCATACTTTCATGCTTCGTTGCTCTTGGTTCCAATCGTTACTGTTGTATCGAATACACCTCTATGAACAGTCATAAATCAAAATCACGTCCTAAGCAAGATCGACCGTCAGCGTCGACTAAAAGTTTCAGAAGAAGGAGATCAGATTTAGACAGTGTGGTTCGTAACGTAACTATATTGAGAGACTCACCTTTGTTCTGTAGAGAGGATTGGAGAAGTCCCAGCCCGGAGCCACGAACAGATATCCGCATTTTGATATTTTTCTGCTCGCCTGGAACAAACAAAACACAATTTAGTACTACTGATTTTTCTTGAATATTTACTGCGTTTTTCTTCATAATATTTAGACAAATGTCGCACTATTTTGTGGCTCACACATAATCGTGGAAATAGCCAAGATCGTTAGCAACGTTTTCGTAGCCATACGAGATGAGGTCATTAGTGCTAAGATCAGAGGTAATTTTAGTACAAAAAGTAGTCTGCGAAATCGCGGTGTTAGGCTATATTAATAACATGATATACAAGCCGAGAACCCAAAATAAAACAGACTTTTCGTTCCTTTTTGCAACACAACACCGATCCCTCTTATTCCTTTTTTAAGCTCCGCTTCAGCTAAACAATAAAACGAATTTGGAGGCGTTCATATCAATTTATTATGGATAAAAATGTCGGATTCGTTTAAGGTGATCGGTGGGTTTTTTATTCTCATATCAAACCCATTTCTCAGTAACCAGACAGTGGTTCCTACATCACAAAATATACCACTACAGTGAGTACATTAATGTTAAACTTAATTCCAGGTCTATTCTACTAACGCATTTACTATTGGATTAACAAAGATCTAAAATCAGTTATGTACTAACAGGTATATATTTTTCTGAAAGCTAGCTCTAGCTAGCTAGATTGAAACGGTTTTTAATAGTGATAAAAGGAATAAGTTTTACTTAAATTATTTAGATTTCTGTCTAGGTATTTAGGCTTTATCTAGTCTGTCTAGGTAGTATTTTATGATAAACTTTTAGGTAGGTTATAGAATATAGATTGTACTCATAGAATCTGGTATCAAAATTATTAGTCAAACGCTAGCGGACAGCCGCCATGCAAGCGGGGGAACGGTAAGTAATGATGCAGTTATTTTCACATCACAACATGTGTTCTCAAATTAGTTACCGCATGTCCACTAATGCATGTACGTAATAGGGGTATATACAAAATTATATAGTACTAGCTTATGTCCGCGACTTCGTCCACGTAAAAATAGACAGAGTTAGTTTCGCATTTATAGTATTTGTAGGAAGCATAGGCGTGTTGTTCTTATAGGGCACAGTACTATAAAAATATCATTAAATTCCTAACTTCCATGTTATTTTATGTAATCTAGTTAGTTTTGAAATAAGCTTTTAATTGTATTGATCAACTATCTCATACTCTTTGCCGTTGATATTTGAGTTTATAATGACGAATACAGCGAAGAAACTTTTATTTCTATATCTGAGAACATTTCCTCCAGCACGCAGTAAGTGCGAAAAACCGTCTCATCCTTGGTAGCGCTTCTTTTTCTAAAGAGACCGCTTGCGCAGGCGCAAGTTATAGCGGATTTTAAGACCCGGACAAACACTGCTTGCTTGCTATATCAAAATACAATACAAGAACATAAGTGTATCACCACCTTAAGAATCATATTCCTTTGGATTTTTTTACAGTGCTGTAACATCCTCTCATGAAATTTTTATTTATTTAACAAAACTCTTGCGGAGTCAAGTCAAATATAAGTTCTTGAGGCATATGGACAGCTGTATAATTAAAATTCGAGTAAAAAACTGTGAGTTCCAGTTGCTTATTGATTATAAATCACCTACAAACTCACTAATCATTCCCACTTCACACGCCATGCAATGTTGCAGGTCCCATCCACTATCGGTGCCTACGACATACATTGACAAGTTGTATATAACTACCCACATATTACGTAAGTACAATGCAATGTATTTCTCGATGTAACTGTGCGCTGGGACGTGCCTACAGCCGCGGGAGCGATGACCGCTCGCCTTGGTGACAGATTGGCGCAACTGTAAATTTATTGCCTACGATACAACTGCAAAACGACGTATATAAACTTTTTATGTTTCGACTACGTAAGACGTGTACGCAACGTCTTCGATTCGTGTACCCATTAGAGTTCTCTAAATGACGTTGAATGGAGTTTGAAATAAGTTGTGTCCGAATATGTATTTTTGTTCATTCGTTTTGAATGGAGTCCCAATACAGAATTAGGTTGTCCTGTTTGACTGTAAACTCGTGTATTTTAAGCGCAGCAGTATAGCCTGGCCAAACACATGCAT
Organism: Blastobasis adustella; assembly: GCA_907269095.1. NCBI lineage: Eukaryota > Metazoa > Arthropoda > Insecta > Lepidoptera > Blastobasidae > Blastobasis > Blastobasis adustella. The sequence continues at coordinate 16,465,874 of OU026127.1, read as the reverse complement.
ATAGTGTAGTAGCGCCAGAAATAAGAGTCTGAATTTTTTATGTTAGTTTACATCTCTCGAAGCGAACGCAGTTTTAATGGATCCTTTTGAAATAAAAGACAGTGGCACACAGAAAATGTCGTAAAACATATAATAATCTAAAACTACTTGACCTGACCTTTTTTAAGACATCATCGCATCATTACAAATTAAACATTGAAGTGCTTAATTCAGCGTAAAACGACCGTAGAGCCATCACTTCCGCATATTTCTATAGTCAAATCATAGGCTATATACTCGTCAACAACTTGTATTCAACAACTACAGTCAACTTGTATTCAATTCATACAATCAGAGTGTCAAATGATCTTTTAGTATCCCATCGCAGAAGTATTCCCACACATATCTTGATATCAACAAGACATTTCAATATTAGGGCAACTGGGAGCATGGTTTTATTTGTTAGGCACTTACTAGAAGTTCTGTCTATAAGTAGTTCACATACGCATACTTTTATACTTATTTAAGGACAAACTGTAAAGCAATTACATATAAAGCGTTTATCAGGATTCAGGTATGTATGAAAAACAGTTACAATGGCAACATGCGTGTGAAAGGATGTGAGAATGGAAGAGAAATCCATATTCTGCCGACGCCATCTAGTGGGTAAGTAAGTAACCTGGTGTAAGTGGGACCTGTCCTTAGGAGATAGAAGGGGGAAAAAGAGTAGAAAAAGAAGAATATTTCCTCCAGTTCGTTACCATTCAGTGAATGTGGAAAAAGGCTCCACATGAGGCTGTTTCGCATTTAAAAAATCTCGAAGTTTCTAAGATCCAGGGCATCATCCATGTACATAACATCACACCTATTTCTCGTAGGATATATAAGCCCGAACAAACCCCTCTTGTTTCTTCAATATTTTTCAAACTTTTCTGATACACCACCATTGTTCCACTTGCTACGGTCCTGAAACATCTCTCTAGCTTCTTCCACATTCGTCAACCTTCTCATACATGCTCATTGGTTTACTGTACATCATATTGAAGTTATATATGTCACACCTAGACTGCTGACCGACCGTTACACGATCCAAGCGACGCTGCGCCAGCGCGTCAAATTCGCGTATAGTCTGCGCGTGCGCAGATAGACATCGGGTAGCGGTGCCGCGGCTTACGCGTGCAAATCTGTCGGTACGTGTGTCTGTCGTGACGGATTACGCCTTCGGGGTTAGGTTAACGGGGTGTCGAGTACAGATACATTCTTATTAGTAAGGACCAGGCCAAAACACTGCGGCACGACGACGCATCGTAGAAATCTACGACGTCGCACAAACGCATCGCGCCAAATTATGCGATGCGCTGCCGCACCGTACAAATCTGCGATGTGACGACGCGCTAGCACCATCAACCATCATCCAAAAGCTTTACGGCCACCATAAACCGTACAATTGCAATGTTGTATCGGCTCGGAAATACCGCTGTAGGATGATCAGTCTATAGCTAGCCACATTTACTTAAGGCTGATCTACTCAAACGGGCACCTTACGGACACAAAGACTTGTACATAATTGATAAATTAAACAAAAAATTTAACAACATAATGTAATGTAGGTAAACCAGTTACGAAATCGACAGTCATCTCATTTTCATTTAATTTCATTATTGACATTTGACTGACAGAAATGTCAAAATATTACACAAGAAAGTATTGCATTTTTAGGACATTCGTAACTTGTAACTGGTGCTCGTAGTGAGTCCATATTAGGGGGTTTAGACCGTGACCCACCAACATAACTCGGTCACAAAGCTAGGATGGCGGTCAAATGCTTGCCTGGTATAATGTAAAAAAACTGATCCCATTTTTGGTTTATGTTCATTTGGTTTGGGTCATGGTTTTGGTCTGCTTTGGTATTTTAATTTTAATGCGTGACGAGTTGACTACTGTCCTTTTATCAGCAGTTAACGTTAAGTTGACTATAGAACTTTCCCAACCAAATTCACATCACAGCTGGTGGTAAGTGACGATGCGGCCGATGATGGAGCAATTTGAATAATCCAACGTTGTCCAGCATTCAACTGTCCCTAAGGCCCTTCGACCCCTTCAATAGTTACGTAATTATAAATAAAACAGTCTCAATTAACTAAACGGTTTAAACGCCCGATCAAAGCTACCGCATCACCAGTGTCACTCTTAATTATTCTAATTCCCAGAATTAGAGCCAGAAGCTCCCTCCGTAATCCAGATTTAGAAATTTAAAAAGAGAAAAAGCAAAGGCAATTTATTATAATCATCCATGGTGCTCCCGGCTTAACCCATTAACTGCAGACTCTTTCGACTCTCATACCGTAACGTCATCTTAACAGTTAGTTGCTACGGTTAGCGACGAAAGTTATGTGAGTCAGCCACTGGGGCCATTTATATAGACGACTAACCTAACATAATATTTTCAGTAGCGCAATTCAATTTGAAAAAAAAGAAGTCTCGCAGCACTATACATAATTAAATACACCCAATATGCAAACTAAAATAAAAGTAGCACTTGAAGGGCTCCACTCAGAAAATAAAATAAAGAAATAATAATAATAAATAAATATTCGTGGACAAATTCACGCAGCGCCATCGAGCCCCAAACTAAGCAAAGCTTGTACTATGGGTGCTAGAGTACATACTTTTATGTGGAGTACTTTAGCTTTTAAGCGCGACTTAGTTCGCGTGGACTGCTTCCTGCGGGATTTTTGGACTGAATGCGGATGATAGCCGCTGGGGACCGCCAGTAAACAAATCTACAACAATATTCAAATAACTATACAACATGGCCAATCTCCCTAAATCATGAAGCTACAAAATTTTACTAGACAACGCGTCTGCGTAACCAGTAATCTCTTAAACCCCACAAAAGATCAAAGCTACCGACCGACAGTCCAAACGCAAGCGCTGGAACTAATTGGCTACACCAATAAATATGATGGAGCCGATTGATGGAGTGCAGTGTCATCATAATGTTGGTTTATGACTGTTTAGTCGCTCATATAAATTATGCTATTGACGCTGGAACACAATATCTAATGGTGGGGCCCAATTTGTGGGAAGTAGCGGGCAAGCGCTTCTAGATAAATTTTTTTTTTTTAGTGAGTACAATCTGGAGATCTTTGAAGAAAACGTGAATAGGTTTTTATGGGTTGACTACTTTGACTACCGTAGTTAGTAACTAATTAGTGTGAAAAATATAAATCTAAGCTAAAGGAAGTTTGTCTGTCTGTAAACTGTATTTTATCTGAATAGCTATATGAAAATAAAACGTGTCTGATTGACGGAGATCAAACGGACGGACTGTGGTCTAAGAAAACATTTTTCCAGTTCCCATGGGAATGAAAAATAATAATGGGTATTTCCCTAAAACGGCCAAAGCTATAATAGTTATATAAATAAATTACAATGTAGACAACGTCCCTTCTCTACACCATAAAAAAAACCAAGAGCTTTAAAACAATGGAGCCGAAAATGCAAAACCCAGCCCGCCGACTCCTACTCCCTAACCCCCATCCCGGAGGGGTCCTCGTAAATCCTCGGGTTGTGATCCCCGCGCCGGTGGTTTCACGCCTGTCATCCCACCAATTTATGGCCACTGTTGGGCCAGGACCGGTGGAGAGTCCACGGAGGGAATACGTTATTATTTAGGACGGCTGTCGGTTGCTGCTCCTAGTACTTAGGTGTGGCTTTGTAGGGGTAATAGAGAGTTAGTGTTTCAGTGTCGTTTGTGAGAGATTGGCACGCTGAAAGTGAAGAATACATAAGTAGGTAATGTAGGTGGTTACGCAAGAGAGTACTAATTAAGTTTCAGCTGTTCAGAACTTGAACGTACTTTAGCACTTATTCGAAACTCTGTCCCCAACCATCCGCATCCGCTCCTTAGATGGCTGATGTTCTGGATGACAATGGCCGCTTTCCATCAGATGGTCCGTCTGCCTTCCTAGCTAAACAAAAAAACCAACCACTATCCTTCCAGGCGCTCGAAATCAGTGAAATCAATATACAAACAAACCTCCTAAACATCTGTAAAAATAATTATGAAAGACCTCTAAAAGAAATATCCTTCTAGGAGCTGTATACGTCCGCCTTTGCAATTGCAAGTAACCTGCAGAATCGTCTTCATTTCACCCTGTGCTCTACCACGAAACAAGTGAAGCGCCAAACCGATTCCCGGTTCACACGTAAATCACGGCGCATGCGCGATTCGTGGCGCGGGGGGAGGGGGGGTCGTGGGAACTGGGCGGGTGCCGACTTGCACTTTCGTCTGCGCGCGCCGATACGCGATAGCGCGCCGAGTGCGCGGGCGCCTGAGAGTCTGCACGACCGCTGCCTCGGGTATGGCGAGCTGTGATACACAGATATATGATGCGGTTGGAATTGGAGATGCTAATTTTGGTAGTGTTTGGTAAAGCTTTGACATCCATGTTAATTAAGCTCAAACCAAGTTCAAATAAAAAAATGGAATGGAGATGTCATCAGCCTTCTTTACTTCGCGAAAACCTGTATAAACAATAAGTTTGCCTACAACTTACTTAGTTTCGAAAACTATTCGCAAGTACTCGATTGTGTCATTAAAAAGCCTTAAAGATGCCCATCTATATTAAGTATTAATTACTTGAATACACATGGAATAAAAATGTAAATAGCATTTGAAACAGGCAGACCGTAGACCTTCAAGATTTGTGTGTGTACTGCAACCCAGCGTCGTAGATTAATGATGCGCCTGCGCTGCTCGCGCGCCGCTAAGCCTTATGTGGCGAAAGATCCTCGGAGAAAGTCGGCGGTTATGGAAATATGGAAAGGTCAATGGGGGTGATAGTTTACTTGCCTGGCGGGAGTCAAACTGGTGTTTAAGTTCCAATGGATTTACACTCAAAGGTAAACGTTAAAGCTTCCATGATCTCACTTTCTACTCTTCGGGGAAATGATAAAAGTGATTCTATTATTTGGTCTGAAAGTTAACGTACAATGGCACACCCAAAATATGTTGTGCAAAGCAAAACCCACAAAGAAGAATTCGATAGAAAAACCAACAAAAATCATTGTCACTTTCTAAATGCACCGGCAAACGGCGGTTTTTGTAAAAAAGACGTTGCGACTACAATAAATGGTTGTCTCCAACATCACGACTTTCGAGAAACTGCTATAAAAAGTATTAACAAACAAATTGAATCTACTGTCCTCGTAGCTTGATTTTTGCGACGGCGTGTTCTGTGTCACTATAATCTAGCTTGCTTTTTCATTATATATATTACTAGCTGGCCCGGCGCGACTTCGTTCGTGTGGTATATACAAAACAACTTTCCCTTGAATCACTCGATCTATTGATGAACCCAGCATTAATCCGTTGCGTCATTTAAAATATCTAAACGAAAGGGACAGACGGCGGGAAGCAACTTTGTTTACAATAATCATCACTCGCTCCATTGTAGTTACCTGATCTGCCAAATCCTGGGTGATGGTCAAATACTGACCCTGGACCCTCGCGTACGAGAGCACAACCAAGACATTAACGCCCCAAAATTATGATTACAATACACTTCACAAAACGACCCTCCCAATCACTGAAACACTCAAAAACTCAAACAGACCGGTTATCAGCTAAACACTGCGTTATAATTCGGGGTTAATCTGTTCGGCGGGCGAATCTATCGCGAACGGTGCGCCTGCGCAGCTAATGCGATGCAAATTGTCTTCCAATTACAGAGAACAAGTGGAGCGGCCAAGCATGGCTCGCCACTTACCGACGGGAGGTCGAATCGGCGTCGTCACGGAATCGCTACCGGCACAATTATCTAGACCACTCTCACTGAGGCAAAAAGAACGAGAGGTAAAGAAAGCATCAGGTGCCCCATTTCACTTTCTACGAGCCACCGAGACCTTCCCACCCTCCCTCTGAGGTATTTCCCGCGTACTCAACAAGGCTTTGAAGCCTGCCGATGGAGCTCACGTTAACCTGGTCACGGAATGCTCGGCGCTAATTGAGTCTGAATTTATAAGAGCTACCGTCCTGTCGAAGGAAATGCCGAGATATTCTCGAAGGATATTTTGAACGGTTAAAAGTCCATGTAATTCTGGCGCTACCCAACAATGGGAGCGAACAGACTCGTAAAGTCAGAGGGCTCATTATCAAGATTTATGTGAAGCCCTTTGAACGCTGTTAATTGCGGTTGCTGATTTTGCTTTCTGTTGATTTATTAGTTCACGGTGTTTATATTAACACACAGGCTATAACTGAGCTTGATTCATTCATTTTATTTAGTCGGTTTAATACTACTCAGCTATACGCTAAAGATAACTTTGCCCCGAACAAAACTGCACTTAACTCGGCATAATTTGTCAGACCAAGAGCTAGAATATTGTATATATTGTAGTTCCAAAGCCCGATAACACAGTCGCTTCAAAAGCAACAGTCAAATCCACCATTAGTCATAGATCGCCGTAGATCAGGGGCGCATTGTGGCCTGCGCGCGCGCACTCAATGACAGATCATTTAGCACGAGCACCGGCGATCTGATTGACTCGTCCAACTGACAGGCTTTTTGTTAAAGCCAGTGAAGACGAGAGATAACTAACTGTTGGCTAACGCGACTTGCTGCTTTGTTTCGTTGCTGCTGCTTTCAGATACGATGAGTTCAGTTAAAAATTTTAAATAATTCTGCACAATTAATGTCAACGTTGTATTTGTGATTTTGTGCTTTTTGTTTTAGTACTAAACTATTCGAATCCTCGTGATCACAAAATCGTTGAAGGGCAGAGTGCAGTCGATCGGAAGATCGATGAGGGATCAAGGGACCTGATGATGAAAAGTTACTAGCGAAAATGTTAAAACTAAATAAAACCGCTTTATCAGGAGGTAAATATATTCCTTTCTTACTTATTATGCCCATACAAGTTTTACCCGCATGAATATGGATTTCCTTTTCAATTAAGTTATTTCATTATTTGAAATACGTATGTATGAGCAATATTTTACTTTTACAGAAAATTATATGTGTGACGTTTATTAACTAAGCAACGAATCACAATGGAACCAACGGGCACGTTCTAATCACAATAGACATAAACACAATGTCAAACACGGTGAAAATATCACTTCTACAAATGTAAATGCAGACGTAAACGAGGTCAAAACATACTTAGAGACACCTTGCGAATGAGTGCTGAAGGTCAGATACTGCGGTGATAGTACACCTCACCGGCCCACAGCAATATAGACACATATCAAATTATGTCCACATTCATTTGACACGGTAGAGCAGTTATTAATATTAAATTAGTTGATTAGTATACATTACTTATTTTCATTGGTAGTTAGACGTGTTATTTTAGCCATGCAGCTCTGTTGGTTGGAATTAGAATTAAATTTGATACGTTTGTGACAATATCAAATCAACCGATGTGCGTGATTGGTATTGATTGGAGGTCAAATGTCTTGTGCCCTTCATTTAGTGTGAGTTGGTAACGTAATTTCAAGTGAAGAACGTGCAACGAGGATGAAGGAAGAAAGGTGAAGGAAGAAAGGAAAGTTCATAAAATTCCCCTGAATCTTGCCGGGATACTCTTTGGAACCGGCCAGTCTTGGTTTCAACTAAGAACTTTGCACCGTTGTTCTAATGTTTGTTCTACTGTGTGTTAAGTCGAGTTGAATAACCAAAAGTTCTGTAGTAAATGCTAATTGTTGTTTCGAAAATTGGATTGCAGTATGAATTTTGTGTCAAAAACATGTGGGATTATAAATGTAAAACACAAATGTATATTGAGTAATAATGTATAAGGACAATATGGGATAGGTAAGTATAGGCAAGTACCGCGCTTCCCACACAATACTCTGTGTGGTTCAGTGGGTAACATGTCACGCCAGAAATTGAAATGATGAATTTTAATTTCTGTGTCGGGTCTGGGTGTTATATTTTATCAGTTGTCTAGCACCCATAACACAAGCATTTCTTTTAAACTTTACTCAAAAACATATTTATTTATTTATGGCACCGATCATATTATAATTCACTCTGCCGTTTAAAAACCAGAGCGAAAGTGTATCTTTTGCCGCCAATTAATAAAGCGTATCGAATTAATTCGAACAGGAGAGGTTGTGAATTGATCAAAGCGGCGGCGAGCAAGACGCTTTCGCCGGCACGCCCACTGCGCCCGCGCAGCCGGCGGAGACGAGGAATTTCAGAAACGGAATGCTTTGAACGCATTTCTGAGGGCTTCTATACGACTGCTATACATTACATTACCAGAGAAAGACTACGGCTGTATCCTGCCTACGGCATCTCACAAGGGTAGGAAATTCACAATTGATAAGCAAGCTGTGCCAAAAACTTTGCCAAAAACACATTCACGCCAGTATTTCCGGCTAGGCAGGGACTATCGAGTGCCACAAGCTACGATCCTGACATTCCTCCTTTGCCTCTTTCGCATTCATACATATTTTGATGCATTTACGCCGGTCGAGGGTACTCCTGACCTGCCCTTTTTGGAAAAGGTAATTTTGGGACGGAAACATACATCCCTATCAATGTTGTAAACATGTTGCTTCGAACTTCCCCCATTTAAGTAACAAAACATAGACTCAGCTCTGTCACACTTTTCTAGCGTTTCATTTACGGCTCCAGTTGTCCTTCCAAGATGAAGTGATCTTGATACACTTGACGAAACTTTGCTCTCAGATAATTACCGACAGTGAGACAGCTACCGATGCCAATTGCTTAATGCCCCGTCGAAACGTCTCGTCGAAAGTCGGTTTCGATTTTTACTGGTTCATTTGGAGACCGTTAATAAAAGATAGAAGGATGGGAGATTGCACTTTGAACCGATGAAAGTCTAAACGGCTACGTTTTAGAAATGTCGTCGTCGACTCAATATGAAATGGGATTAGAGATTTTTGTGAGGAAGTGGATGCATTGGCGCTCATTGGGAGAGGCCTATGTCCAGCAGTGGACAAGTATTGGCTGATGATGACGATGATGATCTTCTTCACAGCCCATAACAGTCCACTGCAGGACTTAGGGCCTCTCCCACGAAAGGGGAGGTTATTGCCATAATCTCCACGCTTGGCAGGCGGGTTGGAGATCGCAGTTTTTTATAAATAAAAGAATGGAAAATGCTGCTTCCCATTTTCCAGCATACGGAGACTTTATATATTTTGTCTCGAAAACATTAGTCGCCTTGTACGACACCCACAACTGTAAGGGGTTGGTGCTATTCTGCTCAGCCGGACACCACACGGCTAACCAACGTTCCAACCCAAACAAAATTACAGTATAACTTAGTCTAGATCGATAAAGACTACGCCGCCAGCTATTCAACGTCTCGCAACACTCATCCATCCATGCAAAGAATGGAGCGTGATCCATTGCTTTTGTGCACCAGTTGAAATAGCATTTAAGCGGCTCCAAACCCACATAAGAAAGCACTCCGTCTCGCAATGTACATTCCGGAGTCGGGCGTCGTTAGATCTACGGCCAACGAGCCAACACCTACGAAATGCATTACCCTCCTTCAAGACAATGGCCAATTACTCGCGTCGGTGACAAAAGAAGTCAATTGTCAATACGTTACCACGACCAATCCACATTGACACGCGCGGGGATGGCCGTAGCCTTTATTCTTTCTGAGCCAGAGTCGTAAATAGATCAACCTGCAGGCAAGAGGTTATGGGCCCAGAATTTCTATGGTGGTAGAGTAGAAAGTGAGATGGCAACACCAACAATTGAGTGGAAAGTCATCGGGTTTTCGCGCAGTGGAAAACGGTTCACGCATAGGAAAGTGTGACGTGTATCGGTTTTTCTTCAACATTGTGTTGATGGATCTGTGTGAAGAATGTAATGAGTCAATTTACTATTGTCGTGGAAATGTTACCAGTGTTCGCGTGTAAAATGAATTATGTTCAAGTATCGCTTAAGTATAATCTAATGGGAAAAGTGAACAATGTGTTAGATACTGCACTGACTTTTATGCTGGTGATAAAAACAAAACCTTAAGTGCAAAGCAAAGTTGTCAACATCAAAATTAATTTACAAACTTTTGCACGCGAGTTCGCACTTACTAAATTATGTTATACCTGTTTCAATGTGGCTACCTATCCACGGTAGCCACATGAATTTAGGGAAAATTAGAGTTGTGTTATTTTGGGATTTAAGATGCAACACGAAATATCATCAAAATTCGTTCGTTATGAAGAAGTAACAAACATTCAAACATCCTTATATAGTTCAAAAAATTGTAAGATGAATACACACTAGATAGCGTTGGCGATAGCGATTATTGACGACGTTATATGACTAGTTACTCTGATAGATACAAAAGAGTCCCGGAGGACCAGAAAGCATCACATATTGATCTGATATTGTTATAATTTGTTCGACGGCGTGACCTACGTACTATGGGTTTTATAAGATAATACCACTAATAAGGTGTACAAAAAACTTATGGTCAATCTATTGTTATTAGGCTATGAACGTTTGCAGAACCATGGCTCTTCCCGACCCCGTGAAATCATTCTTAAACATCTGTCCGTCTGTAACGAGCATGACCTCATTGATTGTGCATCGTGCGTTTAGAGCCCCAGCCTTGGACCCCAATTACACTGTTTAAGAGTACAAATGCAATTGGCATTGGCTGTGAGTCATCTATTATACCTCGTACTGCAAATTAAATGGGTTTATTACTGCAGATAATAAAAGTAAGTATATACTAGCAGACCTCGAAAATAGTATAGGTAGTAGAGTTCGTCTAAGCTGAAATGACGCGCCCCACTATCGCATTAACGCACACAAGCAAATTTAAAATATGGACGCAATACATATACAAATGCCGTTGTAATTGTCATTCAGTTGCCGGTGAGGCTCAAACGTAGGAGCATGCGTCGTTCAATTGAGCAGTCGACGCTCCCACACAGATGAAGTGTCGTTATTAATATTTGCACTCACACATCGAAATCAACTAATTAAGTAGTGGGGCGAGTCATTTCAGCTTAGACAAGGTCTACCTACAACCTCGGCTCAATCTTCATAGCGGCCCGGAAGATAGCTGCGAGTGCAGTTGTTTGCAGGAATAATCAAATTATGGTGCTTTTTGGTGGTAATAACTTCACACAAACACTAATTCGGTGTGCATAGACTGCAGAATTATTCCTGCAAACAATTGCAGTCGCAGCTATTTTCCGAGCCGCCATAAATATTGATACGAGGTTTAGGTTGTGTATGTTCTATTCTTTGTCATATCTTACTCTTGGTTATTGAATAGAATAAAGTATGAGTAGGTATTTCATAGTAGAAAACGTATTAATTATATTGTTCTAATTATGTTTTGGATTTTATAATTAAATATTGCAATAATGGTCGCCATCGCTACAATTTTGTAATCAAACAACGGAGCTTTAAGCATAATCAAAACAATACGAAAGGCAGTTTCTCGCCACGCCCTTTGCTTCTCCGATTCTCTTGTGACTTGCTCCTAATCCAGGAGATTATATCACCAAAAAAAGAGAACTTACATAACAAAATTAGATAAAAAGCACCGACACCTACGCGTAGGTGTGATTCAAAATTCCTCAACGTCTCATTATTATTATGGATAATTTTATACGGCAACACTGATTGCACTGTAATCATGGGTTGCCATGTTCTCACCGGATAGATGTCGTTTAGATTGTATCGGAGAATTTGAATAGTTGAGGTATTCTGTGATTTAGCCGGGAGGCGCCTGGACGCCTATTCATTTGTGAACTTAAAAAATAGACTAACGGTTATTTTTAGACTGAATGGTTTTTTTGTTCTATTTTTATAGTATTCTGTACAGATATACCTTACCTAATGATTTTGAAGGCAGGCTCCATACAAAAAAAATAACTTGATTACTTAGAGAAGTACGTAGATTTAATACTATAATTTACTAACAAAATATGGGCTTGTTTGTGTAACTTTGTTTACTATACTGTAGTGACTGAAATACACGATATTTATATTATTAATATTTATTGAAGTTTGATCATAATTTCCAATTCCAAACAGGAAAGGAGAGCCGACTTCAGATAATGGGAGAAAGCGTAGGAAAAGAAATTCAAAATTTCCATTCCAATTACATTTTGTAAACCAAGCCAAGAAACCAAAATCTGTGGTTTGTCCGATTTTCATTAAAATATATCGTTTCAAAGTTGCACGGGATTCAAATGTTTCAATACAAATCTTAAACGCTAAGCCCATACCATCTCCACAAGAAAATCATTTTTCACAGTACGGTGTTACGGGATCACTCGGGTGCGTTCCGACTCGCGCTTGACCACTTTTTATTTGTCGACTCTAGGATAGCTTGTGTTGGTCAGCATAAGAGACACATAAAAAAACAAATCTACACTGGACATGTTTCACACATAAAGCTCACGCCTTTGTCCGACGTGACCTATTAAGATGGGATACAAGCACCCAGAACAGAAATTATCATTCATAAAAGCAGTTTCTGCCAATGTCTGCAATCGAACCGGGATCCTCTGCACAGCGTGTCATGGTGACCACTGTGTGGACACTGTAAGACAGCCTATCTACAAACCCATATACATCAGTAAACAAACCAGTTATTTTATTCTCGTATCTGTTACCAAGTGCGCAAGATTCGTTTTACTTTACTTTATTTTGTTTTACTGTTGTTTTTTCTCTCTGAAAGGCAAAGACTGTTCGGGGGTCGTTATGAGCTCTATTATTGCTCTAAATAGACAGTACTGCGCGCGCAGGAATGTTAATGAATGCGCACGTGCAGGGCTGGATGCAGGGTGTCTAGCCCTGCGTCTGCATATGCCCTGTAAGCACGTAAGATCAGCAACCCAAAGTGGGTCTTGACCCTTACAGGTCCTTAGGCATGGCATGCTTTTTTCTTGTCATGCAGCCGTGACAGAGCGCTGATGGACTTCACTGTTGATAGCAGTGTTGAAACTTAAATACAGACTCTTCTAGTTAAATTCAGAGGGTCTTGCTGGTCTGCCTCTAGAAATTAGTTGCCTTGAACGACTTTTAACTTGAAGCGCTTGGTGTCAGTAGAGTAAAGGTTACTCTACTCAGCCGGTTAACAAACGGCTAAAAACTGATACAGCACGTTCAAAACTTGCCACCTGCCGCCCAAATTTCACAAAACATCCTAAATCCCATTCTAAGCTCCCTCACCCCCCTCATAGGGCATCACAATCCTTCCCTGCGCGGGCGCATGTCTTGCGCGCTTCGCTGTGCGCTATGCGGCGGGAGTTTTTCCCCCGACAAATCGCACTTGGACGCAACGTTCGCGTCGGCGCACTTTTTTACTCTAAATGCTATGTTGTGACTGCGCAAGAGTGGGTGTAGGTGCAAATCGAGAGGAATAACATTATTGCCATAAGATACTCGTAAATGTTTGCAACGATTTTGTGGAATGATGGGTAAATATATTGGAATGTTATAGCTGTAAGTCTTCCGAAAATAAATAAATAAATATCGAATGGTGAGGGAAAGATGATTTTTAAATCTAGTAATTTTTTATACCACTTAGGTGGCAAACAAGCTTACAGCCTGCGTGATGATAAGCAGTCACCGCAGCCACGTTTGCAATACCAGGGTCATCACCCACTCGTTGCCGACCCCGTATCGAATGGTATAATAACGGCTCGAAGGAAGCCTCTGTAAAAGGTAAAGATTATGATCTCTCGAAGACTGTCGCGGGTCCCGTCCCGTTAGCTGTAGTAATTTAAGTGTATATAACAGCCGAAATATCCTGAAATATCACGAATAGCTTTTGTCAAGCGACTACAATAGCAGCAAACTTTCATAGTTGGAATACTGGTATATTTGAAATTTGAATATCTTGAAAACACTTAACGTAACAGGTGCGATCGTGCATGACGGAGCCGAAACTGATACAGGCATTGCATGCAAATTATTACTGAAGAGGCTTACGACATTATAATATCTGTAACACCTCCACCTTTACTAAAATGGAGCATTAAATTTCGATTCAGTTTACTTCCTAGTTAAAAACGCTAGAAAAAAGTCTATGCGAAAAAATGCTACGTGAAATTTCATATTTCGCTACTATGATAAAGTTCGTTTGTGAAAATAATCTAAGCATTGCTATCCAACGAAGCAATGCAGCTAGCTTTCTGGGCACCGTGCGGGGGGACAGCGGTGTGGATGAATATTTTAGTATTAGTGTCTACTATTTATTTTACTTACTTGATATTTTGTCTGTAACTAAATACATGTTTGTCCTAGACACATTGGATGGACATTAAAATCCATTGCGTATACAGAAGGCGGAAAGCCATTTTGTTTTATACTACAAAAAGATTCTAAAACTAATACCACTGTAGCCGAATCGCTCCAGCAACAGATAAAATTCACACTTCCCGGCTGGTTTTCGCGGCAAAAACAATTTGTGCTCGGAAACGTGATTACGTAACCGATGTTATGATCTGTTAGCATTTCTACCGCGGAAAGCCGCGACGAGAACTTAGTTGTGTAAGATTTTATAGCGAATGTCGTAATAGCTTTCTATCTTTTAACCGCGACTGGCGATTAGCGAGTTTGTAATAGCGCCGCTTATTCGACCTCTGAGAGCGTCGATGGCTAAGTTGTAAAGGGGCCCGACTCTCACCCCGAGGTACCAAGTTTGAACCCCAGTGTCGTCGAGAACACTAGCTGAACACTAACCGATGCTCTTACGGTCGATACGGTCGAGTCGATCCACTGTAATTACCTGATCTGCTAAATCCTGGCGAGAGAGCACAACCGGGACATGAAAACCTAGATGACCGTTCTGCCTCTAAAGTTTAAAACACACTTGTGCGACATTTAGCTACATTATCATCAATGACATTAACACCAACATACATAACCAATAGATGAGTGTTTTCATTTAATCTCTGTTCAGCAGGTTGTCTGAAAATGTACACACAACAAGTTACCTTTGTAAAGAATTGGTTTTGTTTGGTTATTATGCTGTGTCTGTTCCTGCCAATGTGTTATTATTAGATACAAGCTACAACATTGCACAATTTCATCAAAATCCTTTCAGTAGTTTTGTCGTGAATAAACATCAAACCACTAATCAAACATCCACCCAAAGATTTCAAAACTTCTTCGCATCCACCTCACAATAATTAATAATTTAATAGCTAAAAATTAACAATATTAATAAGAATTGGCCTCAAAACAAACTATTTTCACCAACACTATAACAGGTCTCCATTTTATTATGTTATTATTAGCGTTGTTATTTATTTTTAAAGAACTTAGATGCAAAGTTGTAAAACGGTCACTATGAGAACCCCAACAGTAAAAGTCAATTGCAAATTACGCATTTAAACGTAAAGTCGGTAGAGGACAAGTTTTTGAAGTATTTAAATAGTAAATAATAAAAGAAATAGATAAGGATCAGTAACATTATCTCTGGCGAACTCGAGTCTTGTTTTCCAATATTAAGCCCTTACAAGTTTTGAGCTCTTTTATGGATAAAATCCTTGTTACTTTGACTTTTTTACGTGTAACTTGAGGTTCATGTTTTAATCAAGCTAATATAGGTACGAAAGTCTATTATTAAGAAACGAAGTAGCATGAACAAGTAAGAAGTATGCGATAGATCATTTAAGTTAGAATGTAGAGCATAACTAAAACGCATTTTAATTTTCAGTCCTGATTGTAATTTAGAATAATTTCCTGTTCAGTCCCCTTTCAATAACTCATTTATCAATTTTTGTACGGTAAATAAGCATATGATCAGCATAGTCAATTACTACCTTCGTTTTTTGTGCAGACATTTCGTCGCTTCGCTCTCAGATAATATTAACAAACTCTCACTCAGTAAAAAAACTAATAAATACTCATAAATTAAATTAAATTTCGCACAAGTGTTGCCGTAATGCATTTTTGCCTGTGACGCGACGCCCAGACGCCGTAAATTGAAAAATAATTGGCAGTGTTGCCATGTTTCTGGGAGAACTTTCATTATTCAGTCACAAACTAGACGCATGCTCATGATTTATTGCCGGATAGAGTTTGCAATGTTTCGGACTCGGTTCCATGGATAGCGAATTGACTAATAAGAATAAGAATAGTCTATTGCCTTAATTTAACAAAAAATAGTGACTTACCACCTATGTGGTAAGTGTGGTGGCCACTTACCGTCATGCGGCATGATCCAGTGATCTTGATCTTGCCTGCTTGATCAAGCCAAACTCACCCCATATACAGTCACATTTGACAATTTACATGACGTCCTTCCAAATTTCCTTCCAACACACTATCAGTTTTACTTGATCAAGCCACTCGATCAAGTAGCATGATAGTGAGTGGCCATCATTACAATTTCGAATCCAAAGAAGGAAAGGAAGGAAAGGCTGGGTGCGGATGAAAGATCGGTAGTTATTAAAAGGTACGAAGAGAAGGGAAAAGAAAACAAACCTAAACGTAGACCTACATCTAAATTTGGCTACTGGAGTACCTATCCAATATTTAAATGTACTAATAAGATCCTTGTCCTCCATACAAACCTTATCAACATCTTGCTTCGGCCAAAAAGCCCTCACAACCACAGACTCTACTGAAAATAATTGAGATTATTTTTATGGAGCAATAAAAAGCGTCTCCGTTGTCCGATTTCAGAATTAAAACAACAAAAATTGTTATTAAAACATAATTTACTGTCCGGCGAGGCGTCCATCACGACCAAATTGGATTTGCAGCCTCCGCTGATCGAGTCACAGGGATTACGTAGATTAATATACTCTACGTTGCATCGAAGACGTAATTTAATCTAGTTTAAAATATGAAAGGAATAAAAACTAGCTTTCTTCGCGTAGATCGGTGTTCTCTTTTTGTATTACATCCTGTTAATTTCGCATAAAATAGTCCTGAGGATGAATGGGTGGAGATTAACGGAGAAGATATCGACAAAGGAAGTTCTTTTAAAGTTATATGGCAAAGCCGCCTTTGGACATTAGCAACACCAGGGGCGCTATCAATGCGTTGCTCGCCTCCTTCGGCGTACTGCCTAAACCCGCCTCTAAAGAGAACTCTAATATACCTCGTGAATTATCCAATATCATAGTTCAAAGGAGGAAGGAGTTGATTGGAGAGGATGAATGAGAAGAGATTAACGAAAAAGATTTTATGTCGCAGGAATGAATGGAAGCGATGGAAGTGGAAGGTCGAGACGTACACATCATGATCGAATCGGATATATTTTAAATAAAGGTCAGGTCAAGTGTTTCCTAAGCCGATGAGCGTGTATGAAAAGGTTGATTAATGTGGGAGAAGCGAGAGAGGATTGCCAAGACCCGTAGCATGTGGAACAACGTATGGAATCTGGCTAGTCCTACGGGAACATGTGAGTTTGTTCCAGACCAGTTCCCGCGATTTCCTCATTGAATTACGGGATAAATTACAGACTATGTGTTTATATCATATCCGTTCTAAACTTTTTGTGTGAAGGAGTAACAAACAACCAAACATCCTTACAATATATACTAGTATAATTTTCAAGACACTTGCTAGAATAAATTAAATGTATTTCATAAATCTTTGTTCACAAAGTTGAACGATAAAACATAACAAGTTATCAAATACAGCGACAACTAATTAGATACGATTCAGAAACGTTGAAAAAGATATATGTTCAGAAATTTCACGTTAAGCTTTAATTTATGGACCGCATTTAAAGCTTCCTAATAGTCGTAGATTTAGTGTGACAGATTTTATGCGCCCACGCATCATTTCCAACGAACTCTAAGGATACTACTTAACCTAATTCAATTGTCACTTTAACGGGTGACTATTAAAGCTCGCCGTATAAATTCCATTAACAAACAAACCTCTGTACCTGCAAAACATTAAAAAATATGACTTAAAACAAGTTCGTCGTCTTCGTTTTACGATCCTGGCCGTATCATATTTTGCATAAAAATTATTTACGATCAACAATAAAATACAAACCATTTCGAATTTCTATACAACAAGGAGCAAACAGTCATACGTAAACCGGTATTAGGCATCGACTAGTAGTAAAAATATTTCTGACAATAACGTAACCTCAAAAAGGAAGCTCACATACCAAAACGTAAAGCCATCTAGTTTGACCTACAGAAGGCGCCGACTTCTGACAAAATATTTAAAATGTACGACGGCGCCGCTACCACACTCGTTGCCCTTACAATGCTACCAACTTATCTGTGCAATAGGCAAAAACGGAACTAAGGCAGTATTGTACTAAAATGGTAAATTTAAACGCCATTTCTTCACCACTAGCGACGCCACCAACCGAACATATAAGTTGGTCGCACTGTACATACCTATGCAATGCGCCTTCGAAACACATTCATAATTTTCTGTGGTCCAAGGAGTACACCAGTGCGTGAGACCCGTCATATTCTAAGAATGTATGCAAGGATCGGATCAAAGGCGACAGTCAAGGGGTCTATTGATTTTGGCGATGACAGAGCACGTAACCGTCAAAATGGCGCCGGTTTATACGTGACGACCCTAAACGCGGGAAACAATAGTTCACCGTTATGAATATTGAGAACTTGAGGGATAGACATGATATGCTTCACTGGTTTTCGCGGCATGTCTAAATAACAAAATGAAACCACACATAGGAATGTATTTGACCCACTACTGACGCGCGCGGCGTGTGCCGTTTTCGCGCGCTTTCGACGCCATAGGTATATATTTGCGTTCGGAAATTGGAATGCTCAGTATACTAGGCAACATACGTGATTATGTACTCAAATCAAAACATTAAACTCGAATAAATAAGATACTTAAATTAAACCAATTAGAGAGTCATTAATTTGACCTCTATTTAAACCATAAACAACACTTGGTAGTAGGTCTAATAATAGGTGGCATTGCATTATTAGTTGGTAGGTACCTACTCAATACACTACCGACAAAGATACATGGAATTCGATGATTCAAAACTCAATGCTTGTTTATTAGTATTCTGTTGATGACCATGTCACTCTTAGCCGGATTTAGACATTGTATTCTCAGAAAATATACTCACGGAGAAGTTATAAATACTTAGGCACCTACCAAATTTGCATTGGATTTCGAATGAATTTGCAACGCAACAGGAAAATAGCGCTAATATTAAGTAGGTACCATTTTTTTTGAAAATCAAAATGTAGGTACTTGTCTAACAAAAATATGGACAAAATAAAATGAGTTTGACCTACGGCAAATGTCTCAATTTCAATTTGTATTAATGTCAATCAACGCTAAGCAGATTCTTGTATAGATTTTGGGGAAGCTATCGAAAAGAGTGGATATCCTCTGATTGTTAATTGTGTGTGTACGTTTTGTAGAATGATGTGAGTCATATTTGACATAGGAAATGTGCCAACAAAATATATAGAAAAAGCGAATTCTTGAATAGGCCACTAACGTAGATAATAGTACTTTCTTTAAAAAATATAAGGCTAGCGCAAAATATTCGCTGAAATACACACTATATCTGTAAATCTGAGGAAGGACGAAGAAAATATTTGAATAAATAACCTAACTATCGATGTCGGACTATCAAGTCTACATAATTCTTAAACTGTTGAACTGATTTTAACAAAGTACATAAAACTAAGACCCGCATTGACATCGGTCCATCACATTGGTGCACACTTTAAACTTATACACCCCTCGTTTGTTGCGACCGAGGTTAAGAATAATGAAAGTATCTAAAACACACACATTAAGAAAGCAAACAAATAAACCAACAAACAAATGAAAACACCACGTCCATAATACATTAATAGACAAATGAATAGCCTATCAAAGCAGATAATCTCGACCATAAAGATTCTAGAGTTGATGATGAAGAAAATAATAATTAAACATCTATCTTTGAGGCCATTTCTCATAATAAAGGTCTACCTGCAGAGAATGCAGGGCTATAAAACGATTACTGCAATTATAATGCTGGTTACTTTTTGAATGGCCACTACGCTTCTGTTTATTGAGGCTTGTTGGTTTTATTTCAGTGTGATTGTTATTACTGGTGGTGGTAACACGTGGGAAATTATTTTCTTTGCCATCCTTTACTACCTTTATGATTTGTGATGTATTTGTGTGTTACGTATCGGAAGGATTGTCATCTTTGGGGCATAGTAACGTCCACTTGGAAAAAAACTGTTTTTATCAGCAACTTATGTACAATGATCAAGCTCTTCTGTATACATATGTGACAGACAGTCACCTTGTACGCTGTCATTATATTAATGACCCCTGCTTTGAGCTTGGACACAAGTTACTGACATGATCAGTTGAAACTCGAAAGACTACTCCGACGGTATCTGTCCGGCAGCTCAGCAAAACATATATCATTCATCTCAATACCGTTTTTCGGAATCAAAACATAAGATTGCACAACAGAGTATCTATTAGATAAGACAACGATATATCTCTTCTATCTTTTTTACACGGGTCATCGACCCGCCGCCATTTTGGCCCGGCAGTCGTCCGTCAAAACAAATGCTCATCACACGTCTGCGGGAACGGTGAACGCGGATGTCATGTAACGTTACCGAGGCTTTAGTTACGTAATTCAGCCCTTTTAATTAAATAAATGTAGTTACAACATCGAGTTTTTGCCGGCCGCGTATGCTGGTAACGAGGACTTATGGGGCCAGAGGGCCCGTAGCTAGGGATGCTGGGACTATGTCATAGCGTTGCTTAGAAAAATGTATGAAGGCAACTTGTTTGTGCGATTTGGACGAATTGGACGTCTGGTGTCTGGCATAGTCAAAACACCTAGTTGTTTAAAAAGTACGTTAATATCTAGCAAGCGAATCTTCTAAGGTAAAATAAGGAGAATGAGAACTATGAGTGTAAACAGATATAGAGTATTCGCAAACTGGCAAGTCATTGTTTTTATCTTTGCACGGAACAGAGATAGAACGAGAGAATGCTTTACACCTGTCCACACCAATATTAATGAATGCTGTTAGAGCACCGTTATGAGTATCGGGCAAGTTTTAGAGGCAATAACATCAGTGGACTAGAAAATGGGTACCGCCTGCCTGGAGCTATGCGAATACCCTACACTTGAGTAACGTGGAGGAGGCTCAAGCCCAACAATGGACGGCTACGGCTAATAATAGTGGATGATTACAACATTGTTCAGAGCTCGACACAAATAACGTATATAGGTATATTGGTAAAGTACCGACAGTGCCTCAAGCTTATCTGAGCCGGTAGCCAAAACTGGAACTGTGAAAAAATGGCGACACTTCATTTTGAAAGGACATGTCAATGTCAAAAACAGCGACACCGTCACCGGGTCTGATAAATTTGTGGCACTGTAGAGCGGTGTCTCTGTCGCAGTAAATACAAAACCGATGTGCATTTTTGTACTTGTACACAAATATGTGGACTTGTACACAAGTACACAACTCTAACTAAAAAAGAAAAGCAAGAAATTTCCCGCCACCACTAGCTGCGTCCCTGCCATGCGCGCGAGTTTCTCAGAAGAGTGCAAGTCCGTTTATGCCCATTGCGGCCATAACGCTAGCTGCGCTTGCGCAGTTTTTGCCCCGCGACTTAGTTTAGGTTCGAGGTACTGGACGAGTTGTTTATCGTCCACTCAGCTATGTTGTGGGAGCCTAGATCAGTACACGTATGTTGTGCGAACGAGCTAAGCACGGTAAGAAAAGGTGAAGCTGCGGCTCGATTTTCACACCTGCACGCTGGAGATAAGTGTCGGGAAGTAAGTGTGTTTTGACAGAATGATATAAGATTTTGATTAACAGATATTTTATGTGTGCATTTTGAATTCAGTATGGTATCCGGTAGAGTCAACTACAAAACTTATATTCTTGGAATAGATGTTTTTATTGCCTAGGGAGGCACACGAACGGAGAGTCAACCTGATGGTGCGTGGCCACCGTCGTCCAAGTCATCTGCAACCTAAGGGGAGCGGATGCAGTGACGGCCTTTGAGGTATCTGTAGACATGCCGTTTGAAGAACCCCATGTCATAGTGTGAAGGAAAGACTTAGATTAATGTATGAGAAGATATAGCAATGAAGAAGCAAGAGAGGCTTGTCAAAATCGTGCTTATGTTGTCTCTGTCTACTCCCAGTAGGTTACAGACGTAACAAGATGTGTGTATGTGTTTTTGAAACAGGATGATACCAAAGCATATAAGCCTCACGCATGCGCAGCTTGGACCCACGCGGGAATCAGCAGTGGGTTGGGAATTCAAGGAATTACTGAACGATTTAAATGTGAGCGTGGCTCCAAGGGGAGACGAACGTAGGATTATTAGCTTAGGAATGTACGCCTGGAACAAGTGTTGAACGTCACACCATCGGAAATCGCCTTAAGGGCCTCCTTCAAAGAACTAACCATGGCCTCTTGGAAACTTGCTTAGAAAGCTTGCATGCCAAACCCTATCAAAGGCCCTGGAAATATCCAGAGATACGGCAAAGGCCTCGCCATGCTTCTCAGTTGCATAAACCAGGAGGTCCAAGTCGACCGATCACTTCGAAATCCGGATTGGAGTCCGCTGAGGTACATTCGTGGTTAACCAGGAGTTTGATAGTTTGTACCCATAATCTCGCAGAGTATGGAAGTGACATAGATTGATCGTTAGTGGCCAGAGTCAGCACGACTGCCCATTTTGGGCATAGGCTGCACGTTGGCAAGCTTCCACGACTTGGGTACCATACCAGTCTCAAGAGGGACGGGCACATCTACGCTGGACTATCGTTGAAATACCGTCTGGCCCACTAGCCTTGTACCTACTTCGGACAGCCTCAAAACGCCTTGCAAGGGACCGATTGAGATCAACGATCCCGCATCGCACATGGCATTGGAGAGGCATCGATTTTACTTTTTTAACCCTCGCGCGGCCCGGGGCCACAATTAGGCGCCGATTTGCCTGCGCTGCGCCCGCGCAGCGCCAGACGCCGCCGATGGTAATGCAATGCGCGGTTCTACTACGGGTTTCTCACTCGCTTTAGGTTAAAATCTAGACTTCTCGTTTTCTCTTGGTCAGGTAACGTGGTAAATTAGAACTAACGGGAAAAACTATTATGCTTGAAAGCTGTAACTGTTTTATATTTCAAGTTTTCTAGTAGAAAAAATTGTATGTAATAACTAACTAAATAACAAAAAATATGTTGTAATAACTAAATTAAAGTAATTTATCCATAGGCTGTGGTGACGGCTTACCATCAGGCAGGCCGTAAGCTTGTTTGCCACATAGTGGTATAAAAAAACCATTAGTAAGGGTCAAGATCAATCGAACAGTCAGGATAGCCATTTCCTTCGACATGTGTGAGTGCTGGAATCGAGATTGCGATTTTAATCGTAAAATCTTATCCTGACTTGAGATTTCGCGGACGAACTCGTGTTTTTACCGTTGGCTTAATAATTATACATGGCGATTTTGAGAGGCATCGAGACCTCACAACACAGATACAAATTTAAAAGAGACACAATTTTAAAGACATGATCAAAATATTGAACCGTGGTACAGTCAGCAGTGTGAACGTATATTTAATGTGTGGCTGAGGCTTAGATAATTCGATTGAGAGCTCTGATTGTGTGTCACTAAGTTCTATAACATACTTCGAACTGATCCGGAATCGTCTTGTCGCAATACATAAACATTCATAGAATGAAGGAGCTGTCAATAATCATTAGTCAGAATTCTACCTACCTACAGAGACACTGGAAGAACTCTTTTAAAGAAATATGTTCGCCGTTGTACTACTTATCATGTGTTCATGTGTACAATAAAGAGTACAGTCACATGCGGAAAATCGCAGCTAATATCAGTCGCTGTAGCCCAAAACGGGTAGGAAGGCTATTATTATTATTCCCTTATTCGTTTTCTTAAATTTAGATTTTTACACTGTAAAATATATACATAATAAAACACCTTAACCAAGAGTGCCGCCAGCAACGGGGCCAGGCCCGAGCTCCCGGTGGTTAGGACTGTAAAGAGAGAGGAACCTCCTAACGATACGCGCCGTCTCCAGGAGTACCGCTTTCTGTATCTGGCCCTTGATCCTACCATTTAGGCTCGTAAAATCAAAATCAAATACGTTTATTCAATTTAGGTTTTCACAAACACTTATGAACGTCATTCAATATACAACAATAGGCACCACAGCATCCTCGAGCGGACAACGGTTTCATAGCCAGTATGTAGGGCCAAAAAAAAAGTAAAATTTAAATAGACTCTACGGCCAAAAAGTTTTTGTTCTTAAGGTAAGGTGTTGGTCGAGGCTCTTCGCTATGAGACCGTTTACTGAAACAACTATCGGAACAATAATCGTCGAATCAATATCCCACATGTCGGTCACCCCATGAGCCAAGTCAAGGTACTTACACAGTTTGTCCTTGTCGGCCTTCATAAGGTCCTTCGACTTTATTATTATTGTTAAAGCATATGTTATTGAGTTATACAAATTCCCAAAACCAATCAATTATTCACCTCACTCAATAACCATAGCAAACATAAAGTTAGAACAATAAAACAGCCTATCACATTTCATTAGTAGCTACAACTACCGTCTTGAATAATTTTACAGCACCAATAAAATGCGCACGCGCCTGCCACAAAAAACTGCAAAAAGACAAGGTGCTTTATTTATTTGGACAGTAATTTTCGAAGCTGCGTGAAGCCTTGCTTTTGGCGTTTTCCCACGACCAATAAACTTTACGATCCTGTACACATAAGCTTATGGATGTCGGTCGACTGGTCTGTATATTTTTTATACCACTAAGATGGCAAACAAGCTTACGGCCTGCCGGATAGTAAGCAGTCACCGTAGCCAATAGATGTTTGCAATAACAGGGGCATCACACACGCGTTGCCGACCCCGTAAAAACTTTTCACCCCATTCTTGAAGAACTCCATGTTGTATTCTCCAGGGAAAACCTCTCCAGGTAGTTCATTCCATAACCTTAGTGTGCGTGGGAGAAAGTTCCTTTGGAACCGTACAGTCACGACCAATTTGGCTGTACATGCGGTAGCAGAGCGTAGCGGGAGACGGCAAAATATGGCGTAGGGTGCCACAAACTTATGTGACACGTTGGCCAAAGCTGGAACTAAGTATCGCAGTTTTGAAATGTCACGTCAATTCCAACAACAGCGACGTTGTCACCGGATACGATACAGCTAAGTTTACTACTATCGGACAGATATTTATTCACTATAAAAGTTGTTTCGCGCACGCATTGCAGTTTTGGTAAATTGTGTTTTCTTCTTACTAACTCGACCCCGCTGAATCCAAGGTTAAGCAATGCTCGCAATGTCCATGAACTGGATGGGTGACCGTTTAGAACTTTGAAGGTAGTCGAACTTTAGCACTGCATCGAGCTCGCCACTTGTTAGGTGTGCCTGCTAATACCGTTGGTGAAGCAAGATGCACCAAGGTCTCCCGCTGGGGACCCGGAGAGTGGTTGAACAGTTTATTGCCCCGTGGCGGTATTTATTTACATTTACTTATAAATAAATCGGCCTTATCTCACCACTTTTCAGATGCTCGCAAAAATAACCGCGAAGGCTTACCTGGAAAAGAATAATTCATGGATTAGATTGGTTTATAAATAAATAAATAATCGTGGACAAATTTATACAGCTTCATCTAGTCCCAAACTAAGCAAAGCTTGCACTATGGGTGCTAGATAACTGATTTACTACATATATATACTTTCAAATACATACTTATTACACATACAACACCCAGACCCGTAAACGAAATTAAAATCTGCACTGCATCACTCAAGTTGTCAAGTTTCAAATCATGAAGTAAGTATTGATAGATTATGTACACTCTATAGACCATGTATGGCCTTATACAAGACGTGAGACTGAGAGATTTTATAACACGCAGCAAAAGTGACTTTTGAGTATCTTATTTATATTCTGTGTCATAAAAATGAATTTATATTTTTCATTTTCGTAACCCGAATGACGGAATACTGTATCTCATGATTCATGACGACATAAACTGACGAGCTATCAGAGATATCCAATGGAATCCTGATAGAATTCTGAGTTATATTGTGTCGTAAAACCTTCAACATTATAAACTGAGGGCCATGGTGCGATTTGTTGCTAAATTGCGGGGCAGAAATGTAAACAAAGTATGAGTACCTGTAATGCTCATTCAACGTAGGTAAGTAACAATGTATATTGCTAGAAAATATCTAAGGATATTTCTGCACAGTCTGCACTGCACATTATGTGGAAATGAAAACTGAATATACGGTCGGATAAGCTCTATGAAAGAGGAAGGGTTTTTTTTTGTTATCAATTCACTCCTCCCTTCCCCTCCTAAAGGTTATCCCCTCCTAATAGGTAACACTCCATCGTAATTAATAGATTACACTTAGCAAGCTATTTATTGCCTATGGAGGGATACGGTCGGACCATGACTGCATGTAAAGAGTGTAAGTCAGTTGTCGGCGCCGGCAGTAACGCCTGTTCCTGTAAATCTGCTTTAAGGGTGCGGATGCGCGGCTGCCTTTGAGGTACCTGTTAGTTGAAAATGCTGACATGCTTGTAAGTGCATCAATGTAGATCAGGTCATATTTAATTACGATCTGGCTAAGTGAGAGTAACATCCAGAACATAATAACGGTGTTAAAGAATAGCCCCCTGCGTTAGATTAGAACTATTACAAATCCGTTGTTGATAAATTCAGTTTATTCCTAGAAAGCGTAAGTTAATTAGGTTCGAATTAAACTCGGACATAAAATGACCGATGTAATGAACACATTAGCCTCTTTTGAGCGTACAAAGTCGGGCAATGACTAGTGTTTAATGGGTATGGATACTAAGCTTTGGAATTTGATTAAAGTGGGCACATCCAAGAGGTCGTTTTACACGAAATTAACTCTACACTTGTAAAGGCTTTTTGAGTTAGCAACGCTCTGTTTATAACAAGACCCGAGGTTATTGCACACCGGCGCTTGCGCATGTTGACATAAAATTCATTAATTTAATGACGTTTTAATTGGTCGCTGTAAAATATTCTGTTTTTATTGAATTCAGTTATTTTGGAAGTAAACTTAAGTACTCGTAAGTAAACTCGTAAAGGGGCGTATAAAATTATCGCGAAGGTGATTTTTAACCGACCACAAAAATTCTATAAGGAGGAGGTTGTCAATTGATCTACGCGTATGTTACGCAATTTCCAAAACTGCATTGCAACGGACGGATGCTACATAACTTCAGTTCTTCTGCCACGTGATACGGTTTGATTTTCACTACATCGCTGCTGCTTGCCTGTTTGCCTGTCGTCTATCTAACATGACCTTTGATTATATACCCGTATGACATAAAAAAATATACAAAGCTCGAAATCCCAGACGACGAATAAATGAAGGAATTGCTTAAATCAAACCAAATTAATTGGCTTAGTCGTCACTCCGCGTTCCGATCAAACAGACATGCGACTTGAAACTACACAAGATGCTGCCTACTACCGACACTTTGTTTTCCGTACTTTAATACAATGGAGAAACTCAACAGCAGCACCATTTCGATAATTCAGGCGTAACGTCGTCAAGTCAAAATTACAGTTGCGCCACTAAGTAATGGCTCAGGTGACAAGTTTCATCTCGGCCTGATTGATATGACAGCCTCTTGATTGCGGCACCGCGTCAAGTGCTTTTTGCCGAGTGTCCTGGCTCGCTATGCCGGTTTTGCAACATGGGAGCTAAAATCTGCAAGTCGGTGATGCAAACAACAGTTGCAATCGTAATTAATCCCTTTGCGTAATGGAGTTAGAGCTCGAAATTATCAGCCCAGCACGGCTAGCACAAGTGTGCCAGCGACACAGCTCGCGCCGCGAGAGAGTGTTCGTTTCCTTCTCTCAATATTAAGACGAAAGAGATCGGAATATCTATGCCGCGCTTTTTCTTGCTTATCGCGCGCGAGAGCACTCTTGCGCTAGCCGTGCTGGTTATTTTCAGTTATCCACTGCGCGAAATCACGAGCGCGCCACCGGTCTAGTGGCAGAGCGTTTTCGAGACCAATAACCGAGGTTAAGCAACGCTCGCAATGTCCAGGAACTGGTGACTGTTCCATACTTTGCAAGTCAAACTTCAGCACCACAACGAGCTCACCACTTGGTGTGCCTCCTCATACCGTAGGCGAAGCGAAGTTGACCAATTTCTTCCCCTGAGGAGATTGTTGAACAGTGTAGGGCCCCGTGGCGGTATTCTTTTGTTTAATCAAAATTACGTTATTCTTCCTCTTGGGCTTTTCTGCTCTGTTTGACACGGCCTGTCATAAAATCAAATGACATGATTATAATCCCATGGTCTTGATACTAGACTCATTTCCAGATTTATTTACCTAAGCTGTCTTATTCGAAAACATTTGGACTGATATTAGCAACACACAATCATATCTTTAAGCGCCCCGGTCCTATATCTTCACGGACTTGACCCACATAACCACGTAACCACTTTAAGTTCGAATAAACGACACGTCACATGCTTCCACTGACACCGCCACTACATCGGCTCAAACAAAACAAATAGTCTGTACTTAACTCGCCGTAAAAGGCTAATCAGGCCAATACGGATCCCTCCAGAGCGGTTGTGACAACTGTCATTTGTAACTGGATTAAGAACGCAGTGATCCGATCCTAGTTGCCAGGTTTGTTTACGAGACATGTTTATTGTTGATCGCTGTGGGTGCCGTTGGAGATCGTCGTTGAGTGCGCTGTGTGTTTCTGGGTGTAATACGTATTATTTGTTTGTTTGTTATATGTATGTTTGTTTAACTACATTTGTAACTGAGAGAATATTACCTATCTGTATTTTACGTATCTGAGAGAAGTAAGAGACAAACAAAATTATTATAATAATATATTATAAATATGCTTGAACAATTGACACAGCGCCATCTAGCCCCAAAGTAAACAAAGCTTGTGTTATGGGTGCAAGACAAATGATAAAATACATACATTTTTTTATTAATACTTATTGTCATACATAGGTAGGTGTTATACATATGACACCCAGACCCGTAAGAGAAATTTAAATTTATCATTTCAAATTCTGTTCGGCCAGAAATCGAACCCGGGACCTTTGTGTGGAAAACCGGCATTATAACTACTGAACCATTCAGGCCATCAAATGACGGTTATGTATTTGTATCAGCGTGTCGTCGAATGAAGATTTTTTCTTTCGTTTTTTCCACGACAAACCCGACAACTTCCTGCGTAATTTCCATGATAATGATTGGAAATTGGCGCGCATTTTATTATCATTTTTTTTCACAAATTTCTGCAAACAGATACTTGTTTCCTCAAAACTGGTTTCGGAGTGGAAGCGTGACTTTATATTAATAACAATCTCAATTTAACGAGGTACTCTTGTAATTAATTAACTATTCGTTACAACGAGCCAAAACATACTGGTAGATTTATTGCTATCAGGTTATCTTTTTGGATATCTACAAGATATCGCAACGCCAAAACTAAAAGTGTGTTATCTTAAGAAGATCGCTTTTTCAGACCAGTCGAGCAGGATCCGAGCAGGTCTCGAGCTAAAAAGTAGAGTTTTTTAGTTCGAAGTGTTCGAATTTGCACGTTTTCAATCACTTTCACCGGTCGGTATTGAACCAGTTTCCTTGGTAACTTGGACTTATTGACATCGAGTCTCGTTTTACGGGCATTGTCTGGCTCAAACTACTTCACAAGTTTTTTCGAGTAACAGGTGTCTGTATCTGTTTCTAGACGTGGCTAATTATGTATTTATGATTGGAATGATAATTTTAATAACCAAAATTATGAAAAATTTGAGAAGACATTGATCAAGGACATCCACACTGTCCCAGATTTGTTTTTTTTTTGTTAAGTACCTACCGAAGATATAAGAATGGTTCTTCAATTAAAAAAAAAACAAGCGTTAGACCATTTTCACACGTACAACGGTACAACCAAAGAATGAAATGCATTGCCTGCGAGTGTTCACCGATCACACCTGGATAGCATATTCTGAATCTTCAAATACTCAGAGAATATACACGCCGTCCCTAGGCAGAGGCATGCTCCGGCCGCAACACTAACCACCATATGAGATGGCGCTGAAATACCAGGTTATGAATAAAAAAGAAAAAAAAAAGAAACTACCCGAGCCCATAACAATATTTCCCCAACCCAAAGGGTGTCAAGCGGTCAAATTACGCGAACCTCGAATAAGTCACCATTATTTAAGACAATTTGTGGATAAAAAGCCGACAGGTTGCCGCGTAACTCCGACGGTATTTCTTTTAGTGCGTATCTTTTAATTTAATTCTGCGTTGTCAACGACGGCTTGACGGCTTGACGGCTTGACCTGGTTGACCCACTCTGTTTTTATATGTTGTGTGTAATATGAAACCAGTGCGTGTTTAATACCTTGATGACAACGCGTCGTGGAAGATTACCAAATATGTGTTTTTATGCGGAAAGGTTGGCTAACTGTACAAATGGGTCTTGTTGTCGATTGTAAAAGGGAGCTGACTAAACTGGATTTTGTGCTACGATTTTATTCATATTGATGTATTCATTGCAATCACGTGGTAGTTACAAGGTGTTATATACTATTGGGAGGTTCTCATGTGAACCCGGTAGGGCACAGCAACTATTAATTAGTTGTAAGTGTTACGTATGTATGTTGAAAGTAAAGTAATTGAGCGGTAAGCAATAGGTCAGGTTAGGCTGAATTAAATGATCGATTGTTTGTCCAGATATGCATTGAAGTTCGCAAAAAAAATTAAGGCACTCCTAATCCTATACAAAAGTCTCGAGTTTTCAGTACTTTTTAGTAAAGCGTAATGCAGTTATGGATGTATTTTATCAGACCAGTAGGTACCCCACATACTGAATTATAGGTATAATGAAAAAATGGATTCTTACAAATTCGAAGAGTAATTTGTCTTCAAATTATAAAATATAATAATCTTTTCGTTAATGTCCCAGTCTTTCGCGCGCAAGAGTCCAAGGTCCGATTTGACCATGATCCAGGATTTGGCAGGTAAGGTAATTACAGTGGCGCCACTATCATCTGACCTCCGTGACCCTGCTACCAAGGGAACCTGACCAGATTGGATCATGGTTATACACTCAGTCGCCTGAATGTGCAGGTTTCATCACAATGTTATCCCTCACCGTAAGATCATCGGTTAGTGTTCAACTATAATTTGTCACTAAATACAGGACAAAAATGACATCAACGTGTCGCTCATGAGAGCAAATTGGGATGGGGAATCTTATTCCCGAATTTTACCGTATTCATATTTTGTTAAAAATAAAACCCTGCTGAGGGTCTGAGACATAAATAACAACTCCTACAATCCAACAGTGGTGATAATTACAGCCAGTAGTCTATTAAATAAGTAATTACTGTTTGCAGCGTACCACATACGGTGTTATTGGTTGGACCTTTGTAATTGTATTGTAATATACTTATAATTAATGCGGAACTGAATTAAGGTACTCTGTTCGGTCGTGAAAGCTTGTTACGAAGAATATTATTGAGACACCTGCAATCGAATTATAGTTTCGAGTATCTTCACACCTACACTTCGAATCGTACATGAAACCAAAATCATCTAAGCTTCGATTTTCTTTGCTTTTCTAAACATCGTAGTGACTTAAAAAAATATGCTAAATGGCAGGTGCCTTGACACCGTGAAGACAAGACCAAGTTTATCACAAACTATATACATTGAACCTCTGCGGTTGAAATGCCTTTTGATAAAGACACTTGATTGGTTCCTGACATTTCTGAAATTTCGTATTCCATTCTCTAGTCTTGTTTCAATACAAACTATCGGACCGCCTGATTTTCCGAACTCAGGGTCTAAGGCCGAGGCCGCACTGCAGGCGACTGCGACGCAACTGCGACGCGGCGGCGATCTTGTACCGTCGCAAATCGAACTGCATATGCGGCCACCGCCATACGTTATATGTTTGTTTTCAAAAAATCGCCGTTCGCCGCTTTGCGACGGCGACTGTGGGCCTTATAAGAAAACTCACTATTACCCAAAGGGCAATGGAAAGAGCTATGCTCGGAGTCTCTTTGCGCGATCGAATCAGAAATGAGGAGATCCGCAAGCGAACCAAGGTCACCGACATAGCTCTAAGGATTGCCAGACTGAAGTGGCAGTGGGCAGGACACATAGCTCGAAGAACAGATGGCCGATGGGGCAGTAAAGTTCTCGAGTGGCGACCACGTGCCGGAAGACGCAGCGTGGGTAGGCCTTCCACAAGGTGGACTGACGACCTGGTAAGGATCGCAGGTACCAGCTGGATGCGAAAAGCACAGGACCGGCCTTTGTGGAGATCTCTGGGGGAGGCCTATGCCCAGCAGTGGGTGTCTTCTGGCTGATATGATGATGATGATGATGGCTTTGCGGCCTTAATCTTGTAGCGTACTTCTTTCTTAGGAATATATGGCCCTAAATATTTAAAATTAATGTACATCATTCTTCTGATGAGAGCATCAGCCCTCTGTTAGGTTTCGATTTCCTACTCCTCTTTGCCGCTTCGCTTCGAACCGGTATATGGTCCAATATAAATGACTATTATTATTATAGGTAAGTATTTTATTAGTTTCCCGTTTTTATAGGGTGCATAATATTATAATATAGGGTACATATTATTATTGTAAACCCCAATCAGGCACTTCCGCGTAACCGAACACGCGCCGAGCCCCGCCGCCGCGCCGCCCACGCCGCGTCCGCGCTGCGCACGCGCACCGCCTTTATGATTTTCGCGCGTCCATATTTCGTGCGCGCGGCTAACGGTTCGGCTAGGGTTGCCAGCGATTTATGGGACAGATTAATTTATGTCCCCGAGGAACGGTTGTGTGGTAATAAAATTTTTGTTGCTAGCAACTTTTTAACGCCACTCGTAAGGACATATGATAGCCAATTTTATGGACGAGGAAGTTGTTTAGTGCTAAAGGTCGTTTTCTCCGCGTTTTAAGTTTTAACGCTGAACGAATTTGTTGTAACGTTAAAATAAAGTTGCATCTTTATCGCCTTAATTTGCATTTTTTCATCGGTAAATTCTCAAAAATCTTGTTTGATTAAAAATAAAATCCACAATTGACAGAAAAAGTCATCACCATCATTGAAATAATTTAAGCTATACCTCTCCACATTCATGGAACCTCGTTAATCGGCAATCGTACAGGCGACACGCGCCACTATCCATCAGCTGACCTAAAAGCTCGTTTAACTCTAGATATCTCACAAAAAAATCACATTTACAGTACCATTCTCGTCTGCCGACAGTACTAAGATTGCATCTCAATCCGCGCCCACGCGGCGACGCGATCACCTGCGCGGGCGCAGCGCAGCCGCGATATGACATTAGCGCGACGTGCTGTCACGCCGCGCCGCCGCGGAATTAGACCGCTTTACGAGGTTGCTTTTCCACCATGGGCTACCACTAGCAAGATATGCGAGAGATGTCTTTGATATACGTATACTGTTTACGGTCGTTTAATTCTATAGGAAATTGAGGTCTTGTGTAACCGACCGACATCTTCTGCTGATGGGTGTCGTAGAAAGCGTCTAATGTCTTGTGTAGAGTCAGGGGATATTGATACTTATGGTATAGTGCAGAATTTATGCTACGACAGACAGTTACGTAGTAGATAAGCATATTTTACCCGCTCCAGTACTCCATTTTCGTATTTGGTGCTTTTGGTAGAAATTGACACACAGTTCAACCTCAGGTTCAACGAGTGTTGAAGGCCAGGTTCAAAGCCAGAGGGTATAATAGGCTTCGGCTGCATAATCCTTTTCACCTCCAGTCAAATTCCCTGCCAGTATTTTAAGGCAAAGCTAATTTCAGTTTTAAGAATTTCGTGAATTTCATATTATCTGGTTTGTTACCCCGGTTAGTATTGTTTTTACCTCGAAATATCGATCATATGTGCAGTGAAACTAAGCAAATTTGTTGTAGCGTTAAAATAAACAACTCGTCTCGCCTTTGTGAAAACAAAGTTAAACTCTAGCTCTAACCTCGCTCATCGCTTAGCTCCCTCACTCATGTGCAGTGGAAAGCTACCCTTATCCGGCTCGGAAATCAACGAACTCTCTTATGGCCAAGGAAATTGGACACCGTCTAACAGCCTAACAAGCACCCTGTAGGCAGTTACTTTGAGTAAGGAAACGAGAAGTATTAGATAAACGCCGAGTAAGCGGCTCGACGGAAGTAACAAATTATATGGAGTTATCAGGAGTTCTAGTATATATTATATGCGTATGCTTATATGCTTGGATAAATTCACATAGAGCCATCTAGACCTAAAGTGAGCAAAACTTGTGTTATGGGTGACTTTATTATCTAAATAACTGCTAAACTACTACATGCTATATCAAGACCCGTAACAGAAATTTAAATTCATGATTTAGCCGGGAATCGAACCCAGGACCTCTGCGTGGCAGACCGCATGTTAACCAACTGAACTACTCGGAGGCACCGCAACAAGCTGATTTTAGAGAATTTGGTTTTAGAGTGCGACTGTTCATTTTCTTTTTCGGCTCATATACATGTACCAGGAATATCTTCCAAAAAATGTGGGCTTAGAATTGTTAAGAATTTAGAAAGAATTTTGCCGCCTGCAATTTTTATTACCAGTTTTCGGGGTAGGCTGGTAGATAAAGCTACAAAGCTTTAAGTCCACCTTCCTACTATTTTGTGCATTAAGTATTAAATAATAAATAATAATAAAGAGAGAGATAGCATTTGAAAACAAAATAGACTAAATTTTGGAAAGACATTTTAGAGGAGCACTTGTCCTCGGTAGAATGTCGGTTACACCCTACACGTTAGTGATGTCATACTTTTACCAAAAACTAATTACAACATTACTCATCCAATTTCTTTACTGATAGCAATAGGTTCTCCTTACAGTGAATCACTGTCCCGCCATGCTTACCTGCAAAAAAGAAAAGATAATGAGACAATGCAATCGGTGAACATTCCTATCGTGTAGATAGGCTACTTTAAACAATTACTTACACGACTCTAGCGACAAACAGACAGACAGACTCTACTTGAGAGCGACATCTGTTGACAATTACATCTACGATTCATTTAAAAGCCTAACCCTAACCGACTGATGTCGGAAAACTTCTGTCAAAGGCTACACAATCTCAACATTATCAAATATGCAGACCTATTTCTTAAACTGCTGTGCTTAACAGAATAGGAGCGTCTCAATTAAACTAACTTCCAAATAAAAATCGTACCGAAATCTGTCTGTCCATCGGCTAAGCAGCTACAATACTACAAACTGATACACATATACACACATTGTTCCATTTGCTTATTTATTTTTGCAACAGAGTATTTTGAATTATTCATTCGCCTTCAACTAACAAGTGCCCTTGTAACGCATATATTTAATTTGGTATAGCTTTGTAGGAGCTTCTAGCCCCAGGAGCTAGCTACAGCAAGCACCTGTACCAGAAACACCATACTGTTCCGAAATAAACTTTGTACATTACGTTTCTCGTAAACATACGCCAAACAAGCGAGAACCGATTCCATGTGGTCAACGCATTGTGCTCGGAATCTCGTAAACAACTTTGGCTCAGCAAAAGGTGTCCAGAATTTCAATTCGAACATTTTATTCAGGTTACAAAGTGTGAGACGCAGTAGCGGCCGCAAATAAGCTCTTTGAAATCGATTCCCACCCAATGAGAGTATGAAGAGTTGCAATGCCGTGTGGGGAATATGGATTCGCGTAAAATGCGAAATTGATGTGACAGTATGTGCTTATGCTTTGATTTATGTAAGTCTAGTCTTAATACAACTTTGTTATTGACTTGCTAATTATGATTCGAAAACTACTTCGTTGATAATAAACCGCAACAGGACAATAAGTCGAGTATGCCTGGATGGGCACAAATATTTACTCTGTGGGCAGTGTCGTTGTGTTTCGTTATGACTAACTACTGTAATTAAAGGCAACGTAGATTGGGTTAGTGAGGCTACCTGATGACATAAAATTTCTTGACATGTTCGGCATCTCTCTGTCAGAGAAAACGAAAAGTCATAATAAGTTTTTAAGCAGAGAATAGAAATAGAAAAACTAAAAATTACAATTGTGTCCAGCACATACAACACACCCCCGCGAGTGTTTTTTTGAATAAGGTATTTTTCTAATTAAAATCCAATCATTTATTTCATAGACATAGATTTTATTTGGTAATCACTACAAATATATCAAACAACATTTCGGATAATTTGAACCTATTTTCTGTCTTTCTGGCTTTCATAGCTTGATATTTGTATAAGCTTTCATCGCATATAATATATATTAGTATCTAAGTAAATCTGTGTAACCAATACTGGACACCGAACCAACGAATCCACCGATGGACTAATAGGACAGGTATTTATATTTCTGTATAGATAACAGTTTTCTCTTGCACCAAAGCGGCTAACCGTTCGTTTTTATGGGTGTCACGTTAATAGTAAGCCTTTTATCTCCTTTTATGAATATGCAGAAGTTAACTGTTTATTTTATAGACGGCACAGAGATCAGTGCGAAAACGACTGACCGCGGCGGATATGAGTACCTACCACGCATCCTACCACTCAATATTAGCCTTGTAGTGTCGTAGCCGTGTGTCCGGCAGAGTTCAAAAATAATATCTACTTATTACAAAGGCGAAAGTAAGAGCCCATACATAAGTACACACAGAGAGACAGGGATCCACGCAAAAGCTAGTACGACTTGCGTTTCAAAGGGTTTTTGGTATATCTTATAACGAAATCCATTGAAATAATGGATATCATCTTCGATGTAGTAAATCTGGTCTTATTATAGTTTAAGAGGAGTATCCCCCGAGCGCGCTCTATACAAACGAAGTTTGATCATAATTTCAATATTAACCAATAAAATCCTATGAAATTTCGTATACGCGATTTGTTATACGATATATTTTAACGAACTTCTGAAAACGACAAACATAGATATTGGTTTCTAAATCTCGTCCACAAAATTTCATTGGCTTTGAAAGTTTAATATTGAAATATGAGCCAACTTCGTTTGTATGGAGCGCGTTTAGGTACATCCCTCTTACGAGAGAAGTCTTGAGAGAAGTTCTCAGATTTTAGCTACAGACCCTACAACACTATATTCAATAGGGTTAAATAAATTCTACGACAAAATGGTAGACAGTTAGGCAGGCTTATTCAGCAAGCATTCATTATAGTATGAAATGCTAACAGTGCACGTACAGGGCTATCGTTAACCCAAACAAATACCTCCGTTATCCGTAGAACGATAGGGTTGTCGAATGAAACATATATTTTGAAAATGGAAACATTGAATAGGTAAGTACATAGTTTATGTACCTAGTGTATGTAGTTTATGTATTTCATTAAAGAATACAGATTTCTCAACTTCAACGCTCTTAAATCAAACCATTATAAATCGATATGCTGCTGCTTGCCGAGTGATTAAAATATGTAGGCTGGAAGTATTACAAGGAATATGCAATCAATCACAGAAAATAACAATTAATTATCAGTTTTATACATCTAAGGTTATAAATTCATGTAGGACTCATTCTCTAAAATTGCTACACTTTGATAGAGTTATCATGGTCGTCGATTAAGGATTGACAGCACGCTCATTATCCTATATAGGTAAGTACGCAGAAAACATAACACATCATATAT
The DNA here is from genome assembly GCA_907269095.1 of Blastobasis adustella. NCBI lineage: Eukaryota > Metazoa > Arthropoda > Insecta > Lepidoptera > Blastobasidae > Blastobasis > Blastobasis adustella. The sequence continues at coordinate 16,428,179 of OU026127.1, read as the reverse complement.
TATGTAGTGACTAAAACAATTCTCAAACCGAAACACAAATCCACTATACCCAGAGAGTGGCAACCCTAAGCCACTTGTCCGCATTTGATGCGCATGCGCACACGCGCCGCTGCGACAGCCCTGATAACGCACGTGACTTGTCACGTACATAGGTCAGGCACTCAGCAATGCTCGTATGGTATTACATTATGTATTTGCACTATTTACACCTTAGCTTATGGGGTTTGGAATACATTTTATTGGTGAAGTTACTTGTACCTCTGGTTCAGGTTTGATATAGGTATTTCAGAAGCGATTTCTCGCTTGAGCAGCGCGCTAGATGACAATGATATTTTCGAACGACTATGATCGAACTGATGATGAAAGGTAGTCGTAAATATAGGGATAGTAATCTTATTCTTGTGTCTTGTGTGCAGCAGTCTCGGTCTTTCCCGTCCAATGCTTACATACACCCTTCTAGTTTGAGATAGTTTGCCACCACCACCGGTGAAAATACAACTGAGACCGCCCATCTCCCTGACATGATCCTTTATCTTTACTCTTCACAGAGCAATAGGCAATAGGAAACACAAGAGTATACTGCAAGATAGTCCGGGCCCACCACGTCGCTTGCCCACGCGCACTCGATTCGAGAGCCCTTCGCGTCTGCGCCGCCACTGCGCCTGATGACTGCGCAGGATTGACAATACTATGGCGGTTGCTGGTTTTGTGGTCGATCGGTTATGATTCGGCCACACAGGATAGTGTGTAGGACTGCTAATACTTCAACATCTTGGCATCAATATGCCGGTTGTGCTATCGCGCGCGAGGGCCGAGAGACCATGAAGGGATTAAGCCACCGACGTGTTGAAGGAGCTTCCGTCTTCAGCTTTGGCTGAGCTATAGCGTGGTCCCTTAGCGGTTGGAACGATGTAAAGTTGTACCAAAATATATACGTATATATTCAGTATTTGTGGTGAGAGGTTGAGGGGCCATACCGCCATCCTCTCCGGTGGCGGTCGCTCTAAAGTGCTGACAGAGAAGGACAACACTCTGCTCTTTTTTTACACTAGCTAGGCATTTGACCGCCATCTCACCTGGTGGAGGTAGCTTTTCTCTAACAGATTTTGCAGGTCAGATTCGTTTCAGTAAATCTGAAAGCACTGGAAGAGTGGGTTGACTGGGTATCTATTTGCCAGAAAGAGCTACAACCATCAAGCTTGAAAGATTACCTACTTCTTTCTCCTATGGGAAGTCACTATAAAATATGTGCCTATTATATATAAATCTGTTGCAATTACAACTACAATGAGTTCCCGAACGTAACAGCGCTACTACCCGCCGCCGGCGTCTGCGCCCGCGCACAGGCATTACTGGACATCGATCTCTGTCGGGCGGTAATTACCGCGTTGGCTATGCAATAATACCTACCCTACCCTATTTTTGATAGTGACAGAGTATTACAGTATTAGTTTTGGCGCAACAGCACTTTCGCGGTTACTATATACATATTACTAAAATCCTAATCATTTTTATATGAAATACAAAACATCAAAACAAAACAACAAGCGTACGGCCCGCCTTATAGAAAGCAGTTAGCCCACAGATTTTGGACGTTTCCTATGCCAGCGTGCCAACCTCGAAAAACTTTTTACATCCTTTAAGAACTTCTTGCATGACTTAGGTACTCAGTATATAAGGGAGTATATCTTTCTGAGTTTGACCACTTTGATACATAAAAATCGACACATTTTATTTTACTTTTTTTTACTTTTTTTCCTGATGGAATGTGGTCGTCGATGCCTATGGTATCAGCACCAGAGGCGTCACTAATGCGTTCTCCACCTTTATGAGAACTCTAATATACCTCTTAAAGTATTAAAATAGACCGTAGTATGTGATATCCAGCGTTGTGTCCTTGATATTCTGCCATGTTAAGAGCTGCCTACCCTGTGCAACACGGGCGTGAGTGTGTACGTATGTTAAGAGATAACGGATCCACCCATGTGTAAAACATCCAATCAAAATTATACACACGACAATACAACATTACAACATCTGAAAATCATGAACTTGGGAAAAAGACTTGACGTTACGTAGATATGTATGTCTATAACTTGTTTTAGTTACAGATTACTTCCTAATATAACACTGAGATAATGTCTTTCTTCCATCGGCAAAGTGTAAAGAAAACAAGGAAATCCGCAGGCGCAACGCCGTGACGCAACCTGCGTGCGCGCATGTGAGAGATGAGTTTTTGCGGTCGCAGCGCAGTGCAGCCAACATGGCGGAAATTGTTTGGCGCAGGAGTCTGCGTGAATGCAAACAGTGTCATTAACTTTTGTTTACCGATGTTGTGCAATGTAAATTTCGATGGTATGCTGGGTTGGTAAATTTACAATTTCTTTTTCCTTGTTGCCCGTGATAGTCTCTGAGTCTGCCCCTATGGAATGCGGGCACGAGTTGTCGTAGGTACTTACTCATCATCGATACATACTTATTAGGTACAATTTTATTTAACCCAGACAGTCACCCGACAATTAAATAAGCAAGTATTAGTAAAGTCAATACAGAACCGCATTAGGTACAGGTGTGTCCCAGATCAAAAACAATGAAGCATTTCACAATTATTAGCTCTAAATGCGAAAGGAGGTTTACAGTATTTGGTTTTACAGTGTTACTATCGTCAGGCGTAAACCCGCGAAAGTATTTTCTACGTTTTATCGTTGCTACTTAAGTGCAGGCAAAGGCATTCGGCCTGTGCAGCCGCCGACAGCTTGCGGTTTCAAGTCTTCCGGCTTGCGCACGCACTCTGTTATTTGCCCGAGTCATTGTCTCCAGGTGTTATGTAAAGTACTCAAATTACTACTGGTCGTAATATATAGAATTATCTTGATCGCAACTCGGTGGCAGACAAGAGAAAAGCTAGATACAGTCGTAATGCAGTTATTACAGCTGTTGCTTGGCAAGAATTGCTGTTTTCAGCATAATGGTTGTCAATATTAGAATATCATCACTTCGTAAAAGTCGGTTTTAGTTTCAGCACAGAGAAAAAATTTACTCAAATTATGTAATGCTCCATCATTTTACACTTTCAATAGAAAATTACTACAGCAAAACACATGATCGATAAGTATTATCCATTGAAATCATTCATATAAGTCAATTTATTTAGATTTCTGTGGATCAAATAAGTCTTACTGTAATTATTTTCAACTGAAACGTATTTTAGGAAAATCATTGAACCAAATAGCAAATAGTGTACCCTAATTTTACTAATACCAAAGATCGATTTTGTAAATATATTACAGTTAGCGTAATTTATGTAAAAATAGTAAAATACCGGGTATCGGCTATAGAATTTTGTTGCATTTGGTGTCGAGTTGGACCCTGGGTCTTTTAATCCTGGAAGTTTTTTTAGATTTTTAAGTTAGTTAATTTCTTTTTTCTTTTTATTATACATATTTAGTTTTTATATTATTAGTTGTTATAAACTTATCTAATAAGTAAATAAATAATTATTATAATAACAAATTGAGAAAATAAATTACAAATTACAATTATGCAATATGCACGCGCGTAATTCATTAAACCGCTAACGAAAACGATTATCCCCAATATCAATTTATCTAACGCTGACTATAATTAAAGATAACAATTCACTATCGCTAATTGCACTTGTTTTACGACAAACAAAATGTCAAACGCACACGTCACAGGTAGCATTATCAACCGCTGGCATGTAATTACTGGCGATAAATAATGATTCGATCCATATTAATAGCAATTTATGCATCCTAGTTGAATTTGTTATGCGGAATTCTTGCCAGACATTGTGTGTCGTTGAACACTTCATTTGTTTTACTTAACGGGACGGCATGTGCGGATATTCATTCATTCATTCATTCATATTTTATTGATAATTGTTGAATTCAACAACAAGTCAATTACAGTTTTTAATCAATATATAGGAAAATTTGAATTGAATTGAATCACATGGAAACTGTACGATCCATAATAAATGAATGATTAGTCGTAACGACTTCCGTTGTTTATTTTATTTATGGATTGCATTGCGAAGTGCTATTCACAAACAAAATAATTAATAGTTATTAGTGTAATTACTAAGATACGCAAGCTAATTAAATATTGCGGTCGCTGTTGATTACGTACTAAGATTTGTATATTATGTAATCATAATTTAATAGAAATAAAATGTTCCTATCCTACATTTTTTCCTACATATTCATTTCTAAAAACATTTAACTATCCTGCGCGAACCTATTTTTTATTACATTAAAGTAAAAAAATAACTGTCTAAGTCGCCGTTGAAAATAGTTAGATACAGGGCAAATAATGTAGGTACCACAAAATAACCTTTCAAAAAGTCTCTGCGAATATAGCGTATCGACTACCAAGACAAAGCGCGCGTGCGCATCGAAATAAACAAACCGTGAGCGCACACACCTTCATTCTATACACTCATACACTCATTGGCTCATGGATGGAAATGACAGTTCAGAACCAGAAACAAACATCGCTTGTTCGCACAAACTAACAAATAAGAGAAACTCTCGAGTTATTGGCCAGGCTGCTGGGGTGCCGGAGGACAGACAGGGATCTAAGCGGTAAGTAACCTTTTTAAATTATTTTCTAATATTAAAAAAAAAATGTACATATATATTGAAAAAAAAAACTTACGTTTTACTAGACCAGATCGATAGATCGATCGCTATATCAGCTGAGATTTTAAGGTAAGTCTCCTGACCAATTTTAAATGAACAGTGCTATGAAATATTGAACTGAATTTCGGTCCATCAGGTTCGGAGCTACGATTACAGACACACAGGTACTCGTACATAGATATACAATTTAAAACTCATAATATTCCTTTATAGTAAGTTCACAACGCAGAATCGTAAGATTGGTACTTTCAGCAGTAAGTTGACGTAATTGTACGAGTATTAGAAGAATCACCCAGTAAACACCATCCTGAGTCATTAAAATACGGAAGCATTGTTTCAGGTAAACTCATAAACTTGTAAACATAGCACCAAGCTATGAATACCTAAGACAAGCCTATACACGCTAATAAAACTTGCAAAAGTATTTGCATGTTGTACCGAAAAAATTTTTTTTTTTTATTATAATATAATTCTATAATGTAATAAACAATATAAAACAACTTCTCATTTTTAGCTCTTTCAGAGGGGAATTTCACGCTTAGGTTGAGTAGATTCATGCATTCATATTTCTTTACAATATTTTGCTATTAAATGTGCGTTTTGTCCTGTTAATAATTAAATTAAATGTTTGCCGGTCTGCCACGCAAGAGGGCCCGGGTTCGATTCGCGGCCGGGCAGAAATTGAAATGATGAATTTTAATTTCTGTTACGGGTCTGGGTGTTCTATGTATAACAAGTATGTATTTAAAAAGTATTTAAGTAATATATCAGTTATCTAGCACCCATAGTACAAGCTTTGCTTAGTGTGGGGCTAGATGGCGCTGTGTGAATTTGTCCACGAATATTTATTTATTTATTATTTTATTTATTCGTTTAATTCGGAATAGATCTCTAGCAGCTAGATGCCCTAAGTAGGAGTCTTTTGCCCAATATGATGAGATTTCCAACTAACATTATCACCCTAGATCCTGCCCTGTACAGGTAGCCGTGGGGCAGGTTGTGAATCGCCAAGACATTAACGTCTTAGTATAATGAAAGTTGTGAGTTGCAACCGTGAGGGGACAAATATTTTACAGGCGAACGAGGTTCTGACCAGACTACGTTGATTTATAAGTGATTGTTTTACAGTAAAAAAAATCATAGTTATTTCAGGTTTCTCAGCTCGGTTCTATTCTAACCTTGATTTAGTAGGTAGCTCGATATTTCGGGTACTTCCTCGTCGCCTAACTGAATGGTCTAACTACTTAGTTAGTCCATTTCGAAGCAGTGACATGCATAATGCATATCTGCATAATCATTCCGAGACAGACAACGTAGTCCCCAAACATGTTTCCGTATTTTTTAAGTTTCCCAGGTTTCAGTGAAGGATCATTTTCACACCCATTGGCTTTGAGACAATGGGCCCTTGGGGTCCTGAGTTCGCTCACAGGTTGAGTCTCATTATTCAAAGAGGAAATGTTGTCAGCCTTCTGGGCACCATGCCTCGCGGCGATGCCCTGGAGGAGGTATTTATCTGTAAATATAGATTTAGTTTGTAGTTGTGTAAAGAAATGGCTTAAGCTTAAACAAATTAAGTGAAGTCCAATGTTAGTGAAATAATGTTTTTAATACGTTAAATAACGTTTAATCCGTTCGAGGTAGGGTTAGCCCTACTTCACTCCACAGGTAAAGAGGTGCAGTAAAAAGCAAACACGGAACCCACATAGGCTCAAATCGACAGCTTTACGATACATCCTCCATGGATGTCGTATTACGGAGTATTTCTCGGATTACCGCTCCAATGATGCAATAAATGCGCTACTGCTTTGGAAAATCGCTGTGGAGATTACCACGTCATTCCATTACGGCGAAGCTTAGCTTACTGTGAAACTCGATGTTGTTATGGATGATTTTATTTTATAAACTCCGCTCGCGGTACGACAATGCGTGGGCAATGGCGCACTTATACTTTATAGCTTTATCCTCCAGTCAACCGGAGACCGTGGTAACAAACCCCATAATATTATGCGTAGTGAAAGTGTAGTGAAAAACGTTTTGCAAGACCATTCTACGTGTGAAAATAAATAAACAAAACCGCCGACCACCGACGCTGATTAAACTTTAACAAAGTATTTGTGAAATTCTTGGCGTCAGCTGCCTCGTACCCGTTAATGTGGACCATTTTCACAGGCTGCACTGACAGAAATAATTCAGTGATGATCAAAGCAGCGTATCAGTCGTTGCGTCTGCGCAGAAAGTGCCCGCCGCAGAGGTATCAGACTGTGAAGTTATGAGAATGGTACAAGTCAAGAGTAAGTGAGCTGTGTCACTAATTCTCGGAAATCGCTATCATATACCTAAAGGTATACTACAAAATGTGTCCGTAAATGTGGCAACAATTCGACTCATAATGACGTAGGTGTCACATGTGACATTTGTTCGTTAGGTGCATAGTAGAATCACATATGCGATAATTAACCCGTTTTCGATCTGTCCAAATGCGCGGTCTTGCAAAATAGTTATTGAGTGAAGAGGAAAAAGAGTAATACGGGTATTCCGTAACTTGCTTACTGTTAATATACTGTCCGTTATTCTGTCTATTCGCGCAAATATCTTCGAAGATGCCGCTGACTTGACGATGTGCAATACGTACTCAAAATGTAAATCTACCCTCTTCCTGGGGCCCTATTTTTTAAACCGCTCGCGTGCTACCTATCTCTTTCACACCAAGTAAGTTGCTAGAGATAGAAAAGACAAGCAATTGAAGGCGAGCGCTCGAGTGGATGCGAGCGGTTCCAAAAATCGGGCCCAGGTCATCTGATCATCTTGGCGTTAATGTCCCAGTTCAACTATCGCGCGCGAGGGCCAGGGGTCCGCTTGACTATGATATAGGATTTGGCAGATTAGGTAATTACAGAAATCTACCTATTTCCACATAACCAAATGAGTTGAAACTATAAACCGATCCATGAGTATTTTATATAGTCTCATTCACATCCGTTCGTACCATTCCCAACGCAGCCACTACTAACTACCTATTATTAACACAGAGAGATAGGCCAGCTCAGGTACCTACCGCGGTATTCAGACCGGCGCGGGAGTTCTGCGCAATTAATTTCCGAATGGCAGCGTTGTTCTCGTTATGTTGTTTATTATTTTTTTATCTATGTCTGCTAGTTTTCGACGTTCGTCTGGTTCCGTGTATAAGTATGACAGGGGTAATGTAGCTTTTTGCTTTACAAAATTTTACATAAGCGTGAATCCACTTAATAGCTAGGTCAGCGTCGTGGTAAGACTGTTTTAAGATTTGTGAGTTGAAGGCCTGACACATACTTTTATGCGGTTCAGTTACAAACTGAATGTGTAGTTTATAGATTTCGTGTATAAATAATATGATAATAACCTCAGATATCTGTTGCTACTGACTAACCGGATATAAAAGGTTGCGGCGGTGTAGCCGCCAAACCAACCAAAGAGTTTGATAAACTTTTTGCACGACTAATCTACTATAAGTGAAAATAAGATTCAGTGTTGCAATCTTTCATTTCAGGTACAGATATCTAAAGTATTCCTTACAATCGAAACTATAATTACCCATAAATTGTATTAGGTACCTACCGCATACGTTAGTCTCTGTACAACTTCTGTAGTAGCCCGCATAGGTACTAACTTAAATATTATATTTACACTTTTCTGATGAAAAACTCTTGAAGCGATTATAGCACATGAAAACCGTGGCGAAGTGGTTGTGAAGTCATAACTAGCAGCAGCGGGAAAATAACTACCCACAATTACTAACAGTCGTATAAACATATAAAGTAAACAAAATATGGTAAGGCACCACAAACGCACGCCAAAAAATAGCATCTTTAATCAAATACCCTACATATTACTCCTTATTCGTATAGCTTTATTTAAGTAGGTCTTAAATAGATATAAGTAGAATTTAAATTTAGAATAGTAACTTATTCAATGTAAGTATTAAGGGTATTGTGTTGTCAAAATAAATAATGTCTACGTCTTTGTCTAAAACACGAACAAACCTGATTCGAAACCAATAACATCAACAACTTACCACACCAGAAACCTGACATATTAAAAAGTCCAGTTAACCCACGTACGGTAATAACCCATAGCATTAAATACGATATTATTACATCCCAAACACCTCGAGAGCTACTGTTTACCAAATGGCATTATAAGTGTTGTGCTGTTAACGTTTATAGGACATGCAGTGGAGGTAATGGGCCGGTAATGCTTCTATATAAACCTAGGTAAGTACGTACTGTAGTGTGGGTGTCGGTACTGCCGGTTACTACACATTGTGTATGTATTTTGTACTATTGTCTTATTAGGATTAAAATTATAGTTGTGCTGTTATTATGGACTAAGAATTTCGTTAATCGGTTCCGAAAAGTACCGAAATCTCGGAAGCTACTTCTAAACACAAAATATTATATAAATAAAAAATATAATTTCGTTAACAAAAATATGTATAATAGAAAGATTAAGTAGCTACTTACATATTTTGATCATTTGTTTGTCGCTGTAAAAACGATTATATAGCTTTAGCTTCAAAATTTAATGCGTATTTCGAACTGTCTGATAATTTCCGCTGTCGTGAAAACTGGTACCTTTAGCCAACCAAACGATTTAGACGCTAAGTATTTGGGTAGAACAAAAATAGATTCCCCCACAAATCACTAGTCGAACACAACACAGCTCAAAGCAGTCTAGTTGAAGGATCTATGCGACGTCCCGCCCACAACTCCCACAGGTGGACTTGATTATGATTTAGCGTGGCCTGCGCACGCGCTGCTTTTAATTGCCTCTCGATTCGGGCCGGGGAGCCAGCTACCGTTGATGAATGCGTATTGGATTGGAGTTATTGCTAAGGTGTACTGATATATAGCTTCCGTTGTTTAGGCATGGTTATTACTTGATCTCGAAAGGAGACGAGAAACTACCTGGAGAGGTTTTCCCTGGAGAGTATCTACAATATGGAGTTCTTCAAGATATGGATGAAAAGGTTTTTACGGGGTCGGCAACGCGTTGGTGATGTCCCTGGTGTGGCAAACTTCCATAGGCCGCGATGACTGCTTACCACCAGGCAGGCCGCAAGCTTGCTACCGCCTTAGAGGTATAAAAGTAAAAAAGACATGGTTCACGAAAATATTAGTTTAGGTACCAAATAATTATTTTCGTGATCATCTTTTACCTATATGAGAATTTCTTGGACTTCTCACGTCCTTGAATGTTAGGCAAATTGCCGTAAAAGTACGCGGAATCACGTGACTTAAGAACGCGCATGCGTCTTGGCATACTCGCTTGCTTAACCAAATATGGAATAAAAGCATCTTATAATAAGCATTTGTTGTCTATCAGGGCTCCAGCGAAGTAAAATCGATGAGTCAGCTATTACAGACACCTTATTAGAACCACCGCTCATTATGGTGGCTCGCTGTGTTTTCACTTAATGTCGTATCTTGTTGCAATTTGCAGATAATACTAGTTTGAAGGATTAGCATGGATGGTGAACTATATATCTTTCCTTTGCATTAACCCGTTTATTAGTATGACGCTGTTTTTGGTTTAAGTAAATGAAGTAATACAGCAGATGATAGAGGAGGAATGGGATAGTTAGGTATTTCAGGATTCGTCGCTTGTGGTGTGGTACTCGATAGCCTCTGCTTACCCCGTACGCATGTTAAAATTATAACATTTATTTTTGCCGAATCTTCGTATGGGACGCATGAGGAATACACGACGATACGATTTACGACAAGAACACGTCATGTGTCGTCATCAGGTAACATGCATGCGGCTTGGTCTGGCATTGTCGGACACAGTAGGGCCGTTGTCGGCATGGGGTGGGTGTGCTACGGCCCTGGGGCGGCCGATATGTCATTGTATGTTTCCTTCTTACTTTCCTACCCCATCCTTTTGACGATTAAAAGAGATATTTAATGTCCTAATAAATAAATTTTGAGTTTTGACGTGACATGCAGAAAACAATTAATTGTAAGTAGTAGGCACACGATCAACCGGGGCGTCTCGACAACGTGGCTGTCACCATGTATTCAGAAACGTTACTATGAGGCCCTGAACGCACAGTTGCACGGACAATACTTGAGTGGTGATTGGCACTATGCGTCCGTCAAAATGAACAAACTTGACCAATCATAGACCCAATTGAATGTGTCACTACATAGAACGCATAGTAACGCTAATTATAATCCGATCCTATAAGATGATCCCAGTGAACAACAAACTCCATGCTATCCCTACAGTGCGACCGTCCAAGGCCCAAGCTGACGACGAGTTGATAGCTCTCATAATGACGTCCAGTTTTGCGACAACGTACTATAGGCGGTGGTACCATGGGCAGGCAAAGTAAAGAAATAAAATGCTTTAAAAGTCATAGATACTTAATGGATACTTTGTTCGCCAATTTGACGTTTCAAAGAAACTGAGGCGGGCAACGCATTGGTAGCACCCCTGGTGATGCTGATGTCCATAGGCGGCGTTGACCACTTTCCAGCAGGTGGCCTGCATGCCTGTTTGTCTGCCGGATAACATAAAAAAAAATTGAATATTTCGACTGACCCCACATAAGATAGAAAAGCGCAAGTGGTCACCGCCGCCTATGGGCATCAGCGCTAATAACGCATTGCCTGCCTCTGAAGTGACCTCTAATATAGCTCTTGAACGATCCCATGTCATAGTCCAAAGGAAACACTGTGGCTCACTAGATTTAGAAACGGACCAACACCTACGTCTGCCGCGAACGCTTTCGCGAGTCCCCGGGTGTTGCGGGTGTCAATGGGGGATTGTAGGCACTTTCCAGAGGTGACCCGCTTCGCTTGGTCATTTGCCTTCCTCTATAATAAAAGCTATGTTAGATTTAACTGAGATTCTTAGGCCGGCAATACTCCAATTTTATACTGAACTTCTTGTCAGGATTCCCGAGACAGATATCTTGGTGTGAGGCGAAAAACAGGAAGGAAATACTGTTTACAATAAGTTACTAACATCAACGATCAACAACCACTGTTCAATGCAAAACAAAGCGTACGAACCAAGAAATCAACCGTTACCAGTTAACCACGACGCCTCCCAAGCTCCAAACACAAAAACCATTCCCACATATCGAAATGTAATCTTAATTAGTTCGAGTACCTATCGAGTTGGGAAAACGGTACCCCTGGCCGTACAATAATACACCATTATTGCAGGGCTACTCCTATCATAGCTATCGGCAGATAGAGGGCTGCGCACGCGCACAATTAAACCAGATACAGCCAATCAGACTGTTCCTATCTGTGATCTATTTTATAACGCGCCTGGGAGACTATCCTATCCTGATATTATAGTGTTGTTGGAGGCCTATAGGCGGACGGCCAGTGTACGGTCAGCGGCTGATAAAAGCGAGAGTTGCATATTCGTCGTTGTGTGGATGGATTTTGGATATAGAATCCTATTTACAGGCATGAGGCATTTCATCTAAGTCGTCTCAATGACAACGCACCTGTGGTTCTGTATTTTTGTTGCCTGCAACTTAAATGCATTAATCGCAGATGTTATGGGCGACAGTTACCGCTTACCATCAGTTGGGCTGACTGCTAGTTTGTCACTGCGTAGAATTAAAAAAAAAAAAACTTTTCTTCGGTTAACTGGTAGAAAGCTCACGTAATAGTTCATCGTATTTCAAGTTCCTTTCACAATCATGCATTTTATCAAATAACAGTTAGGTACTTATAAGAACCACGCGAGAATAAATCACAAATTATGCGAAGGATGCAATATTAAAAGCTTATTGGATTTCCTATTCCTGATGTTAATGAATGACTCCATTAACTCGGTAGTTGACATAAATTTAAATATTTTATTGTAGCTAGGTCCATCGCCAGACAGGTGTTAACGCTAACATATTTAAAATCACTACAATAGGCTCGATTTTTATAGCAGCAAAGAAGATAGAAAGCGCATACGTAGAATACGGGTGTAACTTATACTATTATCTTAATTTAAAGTTAATTATTATTGGTTATTATGAATACGAACATAACTTTAGATTGAATTTACTAAATGTGAACTGATCAGCGATGTTGCATATGGGTACCTACCCCAATATATAAGTATCCTAGAGTATATTTTGTTTACTAGGTATCTAAGGCCTGCTTGGAAGAAATCGCTTGAAGCGAGAAGGCTGCTAGGATTATACTTAATATAATGATTTAAATGATTTCCGTAGATATTTCACGTTTCGGTGTCTCCGACATACAATTCCACTAAAGTTAAACGAAACATAGATCATAGGAAGTAGTAATACCACGAATTACTTGAGCGTAGTACTCGCTTGCCATATTAAGAACTTAAACAATGGCTCTTAAATCTGTCCAAAAGTGGGCCAATTCCCTTAGCCGGAACCCAAAAAGTGCGCCATAAATAACTTTCAAAAACTATAAATTTATAAACAAAACCGGCTATTAAAACCTACGCATGTTAAAAATCGATAAAGAGCTGTCGATCGATGCCTGACACATCGCGCAATGAGTGGACAGACACACCCACTTGCATGACTTTATGCTTTAGGAGTGCTTTCGTTTAGGTACAGTCAGCTGCAAAGTACGGACGTTCGAGCTGCGGCTGACTGTATCTAATTATATTTTTTAAATGTGTTATTCTAAATTGCGATGCAAGATTACTCAGTCAGTAGGACAAAATTGTCAATAAAATAGTAATGTGAAACCACAAATACAGTTATTTCCTGACGACCACCCCCGCCAAGCACGGGAAGGTGACGCCCGAAGAAGCGAAAGCTTCTTGTCGGTCGTTAATATGTACCAACAAACTTCCAAGGATATATTCTTTTTAATAAAAACTAGCCAGGCATTTTGCGGTCGAAGATGAAGCATGCGGACGCAAGCGAAGTGGACAAAGAGAAGATGGAAGGCGGACCCCGCTGACTGACACCAAATGATGATGGATGATGACATAAATGTAATTGAATTCGGAAACAGATTAGGTCGCAGATGGTCTCGAGCCCGCTAATTTACGCCCTGTGGCAGTTTTACGCGTTTTTAGTTTTCTGCTACAATAAAAACCACCGTTGAGTTACTATTGCGATCTAAATACAATTCAATCGAGCAAAGTAAATTAGCGGACTCGAGGCTTGAACGACGGTGGCCGCTTTCCATCAGGTGGACCGCGGGTCCGTGTGCCAATAAAAAAAAGACAGTATGCTATTCATACGCCGTTACGCATCTCGAATTTTAATCGAATTTTATTTTTAGTGGTCAGTGGCATTCTAGACCATAAGACACCGAACGGAACCTCGATGACATTTAGCATTTAAAGGATATGCAATAACAATAAATAACACAAGCGAGTTGAGTTGTAACATGTCCAGCATGTATGAGTTGGGAGATTTGCATGTATTTGCATAATTGTGCCGTTTAAAATGGTAGAAATTGATTCCTAGCGGGGCGGTGGAACGGTTCCACTACATTTACCAACTAGAATGATGTTTCTATTTTCTTAATTAACGTTTGCTTCTGTAGGTATAAAAAAAGTTAAAGAGCTTTTCTTAAAAAAATATTGTAGTGCCAGTGTTTTCATCCATGTTTCTGGGAACTGTTTGATACATTTACATTGTTAAATAAGTGGATAGAGAATACTCCAGATACGACAAAGATTTAAGCTCACATTTTAACTGAAACAACCCGGATATCCAGGATATCGGGCCTTATTTTCTAACCGGTCGCCTCGAGTAAAACGTTTTCAATTTTGATTTTCGGCATGTAAATATCAATATTTTGACGCATGGAAAAGATTTTCCCTAGTTTTGAAACGTTCACTTTCGGCGTTGCCAAATGTAGCTTTAAAAATATGGCGCCAGGTGCGCAATAATTTCTGTCTTTTAGATCTCTAGCAACTTACCACCAATGTAAAAGAGACAGGTATCTGCCTAGCGCTTGTGTGGATGCGAGAGGTTCAAAAATAGGGCCCCAGAACTGTTACCTACCTGAACGAGCTACCTCAGACAACATTTTCTCGGATTCGGATCGAACGCATCGAGGTAGTGATCAAAGGTTTGTGTCACACACAACATTCCTAAATTATACTAAAGCGACCGAAATAGCGCAATCTAGTTTATAATTTTACTATTTCCGCTCTAGCTTGCGAAACGTCCGCAGCGAATTAAAAGCACCGGTCGCCTCAAGAAAAACTACTTTCGGTTTTACCAAGTTCGATGCCCGATTTCGATGTATTGCCTTATTTATATGTGAGACCTAGTGATATAACTGTGAACCGTAACATGTCAATCACGTTGCGAGGCAAGTGTTTAAAGGTCGTTTTATTACAATACGTGTGGACCAGACGCGACTTCGTTCGCGTGGCGTCATGCCCCTATCCCTACCCTACACCTACCTTAGATCTACTCTACGCCTTCCCAACGTCTACCTTACCCCTATCTACGCCTTTTTTCTTGCTTATAAACTTTCTTGAATCGCTGTATCTACCCACACATGCAAGCATACTTACAAGCGCCTGCCGAATGCTTGTTTGACATCGTTTTTTGACATTATTTTTCGTATCTTAACTGCGGCGACAAGTTCTTTAATGGCAACACGAGTTTAACTTCGTCCAGTGTTAGGTCAACGTCTTTATTCACTTTTCTGTTCGTATTTTTGTGGCCAATAAAATGGTGTGGAAGATCAACAATAGGTCAAAACATGTTACTGTTGTCTTACACGTTGAAATTTCGTAATACTAAAAAACAACTTTCGCCATCTTTCAGATCAGCTCGATGGTATCGCAATATTGCATTGTCACCGAAATTACATGAGTACGGCAAATGGATCTTTAAATTGCAAGATTTTATTACGAACAAACTTAGATTTTATTACGTCCTAAATAAGCTTATAATGAAGTGTCGCCAGTTTTGGTCACCGGGTCAAATGAGTTTAAAAGGCACTATACACCCCACAGTTCCAATTTTGGCCACTAGGCCAGATAAGTTTAAGGCGACACCTCTCGTTTACCATTTCCACGTTACCTGACATCAGCGACAAACAAAACACGATGGAATCGAATCATACTTCAACACGCATTCCCGACGCGCTCAATCGCAACGAACGATCGATCAAATCGATTTTCTTCCAGTCAATGTAGTTGTAATTTATTCCTCTCATCTCGAATGCCTCGGTTTCCCTCGCACGCCGTCTCGACCCCCTCGGGGGTTTGGCGTAGTTTCACGGGCTGGGGGTTATGTTATGAAGAAAGTTATACTAGTCCTAGTCGGCGGTAATTAATGCACAACTTTTAGTTTAGGCATCGTATATACTCGTGCGACAGAGTGAGTCGAAAAGCGGACCCTAGCAGAAGCCGAGATAAAGGCTAGGATAATGATGATACTCGTGCTACAGAGACGACTCTCAACAAAGTGATCGATGTGATAGAAATTCAAAATCTGTGTATAGACACAGATGTGTGGTCACACAGATCTCGAACCGGGAATATTGTACACGAACGAGCATTTGTTGTGCAACATTTTGCTCGCGACGCGAATTTGAGCACCCATTGTGCTCAAATTCGCAACAAAGCTTTTGGAGAGTAGGTATACGTTGAAACGATCTTCGGAATTTAGTTTATGCGCAATATTTATACTAGTTCAAGAGTTTATGTGCATTCCCACCTTAAGAATCATATTCCTGTGGAGATGTTAAAATTTGTAGGGCATATTACAGAAATTCAAAAAAGAAATAAAAAAACAAGGATCATCTATAATAATTTTAGTCCATTCAATTCGGCTAACGATGCACCAAATACCCCAGTTATGTGTTGTTGTAGCTGCACAGAATTTTACTCTTAAAAGTTGTAGAGAATAATGCACATAAGCTCTTGAATTGTACATACAAGATCCAAAATGATCTCATACAATTTGACCCCGTATTAGTTTCAAATTTTACTTCCTTCATCCGCTACATTTATTTCTGTAGCAACTATTGTAATCTTAGTATAACTCTATTTACTCAAAGTGCTTTCAACTTCCTCTTTGACCACAACGGGTACAATATTCTTGCATTATTCATTACCGTTATAAAGTCGTAATATTACTACGTACCACGTATAAAAGGTATTGTAGCTACATAGTCACAAATTATGTTACATTAAAAGCCCCCAGAGGATTTAGTATCATTACATCGTCATAGCGATCCATTCTGATGATTTTCGGTTAGAAATTACAGTTTGACGACTTACCTTGGTGGTCGGAGAGATAGTAATCTAGCCTATAGACGGATAATGGCGTTGTTTACCTAAGATACTTTGATGATACTTGCATCGCACTAAGTTGCTAGGTTAAGGGATTGTCGGGTATCCAAAGTCAGTCAAAAGGTGAGGCAGTCGAAAATTCAGTATGTTCGTTTTGATTTTGACTGTCTACGTCATTTTTAACAATGAAAATTGCAAATAAGTGGCCTGCTTAATTTATCATGTTCCTGTGCATAGGTATTAGATATGGTGTGTGTAAAAACCTCCAATTTAATTATAAAAAGTACTGAACTTTTCACACGTATAGTTAACCTATAAAATCAAACATAACCTCCAACCGTGCTTATTTACTTCTAAACCGTGTACAAAACAAAAATAAGCCCGACCGCGTTCCAGCCTGACATCAAAGCCCCCGCTATTTCTAGACCGGCCATTGTCTGGCTAAACCATTGGCTGAAGTCTAATGAAGGCCCACCGCAAAGCAGTTTACTTTATTACAACTGAAATTTGTTAGCGGTACTGCCAACGGTGTGTCGTGTGTCCAAAGCCTTAGGCCCCGGGTGTAGACGCGCCCTATTGTCTTGGTTTATGATCGCAATTTGTTTAGTTGCAAGTTGCAAGGCTTAGAGTTCCAGTAAGGGCTTTATTACTAAGTTGTATGGGTATTCGAGGTCTAACTGCGGTTTTGTGTGTAATGATCTTTATCTTTAGTAAACTTGGGATATAATGGAGACCAAGTTTTAAGGTTTAATAAACTTTTAACGTAGAGGTACAATACAAGACTACATAAGTGCTTTTCCAGTGACTTATATATTCCTTAGAGCTACTCTTCTGTTTCACTTTCTAATTAAAGTCACTTTTCTTTTTGTTGACTATTATGTGTCTGAAAAGCGAAACTGCCAAAAGGATGTGAGGCAGACCGGTTTTTTATACTCCTAGAACCCACACAAGAAGATGTGTAAGTAGTAGGTATCGCTACGAAAAATCTAAGGTTGCGTCACAAATAAAAATACAGTATTTGTGCCAGGTTATGTACAGGCAGAGCAACGATTTGTGGGTGTCTTTAACATCTATTATCGCTACAAAGTGAAATTTTTCTCACAGTCTGTGATACGATCTCTTTGCTCGTATGTTTGCACATGCTGTGGGCTCTGGGCACCTATGGGCACATTTAAACCTACTACTCGATAGGTACCCATAATGAATTCGTAAGACACAAATGTTAGCAACACGATACATACTTCGCATACCAAAACACTGCGATTTGAAAGTACCATCGTCCTATTCAGACTGTTTGTTAAGAAAGTAATCATACAAGTTGTTGCGTAATGTTGCCAGCTGTTATTATGCATAATGACTAGGTACCTAATGGAATGGAATGGAATTATTGTTCGGGTTAAGGAATGGAGTTTAAATTAATAGTGTATCAGATTTCCATCAGGGCCCCTAGTGTGCTAAGCTACGAATGACTCTCAATTGTATCTCAATGGGAACTTTGACAAGTTTTTGGTATTATGCCACTAATATAAGACCAATGCCTAATGTGATGTCAATTTAATTGATAAATAAATAATCTAATCTAATCTAATGGTTTTTCAGTAACAAATTATTGAACTGTCATTGGACTATTTCCTACTCTGATTGTAACTCGATTGTGGACTGAAACGGCAGTCTCTTGGTAGAACTAAGAGTCAATTACGATAACATAACTATCCTATTGATATTTTTTCTTTCAGAATACCCAATTTGTCTCAATTATAAAGAGGTCGCAATTGAGTTTCATTTGAATATCAAGTTAGCATTTGAAAGAAATTATACAGACTTGGGCCCCTGATAGATAGGCTGTCTCGCTGTGCCACATACTGGGAGCAGGCTCTTAGATTATTATCACAGTTGTAAGTATCAAAATGGAAGTTCTTTGTAAGTGTAGAATATTATGATTGTAAGTGTTTTGTAATGATTTATTTAGATATCGTATGGTTAACTAAATAACGCTGTACAGTGGCTGTTTGCAATACGAAGTATGCCTTCAGAACCCTACTTGTTGCCTCTTTGTACATTGAAAATTGATTGTGTCCAATAAAAGTAAATATATAGGACGATGTCCTGAAGAATAGACAGATACTACGTCTACTACTAAGTCTACTACTACTATGACTAGACTACTATTTCGTAGTAATGAATAAGAAACAGAAACACTTTCTACTTGCTGTATCACCAGGTTGACACGCCAAAATCACACGTACCTGTAAAGAAAAACATTGCCATTAATAAAAAAAAATGACAATCAACTGTCAGATTTACCTCAAAAACACGAGTTCAAAAGAACAGCAACATGATAAAAAGACATGTGCTATGTCGTTTTCGTGTTGTCTCTGTTATTTATCGGATTATAGAATGTGTGGTTATGTACCATAAGATGCCGCTTGATTTTCACTGGTTGCTTTAGTATTGTACCCACACCTTTCTTTAGGCGTCGTTGACTAATATCTTAGAGACTGATCAGCTAGAACCTCTGGTGACCAGAAAATGGGCACCAGCGTTTTCTGTTGTATGTTTACATACCTACTGCGATCTCCAAAGTAGAGATTATGGCAAAACCCACCACTGATGTGGAGGTGGATAAAACCAGCAGATGAACTGTCTTCTGGCACCGGTGAATTCCAAATACCTCCTTGGTAATAAAATTTCATTCAACTATGGACGTATTGATATTTAACCGATACAGATATTTAACCAGCTCATACAAACGGCTATAAAAATACAGGCATAAAAAGAGACGAGCCAGCCAGTTGATCGACTGTTAAATTCAAGCGGCCAAGTGCTAGGACAACTGCAGTCTGTGGCTTAGGCAGCGTAACAAAAAAACATGCGCGCGCGCCGCCCCGGTCCCGTTACATTTGTTCTGTAAGGTCTAACAGCACCTGTCCGCGGCCATTCAGAAAAACGCCGCCGTGTCTCGTCCAAATTTCTTTGCGCTTGCGCATGCAACGGTGACCACGCAGTTTTGTCACGTACCCGTAATAACTAATCATATTTTTTGACCAACTTAAGCTTCGTGGCTCGTGGGCCCCACTTTTTTCGGTCGTGGACCAATTTTTTTTTTAGTAAGTTGTTTTGTTATAATATTGTGGCAGTTGTTTTAGGTTTGAAATTTTGCCAGTTTTGCAAGTGAGAAAATAATTGAAAGATTTGTGAGACTTTATAGATGACGTAAATAATGTTTATATGAGCAATTTATCTAAAATCTAAAAAGGTATTGATGAAGAAGTGATGTAGTCTAATACTGAAGCCTTACAAGACAAAGCTCCCAAAAGAAGCCTGATTGCCTAGGGAAGCAGCTATCTACTGTACACCATTTGCCGTTGTCGAACGAACTATTAACATTTCTTTAATTCGGTATCTGGTCTTCGTACCCATAATACTGGTAATAATCCCCAAAATCCTCATTTCATTTCTCGTTAATTTTACCAATATTGTTGATGAAAGAAAACACATTATAAAAAATCAATTAACTCCGGTGATACTTTCAGAAGGGTCAAATCGATTTGGACACCAACCGATTATATCTTTAAATAAACATTTCTATGCAAATTCACATGTGGATGTAAAATTTCGAGTTATTATGAGGCCGTATCGAGGCATCTTCACCCGACAACTATCAATTTTGAAATATGAATCTGTCGTGTTGTAGAAACTAGTTTTATCATTGAAAGTGACTTCGAATGGCTACTGACCCATTTTATATGGCTTATTGAGGTCGGCATAGTCAATGAACAATCATATTTCACGGTGTGAAGTGGCAATTTAAATAAATAAATCTTACTCGGAAAAGGTGTGATCATATTTCGTTTTATTTTCGTCAGATGTTGTCGTCGCGAGCGTTATCTCAACTTCCACTCAACTTCAATTTCAATTAATTTATATAAATTATTAAACAAAAGTAGGTAATACATCATCATATCAGCCAGAAGACGCCCACTGCTGGGCATAGGCCTCCCCCAGAGATCTCCACAAAAGGCCGGTCCTGTGCTTTTCGCATCCAGCTGGTACCTGCGATCCTTACCAGGTCGTCAGTCCACCTTGTGGAAGGCCTACCCACGCTGCGTCTTCCGGCACGTGGCCGCCACTCGAGAACTTTACTGCCCCATCGGCCATCTGTTCTTCGAGCTATGTGCCCTGCCCACTGCCACTTCAGTCTGGCAATCTTTAGAGCTATGTCGGTGACCTTGGTTCGCTTGCGGATCTCCTCATTTCTGATTCGGTCGCGCAAAGAGACTCCGAGCATAGCTCTTTCCATTGCCCTTTGGGTAACAGTGAGCTTTCTTATAAGGCCCACAGTGAGCGGCCACGTTTCGGTTCCGTATGTCATCACTGGCAACACACATTGGTCAAAGACCTTCGTTTTGAGACACTGCGGTAATTGGGACGAAAATATATGGCGTAGCTTCCCGAATGCTGCCCAACCGAGTCGGATTCGTCGATTGACCTCTTTCTCGAAGTTGGACCTACCTAACTGAACTATTTGTCCTAGGTATGAATAGTCGTCAACAACTTCAAGTGGAATGCCTCCAACTGTCACTGGAGTAGGCACAACATGGACATTCGACATAATTTTCGTCTTGTCCATGTTCATTTTAAGACCTACTTGTTGAGAGGCACTACAGAGGTCATCGAGCATTTTGCCCAAGTCTTCCAGGGTTTCAGCCATGACTACGATATCGTCAGCAAATCTGAGGTGAGTAAGGTACTCGCCGTTAATATTGATGCCAAGTCCGTCCCAGTCCATAAGCCTAAAGATTTCCTCCAGTGCAGCAGTGAACAACTTCGGTGATATGACATCACCTTGTCTAACACCCCGCTGCAGCTGGATAGGTTCTGTGGTCTTATCCTGGAGACGAACTGACATAGTGGCGTTTTCGTACAAACCCTTCAGTGCTTCGATATATCGATAGTCAATTTGGCACCGCTGTAGAGACTGGAGCACCGCCCAAGTTTCGATCGAATCGAAGGCTTTCTCATAGTCCACAAACGCCAAGCATAATGGCCGGTTATACTCTTCGGTCTTCTGTATAACCTGCCGCAGCGTATGAATGTGGTCTATGGTACTAAAACCTTTTCGGAATCCGGCTTGTTCGGGAGGCTGGAAGTCATCAAACCTGCGTGCGAGACGATTCGTAATGACTCTCGAAAACAGCTTATACACATGGGTCAGCAGCGATATTGGTCTAAAGTTCTTCAAGAGAGCCTTATCACCTTTCTTGTAGAACAATATCACCATACTTCTGTGCCATGTTTCCGGCGTTTTTCCCTCGAGGATGACGGAATTGAACAGCTTCTGAAGGGTCTTAAGCACAGGTTTGCCACCAGCTTTCAGAAGCTCAGCCGTAATTCCATCATCACCCGGCGCCTTGTTGTTCTTGAGCTGTTTGAGAGCCATACTAATCTCGTACAGGCTGATGTCCGGGATATCTTCGGTGTAGTGTCGGGTCAACATGGCTCTGGGGTCTTTTGCCATACTGGTAACAGGTGCCCGTGTTGTCGTGTATAACTGTCCATAGAACCTCTCCACTTCCCTCAAAACCTCGGACTTGGTCGAAACAACTCTGCCGTCATCCGTTTTCAGTCTTGTCAACTGGCTCTGTCCAATCGACAGATCTCTCGCAAAGACTTTAGAGCCTTTATTCCGCTCGATCGCCGCCTCAATGTTGATAGTATTGAAGCGGCGTATATCGCGAGTCAGAGACTTGGAGATCTGTCGACTAAGTCGCCTAAATTGAGAGACATCATCAGGGGATTGCAGAGTCATTGCGCGTCTTTCTTCCATGAGTTTGAGGGTATTGTCAGAGATTTTGCTTGTTCTTTTTGTACGGCAGGTTTTGTAAAACTTTGACCCAACCGTATAGACAGTTTCCACGAACCTGTTATTGTAATCGTCCACGTCGACGCAATCTCCTAGGCACTCGAAGCGATTTTGTAATTCGAGTTGAAAGCTCTCGGGGTTTTGGATTTGGGTGGGTACAGGACGGAGCGTGGACCTCATCAATCTCGATCTTTCCAGCTGTGGAATAATATTCAATGTGCCTCTTACCAAGCGGTGATCACTGCCAATTTTTACGCTATTGATCACCGAGACATCATTGAATATATGCCGTTTCGTAGATAGGATGAAGTCGATCTAATTTTTTGTGACACCATAGGGACTAACCCACTAATGGACGTCCATCTGCGATGATCCGGCTTCCCGAAAAATGAGTTCATCATAAAGAGTCCCTCTTTCTCCAGAAAGCCGGCCAGCATCTGGCCACGGGCGTTCCGACTTCCAACTCCAAATTGCCCCACTCTCAACTCGTCTCCGCTTCGTTTGCCCATTTTCGCGTTAAAATCCCCCATGACAACGGTGTAATGTGTCTTGGAGGTATGTATGGCTATAGTTATATCCTCATACATAGCCTCCACTTCATCGTCGGAGTTAGTCGAAGTCGGTGCGTAGACCTGTATGACCTTCAACGAATACCGCTTGGTAATTCTGAGTATAAGGTACGCAACCCTAGACGACACACTCTCGATCTTGACGATGTTGTTCACAAGGGATTTGTGGACGAGAAACCCGACACCACCTAGGGACAGTTGGTCGCCCTCCCGGAAGTAAAGCAGATTTCCGGACTTCAGAGTTATCGAGTCCTCCCCCTTTCTTCGGACTTCAGATATCCCTATTATGTCCCAATGTAATCTGCTTACCACTTCCTCCAGCTCCACGAGCTTTTCGTCGGTCCGCAGTGTCTGGACATTGTATGTTGCCAGGGCCAGTGGTCGTTCTTTGCGGTAGCCTGATCGCGTCCGGTGATTTTTCGCACCCCCTGCCCCGCCGTTACCGTGACCGCTACCATGGTCCGGAATAGCGGGGCCGCCGGGTACTGGGGGCCGTGGCTTGTGTGTACTTGTCATCGGGGGGGGAATTGCCATAATCGCCACGCTTGGCAGGCGGGTTGGCGATCGCAGTACAGTATATGTTAATGTACCCAGAAAGATGCTGCTGCCCATCTTTCGGGTTTGTCCCTTAGTCGCCTTTTACGACACCCACGGGAAGAGATGGGGTGGTGTTATTCTTTGAGGTGGCGGCACCACACACCACACATAAGTTGTCATAATTATTGAGTTGTCCTCTACTTTTGCCCCAAGTGAGCATACAAATATTAGGTTAAAAATAAAACTTCAATATATCAAACAATTACTACATAATTAAATATCAAATATAAAAATAAAAAACGCAAATTGTAATTTTTCAATAAAGATGGAATAAATAAAAGTCAATAAAATCGACTGTGAAATTACGTGGGATGACAGAATTTTATTGCTTTTAAATTAGCTTGTAGTGTAGTTATTATGTATATTAAATTAAGAATTGCAATGACATTGCATTACAATACACATGCCACTTTTCCATTGGCATTCAACAATGCGACACGATTTCAATTTACGAATATTTGGACAAGGCTAGCATTAACAAACAATCGGTTCGAACTCATACCTATTCATTGTTGATTTACATTTACTGCACTATTTATCTCACAATACCGTTGCGGTAATGTATGCTTTAGTTGAGAAAGCGCCAAACGACATTGTTGAACAAGTTTTTAGGTACAAATACATTACTCTGTAACTATGGGTTTAAATCTGCTGGTATTAGTTGAGACAGCAACGAATTATGAAGAATAGGTGATGGCTGTTGTCAAAGACAGGTTATTAGGTCACGTATCTATATAGCAAGGTCGCATGCTGTCGATGTTGTGATTTTTCTCGTCACGACATTGCTAGACTAAGACGCCTACGGTGCTTAAGTTCCTACACTAATTATTACAAGCGACACCGATGACAAACCAACCAGTGCAAGATCATCCAGGGGGAAAGCTCGCGTTTAAACTGGTGCTACAGACACACACCTCCTCTCATACACAGACACACACGTTAAAATTATAGCACCCCTCTTTTAACGTTGGCGGTTGCAGGGTTTAATTTTGTTTAATGTTTTAAACTATTGCGGTTATTATCGCACATTTTAAAGGTGTGTTCCGCTAGGTATATCGGGCTACTCGTTAACAAAGGTACGCGGTAAGAAACCCAGAACATACCTTTAAAAAGTGTCAATTTGATTGTTTTCAACAGTGCGATATCCAGCGTTTGAGGTTTAGTTAGCCCTACAGCGGGCAGTTATTGACTATTTACGCCAAAGCACTCAAAAGACTCTTGTATGTATGTATGTAAACTCTTTATTGCATAATAATTAAATACAGAAATGAGAAAATGTGAAATTCGTAACTTGACGACCTGACTGGTTTAGTGGTCAACATGGTCTGCCGGGCAGAAATTGAAATGATGAATTTTAGTTTCTGTTACGGGTCTGGGTGTTCTATGTATAATAAGAATGTATTTAAAAAGTATTTAAGTGGTTTATCAGTTATCTAGCACCCATAGCACAAGCTTTGCTTAGTTTGGGGCTAGATGGCGCTGCGTGAATTTGTCCACGAATACGAATATTTTAACCAATCCAGCTCGCTTTCGAACTCGGTCTGTACGGAATTCCTTCGACCTTTCAAACTGCTATCAGTTATACATTACATGACGAATTCTCCAAAAAGAGAGCCTCAATACAGAAGGTAACTGGCCGGCGCAATTACAGAGGGTACAAATGAAAAGTTCAAGAACATACTTACTACAAGAGCAATTTATCAGAATGCGACGGAATCATGCGGCGCTAATGATCTGTAGTAATTAAAGTCAGTGAGTCACCGATCAGTTTCGCTTTTTAAGAAATCGGTAAAGCCAACAAAAAATAGGCATATCTTTTATAGGCTAATATAGATCACCAACTAATTCATCATATTAGCTAGGACGAATTGGGGCCCTTTTTTTTAACCGCTCGCATCCACGCGAGCGCTCGCCTGCGCTACCTATCTCTTTCACACTCGCGGTAAGTTGCTAGAGTTAGAAAAGACCAGCATTAAAAGGCGAGTCCACGCGTCGCGAGCGGTTATAAAAATAGGCCCCACTAGTTTTGTTGATTAACAAAACTAGTGGGAAAAAATCCACGTAGTTTTATTTACAGAACTGTGCCACCAAACTAGTGGGAATAAGGCTGTTCAGCGAAGTAAAAATAAAAACGAAGGACGAAGATATCAAGACAAAGACATTCGCATTTAAGAATGTATCATTAAAAAAAATGCTCAAAAAGTAATGTAGATGAAATGGAAACTGATTAAAGGACCGTCCAAACGAGTTATAGAGCTCGGAGCCCAGTATCGGTAAAAGTAAATGTCCGTGAGCATCGGCTTTTTTTCGGTTTAAAGTTACATCGTCGCACCTTGTCAATACAAACCACCTGCAAGGGATCTCGGTGGCCTTATTGACTCCATAACATACAATGAAAGTGCTACAAAAAATGTAAGGTCGCAGGTCAACGGAATATGGAGCGACAAGGACAGAATATGAGGCCATCGCAAAGTTAGGAAAGAAGGGAGAACTTTGGCTTTCTGTGGGATTTATATGATTGCTATTTTTAGGTAGGTATGTATACCTGTATATGTATACACACATCGGTTACACTTGCGCGCGGTCAATCCCAGACTTCTGCACATTTTCTGTGTTACTAATAAAAAAGTACTGATCAAGAAGCGGTAATATGGCCGCCAAATGATATTTCAATTGGTGACACTTAGTTCCAGTTTTAGTCACCAGGTTAGATAGGCATATCTATTTACACGACCTGTGTATTGCTACAAACTTATCTGGCCCAGTAACGGCGTCGGTGTTGTTGAATTTAGTATTGCTGGCAAACGATATCTCAATTGGCGACACTTAGTTCCAGATTTCGTCACCTGGACGAATAAGTTTGTGGTATCGAGTGTGTAACTTGACAGAAGTCCGAACTCCGCAAACTATCTGAGACGGTGGCCAAAGCTGAAACTAAGTGTCGCTATTTTGACATGTCATACCAATTCCAATAACAGCGACGTTAAAAGTATTTGGTCATAAGCCTTGTATAAGTTATACACTCCTTAAAAGAGCGAATAACGCTTGATCAACGTATGAACAATTTTTATTAGGAAGACGTTTTGGTATTATTATGTGCCTTTGAAAGGGTCGATAAATCGATTTATACACACCCTAACTATAATATCTAAATTCCAAATTTAAGGGTTGTCCATCGCAATTTAAGTTGCAGTGCAACAGTTTAACCGTCCGTAAACTCTATCGAATACGACCGCTATTTGCGATATAAGTATTTCAAGTATATTGAACCTAAATGTATAATATATGTATAATAATCAACCAAGTAGCCATTAAGCTACCGTTTTAGGCACTTTAGGTACTAGATGATAAAACGTTTAACTTGTTAAGAAATTCAAACTTTAAAAATATATTTAGATAAAAGAACTAATTAGGAGCGAGGAGAAAAGCCATTCTGCCAACTAAAACATAGCTAATCTTAGATAACTTAATAGTTTTAAATGTAGATAATAATGAATAATTAATTACGCCGAAAAGAAAGTGAATTTAGTAGACTAAAAATGTCGATGGATAATGGATGCCCAAACCAATGTTGGAAATTAATATTCTGAGATCGAAATAAAAGTTTGTCATCAGACAGTTTCTCTAAAAGAATGTTAACTACTGTCAGGGATAGTAATCATAAACTTGGTTGACAACATCTTGTTAATTATGCGCGTCTCTCTATCTCGATGGCATTGTGATGGCCAGTAAAATTTGTTATTAGATAAGAATTTTAATTAATTCATTGATGACGATATTCGTGATTTTTATTTGTAAATTAATTTCTTCTTGGCGGTAAAATATTCAGTTTGCGCGTAGTTATATTTAGCCGCAGAATTTAATATGCATACATTCTTACTTAAAGCTCACGCCTCTGTCCCACAGGTGGGGTAGGCAGAGACTATGGACCGCGACTTTGCTGTCCCGACACAACACGCATATATTAACAACTCTTTTCATACATCCCCTTATATACTTGCCACTTCGGATTCGCACTTCCCGGACTTCACAAAATTGAAAAAGTATCTACCTATATTATGAATATTAAGAATGAAGCCGAAAACGAAAAAACGGAGGCCACCAAATTCAATAAAATCCCAACAACAATCGAACCAAATCGAAAACACGCCGTTTCACCGATGTTATTGATATACAAAAAAGTCGTCGACATAAATACGAAATCACGCGTAACTTCCCATACAGAACGCCGTCATAATCGCAAATACGCCGAAGATATTAGATTCACGCAACGGTGTTTTATTAAAAAAAAACCACGAATCCACTAACTTACGAAAAAACCTGTCGACTACGTGGTAAAAAAACGGAATGGCCTACATATAGTGGTCAGATGGTGGACACAAAATAAGACGAAACTTACACAGTTTGCCTTTACTAAAAACTGGTTAGAACCGCCTTGGACCGGTGGGCACCGTTAGTGATTGTGTGCGGAAACATTGGAGGCAATAGGGAAATAGGTTTTTGGGCATTGTTATCCGGGATCGTAGGTGCTTAGCCATTTTACACTGGGCCCAGAAGACCACCTGCACTAGAGTTGTCAGGTCAGGTTAGCACAATAAATGTCTGTGAAAATGAAATCCAGAGTAATGTTTCCCCATGGCTTTGCTTACTGTAGGACTAGATGGTGCTGTGTGATTCTCAAGGTTTTATTTATTGATTTTATTTTATACATTATTTTAAAGTTGTGCAATATTAGTAGTAGTTAGTCACATTCCATATACATACTACATAATATACGAATATTCAATTGAACTACCTACTTTATGTGTATAATATGTACATAGCTGCGTACAGTAACTGTTGTATACTCTCCGAAGCGTATGCGCATTGCGTGCGGAACGTAAATGTGAGAAGAATAATGAAAGTTAAATTTTTATTTAAAACAATCGAGTAATCATGCTACGCCTTATTTGTTTGGCTTTCATCTTGCTATTGGTTATTCTTTTCAATTATGCAACGGTGTTTTTTTTTAATGTTATACGGCAGACAAATAGGCATACGGGCCACCTGATGGAAAGTGGTCACCGCCGCCTATGGAGATCAGCAACACCAAGGGAGTTACCAATGCGTTGCTCGCCTCTGAAACAACCTCTAATATACCTCTTGAACGATGGGATCGGGATGTCATATTCCAAAGGAAATACTGGCTGGGAGCTCATTCCTTATCCGAATCGTATCCGGTGGTATTTGAAAAAGTGTTTACGGGTAAAAGATTTATGTTTGCTATGTGTTTCTTATTGCTATTGATGCAAACACCCCACCACTAAAGTGTTAGTTAGTAGAAAGTTAGTTAAATTACATCTGGGCAATGACAATAAGGTTAGGGTTGTGGATAAAATGACCTCTAACTGAAAAAAACATTCGAAAGCTGTATCAACAATAGTTGTGCTTCCAGTTGACTAATGGTGTTTGATAGTTAAGATCATAAGTTAATGTTTTTGTTTAATATTAATGTTAACTTAATTTATTTTTCCTTCCTGGGGTGCATGTCCATGACACATACTCCATTTTTTTATACTCTCTCCTGTCTATTCCATTTTCCTGTGCAGTGTAACGAAGATGCCTAAATTATAAACTAATTAAAATTATTAACGGGCAGTTTATTTTAGTAAAAGTATTAGATAAGTGCAGTTCCTTACAGATGATGTCTGCATGTATGTATGTAATCTCTATTATTGCATCCATTATGCTAATAGCTGTTCAGTGTGAGCTCACATTGCAAACGTCCATAGACTACAGGTATTTGTTTAAAACGTACTTTGATTTGACTTATATGCGCGTACTAAGTAACAAGCTGCATTCAATGAGAAGATATCAAAAATAATCTTGCTTCCCTGTTTTAATCTGACATATGAGGGTCGCGGTTAAGTTGGAACCGAACAGCTAGCGGTTGGGCTTTTTGATTTTATAACTGTTTAACATATCTTTGCACACGTAGAGTTAAGTGAGTATGAATCTGTATAATTTCAGAAACTACTTCTTCTACAGCACTTGCGCCCACGATTGAAATAGGTTGCGTAATGTCTAAATATATACTATTGGTCTAAATTGGGTAACGCTCTTAAAAAAATAATTAAACATATGTTTCGGCTATTCAACTGATTCAACTATAAACGGGCTATCTACAAAGTTTATAGAAAATAATATAACTTAAATATGGTATCGTTATACGTTACGCCATACAAGAGGAACTAAAACTAAAAGCAAGATGTTAAGTTGGGAATAAACAGTGAGATTAAGTTATTTCAAACTCACCTAAATTCTTTGCGATACGTAAGTGGTATATCTAACCAAGTACCTGCTTTACGCTCCAGCGTCCTAGTCAATACAAAAAAAACTTACAAAAATTTGACATCGTCTGCAATATTAATCTCAATGAAAGACTAATAAAAGTTGTCCCAATTATTTTGCAAGATCCCGCCTCGGGTTTGTATAAAAATAAACAAGGTGTATTTGGCAGAACAATTAAACTCAATAAACTGTGGTGTTATCAGATCCAACGGACTCATCGTGACGTGGTCTACCTACGACAATGGCTGGGCTAGGGTTGTCACTGATTATTGGACCGTTAGGTTGGAGTATTTTATCTTTACGTAGTTTAGAAGAAAGTCGCTTCCCGCTATCTGTTCCTTTGTATGTATGAGTATGTAGGGTTACATCTTTTAAAATACGCAACGGATTTTGTTGCGGTTTTCACTATCATTTAGAGAATTCCTTATTTGTATAATACATGTACATAATAGAGTAGGTAACCCTGAGAGCCCGTACGAAGCCGGGGCGGGTTTCTAGTGATCGATAAATGGCTAAATGTGAATTTCACTAAATGGCCCAATAGAAACCGAGATTCGTATGACTGGAATTTGTGAAAATTTGCGAGATCGATTTGTGTGTGGGAGCATTGCATTAGCATGAGAGCTGATGTGACCATACCTGACCGTCCGTTAGTGCTGATTTCGCTGAGATTATGAATCGTATGACCATTGGAAAAATGCTACCAGTACGAATGGGTGAACAACCATGTTTTTAAATTTCGTTAAAAGGTTTGTCACGAAATGGTGAACACAATTTGATGTTGCTAGAATAAATTAGTTGTTCAAATCACAAAAGTAAAAACAGTTAAAAACTTAGAAGTTTATTTAAGTTTTCCGATAGCGGCAGCCCTACGAGTCGGCGGTCTCTCAACATCGGAACGCTATCGAGTCACCTATCAATACCGTTTACAAATATTTCGACATCGTGATAGCGATCTAATTCGTATTACGGGTTCAAATTGACCCAGCTCGTTGTTTTCACTCTTTCACACGTATTGAGAAAGGGACGACGAGTTAAGAGGTTTCTAAGCTAGTCCAGCCTTAGATTTAGAAACAAAACTGCTTATTTTCAAAAGAAAGTTTTAATAACCTATCAAGTAAGTAACTGTAGGTAGGTGTAGGTAGGTACAGTTATTATTGTTATTCCTTTATTCCTTTTTATTTTTTATTTTTATTTTCAAATATCATTATTTGTATTTTATGTTGGTATGCTTAGGTCGCTGTTTTTATGTTGTTGTACCTAATTATCGTGTCGTGGTGTCTACTGCAATAAATGTTTTCTTTCTTTCTTTCTTTAAGTGAAATACTCGATTAAAGAACTTATTTAAATGATGATAGACTGTTTACCGTGACAAGCTTTTAAATCGAAATTCTTTAGATATAATCGTATACGAATCTGCGATCTTTTCGTTACATTAGGAAGTGGAGAATACCTATTTCCGTGTGATTTCCTGGAGATATGAGTATATCACCAACCTCTCAGATATCATAGAAGGCGAAAGTTCTTGCATTCTTGAAGGCTTGTCGCTAATTCCTATTGAAATTCGCAGCTCCCTAATCGGTGTACAGTGGTCGTAGTTGGTCGGACTCGTGTGACACCCGTGAAGGTGTTGGTGGTTACTACTATGGATCCTCTACACAGTCAGCAAAATCAAGGAGTAATAAGCTGGAGGTACGTTACCGTGTTGAATCCCCAGTGCCACCACGTATCAATGACTCTTTTCGGGTTACGTACATTAGTTGAACACTAACCGATGCTCTTATGCGAACATTTAGGCGACTATATGTAACAAAACCTGCACATTTAGGCGACTATATGTAACCATGATTCAATCTCATCAGGTTCCACATGATAAGGTCTCGGAGATCAGACAACAGTCGTTCAACTGTAATAACCAGATCTGCAAATTCTGGAACGTGGTCAAGGCGGACACCGGGCCTTACTACTCCTACTACAACCGGGATATTGACGCAAAGATGATTATTACAATTTTTAGTACAATGACTCATGTAGCTCGACCTCACCTTGCGGAGAAAATCGCAGCTTTACACACAAACGCCTTAACTTATCTCATAATCGATCCGCAACGCATTGTACCCTCCGAGGTACATACGCAAAGGTCTTAACATCGATAACGTTTATCGATGGTTCGCATTCAAATCGATTTGGCAATCGCTATTCGGTTTCGTAATCGATTGTAATGCCGTCGGTCTTGTCTTGTGTCGGTTTGACTGACTTATTACAGCGAAGGTTCTCGATTATAATCGGTGTGAGATATTTTCTTATCACTGGCTGGCTTAAAGTTCAATGTAACGTCTACGTGTATTTCAAACAAATGAAATATCGAACCGTTATGACTTTGAGGCTTTCTTTTGTTTTTTTAATAAACCCGTTGGATGCAAAAGCCCCTTGCCACCGAAAATGTGTTTTTTTTTGTAGTAAATACAGAAGGCGGAAGGAGGAAGTTTGTACCAGTGGTGGGACAACCCGTGTCTTCATTTACAATACTAGTTCTGAATAATTGCCAATTACACAGGCCCAACAAGAACAACGAACACACATCTGACGACTCGCTATATATTAGAAGCCGTTATTTTACTATAAACGGACAGATCGACAGATGTCTGTATTGTCCCTTTTTAGTAGATAATTACTTAATGCGGCCCTGGGTCCGTATTTGGCGCGTAACTAATTTTAGACAAGTGCCCACTAGTTGTGAAATCCTAAACTAAAAAGCTATTTTAGGAATTGACAATCTGACAACAATTTCAGGCAGGACCGTGTGGTTATGGTCGCTTAGGACGGGTATGGTAATAAATTCGGTCAATGTCTCCTTATCCGGATGTCTAATTTTGTTTACGAACGTAGGTATTTGTAGGTTATTGGTGCTAGAAGACGTAAGCGCTATTACTGTTGTAGAACCTGTTGCACCCTGGGAAGAAATCGCGAGAGGTTTAATAAGCTAGGCTAGTTGAACTACAGCACCGCAACGCGCTCGCCATTCGTGTGCCTCCTAACACCGATGGCGAAGCGATAGACCAAGGTCTTCCGCTGAGGACCCTGAGACTGGTTAAGCAGTTTATTGCCCCGCGACGGCATTTATTTTCATTTATTTATAAATAAATCGGCATTATCTCACCACTTTTCTGATGCTCGCAAAAATAACTGCGGAGGCTTACCTGCAAACGAATAATTTGTAATGATATACAGTTTATTTTCATTATTTCGCAAGCAATATACTTTTAAGGTACAACCTAAGCATGCGAATCGAAGATGTTATGGGCGACAGTTTCATTTTACCAACAGGAGGCTGGTGTTCAAAAGGGTTCTATAGAAAAGAAACATAAACAGACTGTAAAAATGAGTGGTGGCCAATTGTCTGCAAAAAAACGACCGCGCCAACTGCAGACTTCTACCAAGAACAAGTGCTTACACAAAAAAGTTGTGTCATTACACAAAACAAAAGTCACTGGAATATGTTTGTCAGCAGGCAAAAAGCAATACACTCCAGACTTTTGTACTTTAATTTGCTTTAGGTGCTCCAGACACTGCTTCGAGTTTGCATGCGTGTATGTTTGTTTGTCATCGAGTACACTTTCGTGTGGTGCAATTCACGAGAATGTGGTGTTAGCTGCTGGGTGAGGAGAATGTGGTGTACGCTCGGTGTAAGAGTGTTAGGTAATGTTTTTCAATCACGTTGTTTTTTAAACCGAGACGAAAAAAGAGGGGTGTTTGACTTGTGTATCTGTGAATCTCTGGATATGTGAGTCGGTTTTTCTGTCGGATAGATTATC
This sequence comes from Blastobasis adustella, assembly GCA_907269095.1. NCBI lineage: Eukaryota > Metazoa > Arthropoda > Insecta > Lepidoptera > Blastobasidae > Blastobasis > Blastobasis adustella. Next base: position 16,394,083 of record OU026127.1, on the reverse strand, counting down.
GTCTTTTTTTATATTTTAATATTAAGTTTATTTTTATGTACTGTATGCAAAATATATAAAAATTTGCAAATCCATAAGATAATTAAGCATTAAATTTATCGTCTTTATTTGTTAGAACAAATGGTGTGCAAAAGCATCACCACCATCCCATCTCACGCAACAGATTTTTCCATATAATTGATTCCACATTACTTCAACAGCTCCAAAATATTCGAAATAATTAATTTAATTTTTAATATTTTTTTTTCTTCTTGTCTGTTGTATGTACAAATACTATACATTAAAATTTAAAAAATGTGTATTTATCAACATTATATTTTTTCATTCGCTTCCTTTTCGAACCACAACTGCGCAAATCCAATGTTTACGTTACCGCGAACACTGCGCGCGCGCAGACCGCGCTGAGAACTTAACGTGTGTTTGCGGGCTGCGTTGCGTCGCTACCGCTGTTCTGACTGTTCTTTTGTTGAGGATGTGTGGTCCAATTGGTACAGCAACCGGTAAGAAGATTTTTTAACCTATACCTTCTTAATGTTGGGCGGATACCTCCCCCAAACTTTTGGTGTGCTTCGTTATACAAGATTGGATTAAGAGCAGACCGCCCACCTGATGGTTAGCGGTATCTGTCGTCCATAACATCTACGATTCATGTATTCAGGTTGCAGGCTACAAAAATGCAGAATTGCAGGTGCGTTGCAGGTGAGGACTAAGATGTAACGCCTCATACCTGCAATTGCGCTGGCTACCTTATCCTTCACACCGGAACCTAACAATGCATAGCAATGCACTTGCCCTTTACTGCTGCTTTAGTCATCGGTTTCGAGAGATATGTGGACTACTCATTGCCACTTCAGTTTCGGAGTCGTACGCAGTTGAAAGAATAAAGCGGGCGATATAAAGCCACATGAGCCATAGTTGTGTTTTCTACAAGGCACTCAGCGTTTAATAAAAAAAACAACCTTAACTCATGCCATTTCTCATTTTTAAGTGACGTAATTTTATAGACAGTAATACTTAACTACTTTTCACATCTTTCGCGCCATCAAGACTTTATGTCTGCCCAAATCAGCAAATTATGCGAAAGTCGTTACTGCGCAAGCATTGATAGCATGCGCAGGCGCATTATTATTAAAACAGAGCCTCGAGACAAGGTTAACTCGTCCGGAACGGTTTCAGCGCTCTTACAATGTTGCAAACACTCTTCCTCGTGTATAAATAGAGCTTTTCGCTCTCACTGTGCTTATTACTTTAATCTCAGTATTGATAAGAGAAGTAATATTACTAAAGTTTGTACAAAGGTGTATTTGTTTTGTTTACCTTTAGAAACGCAAATTTGGAAAATAACTAGATAAATACGAAGAATTGGTATTGGATCAGGTACCTACAGATTCCAGCAAACAACTGCAACGTAAGATGTGATGTACTCGCAATTAGTGTCCCCTTAAAAATAGTTCATTGCTATTTATATATATTTAATTGAGCTGATTTTTGATAATTCTGTTTAGAAAGAGTTTTATACAAAATAGGCAGCACTTTCGCATCTAAATGCGCATACAGACGTGCACGATTTATGCACGATTTGTCCCAAAAGTGTATGCAATTTTGGTGTCTAGATAGTACTGACAGAAAGCTCATTTTATTATTTGTTAACAAACACGCAGCGCCCCCTAGTTCCTGCACAGGAATCTTGTCGCACCTGCACAGTCACCGCGTGGTTTACACGCCAACAGGGTAGACTGCACGTTTTCTGTCTGATAAGTCAGCCAGGACCAACAACGCAACCGAACCTATGTGCCTATTCCTCAACTATTAAATAGATGAGAAATAGGTGTGGATAGATAAGTATGGAAATCGATTTTATTCCCCTACTTCCATCCACACTACGAAGGCTGCGCCCGCGCCGTTCCGGTATCACTGCGCAGCGGCTGCAGTGAAATGCGCTTTCCCGCACCTGTGCTCTTTGACACCGCGATCGCTCGCCTCGGAAACTGCTTTCCACGCTCCGGAGTTATAGCAATAACCATTGTCGGTGACTGTAGTTATTAGGTATGCTAGTGGGTCTGATTGTGTGATTACGGCATTGGGTGTGGGTTTTGTTGCTGGATCTTTGTATCGAATCTAGTTTGGGCGGTCGTCGTTTACTTCGGTGCTTAAACTAAAACGTCCTATCAGGTGGTAGGACTCTGTCAAGCCTGAGGAGTCCGCCTGGGTGAGTAACAACAATGCAATGTTGTGTTGCAGTTTGAAGGATAAGGCAGCCCAATTACAGGCATGAGGCATTTCATCTTAGTCCCACAGTGACAATGCACATGCGGTTCTGCATGTTTCTTGCCTGCAACCTAAATGCATGAATCGTATGCTATGTCGACAGGTTTCGCTTACTATCAGGTGGACAGTCTGCTCATTTGTCAGTGCGTAGAATAAAAAATGAATTTTATTGCAATAATCAAAACCCTACTTTGTTTTGTTTGTACCCAGCAGTCTTTAAAAAATCCTACAAATACAACAAATAGTATGATCACTTTCTGGTACCATGTTTTCTTGGCCTTTCTGGGGCCTTTTGGTACTTTTGCAGACTACAGAATAAATAATTTATTTAAAGAATTTTTTTTATTAGCAAATTATTGTAATAATTTTAATCTTTTAATTTATTTTTTAGAATAATTTTAATTTTAATCTATCCATTTAAACACACTATAAACACTATAAAACACACTACATCTTGCGGCTCAGACTCGTTCTGACCTGAACACCTCTAAACTACTAATCTTCCAGTAAATCCCCCCATTAAATTAATCTACCTCAATAAGTAATGACCAATGAATAAGTAAAGACGATGAAGTCGAGCCACACAGCCTGACCCCCAATGAAATGGCAGCAACAAGCCTATGCATACCGCAGTAAATACGGTGGGGATAATCTTAAGACGGCTTTTAGACCTGTCCCCAGGTCTAGGTCTTATTAGATAGACCCAAATAAACCTATTTTACTCAGTGCATAAATTCTCTGTCAAGTTATCGAATGTAATAATCTACAGTTTAGATTTCGTATCTCGCGTTCTGACGCAGCAGAAATCGGAGAAAGTCTATCAAATACTTTTTCAACTAATTAACACGAGATGGACAAATTAGATAGGATGCTAATTAATTTATTTGCATTCAGTTAAAATGCTAACTATGTAAAAGTTAATGCATTGGACTATCTATACCTACATAGTATTTAAAACAGAGTCGTTTCCCGCCGTCAGTAGCTACATAAGCTTAGATATTTTAAACTACGAATAGAGAAAGAAAGATAGAATGATTCAAGAGCTGCTTGGTTAAAGCAAGGCGGGGTAAAGTAGGTGTAAGTCCATCTAGTTTTAGATTATTGTAAGTTGATTATTTAGGAAGTTAATGTAGAAGGAAATCTTTTTGACCTGGAAGGAAATAAAGACCGGACACGTAAAATAAGCTATTGCCCAATTTTAAGCCATCGAGTACGAACTATGAATATACCTAACCACTGGGTAAACAAAATATTGAAATAACCGTACTTCTGTAGCTATTTAGGTACCTATTGCGTAGATACACAAACAAAATACGAGATAATCAACTCTCAACTAATGATTAGGATTCCTTACGCGCCACGGCCCGTTACAGGTGGCGGCTATCGCGGAACCCTGCCGATAGCAATATCGCCATCGTGATAGCGACGAAAGTTGTTTCGCGCCAACGACCGCATAGTTCGCGCCTATTTTGATCAGTCGGATTTTTTAAGTCCTGACGAAAAAAGAGGGGTGTTGTAAGTTTGACGTGTGTATGTGGCGTTGTGTGTGTGTGTGTGTGTGTATGTCTGTGGCATCGTAGCTCCCAAACGGATGGACCGATTTGAATGCGGTTTTCTCTATTTGAAAGCAATTTAATCGAGATGGTTCGTAGCTTTGTTAAATTGCTTTGGGAGTTTAGAAAATATTTGAGACTAAGAAATCTTGGTCGGGAGTTATCGGACTTATTCTGTCGGTGAGGTTATTGGTGAAAATGGGCAGGTTGGAGGCTTTGGGGTATCTTAATATCGGAAGTAGGGTATTTATTACACTTTGCTATTTAAAAACTGTGGGAATATTTTATATAGAACCCTATGATTTGGTAATTATTAGATATATTATTCGAATCGAATTTTCCAATACGGTTTCAAATAAATGGAAATTCAAGTTAAATCGAAACGGCCCACATTAAACACATTTACACGAAACCAATTTCTAAAACCAAGAAGCCACGTTTTTCTATTGCCATTTAATGCACACTTTCTTCATAAATATACGCATTTATAATTTTATCGGCCATCAAAACACGGAATGGCACAGCTAATTAACTGGGTAACGGCAGTGTCTATCGACTATCGAGTATCGACACCTATCCTGCTCGATGCGGGATATCGAGTTGCCCATCGCGGCCTCGATGCTATGTCTCGATAGTGCTGCCTTGCAGATAGCAGGCCACGGCCTATAAACGTTCTTTACTTACGTTTCGTGGGATAGTAAGTCGGAAAATTTTGCGAAAATCTGAGGTCGATGACCTCATGATGAGGTTGAGGTTGATGATGAATACATGGCACCTATTGGGAAAAACTATTCTTGGTACAATACTATTATAAGGAATCTCCCTTGATAACCAATATGGCCGACCAGTTATGATGCACGTCGGCTAGTTCAACATAGATCCTGTTAACAGGGGAACATGATCAGATTGGATCATGCATGGTTATACATTCAGTCGCCTGAAGCTGCATATTTCCTCTCAATGTTTTCCCTCACTGTAAAATCGTCGGTTACAATTCAACTATTGTACATAACATAATAAAAGTTATTGCTACATGGCGGTATTGGGAGTCGAAGTCGCTACCTCTCACTAACGAGTGGGACTCGGTAGTCATCAGAGCATCGACGCTTTCATATTGGTACCTATTTATTAAATATTTCAACTATATTTTTCCGAGCGTGCTCTAACCAGAGCATGCGTGGGAGACGATGAGAACGCCGTCCTTTTTGGCGTTTGAAAGTGAAATTTCTAAATGCGGTGCAATAAAACATTCTCCTAAGAAAAATGTGCTCCACTTCGCGGTTTAAGTGGCCGTGACTCAATACGTCGATCGATAATATTGCAGATAAATACGAAATTCACTGCTGTAGTTAAGCCTGCTCCACATTAGTGACGGGCAACCCTACGGTCGATAGACATTTTCTGTATAGAGTAAATACTAAGTCTCAAGTCTGTACTGTGTCTGCACTCGACATCCGAAACCCCGAAACCCAAACTTGCGCAGAATTAAAGTTAATTAACGAATTAACGTCGCAATTACGTCATACCACGACACCTACCCTAGCAAAAACCCCTACCGCAATCTCCGTCGCAAAAAGTGTCCACACGCCGACACGGAAGTGAGCTGGCCAACTGTAATTAATATAAGGTCGTGGGCCGTTAGCCGCGCATCCCGGCGGGTGCGTACGCGCAGTCGCCGCGCGCCGCGCAGACCTGGAGGAGTTGCGAAAAAAGAATTGTAACTTAACTCATGTTTGTTCTTTTACGTCTATAGTAAGTGTGAAATAGTTTGGCGGACGTTGACCCTTCATCATCATCAGACGTTGACCTCTCGGTTGTAACTAATTTGTGGTTTAAGGAATTGCTTTATTGATTGAAATAATTGGTCAGACGGTCCACCTAAATAGCAATGGTCATAGTGATAGTTTTATTAATGTGTTATTGGACCAAATAAAAATACGTTTATGTACATGTCTAATGAAAAGCGGCCAGAGTGGTCCATCGAGGACTTAAAAACCTACAGGGAACCGATGCGGTTTCTTCGTTTGAAACCTGTAGATATGCCTCTTGAAGCGCCACAAATTACAGTGCAAACAAAGGACGGACTTCGGCAGCGAGATAATATTTCCAAATCTTGCCCGTGCGCGGTCAAATTTGTATCCATCGGGAATTTATTATTATGACTAATAAGTTGTCTAGCTTGTTGTACCTACGTTTAAGTTTATTTTTGACATTGTGAAAAACAACTGATTGCGATGACAAAAATCACCCCATCCATATTGATAAAGGTATTAACTCTGCTAATCAATAATGTTGCAACAGATAATGCAAATGACAAATTTCCAGAAACGTAACTTGTTTGGATTTGAATGGATGACATTTGGAACACATAGCTATAGTATAACCATATGCAAATAAAACATTGACATGATAGGTAACTAGCTGGCCCGCCGCGATTTCGTTTTGGTATTGTCCTATAATACTTTCTCATAACTCTATCTATTGTTAAAAAAATAAAAAAATAATCATCTTGGCGTTAATGTCCCGGTTGTGCTCTCGAGAACGAGGGCCCGGGGTCCGCCTTGACCATGATCCAGGATTTGGCAGGTCAGGTAATTACAGTGGAGCGACTGCCATCTGACCTCCATGACCCTGCTACCAGGGGAACCTGACCAGATTGGACCATGGTTACACATTCAGTCGCCTGAATGTGCAGGTTTCATTACGATGTTTTCCCTCACCGTAAGAGCATCGGTTAGTATTCAACTAATGTACATAACTCAGAAAACAGTCCTTGGTACATGGCCGGAGCGGGATTCGAACCCGGGACCTCTGGCTTACGAGTCGGATACTGTAACCGCTCGGCCACCGACGCTCTATAATACGCTCTATAACTCTATCTATTGTTGAAAACCGTTAAAAGATCTAAGCGTACATACATACATAGATATCTACAGACGAACCGACGGCTGCAAACGATTTAATTTTATACTATGTAAGATTAACTTTTAGCTAATTTCATTTAATTTGCTCCTCCAGGTGTGCGCGGACCCGTCTGCAGCGGGCCGACCGCTGCACTTTATATAGGCAGCGCCTGTTTTAGACGCCCCGCTTTGAGGAGAGCAAGTGTTTCGCGTATTGGCATGCCTGCTGCGCTTCGACCAATGGGTAGGTATGCGTAGGTATACCTGATATAGGAATAGGGCTTACTAAGAATCTGGTGGTCAATTACGTCCATAGGCTACGGTAGGCTTAACAGGCTAGACGTACGCTTGGTGTAAAAAAGAGCAAGGCAAGAGTGTTACAGGAGACGAACGGAGATTCGGTTCTGGAGCAACGTAAGAAGCGACTCCCTGTTCTATATAATATATGTCATCATCATCACTCAAGCGACTGAATGTGTAACAATGATTTAATCTGGAAGGGTTTTTATCATCATAGTCTGCGTCAATTCAGGTTACGTCCGCCTTCCTACTTCTCTTTAGCCACTTCAATCGGTCTTCGGCAATAATAAATATATTCACCAGCTCTTTTGATTTTTTTAGAATCGAATCTTAAGAATTTCTATGTATTTTGAGGTGTTTCGCGCTGCAAAGGTTTATTTTCTTTAAATTATCAAACGCGAGGACAATGATTTTATATAATTATATCAGACTGTGTACCTACCATACCTGAGTACGTATTACCAAACGCCCATCGCTTCACACATAGTCACTACCCCGACAATGTCCGCCTGTTAATCCTAACACCAATACCACGTCGAGAGCATAAAAAAAAAAAAAGGAAAAAAAAAGGAAAATAAGAAAAACAAAACCGCAGGCCGTCACTCACGATCACACACGCGCTAAACAGCAAGCCAAGCCAACCGTTATCGCTAAATAGAGCTCGGCAGACGCGTGGAGCGGGCCAGGAGATTCTAGTGGCTTGTGGAGGGAACACTGTGATTTTTTTCTTTTTGCAACGACGTGCAAGCAGGCTACAGTCGTTAGATGTACGAAAATTATATTCGGAATAATTGTTTTAATTAAGTTTTGGAATCATAATTTAAAGAAGAAAAAAACAGAAAAGCTATCCATGAAATAAAGACTGATTGAACGGTCTCGGGAACTGATTGGCGACCCCTTGACGATATGTTGAAAAAAAAAAAGAAAGAGATCGCGTTTTGACTAGCAGTCAAAACAAGATGCAGCGGTGTAGTGTGTAACATAGAGCGCAAGACATTGTGCATATCTCCTGGAAACACGGTACACGGTCAGACACACTACCTTGAATGTGGTCACCATAATTCAGAACTTCTACAACCTGCAAGGAGACCGGATGAGACAATGCCATGCTCTTGAAAAGTCGCGGCAAAATCTAGCCCCGACACATCCAGTAAACTTCCAAGCTTCTTGCCAATATCGCACCGCGTTCTTGGACGGTTATATTAACGTTATTGATAATTTAACACGTTATTAACTCACTTCATTGCCGCTTATAGGAGCGGCCGAGCGCACCCTGGTGGCGATTTACCGTAACCGAGAAACCTAATAGGCCATAATAACGCGTGGCCAGTCGCGTACTATTTGTTTATGCGTTATACCGTAAAGACAAGTGCAGTAAATGAAACGCATTCCTTTAATTAGCTAACGGTGTCTCTGGAGTGTTGATAACGATAGTCTAAGCCACTCTAAATGTATCAATAAAACAGTCAATAAACTTTTGTTTATTGTTCACTATTAAGCAAGAACACATCCGTTTCACAATTTATAAAGTTGAACACAAAACCAGGCACTATTTAGACACCTAACCACTATATTGTCTGAGTCCATCGACAATAGAGCGCACTCAGAGAGGACGATGTTCCAAAGACAAATACATTCTATGATACTACACTAAACGCATTTCTGCGCTAATATTCCTTTGGCGCCGTCTCTGCTTTACAATATGCGATTAACCTTAAATAAATAATCATCTTGGCATTTATGTCCCGATTGTGCTCTCTTTATTTTACGCAGTGACAATCGAGCAGACAGCCCACCTGATGGTAAGCGGTAACTGTCGTCCATAACATCTACGATTCATGCATTTAGGTTGCAGCCAACAAAGATGCAGAACCGCTGGTGCGTCACCGTACGGCGCATTGGAGATCGCAGCATTGAAAATGCACAATAGAAGAAATGCCTCAGCAGAGCTAGGTGGTATGCCTTTAAGTTAGCCAGTTTAGCCCCTTTTTACGGCATCCTTGAGCGGAAGTTGGGTGACGCCCACAACTGTTTATCACACCATACCGATTAATAAAATGAATACCTGTTCATCTACATTTACGTGGTAGTAATAGGTATCTAATATATCACCAAGTTATCCTGTAACTAATCGTCATCGATCAGTGACGCATGTGGGAAAATCCGTCGTTCCCGTTTTCTATTTCGGCCGTCTTTTCCTTCCGGGAGCAATTCTGCGCAGATAATCGGCCCATCTTGACACAAGACCTAGTTAAAGGTTATTTTATGTAATTTATAACTACGGGAAGGGGCCGTGACATTCGTTGTATGTATTCATTACTTGTATTTGAAGTTTATTGCATATATCAGGTGTGCTGTCTGCTCGATTGTCTGCGACTGCGAAGAATAAAAAAAGACAGTTATCCCTTTTGGGGTTTGTCTGTACGTTTGACACCGAGTTCTAAAAAATCTTATCGTTAGCTTAGTTTTCCTAAACTTAGCAAGGATGTTCAATAAGGATATTCCTAATGGAGTGATTCACGATAGTACCTGGACGAAGGGGCGGGGTCTAACCTGGTGTAAAACTAGTAACAGACGTTACGTTTTGGCTGAAATCGACCAACCGTCAGTTGCAGTTGATACTTATCCTTTCACAGTATAAAATAAAGTCGCTTGTGGGTGCTGGAGACGTGGTCGGACGTCAGACCAAGGTCACCCCGCCCGCACATCCGAATCAATGCAAAAGCGAATTTATTGAATTTATTGTTTACACTGTAAGGATTAGTATCAACAGCAACTGACGGCTGGTAGGCTCCAGCCAAAACGGAACGTCTGTTAAACTTGTAACAGATACCTGGTTAGACCCCGGAAGTCCAGATACTTAAGTATCGTGAATCACTTCATTAGTAAAATTCCTATTGAACTTCCTTGCGAAGTTTAGGAAATGTAGCAACGGTTAGTCGGCTCCAGCCGAAACGAAGCGTCTGTTACTAGTTCTACTAGTTTAAGCCGACGTATTTCTCACGCAGTAGGCAATATTTGCCTGCGCGTGTTATGCCAGCGTTTGTACAACGACGCATTCCAAATGTAAGACGTGTGCGCAACATTCTGCGTTCGATACGCGGTCAAATGTCAAAGTCGACGTTGTAACTGCGATTGCATTGGAGCTTTATTACTTGCCTACTATAATAGCTAAGGGTTACAGTTCACTCCTAGCAAAGCTGTACACAGTATACAACAACGTTACTGACAAACTACAATGTAACTGTCTACACAGGCAAAGATATTTTCGAAGGAAAGAAAATTTTAAGGTACTGGTGCGCGTTGAATTTGATGAAAATGGTGATTTTTCTTTTAACTTGGTTTACATGACCAGACTTCAAATAGCAGAAACATATTTTACTTCAGTGGACTTATTTAAATATCACAAGATTTGTCAATGTATGTTCCAAAAAAAATTAAGTTCACCAGGCGTTCAATTGTGCAACATGTACTTACATATTCCTTAGTGATTGTAAACTATACAGAGGCTCCAGACACAATCAATATCTACAGACTGTCTGGAGTGGCAACGTTTTCTCTCTTTCTACATGCGACCGAAAGAACAGTGGTCGGTTTTATCATCCAGTACATTTTAGTTATAATCAGCTTATTACGGGGTCAGTTACATCCCCCCAACAATTAGCATAGAAATAACGTTTTCTTTTAGTTCTACCGAAACAAAAAAAATGTGGATACGTGAAAAAGGCCAATAACCGATTGTATTGAAATGAGAAACTTATATCTAATTAAGTACGGTTTTATTAAAATTTCTAAATAAAAACAACATCATCATCATCATCATCATCATCACAGCCCGTAACAGTCCACTGCAGGACTTTAGGCCTCTCTCACGAAAGGGGAGGTTATTGCCATAATCTGACGCTTGGCAGGCGGGTGATAAAAACAACAACCAACCCTATAATAAAAACGGTCTCATCCTTAAGGACAAATTGATACTTATTCCTGAAATCTAACAAGTTCACAAGTTACTACTGAGCATAAAACAAATAATAACACTCCCTAGCAAACTTTATAAATGAATACTACGAAACATATAATCAACAATGCCTTTCGCTAATTCAAACACTTTCATAAAAGGACAATAACAGAGATATTTGTCTCCCCCGTCCGAGCGGGCAGAAATAAAACACAGTTTTACCGCCACAATAAAATGATTTACAAACCAAACTGTCAGTCTATTTCAGTTGTAAACTAAAGTTGGCAGCGAGCACCTTAGGCGGTAGGAATTCCTGTGCAAGGCAAAGTGCGAACTAAAACCAGCTTTATTACGACCCAGGACGGTCCATGCACAAATTAACATCAAGATGGAGTTGGTTAGGCCCTGCTCAGTAAACTTTGTAGCTATCTATCACGGGTTTGCACTTTCACTGATTTCGTTTTCAATTCCTTATTTATAGAATGCGCAAATGTTGAAGAAGTAATGAAAGTACTGTATCTATCTATACATAGTATAAAAACAAAGTCGCTTCCCGCCATCTGTCACTGTGTATCTAAGTATGAATGTATCTATGTACGCTTAGATCTGTTAAACTACGCAACGGATTTAAAAGCAGTTTTCAACAATAGATAGAATGATTCGAGAGGAAGGTTTATAAGCAAGAGAAAAAGGGTAGGTAGGGGTACGCGAACGAAGTCGCGTCGGGTCCACTAGTTTACGATAAGTTAAAGATGATACATGCAAAAAAATCGTTATTTGTATCAAACGCAATCGTGTATCGTATTCCAAAATCGCAAAGAAAAGTACCTACACAGCCGAGTCAGCTACCCGCCCTTTTCCAGCGATGTTGTCACGTGTCATGCGCAAGCGCAGCGCATGGCGCGCCTTTGACAGCCGCCGATTGGCACGTGCCGGCCACGGCGCGTCTTATTTCGGTAAACAGGTCGCCGGGGTCAACGACCTCGCGTCGCGACGCCTAATTATAGAGCGCGCGCGCAGGTGCAGCGGCGCAGTCGCTCCTGTTTAGGCGGATTTGCTTGTTTCCTAGCTTTTTTTGTAGGGGTCCTTCTCGATTGGGACGGTGTTGGTCCTTCGAGTGCGAGTGGGGAGATGACGGATTTGTATAAAAAAATTAAACTTTTTTCGGAATTCAAAATTAATACAGAATGGACAAATGGGTACTGGGCATTGGGCAACCTGTTTAAGAAACCACGACCTAACGTTTGTCCTGTTTTTCTGGCATATTACAAGGCAATTCACAAAAATAAAAGAAAGGATGTACACCATATTTTCCTGAAGTTTACCTTAATGGGCGCACAAATATTTTTATTGGCAATGCCAGCCAATTTGGAAAGGTTAAACAATTAATCACATATCTACTACGTGTAAAATGCTGTATATAAATTGCTTTAGAGAAATCTATATGGAATCGGTATAGTAGAAACTTAAATGTATACAGGGGCAAAGATTGGACTTGCAGGTTTTATTATTTTAGATTTTATTACATAAAAATTCACAGCCTTCAACCCAGAACACAGCTTTGTAAAATACTAGTCCATATACCCAAACATTAACTTTACAACGGTAACAACCCTAACTAGATTCTGGTGAACACAGTCTTGCAGTCTTGACAGACAGATGAGTCGTTCCGAAATAATCTTCCGAAGAAAAACAAAACGCAAATCAGTTTTCTATTCTAAACGCTTTGAAGCTACGGTTCGCGTTTACTTTGGTGCGAAATGAGGTCTTCCTGCCCAGGATTGGACTATGGAGGAACAAATTATTGGGCACACGGTTGGACATATAATGACTATGAAATGTAGAAGAAAGTCTTCTACCTTCAGTTTGAGGCTGAAATGATTGATAATTCGACGAGGACTGTTACGACTTTACTTATGGCTGTGACTTACGTTAAGAGTAGAAGTAAGTAGATAGATAAACACTTTATTGCTCATACGAAACATAATACAGTAGATACAGTTAAGAAGTTCAGAAGTAGTAGAAGTGCAACAAATACAAAAGGAACAGACATACAGCGCCATCTAGCCCTAAGTCATCTAGTAAGCTAAGCTTGTATTATGGGTGCTAGACTGATGAACTACTTTTATATATATTTTTTAAATACATACATATTACACATAATATAACAATCAGACCCGGGACCCCTTGCGTGGCAAACCGACTCAAGTCGTCAGATGCAAGCAGATGGTACAATTACAGTTAAGCGAACAGCATAAACTCACCATCGTACGCTGTAATTAAAGTTTGTATAGCACACCAAATACCCACTAAAAGACATAAAACTATGTAGGTTATTTATAACCAGATGGCGCACATATAGAAGGAAGGAGGCCAAAACGAAAAACGGGGCGCAAACAATTCCAATCCATAGAAGTCGTAAAACGTTTACGAGCTATCAACAGCACAAATATGGTAGTCTACCTCGCCTACTGACCAAAAACTAGTTCTAAAATTGTTTCTAATAAAAGTGCTGGGTCTAATAATTTAGCGCCATGTCTAGGCGCCAAATTGGACACGTATGTTAGGTACTCGTGCCAATTTCAATAAAACCTGAAGTTACGAACTAGTTTCTAGGGGTCAGTACCGAAAGAGTCCGAGGAAGTGAATTCTTTAAAAGGATGTAAGATAGAAGAAAGGCGAAGGGAAAGGCCAAGAAAATTAGTGTGTAACAATAAAAGAGAAGTCGAATGTCGTGTCTTAAACAGGTTTGATAAGAATAGAAATCGAGCAAAATGCTACAATAACAAGAGCTTAATGTGATGATAAGACCAAATGGGCATTGGGATATGAAGCCCCAACTAACCCGCTTGCACCAAATTCTTAAACACGTTTAAAAATTACGTTAACATTTTTGTATGAAGTTTTTTGTTTAAGTATCATCTTAAATACGTTTAAGAATTTGGCACAAGCCGCCCTAAACCTTCGTCCTATTTTATTGACATATTTAAAATAAACGGGATTTTTTTACCGAATACATAGTACTATAATCTCTATCACTTATAAGTAATTAAAAAACGACAAGTAAAATTTCAAGACCACCGTACAAGAAATTATTGCATTTTGTTATAGGTACTATGCGACGGTACAGAACCCTATGTGTGAGCCCGACTTAGGTTTTTATTATACCAATTTTAAATTACAACCTGTTGATAAATCACGCATAATATATAGACGGCAATCTAAGATTAGGATAACAATGTGATTTTACAACGTTAATACAGTATGCATTCAGATTTATTAACTGTGGGACGACGTCTTGAGGCAATAATGACTGCTGATGAATCTGTCTGCTGGAGAGTACAACATGGAGTCAACAGAGTATTTTTACCCCTTATTCAAGAAAGGTGTATAAAGGTTTTTACGGAGCCAGCAGCGCGTGGGTGATGCCCCTGGTATTGCAAACGTTCTTAGGCGGTGACTGCTTACCATCAGGCAGGCCGTAATCTTGTTAGCCACTTTAGTGGTATAAAAAAATCTAAGTTGACTGCGACACAGACACTGGCATCTGTCAGGGGTAAACAGAGTTATCATCATTGACTTCCTACCGGTACATCTTGTCTTCTTCCAGGGTCCGCTCTCTACTCTCCCTGCCTTACTTCGCTCGGTCTTCGTCATCCTCGTGTCGTAAGAGTCAAATACTCAATTGTACCAAAAGCTAAGACCCTAATACCCCTTTTGGCAGTGATCGACACAGAGTTCCAAAAAACTTTGCTTAGGAAGTACATAATTTCGAGGTTTATCGGTGAAAATGTACGCTCGCGCCGGCAACACGCGATCATTCTAAACGCGGAAGATTGCTTTTTTTTATTGCGGTATACGGACATTTGGCAGGTCGACACAAACTACTAACTGACGACAAACAAACATAAAAACTACAAACGACACTAACTGACACATACTATTTGAAAGCAAACTGATAACGTCACTTTGCCCGGGGTGCCTTAGTTTTTCTGTAGCTTTAGAATTATTGAATATCAGGATTAAATATTTTTTAAGGAATAAGACACGGGCTCAGATTTTAGATACTTTGTTATGCATAATGTAGAAATTCTACAAATATTAAAACCCAATTTACTGGAAGACTATCACTCATTTTTATAACGTCTGCATATAATAAAGTACAAGACAAGTACTTTAAATATTGATCGATTTTATAAAAATATTCATAACGAAACGTAAATCATAATCAAAATGCTCGTAAAAATTTTAATGTCGTGCCAAAACACTCGTAAATTTCACTAGGCAATAATTAAAACGATACTCAAGTTAATGTTAAAAATTCGATGTCTTCATTTAATTGTAAATAATTGGTTGTGCGACGTTCGAACTTAGAACATAATTAAGCAGACCACCCTGTCCACCTTTTAAAAACCGGTTCAGACATCATCATAATCTTGGGGACAATAACGGTCGGTTGTGTCCAGCTTCCTGCTTCGCTTTGTCCACTTCGCTCGGTCTTTGGCATCCTTGGTGGTGAGTTTGTTGCCATATATTATGACATCCTTAACGACATCAAACCATCGGTTTATGCACACGACGATAATCACCATCATTACAGCCCATGACAGTCCACTGCAGGACTAAGGGCCTCTCCCACGAAAGGGGAGGCTATTGCAATAATCTCCACGGTTGGCAGGCGGGTTGGAGATCGCAGTGTTATAAATATATCACGACGACAGTAATGGATTACAATTAATCGTATTGATGAGGTCAGATTGTCACACAATGGACAATCACATTCATGGTATCGAAGAAAGTCCAAACAAGTTATCAGTATGAAAGACATAGCTAGGATTTCATTATTCATTGAAATCATAAGAAACATATAACAAAATGATATCACTCGATAGTCCTTGTCTACACCTATGGGATGGGGGCGTATGTGTGTATGTAATTTATGTATGGTATACAAATAGACAGGTCTTCTTGGACTGCAGTTTGTTTGCTATTTACGATAAGAGAGCATTGGCTTCGCTACACTATCGATAAACAGTATTAGAAGTTTCCTTATCATTCTCAATAAAATTTTAATGAACATGAGATTCAATTGTAAATAATGGCGTTTGATTGGATTTTTAGGAATAATTTAATTTTGTTTTCAAGAAACAACACGTTATGCAAAGGATTTAGGTGTATTCCAGAGGCGGGCAACGCGTTGGTAGCAGCCCTGGTGTTGCTGATGTCTTTCCATCAGGTGGCCCACTTGCCTGTTTGTCTGCCGTATGACAAAAAAAAATTGATCGCACTGTTTAGAAACGGACATTGGCTCATACAATACCATATTAGATTTGATTCATTATAAACTTCGAACTTGTCGATGGACCAATGGTCACTTCTCTCTCATCATCATTATTATTTTAGCGTAAATACAGTTCTTGCTTTTGCCAGGGTTCGCTGACCGCTTTTCTTCTCTATCTTTTTCCTTCACCCGGTCCTCATCATAGCCATTGAGGGCCAATCCGAGATCCGAGAGCATCCGACTCAGCGAAGTCAATCCATGGCTTCTTGGACCTTCTGATCTATCGCTTCTCTCTATCGTGCCTTTTGGTTTTATCTAATTTAGATTATTGTAGGGCCCCGGTCTTTTTTTAGATTTAATTAAAGAAGTTTAAAATACCTCCACAGCTACACAAGTTCACCAAACCAAACAGAAATTTGTTAACTCTGTTTTTTTTATACATTTACCAAAGTCCGTCAACCTCATTTATCGATCCCAATAAAACGTAATTTGAGATGTCGATAAATAAATCGTTAACGTTGAGTTACGGCGCGTAACTCTCCGTTAATTAGTAAAATGTTCGTTATTATTTATCCTATCAATAACCAGATTTTAATTAAATGAAGTCGTAATGAAAATGTTTTAGCTCAATATTTACATAATTTATTAACCCAGTAAAGATAAGAAATGCTTTAAAGTATCAAAACAAAAAACAAAATAATAAATAACTAACGGTAAATAATAAATCATACTGTAGATTAAAAATAACCGCCATAATTGATAGGCAATTTCAATTTGTCTCCAAAGACGGACGCGATACGGCGCTCGATTCCATTTCCCTTGAATCCGGGGAGTTTCTCCGAAATTACGTCTAGCGCCAAATAAAGGTGGTGAAGCGATAAAAATGGCGGCGTGCAGTTGAAAGTGAACGCGGCACCTGCGAGACTCGTGACTGCGCGGGCGCAGCGACCGATCTCCTTGGACACGGCGCGTCGCGGTTGTACCGTTAGCGTTTTCAAATTTGGAGTATGAGGAAAAAAACGTTCCCTTTTCGGACGTTGTTACCGTAACAGATAGTGCTGGCTGGTGATAATTTTTTAAATGAGGAACAGTTATTCTTTTTACTAATATTTTCTAATACGAGTCTCGCTCATACCTAATAAAGAAATGACGAAACAAAAAGCACTAAGTAACTTTCAATTAATAGATAATAATTTAATTTAATAGTTAATTTATTCCACAGTATATCGACTCCATTAGATGTCGATATATCGAGTTCATAATCGATGGGAGTGGGTCAGCCTGGGTCACTAAGTCACTTTACCATCTTCGGTGCGATTTGTAACATTTGTGTAACTATTTCTTAGACGAGATGGGCCTTTGCGAAAGGTTCTGAGTACGTCTGAGCCTACTAAACTGTCATCGCGGCTCCATAAGGGGCTACAGACAAGTAATTTATGTGCGACTGTGAAGTAGGTAGGCGATGAGATAGTGGCGCCTGGAGCGATTTTTTGAATATCGAAATATCCGTTCGGTTGGCGGATTCGTTTTAAGTCTGCGTAGCGCAAGCATTGATTTAAAGTCGAAGGCTGGTCGAAGATTAAAATCGTTTTATATATATAGGTCTACAATAGTAATCTCGTCTTAGGTAAATAAAAAAATTTCAGGCATGTTTCCTAATAAAATATTATATATATATTACTATTCCTGCAGTGCGTGCCCGCCTCCTGGCTGTCGGCGAATGGGAGTCAGGCCTATGGCTTCAGTCATTTCCATCCTCCACTATTGGCACCCTGCTGGATAGCCCTACATTTAGAGTTGCCACGGCCCTTTGCCTTGGTGTTCCCTTCGTGGCCCGTCATGAGTGCAGCTGTGGCCATGCAGTGTCGCAACTTGGGCATCACGGGTTGTCGTGTTGCAGGAGCGCCGGGCGCTTTTCGCGGCATGCAGAACTGAACGACATCATCCGTCGGGCCTTTACCACTGCTGGTTCTCCCGCCATCCTGGAGCCAAATGGACTGGCGAGAGACGATGTAAAAAGGCCTGACGGTATGACACTCGTCCCTTGGAATATGGGTCGGTCTTTGGTTTGGGACGCTACCTGCGTCGATACCCTTGCACCGTCATATATTCCATCCACGAGTGTCAATGCCGGTTCCGCTGCCGCTTCGGCAGAAAATTTCAAACGGCGCAAATATGCTGGTCTCAGCGGAGATCATCTATTTGCGCCGTTTGGCGTAGAAACCCTTGGGCCGTGGGGTCCAGGCGCTCATACTCTCTTCAAAGAGTTGTCTAAGCGCCTGATTAACGCTTCGCACGACCAAAAGGCTGGGCAATACCTTGGCCAAAGGATCAGCCTCGCGATACAGCGAGGCAATGCGGCCAGTCTTTTGGGGACTATTCCTTTAACAAGGGATTGGGGCAAGTTTTTTATTTGTAAATATTGTTTTATAATTTAGTATTAGCATTATTTAATTTGTTACAATTAAACAAAATTTTAATTTGAATTATAATTATATTCCTATAACAATAATAAAAAATTCGATAATATACTCTTTCCATATGAACCTCTAATTTGATTAATGAAATTTTGTTATTTTATTTACCTGGATTCGAACAAGCACTGACTTAAACGATTACACAGCTTATAAATTTTTTTCAGTCTATAAATCTATGTGCATGGAACCCAAATCGGGTGAAGTTGCAAGTTATCCAACGCAGCATCACCAACGGTGCTCTAAAGATTTCACTTTAAAAATCATTTTACAACCAATGTAATGGAATTGTAAACAAATATGAACGACGTGTAAAGTCATAAAGGGGCCGAGCATCAGCGCGGGCGCATCCTGTCGTAAATTCTAGCGAACCCAATTTCGCCGGCCGGGCGAGCGCCTCTTGCAGTTATTGTAGGTTGACCATGCGATGAAGATGGGTCAGCAAATATCTGAAATTTTTGATGATCTGGCTTAAATTTAAGATAAATGTTTCAAGAAGTAAATTTTTTGATGTGATATATCAATGTTCTTTTTCTTATTCAGATAGGTATTTACTTTTCTAACTGACGAGAATCTAAAAATAAAAGTAAATGCTACGTTTATCTAACTATGTTTATCTAAGTTTTTACGTTTTGTGCGTCTTGTAATCGTTTTCTGGGCACTGAACGCAATTCCGTCGGGTTGATATAATTGAAACTGGTAATCTCGGCTGACTTAGCTCCAGTATCTGCTGGCCTATAAGTTTTTACATCTAACGTCCCTCCTTCTTATAAGTTGCACATCAAACGTAGTCATGTAAGTGCACTTTATTAAAAGTTTATTTAATGAAACTAACAAAAATAACAATAATTATCAACACCACTAATAGATAGATACACTAATTATCATCAAAAATAATCATATTCCCCACAAAAACAAGCACCATGGCCAACTGATCCACCAATCCTTTCATGGCTCAAGCCGAGCCGCAGCCAGCCCCTAAAAGAGTTCCCAGGAAATTATCACATCGTAAATAATTCATTACTTGCATTATTACTCAATCATGTAACGCAACGGTGAACCTTTCAGTTCTTTTTCCCTACAGTACGAGTACCGTACGCGACGATGTTGTAAGTTTTTCTCGAAGCATTGTCCTGTCTCTCATGAGGCTGGGTAGGTGACTCAGTTTATTTTCTGTGTATACGCAGGCGTGTGGAAAAAGTGGTGGGACGGTGGAATTTTTAGGTTACAAAAATGATATCTAATTATAGCTGACCCGATTCCGGGTTCTACGTACATACACTGCGGGGTTCTAATATTTTTTGAGATTTAATTCGTTGTAACTTTACATTTTAGTCTGGTCGTGTGGTGTTCGGCGGGTAGAATAGCACCATCCCCTTACACACGTGAATGTCGTACAAGGCGACTATTGTTTTTGAGGCAAAAGATCCTGTCCCCATAGGCTGGAAAATGGGCAGCAGTTTTCCATTGTTTATTTATAACACTGCGATCTCCAACCCGCTGGCCAGGCTTGGAGATTATGGCAATAACCTCCCTTTTCGTGGGAGAGGCCCTTAGTTCTGCAGTAGACAGTTATGGGCTGTCATGATGACTCTATTAGTGAACGAATTTTAGAAATCAGTTTAGCTTTGTACTACTAGGGATGTGGTTCCTAGTTGTTTATTTTACTGCCGGTTTTGTTTTTAGGCAGCATTTTTATTATTACCACTTAGCCTCACATCTTTGAACTCGAAACGGGATAGGAGCGGTAGGTTTTGAAAGATTATTCTTTAATTTCGAAATGTAATTTTACGACTAAGATTGTTTGAATTAAGCGGTTAGTCACGCTTAGGCGGTATAAATTGTGTTGTTACAGTATAGAAGGAAAATAATTGAAATTACTATTAGCTATAGAGCAGCGAGTATACCGTTAGCATCCACTGTTGGAAATGAAGCTCTTCTGGCCGCCTGTTGTTTTCTCTGTTGCTAGTGATATGTACCGACTTTATCCTGTATTTATGAAATAAAGTATTCATTCATCCTACTTTGTGGCAATATCCTCTATATTGCCACAGAGTAAGTATGCCGTAAACTCATTGCTTGGCAGACGGGTCAGGAATCTCAGGCTCGTATATCGTTCATCGTATTTTGTCCCTTGCCAAGGGCCTAGCAATAAGGACCAGTAATCCCAAAGAATCTGGATTTGAATTTGGCGGATTAATATTAATTTCACTATTGCTGCTTGCTGCTGATAGACGATTAAATACTTTAATTTTACTGGCAGACGTACAGGCAATGTTTTGGTTTTTTCCAGTGAGTTCTTGAACAATGCATTTGAACAGGCAATTTTCTTAAGCGACGCGACGCGAATCTCTTTGACGTAAACGCTCATGTGACCATGCTATTTGTGTTCTTGCACATTGTTGTCTATTAACATCTTTGCATATGAATGTAGTGTTTTAAAGACGGCATTCTGAGCTACCATAGGAACGGTATGTTCCGAATAGTTTTGAAAAGCAAGGTCATTGTATATTTTAACTATTGTTTCAGTGAGAGGTACCTATACTAATGTTGCAGGCGACTTGACAGCATTTTAGACTGCGCGACCAATCCGCAAAATCCGATTGCAGTGGACGCTTAGTGCTGACTACACACTGGCTAGACCCGCAGACCTTTATACCCATGTCCCTTGTGGAAGTGGGATTCTAATATTTTCTATTTTGCATTGAGTGGGCCCTGAAGCAGACAGACGCAGAGAGCGACATTGTGTAAATTATTACGTCAGAGATTATGTTGGCAAACATTTTACGGCAACTATAAATTAAGTAAACGCAACATAGAAAGCAGTGTTTGCGTCGACACAGTCTACACCCATTGTTAACTTATGCTGATGAATCAAGCACAATAATTACACATTATAATAAATTACAATATCCATGCATACGGAACCCATTACATTGCAGCATGCCCATAGAAAGTGCGGCTTAGAACGCACGTGGGCGCGGCGTTGGCGGGAAATCAAACGTCACGTTGACAGCGCGTAACACGACCAATAAGTAATATTTTTTTAATGTCACCCTATTTGCCCAACGCCCGCTTGCCGCCAAAATTGGAGACGCTAAGCACACTTTAAAGTCCACTGTCAATCCTATGATGGACATTTGGTGAAAAAAAAAACTGTACTAATGTAGAAAAACAAATATTTGAAAGACTGTTTTCGTAAGTTATGACAAGGACGCTGTGGTAATGGATATTTTATGTGAGTTATGTTGGCTTTGTTTAAAGGATTTGTAATTCGATATCCTAAAACGTTTACGCATAAAATATCGAATTACTAAGAAGTTCAACAAAAAGTGAAGTCCTAGGTTTGTACGCTTTGTTGGTTTGCTAAGTGGACCTTTGCGTGTTTGACGACTTTGATTACAGACTGGTCCGTACCTATACTAGACGGTTGATGCACTGTTTGCCAACACAAAATAAGTAGCCAAGTCTTAGATCAAACCCCTTTTATGGTTTGACCTAAGAGCTAAGTACATAAACATATATATTTTTAACCCCCGACGAAAAAAGAGGGGTGTTGTAAGTTTGACGTGAAGTGTGTCTTTGTGTGTCTGTCTATGGCATCGTAGCTCCCGAACGGATGGACCTATTTGGAAGTGGTTTACTCTATTTGAAAGTGTAATCGAGATGGTTCTTAACTATGTTTCATTAAAATCGTTCGTGTAGTTTAGAAAATATTTGAGTTTAAGTAAACTTTTTTCTGTCGGTTAAGTTATTTCCGTAACTATTTACAAAGGAGTCCACTGATTGTAGCCAAATACTAAATAGCAGATGTGTGGTCATTATTTTGGCAGCAAGTTGTTATTTAATTTATGATTTATGACATTTTTTAATATAAAATATTTATGACAGTTGATAAATGTATAAATATTTAAAACATTATGAATTTGTTACTAACCTTATTTTAAGTTAATACTAACCGAATATGAGTACTGGTACTTGAAATAAAAAAATTCATTCATTCATTCATTCATTCATTCATTCCTTCAGTCATTCATTTCATTCATTCATTATTATTGCGTTTTAGCACAATTTATTAATAAGGACATAATTATAGGTACAACGATTTCCTTGCAATACTCCGGCAAAGACCAGAAACGTGATATCCCATAATTTTTATAGTTCACGAACTACCGCGATGACTGCGGTAATCCGAAACTACTTTAATTGCCAACCATTAACTGTTTAACGATTTACGCAATTTGTAAATAAATAATACATCAATTGACTATTAACATTGATGGTTCTGGCAAAGATAAATCCTGGTTAATTTGGAAAGTTGTACGGTCGTAGATTTGAATGATTGGAACCAACGTTATAATTAACAGGATACCGGTAAATATAATATTTTAAAATCTATATTCGATTAAAATTGGTTTGTGTAGGTGTATTTATTATTAGCAAAATATCAAGGCGCCCTTTCAATCTAGATTTAAATTATCATTATCAGTGATTGAATGGTAAAGTCACTTATTTGTCATTGAGCGAGGATCAGGCATAGTAAGAAATGCAATATTGGCTTAGTCCAGTGACAACGCAAATTCTTCATTTTGTTACACCCTAAAATGCATAAAGCGAAGATGTTGTGGACGAAAATTACTTTCACCAGGTTTTACGAGCTATCTCGTTTGCAACTATGGCTTGATAAGCAAATACATCGCACACTATTTACCTAAGAACTGTAACAACCAACCGTCAAAGACACCACGCCCTTAAGGTGTAGGTCACATGCAAGCGGCCCATGTAAACAACATAAAGCCTAACAGTAACAAGAATCTTAAATAGAACACTTAACCAAATCGTGAATAAAATAACCGTTACTTGTGGGTTTATCGGACGGAGTGACATAAGCCGCCCCCGCGCCCCCTCGCGCCCCGCACGGATTAGCCGGCCCGTGCGCGCGCGCAGCTCAATGTCGCAGCCGCTAATTAAACACTGTTATCTAGGCCTTGCACCTACACGTTATGAAATTTAAGTAGGCACACTGTTTTCACGTAGACCGAAGTTGTTTGTCTTTTTTTTGGGGGTTTTGATCTTTCAATGTCATGCGAGCTGGTGGTTTCTGGGCGTGTTTGATACAATCATGTTTAAACTTTAAAGAATAATGGACTGGAAATGGAACATGCAAGCTTACTTGAGTCGGAAGCTTGATAGGATTTAACTTGAGGGATTTTTCTTTTTGACAATTCAGTTTAGTAAATTCTAGGTATATTTTGTACCAACCATCAATACGGTTTGCTGCCACGAAGCAAATCTTAGATTAAAATGATTCGTTAATACCTTAAAAAATGATTCAAGTATAAACAACTCGTTCAAGATATGAATCATTCTCTTTATCAGAACCACGAATCTTATCGATGCGATTACATCACTTAAACATAAAACCCCTCAAAACGACAATCGAATGTCACTTAAACGGCCTCATGTGGCCTTTACTACCCTCTTATTCGGTATTTAAAGGGAAGTAATCAGATCCAAGGGATTAATAGCTTCTTTAAGCACTGAATTTCCAAGAAAACGCCAGCGGATGGCATAAAACCAGCGTACCTGAAACAAAAAGACAAAAATATTAATGAAAAGAAACGTTGAGTGGATTTTTATTATTCGCAATAAAGAGGAATATAAAGTACGTAAACTTAATCTCGGTTCAAGTATCAGTATTCTGTGCTTCAAGACATGGGTGGTGCCACGCGCCATTTGCAATTATTACAAATACGAATCTGATATTATTTTCACTTTTCTTATAAATACCGACTAACTAAACGACAGCAGAAAAAACAATCCACGACCATTTTTCCTTAAAAACCCTAATCTAAATAAGCCCCACAGACAAATATAATTATATCGAAGTTATCCCTCTTTTGCATCAGGTACCAGGTCAAAATCCAAACCTGAATAGAACCAAGTACATTGCAGAGTTTTGTCACTAGGATTTCAGACATCGAGGAATGCGATTAAGTTAAAAGGGATGCAGCAATGTCTACAAGTAGATTCTCTATGTACCCTGGTATCCTAGTACCAGCGCAGTCATTTGTTGGCGCAGTTGGCGGTACACGACCGTGCGTAGGCGCCGAGGCCACGCCGCTCTATGCAAACAATCAATGAATGACAAATTAAATAAATCGGTGACGGAATACTTGCTCATTTATTATTGGCCAGTACCTCAGGCTAATCATGGTCCGTTTTTGCTACGGTATATTATAAGCTATCGGCTTGTTTTTTTTGTAAATGATCCATTTATTTGTCCTTGGCTTGTATTGAGAAAATGCGTGCGAATATCCTAATTATTTATTTATTTATTATTATTTATTTAAACTTTATGCACAAAAAGTACAGTGGCGGACTTAAAGCTAAAATAGCCTTATCTACCAGTCAACCGGGATAATCTAAGCCTGAGAAAGGTCGGCGATGCAGGAAAAGAAAGAAAAAAAAAACTACGTGAGTAAAAAGGAGGAGGGATATACATTTATGCAACTATAGTCCGGAAGCACATACTAAATACATATAAGGAAACCATAAAATAAACATAAAAACTAATAACCAAGTAGGAATTAATGGATACAATATATAAATAAAACCTAAGGTAAAATAATATTCAAATTAGACAAAGTGAAGAGTAAAGCGAAGTGGGTCGAATAGGGAGAGAGAACGAGTAGTATAACGGAGATCCAAAAGTTTGCTAGCTTCAGCGCTTTTATTTTATCATCATCATCATCATCCTTTCAGTCGTAGGCCGTCCACAGCTGAACATAGGCTTCTCCTCACGCCTTCCACGCGTAAACAGGTTAATCTTTTTATTTGTAAATAACGTAAATGTCATACATTCCTGTGTCTCCTCCACTAAACTGGAGAAGGACCACGTCCAGCCGTAGACTTAGAGATATGGTATTGTATGATACGGGGCATTCTGTTAATGTCCTCGCTGTTATATATGTTTGTAAGCATTACTTGTAACTTGCTGTTGGTGTTCTGAATAAAGTAAAATAAAATAATAAAATAATTCAACTTTATTTTTGGTATTTGATTAATTCTTAGATTCTCATTATATTATTCTACTAGGTACCTACACATACTTAATGCATTTTTATCGCAAGGAAGTCAATCGTTTTCCTAAATAGTATTAGTATCTAATCTTATTAGGTTTAAAAATATCATTATCAGATAGTTTTCCATGTAAGCCATTTTATCTAGCGTAGACTGATGATAAAATAGGTGCATTTGTGCAACTTTCCGAAAAAAAGATTACTTGGGCAGTGTTGTAATAATTTAAACCTAAGTTTGACCACAGAGAAAGGGAAACAAGCGTCTACATGACATTCTTACTTTCGAAACGCTTGGTTTTAATCAAATATTTTATTACAATTGTGAAATTTGAATCCCAATAAGTATGAAAATGCTTTATGACGTACGCGTTCTGTAGGTAAGGTATGTTTCTTCTTTTTATGTTACGGCAGATAAACAGGCAAGCGGGCCACCTGATGGAAAGTGGTCACCGCCGCCTATGGACATCAGCAACACCAGGGGCGCTACTGATGCGTTGCCAGCCAAAATATTTAATAAAACATCGCGATAATATTTAGAATAACTTCCATTGTAGGCAATGTGAAAATCAACGCAGTCCTTCCTCAATTTTAATTATTCACACGCTATCGTTAATTTGTAATTATTGTACTCAATTTTTTTATTGTCATCGTGGGACTGGTCGCGTTTCGCACTCGTTCAATTTCCTGTTTAAATTGACGAAACTGCCCCGTGAACGAATCTGGGCTAAGCGCGCGAAGAATTCGATAAAATACAACGTGTATGACGGGAATGACAACAACTTGCGTAGTCGGAAACCATTAGCGCAGTTTCCGCAACCGAGATTAATCATTCATCTGTTAATTGCACACCTGTGGTCACATTCTCGTGCCTCATTAGGCAGGAAAGCATCGATCGTCTCTGAACTAAGTGTTTATTCCATAGCGAACAACCAGATTTTACTGGTCCCTTCTAGCGCTTTATACCATTTACAGTGCGCCATAAAATTATCACTTGAATTATAAGTTTCTATTTTGTTACCCGAACCTGAATACTAAAAGAGCGTTTCTAAGTGAAATTGAGGAAATGATCCGCGTTAACGCATAACAGGGAAACGCATTAAAGAGGCAGCTTTCAGTTTGGAATTACGACTGTCCTATTGAAAGAGAACATGTCTGAACATCTCTGCTTTAAGTTTACCCAAACGTAAATCATACGTGTATTGCCAATATTGCCACGTATCGTAAACTGAACACTAAAATTCTAGAAACTCTAAGGCTCCTAGTGAAATATGTTCAAATACCCAAACGTATGACTACAAACCCTACCTACCTAGCGTCACATTTCGTTTAACTATTCGCATCTGTCATACATTTGCGAGTCAACAAGGGTAAAGGTGTTATGTCCGATAAAATTTACTCAATAATCTACCCTTTCACTACAGGGTGTTATTCAAAGTGGCAGAGGACAGCATCTTGGTAGGCTGAAAATGGACAGCAGCGTTTCATATTACTTGCCGAATCGCGGTCTTCACTTAAAACTAACTCTATTGATCCTCTGCAGATATCAGGCCAGTCCACTGCCACTTTAGTTTGCTAATTCTGTGTAAAAGCTGCTGTCACAGGCTTGATGCGGCAAGCTAAGGACAGTATACTTTTGCGCTTGGGAAGGCCTCCCGTGCTAGGCTAGGATGCTAGCCTACCACGGGATTTAAGGAGAAGGAGGCTCTGGACTGGTCCCGACTCGAATGCTATCGTTTATCACTTTCGCGAAAGGTGCCGCGAACGAAGCGAGCGAAATGAAGTCATAAAGCTATCGCAAATGCTATCGTAAAGAGTTAGTAGGAGTTATTATGTCGATGATAGAAGACATCACGCAAGGAATCACACAGCGCGTCAAAGACATACCTCACTGCATCGTCCGTATTTATTTCTAAAACTGCGTGCGCGCAGCGAATATGATGGATTGGCACGGCCGGCTGCGCGTAGGCAACGCGTCCTGCCAGTATGCTAATCCTCTCTACAGAGGTTACGTTGGTACACGGTGCGTTCGATTGTTCGAGACACGCGTACGCAGTTCGCCTACCCGATGATCCTGCGTCAAAGCCTCAGAATGGAATACCCTGTATTTTTCAAATTGAAGTTTGACGTAATCGCTAGGGAGGCGTACTTATATACCGTCACGGGATGCTAAACCTGCCGAGATTGTTCGACCAGTCTCATTACTATCGGAAGACCTTGGTCTGCTGTGAACTTCTACTTACTACATAGTAGCCAAATTGAGAAATAAACTGCATAACGACTTATCAGTGTACATTTTTTTACAGTAATTTTCAGCGGCAGTTTTTTGTGAGTAATGTCTTTTCTAGTCTTAAGTAATCGGGCATGTCATGCGCCGCCCACACAAGCACACGACATGGAAAATTCTCAATATTTTTCCTCTATTGAAAACGGGTAGACTTCATGTGTATTTAACAAGAGTCCGTGAAAGAGGGGAAAAATTGTAAAGGGACCTGAACTCCTCTTCGTAAGTTCAATATTCTGATACATCAAATAAAATACAATATGGCCTGTGTCATCTTGGCGTTAATGTCCCGGTTGTGCTTTCGAGAACGAGGGCCCGGGATCCGCCTTGACCATGATCCAGGATGGCGATCAGGTAATTACAATTTGCAGGTTTCATCACGTTGTTTACCCTCATCATAAAAGCATCGGCCATCGGAGCATCGGCACAATATGGCCTGTGTATCGTTGCAAAATGTAAACAAACACCAAAACCTAAATGTAAACGTATCCGTGCGAGACATAGAAGCAAAAACATTGACTCGACACCGCGCCAACATTGGACGACAATGGCTTGGTATGTTACACAACGAACATCCGTCGCTCCTCCACCCGACACCCGCTGTATCTGTTATAATGAAGCGATCATCCGGCAAAAACAAAGTACCTACACAATGCCAATACGCCGGTGAAAAACAAACCCACCGATGGAATGGAACAATGCGGTGACAGGCGTACTGACGAAATGTGATCCCAACGCATCCAAACACCGTGGAACGAAACAATGACCGCTGAGTTCCCAAGACGTTGCTGGTCGCAACATGACTCGTGTTTCTCAACGCAAAGCTGCTCCGTTCAGAAATAATAATGCAATTTGAAACACTTAACGGAAATATGCATCACGATAAGTGCCGGTGGTCCTTCGGCGTCGAACAGTCGGCTATTAGGGTCCCTACTTGGTTTTACTAGTGCCAAATAGAGTAGGTACATTATTGGTTTCCAAAAGCAAACGGAACATTATTACGTACGTATGTGCCTTCGGCTTTTCTGTACGTCTTTTAACGTGTTAGTAGTGGAGTATTCGGACCTAAAAATCCGTTATAAATGCATCCTGAATTGTATTTATTATGATGAGGTACGGAACGGTTCTGGTATGAGACAGACTGTCACTTTGTCGGCTTTTTAACTAGTTGCAAACAAAATGTTTACTACTTATTATTAAGTATCTCCATCTGATATAAAAGGCAGATTGAAACAAACGTTTAAACCGCGATGAAACTAAAATTGTAACAGTTTATAACTACATAAAGATATCCGTTTAAGATACAACACGTATAAAGCTTTTTATACCGGATTTGTAAAGGCAAATGGAAATTAATGCCTGCGTGTGCGCAATTTAACATTGTCAGATGTTAATGTCCGGTCATTTTGCACTTAAATTGCGAATGGGATACCTGCACAGTATCGAAACGGGTATTGCTATTGATCCAGCGACGGACGAGTGTAAATGCGAAAAATAAAATGCGATTTTATTGCGCCTAATGTACGATTTAGAGTACATGTCCTTTCATGGGAGCTTGGGTAATGGCTTTAATTTATACCATGGTTGGGACAAGCTGGGATAAAAATGACGATGTTGTTCATCGACGGTTACGTAGGACGTTATAAGCTAACTGTCCATACACACAAAGCAATAATACAGTTCTCGTCAGCGACCCGTATCAATCACCGCACGGCCTGCGCCCGCGCAGCCGGACGGCCGCGCCGCGGGCGCGCGCGGGATAATGCCGAACCACGAGTAACTCCATTGAGTATTCCAGTTAGCAGTAAATTACTGCTTAATTAAACATTCCCATACAACTTCTAAGGCCGGACGGCGCCGCGCGGACGGCTCCCGTCCGGCTCCTCTTAATTGTATATAATTTTCATCTATTTCATTGCGATACTGCGCTTTGCACCCGGTTAAATCAATTTCGAAACGAGTGTGTCGGCGCTTCGGCAGTCGGCAGTCGGCACCCGCGCCCTGCCGTTTGCATCACGCGTTGCCCAACAGCGTTTAATCGCATATCTTTATTTTTGGCGGCATTGACTTGTCGATACTCGATACCATGACCCATGAATAATCACCGCCGCGTATTATTCTCGTAATCGTTGCGAATCCGGCCAACAAGTGTCTAATTACGGTGCATAATTGAATTACCCGTGATGATGTGTGACGAGTATTAATTTTCGTTGCAACAGTTTAGCCACCTGCTTATTTGGCCCAGCGAACGTGTAATGGGTCTGCAATTATTTCTGAGAGCGTCGCCCGTCG
Source organism: Blastobasis adustella (assembly GCA_907269095.1). Taxonomy (NCBI): domain Eukaryota; kingdom Metazoa; phylum Arthropoda; class Insecta; order Lepidoptera; family Blastobasidae; genus Blastobasis; species Blastobasis adustella. The sequence goes on along the minus strand of OU026127.1, from coordinate 16,363,691 downwards.
GGTGAATATTTTGTTGCTAAACGCAGCCGCGGATGAGATGTGCAATTACTGAATTACCATACGCGGTCAACTAGTATTTTATTGGTCGCATATTTTAACGGTATGCGTTCGGCGGCGGCGGGGCAAACCGGATGATTTCAGAGGCTGCCGTGTAAACAAGACGCCGAGCTGTCGGTCGGCGGCCGAAACGAGCTATACGACACACGCCAATAACAACCAGTAGGTACTATTATGGAGAAACGCTTTGCCACACGAATAGCATATCAGTAGCAGTGCCAGTCGGCTTCACGCTTTCATCATCAGCAAGGCATAATCGCTGGTTATTTGTTGGGCTAATACGAGTAATAATGTCATATATACCTAAGCTAACAGTTGGGCACCTAAGGATGCGTGTCCAAATCTCGCGAACGTGAGATAAGTTCGTGAGATTTGGACACACCCTTACCTACAAGTGATTGATAGTACATTTTTCCTGCAGGGCAGACTGGGCTCTAGTAAGATTCCCAGGGTGGAACTGCTTTGGCCTTAACCTAAATAGATTAAACGCGGGCAATGGACACCGAAGATTTTTTTATTTTATTTAACTGTTTATTGTACACAAGAAATACATAGCAAATAACAGGCAAAGTAATAAATGGCACAACAGGCGCTACTTATTTCTAAAGAAATCTCTTCCAGCAGGCCTTTGGGAGTGTGATGTGATAGGACGTGAACAATATTACCTATCTAAATAGGCATATATAAGTATATTTATTCTACCTACACACATAAGTATCTATAAATACATACATATATATACGCATACATACATACATATCGACTTATAATACAATAATAATATATACTACATAATGCATAATCTATAACTTAGGAACACTCTGTGATAGATAAAACTCTTTTACACGCTTTTTGAATATGGTAATAGACTGGCTATCACGCACTTCGTGCGGAAGAGAATTCCACAGTCTTGCAGCATGAACAGTGAAGGAGTAGGAATAGAAATCGGAATGATGGATAGGAATTGCCAATGAGGATCCTACACTGGATCGACAAGGTTTGTCTTGTGGACGGAAGAAATGGAACTGTTCACGGAGGTATGAAGGAGCAGAAGGGTTGTGAAGGATATTGTAGAGGGTGGATAGGATGTGAGCATTCCTTCGCAAGCGGATAGGTAGCCATTTAAGCTGAGATCGATAGCTAGATACATGGTCATATTTACGCAGACCATAAACGAAACGGATACATAGATTTTGGAGACGTTCCAGTTTATTTAAAAGATGTTTGTAACCTGTGGTGAAAGCCCTTACAACTACTCACGGGAGATACAGCGTAGATATAACTAGATATAACGTAGTTAAGCAAAACGCATCGACGTCAGAGCAGGCGCAGCGGCGCGCACGCACCACGCACCAGCCTCTATCCAGCCGCGAGTGAAAATGTTGACATTATCGGCACATAAACTGCACTTGCCGCAAAAAAAGGCGAACGCAACACTCAGCAATTAAAAGCACGCACTCAGCATGATGCACTCATTTGTGCATGCAAATGCGGTGCTTTTAAACCGTTGCCGATCGAAGGAACAGCTTGTACATATTTTTAAATGTTTTAATTAGAGATTCGCTTTCAAGTGGTCCGCTATCTCGGGCAAACGTTGTCTCCATTATGAATATGTATGTGGAGTCGTGACTCATGGGGCGCCCGCGAGATAATGCAAGTAAATAAATAGTAGTAATGACTGGTGTTACTATAAGTTAGGGTACTTTCACAACCGCCGACACGAATGCAGGGCATGACAAAACAATTGTCGAAAGCACGCTCCAACTGGAGTTAGTCTACTTTTCGTACCTTGAAGACAGGTTGCCTAACGGCCGGAGGTTGGAGCGTTCCTTGCTTTAACGCATTATTCGTCATAAGCTCGTTACGACTCGACTTGAGCCTCATCTCCACGCTTGTGGAGATGCTAAATGTTCCAATCGCGTGTTAGACAGCACAACAGAGGAGGCAGCCATCCATTTTCTGGATTCTGGAGATCCTAGTAGCGAGCCGGCTTCTGATACATTATAGTCGTGTACAAACTCGCAAATGACAAAGGTTACTTGGTAGCCGCAAGACACCACACGGCTACGGTATCGAAATTGATAATGGTTTCATGAAGCGGAAACCTTGAAACCGAAGGCTGTACAAGTTGGTTTAAATAATAATCATCTTCTCGTTAATATCCCGATTGTGTTCTCGCGCACGAGAGCCTGGGGTCCTTTTTGACCATGATTTAGAATTTGACAGATCAGTTAATTACAGTGGAGCGACTGCCATCTGACCTCTATGACCCAATTCTTTTTTTAAGTACACTAGCCAGGCATAAGACCCTCATCTCACATGGTTATAAGTGACTATCCGGCCGAAGATGGAGTATGCCTGTTTAGGAACAGCCTATTTACTCTAGCCTCGAAGGCGCACAGATTATAATGATCAGAGACGCATTATAAAGATTGAAGAAAAGCGGATCGTGTGGATAGTTGGAAGATCAGAAAAGCGTTCGTCCGGATCGCGTTTCCCGCAAGGGGCCGACGAAATGGTTATCAGGGGACTAAACCAGATTGGATCATGGTTACACAACCAACTTGGTTGGAGTTATTGCCCGTTAGTAGCCATAGCTACCGCTGGCGTAATCCGTAAGCCAATAGCCCCGATATGTTAATAATCGCCGATGAACCCGCGCCGGGGACATAGTCACTCAATTTAAAAACCTCCTCATAAAGAGCTCTGTTTTACGACATTTTATTTTCATCCCATAATAAAAAAAATGTTTATAAACCCTGTCGGCAACGAGCGTGTATCCAGAATTAATCTGACAGGTGCGCTCGTGGGAACTGGTTTATACGAATTTGATATGTGACACAGACATAGGCCGCGGCCGCGGTGCGAGTTGCGCTTAATTCGAAGCATAAATTATAGCTGGAGATTTACTATCATGTAACGCAATAGCGTCGGAGAATAGGGATAAAGCGTGAATAAAGGACGGCCATTAGGGCTCATGACGGCGGTCGGTGCGCGCGCGCAGCGCTCCGACAATGACACCGCTCGTTGCGGACGCGCTTGTAAATGACACGCTTTTGTCGCCTTCTTTCCTTGATGGGCGGCCATTAAAAGTTTTTAGGGAAAAGCCCGCCAAAATAAAGACACTGATCACGTCAGAAACGCCGTTAGAAAAACGAGAGCAGTAAAGAACCTTAAAGAGGCGCTTGTTTAAACATAATAGAGATAACAAGAGCAGAGATTACAACTATTTGTTCGTGATAATAGGTACAGTAAGCATCGTGCAGGTTTTGAATACGTTGAAGCTTTATTACAAAGCCTTAGAAGTAAGAACGTAAAATCCTGTCCACTGGCGTCGGTAAGTGACGTCTATTTAGCATTCAAAATCAACTCCGTAAGCAATGATGTAATTAACAATATGTCATGATTTAGCGCTAAAAGATAGCGTTATCTTAAGGACATCATAGCGCAAACGTGATATGAATTTATTGAGCTAAAAATATCTACGCTTAAACGTAGCAGTCACGCCTGCTGCTCGCTGCGGTCACACAACGGCACACAAATGTTGTCATTTTGTGACCGCTCACTTTACTTTTGCTTAAATCTACGTGCTATGTTTGCTGTTTCGGATTAGATAATTATGGTGACCTCACTCTAAACAGAAGCGGCTTTCATCCTACGATTCCTATGACTGAGTTAACTTGCACACTGAATGTTAATGAGATAGACTGGCCATTCTTTTGCAAAACTTGTCTAATTTACGTAGACTTTGGAATGCGGACGCATTTGTCAAATTTAATTATAACACTATACCTTGCTCCGCCTAAGCAGTGAAAGATGTAGTACTATGAACTATAATCTCTAAAAATGTCCTTAGCTGATACGTGCTAGTCGCCCTTGGGAAACGTAACTTTTCGAAAATGTCCGAACGAAATATTCAGAAATAATGTTACAAAAATTTTCAAGCAACAAGAGCGTAGCCAGCCGTCCTGGATCGCAGACAAATCTGTAACGAGATCGGTCAAAGCATGTGTCGCAGCCGTATAACGTTTCCGTTTGCAACCTACTTAGATAAAACCCGTCAATGCGTTGTGGCAACACATTCCAACGCTATCAAGTTACGGAGAACCGTTCTGCCCCCGCTGGGAGAGCGTTACGCGTGTAATTCTAATTAGCCGGATTACAATGGAGCCGTTGTACACGACTCGGCTAGTGTCGAATGCAAGTGTTAATGTCGAGTTTAATTGTCCGCATTATCCGGTGTCGCGTTCGGTCTATGCCCCACATAATATTGTTGTTTAGTCGACTGGCAACCCATTGTGCTGGTAACGGTCTGAGGCGCAGCGTTGGTCGGATATCGCGGCGTAAATTTCGCCGGCTCATTTGATGAGGGCCAGCGTCCGGCGCCGCGAGCCGTTCAGCAGATCCCGCGAACTCGCAAGCAAACATTTGAATATCAATTTCGGATTTACAGCTGTTTATAGTTATTCGGTCCAATATAATGCGACGCTCGGTATGCGGAAGATCACGTTATATAACAGTGGAGCTCGTTAAAATTTACGATTATTGATCCCCCGAAACTATCCTTGATGGAGTGTTAGGAATTTGTAATTTAGCTTAATTGGAGAGGGATCGATGCCGGCTCGGTGTTCGGCCCATACATTAGGCGGTACACAAAAATGCCGGTCGGGGGCGGGGCGCGCGGGCGTTGCACCTGGCGATTGCGCCGGCGCATTCCGTACGCACTCCTTTTTATGCTACACTACAACCTTAACATGACCAATGTAAGTTGGACTCGTGTTCCTCGACGGCGGTACTGAACACGCGAACGAAGGGCTCATTTCAAAGGCCACTTTTGGCTGAACATGTTCGGAACGGAACGCTACATCCAAGATTTTTTTAAATTTAACTATTCCATCTCGACGCCTTTGTTGGTCCGCGGGCCGGATCAGGAACTTTTTTGGCCGACCGGCCGCCGGCCTCTTAAACAATGTAACTTTAAAGTGTAAACTAAATATTTACATTGTTTGAAACGTGTGTATACCAAATAGATTTATGGCGCCTTTTAGAGGACCGTAAATGTTAGAAGACAGAATTAGCAGTTACGCTCCAATTGGTCAGTCTTTAATTGCCACTTTAGAGTGGTTTAGAGGTGTGAGCGAGGCTGCGTTCCTAATTTAAATGCAGCTGGCACAGATTACCTAGACTCCTCTTAAGTTAACTGCAAATTATGACGGCTGTAGGTAGGGTCAAACCGTAAACGTTTAATCTCCGTTTTAAATTGAGTTTGAGCGACGTCAGAACGAGACAAAAGTGTGTCAAAATACTAAATTGACGAATGCGCATGTGCGATTACGCGCTAACCGCAAAGCTGCGCCCGCGCCGGTGGCCGAATAACCAAATAAATACATATTATGTGTGTCCAACAAATAGGTCTACTTATGTGGACCAAAAGAAATGGAATAATGAAAAAGTACTAGCGTACCTACCTAATAGCAAAGTTTCTTTTTAACACCTGTTCGTTGAGACAATACTTGGGTTTTATAAGTTGACATATTTGTGTGTTTATCTGTTGCACTTGCATCCATGTCCTGCCCATACTCCATGGCTTCTGGATACTAATTTCATGCTGTTTTTTTTGAAATTAAAAGTTTCATATAGTTCTTCTTAGCCTTGTTTTATAGATATCAGAGGAAAAGTTTAGAAGTTATTTTAAAGATGGCGCTGTGTGGATTGTCCAAGCGTATTTATTTATTTTTGTACAGAGACAGTTAATTGGTATAAGGCCGGCCCTACATAATGGAGAGGCCCTTAGTCCTGCAATGGTCTGTTATGGTCAGTGATGAAGAATAACAAATAAATTTTATTTTTATTTCCTTAATAATGTCTCACTACACTATACTGGCTCTATTTTATCGACTCTACGTAAACAAAGTCGTAGGCAAAAGCTGACTAAGAATGGTTATGAAGCTACTTAACAACAATTCTTATCAGCAATATGTAGCTACGATAAATGTGTTTCGAAACACGATTCCTAATAGATTTCGATATTAACCAATGATTACAGTAATGCCAAATTCAAGATACAGCTATGGAAACGTGTTGGAACAAGTAAACGTTTTAAGAACGGCCACAATGTCATTAAACAGGCGGTCAAGGCGGCCATATTACTCACTCGGCGCGTTAAATGTTGACTAAAGAATCGAGTTTAAATAATACGAAACGCAATTGTGTTTGTAGACATAGCGGCTAAATACACAAACAAGTAAACTAACAGTCAAGCAGGACTGATTAAAAGTGGGCACTACCAGGGGTCTCACCAGTGCAACACACCTCTAAAACCCCGGGACCCATTGCTCCGGTAATAAATAGGCAAATGCTAAGGCCCTTCCGCGGCCAAAGCCAGGGTTCCCGGGGGAGCAAATGGACGGCAAGCCGGTCCCTTATCACGTTATTACATAACACGGGAGCGAAGTTGCTTGAAATATTAGGAATGGATAAGGCGGTACACCTCCAGTCGGACTCCTCACGCTTGACCGTCACGGGGTAACAATCGGCTCCCGAGACAGTTCAACCAGTCTCTGAGTCCCCAACGGAAGACTGGGCAACCTCCTTGAGTGTCTAGCTCCTTGGTTATCGGTCTGCCACTAGACCACTGCTGCTTCCTAGCTACTCGAGAGATATACTATGCCAAAAGAATCAAACATGGGCGATAATCTAAGTGAGACCCACATACAATTAACTTCATTCATAAAATTATATTAATTTCACGGCCAACAGTCGACCAAGTAAACCTTTGAAACTAAAATGCTGGTAAAATTATTAATCAACATCGTGTCCGCCGAGTTTCGGCAAGTACCCAGTTATTATATCTGATGTTCTACAACGATGGCATGGTTCCCAAAACGGCGGCGTCAAACGATCGATTCACAGAAAACTTTCACCGACGAAATCCAATGCGCCACGAAAATTAGCATTCTATTTAGCAATTGGATGTTAAGTCAGCGTTTATTGTGCCGATCGTTAACTTGCTATTCGCGGCGCGTCACTTGCGCGCGCGCATCCAATCCAACATGGCGTCCGTCAGTCCGCTTCGTTAGTGGAGCATTTGTCAAGATAATTGTCCGAACCGGCCATTTGAGTCTTTGACGTTTCCGTATTTATTATGAATAGCACACGTCAATCGTTGCCAAACAAATAACGTTCGTGCGAGCGATCATTCACGCGACCGCTATTACCAAGCAGCAAAGTTTACTTTTGAACTTGATCCTGTATGTAGCAGTAAACTCGTACCGGTCAAATCTAGCCTTGGCTTTGACATGGTGTCACGCGTTGCCAAAATGGGTTGCTACGTGCGCAATTATCTTCACAGTTTGATGTCCAATTTTCCTATTAAGAGCAAATTGTGATAGTGAATTGTCAAGTTGTAATTCTTTGATTCGATTGTTTGTTGTCTTCCAGTCTTTCTATTTCAGCAGCGTCGGTAATTTTTTTTTGGTAAATTTACTGTTTTACTTTTTATTATTGTACGTATAAGTAAAACACCAACATTACCCATGACTTCTACATGATTTTTCCACAGGACTTTGACTTTGATCGGTGTCTCTTGCATCCTACGTTGCCATTATGCGCTCTACGACTACCATCCTACCAAATTGTATGGCTATGAAATTAGAAACGGCTAAATCATTAGTCATTAGGTACATAACGGCAGGTACAGGCTATTATTTTAATTAATTATAGTGCTGCAGAACCTACCCAACATAATTATTTCGCAAATAACTCGCAACTATCGATACTTATAGTAAAAAAAGGAACAAAAATTTAACACGACATGCGACACCCATGAGGTGAACATGTATACAAAATAAAAAAGAACCCACGTCACACGCCACGGGCCCCATCAGGGTAAGTTATCGTATTCAGCGTGTTGCCACAGGTGCAGCGCGCGCGCACCCACGCTGTTTGTTTAGACCAAATTTATCAGCGAGCTACGGACTTATTATCTGATTAAGCCAGGTCCAATGAGACAGGTGATTCAGTTTATGTCTCCATTCGGCGTCTCTTTCGCTTGTACGTGGATCTCGTACCGTCGTTCTGTATTCAGTTAGGTTTGAATTTAAGTCGTTATTTTTACAAAAATTGAGACAGTGAGAGGCTAATGATTTGTGCGATCTTCCACTTCATATTTGGGTGGAAACCCGATTAAAATATATTCACATTGAAGTATCACAATTAATAGAATCAGATTGGGCAGGTATTATAAATAGGTAAAAACTAATAACAAAAAAGCAAATACAAGCAGTATCCTTAGATATTGCCAAAGCTTGCGGTGTGGCATAGCTGCCTGACAAGTAATCCTCCTTCTTCCCTTTCCGCTCATGTATCGTGTCTGGATAGCCTTCTCAAGAGAGCGATTGCTCCGTGTAATGTCAATGCCGGGCCTCAGGTGACCTCTCTGCAACAGTTTTCTTGCTGCAAATCAACGACCTGCTCAAACTCGGTATCGTTGAGAATGCAATGATAGCCAGCACCGTTGTAAAGTAGATTCGTTTTTAGTTTAGAACGTTTCTCGCTCGCACGATTCGGATGTGGAATAGCTCTACTATGGAATATGACATGAGATTGTTCAAGAGGTATATTAGAGGTATCTTCAGAGGCGGGCAACGCATTAGTAGCGCATTTGGTGTTGCTGATATCCAAAGGCGGCGGGTACCACTTTCCATCAGGCATCCTTGCCTGTTTGTCCGCCGTATCACATAAAAAAAAGTTAGGCAGGTAGTATGTGTAGCCATCGAAAAACAATACCACACAAAAAAGACAAACAAAAACAACTGTAAGTGATAAAAAACCTAAATGAAATACGGTATGTATGTATAAATCAGCGGTGTTATTATAGTCAGGTATGCTACAAAACATGTACAAAACACAAGCTACCATAAAATTACTCCTTTTTTTTTTTAAAATTGTCAAGCGAAATGAATCATACGCCGCCACGTACAAAACTGACCTCAATCTTTATTGTTTATTTTTGTTTCACGGCACAAATGAATATTTAGCGACTTTCTCGACTTTCATGTTAAAATGTGATTTTTGCTTCACAGAGAACTTTGTGTATTGTAATGTTTATTTGTCAGTCGGCAGATGATACTTATCTCCTTTAGGTTGACGGATTCTAGAATGAGAATATAAATAAAGGTACGCAGACAGCAAACTAAGTAGGTAGAGGTACCTCTACTAACATATCGTGTTAAACAGAACATGGACATCGTATGAAAAACGACAATCAATGCAGTAGGGTGCAATTATTAATGAGAAACTTCCATTGAAATTCAACCGTGAGACAATACCAAGTTTCAACGCTCGACTCGGCGTAGATTTTATAAAAAGCGTAACTTAGTAAGAGAATGTTGTAAATAGTACTATGTTTGCTGTTTTTATAGCTAAGTACTATGGTATGTTGTTAAGTGGGTAGATAATATTAGTATTATCGAGCGACTTAAACATTCTGTGGACACGAAGGTATCTTCGATCTGAAAATCTATCGTAAGGTATTCGTAATCTATACTAAATCTAAGGTATTCGCCAATAACGCGAGACATGTACAAAACTGAATTTGCAATTTCTGAATTGAATGTAATGTAATAAAGGACTAAAAAGAAATGTAATGTACGTTACACGATGATTACGAACTAATCATGTATGCATGCATTCCTTATAATTTAGAACTTGTAGTTTACGTTAAACACGATCAACATCACCATCCTAGCGGTCAATCCAGGCTATTGCCAGGGTCGGCTTTCCTACCCTTTCATCTTCACTTCGCCTTGTCTTCACCATCCCCGCGTCGTAAGCCGTTTGGTTGGGTTGGTGGACTTGTATCTGCCTCAGTGATGTCAATTTGTCGCTTCTTAGGTCTCCCTCGGGACCTCTTTTCTGAATTCTGATGCTGGCAGGTATAGATAGGCTCCATTTACCACGTATCCCTGGGGCCTACGCAGCACGTGAACATTTTTACAAAATACGAATAGAAAAACCATATTGAGAGTTATTAATTCTAAGCGTAATTACCTACTCATATAGTAAGTAAAATCCGTAATATGACTAGCGTTATAAAAAATGTTATTACAAGCCAGCGCAGAATGGAATTATTCAAGCACACGGTTTGAAGGTTAATTATGCCTTTGATAAGTCACTTGATTTGCTTGCGATACCTTGACCGTCATTTGTTTTGTTTAAAGAACTGCAGGTAAAAACGAGTCCTAACTGAGGCTGGCTAATGGCGGACTTCCTGTGAAAAAATAAAAAATAAAAATACGCGGGCTTCGTTCTTAGCCCATCGTGCGCGGCCGGCCGCTGACGGTAAAGGCGGTAAATAGTACATTTACTTCAGCTAGAACCAAAAAGGGGAGTCATAAACAAGTTTTACTTAGAATAGACCATCAACATTCTACATTTGGCGACATACACATAAAACGCCATAATGGCCCGGTTAGGCGCTGCGGCGGCGGGCGCGGCGCGCGCATCCTGCTTGCGGTGCGCGCGGACAACGGGACGCGGCCTGCGAGCCGCGAGCCGGACAGCCTTTTAATTGCTATTTATTTGAAACTATTGAAATGTGCAACGCGCATTCTGAATTAAGAAATGCTGCATACATTACAGAGGGGATGTGGTTTTTGCTAGGACTGCAGATAGCTTATGTAAGGGCAATATCGATTCAACCTTATAGATACTAACGACTATATACGGGCGAGTATAGTTTTCGTTTCTATTTATTATCTTGAACGCTTGTCAAATTGACTCGGCACCATAAATTTCTCTATTAGCTGTTTGCAAACACTGGCTAAGGATTTGCTGCAAATGTTTTGCAAATTTGTGGACTCTAGTTTCGAGGGTCAATTTAGTTGCATTTGTTAGCGATACTTAACGAAATGAAATACACTAATTTGTAGTGACAATGCGTAAAACTTGATACATAGCAGTAACTAAGTATCGTTTCTATTTTAACACCTATTACGCGTACCACAGTGTAAAAAAGGTAAGAGGCCGTAGCTACGTTTGTAAACAGCGTCAAGTCGGTTATTGAAAGTGAGAAACACTACGATAATCCGCGCCAAGGCCTTCTTGAATGTTAAGCGCTAATTATTGACAGTTTTAAGGTGTCTTGCCGAACTGATCTGATACTTGTATCATTTGTCAACAATGTATCATACTAACCATCATAGTGTGAAACCAACTTGATCGGTCACCACAAGTTGTCCCCTGCCACAGAGTATATTACATACGCTGCAAAAGGACTTGGCAATGGATGTTCTTATTTGTCCTTGGCAAATGGCGATATACGATGATATATTATAGCCTACCGCCTATCCCTGGTAGTTGGAATGTGGGTAATAACATCGACATAGCCCTTAACATTGAAGGAACAGCGTCTTGATTGATACGATCCAAGTCATGTCCGTGAGTCCGTGATATTTTTGTCTTTCGTATAGGTTTTCTTTCGGTTATATTCGGTTTCACTCTCTCTGTCGTATGGGAGCTATTTACAACACCACGGACTAATTCGTCGATCTGTCAAATTGGAGCCGATATCGAAACATCACCTTCACCACGATTAGGCCACAGGTTGTCGCTGCAGCTGGATGCTCAAACCTGCCCGTATAGGGTTAGAGGTCCTGCGGTAAGCCCAAGAAACAAATTTACATCGCTGAGTCGGATATAAAGCCAACGGTTTACAACGAGAATACAGGACACCAGGCGACATGGAGGAGAAAGAATACAAAAGCGGAGCCTGGCAGAAGCCGGGCGGGATTGACCCATCGGGTGATGATGATGAACAGTCCTCTGTTGGGATTCAAGCCTTCATATCAATCAAGGGCTTTATGGGATTCTCCTATAGGTTGTTGAAGTCAAATGAGAATGTATGGCTTTGTATTAATAAAGTTTGTAACCACATTTGAATCTACACATATTCCTATATACCTACACAGCTCTTGAAAGTTTTCATATTATTTGAAAGGGCTAGTTTTCACGTCCCTACAGGTTTTCAGTTTCCACGAGGTGACCATTACGCTCGTATATCGTTATTACCTACCTAGGTATCTATCTACCTATGTATAATAGTAAGCTTCGTAGGTATGAATAAAATAACTTATTTTCGCGGTAATAGGAACTTAACCAGCGATTAAACACGAAGGTAGGAAGTATTATTTTGTTTTTCCTTCCTACTAAGATGTGCATTGTAAATGAGTAAGTGGTACTGGACTCTAGGAATGTAGGAATAAACATAATAATATTATGTATGAATGACTGGGCGGTCCACGATTAAAAAGAAATCCGTTAGATCAACACCTGAAGAGTGGTTAGCCCACGCACACATGCATAGGTACCACAAATTGGACACAACACATCTATCAATACAGCCTACAAACGATACACATACCTACTTATACTTATGTGGGACTTTGTTAATAAAAAAGTGGTATGTAGGTACTCATGCTCATGTTGTGACGTTGTTTTGTTGTTACCCTCCCTCGGTGTAAGGTGTCAGGTGTAGGTCGACTTACCCGATTAGATTCCAACGCCTCGGCACTGTGCTCCTCTTTCTGCCGGAAACAGTTGGTGCATTTGCTCTTGTTGAAGATATTGGGTGCAAATTTCCTGCAATCCGGTCGCCCAGACATAGTTGTCAGAGGTCAGGGTCAGTTTAACGTTCACTATGTCACCTTACACAGCATGATGGTACTTCAAGGCACCCACACTAGACGATCATACGCCTATTTTTTTTTATTTTTCAAAAACCGAACACGTAGTTTATCACGCGCGCACCCACCGGTGAGCGAGCTATCAGCGAAATCACTGCAAGTGAACTGAGCGCTAACGTCTCGTACGAAAGCACATGCACAAACACAATCTCCTCCGGTAACCGAACACCGAAGCAGTCGAACAATCGCGTAAACAATATTCGTATGTATTGCACGTCAAAATTTTAAAACAATAAACATCGATATTACAACGAACACGCGGAGTCGGCGAGCGCGCAGCGACACGACCGCCCGTCCATTTTACATCTGATAGAAAAGCAACGAACTGAGGTTGTTGTTTTACAACTTCTCTTTTTTGTCCGTAACTTGGTGTGCGCATGTAGTGGTGAATTTACTCTAGTAGTTGTAAAATAGCACCTCTCACTCTGATCTTTGATCATTGTATCCGTCTATCTTTGTCACTCAATTCTGTAATGCTTAGTGCTGCCATCTTTTAATGTTTAATGAAACTACTCCCTGAAGTGTAGTGTGTATAGGCGCAAGAGCATGATGTTGAGTTGATTCATTCTATTGAGATTACTAAATGAATTGGTATCAGGTAACTAGATGTCGCTAGTTTTAGTTCATTTTGCCTGCTAAGGCAAAAAGGAAGTTGCCATTACAGAAAACAAACAGAATTTTTTAGGGTTCTGTATTTTATCAAATTTATGGACCATTATTGTGCATGCAATGACTAAAACAATCTCCAAGTAGGTAGTCACTTGATGACTAATGCACTAAGAATGACTAAAACACTGCTTGTGTGTGATATTATCTCGTCTTGTTATGATTAAAAAAATTTGAAGCCGGTTGACCACGTGAACTCAGTTGTTACAGGTGATAAAATCTAGATGTATTATTTCGACTTTCCTACTAAATCCCAGAGTATAGTGTGGGCACAGAGTGTGGGTGTTTAAAGATGAACCACCGCTGTCGTCTTTAGAAATTTCTGATACCTATTTACCTTATTAATAAGGAAAGAATGGTTGCCAAATAGACGAATGTTTACCTCAACAACTATTACAGGCCTTAAAAATGAACGACCAAACTGAAGACTCGATATTTGGCTTTTGCATCAAATTAGAGTCTTAGAGAATATTTGCACCAAGCTTTAATCAAATAACTGGGACACCCTCTGTAGAGTCCGAAATTAGTGCAGTGCGACTTTACACATTCTCATACGTAAAAAATAACTAAAGAAACGTAATTTTTCGAGCTTCTGGTAGCTTAGGAGATGTGGCTGTATTCCAGAGGGATACTGGGGCAATATGTTCAGCACCTGAGTTACACTTATGAAGTCCTGTATTACTGCCAGTTATGAATACTTAAAAAAAATACGACAAAACTTAACGTTGTGTAGCGTGAAACTCAAAACCCAAACTCAAAAATTATTGAAATAGGATTAAATGAATCTATTATCCAACCTCAAAAAACTACGGCGAAAGAAGATATGTTTAACGAGCTCATCCAGGTAAGGAGCGAAACAAGTAGGCCGCCCAGCCAGTGTGCACGAAATGAACGGGCCAGCGAGGCATCGAGTGCAGTCAGCTGCAGAATTAATGGACCACCGCAGCACACATTTAATGTATTCTGAAGGGTCACCCTGCACCGAGCGTTCGTTAGTACACTAACGCAACGTGCGCTCGCTGCATGCACGGACCCCAGACACCCGGCCGGCGCGCCCACCCGCATTCACCAGCCAGCCCACCCAGCACCCACCCTTGTGACATCTTAATATTGAAATATTAAGAACTGAGAACTTATTTTTATAAAATTATGCCATTCTTATTCTTCTGGGATTGCACCTACACTGTCTCATCACTTGATTATTTTATTAAATACCTAACGGTGAAAATATTGTTCTTCATTTCAGTAAGTTACATTGTAAACTCCCAACTCGTAAGCGAGAGGTACCGGATTCGAATCCCACTGCGGCCATGTACCAATGACTTTTTTCTGAGTACATTACAGTAGGAGATCCGGCCACACTAATATCTTCCATCATCTGTTATTAAAAAAAATCGTGCATTATACAAAAGAATATTACTTAATATACTTATTTATTAAATAAATGAGTGCAAAATAATTAATGAATGTCATGTCCCGGAGGTCAGATGGCACTGTAATTACCTGATCTGCCAAATCCTGGATCATGGTCAAGGCGGACTCCGTGCCTTCGTGCGCAAAAGCATAAGCGGTACATTAACGCCAAGAAGAAGATTATTTCCCTTATAAATAAAAAATTAAGTAAGAAATTCCCTTATAAGTAAAAAATTACAAGTTTAACGAAATTAATAAAAGTTTCTAACGGAACCCTTTCTCATATTTTGATGGACGTCGAAATCCAACCGCGAATGGCAGATTGACGTTATCGCTGTCACTTTTGACAGTGACAGTGACGTTAGTAGTATGCCCGCCGCTGCTGCCCAGCCCAGCCAGCCGCCCCGTAGGTAATATATAGTAATCTGTGCAGCCGCCTGTTCAGTGTGACCGTGGTACTGGTGTGACCGCCCACCCGCCTCCTCTCTTTTCCTTAACTCAAGCCCTCAGCCAGGCCAGCCCGCAGCCGCGCGCGAGTGTGCAAACCGTCACAGGGCGCCAATAAGACAGGCAGGGGAGAAGTGTTTGAGTTGACGAATGTGTCATAGCCGCTCGCGATTTTCGATTACAAATTAATTCTTCTACTATTTTTCTGCATCGTCCTACGTTTTTTAGCGCTTCGATAGCAAAAACTAGCGGGCTTTTTATCTAAATCAGTTCATTCATTCATAACCAAGGTGATATACTTGTCGGAAGTTGCCTTCACGGTTTGTGTCCTAATTTTGTGTATTCTAACCACTGAGAGAATTCAAATCATGTGCCTGTAATCGGTGTACCATAGCAAGTGTCACACGCGTATTAGTCATCGGTCGCAAAGCAACAGCTAATTTGGTGCCGAAATATTTGCAAGGTTATAAACAATCGGAGTTTTAAAGCCATGGATGATTTGGGTTTCCTGCCTGTACTCCCAGAGGGGCCCTTGGATGTCTACAGAAAAGAGGCCTCTTTCGATTGGAAACAGTTGAAACTGGCACTCGAGGGCGATGTTGATTTGTTGAAATTGAAGGTGAGGTAGTAACTATTTATTAAATATTATTTTGTAATTGATGTGCAAAACTTTAAAACATACTTTATGTAATTTATATAATTTTTACAAATTTATATCGTTATTTTAATAATCCATCATCATCACCAGGGTCTGCTTGGTTTTCTTTCAATATTGTACCAATAAATTAATGCTAGTGAGTTTAGTTATTTTATTTTAAATAATTAACAGCAACACAAGCCTTTGAATTTCCCGCTCCTTTTTGGCTGTTCACCGTACCTGAAAATTATGTGTGTCAACTTTGTCATACCATAATAGTTTTATGGTTTCAATTTGATGTACACTTCAGTATTTATAGTTAATAAAAGAACAGTAACTGACCTAATTTTGTTCTATACTGCAGTGTATGATGTGCAGTGTACCATTACCACACCATACCATTCAGTTAGCGATAGAATGTATGAAACGGGGATCTTTCAAACATTGTGCCTTATGGCTACAATGTATTCCATGTGTTCCCAATTGATGTCAAGAGTTTTTGAGATCTTACACTGGCTCACCACACTCAGAAAACACAATGCTGTCCGTAAATCTTACCACACAACCAGTAAATCTCAATTTACTTTGCATACTGTTGAAATTGGCGTAGCAAAAGGAAATCACTCTTTTTTTATATTGCTATGCCAATCACAGCCTTATAACAAGATTACTAAAGTTACATTTCCATTTGTCTCCATCAATATGGGTACAGAAAGTGAAGGACGAGAGCACACTCTTGTACTAGTTACAACTTACAACCCACCCAGAGTTTAATTATCACAAAACTTTTTGTTACCAGTACAAAATATGGAAAACCCTGGAAAAAGATCCTCTGTTCGCTCACAACCGCATAACTCCGCATGTGGAGGATCAGAAACGACTCACTCAGTTGCAGCTCAAACGAATCAATGAGTACAAGTTCCTAACGGATGAAATGTTCAAGTCTAGTTACAGTAAAAGGGTAAGTTTAATGTTGATAAATATGTAAAACTTATTTTATTTATTTATTTATTTATTTATTTATTTGTTTATTTGTTTCTTAGTATTAGACTGGCCAACTCTCCTGTAAAACGTCTCTTATTATTTGTATTAAAGCTATCATTTTGGCCATGCCCTGTATTTTAGTAATAAAAATGCTGGACAATACATGATCCCTTTTTTATTAGCGGTATCTTATACATACTAAGTACTACTCTATGCAGGTACGGTATAAATAATTGTAATTTTTATTGTCAATGATTAATCACATGTGATTTTAGATCAAATGTTTAGTATAATTTGTTAAATTCTATTATAAGTATGTGAGCATCATAAAAATGATTTTCTCCGATCTGTTGATCACCTAAAATGAATATAATGATCCACATTCCTATTAATTAATTCTTTTTGTTCACAGACACGGTTATTAATGACAATAAATGAAGCGGTACAATCACTTAACCCCAGTGTGTCGGTCAAAATGGCTATCGGAATATATCTGTTTTCAAATGCTCTGCTTTCGCTGGGTACAGAAAGACATTTGAAGTTTTATGAAGCTACAATTTCTAAAAGAGAAGTAAGTGCTACTGTTTTTTTTATACCACTGAGGTGGCAAACTAGCATACGGCCCGCCTGACTGTAAGCAATTACCATAGCATGGAAGTTTGCAATATCGAGGGTAACAGGCATGTTGCCAACCCTGTAAAAACTTTTTCACACCCTTTTTAAACAACTTAACTCTTGATGAATTAACATATTCAAATAAAATTCAGATTTTATCATGAGGTAACCTCTTTAAAATGGTTTATTTCCAGTAAAGGAACAAGTATTTGATATTATAATTATTTTGGGACAAATCTTTATTTGCACCAAATTCACATCCAAAACAACAAAAAATTGAATTTTCAAAAAGGAAACAATAAGTATGTAAATAGGGTAGGAACTTCCATAATACTTTCTCCAAGGGCTAGATAATTCCAATGGACATAAGGAGTTTTAAAGAAAGTGAGAACATTTTCTCTACAATTTTTTTAATAAGTATGTTAGTTTCTGTGCTAAATCAATCATCAATTACCACGATTAATTACCGAACTAAACCTGACTCGTTCACATTCTGATCCCTTTCCGTTTACCAACTGTTCCCATTCCATTGACAATCATGTCAACTCTTTAACAAGAGATAGGCCACATGCTTATTTGCCAATGTATTCCATACAATGCCAGGGATCCGACCCAAACCGACGAAAGAAATTCTCTAACTGATGGTGAAAACCGCATCAAAATCCGTTATCCGTTGCGTGGTTTAGGGGTTGCCGGAAATATTGATAGAGACACTGAAAGCAACTCTAGTTTATACGATGTAAAGATGTACATTATTTTGCATCAGTTGACTTTAAGAAGGCTTGTTTTTTGCTCCAAAAAGTAAACAACGCCATCTCTTGTCAGATACTGGCGAGTTTCTCCCTGACGGAGATCGCGCACGGGTCGGACGTGCGTCTCATGCGCACCACGGCGACCTACGACCCGGCGCACAAGCAGTTTGTGATCAACACACCAGACTTCGAGGCGGCAAAATGCTGGGTTGGTAATCTAGGTAAAATACTGTGTGAATATATTTGATATACTACTAGCTTTAGCTCGCAACTTCGTATGTAATAGGCCGCTCCGGCTACAGAAGCCACAATCGCCCATGGAGCTTGGAAAACCGGCAGAAAACTATACTATTTAAAATCATATTGTTTGGCTGTGATAGGTGCAGGCAGGTGCTTCCCCAGTCCGGCGGCTCCCATTGGGGAAATCCCGCTTGCTCTGCATCTCTTAAAAGTTTTCTTATTCTAGCCATATAAAAAGGAAAATGTTTAAAGTAGGTCGTCGGAATTTTTTACGAAATACGTCAGCATTCATTTACCTTATTGCAATAAGGTGTATATAATGTAATATAATGTGACGCATCACGTCACATTTAATCTATAGTTATACGAACCACTAGAGCACCTAACTCATATGCAAATAAGTCAGTGTAGTGATCTGAAAAGTGAGTTGAAAGACGCGCACAGCTGGGCATAGGCCTCCCCAAAGGTCTCCTCAAAGGTCGGCCCTGTGCCTTCCGAATCCAGCTGGTACCAGCGATCTTTACCGGTCGTCGGTCCACCTTGTGGGAGGCCTACTTACGCTGCGGCTTCCGGTATATGGTCACCACTCAAGAACTTTACTGCCCCATCGGCCATCTGTTCTTCGAGCTATGTGCCCTGCCCACTGCCACTTTAGCCTGGCAATCAATGGCTATGTCGGTAACCTTGGTTCGCTTGCGGATGTCCTCAAGCGGGCATTACATTTAGCAAATTGATAGGGAAATAATACCCACGGCAGGCGCAAATAATATTCATGTAGCTATTAGGTAATAACGAATTGTGGCTACTAAGGAAAATGCATGAATATTACAATCAGATAGGTAGGTACTTGGCCGTTTGCCGGCAGAGTAGAATAGCACCAACCCCTCACACTCGTAGGTGTCGCACAAGGCGACTAATGTTTTCGAGGTAAAAGATCTAGAGTCTTCGTACGCTGGAAAATGGGCAGCAGCGTTTTCCATTGTTATATTTACGACACTGCTATCTCTAACCCGCCTGCCAAGCGTGGAGATTATGGCAATAACCTCCCCTTTTATGGGAGAGGCCGTAAGTCGTGCAGTGGACTGTTACGGGCTGTGATGATGATGATGTGCAATTTTTGGTATTAAATAAAAACTATAATAGTACCTATCTATGTATATCCTAATTAGTTGATTACCGGGGTGGTTTGGGTAATAATTGTTCTTATAAAATGATCACTAAAACGACGAGTTGAAAGGAAAACTAAAAATTTGGAAAAACAGTACGAATTAAATGTACCATCTGTCGTCTCAGCGTTTTATATTTAAAGAGAATTTTCCTTTCAAGATTATTTTTAGAAAGGACAGAATTTCTATAAAATTCTAGTGTCCCCGAATTCGGATCAGATTGAACCCAATCACGCAGGGGATATAATAATGCCTATATCTAACTAGCTTCTTTGAAACTCGGTCACCAGTTACTACGTTCCGGGCCCTATTTTTGAAACCGCTCGCATCCACGCGACCGCTCGAGTGCGCTACCTATCTCTTTTACACTCGAGCTACGTTGCTAGAGATATAAAAGACAAGCATGCCAAGAGTAGCCTGTATTTATGCAATAAAGTGTTCATTCATTCATTGGCTCGCGCGGATGCTATAGATCCCTTTAAAACATTATCGCGCATTATTTATTTATTTATTTTATTTGCCAACAGATTTATACTTTTTGTTACATACATGACCCGAAAATCTATCGCGAATGTTACCCTTGATACTGTAGCTTTTAAATCGTCTAAATAGTCGAGTTTATCCCTTACATCATTCATAAAAACAAGCAATCAAATATTTTCTCTACTATAGATATAGAAATACGGGAATAAATGTTCCGATTTACGTTTCGCGCCGCGTCCACTGATAAGAATATCAAACACGTGTAGGTTACTCGGGCAAACGCTCAGATTCGGAATGTCAAGGACAACCAACTGCCCATCCTACCGCAGAATGGCCCGATTATTATTAGCATAGCAACGGAACAGGTTTGGGATCTTCGAAAACTATTCTATCCAATGAGCGGAAATCGTGCGAGGTGCCTTGCGCGATAGATGGAAACGCGATGTTGTTCCATGCCATTGGAGGCATTGAAGCTCGTATTGTTTTGATTTCATGCAGCGCAATACAAAGGCCTTTTGTTGAACGGATAGGACGATAGTTTAGCCTACGTGATTTCGAGAAATTTGTGCTCTGTAACTGGTGTATCACGATGAATAACTGCCGTGGACTGCCGTTTGATACCGGGAACGGTAGATAATGCTCATGACCTGTAATCGAAATAAATATTTTTATATAAGAACTAGCCAGGTATTTGACCGGTATCTCACCTGGTAGGTAAGTGACGAAACTGCCAAAAATGGAGCGTACTAGGGAAAGCCTACTCTAACCTTGAACGATAAGCGTATTCACTCTAGCCTTGAAGGCATCCCGATTATAATGATTCGAAAACAAAACTATGAACTATCTAATTTAACCAACCAGCGCCGAGCCATTCCGCTGGGGACCCGGAGACTAGTTGAACTGTCTCGGGACCCGATTGGCACCCAGCGACGTTAACTTGTTCGCTGCGGCCGCCTCAACATTTGGGTCGTAATTTGCGTTACGCAAGTGCGTACGACTCGTTTCGCCGGTCCATACAAAATTGCCGCTACGCGAGTGCGCGCGGTCTCATGTGGCTGGTCCATACAAAATCAATCGGCGTAGACTCGCGCACTCGCGTCGCTCCAGCGCGGACTCAGCTGGCACGGCTATACATGGTACATTTCGGCGGCCATACAGCTGTGCGCACAGCTCAACCTCACCCATCACTCATCTGGCCGCGCTTGTTAGCATTGCGCCTGACTCATTGATATTTGGGTTCGCCGCGAAAGCGTATTAGCTAAACCTAATCAAAATATCTACCTTCCGATGTACATAAATAAACAAATGATGTCCCGTAAACTACGTACGTAGTATGTGCGATGAAAATGTAGTGATTAACCACGAAAGTTTTAAAACCTGAATTGTGTCCCCTCTATTTATGTGGCGAATATAATAATTAGGATCTTTTTACTATTTACTTGCGATGACCCTTAGCCTTAAAAAGAAAATTTTGCTGACGTTTTTTTAATAATTAACATAATTGAAACTATGAAATTAATTAATCCACCAGTGTTCCAATGAAACCACAATAAAAGAAAACAATTATTAGGTTTATTTTTAACCTACACACACGAAATGGCAATTAGAATCGTTAATCGCTTTAATTACCTTGGATCAGACCACACCACACATATACTAAGCTGATAACAGCGCGTATGTTAGTTATATTCGTCTCTTTCACTCCATTTGGAAATATCAAATTTGCTACAGCTATCTCTTTCCGTCGTCAGGTCGGACGTGTACCCACACTCTTCTGTTCGCTCAGCTGATAACGCCAGACGGCACCAACCATGGGCTGCACGGGTTTGTGGTCCCCATCAGAGAGCCTGACACCTTGGAGACGTACCCTGGACTGGTTGTGGGGGATATGGGCGAGAAGATCGGAGTTAATGGAATTGATAATGGGTAAGTTGGAAATAAAGTATCTATTTCTATACTAATATTAGAAAGAGTAAAGATTTGATTGTTTATCGGTTTGTTTGGTTATTTGTAATGGATAAACTAAAAAATTACATAAACTATTTTAAAAATTCTTTGCTAAAAAGCTACGTGATCAGCGAATAACATACGCTATATTTGATCTTCATAAAATTAGAGTTCAATAGGAAAATTATCATTATCATTATCATTAAGCAGGCAAGCAGTTGTCAAAACAACTGATAGATGCCTGTATCTAGCTCTTCTCTACTCATTATTAATCTGTATTCAAATGTTTGTCGAGTCTGTTTTTGAATTGGTTAGTATTTTCCGCTGTCACCACGGATTCAGGCAACTTATTCCAGGCATTCACGACTCGGTTGGTTAAAAAATGTCTGTGCGGATTGTTGAAGGAGAAACATGTATCGAGTTTCAGAGAATGGCCTCGTAGGTGGTGGTTCTTGTTCTGCAGAAATAACTTTTCAAAATCGTGGATGTCGTAATGTCCATTGAGAATCTTGAACGTTTCGATCAGGTCACCACGCTCTCTGCGTTTCTTCAACGTTGTCAGCTTTAGTTTCTTCAATCTCTCCTCATAAGGTAATCTCTTTAGCTGTCTTGGCACCTTTGTGAAAATTGCAATAATATAACCCAAGGTAGCCATGTTCGCGTATAATTTCTGAACGGCTGCACCAATTTAACTAATTTTTTTTTGTGTTTGTATTTGTCAGGGCAATTTTGGTATGAAAGAAGGCCTACTTAGTAGGTTTGGGTAGGTGTAGAATGCCACGCGAACGACCAGAACAAGAGCGCAATCGCTAAAACATAAAAAAATAATCAGTGCTAAACGAAATATTGCATTTTGTCATGCTCTGATAATTTTTTATGTTCATGACATGGCTGTCTGGACTGTCATGCGTACGGGTCTCACACTAAAAAGACTAAACGGTCAAAGGAAATATAAAATTGTACGACCGTCTCGTTTAACCGTAAACAGGAGCTAGGTATGTTGTGTAAATGCGTGCACTGGATTCTTATCAAAACAAGATTGCCCAATATTCTGTTTTAATGTTCACGGTCATTTGATAATTATTTTTAGCGAAAGATGTAATTTATATTTCGTGAGAAAGTGTATTTGACTGTCTTTCAGTTAGGTATGTTTTCTCAGTTAAACGTTTGAAAGAACATGTTCGCGATCGAACAAACTTGACACAAATACTAAATATTAGACTTTACCAGTTATTCTAGTCCATAACTATAGGACTTAGTTTTATGTAACAGTATCTGTTGGGCGGCAATATCAATTACCTATTCCCAATGAAGTCTTAGCCCAGTCTTCGGTTTCCGGCTCAGAGTTTTTGCCTAAATCATTTGTTTCGAATTCAAGGAGCTTTTTATTTACCTCCATATAACCTTAGAACTTGGTTTTATGTTTCTACATTTTTTTATATGACCTCGAGCAATTGTAAATTTGACATAAGTATAATTAGTCATACATTATTTATTTTGACATCGCAAAACTCATAATACATTGATTATTACAAGTTCCAAATTCTAAATTTATAACATAAGTAAATGAAGCGAACCGAACATGAAGTAATGCGATGACAAATAGGTATAATTAGGTATTATGTGAAACTAAATTTAGCTATCGTTTTCCAGTCCTCATAGTTGGTTGGGTCATTTAGTCCCTTCAAGAAAACCATACGAAAATAACTGTTCTCCTTTCCTGTGTCCCTCACCACGTGTATTTCTAATGGGTGAATCATAGATGGTATGACAGCGGCTATTACTCAACATCAAGTGGCTTATCGACTTGTTTATCAAATATGTTAACTCCACAATATCAGTTAAGTTGTGTCTAGTCGGAAATATTACGTAATGGTACCAGACACGTTTGTCTGGTGAGTCAGACCAAAGAATAGTTGCGATTTCGTATCTTAGAAATAGATTATGGAACGTATGATGTTATGACCAGTATGGTGTGATACTGGTAGTAAATCGTTATACAGTATGCAACAAATACCTTGCTACTCTTTATGTGCCTCCAGACACCATTGACGAAGCGAGGTTGACCAAGGTCTTGTATGTATTATTAAGTATTGTATTGTATGTATTATTAAGTATTGGCCGTGTGGTGTCCGGCAGAGTAGAATAGCACCAACCCCTTACATTCATGGGTGTCGTACAAGGCGACTAATGTTGTCGAGGCAAAAGATCAAGAGTCGCCGTAGTCTGGAAAATGGGCAGCAGCATTTTCCATTATTATATTTAAACACTGCAATCTCCAGCCCGCCTGCCAAGCGTGGAGACTATGGCAATAACCTCCCCTTTCGTGGAAGAGACCCTTAGTCCTGCAGTGGACTGTTACGGGCTGAGATGATGTATAGTATGTAACAAATAGCTCGCCACTCGTTATGTGCCATCTGACACCATTAACGAAGCGAAATTTACCAAGGACTTCCTCTGGGGACCATGAGACTGGTTGGACAGTCTCGGCAGCCGATTTTCATCCCGTGACGGTATAGTATTATATTTACAAATGCCTCTAACCGATTCGGAAGGGGTCTATAATGTAGTTCAAGATAGATAGAGCGTAGTGGGGATCCTGGTCGAGATGGAGCCGCAGCACGAGGGAATAATAAAGAGCTGGTCATGAGTGAGTAAAAGATAGAATGTATGTTTTTAACAATAACTTCACTTTATTTCGGTGCTTCAATGTGCCATCTTAATCATTCTAAGCGTCCCTTAGGGTGTCATGGTTCGGCCATATTATGCTGATACAGTAGTTTTGTGCATAACCAACCACCTACACTGCATACACCTCTTTATAATTTGGTTCGTTCACGAAAAATAATCATTATAAAGTAATGGTTTAACAATTATGCGGTGACGCAAACACGTGAAAATTTGTCATCGTTCCACATGCTTTCCAGTTCTGAAAAACAAGTTCCATATTAACATACCTCAATCAATAACAGTTTACTACAATAATATTTCAATGACATATATGAAGGATTGCCGTATAAACTATTTCGCGGCTCGCACGCGATCCCACTTTGGGGACCTCGGCTACTCCCGCGCGTGACTTCATGGGTCACCTATTTAACCCCCAACGCAAATGACGAGTGTTCTTATATAGGGCGATGTCCTTTTCGTTTCGAGTAACAGATGACGTAATCGGAATTCATCTAGGATTTCTGAGATTCGAACTACTCGACGCGGGCAGGTGTGCGAGGTTTCATAGAATTTCATATAAATAATTCTAACATTCGTTTCGTTGGGCTCCGATAAGTGTGCGTCAAAACCAGAAGTCGTTGCCTTTTACTATCATTTGACGAAACGAATTAGTACTAAAATAAAAAATAGAGTTGCTGACTCCACCTAAGATCCTAAACCTTTTTCGTAAATCAGTATATTAGTGCAAACAGTGATTAGTAAAACTAGTTGCAATTAGATGAATTAAGCAGCTAATTAAATGACATAGACATAATCAGGCATTGTTTCCGTAAAAATATCTTACCTACTTAGGCTTGACGTGCGTGTGTTTCTGTGGCGTCGTAGCTCCCGAAGCGATAGACCGACTTCGATGCGCTTTTGTTTTATTATTCCCAATAGGCTTGCATTTGACCTCAACTCACCTGATGGAAAGCCACGATGAGGACGAAGATGTAGCATGCGTGCTTAGAAGATACCTATTCATTCTTAACTTGGAAGACCCCAAGGTTATACTTATCGGTTGTCTTTATTTGAAAACCATTTTATGGTTCCTAGCGTTCGACTTTGCTTGTCAGGGGTTTCTCTGCAGACTGCATAGACAAGACGGAGACAAAGACAAGGCGTTGCGACAAGCCTTAGCGTAAAGGGCAGCAGCTAAACCCAGGCTGATTTTCAGGCTGGCAGTTTTTATACCACTAAGGTGGAAAACAAGCTTACGGCCTGCCGGATGGTAAGCAGTCACCGCAGCCTATGGACGTTTGCAATACCAGGGGCATCACCCACGCGTTGCCGACCCCGTAAAAACTTTTTCACCCCTTTCTTAAAGACATCATCATGTGACATCTGTCGGTTAGATCATGTGATAAGACTTTTCATTCTTTCGCAGCTTCATCATGTTCAACCAGTACCGGATACCTCGCGAGAACCTCCTGAACCGGACGGCCGACGTCACGGAGGAGGGCGTCTACGAGAGCTCCTTCTCTGAACCCTCGAGGATACTGGGCGCGGCGTTGGAGAACTTGTCCGCTGGTTAGTTGACTCTATTGCTTGTATGTATGTTTTTAACAAGCAACCCTGGTGTGCTGATGTCCATAGACGACGGTGATCACTTTCCATAAGGTGGCCCGCTTGCCTGACGTATAACATAAAAAAAACACCAGCCTTAAGTCAAAACTGAACTCGTTAAGTCACTCTTAACATTATGACACCGATTTTGTGACGCCTAAATGCTTAGGAGTAGCGTGCGTGCGTGCGTGCGTGCGTGCGTGCGTGCGTGCGTGCGTGCGTGCGTGCGTGCGTGCGTGCGTAAGTGTACCTATGTACAGGTAGGTTAGTTGAATATGTTCCACAACACGTTAACAATTCTTTGATTTCCACATAAGTTAACTTTTGTAGCCATGCTTGGATCTTATTTTTAATTTCATATTTAGTTACGGAATTGATATTGAAGATTTTGTTTACTTTGTTGTAGAGAACTGAGTTAATTATATAGTACTGACGAGAGGCAAATAAATTATAATTCTTCACTTATATAAGAAGTAATGATACGATTTCATTTCCGTCACACAATAACTCACTCATAATAATTGCCCCCTATTGAATTAAATGAAAAGGCTCGTGTCAGTTTGATTAAGAATTGCCAATCGGCAAATAAGCCCTTGGAACAGTAATGCACGATAACGATAAGTAGGTATTATCCACAGATAGGTATCTACGTCGGTACGTCCGAGGACAGACCGTCGATGGCCGAGTGCTTACGGTATCCGACTCGTAAGCGAGAGGTACATCACGATGTTTTCCCTCACCGTAAGAGCGTCGCATTTCATTCAGCGTTAGCATTACACTAATGTACACAACTCAAAAAATAATCATTGGTACATGGTCGCAGCGGGATTCGAACCCGGTACCTCTCGCTTACGAGTCGGATACCTTACCCACTCGGCCACCGACGCTTCTGGGCTGCCTGCACCTACCTCACTGTAACATTGTTGTATTTACCCCTTAGGTCGCATCGGCATAATGCAGGAGAGTTGCTGCTCGATCGCGAGCGCGGTGTCGATCGCGGTGCGCTACGCGGCGACGCGTGCGCAGTTCGGCGACAGCGGCCGCGAGATACCGTTGCTGGATTACGAGTTGCATGTAAGGATATTATGTGTGATGCTACACTGGTGGACAAACAAATCGACTCTGGATTTGTCTCTATCTGTCAAATAGTGGTGGGCCCGGCGTGACTTCGTTTGCGTGCCGTCCTACCCCTACCCTAACCTACCCCTAACTTACCCTACTCCTAAACCTACCTTACATCTATTTTATCCCTACCTAGCCTGTTTTTTTCTTCCTCTTGAATCACTATCTAGTTTAAAAGATCTAAGTATTGACATTCATAAGTGTTTGTGTAAACCTAACTTAAATAACAATATTTGAGTTTGACTTAAGTATACATACATAGATAGGGACAGACGGCGGGAAGCAACTTTATTTTATACTATGTAAGGATGGTTTTCATTTGAAAGGCCTATTGTGTCCTTTAAGTATAATATAACTTTTTGTTAAAAAAACGGTGATACACGCTAAAGGTTCTTTTTTTTTAATGTCATTACAATCCTAGAGTACATTTTTTGGTCCACCACTATAGATAGCTGGATATAGACATTGACATATGTTTGTTTGGCCCAAATACACATAATAAAGTGTTAATATTAACAAAAAAATAACAATAATTTGACCGCCATGTGTCGGAAACCTCTAAGCAAAGTACACATACATATTCTCAAAATTTTCCGGTTCCACTGAACCGATTTGAATAAAACAAATCCAAAAACTGGTTTATAAATAAAGAAAACCGCATCGAAATCTGACCATCCGTTGAGAGCGGCAATGCCACAGAACAGACGAGACACATAGAAACATACGTCAATCTTCTAAAACCACTCCTTTTAAGTCGGGAGTTAAAAGACTCATACGCAAGCTTTTAGATCTGTCACCTGCCACACAACGCCAAAGTATGTTACTTATCTTATCAATTACTACTTTTACGAGCCGGTACACCTTTTATGATAGAAATGATAAATTGATAATATTGAGAAAGATGATACTTTATTGATTAAGTTATACTAAATTGATATTGATAATATGATATGATAGTGAGTACGCGTGACGTTGATGGTTGCCGAAGGCCGTGGCGATGCGCTAAAATTAATGGATTGGCGGAAACGCCGACATTGCGTTTATATACTATAAGCTATACTCCGGCACATGTTGCTTATCATATCAACTATTAACTCTATATACTCGTATTCGATAAGATAATAAATAAATGAATACAAAAATGTTGTCAATCTATCAATCATACCATCGATTGAAAGACTGAGCCGATAAACTGATGAAATGATATAATCCCTTTACGTACATACAGACGTAGAGTACACAGCATTCATAGTACCTAGGGCAGGCGGTCTGCTAGGGCCCAAGATCCACTTTAGGTATTGTATTTTAAATTTTATATTTTAAATTTATTTTATATGAATTTATTTATTGGCGGACTTAAAGCTAAAGTAGCCTTATCTAACAGTCAACCGTGAAAAAAAAAATCGAAAACGGTATGAATTCTGAATTTTATAAATAAATATTTACACGATAAAAATAAATTAAATAATGCTAATACTTATTAGGGGAAAAAAGTTTTTTAGGAACAATTCCTTCAACAAGGGACTTGGGGCAAGTTTTTTATTTGATAACTTAGACTTTAAATTGTTATTTTCTCAGCAATGGCGGCTTTTCGGCTACATGTCGGCTGCGGTGGTACTAAGGTTGTACATCGAGAACTTCACGAGGAAGTACCTCAGTATAGTCGAGAAGTCCAACGCTGGCCTAAGGGTTGACGATTTGGTAAGTTCATTTTCTTGTTAGGTGTTATTCTGTATTTTCATTTTTGTACTCAGGTTGTAGATTACAGTGAAAAATCAATCAAACCAACCTGAAATTTCATTATGAATAGTGACAGTTAATTTACATTAAAATACTAAAGAGGAATGACCTGCATATTTGTAAAGCAAAAATTTAGTATTGAAATAACAATAACAGATAGAGACCAACCCATCTGTTATCAGAAACAATGCACTAAAAGACTCCGATGAAGTCAGATCACAAGTACTTAGCATAAATCTGGTTGCTATTTGAATTAATTTGTCAGCGCCGCAAATAATACGGGTATTTTTGCACTTATTTCTTATGTCCAAAACATGTTAATTCGAAGCAAATGAATACGTGTAAGATTAAGTTAACAAATCGAAGGTTAAAGGAATTAGAAGATTTTAGCCATTTTATCGCGCACGTGCTAGGCGTGGAATGATCACCCACCCGAAGGCTTTCCCTTGCATTATTTGGGGTTCTTCAACAGGCATGCCTACAGGTACCCTGGTGTTGCTGATGTCCAAAGGCGGCGGTGACCACTTTCCAGCAGGTGGCCCGCTTGCTTGTTTGTCTGCCGTATTACATTAAAAATAAAATAAGGCCTACACCGTAGCCGCACCCCTTGGGTTGCAGATGTGCTGGTCGACGGTGACCATGTCCCCTCAGATGGACCGTTTGGCCCTGTCTCCCTATGCAATAAAAAACAACGGATCTTCCGCAGTAGCGCCATCTGGAGCATTTATATTTATTTAATATTATTTATTTAAAATTACGAAACCCTCAAAGTAGGCAGAGACCACGTTATTCCACATGCTATGGTCCTGATAAACTTCTCTCGCTTCTTTCACATTCTTCAATATTTTCATAGATACTAGTCAGTTCAAGGTACTCCTGACCTAACCTTTCTACAAAATATTTCCGATTTGATCGTGATAAGTACGTCTCGGTCTACCCCATCCAAACCTTCCATTCCCTCCTGTCATGTATATATATTTCGTTAATCTCCTCTTATTCACTCCTTTCTACTTGAACCAATGAGGGTAACCGTTTTTGTGCTCACCAGTGGGCGCCACTGTAAGGTCTTGTCACTGTCATAATAACGCCGTTCTATTGGTTGAAATCCAATTGTCAACATAGAGCATTTGATTCTGGCCAATGAGAGGTTTAAATGTGACAGTTATAGAAAAAAAAAACAAGTTTTATCTCCTTGTAAATAGATAGCGCTGCACGGAACTCTTATGTCAAGTTTGTTGTAAGAGTCAGGCAGGAGGAAATATCACTAAAGTCCATGTTGTAAAATGATCAAAGCGCGATGTTTTCACAACGGACCTTACTCGCCAGTTGCGACATCTAGTGCAATTTTGAAGCTTAGTGAGATTTTCAGCTTTCCTTTCTCTATCCTCGTCACTGCATCTTGTTTTGTCTCGTTACTGAAACACATTATATTATGTAATGTATGTACGTGTCCCCCGGTCCAGAGCGAAGCAGTGTCGGAGATCCACGCGATGGTGTCGTGCAGCAAGCCGGCGCTCACGTGGGCCGTGCTGGACGCCGCGCAGCAGTGCCGCGAGGCGTGCGGCGGACATGGCTACCTCAAGGTACTGTGATGACTGGAGATTTATTGATTTGTGTTTGGGAATACTTACAGCGGTTAAAAGCTGTCAAAGTGTAAAGGGATCGTTCACCGACCCATACAAAGAGTATTGAAAGGAAGTGCCGACCAATGAAGTTGTGGTAGCATTTTTTATTAGGACATTTAAGCTATTCCCTAGAGATGTTCTTGAAATCCGGAACTTTATGATTGCAATCGAATTCTAGATTTTGAAGCTTCAATGACAACTGTAGTCCATTCGCCGTAAGAAAATAGTGACGACTGCACAGTAAAGTTGTTTTCCATCGATTAGCATCGTTTAAAGTTCTTGAGCCATCACAAGTTACATCACTCGTCTTGAAAGTTGATTTATTAGCAACATAATTTTTTATTTGGGCCCACACCAACTCAATAGGATTGAGTTCGCAATGGTGCGGTGGCAGCCGGAGAATTTAAATACCATTATTTTTAGCAGTTTCATCTACTAAATATTTATTATATTGACTGGTTACTGTAAAATTAGCTTTCTAATTTGCTGCGACCCGATTAGTCGGGGGGCGGGGCTAGGCCGGCGGCAAACGATGAGTCACTATTTTCTTATCGCGAATGGACTATAGTAATAGTCGTATAGCGTTGCTGGGTCTACTTAGCGTATCAATGATGTAATGGGCAAAACTTAGCTAATGTGACGGGTAATAAAAATGTTCAGAATGAAGCTTAATCAAAGTAATTACTTTTCAGTTTTTTGGCTTACACTTTCTACATTTATGATTTCTTTTTGGATGATATCCTTTTGGTTCTACTATTGTTAATAATGTCCGTCGAAAGACGAAGTCATGCGTTGTATTTTCACTTCGTTTAGGATTTTGTGTTTTCAATCCCTTTCTCCTAAGTTATATCGTACTCCAACAGGCCGCGAATCTCGGCGACATCAGGAACAACCACGACCCGACAGTCACATACGAGGGAGACAACAACGTGCTACAACAGCAAGCCGGGAACTGGCTACTGAGGCAGTACGAGCTGGTACTAGCCGGTGGGGCCGTCGACTCGCCTTTGGGCACTGTGACCTTCTTGAACGACTTCAGGCAGATACTGGGGAAGAAGTTCGATTGTCACTCTACGGAGGAGCTGAAGACGCCTGAATGTGAGTTGTGGCGCTTTTGTGTTTTTGGCTAAATAATTAATAGTGTCCTAAAGTGGCGCTTTTGATATGTTTTTGGCGAAGTAATAGAGAAAAACCTAAATGAGGGTAGTTCGTTTGACCTCTTTAAGCATGTTTGTATGTCCATTTGTATGAGACTGTAAGGGCGCCGTAGGTTATCCTACCAGTACAAGTACAAGAAAAAATACACTTTTTTTTTTTTTTTTTCAACTTTGTAGTGATGCACACCCTGTCACATAACCATTTTTTTTTGGTCTGCTTTCTAAATTACATTATTGTCTGGTGCTGTTCTCACATGGAAGGGGGATATGATCTTGCCTTTTCTCTTTAACTGTGCATAAATTCAGCCATAGCCAATGAGGACTATTATTTTTATGCACACCAGTTGGCGCCACTGTCGAATAAGGCCTTGTAACTGTCAAAATAACGTCATTCTATTGGCTGAAATCCAGCTGTCAATTTAGAGTGTTTGATTCTGACCAATAGCACTAGCACTGATGTTGCACATACTATCGGATTTCCCAAACACAAGTTACCCTGGCTCACCGGAGGACCTCATCACCCTTAGTAACCATGCAATTAAATGGCTGACTTCGCTTCATTCAAATTTAAAGTTGAATGTGTTTCTCGTATATTGTTTTTTTGCCATACGAATAAATAAATAACCAATAGCGCTACGTATTTTGACAACGGACATTACTCACCAGTGGCGCCATCTAATGAAATTTTGGTCGCTCAATAGCCCCCATTAGTATACTCTGTAAAAGAAGACCATCAATCACAATATTTTTGAAATAATGCTTATTGATTATTCTTTTGTCGTCATCCTTTAAGACTATTGAGGCTGTGAAGGACAGAAAGAAATAATGCTTATTAATTATTCTTTTGTCGTCATCCTTTGAGACTACTGAGGCTGTGAAGGAAAGAAAGAAATAATGCTTATTAATTATTCTTTTGTCGTCATCCTTTGAGACTACTGAGGCTGTGAAGGAAAGAAAGAAATAATGCTTATTGATTATTCTTTAGTCGTAATCCTTTGAGAGTACTGACTGAGACAGTGAAAGAAAAAGAACATCTTCCAGACACCGGAACATCATTTATCTAATCATCAATTCGTTCTTTACAGTCATAATATCGACGTACAAATGGCTGATATGCTGGCTGCTGAAGGAGACCCACGAGAAATACGAAGCGGAGATCGCAAAGGGTACTTCCAAGTTCCACGCGAAGAGCAAAGTCCAAGTGCACAGGATGAAGACGTTAACGCGGGTGTACGCGGAGTACTTGGCCTTGATTTATTCCTTGGACTCTATTCGGATGAAGAGCGAGGAGTTGAGGCCGGTTCTCATGAGGTGAGTTGGTTCAATGAATTCTCTGATATTATGGTTCTTATAGGGGCGGAACGCCGCCATCTTTATCCAATCCTGTAGAATGACGTCACAGAATCGGTAATGCCTAACTCAGTATCGGTCACGAATGAACGAAATTGATGCTATTGGGGAGAATAGTAACGATCCGTTTTGCATTTTGATTTTGGATTCGTACTTTTTAAATTGAATAAAATTATAGAATAATGGACTTTATTCGTGTTTTATTTTGAGTACACCATATGCATTCTACAATGTTAAATTTATTTATAAATCCAGGTCAAAAAAAAGTAAAAACCATGAAAATTATTTTCCCAGGCTCTTTACCCTCTACGGGCTCTGGTCCCTCGAGCGTCACCTGTTGGAGTGGTACGTGGGCGGATTCGCGGGCCCTGGCGCGGCCGCGCTGGCCCGGCGAGCTGCCTTGGAAGCTGCGGCGGCCTTACGGCCTGATGCTGTGGCCGTGGTGGACGCCCTGGCACCGACAGACTTCGTACTCAACTCGGTGCTCGGGAGGAGTGATGGGAAGGTGAGTTTCTTGACTTCCCAGAGGTATTACAAGTGTGCCCGCGACACATCGCGCACCGCGAGAGAGCTTTTTTCTCCTTCTCTCAATACTAAGATAAAAGAGATAGCGGTATCTATGTCGCGCCTTTTCCCGCTTATCGTAGGCACTGTTATATTGCCCTACAGAGGCATCACTGGTGTTGTAACAGACGCGCTTTCTAGCGGTAGATATTGGAAGACGGTAGCGGCTACCTTCTGCGATGAGGTGATGATGCAGCCCCTTTGGCTTATAGAAGGTTTGAATAAAACATCATGGGTACGAGTTGTTAAGATTATCCAGACCTCACCAGAGCAGAAAATGGTCAATAGCGTTTTTTTAATCTTCCTTTGCTATTCCTATGCCTACATGTGTGGACATTGTGCCCAATCCTGCAGTCTTTGACGTATTGTTGACGACAATGCCATTTACTATTGCATTACATAGAATCTTCTTTCTCCCCCAGCTATACCAAAACATGCAGAAGGCTTTCTTCAGCCACCCGGGGGCGTTCGAGCGCGCGCCCTGGTGGCGGGAGGCCGTCGCACCCAAAGCCAAGCTGTGAGAATGCTACTTAAATCATTACTAAATATTTTATATTATAATAGCAAATATGAACGTGGTATAAAGTTACGCTAGGCTTGACGAGGCGAGGATCACACGTTTGATGTCACCGTCGAAGATATTGTGCTCGAAATGTTTGGTTCCGGGGTGCTTCAAATGTGAACTTTCGCCCGCTGATAAGAAGACTCAGTTTGGAATACAGGACTGCACTGTTCGGAAGAAAACTACATATTATTTTGCCACAAAAATTAGAATTATTTGTTTGCGGTTCGGCAGTCAGTCACTCCGAGTTTAGACGTGTGTTTCAAAATGGAGTCCTAGGCGTAATTTGTATCTAGGTAAAAATCTGAAGCGCGTAGTTCTAAAGGTTCTATGTTTAATATTGGCCATGCGAAACTACGTCTTCCTGTTACTAAGTGGTATTGTTTTTGTCTCATTTTATCGTAACAATATAAGTAAAGTATTTACAAATAGTCAAGAAATATTTAATTGTCACAATCTACAATGAGTTGAATGTCCTTCCCATGTACGAGCGGTCTCTGTTACCTCATTGGAGGCAGTGTATGTATGAGGCCTCAATCGTGATTGTCTTGGCAACGTTATACTTCGTTTTGTTAATCCGTCACCGACTTCTCAATAATTGTCATAGCACTAAACCAAAGGCAAATGTAAAATTCATATATTTAGGTACTTTTATTCATGGCTTTATATTTTTGCTCTGAATGAAATGAATAGAATGTCATGAAAATATTTATTTCGGTGCTTCTGATGATTCAACCAATATACCAAGGGTCTAGTCGCAGATTTTTTATTATATCTGAAAAATGCATAAAAACTCTTGTAATTGTTGCGAATATGGCAACGCTGAATGCATTTTGGGAATGTTAGACTATCTCTAAGAGCAGAACAAACCGACCGCATTTGAACGGCATGCGAACTGTTGTTTACACTCTTTCCCTACTTTCAATGGCCTTGCTTTACGCAGTAAGCGTGCAATAGTACCACACCACGCTTCTACATTGCAATTTTTAGGCATACTGCAGTTTTTTATGAGGTACAGAGCCAATGGGGGGATTCTCATTGTTTCCATGATCGGTATCACCATCGACAAGCAACCGAAATACAACTTAATGTTCTACGTATACGGCTGAAATTGGCATATATGAAATAGAACATGTGTTATTTTATTTATTCTCGACGAAAATAGAAGGGTGTTATATTTTTGTCAGTTTAATTGAGATGGTTTTTAGATTTGTTTCACCAAAATCGGTTAAATACTTTAGGAAATATTTGTTATTATGTTACCTTGGTCGGGGTTTTCCGACATTTTTCTGACGGTTAGGTTGATTTTGCTTTGCCAAATTCAGTCGTATATGGAGCAAATAAAGTTGCATTTCGATTGCACTCGCCCGCAATGGGTATGGTCATGGAGACAGCGGGAAATACACGAGCCAATGCAGTATGTTAGTTCGTGCCCTATTTATTATTGATTCATTGTTATGGGTATAATTTAAACTTATGTTTGGAAACAGAACGGTAAGATTCCATAATTTGAATTCCATAATCAGCATTTACACGCATTCATTTTGTATAGAAAATAGTAGTTTTTTACTGACAGGTTAACGGTAATTGTGTTTAATTTATTTA
This sequence comes from Blastobasis adustella, assembly GCA_907269095.1. Lineage (NCBI taxonomy): Eukaryota > Metazoa > Arthropoda > Insecta > Lepidoptera > Blastobasidae > Blastobasis > Blastobasis adustella. The sequence continues at coordinate 16,327,541 of OU026127.1, read as the reverse complement.
TTAGCTTTATTGCACAAACAATATAATACAAAACACGAGGTTAATTGATTGCGATATTGCAATCTTTTCTAACATATATTATTTAACTACAAGTATTTAACTGTAAAAGTGTGAATGTTCGAGATATTTCTCATTTGAAGCTATTTTTATATGGAATTAATTAACAGCACTGCCCGCTTTATGTTAATTGTTTATTTATTACCGATCTAACTATAAGTGAAACTAACAAACTATATTTTTTATAAGAATCATAGTGTTGATTTTATTATTTTTGTAATAGGTGAATTTTGTTCATTTTTTTGTGTTGATAATGTTTTTTGTGTTGTCACATTCTCGGGTATGTTACATTCTGTAATTTGTGGTCTCGTTATACTGTTATAGAGAATAGATTGTTGAAAGCGTAGGAGAGAAAGTATGTCTCTGTTTACAGATACTATAGAAATACAGGTTTTTGTTTCGAAATACGGCATTTACCCCACTGGGGCCGTACAGCCGATCTCCGATAGTACGCCGCCATCTTTATCCAATCGAGTAGAGACCAATTGCAGTAACTTGGTCTGCCTTTTGGCATCAATTGGTCCCTACTCAGTTGGTTCAAGATGGCGGCGCACTATCTGAGATTGCAGTACAGCCCCTGATATAGAACATCAAGCGCGCGAGTCGGTTTTAGGGTCCATTCAGGTGCCATGCAGATTTGCGCAGTTCTTGTTCCTGCGTACGCACATTCCACGCTGTACTATGCGATTGAAATAACAATAGGACGGACTGTTGACTAACTTCGGTCGAATAAATAAATAAATATGCTTGAACTAGATAATTCACACGGCGCCATCTAGGCCCAAAACAAGCAAAGCTCGTGTTATGGGTGTTAGACAACTGATAAACTACTTTTACAATTATTTTTTTAATCATTATTGTACATAGTACAACCGCGTAACAGAAATTAAAATTCATCATATCAATTTCTGCTCGGCCAGAATAAGTACATAACATGGGTGATAAATAACATCACCGTAGTATCACTGTGACTTTCTACGAAGGAACTATGTTACACACAATAATAAGGACAGCGAGGGGGCGTCAGTGTCTTTTCATCAGGAATTTTCTTATCGGCGGCATATTAGTACCTTTGTACGCCACAATTATTATTGTTCTAACATGCCGCCGATACTTGTAACGTTATTTATTTCTAGTACTTATTCGAGTGAAGTAAGTGAACAGTCAGTCCTATCTATTGTAGTTTTAATCGCATAGTATGTTGTTTTGTACAGTCAACTGCGTAGAGAATAAACCACCTTCTACGGGAATCTATTCTCTCTGCAGCTGACTGTAAAGTCGATAGGCACTATTGACATGCTTTTAGTAGAAACAAGTAACTGTGTGCCACATGGTCTGCCCTGTTATCTATTGTGCAAACAGGGGATTGTAAAGTCTTGAATCTGCAGTTACTTATCACTCGACCAATTTTTTGTGATGATGGCTCCGTTTCAAAATTACGAATACGTACAAATTCAATACGAATATTCTTAATCTTTGATTAGCAAGTCCTGCGTAAATGGCATCATATTTTTTTAAACAATGAAGCAGGCAATACTTATTTACAGATTTAACAGTACAATTGAAGTGTACCTATTTTTTATGGTTTATTGTTTTGAATTTCTAGCACAAAATATAATGTGGCTCAATAATTTTTACACTTTACTTTTTGCTTTTATTTTTTGTAATTTTATGCAAAGCAGAAACAGGGTGTCAATCAAAATGTATATTAAAATAGAAATGTATATTATAGTAGAATAATGTACATAATCATCTCGTGCCACAGTTGTAAATACAATAATGTATTAAATTGTATGTTTAAAATTATAAATACTTGATTACTACTTGAAACGCAATGAGATTTTAGCACTATGTTTTATTATGACAAACCGATGTATTTTATGAAAATGTATTATATTTATATATTAACATGTCCAGTACTGTTAAATAAACAACTTTTGAAAATGGCACACATTTTCTCATCTGTGGTTTCACAAACTAATGTTAAATAATGCCATATTATGTCTATGTCAAAGTCTTGTATAGTGTATTTTCAAAGGAGCTATGTCAAAAGATAAACCTTTCGAATATATTATAATTGTTATACATAATAAGTACATCATAATTGGACTAATTCGTCTATAAATTAACCCTTGTCCCTATAAAATGAATGACGAAAAATGTTCTCGTTGTAAACTGTTAGAAGTGCCTTCCTTTATGTATTATGTGGATGAATAAAATGATTATACTACATCCATGGCTTGTTACTTGGAAGCGGACGTCTGCGGGGAAACCTTAGAATTTAATTTGAACTGCGAAGGTGGGAACGCGATTCCTGGCACCAGGATGAGGGATGATTATGCTATTCTGTACAGAACCTACTTGGTAACATGATTGAAATCACAGACATAACAGACTAAACAAAAATCACAAATATTCCCTGTTCGCTCGCTCTACAATGATTATGAATCTTGCTATCCCGTTTTTTCATCCATTGGAATAAGTTCACGGAAAATGACGCGCGCAATGTTTTGAACGTTCGACATATTGCTCGAGGGCCTACCGACCTGACGTTTATTTTGAAACATCGGTGTAAATTTTATAATTTCCTAATATAATTTAAATCAAACCATTTAAAAGATTGTAATTTTGTGTGTAATTTAGTGCACATTTATGTGAAAGCGCAAAATATGGAAATACACCTGGATTATCCTTTCACCGGTAAGTAAACATTCGTGGTCGCGGCGGATCGGAATAAATTTTAGAAATTGTGACAAAAATATGCATCGAAATAGTGTGAATTTGCAATAATTGAAATGCTTTACCTTAAAACAACATGCCATTAGAGATAGATTTAAAATTATTGCCAAATTGAGCAATATTTCGGTGTATAAATAGGTACGAAAATATTTTAATGCTAACAGGGTCGGACTTAGTATTTATTGTATAGTATTTTATTACTCAAATCTTGTGAATAGCGGTCCACAATTTTATATGTATCAGGATTCCATACCAAAAATGTACCTAGATGACATTTTAAATGTTCAGACATTATACGAAACAACGGATTAATCGCGTATTTACGTTTATTTACATAAATATTTGTTTTTCTAGGTTTCCTAAAGACCAGACATGGTTATGTCTGGGTTGCAAATTGGAAGTGCTGCGTTGTAAACATTTTGAAGAACAAGATAAAAATTAGATGCAAGTCCCTTCTGTCCTGCTGCACCAGCATTATATGATTTTTTACTGAAAATAAAGAATATGCTGCTTGTTTAAAATATTAATGTATCTACCCTTTTCATTTTTATTTTTTTTCATGACTATGTCCTCTAGAGGGCATCATATTAAATTCGTGAAGTCACATAGGCCAACCTGTGAACAATGAAGACGCTTCTAACTATAAGTAAGTAGGTAGGTACCTACTTAGATTAGAAATTATGAGACAACAAATAAACATTAATACCGGTCAAAATCATAACCCTCCTTTTTGCAAAAGCAAGCACTGCCGATACACGATATGTAGGATCGAGAGATCGAAAAGACGGTGGTAGGTATCAGGGCATGGCTTTGATTCACTAGACACCTTACCTTTTATTATAATGTCAATATTAAAATATAAGGACAAGTTTAAAAAAAATGCATAGTCATCTGGAGCGAACAACAAGTCAGATTTGTTTGTGCTCGTTACGAGTAGAAAGTCGTAGCAAAATATAACTCATGATGAGTTATATTTTGCTGCAGATGGGCTGCCTTGTTCCGTCCCTGCATTTGCATTAGTGTGTGTGTTATAGAGATTTGTGACATTTTGTCTCGTATTTAAACTCTAAATGTACTCTCTGCTTCTGTATATAAATTTTTTTCTCTATGATTGAAATTGGTTTATCAAAACAAAATGCACATATAGCCAGTCTTTCCGTAACATCGTTCCAGAGGTCCCTTTAGAGGCGACTCTGGTGTCGCTGATGTCCGTAGACATCGGTGAGGCGACTACATTCCATCAGGTGGCTCGCTTGCCTGCCGTAAAAAAACACATCGTCTCGTGGCGAAACAGCTGCAAGAGTCGGGCGAGCCTTCCGCCGCCAGTTGTAGACGACCAACGCGAATTTGAAATTCCACTAGATGGCGTTACTGGCGAGTAAGGTCCGAGTATTATACACCGCGCTGTTGGTCAGAATCAAACGCTCAAAGTTGCAGTTGGATTTCAGCCAATAAAATGGCGCCAATAATAGGACTACGCTATGTCCGAATCGACTGACAGTAGTAACAATTATAAAATGTGGATATGGCAATAATCTGCCCTTGTCAGTCCTTCTTGTAAACATTCAGATATTGGGCTCGATCTTGTACTTTTAGTTTGACTAAATTATTATTCATGCTGATAATAATAATTATCACTCTCGCTTCCTCTTTAATTGTTTTGCCGATTATTTAATAATATTTTTCATATCTCACGAAAATAAACAATCCTACAGAAATAAAATTGTTTGATATGATTTTTATGAATGACGTTCTATTACTTTTAAAAAACTTGTCATAAGTTGCCATACAGAAATTTTTATTTTATTTGTTTGAATAAGTGATTCGGACTTAGCGTGGTCTTATTATATTTTGACAGTGACAGTCCCGGCGACCTGCGAGTGCGCCAGCTGGTAAGTACATGAACGGTCGCCCTCATTACGTTTCACAGCAATGTAAATCGAACTCTGTAGAAGAGCGTAAGTTCTCATTAATAATAACTTATCTAATTGTTTCGTATAGCTTTCAAACAGGTAGGTACGAGTAGATTTGAATTATTAAGCAGTATGTCAGTTTCGATTAATAGGGAAATCGAAGAGCTGGTGCGGTAGCCCATCATAGGTAAAAATAAACCAAGTCTGCAAGACTGCGCTGGCTCGGTCACGTGGTAGAAGATTGCGCCATGAAGAGAGCCTACTCTGCGCGTCCGACTGGGAAAAGTCCTTGATTGGTATTCCGCTATTTATAGTAACTACATGGAAGCGACCTTCAGACGCCCAGATGGAACATGAAGCAAGACGAACAGCTTCCGTCTTGGTGTCGGAGGCCAAGCAAGATCCTCTTTGGGTAGCTGAGTCAGCGCAGTAATTATGACAATTTTGATGGGGAGGTGATGAATATCGGATGTAGTAAAAAAGTAAGACGTGTAACATTCATTTATTTCGTGTAATAGTGTGGGATTGGATTAATCTCAATAGTGCGTCACAAAGGTTACAAATTTTAATAGGTAAGGGACATTTTTGACTGTGCTAGCTACATTTAGAAACGTGATAATTAACATGTTACCAACGACAATTTTTTAATTTATAAAGTGCAACGTTTCTTCACAAATCATACTATAATAGCTCATAAATAAATAAATCTTTCAAATAGATAGCTTGACTGTTAAATGCATTTTATAATTAATATGTAATATCCATTTTACTTATTTACTTGTCATTCGATAAAAAGTTTCAATAAAAACTATATTAAACTATCTAAATATATCTACAACCTTCCATAAGTACCAACCTTGTATTGCAGTCTTCTAATTTCCTAATTGAATTTCTGATTGATTATTGCGAAAAGGCACCGGTCAAACGGCAAACCAAGGAAAGAAGTTACAAAGAACGTCGTCTATGTTACTACCCTTGGCCGTGTGTACTACACTTCTTCATCCAAACTACGATAGGATAGACTGTGAGTGAGGGCACCGTAGGTCCTACTTGATGACGTAAGGTCCCTACGGTATGTCACCCTTACAGTCTAGAAGATTATTGCTGTATTTTTTCAAACGATACCATTAAATCAATCAGAAAATTCAACTGTTCTTTGTATTCAACATGAATATCGTGCCTCAAAACATTTGAAAGAGTCAATGTAAGTTTCATCAACATCATATCAGCCGCTAGGCGTCCACTGCTGGACATAGGGTTCTTATTGTTAAATACATATAAGTACCTATAAAATAGAATTTGTGAGCATCGTCGGTGGAGAGATATGGCGCTCGAGCATTACAAGAATAAATAATTAGACATAAGTATAAGTTTTAAGACTTTCGTGGCAATTCACTACACTTTCATTGCCCATGTTATCGGATTTATTACCACGGTTAGTATTGTTGTTATCTCGATATTTATTTCGACGCAGTTGCATGCGTCATGGCCACGAGTAGACTGACCATGACGCATGGAACTGCGTCTAAATATCGCGGTAAAAACAATACTAACCGTGGGTGTCCATGACGCATGCAACTGCGTCGAAATATCGCGGTAAAAACAATACTAACCGTGAGAATAAACCCGATAACATATGCAATGAAATGTAGACATAAGTAATTATAAATTAAAGTTACTAAAGTATTTTAATACGAAATAAAGCATGAAATAAAGCATGAATTAATGCTGTTGTTTAAACTTAGAATTTACGTATAAATAAAAATACCTTACTAAAACCGTTAAATTGATGTAACACAACACATAGAAATGCCCGTTTGTCTGTCACATTGTGTATACAGTACAGCTACGTGTTTCGAGCGATATTACGCATGATAGTCTTATGACATTTATGAATGAACTACTCCCGTTTTCTCGGCAATAATGTCCAAAAAACGTATAAAATTAGAAAATCTCATATCGCCCGAAAAACTACAAAGTGAACATCGACACAAGGGTGAGCTTTTAGGATTTTTATTACTTTTTTACACATTTAAGTAAAAATCTAACATCCACAAAAATTTATTACGAGACAGCACAACAACAACTTGAAATGCAAGTGCATTCAATCGTGCATTGGATTAAAATATCTAATTAAACTGAAGGCAATCACAGTAAGATCATCAGAAGGACATTGTCTCGATTACCCCTACAATTTAACTATTGTCGCTATCCGTAATGGTAGAGCTCGTCATTCTGATGACAGGATTCTGAGTGCTATCACTAGAGTCGCATTCTACCATCAGGATCTCATCGGGGGTATCGTTCATATCCGAATTGCTCTCCGTATAAGTCCCTGTCGGTGACTTGTCCTCAATGACGGCTTTTAAGTACGACTCCCTATCCATGATGGCTGTGTCCCTAGCCAGAGCTAGGACATCCAGCGACATCATGCTCTTCGACTTCTCAGTCTTAGCGATCGGTGGGTTCGTGTGTTCGTACACTACTTCTCGACTTATCGACTTTGTCCTCGTTAGGTTTGTTTCGTTCTTCCAGCTGTCGCTTGGTGGGTCACTGTACTTGCTGCCGGTGTTGGTGCTAGTGGAGGGCGCGCTAGAGTTCCGCGGCGACACGGCCGTGAACTTCGACCTCTTCTGCTGGTTATTCTCCTTCATCATTAACAGCTGATCCAGTTTGTTAATCGTCTCGTTCAGCTCTAGAGCCCACGCTTCGTCGGTCTCCGCGTCTTTCCTATCTATCGGTTTTAAAGCTAGCTCTCTCACACGCATTCTGAGCTCTTGTAGGCTGGATTCTTCGTCGTTCTCGTCTTTGACGTCGGCGGTTTCATCGTGCACCGGGTCCCTTTCGGCCCCAACACCGGGCTCCCTTGGACCGACAGGAATGGTGTTCCTATCCGGGGGATAGTCACCCCTACTCCGGTGTATTTCTTCGGAAATCTCTTCCAACGCCTTCAAGGATTTGGAGTACCGCCCCTTAGCGTCGGCTATGAGACGCTGGAGCTTCTCGATTTTCTCGTTCTGCATCTGCAGCTGCTCGTCGCATAGTTTCTTCTCTTCGAAGTAGTGTCGAGATTTTATTATGTTCCGTTTCAAGTTTTCCTCAAGGTTGGCCACCTGCAATGACAAGATTGTGCCGTTGAGATTTTTAACTTATAAGTTGTGTATGGAATAGAACGTGTGCTCCGTTATTGTTAAAAACTTGAATGTAGAAGAAGAAAAGCCGTGTGACGGGAAAAGAGGTGTGACGCTTGTACGAACTCTTGGTTAATTTGACAAGTTTGTAAATTTAAAATATATAATTGACATGTTTTGCTTACTTTTTTCTCAGCTGTAATATAAGCTGCTGCTTTCTTCTGGTGCTCTCGACCACTTTCCGCTTTCCGTTTTTCGGCGTCCATAACCTGCAACGAAACGTTGACTGAATGAAATCAAGATCTCAAAATGAAATACTATGTATGTGTCACTAATCTTACTCTGATTGAGCCTGATATGAGATTTTGTTCAACGAAACTAAGGACAAAAAAAGAACCGTGATAAACTAGTAGACAATCCACCTGATGGTAAGCGGTTACTGTCGCGCATAACATGTACGATTCATGGATTTAGGTTGTAGCCAACAAAAATGCAGAACCGCAGGTGCGTGATCACTTTGAGGGCAAAGATGAACCTCATGTCTGTAATAACGCTGGCTTATCTTATCCTTCAAACCGGAACACATCAATGCAAGCATTGTTGCTTGGCGGCAGAAATAGATAAGGCGGTGGTACTCACCCAGTCGGACTCCTCAGGCTTGACAGAGTCCTACCACCTGATAAAATGATGTCTTACCTTGATGATGGCATGGTTGAGCACCTCCTGCCAGTTGCTGTCGAACTGCCACTCGTCCTGTTTGCTGACGAAGCGCTGCTCCGCGAGGGTCACGGTCTCCTTGGCGGCGGCGTGGAGCTCTGAAGAGAGGGAGATGGATTTACCTAATTCTTTATCTATAGATAGGTATCATTGGAGCGTCGGTGTCCTAGTGGTGAGAGGGACCGACTCGTAAACTAGAGGTCCCGGGTTCGAATCCCACTGCCGCCATGTACCAATGACTCTTATCTGATGAGTTATGTACATTAGTGAAACACTAGTCGATGCTCTTACGGTGAAGGAAAACATCGTAAAGAAACCTGCACATTCAGCCAACTGTATGTGTGACCATGATCCAATCAGGTCAGGTTCCCCTGTCAACAGGGCCACGGAGGTCAGATGGCAGTCGCTCCACTGTAATTATCTGATCTGCCAAATCTTGGGGCATGGTCAAGGCGGACCCCGGGCCCTCGTGCGCGTGAGTACAACCGGGACATTAACGCCAAGATTATTATTATTATTTTACTGATATAGGTATCATTGGCGCGCGAGTGATGTGTCTTGACGGTATAAACGGCATGACATGTCCCCTCCGCTCTATACCACTTTATTTAACCATTTATTGTGTACTTTGTGGAATGACAACATTATTCTTTAATTTCAATGCTTTTACACCTAATTAAAAGGCCTAATGAACGAAACGCCTGACGCTCGATCGATTCTCATAACCTACAATCCATTAATTAGTCAGCCATCCGTAACACCTAATTTCATAAGGGCCCTGGGCACCAGGGGCCCGACCGCCTAACTGGCGTAACTTCGTTCGCCTATCTACCCTTTTTTTCTTGCTTATAAACCTTCCACTTGAATCACTCTCATCTATTGTTGCATTAAAATTCTGTTGCGCAGTTTAAAAGATCTAAGCGTACATAGATACATAGGGACAGACGGCGGGAAGCGACTCTGTTTTATACTACGTATAGATAAGGATTTGTATCAACTGTCTAGCTGCCTCCCAGATCGGCTTACCGCAGTGTCATAAGTAATGCTGAAACAGGCCACCGGCGCCGCCGCCCACTGGCCTCCAGTCCAGACCGTGGCATAATATTATGTAAACGAACCGGCTAACTGACAATAATGTAGTTCGCTAAATATGATACAAATTCCCCGTCCGGTGACAAGGTCACTCAGTGACAATATTTAATTTTTGACAACCGCGCCCTATCTTATCACGAGTGTCTGTTTGTTTTCACTTTACGAAGTGTTCTGTTCACTGAGTGGATTAAAAAATACATATATTTGAGCAATGCAATTCTCGTACTAGACCGTTTTTTATTTATTGATATTATCTTTCGAATAATAAATAGTACCTATGAAATAGTTCGGTAACTGTCCCTTACGAGTCTGTTATTAGGACGTGCTATCTATTAGGCAACCGACGCTCATGATACAATCAAGATGTACTTTCATGTGGGCATTAGAAAGACATAATGTAAAAAGCACTTTTACAGTCCACTGCTAGAGTTAAACCTCCTCCACATTAGTGAAAGTTTGTTCATTATGTTCACGTCTGGCAGGCGGGTTGAAGATCGCAGTAATGACCCAACCGACAGAATAAAATAGGACAACCCGCGCCCACGTTTATATATACTCGAATATCTTCCAAACTACTTAACCCATTTAAATAAAACAAAGCTAAGAACCATCTCGATTAAACTGGCTTTCAAATGAAGAAAACCGCTTTGAAATTGGTCCATCCGTTCTGGAGCTACGATGCCGGTTAAGTAGTCCTATACACAATAGAAAACGCTGACACCTAACAAGTAGGGGATAGTTATTGACACTTTTATCTTGACTGTATAATCTGTAAACGAATAATTGAAACACGAAATCAGTTATAACTACCAAAATAAAACAGATTTTCCATAGCAAACAGCGAAGTATCCGCTACACAAACACAGATAACAATCGCAAGGTAAACACGCGCCACAGATGTGTAAATTGGAACAAATTGACGCGCCTATACATATTACAATGTATGTCTGTATATGTACTGTGTAGTGTACCGGCGTTCACCAGGCGGATGTTCGGTGTCGGATAAGTAACTGCGCTCTTGCAACAGCCTGTTATTTAGTGGGTGTTTTACGTTCGTGTGTATATTTCGTTTAATTGCCCAAGATAACCAAGTAGCAAGTGACAGTGTTTACTTTCAGTTGACAAAGTGAAAAATAAAACACTGGACAGATACTACTCGTAAATTGCAGCTCAGTTGTCATAAAGATAACATACAGCCACCACACCAGCTTTGTAAATACATAGTACCTACGTTATGTACTCTGAGATACATACAGAGTAGGCCTCAACCCACATAGCCATAACGAAGTATTCATCCACTGTTGGGAGTTAACAATCTCTATGCTAAACAGGCGGATTGGAGTTAGCATAGCACGTATGCGCGCGATCAGATTGGGAAAGAACCTTGTCATAGTAAAACAAAAGAAGGCTCCGTTCACGCGTTCCGGGTACTACTACAACTCGTTTACAGTAAGGGCAACTCGATTGTGGAATGATCTGCCAAGGGAAGTCCGACGGTCTGAGTCATTGCCTAGTTTTAAGTCAAAACTTCGTAAATCCCTTTTAGCGAAAGATTTGTGAAACTTTATTTTAGTATACCTGCATATGTACGATAATTTCATGTTTTTGGCTGTTTGTTGGTGTTTAGATAAATGCACAACGCATTCTCTTGTATCCTTTAGCTCAACACTACCTGCTGTAATATTCCTGTCTCAATTTCTGTAAAGGTTGCCTGGAAGAGATCGCTTGTAGCGATAAGGCCGCCTTTGCTCATATGTGTTCCTGTTACTGCAACTAATTGATACTGTTATGTTTTGTGAGCAATAAAGTGTTTATCTATCTATCTATCTATCTATCTATCAACGCTAAGCGTTTAGGACAGTAGCCGCCTTGTATACTCGAACAGGGCTACACAGAGTCTCTAAAAGAACGCGTCGTTAACCATACAGCCTCATGTGCAGCCGTAAATTTATTCGAAGTAACGACACCCGTCTGCACCAAATGACCATGGCAAATAGACTGAATTTTATACAGCTTATCTCCCTACATACATACAACTGTCAACAGTTGTCACAGACATAATAAAAATGGCAGAATCACAAATTCCCGCATACGGTATCGCCACACATGCAGGACTCGCCCGTTCCTTATCTACGGCTTGGCGATAAATTGCCCGCTTCCTGTCTGTGGGGCAATATCGCACTTGACCGCCGATCGAACCATTCAAGGTCCCTTACAACATAGCGTCGTCGATGCTAATCTAACCCTTAATGTTATGAGGGTAATGGACGATTTCCGGTGAAAATACAGGGTCAATAGTGGATATTAATCTTTTGGATATTTCCGACAGGGCCTGAGTGCAAAGGTTTAGTAGTGGGTAATATTTGTTGAGTGTTTTTATTTATTTCACAGTTTTGTTTTTGTCTCAATAAGCGTAAATTGATTAACTATCAACCCGGATTGTGTACTCGAAGATTTAGTATGCCATCGTGTTCTGTTGACCAATGTCGACTACGAACTAGGGCTGTAGGTACTCGACGGGTCAACATGTCCTCCGAAGGTTCAGGCGGCAGCGAGGTCTCGACTCTTTTCGATCCAATGAATCTTGGCCTATGCCTTACTAACGTTGGGGCACATTAGCCGGGTCTATACTGAACGATCCTCACTCCCGATCGCGCCATGCTGCGGCGATTTCACGCTGGACGATCCAGCGATTTGCAATCCACCATCCTCAATCGTCCAGTATGGACCCGGTTCAGCCCTTTAAATGGGTAGGTACATAGTAAACTACTCGACGGGTGAACATTCCCTCGTGTCCTAGGTCTAAAGCAAACATACCACTAGCCCTCTGGAACTGTACAGCAGCCTTCTGACAGTCGGTCCTCGCGGCGGCGGCGGCGGCGACCGCCTCGTGGTAAGGGCGCGACTTGTCGACACACGTGCCGAGTCGCCGCGTCAGGGCTTGCAGTCGCCGGGAAGTCTCGTTCAGCAGCAGGTGGAAGGTTTTCATCGACTCCTGGGGAGAAGGGCGGGGTGAGAGGCGTGTTGGAGGAGGGCAATGGTCAAATCGTCAGCGTTCGTCAGCATGCGTAGATTGACGCATCTTGCAACCGTTACTTTATAATCTATTTTAATTAATAATTGTGAACATTCTAATGCAATTTGTCACTGTGCCGAGTTGAAGGCGCTTTGTCATAACAGAAACCTAACACACCGAATTAAAACCTAATGTTTCTGTGTTTCATGGATAAATAATGTGTTAAATTGTAAATCGTTTGGTGAATTTTGTTGCAGTTCACAATATTTCGAGATAGATAAGAAACACATGGTGTTCACAATCTTACTGCGATATACGTATAATCTTTATGTAATCGGTCCCCCATACATTTTTAATATCGCTCTTCGCTTCTCTCGCAGGACGTCATTGGACGGAACTCTACCAATACTTACAGGCTTCACGGTCAGAACATCGTCTTTCTGCATTTTTGTTACAACCTCACGAAACGTGTATGATTCGTAGATGTTATGTATGATATCGTCATGGCTCTATTATGGGAGCTGACAGCTCGCTTGCTTAGGCTTGTTTAAAGGAAAACCTTCGTGGTGTGTTGCGGTTAGACATATCAGTTCCGGAAGTACATGACCAACACGACAATAAATGTTTTTGTCAACAGGCAAGCTAGACGGAGAGTTAGTTTTGGTGCCTACCCCGACGGTAAACTATTTACGAGTTTTCGTTTCACACGCGTGTGCTTGACACGACGCTCTGAAGCCGAACTAGCTAGACGATGTGCATTATTTACCGGCCGACACCTACGTATGTAATTTGCAATTTAATCACGTGTTTCACGCATCACGGTAATCACTAATCACCTAGGTATTTTTTCTCTGTACGAAAGTTGGAAAGAAACAATCACTTATCAATATATCGCATATCGAACGTGCAAAGCTGCCATCGACCGCAACCAATCGACCGACTCTAGGTTCGTTTGCAACCTAGTTCTGATGTAGCTCACCTAGGCCGTGCCCAGTGACTAGTACCTACGCTATCAGCTAAACAGGCCCGGGGCCGCTGGCAATTGACCTCATAGAGCGGTGGCCTCGCAGTTGACATGCGTCGGCGGTGCAAGCGTACCTTGCTTATGATTTTTATTAATTTCTCTCACATTCGGCCTCTACCTATTTCACCCATGTTGGTGGCGGTAAGAAACGAAGGATCGAAGATGGGAGTATGTCTCTCTAGGAACAGCTTATTCGTGTTATGTGTTCTTTCTAGACTAGTCAGTCACAGTTACAATATAATCTGTTTCAACATTTAATACCTATGAAGAGTGGCGCTGTTGTATCTAACCTAGCTATTTACACACTTAGCTAATGTTTGTAGTTCCGCTGATAACTAAGGAACTTAGATGAATCACTGTATACATAAAATCCTTCCATCATTTCTGGAGTTTCATAACATTGTGTCCACATGTCAATATCAATCAATTCATTCACTCAGTCATATACCTACCTCATTTACTAAATAAATATCGTATTAAGGGTACCGTTTAAAATGTGAAACGAAAAGCAGAAACTTCTAACCCACTTTATATTAGTAATTCATGTAGATGTTTCCAAGAATAGATATTAAATTCTATAAAATCGGTATGTCTTTCTTTTCTTTTATGTCATACGGCGGTTGGCAAACAGGCAAGCGGGTCTGGCCGCAGCCGCCCATAGAGACCCGCAACACCAGTGGTATCACCAATGAGTTGCCTATATAATTCAATATTGAACACTCTACGAAACGTCGTTTCTGTTACTACTTCTACGGAGCCCTCCACTATGTTCCTTTCCGACACATTTAGTCGGTTTATTCAGTTAATTGCGCGTATAACGCCTGTACTAAAACGAAGTGTGATTAATTTAAATGAGGAAAACCATACGGTGCACTATCGTTTCAGCGCGAACGCGTAGGCTGCATGCAGGATAGGATGAAGGACGTTGCTCTGATAAAACTGTACGTTTTAAAACGCCTAGCGGGTTCGAAAGAAACAAATTGGCGGTAGATTATTGAACGTAAAGATACACATCTTTACATTGTATAAAATAAAACAAAGTCGCTTTCCGCCGTCTGTCCCTTTGTATATATTTACGCTTTGCTCTTCAAACTACGCACAATGTAATGCGTTTTTAACAATAGATAGAGTGATATAAGCGGAAGGTTTATAGGGTAGGACAACACGCGGACGAAGTCGCGGCGGGCCAGCTAGTGTGTATTATACTCAAGGTATATCACTAGGTCCAAAAGGGATTTCAAAATACATTATAAGATTTATATGTTCTCGTTTGCGAACATCTGAATATTTGCAATTGACTGTGTGATGGAATGTTGGCTGAATTTAATATTTAGGTCATTAGCACACACCAAGATGACCACCACAGGTCAAAGGACTCATTTCTTGGTAGTAAATTACCCGAGAGACGCCATGGTACGCGACCCCGGCCCCTCGAGCCTTTGTACTGCCCCTTTCCCTCCACATTCACAAGCTTTATGAAGCTATCATGAGTTGTTCATAAATACTTAACGTCTAGTTATTTATTTACTGTATTCAGGTCAAAAAATAATTGTACAAGTTTAGTAATTACAAGTATTATCAGACTTCTATGTCTTGTAATTTCTATAAGGTCATTTACGTAGACAATAAATAGCAAAGGCCCGAACACACTTTCTTGAGGAAGTGAAGTCTGTACAATTCACAACATTGGCCACATATTATAATACAATTAATAATCGCGCAACATTCGATAATATGAGTATAATTTAGTATAAACATTTTGAATAAAATTATGAAAACATTTTAAATTATTTAGTTTAAAAACAATTTGATAAGCTTAAATTACCTCATTTACATCATTATCAAGAACACCTGAGGCAAGTTTTTAAAAAACTTGAATTTTGTACTTATTTTGAGAACATCTTAAGTATGTCTATTTCAGTAAAGTACAAATTTAAAGAATGTACCTTTTGATATACAGGGGCGCGTCTATGTAAGCGACTAGTTATTTAGACATAGACATTTTTTTATACTACTCAGTGACAAGCGAGCAGTCAGCCCACCTGATGGTAAGTGGTAACTGTCGCCCATAACATCTACGATTCTTACATTTAGGTTGCAGGTAACAAAAATACAAAACCGCAGGTTGTCACTGTGTCACTGTGTCACAGGGTGTCACTGTGAGGACTAAGATGGAAGGCCTCATGTCTGTAATTTCGCTGGCTACCTTATTCTTCAAACCTATTTATTCTGACATCACATATTATTTAATACTCGTAATACCTACTTACATTGAGTGTATTAATTCGACGTGGGGCACACAACACAGCTATTCAGTCCGTCAGATAGTCAAACGACGAAACGTAAATACGCACATTGACAACCTGTTATGCAGGTTACCGACGGGTCCCATTTCAAATGATGACCGCACTGCCCGCGGCGTGTGGCGGTGGCGGTGTACCTACCTATGGCTACACTCGTTGACCGGCGGAGCAAATACTGGGCTATAACATGAAATGAAGTTATTGTCATAATTTCATTATAGGTACACAACGACTAAAGATAAATCTATAGGTACTAATAGTTATTATAAAGAGAGATTACTGTACTTTTGTTTGTGACCGATTTAATAAATTCTTTCATTAATATGAAGCTACGTTATTCCTAAGTGACTTAGGCTACTTTTTATTTCGGGGAAATTATAGGGACCCGCATGAAACTTGAATTTTTACAGAGATACGAACTGCGCACGGGTTAAAGCCGCTAGAAACGACTAGTAAATCAATAAAAACAATAATCATAAAGTGCGATAAAAAACATTGGCTTGCATTTAGGAGATAAAAATATTGCAAGAGTTGAATTTGTATCATTTACGGGAAGTTTAAAAAAGGCCTTCAAATACATCAATCGATCGATTCCACCAAATTAGGCATTCGTTTTAATTAGGGAAGTGAGTGAGGGTGTGTAGGTAAATTATAATAATTGGTACCACTCTCATCGCCTGGCCTAATAATGAGTTATTACGCCACAAATTTGACAAATGAGGTGTGTGAGCAGATGATACAAACGGCCAGTGAACGAGCGGAAGGCTATAAATAAATATTTATAGAGCCGATTCGAGTGACCGTATTGCTGGGGGCCCTAGCAGGTAGAGTAGACTGATTGCTTTAACCAAACTGGCAAATAGGATTAAACATCAAGCGGACAATAACAAAAAATTGAAACGCAAAGTATTATTTCGCAACAACTGTGCAAATACATATTGTCTAAAGTAAATACACATGAGCGAATGACAATGGCAAAGGCCTAGCCCTTACTAGCAAGCATGAGGATTATCGCTATCTAATCTCTGAAAGGAAATGCTTTAAACCTGATTAAGAGATAGATATTTAAAATAATCATAATCATCACGCTGTGCCTTGACAAAGAGGCGTACTTTTCATAAAACACAAGCCGTTCCCAGCAGCTGTCTCCCGCGCGCAGATCGGATCTCTGTTAACATTCAACGCTCCCGCGGGACCCTATTATTTTCCCGGGATTACAAGTAGCCTATGTCACTCGGGAATAATGTAGCTTCCTATAAGTGAGAGAAGTTTCAAAATAGGATAAGTAGTTTTTGAGTCTAGCCATTACAAATGAATTGACAAACAATAAAATCTTTTCCCTTTATAATATTAGTATCATCGTCACTGTTAATGGTACGGCTCTTTCTCTGATGGCTGTAGAGGCCAACACGGGAAAGACAGATTCGGTCACACCGTGAACAGCCAAGAGAATTCGCCCTTGATGGTAAAGGTTTGTCAGCACGTTAGACTATCTCTGACGGTGTGACCATTCACGACAATGGCTTGTTTAAATATCTAGCCGACAAACGCGGGAAAGGACATCAACGTGCTGAAAATATTAGTATAGATTGCCTAAATTACCGGTCTAACCCGATTTCTATACGAAAAGTATCAATATTCTGTGACTGACCCCGAAACTAGTCTGGCCCGTAATCGACGATACGAGGGCGAACTGGGGGAGAAAAAGTATGAAAGTGGACCCTGGTAGAAGCCGGGGTGACTACAGTTACACTAGTGAAAAAAAAACTGTCAGTGCACAAAGACTTTTTTATGCCACTCAGAGACCAAAAAGCAGAAAGTCCACATGGTGGAAGGAATATGTTAGGTTTGTCAAGAGCGGCAAGAGGGAGCTACTGTTTCTGTTACTTGATGTTGCCTGAGTAAGAAATGAGTTCTTTATATTTCCGCAATATGGCGGCACCACATAATTTTGTACTTTTAGACAAGTTTCCGTGTAGTTATATATTATTCATACAACGTTTGCTCCCCGCATCCCTGACTTCCTCCTGCGCATTGCGCAGGCGCCTCGAGCAGGTATAATTATGCAACACCGCAATGTTGTCCCACACTCACTCCATTGCTATTGTGTTGTACTATAATACACGCACAAACTCACGACTTCTTATTGTGGTTAGCATGTCCACGGAGCTTCGTCGTGTTATTTTGTATTGATCTACAGTTTTCTCGTTAAAGACTGTAGAAAATTGTACGGGCTAATCAAAATGCGCGTGATTCCATTGTTCTGTACGATCTTGTGTTTATTTAAATTAAAATCTCATGTTTTTGACAAGCGTTTGCCTTTTTTTACGCGACAAGCGAGCAACTGATTGGCATGAGATTATGCGTGGAGATAGTATAAATAAAAACTTAATCAATAAAATATTTATTCCATCAACAAAATTTACAATGACCATTTTATGAGTTGTAGGGATCTCCATTTAAGTAAAGGTTTACTTGTGTCAGGAGGCCCCGTTGTTCTAGTTACAAGTCTATAATCTAGATAAGAGTTGACAAAGGCAATTCAGTGGGGAATAACATGAAAAAAGATACGATAATACAGAACACAATGTATAATTATCAATTAATCTACTAAATATGTAAGTCACTAAACCTACTTTGTTTTAAATCAAAGAAAGGAATGTGTGTAGGAAAAGATTATAAGCTAAAGGAGTGAGTGAGAGTGCTAAAATCTATCAAGAATGACAATTTGATATATTGGTTTCCTTGCTTTTCCAGTTCAGGGGCCCTATTTTTGAACCGTTCGCGTTTAGTGTTGCAAATGTAATTTAATAAATCTTGAACCTGTTCCCGGTTTGAAATCGAAAACCGTTCGGAATCGAGGCGAGCGGTTCAAAAATATAACCCCAGAAGAGTAAACAACAACAACTATATTAGGTAGTTGGACGCGCCAAAAAAGTAAACGAAGCTACCTTAAAACCGGTACTCATTAGATACGATGGGATGTTAGGATATTGCACGGTTATTGTCATAATCTCCACGCTTGGCAGGCGGGTTGGAGATCGCAATGTTATCAATATAACAACGGAAAACGCTGCTGCCCATATTCCAGCCTACTCGAAATCAATAGTAGCCTCGTCCGACACCCACGAGTGTAAAGGGTTGGTGCTATTCTACTCTGCCGGACACCACACGGCCATAAATGAATTTGACCTATTATTTAATACAAGTTTTCCTTGTAGAACATTATAAAATTACATCTTGCTCTATAAAAAGTATGTAATGTATGTAAATAATAAATTATCGATATTTATATTTAGCACCATCTGTGTTTTAAACAAGAATCCTATCCAAACACCACAAATACACACATCGATAAAGAATTGCATCTACGTGTTGAAGCTTAGAAGCCATTTTAGCGGTTGTTGAAAAAATAGAGCACACGCTAGAAGTCGTCCGCAGTCGTATACTTACCAAGTCATGAATGATATATTGCCCTGAATCTAGGCTAGTGGGCTGGTGAAACAAATTGCCATTACATAAGATTATACTAACAGAGAAAATCTAAAACTATAACGCTTTAAGGAATCCAGTCCCGAATTCCGATATCTCAGTATTTATTTTACGATTTGAGCCTTTAAAATGGTTAGTTATCCAGTTACCGAATTATTCGCCGGCATTTATTCCCATTTAGTTGATCAACGAGCGTGAATAAAAAATATTTCAACGTACGATTATTGGTTAAATCTTGACAGGTGTATCTTAACCGACTGCTCGAACTGCTCCAACTTCAAACATTGGGCTTACGTGCATCACGCCAAAAATTATGACTAAATTACGACTGTTATTAAGACTGAAAGTCACTTTTATTTTTATTTTATATTTTTTAAATATTAATATCTACCATGATATGTGTGTAACTCTTGTTATTTAATAAAAAAATTATAATGTAACATAAGTTTACGTGTAAAATTATTGTTTTTTAGTTATTCTAAATTGTGCCGACAAAATTCACCAAACAGCGCTGCGGTGTCAAAAGCATCACCCACCGCTTGTATCTTTTTTCTTAAATATTTTATATTTTCTGAAAAGGATTTCTAACAATACCGTCCATAATTTAAAAACAGTTTCTTTTATATAGCCCGGCTTGCACCAAATTCATAAACACGTTTAAGAATGTATGAAGTTTTTTGTTTAAATATCAACTTCTATGTATTTAAGAATTTGGAGCAATTCACTCTTGTATAATTTATAAGCAGAGGACTTACATCTAATTCCAGTTCCAGCTTGTTGATCTCGTCCGTGGCAGCATTGAGCTTCTCCAGTTCCACCTGGAAACCACGGAAGAACTTGAGACAGTCGCACGGCACTCTCACCTCCCACACGTGGGGTAGCAACAAGCAACAGGTAGAGACGGGAAACCTCCGAGCCATGGGCAACGCACACGCTATCAGCTGATAAGTCACGCTCATATTACATTGTTACATTGTTCAATCACAAACGGGGCGGTTGTACACAAACAGTTTTTGACACTATCTCCTTGGATAACAGATAACGTGATGGTCCAAGGAGAGGCTTCGGTAGATGGCGCTCTCGCGCTCCCCATTGGTCAGACCGAATCTCGAATCTCTTTTGTAATGCAGCTCCATCTACTCAGTTCATCATCTAAAGAACTCAGATTTGAATAAGTGCAAAAACGGTTTGTGTGAAACAAATGCATGGTCCTATGAGGATAGTTTCCTGTCCCTACAAAGCATCTAATCTAAGAACTTAATAAAAAATTACTTACATAATTTATCTGTCTTGTTGGTTTTACAGTGCAAGTTTGGTCTCAAGAAAAACTTTCCAATAAAAATGCTAAAATTACAATTTATTTAAAATTATCATCATTATACATACATAATAAGATAGAGTATACATAGAATTATACATGCCATAAATTTTACAATACAAAAATATTTTTGTATCAACACTTAAATTTTTTTTTTTATAATAATAGTTTACAGACTTTTAATAGTTTTTAATTAATTGCAAACAAGTCATCAATGAATACTGAATACTGTCAATCTGGTCATTTTTATTTACCGAAATTCGATTAGTTGCGTTAAATAAAAAACAATAAACATTGTGAAAGTATACAACCCTTACTTCAAAATTAAATTAAAGAAACTAAAATACAATGGAATGGTTCAACTTGTACTAGAATATGGTTTGATTAAAATTAAAATTAATTGTGTAGATGAATGAACACTTATATTTTGGTAAAAAGTCAGCATTAGGTACTATTTTATATTATGAAAGATAATGGTAGGCCGACAGTATTGCGTGAACGCGATTATAATGCAAACATATACACACATGTAAAAATGAGATTAAAAATGAGTAAAATATTAAAATAACAAGCATTGTCTACCCTGGAAAAATAATAAAAACAAAATCACCGGTGGTTGCAACTAAATGCTGGGATAATTAACAACATATTCCAAAAACTTATGGACACTGGACAACACACTAGAGATTCATGAGCCCTAATAAAAAAAGAAATATTTTTTAAATAATTATTTCCCTTGCAAAATATTTTGTTGTTTTATGATATGGGGAGAACTTGCAATTGGATAGGGCTTATCTTAGGCCCCTAATGAACAAATACAAGTTTATAAACTTTGCTGATGAATAAACATAGAGATAAAGAATTCTCATGTCAATAAACTAAAGGAGACACTGGAGGATATCAATATTATTGACCCCACATTGCAAAAGTAAAAGAGAGTTAGTCAACATTTGAATAAAAAAATATTTGTTTATAAAATAATCATAAATTTCGTAATGCTATGTATGTTGCTTATATTTAATATTGCTTTTAAAGCTTATATGCTCTTTTGGAGTTATAATAAAATTTTATTATTTATTTAAATGTAATTTAGGTACAAATGATTTAGGTAAAGAAAATGTTACACTATTTATTTTAAGGACGTTAATTTGCGATGCAGACAAAAAAGCTCTATTAAAAATGAAATCTCAATATATTGAATGTTAGTTCTAAAAATGGCACATAATCTCTAATCTGGAAATAAATTACGTGTTAATGCCGTAGGTCGAAACTCGTTAAACAAACTGCCATATAAAATATTTATAACTAATCATTTAATACTAAAATTGACAAACTTATATTGTGATACAAAGTGTAACTTAAGTTCGTGGACAGGAAACAGTCCTATAAGGTACCAAACATATACACCTCATCTAGAAATCATACAAATCTAATGCATACGCCTACACACGCCGCCAAAATCGGACTACTAAAGAATCGTGATCATAAGGGTTTGGACCAATCAGTGCAGTTCGTTATCACAAATGTATTTGCCGGAGACAAAGCGCCGCTTGACGAGCGACAGCCGGTAGCCGGAACCCACGAGCTCGAACTCGATGCCCGACAGCGTGGCGCCTTCGCAGTTGAACTGCGAGGAGATGACGGCCTGCTCGGACGGGCCGCGGGATAGCTCGAACCGCGCTCGCAGCGCGCCCACGCCGCGGTCCTCCGAGTGCTGCGACAGGTCCGTGAACCGCCACAGCGCCTGCGAACTCGACGAGTTCCAGATGTTCTTCGGCATCGCGATCACGTTGGTGACCCCGCCGCTCACGGGCACACACACCGACACGTTCAGCAGAGGCGACGGCGGGCTCATCGCGTGCAAATTGTACTTGTAATCCACCTTCAAGTCCGTGTGCCCTCGCTCGCACTTCCAATACGCGACCAACTGCAACGGGCACGACGAGGCGCCCGTTTTCGGCCGCACCTGGTATTTCAATATGTCCACATTGAAATACTGAGCGGTCGGGTTCATCTCGGACTGCCGTTTCAGTAGGGAAGTCAATGCGGGCATATTGAAATCTACGACAGTGGAGTCCCGTGTCGACATCATTGTGTTAATCGTTATCAACTGCTTGTTAGGCAGTACGTTGTCTAACCTATGGATGTTTTTCAGTCTGAAACACAGTTTCGCGGGGTTCGGGTTATTGGCGAGCACGCCGACTATTCCTGTGGGGAAGGACAACATCATGTCGCCGGACATTTTCACCTGACACTTGGACTCCTCCGTGCCGCGGAAGTAGGAGTGGATGATTTCGTGAAAAGCTACCGCCAGCGGGATCGTATCTGCCATACCTATCGTTAGAGGGGACGGTCCCCGCGACCCGGAGGAGCCGGCCGTCCGGAAATCGCCCTCGGACCGCCGCGACGGCGGCCGCGGCAACGATATAGTGGACGCAATAGTGGGCGTCGATGTACGAATATTCGTTTGACTCATATCACCTACTTCAGAGAATAGGTCCCCCATATCAGCAGTGGACACTGGAGTAGGACTTTCCAGCAGTTGAGATTGATTCGTTTGTAAAGGAGCATATGGATTCGAGACATTTCCATGCGGTGAGGTGGGATTGCTTGCAGAAGGACTTTGAAAGAAATTCAGATCTAACAAATCACTACTGGCTTTACTTGTATTAGCATTTGAACCACGTCTGGTGGTACCAAGTTTATAGAGGGAGATATTTTCGACTGTAGCTCTGAGCTCATCTACACTTGCTGACATAGGTGCACTACCATTGCTTATTGGTTTTATTTCCACATGTATTTTTCTATCTCTCTCTTCTTCAGAATCAGAGTCTGAAGTAGAATAGGCACTGCCTTTTTCATCTTTTGGCCTTATACAGTAGCCGTCTTCATCAACTTCTGGAGAATTAACTGATTCCTCCTTAGTTGGAACCTCTTCTTCCTTTTCCTCTAGGTCAGATCTTTCACCTGTAATAGAGTTTTCCGATATTTCATCTTTTTTCTTTTTAGATTTTTTAGGCTTAGGTTTAGTTCGTGTGCTACGAAAGAACCATTTTGACTCTCGAAGCGTTGTCCGCCCCATGTTATCATCTTTGTCAGGGGCCACTGGAGTGGCCGGAGTTCCGCTTGGACTGGAAGGTGCTGAGCATGGAGCTGCACCTTCAGTGCTAGCACTTGGCTCATCTTTGCTTTGAAAGTTAGGACTGAACAGATTCAAAAGTGATGTAGTTCTTGTTGACTTTAAAGTTTTGCTTGCAAAAGATTGCTCCTTCTTGATTGGCTTGACAGGCTTGTGAGAGCCATTGGAGACTGATGAAATCTGATCAGCTTCAGATATTGAATTATTGGCAGAGCTTGGTTTTGGTAAAGGAGGAGGTAGTTCAACTAAGTTAGCTTTTTCCATAGCAGTATACTTCTCTGTTAGAAATTGCTCAAGCAACTTTTCAACAGTTAACTCTAAACATTGGTGTTTAAAATCCCTGTGAACCTGACCCATTAAATCATGATTATTTTGTATGATATCAGTGTAAGTATTTACAAATTGTTTCATTTGTTTTAAATGAGCTTCTTCTACATCCTGAAAGTGTTTACAAGTCTGCGTCATTTTCTTCTCAAAGTCTTGTTTCACTAGATTATATTTCTCTGACAATTGTCTATAATCTTCATGGAGTTTTTTCAACTTAACCTCAGCTTTGTCTATATCTTTAGCTGATGCATCTTTGCGGAGCTTCTCTAATTCAGCTGACTTTGTTGTGTAACCATCTTTAGCTTTTTGTAGGGCTTGTTTAGTGTTTTGAATAAGTAATACTACTTCTAGTGTACTCGATTCGGAGTCTTTAACAGCCTTGTGTTTTTTGTGTAGTTCATCAGCATAACGGCCCACATCTTTGACCAGTTCACTGACTTTCTGGAACATATGCTGGTGTAAATTGGACAGTTTCTCGGCGGAGCATTTGAGCACGCCCCAGAACGGCGCGAAAGTGCCCTGCGCGCAATTACTGTTCGCTTGCTTCGCTAGTTTTGCCAAAAGTTTCGAATTGGACTCCTCCACATTCGATCTCTCCCTGAGAAAGTCCGAAAGCTCTTTGCTGGCTATCAATCCGTATTTCATGTTTTGATAAAGAATGTCGTATCCATTGTGCTCGTTGGCGAAATAATCTACAAAGTTGACGCTCATCTTTGCAATTATGGAGGTGAACTATTATACTAATTCAATACATTATATTGTCACTCACTGACCTGTATTCTAGGATCGAGCTCAGTATCACCATTGTCGTCGGCGGGGATAGTGAATGAGGATTCTTCCATTGTAGCGCCGAGGACTACGAAGCCACCCAATCACCTAAATTACATCACCAACACAATAGCGTACAGCGTCACCTTAACCAAATACACTCGGATGATACGTTTCAAACTGAAATCCACATCAAGGTTGTTGCGTCAAATACTACAATCATTTGAAACACTGGATAAAAGCTCGCGTAACGTATTCAATTTTATGAAATAAATAATAAAATAAGAATTTTTCATTCAAGGTGACGTACGCCTTCATGACGTCAAAATAATAGACAAGACCATATTGTTTTTTAAAATACTGTTTTGTTAGTGATGTAATAAACATGAACATCGATTTTGAGTTCATAAACTTCAATATCGATTCTGAATTTTGCAATATTCCTGTATTTGTACCTTCGAGTCCAGAGGTGCTTTCATATTATGATAATATTATTAGTAACCTACTCTTAAAGTTTTAGGGCGCGGAATTAAATAGTTTAGGTGACAGAAATTTTTCATTATTAAACTGCTTATCACTAAGAAAAATCAAAAGCTTGGGTCGCAAAAAAAAAACCGTTTTTTTGCTATATGTACCGAACGTGCCTGGTAGTGCACGCGCAGACCAACGTTTGTGGGTTTCCTAAACCTCTAATAAAGTGGAATTTTTCTTGATAACCTACGGTGCACAGTATTATATATTGAATGGCACGGAGGTAAACAGAACTCTCTGGGGGAGACCTATGCCCAGCAGTGGGCGTCTTCTGGCTGATATGATGAAACAAGAAAGCAACACATATAAAAAGAAGAAAAAAATATGTTTTTACTATGAGCGCGATTCCTCTAAGGTATGTGATCGAATTAAAGATCAAAAATGTAAACAAATGGGTTGCCACTATAAAAAAATAACCCAAATAGTGGATTATTCAAAATCATTTAAATATTGATTAAAATTATTACATTCAAAATGAAATAAAATCACATGAATAATTTAAAATGTTTTACTGAATTAAATAGGGATCAATGTTTTATTTGTTACATATATGTGCTGTTTCAATAAAATATGGGTAGTTTTCATTTATGCCACTGGTAATGGTGAGAAATACTAAACATTTGGTTCGTTGTTACCATATATTATTGCAAAGGCTTGGAAAGTAACGGATTGACCGACGCCAAGACATATTTAATTAATTTCTCAAATAATAATACATACAATAATATAAGATTCAAAATGGCGGCTTCTTCTCTCTAATATTCGAGTTTTCTAACTAGTGTTCTTGGACTAATAGTTTCCTAGTTGCTTATTACGTTTTTTTTATATTAAGTAAATGTGGGTAAATCGATTTGTTTCGTTTTCGAAAGTTTTCCAGCCATTATAAAGCACACTGAAAAGTGTGCATGATTCATAACCATTTGGTTATGCAAACAAAAGGTTTTATACCCCTGGATACCCATTTTTGATCTTTAATTTCATCTCCGACTATAGGGTTAAATTACGGAATCACTGTTTCCCTCGTCGGAGTGTAGACATTTTAGTCAAACGAGATGGATAGTAGTAGGAGGATAGTTAAAAATTAGTTCAAGTTACACAACTGGTTCCAAGTGTTTCTGTACCTACTCTTTGGTGGTTCTATTTGGTGTAGATAAAGAGATGGGACCATCGCTGTAAGAAGTTTATGCATTTCCGACCGAGTCACTTTACTAAAGTATAATAAAAAAAATCATATATCTTATGTCTAGGTTAGACTAGAAACTTTTCATTCCACCCTCGTACCTATCATAAATGAGAGTGAGAGGTAGTACAGGGCGAAAAAAATTTTAATGTTGAAATTCTCCTTAGAATAGGTAATTAAACTTTTCGATAAAACATCGAATAGAATTCGTTCGCTATGAAAAATCTAACTGTACGTCACTAAGCCTAGTTAGTCTATTGTTTATGGACTGATGATACTACTAATGTAGAGTGGTTAGAGTTTGTATTTTCATCTCTTTCTTTCTCACTTGTTACAATATCCATTTACACTACTTACACAATAAAATTCCAGCATTGTATTCGGGTGTCATAATATGATGCTTACTGTCGTGTTTGACGTAAAACTGCTTCAACTTGCTCTAATTTCGTTGTTTCTTTCTATTAGAATAAAAAGAAATTTCTTTACATGTGTGACATAATTGACGCGTTATATTTGTTACTCTTGTATTTCGTCGAAGCTAAAGTGATTGGGGTGAATTTCTGAAACGGCCTTTCCAGGCAATCTGTATGCAACTGCTACTCGTTGCCTCGACTATGTCTTGCCAAGGATCGCTATATTCGGGCCCTGGGGATGAATATGACTTCGAGGACGACGGGTACGATGACTTGGACGAGTTCAGGGAGCAAGAAGACGCGCTGCCATTGCCGCCGGTGGACGACAGCGACGAAGGTAAGTTTTGTTTACGACTGCATTCGTTGCCGTATTTGGCGTCATATCTCAGTAATTTTCACTGAAACATGCCGATCGCGGCTGTTTTTAACAAGTAAATAGTGGTTATGTAACATTTTCAAGGTCGTTACGTTGCTAAAGTCTTTTTGGTGGTTCCCGCCTTTTGGGTCTTCCAGCTGGTTACGAGCTGGTGACGCAATAGCTTGGCATAAACAGCATCGCTTTCACTTGAGCTACTAATTTACTTTGTATTTGCCTTCGAAAACAGATAAATAAACAGCACATGTCCACTGAAATGAGCTGATTCAAATGCCATGGTGTTTTATTGAATAAGTGTTAAATATTTTCTCTAATTCACCAACAGATACAGAGGAGGCCAGTGAGACAGACATCCCAAACAATGATGAACCACATGAGATAAAAGAACAGTAAGTCTACCCTTTCCCTAAAATTCTAACCTCATAAACTAGCTTTGTGTGCATTTGCTACTTATAAACAGCTTAGAAATCCTAAGAATAGCATTATTTGTATAAATTCATGGCTAAAAATTGTTAATTGAGTATATATTCTGGGAAAGATGAGTTAGCTTGTAAGTTTTAACGTCACTGCCACATAAGGTTATGATGCAAAATATCAGTTACAATATCAATGTTATATCTCTGTTTTCAAACATCCAGGTTATACCAGGACAAGCTTGCCAGTTTGAAGAAGCAACTGCAGCAGTTGGAGGATTGTGTACACCCAGAGTTCCTGCGCAGAGTGAAGAGGCTTGAACACCAATTGCACGAACAATTGAGGCTCAACAAAATATACAAGTAAGTCTAACAGTATTGATAGGAATTTGTATCCCATGCAGTCAGCAAGCTAATAAAAACAAGTCACTACTACAGACACTGTGGTTGTGGGTGTCGGTTGAAGATTAGTGGCATGGTTCATTAGGCATCCATACAGAATAATGGAAAACACTCGCTCATTGGTATCCCTAAATTTAAAGTTTATTATCATAAGTGGTGTGATATTGTGTATAAGGACATTTCATAGGGATTTTTAAGTTAATTTATTTGATATAGAATATAAATACTACTGCCATTGAAATACATATACATATATGAAAAGTATTGTATGAATTGTAAAAACAATGAATGTTGTAATATTGACATTAAACTATTAGGTAGACTAAAGGTAATATAATATTGTTTGGTATACCACTATTATTGTCATGAAAACAATATTTTACAAATGCAAACTGTATATTACAATTCCCAGGGACCATATGTATGATGTGGTGGAGCGGGAGTACATAGCTGAGAAGAAAGCTGCAGCAAAAGAATTCGAAGAGAAGAAAGTAGAGTTGAAGGAGAACCTGCTAAGTGACTTTGAGGATAAACGGAAGTTGATAGACAATGAGAGGCAGAGCATGGAGTTGAATGGAGATTCAATGGAGGTAATGTGACTACACTACTGTTGTCTATTCTAATATTATAATGAAGTAGAACTAGTTTCTTTATTTGCAGAGGGTAATTTCTAATTGCTGTGTGGTGTCCAGTAGAGTAGCCCCAACCCTTTCAAGTTACAATGGGTAATGTGAGGCTAACCCGCTGACCTCCATAGGTATTTAGAGAGCAGCATTATCTGTTAAGTATGTTCAACACGGTGATATCCTATCTGATTGCCAATGGCAAATCTGCGTCTCTGAGGTGGAGGAGTGTATCAGTGGACTGTTATGGGCTGTTGAAATGATATCATGATAACATATATTAATTGTATGTTACCTTCAAAATGGACCACAATAACGCAAGCATTGTTACTTGGTAGGCGAAATAGATGAGAGAGTGGTACCAGACAGAATTATCAGGTTTAGACATAGACATAGACAGCACTTTATTCGGTTCCACATTACATCCTTAACCTAAGGTAAGTACAGTAAATTATTATTATGATGAAATTAAAATTACGTAAGACCAGCCAATGATGTAACGGAAACCGAAATGGACCAGTCTCAGCATAATGCTGTGAGGTCTCATGCCTGACACAGCGCTGGTTTTCAGAAAAGCCCATGCATCCCACGCATGTTTCTAAATCCTACCATCTCATTTACTGATTTCTGTCACCAGGTGAAACCGGTGATGAAACGCATCCTCCGTCGACGCGCCAACGAGCCGGCGCCTGCGCCAGAGAAGCGCCGCAAGCCCCTGGCCACCACTCTGGTATTCCAACTGGACGAGCGTGACATAGACGCGGACCTACGAGCCATCTCCAGGCACTCGCCGCCGCCGCAGAGGCATCACAACTCGCAGCCTAGGAAGCATCTCAACTCCAGTACTTGTGAGTGACCTTTGTAACAATTTTTTGTTACACCCTGCCTGTCTTGAGTATTTTTAGAGACGTAGTTACTTCTAGTGAGGGTAATACAGAACTTAATGGTCACTCAGGTTCTTGGATCGGCTCTGAATCTTACCGAGGACCAAAGGTATCAAAATCATCATCATCCTAGCGTTTATTCCGCGCCCTGCTGGTATTTCTGCCCTCTATTAGTTTTAACTTTTCGTTTTAACTTATGCTGTGCTTGTTGACTATTTTCCTGATAATATAGCAATTAATGCTTTGTAACCATTTGCGAAACGACTGGCAAATGGCAGTGACCGTGTGCGCAAAGTGGCCTGTCTTAGGGAAAGCCTATGCCCAGTGGAGTACAATCGGATGATCAGGATGATGAATATTATGTATGTTATGTCGCGGTACTGCAGTAACGGGGCCCAACTTCCGACTGCGCCCTGCGACACTGACGGCGGTCTACCTGTCCCGCCTTCATTACAAGGGGACGGCGAAGCACGTGGTGGAGCACACCCGCTTAACCGAGCTGTGTTTCGTAAGTGTCCTGCTCTTGGGATCACGCTTTGATTTGAACGTAGGTTTAACTTTTTCTTTTAGTTTATATTGTATTTTTGTGTAATTATACAATATGGGGCTCAATCCAGTCAGATTGAAATAAAAGTAAAATATGTAACAAACATTGTCATCATCTAAGCTGTCCATCACTACCACCATTCTGGTATTACTCGCTTTCCTACATTTTCTTCTCCGCTTTTAGATACTATCAACCTAGACACAATTTCGATTAAAATGAAAATTTGGGAGTTTGTTCGGAAAGTGTGGGGTGTGTAATTTATGTTTTCGACCACAAGGACCTTGGGAGCCTTGCGAGTGCCAAAAAACCTCGAAGTGTTTGATATTTTCCAGTTTTTTTGCTTATAACTCGAAAACGGCGGCCAATAGCAAATAAAGCTCCTACACTAAGGTAATCTACATCAAATTTTCTACAACTTTTGCTTTATACAATTTTTCAAATTCCCAACCGTTTAAGAGCAAAACTGTCTCGGTTGTGGTCGTAGGTAAAAGGTCCTCGTGGTCGAAAACTTAAAGTACACATCCCACACTTTCCGAACAAACTCCCAAAATTTCATTAAAATCTGAATTATGTCCTAGGTAGGGCCAATAATTTTTATCTGCCGACCGGGTTATTTCCCCGGTCTTCGGCATCCTTACACTCTCGCGTTCGACTCGGCGATGTCAATCCATCGCTTCTTGGGTCTACCGCATGATTTTTTTAATAGGCATTGGCATCAATTAGGGCCATCAGCCAAAACTAAACAAATAACACACAATAATATGTTCCGTCTGTTATTTTTAAGTTTAGGAACTTAAAAATAACGTTCAAGGCCGTAGCCTTGTCTTCAGTGGTCCCTACTCCCCCACAATGCACGATAGCAACCTGAAAGCTTAGTTCCGTGCTTCTTATTGCATTTCTCCATCACTATACATTTCACAGGTATGTTCTACTCATTTTACTATCACTAATGTGAATCCAAACCCGAAATATACAATAAAAGAGTAGTGTGGGCTATCACGCGTTCGAAATTCCACCAGATGGCGCTACTAGCGAGTAAGGTTCGTTGTCAAAATACCTCGCGCTATGGACCAGAATTAAACGCTCTAAGTTGACAGTTGGATTTAGGCCAAAAGATCGGCGTTATTTTGACAGCCCGTGACAAAACCTTACTCGACAGTGGCGCCCACCGCTGAGCACAAATACGGTTCTTATTGAAGGAGGGCTCCTTGAAATACTCCACAAATTCCCGCCAAAAGTCCTCTCTCGCATGATATGTAACCAACATGAACAGCGATTCATGCTACCAATCCTCTCATGGGCAGGTGAGAGAAAACATCGCGCAACCAATGCAAATTCAGGCAACTGAATGTGTAACCATGGTCCAAGATTTTTTTAATGATTAATTCTTTCGTGGCCAGGTGAATCCCCGTCCCGCGACGGCGACGCTAGCGACCCCCGTGTGGAGGACGGGAAGCTGCTGTACGAGCGGCGCTGGTACCTCCGCGGGCAGAGCGTCTACGTGGAGGGTCGCGACATGCACAAGTTCCACGGGCACATACACGCCATCACTGATGAGGCGGTGAGTTTTTGTACTTATTTAAACTTTTTTATTGCCTAGGGCTAGAGGGGCTCACGGACGGAAAGTGGCCACCGCCGTCCAGGACATCTGAAACCTAAGGGGAGCGGATGTGGTACTGGCCTTTGGGGTACCTGTAGATTTTTATCTTTTGATTTAGTATCGAACTACGTTATGATCTGTGGATGAATAGCGCTGTAATGTGCAGTGTGCACTTATTTTCCAATATGTTTTTATTGTTCCTGTTTATGCTTGTGAATGGGATTTTCTTGTTTCAAGCAAATAAATAGGTAAATGTGAAAGTTTCATGTCCTGATATCCTCGACGCGACGACGCAGCAAGAGAAATGACTCACAGCTTGCTTCCAGGAAAGTCGAGGAATTTACACCAAATTGGAACATATAAACATTTCAGTGTAGATAAAATAAGTGTATGCAACTGCATATAATTAGGTATTAAATGGTTCAACCCTATTAGGTATTACCCCCTTTTATGTGCGAGTTGCATAAACTACTATTATTCAAACATTGAAAGGTGGAACTAAATATAGCAGATAAGTTTTTTAGGTAAAATGCCGTAACCATGACAAAGTCAATAAAAAACAGTTTTGAAACAAACTTTTTTACTGCAATTAGAACTGTATGTCCATTGCGCAACATACTATTTTAGTCGCCGATGGCAGTCGCGGGAATCCTTGGGGAGACGCGATTTTCTTGGAATAATGCCAAACAAATTTTATAAAAGGGATAATCTCTAGAAGTATTGAGCTGACTGCAAAGTATTAATTTGTTACTAAGCGTCAGCAGAAATGCTCTCTCACAAATAAAGCTTGTTTGCCACCTTAGGGTATACATATAAAAAAGTTTTTTTTTTTTTTTTTTTTTTTTTATATTTTACAAGGCAAGCATTTGACCGCCATCTCACCTGTTGGTAAGTGACGATGCGGTCGAAGATGGAGCATGCCCGTCTTGGAACAGCCTATTCACTCCAGCCTTGAAGGCATCCAGATTATATTGATCAGGAAACACACTCGCAGGCAACGCGTTCCACTCCTTAGCCGTACGGATTATAAAGGTCGAGCCAAAGCGGCTCGTGCGGATAGCTGGAACATCCACGACATAAGGATGAAGCGCTCGCCCGGATCGCGTCTCCCGATGGCGGAAAGGGCCCGGCGGAATGAGGTCGTGCAGCTGCTTCGCACACTCTCCGAAATGTAATCTGTAGAAGACCGACAGACGCGCAACCCTACGCCGATGTTCGAGGCTCTGCAGCCTAGCCTCAACCAACTGCGGGTCACAAATTATCTTCTTAGCACGTTTTTCAACCGAATCCAAAGCCGCTAGTTGATATTTGGCTGATCCATCCCAGAGGTGGCAGCAGTACTCCATGCAGGATCGGACTTGTGCTTGATATAACTGAAGCAACTGCTTTGATGTAAAGTACCGCCTAACCCTCGAGAGGACACCAAGCTTTTTTGCTGCAGTCTTAGCCTTGGATTCGATGTACGGACCGAAGTTGAGATTTGCAGATAGCTCAAAGCCAAGAAGCTGTAGGTTGTCGGTAATTTCCACAGGAACATCCCGAAAAGTTGGAGTTAAATGGAATGGACTCCTTTTGGCAGAAAACAAACACGCCTGTGTTTTGGTTGCGTTGAACGCCACCAGATTAGCTTCACCCCAATCAGAAACTGCCCTGAGAGCTTTGTCCAAACGATCAACCATAGCCACTCGACAAGACTGAATATCGTCCCTGCTGGCTTTTGCCTCTGACAGATATCTATCCGTTACTGTGCTGTCGTCTGCGTACCCAAAGGTACCTGGTACAAGCAGATTGTTAATATGCAGCAAGAATAAAGTCGCGGACAGTACTGATCCCTGAGGAACCCCCGCGTCGATAGCCTGAAGATTAGACGAGTAGCCATCGATAACTACACGGATAGAACGTCCACTCAGAAAATCCGATATCCAGGTGCAAAAGCCAGTAGGAATACCAAATGAAGGAAGCCTGCTTAAAAGGCCCGCATGCCAAACTCTGTCAAAGGCCTTGGAGATATCAAGAGACACAGCAAGGGCCTCGCCGTGTCTCTCAATGGCCTCACTCCATAATTGTGTGGCATACACCAGAAGGTCCCCAGTAGACCGACCACGGCGGAATCCGTATTGGTAAACGCTGAGGAGATCGTTACCTTCAAGATGCGCAAGGAGTTTGTTATTCAGTGCACGTTCCATAATCTTACAGAGTATGGAAGTGACCGAAATAGGGCGGTAGTTGGCAGGGTCGGCGCGGCTGCCTTTTTTGGGCACGGGCTGCACATTGACAAGCTTCCACGACTTGGGTAGAATACCAGTCTCAAGTGAGAGGCGATACAGGCGTGTAAGTACAGGAGACAACTCAGGGGCACAACTACGCAGGACTATTGCCGGTATACCATCAGGTCCACTAGCCTTGTTCACGTCCAGACACCGCAGGATTTTTAAAATTTCTCTCTGATGTATTCGTACCTCTGCCATAACGCAGTCAGCACGGGGTGAGGTAGGTGGTGTTTTTCCTGCAGTATTCAAACGCGAATTCGCCGCGAAAAGAGAAGCAAGCAAATTCGCTTTCCCTTCAGCAGCATGGGCCAATGTTCCGTCTGGCTTCAGCAACGGTGGCAACGAAGATTGGCTGAAATTAGATTCGACCGCTTTTGCCAAAGACCAAAACGCCTTACTCCCAGGAGAGTAAGAGGCCAGTTTGGCGCCAATCCGGCTTATGTGGTCGAATCGAGCCCTGCGTAGTGTCCTTTTGCAAGACTTGGCGGCGAGGTTAAAGGCTCTCTTCAGTTTGCGAGTATCCGGAGACATATGCGCTCGAGCCTCAGCCCAGGCAGAGTATGCTGCCCGCTTCAACACTTCAGCGCGACTGCACTCAGCACTAAACCATGGACGAGACCTGCCGTTCATCGCTACGTCAGAATACGGAATAAAGTACTCCATACCCTGACGCATAACCGCGGTAACGGCTTCAGCACAATTCGACGGATCGCCCGAAGAGAAGCATGCCTCCCGCCAAGGATAGGACGAAAAGAATTGACGCATCTCATCCCAATCTGCTGACTTGTATCGCCACACCCGTCGGGGGTTGCATGGGGTTTGCTCGGGTGGGGAATAAACGGATACAGATTTCACCAGACAGTGATCGGATGTACCCAACGGTGCAGAAACCGATACTGAGTGCCTGTCCGGATCTGTTGTCAGCAGAAGGTCTAAGCAATTGGCGGTATGGGAGTCAACATCAGGTACCCTCGTGGCACAGTTTACCAGCTGGGTAAGATCTAGCGACAGAGCTAGTTTACGCGCCTCTCTCCCAGCATGATTAGTCACCTGGTATGGGAATAGCCACTCTTGGTGGTGGGCATTAAAATCCCCCAGAATGACTAACTGCGCCGCGGGGTAACGCTCCCTCGCTTCATCCGCCACTTCTATGAGATGGTCACAAAATCGAGTTGTCTCCTGATCCCCGCTGTGCGATCGATAAACGCAGGCATAAAGGATTTGCACTTGACCTGTATCCACCAGCAACCATAAAATAGAGAAACTAGACCCCTCATAGCTCCTTAGACGCCGAATGCAGATGTCTTCGCGAGCGTACACACAGACTCCGGCACGAGGTACAAACCTGTGCTCGAGAGTATACCCTGGGTAGCTGAGGTACGCCGCGTCAGCCGGACATCTGATCTGCGTCTCAGTGAGGAACAGCAGCTGCGGTTTTTCAGTCTCAAGGTGGTAGTAGACTGCTTCGAGATTTGAGTGCAGGCCTCGGATGTTAGTGAGGTGCACTTTGAGTGGGAGGGAGTGCAGCCGCTGTTTAACGTTTCTCTTTTTGTTGACTTTCATTTTTTATGGTGTGAAGAGGTTGTTGTAGGAGGATGGCAGTTGGACGAGGTAGCGCTCCACCTACCAGCTAACACGCTCACCAAAACCGCACGGAAAGGTGCCTGACGCGGAGACCGCGGGGACGCCCGAACCCCCCCAGATTGGCTACCTGGCCCTCCCATCCGGTCGCCAACCGGCATGGTAGAGCATTCTGGGATTTTTCGTAAGATGGCGGGGCAGCCTTTCACTGGTGGCTAACCAGCTACTTGGGCCCCCTACTATCTACGGTCGGCCAGCGGCGGCACCGTGCTTCGGATCCCGCTGCCCTCCGAAGCCAGGCACCCGGTACGGGAGTGGTGAGCATGAAGAAAAAAAAAACGGTTACGCAGAGCGACTACAACTGCCCAGACCCATCCTCCTAGATGGCTACTCCAGACATCGCAACGGAACACGGCTGGGCCGCTTGGCGCCGCATTCGCCTGGAGGGTGGTGACCAGCCACGGCCGAAGCCTACCACCGGAGAGACTGCTGTCCATTTCACACTACCCGGGGATCACGTGTAGGGTATCTGGAGTCATGAAGCCCAAAGTGGGCTTCGCCTACGGACGCGGACAGCATTGATCCCCGTCGTCGTCGTTATTATTCGTCCAGTAAAATTCCCCGGACCCTCGTTCTCGAGAGCACAATCGGGACATTAACGCCAAGATGATGATGATTATTATTCGTCCAGTAAAACTGGTTCCCAAACTGGCGACCTCACTTTTTTTATTTAATAATAAAATCTTTATTTCCACAAAAATTACAATTTTTTAGTTAGACGCTGTGAATTGAGCCTTACTCAATTTCACCTAAACTTCGAATATCCGAGTTATGTTTTTCTGTAGTTACTGTTGTTTTTTTTGTTATACCACTAAGGTGGCAAAGAAGCTTACGGCCTGCTTGATGG
Source organism: Blastobasis adustella (assembly GCA_907269095.1). Lineage (NCBI taxonomy): Eukaryota > Metazoa > Arthropoda > Insecta > Lepidoptera > Blastobasidae > Blastobasis > Blastobasis adustella. Next base: position 16,290,778 of record OU026127.1, on the reverse strand, counting down.
CAGTCACCGTAGCCTATGGACGTTTGCAATACCAGGGGCATCACCCATGCGTTGGTGAAAGATCCATTTCACAGGTGCGCGACGCTGCACTTCACCAACCAAATGTTTCCACCTTAATAGGAAGCTCATTCTATACCATTTTCGAATTAAAGCCAAGATGACGATTTTTTCGAATGAACAGACTGATAGTTAAATCAATAAAGGCTCACAAACTATCATAATTCCACGCCGCTATAAACAAATGGGTAGACAAGATAGTGTCAAAGTATAAAAACATGTTACTCACACTTGTTTATTTATTTCAGATATGGGTAAAGAAAACCAATAACGAGCGGATAAGGATATTCATATCGCAGTTGGCGCGCGGCAAAGTAACTCTAAAACGGCGGTTATCGTAACTCGAGTGACAGTGCCGTATCTTGTAAGTGTACTGTACATAAAGTGATATAATTGTGTCAATGTATAGGCGTAGTGGAGACGCTAGGCGTATTTTTGTGACGTTGTACGTGTAACTCGGGCAAGTTTTCCCGGTGTAACAATGTGGTGGAAAAACTTGATTTGATCTACGTTTTTTTCTACGTGCAGAAATTATAAATATCGATCACCACTGTATATTCTGTTGCAATGGAAATTAACGATGTAGTAAACGAAAATATGGTTAGAGCATAAACATGACCCGGTGGCTAAAACTGGAACTAAGTGTCGCCATTTTGAAGTGTCATGTCAATTTCTACAACAGCGACGCTGTCACCGGATCAGATAAATTTGATGCACTATAACAGAATTTTGACACACGGTTGTCTATTATTGATGATAATATCACATCCTTATGAGGCACACAGGGAGGGTTAAGCAGCTTGACGGCATGCACATAGATTTGTTTTGCTTGATCAAGCAGCTTGAGGCTGTCAAGGAATTTGAATGGTACATCGCCTTGATTGATACTATAGAAGTCATGTCAATGCGAGTTAGTCCATGGTATTATTATCTAGGTGATAAATGTAAAATAAAATTGTCTGTGACATTCATATTTTAATAAAATTAACTACTTAAAATTATTGCGGAATAAATATATTAAATTGGTTTGTTGTTGACTACGTTGTTGATTTCTATTGCAAGACAATTTATATTTTTCTTTTATTTTATTTTTGGCAGCCAGTAATGAAAATATTGTTAAAATGGCTAATGAGATCTTAGGTGACTCTTGACACCAATCCATGAGCCTTTTCTCAGTCAATCATTTATGAAATTAGTTTTGGGAGTCGCAGATTACATAAAATTATAGAAATAAATTGTATTGAAATGTAATTCAGAATGGTATTGTTTTCAAGAGTAATTCAGGCATATTGTGCAAAGTAGTGCAGTGAACCTTGCACTATGTTTGTTTGTTTGTAATCTTTTTATTGCATCAATATAAAACATTACACTGAATGCAAAAAATGTTCCATATTCGAATAAGATTAAGCGTCCGGATTGCACCAAATTCTTAAACGCGTTTAGGAATGACGTTTAACGTTTTTCTGTATAATTTTATTTGTTTAAGTATCAGCTTAAATAGTAAGAATTTGGTGTAAGCCGCCCTAAATTGACCAGACTTGGTCATCGGAAAATCGATTAAAAGCTAATTTTATGAAGCCACAATTTTGTAACGATGAGTCAATACAATAAGCTATGCCAAATTGAAAAATGTGTTTAAATTAGCTTGGAAATGTATGCTGAATAGTGTTGACGACATATGGCTAAGAAAATATGTATTTATACGAAATATTTATAAAAAGGAACGCAAGGGCGGGTAACGCCATCAAACTTCTACTAGATGGCGCTACTGTTCTGTTGTCAATATACATCGTCTTGGTCTGTATGAAATGCAGTTGACAGTTGGATTTTAGCCAATGCAAAGGCGTTATTTAAACATTGACAAGACGTATCTCGCTTGTGGCGCCATCTGGTGAACGAAGATACGTCAGCCGCCATTGCCCACGACCACTAAACATTGTAACATGTCTCAGAAAAAGATTCAAATTATATTTTGTTGCTGTTGTGGCTAGAGGATATCGAGATCAGTAAATATAAAATTGTAGTTTAGGGAAATGGTCACAGTATAAATTATATAATAAAAATGTATGAAATAAAGAACAGATGCGAGGTCCGGAATGAACGGTCTAGACATATGAGGGATGCTGCAATATGATTGTTTAGTTATCATTAGAGCGATGGCTACTCCATCTCTTGCTTCCTGTGCTAACTAGTTCCTACTGAAATAAAAGAAAATATCCCTTTATGTCAGCGCCCTCTGTGTGCGCTACTGCAGAACGATAGCTTGATTTAATCAAGTATATAATATTGGCATAAAGGCAGAATTTAAATGCAATGCATTGATCTCTTCCAGAAAGTCTTGCAGAAAACATTAAATATAATTTATCCAAATTATTACTACGAATTTATAGAGAGAATAATTTATTATGCATGTCCAAAATATTTTTCAGATTATAGTACGTATTTTTTTTTATTATCAGATAATTTCTCCTCCAAACCATGGCAGATAATGTTATTATTATTAATAATGAAGTACTTTTCCTCATTTTACACACAAACGCGCACTTACGCAAAAATAATATTCTTGAGTAGGGTTGTAATTTTACATTCATGTTCGAAGAAATGTGCTAGGTGACTTTTCTACATGTCTAATGTCAATGGCATTTGACAAGGTTAAAATCTTAACTCTATACAAGAATATTACAAGAAAAGGAATTATACTGAATCGAGTTAAAAAACAAATCTGAGGGTGCGTCCAGATCTGGCGAATGCGTTGCTCGCTAATCGTTCGCGAGCTACACGCGTGCGGATTGCGAGCATTCCATTCACGGCGCATTCGCTCAATTTAGTTATTTTAACTCAACATACGGCTTAAGCAGTAGTTATGGGCCGCCGATTGTGATGTGAAATCGACCCGAATTTATTTATCGCATAAATAAATTTATTATAGAATATAAATTTTACTAACGAACTGAACACCATACTTTTAAAGTCATCGTCACTATGAAGTCAAGTAATCGAGTGCATTTATAGAATATTATAACGGAAAATGAATAATTAATTACTTATTTTCGTTTTCAGACTAAACATAGCGGGTATTTTAAAGTCGAGATATTTTAATAGTAGTTTATCTACACTCATAGCGTAATGTTCCAATAACATATTCGAATACAGTTGTTTAAGGATATACTTTTTTCACGCCAGTCCATAAAAATTTAAAAAATTACTTTTCGATACAGCATTTCCCATACTATTTTCATTACAGCTGTATCGAAAAATAACTTTTTAATCATTATGCAACACTTTTCTTTTTTAAATTTTTGTCTGGCGCCGGGACACGGCTAAATGTAGGCTGAATACCTAAATGTCTTCAACAAATTCAAAATTCCTGTTTATATTTGTGATCAGTTCATAGTCTGTGGTTGTGATTGTGTACATTTGGAATTATTTTCCCGCTAAACAGAATATTTTTTCTAACTCGCAGTTACTTCCAGCAAAGTTGAAAAAATTATAGGTATGAAATTTTAACATGAAAATATGAGTGTAGATAAAGTAGTGTATGCAACTGCATATAATTAGGTATTAAAACACTCGTGTCAAACTATTATCATACTCGGCTACGCCTCGTATGATAAACAGACACTCATGTTTTAATACCCCCTTTTATATGACAGTTGCATAAACTACTATTATGCAACTGTCATATAAAAGGGGGTATTAAAACATGTGTTTATCATACGAGGCGTAGCCGAGTTAAACAACTGTTTTCGAATATGTAAATGGAACATTACGCTATGAGTGTAGATAAATGTAATTTTGTTTGGAACAAGGGGCTCTACTATATGAGCTCGTCATTCGTGTACATTTATTAGCTTCAAATGTTAAATCTCACTTGTCTCTATCTGATTTAAACGTTAAATGAATTTGACAGTTTCTTTTGACAAACAGATTCGCCGTAACGAATCACAAGATTTTAAAGTAGGGCTCTAGTTCCAAATCGAATCGTTAAAAGGAGCACTCATTCTCCCATAGTTCTATTCCCAGATCGTTCTGTCCCCAGATGACCATCTGGGGTCACTTTATGCTATTAACGACCTATTTTGGCAAAAAACAAATCTGACAACATTTTTACTAATCCAACGAAATCTTCCAAAGCATAGTGTTTTAGGTAAAATCGTTATCAAATTAATGTAGATATGAACATGAAATAATAGGATTTATCAATAATTTAGCTTAATCCTAACAATATTGTTCAATCCTTTTTATCTGAGAAAGGCGGCTACATATGGTACTACGGTAGGGCCGATCTAGGAGGCCGCAAGACAATTGATACTAATGCTTACGCTGTATAAAATAAAGTTGCTTTTCGGACGTCCGACTACGCCGCCGCATGTGAAAAGCGACTTTATTTTATACCAAGTAAGGATTAGTGTCAACTGTCTAGTTGTCTCCTATATCGGCCCTGCTGCAGTATCGTAGGTAGAGTGCTGAACGGGATGATTACGGAATAGTACAGTAAGATCCAAGTCATTCAGAATGGTCACAAGAAAAATGTAGGATTGAAATATCAACAATGTTACACTGTATATTTTAAGTTACAACAATTGATCTGATTTAGAGGTTCGCTATTACAGTATTCTTAATCTTATTGTAAATAAATGTGTAAATGATTCTATTGTATTATAATGATCAAATGTTATGGAAGTGACTTTTGTATGGATGTCCTTTTTCGTATGGTTTTTTTATTTGTGATCCAGAACATTGTTATAAATTATATAAATAATGCATTGTGATTTGTAAATAGAAGAGTATGCGGATAAAGTGTATACATGTAGATGTTGAACAAGACGTACGTTTCAAAATAATGATTATGGATAATAAGATATTTTTGTTTTATTTTACTAACTATTCAGATTCAGGCACTAACTCTGGGGCCTATTCTTTCTTTACCACCTCGGTCTCACACTAGTCTAGAGTCGATTTTTGTATCGCTCGCATCCACGCATGCGCTTACCTTCTAATACCAGTCTCTACTGTCCCTAGCAATTATCACGAGTGTGAAAGAGAAAAGAAAGCGGAGAGACCAGCGCGAACCCCCAGATAACTCGCTGGGAACAAATCGCGCAGGATAGAACCAATGGCGAATTCTTGTGTTGGAGGCCAAGATCCACTTCGGGTCGCTGAGCCAACGAAGTAAGTAAGTGAGGGACAGGTACATTCACGATTTGATTTGAAGAGGCTACTCTACTTTCGACTTATCATTTTTTAATTAGCCTTGCAGAAACAGAAGGCAAACAACACTAGTTTAAATAGTTATCGTGTTCCTGACGGTGTCGGTGTGTAAGGTCTCCAAGTGTTCCAAGGGATACCGTGGCTTATGCCAGAGTAACGTGCCCAGCAGTTTTAGAGCCGGACATCGCATTGGTGATACTACTGGTGTTGCTCCTGGCTGCGGTGACCACCTGGTGCAAAGGTGTCTCTCAGCCCAGAATCCTCACTTTTGAATACTTTATAAAAAATGTACTGTGCCAAAAGTAAGTCATAAATAGTCAGCCCTAGTATAATCCTTGCCAAACCAAACTTTGGATTTATAACGCGACTTTTTTTTACATTTGGCAACGAGGCCAATCTTTGCATACTGGTTTTTCTTTTTCCGTGTTTGCATACTTAATTTTTTGATACAATTTTGAAAAGTAGCCATCCTGGCCTGTCACCTTTCCATCAGGTGGCCCACTTCTCTGTTTGTCGACCAATTGACATATAAAAGGGGGTCTACGCGGTTCGCGGTAAGTAAACCGCTGCAAAAGTTGAAAAATTTACAAGACTAGAATTCATGTTATCTCCCAATTATTTTTAAATTATGTTGTCTAACAGCGGTGTTCACCCATAGTAGGGACCACGAAGTTTTAATATTGCTGTTGGTATTACACAGTTTGGTCAACGATTTCCTCTTTCATTTAAACATTAAAACACAGACATAACAGACTGAACACAAATCACAAATATTCCCTGTTTGCTCACTCTACAATGATTATGAATCTTGCTATCCCGTTTTTCCGTCTGTTGAAATACGCTCTTAAGAAAATGACGCGCGCAATGTTCGACATATTGCTGAAAGTCCAATAGACCTGACGTTTCTTTTGAAACATCGGTGTAAATTTAATATAATTTCATCATCATCATCAGGCTATACCAGTCCACTGCTGGACATAGGCCTCCCCCAATGAGCGCCAATGCACCCTGTCCTCAGCTTGCCGCATCCAGCATCCACCCGCAGCCTTTCGCAAATCGTCACTCCATCTGGCGGAGGGCGTCCTTCACTACGCTTGCCGAGTCGCGGTCTCCACTCAAGAACTCGTTTACCCCAGCGGTTGTCGGTTCGTCGGCAGATATGGCCAGCCCACTGCCACTTTTGCGTGCTAATTCTGTGCGCTATGTCAGTCACTTTGGTTCTGTGTCGGATTACTTCGTTACGAATTTTGTCCTTCAGGGAAACTTTGAGCATAGCACGTTCCATAGCCCGCTGAGCGACCTTGAACTGGTAAATAAGCCTTACCGTAAGTGTCCACGTCTCGGTACCGTAGGTCATGACGGGTAGGACGCACTGGTTGAAAAGCTTGGTTTTTAAGCATTGTGGCATGGGTGACGTGAAGACTCGGCGAAGTTTTCCGAATGCCGCCCAGCCCAGCTGAATCCGCCTCTTGGCCTCTTTCTCAAAATTGCCTCTACCTAACTGCAAGGTTTGCCCAAGACACGTGTATTCAGAAACAATTTCATGGCGAAGGCCATTTACGACTACAGGAATCGGGTTAATGTGGGTATTAATCATGACTTTCGTTTTGTCTACATTCATGCCGAGATCTATCCGCTGCGAGGCTGATGCTAGGCCGGCCAGCATTCGCTGCAGCTCCTCCAGCGACTCTGCCACTAGGACTATGTCATCTGCAAATCTTAAGTGCGTCAGATGTTCGCCGTTTATATTGATGCCCATACCTTTCCAGTCCAGCGTCTTGAACATATCCTCCAATGCATTTGTAAACAGTTTCGGGGAGATAACATACCCTTGCCTTACTCCTCTGTGCAATTGGGTGAGTTTAGACTGCTGGTCCTGTACTTGAACAATGTATGTATGTATGTAATCTCTTTATTGCATCAATTAATAACATTACAGGAAATAAAAATACAGTTTATAATGCAAAGGCCAACAATCATGTTGGCGCCTTCATACAAGCTTTTCAGGACTTCGATGTAACGATGGTCCACTTGGCATCGCTGCAAGGATTCCAGAACAGCTCAGGTCACGATGGAGTCAAAGGCCTTCTCATAGTCCACAAAAGCCAGACACTTGATTATACTCCTCGGACTTCTGTATTACCTGCCTCACTGTGTGAATGTGGTCTATGGTGCTATACCCTCCTCGAAACCCGGCCTGCTCTGGTGGTTGAAACTCGTCGAGTCTCCGAGCGAGGCGATTCGTGATGACTCTGGAAAACAGCTTATAGACGTGGCTCAGGAGTGAGATGGGCCTGTAATTTTTTAGCAGTGTTTTATCTCCTTTAAAAAAAAATAGAATTACCAAGCTCCTGTTCCACGCCTTAGGAGTTTTCCTGCAGTGCAAGACGGAGTTGAATATAATTTAAATCAAACCATTTAAAAGTCGGTGAAATTTAGTTTACATTTTTGTAAAAGCGCAAAGAATGGAAAAATACCTGGATTTTCTTTACATCCGTAAGTAAACATTCGTGGTCGCGGCGATCTGGAATCAATTTTAGAAATTGTGACAAAAATATGCATCTGTATGTAATAGTGTAAATTTACAATAATTGAAATGCTTTACCTTAAAACAGCATGCTATTAAAGACAGATTTAAAATTATTGGCAAATTGAGCAATATTTCGGTGTCTAAATAGGTACGCAAATATATTTTAATGCTAACAGGGTCGGATTTAGTATTAATTGTTTAGAATTTTAATAGCGGTCCACAATTTTATATGTATTTTATATGGGTTTCATACCAAAAATTTACCCAAATGACATTTAAAATGTACAGACATTTTATGAAACAACTTAACGGATTAATAGCGTATTTACTTTTATTTTCATTTATTTGTTTTATAGGTTTCCTAAAGACCAGACATGGTGATGTCTGGGTTGCAAATTGGGAGTGCTGCGTTATAAACATTACAAGATACAAGATAATAAGTAGATGCAAGTCCCTTCCGTCCTGGTACACCATCATTATATGAATTTTTATTGAAAATAAAGATGCTGCCTGTTTGCTAAATGTACCTATCATTTTTATTTTCATTACTATCTACTCTAGAGGGAAGTCACATAGGCCAAGACGCTTCTTACTTATCTTACCTCATAACTCATAACATAGATGCCTACTTAGTTTAGAAGTTATGAGGCATCAAATAAACATTCATACAGGTCAAAATCATAACCCTCCTTTTTGCAAAAGCAAGCACTGCCGATTCACGGTATGTATAGGATCGAATGTTCAAAAGACTGCGGTAGGTATCAGGGCGTGAGTTTGATTCACTAGACATCTTACCTTTTATTATAATGACAATATTAAATTATAAGGACAAGTTTAAAAATATTACGAACGGCAAGTCAGGTTTGTTTGTGTTCGTTACTAGTAGAAATTCGTAGTAAAATATAACTTTCTGCAGATGGTCTGTCTTGTTTCGTCCCTGCACTTGCATAAGTATGTGTGTTATAGAGATGTGTGACATTTTGCCTCCAAATTAAACTCGGTATCTACTCTTTGCTTCTGGATACAACAATTTTTTCTCTATGCATTAAAACGAATTAGCAAATTACACACAAAGAATCGCCTAAGAGTTTAAACTTTAAAAATCTGGCGTGTTTCAGAGATGATGGATACCACATGTCGCTTTTGACTTATTTGTAGGGAATCAACGCAGTTTTATATATCGCTGAAAGGCGCATTTCAGCGATCGCTGTAACGAACAAGATGATGTCCATAAACTATTCAAGAAAACAATTTGATTGAGTTAGGTCGGAGACTAGTTCCGTCTTGGTCCGCATTCTTCAGTCGTATTCCATGGTCATCTTTTAAAATGTACAGCTACACTGTACCGTTAAAATAACAGTAAATCCTGCATGTTCCTTCTTTTTATTAAATGGACATGGATATACGAGTATAATGCCGAATGCCACACGCTCGAACATGTGGCGACATCTATCGCACTACCGCTCAAATAGGGAAGACTCAACGATACTCACATTACGAGTAACACGAACACAAGGTGGGCAAGCATCCGCGTATAGATGGCGCTAACTTTCCTGCATCGCGCTAACGGAATATGCCAACTCCGCGGCATATATACAACTTCCGACGATCCAATGTCGGACCCTTGGTCCCCTGGTCACAACACCCGGCCAGGTGGGTAATTACCCTTTTCCACCTTCTCCATCTTCGCTTGCCAACATTGGCGGCTACCATATCCTTCACCGCCAAAGTGGTGACCCCGACGTGATACTTACGTCTTCCCTACCGAACTACCTACCCTACTACGACCATAGGCGGCACGGACGCGTGTTTCCTGTCACTACCCTCGACTGCACGGACGCGTGCTGCTACCTAATCGCACACTCTCACTGTCCCCACCCAGTCGCTACTCACTGCAGGCTTGGGAACAGACTCGCTACGGCACACAGCTCACGCTAGAGTTTCGCCACTACTCACCGCATCACTACACTGACTACGCTACTCTAGTCAGCTTCTACACTTCTCGCTTCAGTATCGACCTCCAGTCTCCGGGGGGAGTACTGTGGCGACATCTATCGCACTACCGCTCAAATAGGGAAGACTCAACGATACTCACATTACGAGTAACACGAACACAAGGTGGGCAAGCATCCGCGTATAGATGGCGCTAACTTTCCTGCATCGCGCTAACGGAATATGCCAACTCCGCGGCATATATACAACTTCCGACGATCCAATGTCGGACCCTTGGTCCCCTGGTCACAACACCCGGCCAGGTGGGTAATTACCCTTTTCCACCTTCTCCATCTTCGCTTGCCAACATTGGCGGCTACCATATCCTTCACCGCCAAAAACATAATTTCACCACATTCAGGCTTTATTTTTGTTCGGGAACCGAGTAAATTGAATGCATACGGTGCCTCGTTAAGTGTAAATGTTTCTTATGACCCAAAATAAAGTTTGCAAAATATTATCTGCGGAATATCTTGAAAGTTCGGGCGAATATTCCGACCAATTACGTTTTTCTTGCGCGCGAGAAGTTATTGTGGATGTAACAGGACAGGTTGATTATTTGAACGAAATTTCATGCCTCGTATAGGAATGTTTTATGCCACAGAAAGAAGCGAGCATTATATGCCTTAATCATTTTTACAATACCACTTTGATGCAATATATTGCCACCAGTATAAAATGACCTGATATCACATGCCGGTATCTGGAAAGAGGTTCTGCGGAGACCAAAGAAGTGCTGGATTGACATCGATGAATTGGATGCTGAGCCAACGGCTTGTGGATGCCAAGATGCCGAGTATCGGGCAAAGTGGAGTGTTAACAAAACTTTTTTAACAATTGGTTACAAAAATCGTGTTTAAAATTTCGTTACAGATAGGTTGGCTCTTCTTTTGTTTTAGGTACATATTCAATTATCCGTCTATGATCTTGCAGTACATTCTATTTCATTTTATTTCTTTAACGCCTCGTTCCAATAATCAACGAACTGTTATCAGTAAACAGACAAGCTAGGTAAGTTTTGTTGCACGGAAATTATGAAAGTCTTACTGCCGGCTACTCTTTGGTATTCCTAATGCAAAATTCACATATTGAAAGCTTGCTTTAACAAATAGGATTAGACTGCTTGCGTGCTTTTAGATTTTCGTGGAGATTCGCTAGGTACACGAGGGACTCTATTTTTGAATCGCTTGCGTCGATTCGAACGGTTTTATACCACATTCTTACCTTCTTAGTATTAATTTATCAATTTAGGTAAAAATGTAAGTTATTTACATTATATTTTCCAATATGAAATAAACGTAAAGTTTACGCGCGTTTCCGCGACTCTATATAGTTCTGTCACTCATTACCAATGCAATATTTGAGATACATGGAGATACTCTGCTTATCGCGACATCTTTTACGCACGTTTACGCGACACTAACAAGCCCCAATAACAATGCAATACAAACCTATGAAACCTTACCTTGGCCACTTATTGCGGTATATTACGTACGTTTTTCGCGACATGCTGCACCCGAGACGGACACATCGACTTGCATTTTGCTTCTGTATTTAGCGGACCGATTATTTATTTCGCCCAAGTGTTTATTAATAGCCGCCGTTCAATGTGATTTATTGCCCATGATTGTGGGGAAGACGGAAGCATGTTTTGGTGATATGACTTTGAACAGTCAACGGCACGATTGTCAAATTGTGCAAGCTTTATATTCAGTCGGTTGTTGGGATCGGCGGAATCGGAATTTATAGTTTGATGCAATTTATCATGCAGCATTGATTTAATCAAAATATTTTCCCAAATAGAAAACTTAAACTTAAACTTAAAAGTTTTGTGTGTGCCGATTTATCCTTAGTACCTTCTTAAACAGTATATTATCTACGAATATGCTAAGAATAATTAATTATTAATAATTAGAATAATAATATAACGTTTATTGCAGCTTCAAAGTAAGACAGAGCAAAATACCAGTACATTACATTAATTATGCTGTGTTCCAAATTAAGGTCTTAAAATGGCTCATAATATATTTAAGAGTATGACTCTTGTCGGTGGAGCAATCGCTACTCTTCTCTCCTATCCATAAAATGGCTAGAGTAGATAATTTCATAATTACGTTAAGGTCATAGAGAAAAAAAATTATATACAGAAGGTTACGGTAAAGTGTTCCAAGAGAGCCTGTCATCTACATTATTAGAATGGGATGGGACATGGAACCTTGTCGTGGTAAACCTAAATTAAGGTTGCTTTCTTGTTGCTTTACTTTTATGAATAATCATAAAGTCCATGGTCCCATCCCACCTACCCAACATCCCACTGAAAGTTAACCACAATATCTATCTCGCTTTGCCTGATAGCTGTTATTTGGATTACCTACTGTCGACAAGGTTCCATTCCATTCTGATTGAGCGCAGAATAAACTTTACGATAGCGCCAAACACGTTAAGTCTACATTTGCCTGATTTATACTTTTAACATAATGGTTTATTTCACAACATATTTTCTATTGTTATAAATTACTTGGCGCTCAACCGAGTAATTAAAATAATATAGGCACGAAGAGGCCCTACCAAAGACAGTAATTAAGATCAAATTGTATTTTTAGGTTTTTAGGACAACGACATTGTTATATTACCCAATATCAATTAACGAAATGTAATCTAATACTATACAAGCCGGCCACCGAATTCTCTACCCAGAAAGCGTGTAGGTACAGTTACGTGATGAACAAAGTCAATTTAAAAAGTCGATGTCCTGCCGCCTTGGCCAGTCCGGCGACGGTCGCGGATGTACTGCGCGCGCGCATTCAAAATCCTGCCTCCGTGGGACACTACCGCTCCCAAAAAATCGACTCGGAAAAAATCGATTTTCAACTGTCATTAGGCATTCCAGACACGTAGCGCCCTAGGCTGGCCGCCGCCGCGCGCCACTGACACATTTCTGCAATTTCGCGCGCCTTTTGAATTTAGAATAGTTGCTCATTTGTTAATTTTCATTGTTTTCCTAAGCAGTGCGTTCAAAATTATCAGTGACACGGTTTTGGAGTAATTGGAGTTCTCTCTTTTGCTGTTGAAGGTAGAGTTGCGAAGGTAAGTTTATATTTAATGAGATATTTTTTGTCAATAGCTTACTTAGTAGGTACCTGAGTCCATAGTCTCTGCCTACCCTACCTGTGGGAGAGGCGTGAGCTTTATGTATGTAGTAGGTACCTGTATGGCATGTGTCTCTACATGAAAATTGTAACGATAAAAGGCAGAGGAACATCGATTCGTTTTCACTTTCTGGAATAAATCCTTCGTTTTTGAACAAAAATTGCCAACAGCCCTTACCTATTTTAAACGGGTCATAATCATGCTGATACATTACATTTAAGATTTAGAATATAGATATTTCAGGTGGCTTACTTTGCTAAGAGTAGGTATCAGATTGAACATTTTGATCCTGAGAATGAAATAAGTGCCCAAAAAGTTTAAGCAAAACGCAGTAGACCTAAAGCGTTATAATGTAGGAATATTTACCTTATTTCCAAATATATATTTTCACGTAAATAAAAGAGCATACCTATGTTGATAAAATTTATCTTTAACATTTAATGTCCGAGCAATAAAACGACCACAAATTCGCCGCAAGATCAAATTCAAACATCGGGTAGATACCTATTAACTACTATGTCCATGTGACAAGTGGCGAATTAATAAAACCTATAAATTATCACAAGATAATAAACAAAAGCGGACCAATGGTTTTTGTTCAAAACAAAGTTGAACCGGTCACATAAAAACAGCTTATGTACTGGCTGACATTTTCAATTAAAAAAAGATGATCACATTGGCGGTGTTTCATGCGAAGCGATACACGAAATAGTGGCAGATGGTCATTATAAGTCTTTATGTCCAATACTTTAGGGTTGCAAAACGATATTTAATTTAACTGTAAGGCTGTGACTTCTTATTTATTTTACAACAGCGACTACATCAAGTATAAAGCTTCCGAGTTCTTTTGCGCATTAAAGAAAAACTGAGCAAATTCTGGACTTGAATGGCTGTAGGGCTCTTTGTAAGAAAATACCTATTTTATTTTATTATGTTTTTGCGAATGGAAATAAATTTTTTACCCGAGTGCAGCACGAACGATGTTAATTTTTGTGATGAATGAGAATATGTACAATTTTCCTATTAAGTAGGTATATGTAGTAAATACTTAACTGTCACATTTATCCAGACGATCCATAAATGAACTTAATTCGTGCTGCATTCGCGTAAAAATTAAATACTTATGTTAGTAAGTAGGTAGGTATTTACATAACAAATGAAATAAACTGAATTATGTTAATTTATGCTAAATAAGTACCTATCTAAAGCATGCATGTTCAAATTAGCAATCGTTTTTATAGGACAGAAATATTTAAATTTATTGGCCTTAGTGCTAAGTCAACAGACCTCGAGGAAAATATAAGATATTTTTTGTATTCCTTGGCAAATAAATTCATATTTATAGCTTCCATAACTTTCGAAGGCGGCCATTGACCTTACAATTGCTTATTATTATAAACATCGTCGGTTATTGATCAGCCATTAACTTTTATTATTACTAACACCTATGTAGTTTGAATTTATTTAAATAAACCTGACCTGACATTTGATATTAAGTCGTCGAGTTAATGGTGGTTGGAACTCGTAGATCGAAAAAAAAAACCAGTAGATTTAAAAGCTAAAGCTATTGTTTGGAATTTGATAGCTTTTCTATGAAAATTAATGCGCGCAACCTTTCCACGAGTACAGTAAACAGGAAACTGCCTACGCCTGAAGAGCACCACGCACATGCGTAATTAAAACTGCCTAATTGCAAACTTCTAGCTAGAATGACCTTGCACTTGGACTATTGATAATGAATGATGATGGTGTTGACAACGCGCCTTCAAGAAAGGGACCTGCATACTGCAGGTGTATGTAGGTGTAGCCTACATATTTCTCAAAGGCCGTCAATGTACCTTTCCATGCACCAATGCATGGCCCACCGGTGATCACTTATCACTGCTGCCTTGCTTCCCACTTCTAAATGTACCTATATTTATAAAATATCACAATTTGTCTCTTAACGTGTGCACGATGAAATCTGTCAAGTAGGTGTAAATACAACTACCGTACCGTAGGTAAACATTCAGGTCGTTAGAACTGTGAGATCACAATACACAGTTAAGTAAATATAGTTTACAAATTCATAACGTAATCGAGTCACCTTATGATTGTATCTCAGCACCTCTGTGGAGGCAAAGATACTGATAATGATCCTAAACAGGATTTTGCTAACAGGAATAGTTAGGCCTCAAACACTTGCCCTACGACTTGTTTAAGTGACAATTCGGGCAATCGCGCAGATATCCCATTTATCTGTCTTTTTGGGTACAAATAAGCAACTACATAACAGGCACAGATATGAGGGCAAGGACAGTTATCGACGTACTCGATTCAGAATCCGGTTATATTTATTATGCAGGGTGTAATAGCAAAATGATGCGTGGGCGTTTTCGTTAAAACGATAAAATTTAAGCACGCCCTCGCATCTTGTCGTGAAGAATTTTTATGTTGGTCGCATCGTTAAGGGCCGGTTCATGATTTGCATTGTTGTTGTTGGGCTAGACGTCCGTGTCTTTAGGCCATGAGACGTAGACGAGTTAAAGGTCAGAATCTGTATTACTTCTACCGAGAAAAGGTCTGTTTTTGATGTCGAATTGAAGATCGATGTTCTAAGTAGGAAGTATACTTTAGAAATTGTCGATTTTGAAAGGACCAGCAGCACTAAAATGAGTTTACTTTGTTGTTGTTTACAACTACAAACTTCTTAGTAGTTACCTACACTCGCAAGATAGTATCGTTAGATTATGTTTTACAAGCCGATGGAGAATGGCTAGCTATACTCATGATAGAGTAACTGGAGAGCAAGTTAGGCTGAGCTCTTATCTACTTTAAGTCTATTTGTTTATTTATTTAGCACCGTCGATAGTAGGATTTTCTGTAATGCGATCAAATTTCCAGAAAGCAATAATAATGGTAGCAATTTGTCATGGTCGTATAAATACGCCCCGAGATGTTATCGGCAAAGGTCGTCAAGTGCGAATCCAGCGGTGAGACAAATTGGGTCTGCGCCCTAGATAGACACTTTTGTCTGCAATCTGCCATCTACATACCCAGTTTTTCTTGTTCTTCACTTTCGTACTCTCACGGCATCAAGTTTTGCTGTCTATTTTCACCGCTGCTCCTAACTTAATTTGTTGTCTTCCGTATATCTAGGTGCCTCCTTTATCATAGGCCCGACGTGGTATGGTACTCCTATATTGATGAGCTCGTTTAGCAGTCCCTTTGTTTCCCAGCTTTTTTGACATTTCATGAGAGAAATAGTATTTCAATAACATGATTTTTGAGTTTGAGTTCGAATGAGACAAAATGCATTGTGAAGAATTACATTTCATTTCATTCGAAAAGGATCAATTAAAATTTCTTCTTTTACTTTGATGATTAATTAAACGATTTATCTATTTACCTTGTTCTCATTGCAGAGAATTTTGCGGTTAAGTGACCACTAACATGCAAAGTAATGCGGCTGACATAAAAAGTAAAGCATTTCATGTTCGCAGCCAGGTCAAGGCACGAGGAGATGAATAGACTAGGCGTAATATTTACCAGGTGCTTACTACTTAATATGCCCTATTACACTCACACACTTAAGTGTAAGTAATGCTTTCGAAAGCCCACTTCAACTCTTCTCTTCAATTCGCAACGTCATGGCCTTTGAGTCGAGTAAGGGATCGATGACATGAGATCGTCATCGGTCAAGAGGAATATTAGAGGTCTTTTTAGCGGCGGGAAACACATTAGTAGAGCCCCTGGTTTGCTGATGTCCATAGGCGACGATGACCACATTCCATCAAGTGGCCAGCTTGCCTGTTTGTCTGCCGTATAACATAAAAAAGAGGGTCGATTGATGAGAAAAATTACCGTAGTGTATGAAAATATAACCAAATGTAGAGCCATACGAGGCAATAAGGATAAACAGATGAGGGTTCCCTAAGGCAGAAGGCTGAAAGGAGAAAAGCGGTTTTCATACTAAAACTATATTTTTCACTCTAAAATATCCCTTGTTTTTTGTTTTCCCCAATAAGTTTCATGTTACCTACACATAAGTAAGATAATCGGGTAGAAAAAGTAGGTACTAAGTACAAACAACATGTTCCTACTAAACAGGTATAAATCGGTAACTGCACCTTGGCGTGCTTCTATTATAAATTAGAGTAGTTAACATATCTGCTGGATTTCTTCGCTATGTCTACCTGCTGCAGGCATGTCGCCAATTAAGAAATAATCGTAGTCACATTCTAGTAGGTTACCCTGACGCATATAAGTGTATGTCGTCTATGAAGGTTCTACTCATATGCGTCTTTAATTTGATGGACTTAAAAAATTGACTATTTAAAACCTATTGTTCTGACTTCACTCTCACTCTGAAAAACTATATGTTAACCAATCAGTTAGTTTTTCGTTAAACCGTAATTTTGTTCTAGGCTCTTTATGGTTCAGGCTGTAACCTACCAATAGGTAATGTCTTATTAAAATAATAAAATAAAATAACTTAACGTAACTTATCCATTACATATTATCGATGCTGATCAACACTACGTCCATAAATGTTGCACTAAATGCTTACTACGGTTATGTGTATCCGGTTCTTACTTATGGGGTAATTTTCTAGGGCAGTTCGGTGGAAATTGAGAGGACCTTTATCATGCAAAAGCGATGTTTACGAATAATTTATGATAAATGTGGTAAGGAATCCTTAAGAGATACTTTCAAAAATAATAATATCCTAACACTTACTTGTATAGTATACATACTGGAAATATGTATGTTTATTAAGAAAAATAGACATTATTTCATAAATAAAATTGATACACGAATAAATAGTCGAGATGTATACAAATATGATTTATTGTATTGAACAGATAAATAATAGAATTTTCTAAAAAAGTACATACATCAGTGCCATATATTTTTAATAATCTACCTCTAGAAATAAAAATGTTAGAGGGTAATAAATTAAAAACAAACTAAAAAGTGGCTTAATCTTAAAACTTTCTACAGCTTAAAAGAATACTTTGACAAATAAACATCTACTATCGACAAAGTAAGTAGGTCCATACCTACTTAACTACATTTTTATTTATAACAGTTTATTCATAATATTTTAGATTATAGTGTTCAATTTAATGGTGTTTTGTTTGTTATCTCTTGGATAATACTTGTACGTAATATTTTTTTTTATTTAACTCTTAAACTAAACTCTTGGACATTGTAATAGTTTACTTAACTAATTAGGTTAACTGTATATATGTTGTTCTAGTTAAAATTATCTAACTATTGTATATCCGAAAAGGATAAACTGGCCAATAGGCTATGTTATTGCAATAAAGTAATTATTTACTTACTTACTTACTAAGCTTTTGAAAAAAAAGAGCAAGAATCGAAAAACTTTCCTCCTTAAATCAATATTTTACTCGGACAACCACAGACGGCGTTTAAGCCGGCAATTTGTTAATGATAAATGTTATAATACAGTCACACCACCAAATTATCTCCATTGCAAAGCTGTAAAGCACCTCAGCAAGGAATTTATCGCCGCATAAATCCACGGCTGTGAAGTTAATAATTCACAGCGATTTAAATAATACCGGAATACGCATGGCCGCTACGAAAAGATTTACGGATTAGTTGGCGATTTTTCTCTTTTTATTTTCTTTAAGTGCTTAAGTTTTTTTTTATTGATAAAAATATTGTATAATCAATGATTTGGAAATTGTATTGGCGTTTCATCCACAAGAAATGTAACTCATTTCATTGAGCTACTTTTACTTGTACTTGGAGCGTCGGTGGCGTAGTGGCAAAGGTAACTCCGATCGAAAAGGCAAGCGATAGGTACATACTGGGATCGAATCCTAATGCCGCAATTTATAAATGACTTTTTCTGAGTCTCGAAACCACTGAATTTTGAAAATTCTTTCCGTAATGGGCAGCTACATTACTTCCGAGTGACAAGTCTACTTTCGGTTCCAAATAAATAATGGGATCCAACAGGATGTTTACCTCTGTATACCGAACTCAAAGAAGAACGAGTATTAAATTAATACTTACCTAGATCGGTTTTTATCAAACTCTTTTTCCGTTGTTGAATTATTGACTTCTTGTATTTGAAAATAATGACGACAATACCCACATTTTTTAACAGGTGTTTACAAATTGTTTACAGCTCTTATTGTTTAAAGTAACATTTATTATTTTCTTAAATGATTTACTGATAAATTACTGTCATTATGGCTCATCCTAAAGATTAACTAAAATGTCAAAGTAATTTCTTGGCAATAATGTGTTGTTGAGTCGAAAAAAAAAGGAGACATGTTCTGCCCGACAGCTTAATTTGGTAATTGGCGCGATTAAGCGAGAATTTTGGTTAATTTTGAACACTGTTTTAATTAATACTAGTGGACCGGGGCGACTTCGTTCTCGACTTCGAGGTAAAGTAGGTGTGCGGGAGTACACCTATTTTACCTCTACCTACCCTTTTTTCCTTGCTTGTAAACCTTCCTCTTGAATTACTCTATTGATTGTTGAAAACCGCATTAAAATCCGTTGCGATACATACATAGATGCATAGGGATAGACGGCGGGAAGTGACTTTGATTATACTATGTAGTATGTATAGATATAGATATGCCTAAGTACGTATAGATAATGGCACTGACACAATATCCATATCTAATAAAAGTTGGAGAATAGAACATAACTAAATTACAAAACCACAAGAATTTTCTCCGGAGGGTCAGGAAGAGACCTTGTTCATCACTTGCTACAGTTCTGACAAACCTCGGTCCTGGCATGTTGATGAATGTAGAAGAAGCTGGAGATGTTTGTCAAGATCGTATTCCCACGGGCGACCCGCCCCGGCTTCCCACGGATTATCTCGGCTTTTCTTTACTATAATATGCATAAACATATAAATCTTCCGTAAGAAATTATTTAACTGACCGTGAAAACCGCATCCAAATGGGTTAAGTGATGAGGGGAAATACAGACAGCCTGAGAGACAGACGCGGCAAGCGACTTTAATTTATCCGTCGTTCCTACTATAAATATTTACTTAATAATAAAACAGTACTTGAATTCAGAAATAGGAGTGATGTATGTCACTCTAGGTATGCATAGCTGAGCGAATTCTTCGATAATCAAGATAAAGCGGCTCACACGCAGTCATTTCCCGGATGACTGGCCGCTGGTGGTATTTCATTTTGAACGCGTTTGTGCGTTCGTTTGTTTTTGTTTTTTCACCTAAAATTGCCGGTCTAGGGGTCTACTTTTACTTCATACTTCGAGTCGAGTGTTCACTCGAATAGTACGACGTTAACTATAGATGATCTAATGCATAAGTAAGGAAGTAAAATATGTTTATTGCACTTACTTCAAAGGCACAAAAAGTACAAAAAGAGAATAACAAATAAAATATTTAACAAAAATATGCCAATTGCCATTGCCATGGAGAAGTGTATTGGGTCGCACTCAGCATACTGCCTCGGCTGATGCAGTGGCGCTGGTTTTTAGTACGCCAAGCTTGCGGTAATCAGGGGCTTTCTAATATCTTCAAAGGATGCCCAGGTTGTCTTCCTGACATTTTTCATACACCCTAAAAGCACATATGTTCTAAATACATTTTATATGTTCAATATTAATTAAATGTTGTCAGTCAAACCCGTCAAAAACTAGTTTGTCGTGAAAACTTTAGGCCAAACTAGTTATGCCAGACCGAAGTGATTTTGATTCATTATTCAAGTAAATGAATGGATAGCAGTGAACTTGAATGTTAAATGGCGAATGATTTCAAGTAACTACGATGTCACAGAGAGATGCACGTGAGAATCTTGGTCGCTCACCTTTTGACACAACCCCTTTTTGCATGGGGGTTAGAAATAAATCCCCGTGACCGGTGTAGAAGATTGGTGAACTAACCATTTGAGTTCTATGGCTTAATATTGCTATGCTATACCCATAGCTGTGGAACGAAAGTTATGTTACACTAACTTTACATGACTTCCTCAAGTGGCACCACTTAATTATGACAGTCAGTTGTTGATTGATCAACAAACGTTATCTTAATGCAGGTAGTTAAACGGCCTTATCCATTATTATTAAGATGCATGTGTCCGATACGAAATTACGATATGTAAATAAAATATTACAATACAATACCTACGTTGGTGATGAAGTTGGAATAATGAATTGCACAGTTTTGCGCTGGGCGTGTTTTTTTTGGGTATGAATCTGCGCCCGCGCATATATGACGATGTCGGGTCATTTATCTTGTTGAACAAATGTATTTTATTATTGTAATTTAAAGAAATCTATAGTGGAATCCTGTTGATCTTAACATATTGTTTTACAAGAAAGTGTGGGCATGATATAAGTAGGTACCTACACCACACACAGTCTCTACATTATGGATAGTAGCGTACAGTACAGTAGGTACCCATGACACCATGGTAGTATGTAGGTACCTGCCCGCTGCCATGCGTCAGAATTTTTCCCTTAACATGTTATTTACAGAGTTATAATATTATCATCAAACATTACGTTGACTAAACGATTGTAAGAAAAAGAAGTAGATAAAATACAATATCATTAACCTGGTTCTATAAAAATCTAGGTCGCGGGGGTCAGAGCAAACTCTTAATTTTCCTTTATTTTCAATTGCGTAATACATAAATCGTCACGGTGAATCGCAATTTCACAATGGAATTCCCTGAAGTTATCAGAATTACCACTGCCTCTTCACTTGTTTGTCTGTCATGCATTAAACCACTTATTAACGACGAAACACCAATATATTCTTACAGGTATTTTATTGTAGGTACAGGTATATGTAATATATACGTGTAATTGCGATTGCCTACACCAAGCTGTCATAGAGACCAAAGCTATGGATTGGGTTACTTTTCTCGGCAGATCACTGTAGATAGGTACCTATATGTTCTTAGAGAAACCTATTGTTGTAATTATTTGAATTGATACCACTCGCTCACAAAGCTGATGCCCGCACCATTAGACCACCTGGGCATCACCAGTTATGGACTAATCGAATTTGACATTTGGAGCGTGTTATGCCTTGCGCATTATTTTTGCTATTTGGAATGGTACCGTCATAAAATGTCAAGATTTTTGGTTGGATTATTAATTGGAGTTATGGATTGGTGAACGATGTTATTAGCCAAATTAGAATAAAAAATTAATCATATTTAATAAAATTTGCAAGACATAATTTTATTACTAGTCTAAAATGCCATATGTATAGTAAGTATACTCCTATCCTATGCAATGTATTTCGGTTTTCGGAAACTTTTTGTGTTATGTTGTGGCCTTGGAATTATCAACTGCCATATTATTAATCAAATGATTAAATACTGTTTAACACTTTCTGTTGTCACTTCATGATGGAACTCCATTATTATGAATTAAATAACTTTTTTACACTAGTTCCACTTTATTATACAGTTTTTTATTAAAGAATTTAGTTCATGATTAAATACTGAATCTCGAACAATGAAAATGAAGAGTAGTTTTCTTTAAGTAATGTAAACGTGATGTGCATTGTTGGTTTTAGTGCTTGATCGTCATTACAAAAAAAAGTAGGAAAGGGGTTTGAAGATTTTACTATTTGATGTGATCTATGGCTCGGGCGAAAAATAACCTTTTTTTTTTTTTTAAAAAAAATTTTTTCTTGAAACCTTAGTATTTATAAATTGATAGAGGACATTTAGCTGATCACAAAACACGTATATCCGAATACCCTCTAGCGATCTTAGGCATATTTCAATGTGCGACATTTGACATGTTCAAATGCCAAATAATGCCAACCAATTCATGACGGTAACGTAGTATGAAGAAGACATAGACATAGACATAGCTTTTATTTGGCAATAACTACAAATATATATGACAAGTTCACAAGTAAGACAAAAGCGTTCTCACTTCTCGCTACTCGCTGCGCCGGCGCCGACGTCACCTGCCTAACAATTAGTGTTACGACACCTCGCGTAACCGAACGTACGGGGAAGGCAATTTCGGAGATACAAATTCTGCTTACGAAACGAGGTGTTGACGGTAGAGTGACCCTACCCTGTAACTCATGTTACAGGACATGTGATCTGAAATTACACGATGTAAGGGAAAAATAAAATTTAAACTATATGTATAGTTATTTTTTTGTTATTTATGCAAGTGGAGAGCGCGATCGAACGGTCAATTCAAATATATAGTAGAAGATCCGGTTAAAGTAATAACTTCCTTAATCTGTTATCAAGAAAAATCGTACATTTTAAATATCCATCAATATTATGGCTGCCTGAGCAAAACTAGAACGCACGGAAATATCGGTGAACATTCATAAAATTATTGTTATCCTATTGTATTCATTTCTCCTTTTGAAAGGGTACAAACCTATCACGCGGGCCTTAGCCAATCGTGATATTAGCTAACTGTAACATGTTGTCAGAACTGTATCACCGCGGATGTGATGGTCGAAGAAGTCAAAAACTTGCGGGGGATGCGGCAGGTGTTGAGAACGACGGCTTTCTGTAGCATATGGGTAACGTGTGATGGCATTTGCAATGTTTCGAGGCTCTGACTCAGTAATTTCGGTACGACTCCAGTTGATGATAGAGCTACTGGAATTATTTGCACTATTTGGCTTTCCACTAAAATTTCAGCTTTATTGCAAGAGCCTGGTATTTACTTAGCTTTTCTGAAATAGTGGCCTGGATGTTATGGGTGTTTGGTATAGCTATGTCTATGTATACTGTTTGTTGAGTTTTATCAAACACTGTAATGTCTGGTCTATTGCAGTGTATATAGTTTTATCTGTTAATATTGTTCTATCCCAGTATATTTTATGTGCCTATTTTCAAGAACGGTTTGTGGTATAGACTGCAGTACTATCCTAATGGTTCTTTGGTTTTACCACCAGCACAGATGCATTAGATGATGACAACCTGAAGACTGAAACTAACATCTGAATAATGTAACAAACACACCATCATCATCATCATCATCATCAAACACACCATATGTGCCTACTATTTTTAGGGTTGCCCTCGATTTCACTAGATGTTGACCTGATCAAAATGGGTGGTCCATACCATTTCAAACAAAAAAGTAATTTCACAATCGGTCCTCGAAATCGCGTAACGATCATTAAACAAGCATATATAAAATGTAATACTAAAACGGCGCGTTGATGTCTTTGCCACGCAGTTTTGATATTTTCATAGTAAAGAGTTCAACGGTCTATCTATAGTCTTCACGCCTTCAAACACTGTTTGATCATTTTATATTGAATTGTGGTTAAGACTATGCATACTGTCTAAAAGTCTGTTGTCTTGGGTCTTACTTGGAGTCAATATTTAAGCAAGAATAATGTTTTGATTAGACCGTGGGTTTGGTCTATGAACACTTCCATTAATAGTTTTTGTGAAATTAATTATAAGTTGATCTTCGAAGAGTCGGAGCGTCGAAAAATGCATCCGTAAGCTTAAGCGGTACTTACTTGAAATGTTTTCCTTGGTAAATAATGAAAATATCTTCATAATGTAACTACTACTTTGGTTGGCAAACAATCTCTTATGTCCCGGTTGTACTCTCGCGCCCGAGAGCTCCGAATCCATCTTGACCATAATCCAGAATTTGCAAAAATTTTCAGTTGACCCTGCGATCAAGTAAGTGGTAAGTGGAATCATGACATTAGCTCTCACAAATACTCGTGAGAAGCAGAAAACAGTGAGGACGTTCAAGGTCGAATGATGAAGAAGGCATAAAAAGCGCTCCATTTATCATGGGGTGAGATGGCGGTCAAATGCCTTGTCGGTAATAAAAAATACAGTATAAAACTTAATCGCAGTGGTGATAAATGACAAAATGATAGCCAGCAACTACCAGAATCAATCACATAGCCGGTCGTCCTTCAGACAAGTCGTGTGGCTAGTGACATTATTCTATTTCATAATACGAGTAGCTATGTATTTATTAGCATAATCAATTGTCGTTTCTTCAAAAATGTTCCAGATTGGGTGTTGATGTCAATATGTTAAAATCGATCCAATAAATTCCACTGACAGATTTATAGTTAGAATAGTCGTTAAACAATAAAAAAAATCCAAGTGTACGTAATAGGTATGTCTTTAATATTGTTCTTATTTATTTCCAAGAATAATTTTGGATGCATGGAAGACACGGACGTAGGCACTTGAGAATTCAGAGCCTTATCGTGTGGAAAATAGTTTCCTGTAGCCTATTTTCTGCCTCGGCCTTCATCTTCTCTCTCTCTGCTTCAGGTCATTAATAGCTTAGATACCACTGTACCACACGAGAGAAAAAGAAGTTAGTGTCTACTACTGCCGATTACCCTACGGAAAATTCAGCCTCACGAATGCGAAACGACACTGACTACATCGTAGTAACAAGCCACTCTCCCCTCGCTATATCGTTCGCAATTTCCTTATCCAAGCCTTCGTTTTTAGAAACCTTCGTAACATTTCGTAGAAGGTGATTCACGACAAGTCACGATCGCCCGATTGACTTGCGCGCGCGCAGGCCGGCTCAAGTTTGATTTACATACCCGCGACACATCAGCCGATTGTCTTGTCAGCCTATACTCGAATTTTATGTAAAGTAGGGAGTTGAATCCTAATTGGCGACAGATAAATGGTTGGACAAAATGCTAGTGTTATTTCGCTTTTTGTATACCTAGATCAGTTAATTATGGGATAATATATGCTCGAAGTCGCTCTGGAGCGTCGGTATCCGAGCGGTTACAGTATCCGACTCGTAAGCCAGAGGTCCCGGGTTCGAATCCCGCTCCGGCCATGTACCAATGACTGTTTTCTGAGTTATGTACATTAGTTGAATACTAACCGATGCTCTTACGGTAAGGGAAAACATCGTGATGAAACCTGCACATTCAGGCGACTGAATGTGTAACCATGATCCAATCTGGTCAGGTTCCCCTGGTAACAGGGTCATGGAGGTCAGATGGCAGTCGCTCCACTGTAATTACTTGACCTGCCAAATCCTGGATCATGGTCAAAGGCGGACCCCGGGCTCTCGTTTTCGAGAGCACAACCGGGACAGTAACGCCAAGATGATTATTTTTTTTTATATGCTCGAAGTCCCCGGCCATTCAACCAAGTCATTATGGAATTCGAAAAAATATGCCCAATATAGATATGACAAATTACTTACACATAATTAAGACCAACGTATCACTGACGGAAAAGAGTAATTATCTGATACGCATAATATCAATAAAATTGCCGAGTATTTTGGCTTCACAGTCTTCATTATTCAATATTAATTCAAAATGGAAAGCACATTTCTAGACTTTTGTTATTTATCAGGCCCATAAACTCTCACGTTTACTTAATAAATTGGGATATGTTCTTTAAAAAAGATAGTGTTTAAAGAGCGTTTAAGTGTGATTATTCACGCATCTCAAGTTATTTCAGGTTGTATTCCCCTTAACTTTAAAAAGCAAACGTTTTACGTGGTACCTATATTTATCAGTTCTTATGCACACAATTATAACATGAAAATAACTTGAACTTCCATCCACATTTACAAAATTTCGTTTATTAGTAGTTTGGTACTTTAACATAGCCCACGAGCAATGACGCATAAACGATCTATTGAATTGGCTATAACACTAGTCCACAACGTAAAAATAGAGTGAAATTCAAAATAGTGCGTTGTTATGTAATGTTTTAATATACCAATTAATATTTATATTTTATGAAAAATATCGTCGTCGTCTCAATCTTCGTCTACCACAATACTGTCTAGTTCCCCACACGGCCGTCCTCGTCTGCCCCGGACGATAAGGCTATCTTTATCGAGTTACTGGTTGTCGTATCTTAGCTTTGTCAAAAGGAATTTAATTGACCATTGTCGTCATGTTTTATTGGTGCATCCTTGCAATTCATTTCTCTGGCTTGCCCATTTCCTCTCGGTTGTCCTGTAGTAATTTTCACTTACCAAAATGTTCTCTTTTCTTCTACTGCACATAGTTAAGTTAGATTTGTAGTAGCTTCTTGCTTAGAAAGATTTTCTCTTTCTTAAAACAGAGCTCCATAATGTTGCTCTAGGAACGGTTTATATATTTCGTTGTTGAGTTTCTGATCGTCTTGTTGAGTTTTTCGTGGTGTAATGTGTTCATCATCGTGGTCAACTTTGGTGATATCAGTTTTTCGGCAGATTGTATTATAAATTCGCCCGGACTTTAATCTTGATCAACTTCATTCTTTGTACTTTCTGCGTCTCTCCTTATCTAACCTAACCTAACCCTCTCTTCTCCTTCCTCCCTCGTTTTCTCTTAGGTTATGTTATATCTGTTGCGTCAAATGCAAGTTTTCCTGAGTATTTACTATTTCTAGGGCATGAAAAATCAAACGGGCGATACCCCTATTTCAATACATCAAAGACAAAATACAGCACGATACATTGATACCTTAGTCAAAAATACAAATTAAATAACTGACGTAACAGGAAACAATGTCATACAATCGCTAGCGTATGAAATCGCTTTCAACGCACCTACGAAGGGCACCCTTTCGACATTGCCTTAAAAATATCAAGTTCAACATTTATCTTGAACTGTCAAATTGAGTGGGATTAATCCCGTGGTGGACGACATCGCAACCGCGTACAAATCATATTTAATTTTATGTCACTACGAAAGATACCTTTTATGTGGAGGGAAGTCGGAATTCAATTTGTTTCCTATTCCTA
Organism: Blastobasis adustella; assembly: GCA_907269095.1. Taxonomy (NCBI): domain Eukaryota; kingdom Metazoa; phylum Arthropoda; class Insecta; order Lepidoptera; family Blastobasidae; genus Blastobasis; species Blastobasis adustella. The sequence goes on along the minus strand of OU026127.1, from coordinate 16,263,120 downwards.
CTTTATTTTGCGAGTTCAATACAGTTTGGAGGCTGGCTTTGAGCCGCAGCGTGGTATTTATAGAGACTATACTAAGTCGTAATGTTGTATAAAGTACCTAATTAAATGTTGCCTCTAGGACTAGGCTACAACGAACTTCTAGTGCTTTAGTATTAAGTAATAAAACTTCTTTGCACAGCGCTAATCTGTCCATCGATGCATCGCGTCGCGACTTTATCTTCATGGGGTTCTTTGCACAAATCGTTGGTCAGTTCAATTAGTCCAAGTGATTAGCTGTGAATAAAATATTAAAAAACTAGCCCCGGCTTTACACGATTAGTATTCGTGAAAACCGTATGAAAATCCGTTTTTAGTTTTTGAGTTTATCGCTTTGACTTTGTTTTATAATGTGTAGTGATTAAGTACATACTTAATTACCTAGTACCTATCTGATCAACTAATTAGTTCCATTGGAATAAACACCTTCTCTATAGATTTGGCATCGATGCCCTACCATCAAGGGCCTATACACTGTTTAATACAAGATTCCATTTCCAGGAAAAACGTCATAATCTAGAAAGATGACTTAATTTAAGTGCAATTAATTTAATTTTTTCCTACTGATAAGAAATAATGAACCTGCCTTCGTCATTATCTTTTTGTACTTACTTACGGAATTTACCAACGTTACGTAGGTTATAGGTACTTTATGTGAAAAAGGACTTAACAAGTTTACCATTATTTTTGTTTACGTAATAACTTTGCTATTTGCTAAAAAGCAAATAAACAAATAGTTGCTAAAGCTGTATGTTAATGATAATAGGTAGGTAGCGATGTTGAAAAAGATTCAACTGACAATTGAGCAACTGGGCTATCTTTACCAAACTCGCGAAAAATGTATGTCGTCCATGTCGCCAGTTGACGCCCGCACTCTTGTCATATGTCACACCGAACGGCGGAACCATGGCGGAACACTCTTTTGTTCTGCACTGACCTGTCAATTAAAACAAAACAAAGGAGTTATCGTTATGTAAAACATGAAACGGGAGACGCGGAACTGTATGACTTTATTGTGCTTTTTGTTGCACTCGAAGAGTAATCAAGTCGAGACATTCTTGTAGGTTTATGTTGATGTCGGGGAGACGAGTTGAATTAATCGATTTAAGAAAACTATACCAGGTGAGGAATATACAACTCTAATGCTCGATTGCACTAAACTTAGGCGACTCTTAAGTAACGCCTTAAGCTTTTCCTAAGAATTTAGGCGTCGCAAAATCTGTCTTAGCGAGTTTCGGTCGGTGTTGGTGCAATGTTTTATCATCAATTTCAGTTTTATTTATTCGTCTTATTTATTTTGTTAGGAATTTTTTAAATCAACTTCGGTGTAGGCGACTACAATCGAGCATAAGAAAATTAGGTATAACCCAAAGTAGTTACTTACCAAATTTTTTAATTCGCTAATGTAAAGTACATCCTTTTCCTTCTGGAATTCAGTGGTATAAACACAAACTTTTCTTTACAATCAACTAGTTACGATAAATATTAAAGTATAGCCGCTCTGAGAGGCTTTGATCCGCGCGCAATTCGGATCTCTGTAAACTTTCGTCCCGGGATAAAATGTGAAAATGTAATAATGTGAAACGGATATAATGTAGTATACAATTAGTGAAACAATTTTTTAAATCGGTCCATTAGTCGTAGTTTATTCATTACTAAAAAACAGAAATACAAATATTTTCTCTTTATTACTGAGAAAACTCCGTTTCGCGTTTTAAAAAACTAACATCATTGTTTAAAGTTTATGCAGATAGATTTTACTATTTATAGATATAGTTATCTAATCTGATTCTTTCGGAACATAAACATGAATCTATAAATTTAAATACGATCTGGTTTTTTGTTTCAAATACCTATTGAGAATTAATTGACTTGTACACTTTTTGTTGTTTGGATGGAATGTTTCTATGCGGTAATGGTGTCTTAATAGTAGTTTATGCAACTGGCATATAAAAGGGGGTATTTTTTAATAAACATGAGTGTCTGTTTATCATACGAGTCGTAGCCGAGTATGATAATATTCTCACACGAGTGTTTTAATACCTAATTATATGCAGTTGCATACACTACTTTATCTACACTCATATTTTCATGTTAAAATTTCGTAGGTACCTATTATTTTCTCAACTTTGCTGGAAGTAAGCTTCGAGTCAGTTCTGTTGTATCTACGCGTCGAGGATATCAAGCGGCGGGAAATTCACTACACTACTTTCACATTTATGTATTTATTTGCTTCAAAGAAGAAAAAACATTTATACACACAAATTACAACAATAAGAAAAAATATACTGTTTAGCGGGAAAATATAAACAGGAAAATTTGAATTTTGAATTTAAATATTGAATTTGTTGAAGACATTTAGGTATTCAACCTACATTTCGCCGTGTCACGGCGCCCGACAAAAATATAAAAAAGAAAAGTGTTGCATAATGATTAAAAAGTTATTTATAAGAAAATAGTATGGGAAATGCTGTATCGATAGGTATTTTTTAAAATTTTATAGGCTGGCTTGAAAAAAGTGTATCCTTAAGCAACTGTTTTCGAATATGTAATTGGAACATTACGCTATGAGTGTAGATAAAATAAGGTATAGTGCAACAAAGTTGTCTGAGTCGGTGACAACGTCGCTGTTTTTGGAATTAACATGACATTTCAAAATGGAAATGGGTCAGATAGGTTTGTGGCACTGTACCTAAGTATTCCGTTATATATGAATAGTTTTATTTTATTTTACAAGCTTTAATTAGTTTCACTTGTCCCCATGTGCATAATAGAATCATGCAAGTTAAATTTGACCCATTTCCCGGTGACTGATTGAGCTCAAATTTGGGTGCGGATTTTCGTGGTTCTTTTTTATTTGAAAGGGCTCGCTTTAATAGTACTTCCATAATTTTTTTCAAGAAAATGATTCATCCAAACTGTTGAAATAGGTACCTACCTACCTACCTAAATTATGACGTTTCGTTGTTCGTCGTCCTAATTTAGTTAAATTTGACCCTTCCTTGATCAGCATCGAGGTTTTTGAATTATTAAACTTACCATACCTCGTACAAAAATAAAATCATTTTAAATAAAAATACTGCCGATTTGATTTTAAATATTGATACTTACTTGCATTTTAGGTATTATAAATTTGTTTTGTAAATGTCGTCATAAATAATGTCTGAATCAGATTTAAATGCACACCAATATATTATACTTTGTCTCCATTCGGGTGTTCGCATTGATACGATCCGAGCTTTAAACAAAGAGCACATACTTACAACGGTGCTAAAATTAACTGTGTCACGTGTTTTCGTAAAGATTGAGTATTATTTTTGCTTTGTGTTCCTTTTTAAGAAGTTTCTGTAAAAATGGAAGCCCCGCCCAAATAAGTAACTTTGTTAACTGTCCGTCTGTTTGTCTGTTCTACATTTAAAACGCTCTTTGTCAGGATCGGGTAAAGGTATCAAGTACAGAAATCGATGATTCTATTAAGTTGAAAATTGACAACAATTTTTGAGGGTTGCCCGCGATTTCACAATGTTATCGTCTCCGGGATCTGGAGACGACCATGGAGAGACTTGATGACTACCTGGGAACTACCTGGGACTACCTACATGGGACTACCTGGGAAGTATACCTTGTCAAATAAAAAAATAATTTTACAAATTGGTCCAGGCGTCCTCGAGTAATCGGGGACATAATAAAAAAATAAAAATAAAATATTCCGACGAATGGGACCCTCCTCCTTTCTTAAAGTCGTTTAAAAAATACTTGTCACTTTGAGGACTAAGATGATGCTGATTGCCTTATCCTTCAAACCGGTACAAATTAGGAGTCAACTTTTAGTTCTATTTTGCTTATTTAAGCTTATTTTTCTCCGTTGGGTGAGATCATTCAAGTTGCTTAGCGAAATCTGATGCTGACAAGCAAGGATTGTCTCTAATCCCGCATACACAATTGGGCCGCCCACCGCGTCTGCGCGCACGCAGGGTTCGGGACCCAAATGTCAATCGGGACCAGTTAGAACAGCGGCTGGCCGTGACATTCACAGTCTTCCGCGAGTGGCCGCCGCACTCACATTGGGACCGCTCTGTACTCTAATTCTAATTATTCACCGACAAGGAACTAAAGAGACGAAGGCTTTAATGATTTAATGACTTTTTTACCGGGACTATGTTAACGTTAATGTTATGTAGGTTTCGGCAAAAATATTTAAATAAATGTGGTTGGACAATTCACACAACGCCATCTAGCCCAAAGCAAAGCTTGTGTTATGGGTATGGGATAACTGGTAAACTACTTATATACTTTTAAATACATACTAAAACACCGTATACATCCGTAACAGAAATTAAAACTGACAATTTCTGCTCGGCCGGGAATCGAACCCGGGACCTCTACGTGGCAGACCCGCTGTAATGCAACTGCAGCATTCGGGTCGTCAAAAAGTAGTTAAATACAAATTATGGTCTATTTTGTTTTGCGACAATCAAGGCTACCTATACTTGAAAATTAGAAAAAAAGGTCAGGGATAGACTTTATTAAATTGAAACCATGCTAAGAAAGTCGCGCCGTACAACTATTAAATAATAAAAACTAAAAACGTTTAAGTGAGCTGTGAAGATAATCCCAGAATTGACAGTGAAACCCCTTATTGTAGGCACTTGTTATTCTTTTACGGGTAACCCACAAAGTTGAAGTAAGCTGACAATTAACACGTGTAGAAGATCTCAAGTTTGTTCAGATTGTGAGAATGTATGTCACATATGCTACCTTACATTTTTGCGTCATACAATTCCTTAATTAGTGCTGCAGTTATGCTCTACTTCGCCATATATGTCGAGGTTATTTTCAGATGTACCTACTTGTAGGTACACACAAGTTTGTCGGCACATCGAGTTTTATTAAAGGCGCGCATTCTTAATAAAGTTTATTTGGTCATCTTGGCGTTAATGTCCCGGTTGTGCTCTAGCGCAAAAGGGCCCGGGGTCCACCTTGACCATATCCAGGATTTGGCAGATCAGGTAATTACAGTGGAGCGACTGCCATGTGACCTCCGTGACCCTGTTAACAGGGATCACCTGACCAGATCGGATCATGGTTACACATTCAGTCGCCTGAATGTGCAGGTTTCATCACGTCGTTTTCCGCCACAGTAAGAGTTAGAGAGAGTTTCAACTAACCCGGCACCTCAGGGTACGAGTCGGTCACCTTACACCTTACGGTCACCTTCAACTTTAACTAACAAGTAAAAGATGGTAACAACTCATTGGTTGACGAATTGGGTATGAACAACGAATTTATCATTGGTAAGAGTATCAAGATGTACAAGACAAATTAATGATTCGATTTTATTTTTTTTCTTTCGATTGACGAAAGAGGTATATAGCGCGAATCTGGAAAACCGGCCCTTAAGAGGACGACCTAAAAAAGACGTTCTCAAAAAGCTGGGGTCCGAAGTGATAAGAATAAAAGGAGATGTATGAAAAGAGTTGTGGATATATGCGAGGCTAGGGAGTTGTGTCAGGACAGCAAAGTGGCGGTCCATAGTCTCTGCCTACCCCACCTGTGGGACACAGGCGTAAGCTTTATGTATGTATGTATGTGTATTTTATATTTTATTATCTAAACACTCATTAGGCCTTTAAAACGTATTTTAAAATTCCTTATTCATAAACCATAAACCTCTTTAAATAAAGGTCTGATAAAAAACAGATTGGCATCATTATGTTGTCGCTCTGATGAATTTATAGCCAAATACATAAAATCGCTTGTTGTTGTTATTGAGCGTTTTAGCGCCAATATGCTTTTATGAATAATGTTTTTCAAGAACCATATTTTAGCAAGCTAACCTTCTAAAAACCTTCCATAACTATTATGAATATAAAAATCGTCCGCAGAATTTTACGCGGACGAAGCCGCAGGCATAAGCTTCTATATTGTAAATCTATTGATTCATAGCTATTCTCAATTAAAAAATCCTTGTTTTAGGCTATAATTTCTTCGGCCACCTATCGGCCATTGAACCGATAGGTAAGTATTTATTTTGGCAGGTGGAGGTAATATTTGCCCACGACGAGTTTAGAGCCTTATGCAAATGAGTGGGGCGTTAAGCGGTCAAACGGTTTGCCTCAGCGGTCGTCGGCTCAAACCGCACATGATTTATGTGTTTTCGTATGTCACTCGTGTGTTTTCGTAATGAGAACATCTCCTGTGGCTTCGAAAAGCGTTTTCTTGTGATATGATGTTACCCTTTCGAGCTTATGATCGGATTGTCTGGGTAATTGCGAATATTTTAAAGTTTCACACGATTGTGACACAGTTCTTTGACGGTTTTAACGTTCTTCCAATACTTCGATCCTTAAAGGTTTCGGATTTCAGTGGTATTATGAACACCACTCTTACGATTTACGATTACTCTTTGCGATTCTTTTGCAGTGTCCTAAAGTTGTATGTAATATTTTGAATAGTACCCATATGAGTAGCATAATCCCAAAGGATAAGATGTAGAATGTAGATGTGGTTCAGGTATTTTGTCAATCGTAGCGCGTTGAACTCTATTGTATGAAGAGATTGCGTAATAGCACAGACAAAATAATATTATTAGTAATAGTTACGATTATAGCGTCCAGTTTTAACTTCTCCATCTTTAGCAGGCGGGTACACGTAAACAAATAAAAGTTAGTAACATTGAAAATCAAGCGCAACTGTCCAATAACATGCAACAGGAACTGCATGTCACCGCATTAAATGTCGCCTACGGTTGTTATGAATGTCAACACGCCTCGGCGTGACGGCCCATTGTCATCTTACGTCATTCTTGACGTAGCAATTACCATCGGCCACCATCTGGCTGTGACTGTCAACCATGTGCGGATTACCCGCAGGTTTAGGGTGGAGATGGGATGACATTTCTTATTAAATATGTTTGGTAACTTTATAACCATTGTCATTGTTTATTTTTTATTTTTAAAGATATCGGTTGGATCTTCTTAATGCTTTAAACCGAAAACGAAGAAAGAGGGGTGTTAAGAGTTTGACTTGTCTTCGTATATGTGTGGAGGTGTGTGTCCTCCCGAACGCATTGCTCTCCGAATTGACCGATTTCGATGCAGTTTTCCTTATTTGATAGGCAGTTTAATCGTAAAAGCTGGGGTCCGAAGTGGTAAGAATAAAAGGAGATGTATGAAAAGAGTTGTGGATATATGCGAGGCTAGGGAGTTGTGTCAGGACAGAGCAAAGTGGCAGTCCATAGTCTCTGCCTACCCCACCTGTGGGACACAGGCGTGAGCTTTATGTATGTGTATGTATGTTTAATCGTAATGGTTTGTTTTAATAATATTGGTGCAGTAGTTTAGACAATATTTGAGTATATGTATATTTGGTCGGGGGTTACCAATATTTTTCTGTCAGTAAGGTTATACAGCTCACTGCTGGATAGACGCTTGTTCAAAATAGTAGAGGGGTTTGCTTCGCTAATAACCTTCACGCTAGAGATTACAGGTTGTAGACAATGCCAAAAATTTGCTACAGAAAACTGCCTCAATCTAGGGCCTGAATGTATTTCTGCGATCTCTAACCCTGCAAGCGAGGACATTATAAGCAGAAGCCTCATGTCCTGCAGCGGATTGTGACCACGGATTGCTGAGAGAGATAAGAGTATGCCTGTGTCCTTGTGCAGGTCTGCTGAATCGATTTGATTTTCCACAAGAGTTATTTTTAGGTAATTCGGCATATACATGGTCTTTACAAACCCATTCAATGCACTTCAATTGAATGAGAAAGAAAAAAAGAAACAATCGTCCACCTAGGCGGTCTTATTAGAATAACTACAAAGTGACAAATAATATGTTCTGTCCGTTAAATTATTTCAAATCGATTAACGTGTCGATAACATCTGTTTAATGCGGCGTGCGTGGGAGTAGGTCGATGTCTTGAGGCCGTGATCTATTGGCTACGGTCGTAAGTGGTTATAGAACCATTAATTCTTATTTATGTAACCATCTTGATGGGATCATTGTCTCTTGGAGATACTGCGAATTCGGCTTTCAGTTGTGTGGGTAAATTGTATCCGAAGTGTTAAATTGGCACTGTGAGACGAAGTCTAACTTTTAATTGATGGATAGTATTTATGGTATATATAACAATTTATACAAAATGGATAGGGTTTAATGTTAGATTAGCGTCAGTGGCATAATGACTGGCGGGTCCTACTCGTAAGCAGGAGGCACCGAGTCAGTCCCCAGTGCCGCTATGTACCAATGATTCTTTTGGGAGATACGTACATTAATTGAACATTATTCGATGCTCTTAGGGTGAGGGAAAATGTGCTGATATCTGTACATTTAGGCGAGTGAATGTGTGACCATGATCTAATTTTGGTCAGGTTCCCCTGTTCGGTCACGGAGGTGAGATGGATCTTCCAAATTCTAAATCACTGTCAAGGCGGATCCCGGACCCTCACGCGCAAGAACACAACCGGGATATTGACGCCAGGACGATTATGTAATTCTACTGGAACTTGCGAATTAATCTATAATATGTATTTCTGTTTTACCTCGTAAAGTAGAGGTAAAACAATTTACACTAACAAATATGGACCCAAACGCATCATCCCAAAATAAAAAATCCGCTATCAATCATTCAGGGAATGCTCATACGGCGATCGATTTGTCTCATTTGTTCGCAAAAACTGTATTTTTCTCGTCAATTAAATGCCATCGACACTCCTTGACAATGACAAAAAGCCTTGGCAATGTGCGTACGGGCTATATTCATATCACAAACGAGAATCAGCTAGGTGCGATTTTATAAGGAAGTAGAAATGCAAACTAGGGCGGGACGGAATTCGTAACAATGTCCAATTAAACTTGAATGTAACCTGTTTTTCGTAATTCACCATACAAGCAGTGTGCTCTAGTTTTGATGGAGCTGAGTGGGCAGATTGAGAAAAGTTGTACAACTGTCTGCCTAAAAATAATGAAGTTGTATTCACACAAAATTAGCAAATAATGTTTAAGTTATGCAGATGTCAAGTCGTCTGTGTGGTGGCCGGCAGAGTAGAATGTAGGTAGCACCAAACTCTTCCATTTCCGGGTGTCGACTATGTAATGGAGGGCCATTACCTCAAGAAACCAGTAAATGGGCAGCAGGAATTTTTGTTGCGTGTTTTTAACACTGCGATCTCCAACCTTCCTGCCAAACGTGGAGATTACGACAATACCATGCAGCAATGTAGAGGAGGTTCCAGTCCAGCAGTAGACTGTTATGTGCTGTTGACGTGATGTGAAACGTTGAGGTCAAAATGTTAATGCAACATTTCAATTAAATACAAAGTATTGCACCTACCAATTTCTCTATGCAAATGAAACGAACGACTTCATTTATGCACGTAGGTACTTGTAACCGTTATTCTGCCCATCATTTGTTTATCGCGCTCATAGTGAGAATATCAATTAGTTTTGTGACTCACAAAAGAGGTGTGTCAGGACCACATACCTAGTGACACTCGATGGTCTTTCTTTGCCTGCCCCTGAGGGAAGCGGGCGTGAGTAATTACACGAGTTTGTGTGTGTTCTGAATATAATTTTATAAATAGATATAGTCTACCACAGAGTCCACAGAGACTCCAAAACTCAGTAAATTATAACCATCGTTATGATAGCCTATTAAAGTCCATACTAATACCTATAGCCATGCGTATGAACTTTTTCCTTTATGTTAGCATTCCCAATGAACGTGTGAATTGTACTTCTATATGACAATTTTATATTTCCTTTTGTTCTCTACATTTAAGAGAGGTAGGGCATTGTCCCGTTTAAATTGTAGCCGCCCGACTGGGGAAATACGTCCACCTTACAGAATACCGCAGCCTAACAATTATATTTCAGATAGTGTTGTGTTCCTGTCGGTGAGCATGGTTTCCAGTGCTCCATGGGATAGGGATTTAGGGAACCGTGGAGGGGCATTTGCCTTTTTACTGCCACACCAATTAGGGGTGGGCAACGCGTTGGCGATAACCCTGGTGTCGCTAATATCTATAGGCAGCGGTGACCATTTACCATCAGGTGGCCCGTTTTTCTGTTTGCCTACCGTATGACATGAAAAAAAACACACATCAACAAACTGAGATTGTGTCCTTAGAACAAACGGTACCGACGTTAGTCGGTTGTTGTTAAAAATGTAGAGTCAACTCTATCCAGTTCTAAGTCTAAATGTAGAGAACAGGCGGCGCGCCCCCTACGGACACGTTCGCGGCGCTGAATGTCAAGGCGCACGCGCATAAGAGAAGGCCGCAGACAGGACGTTAACAGCAAATATTATGAGCGTACATACAAACATACATACATAACTCTACGCCTTTTTCCCGTAGGGATAGGCGGAGACCAAATGGGTCCAAATGCTAACATGAGCTTTGGTTGTTTAATTACGAATGAAGAAATTCATAACAAGTCATCATCAACTTAGCACTCAATCTCCGTTTCTGATAGGATATGCTATTCTAGTGTTCTACTAGAACTGTCTTGCTTGTGGTGGTGACATTACATAACAAGTTTTCTGATCTAAATGTAGAGCATTCTCAAACTCTACTTTTCTGGGCTTCATTATGCACATGTTTGCTTCTAAAGGGTACGTTATCCTTTAAGTCGGTACAATAACGCATCGTTGCATTATAATTAGAAATATGTAGATAAAACAGTTCGCACACATCCAGGTGAAGTGATTCCTCAGGTTTGTCAGAGCCAAGTAACCGATATGTTATTAAAACTCACACGCAATTCCACAATTTATTACCCAAATGTAAAATACCTATGTCTCGCACACACCGAAACTTGACGCCTACATTCCGTATATATTAAGAGATGCATTTTTAATAATACCATCGTTTAAATAACTCACTTCCAAACCGGACATTTTTACATAATTACTTGTAAGATATCGTTGACATTTTCACATGATGCTGCGGGCGGCGCCTGTTCGTGCACATTAGCGTATTTTGTGGGAAGTTTGCTTTGACATCAGCTTTTGTCAGCACGAATTTATAATTCAACTTACGATCGACTAAATCAGGTGTTCAATATCATTCGGTTTTGTGATTTTTGCATCGGCTCTACAGATTAAAAAAAATATCTTGGCGATAATGTCCCGGTTGTGCTCTCGCGACCGATGCCCCGGGGTCCGCCTTGACCATGATTCAGGGTTTACAGGTTTGACCTCTGACCTTCATGACCCTATTAACAGGTGCCGTTCTGCTCATCTGGTATTCTGCTAATTTGACATTCTGTCAATTTGCGTGTGACAGGCGTCAGCCCAGCATTATACTGAGATTGGTTGAGACTGGTTTCGGTTCTCGTTACATCACTGACTGATCTCTCGTTACATTTTACAATTTTAAGTAAACTCATAGTAAGTTAAGGATTAATTTTTTTTTATTTGGGATGTGGTCTTTTTAAGGCTATCTCAGTCCTAATATCGACTGCAACTATAACTGGTCTATTGTGATCGCCCCTTACTTCAGTTCTAATATCTACAGCTTCTATGAACTGTTATAGGTTCTCAGCACATCTGCCTGATGAGGTGGACATCACATATCGTGCACCTCATCAGGTAGTAGTTAGTGTTTGCTCAGCGTCCATACGCTACGTTTGCGCATCGGGGCCTCGCATTTGCAGATCAAGTGGAGAGGCGTTTCATCCTCCTCCTTGCAGAATCTGCAGTCTGCTGATCTTTAAGCCCACGTTAAGGATGTTATGAACAACTGAATAAAGCGTTGTATATAACTGTGTCTATGCATCGTAGTTAATAATTCTAATGACAACTACAATGCGCCTGCGCACAGCATAGGTATACGTCAAGACCATGAGCCAGACTTCCGCGCGGCTTTCGCCACGCATCGAATTTGTTACGCTTCGTTTCTTGGCGCTACGATTCGCCTTGACATTAAGCCGGGATTTCTTTCGCTTCTCAATCATGTTGTGATGGATGGAGCGCTTTAGCTGGTCTCTTATGCAAATGTGAGCTTTTATGTTAGATTTGGTGGTTCGTAGCGAATGGTCGGCAGAGTACAACGACATTGTTTAACTATAAAAAAAAAGTTTATTCGGTTGCAACCGAGGTCCTGCCTCGGGGGCAACTACATTTTCACACCAATTAGCTTTGAGACAATGGGCACTTGGGGTCCTGCCGCCAAAACCTTTCTAACGAATCTCTCTAGGCGTATCTTCGAGGCCACTGGTGATCGTAAAGCGGGCAACTGTTTCGCTCAGAGGTTGAGCCTCAATTCAAAGGGGAAATGTTGCCAGCCTTCTGGCCACCATGCCTCACGGGGATGCCCTAGAGGAGGATTTTTATTTGTAAATATAAATAAAGGTTTAGGGTTAATTTTATACGTTATTTGTGGTAATGCCATCCTACGTCATCTGCGTACAATTCCGATACCTATGCTGTGGTCGCTCCCCAGTCCCGAGGACCTCGGGCGATTACGACTACAATGAGGAAGAGGAAGAGGAGTGTACCTCGGACTGTTAACGGGCGTTGCCGTGAAGCCCTGTTCATAGTAGAGCTACTTACATTGAATTTAGGATTATTCTGGGTTATATTTTAACAACATCACTGAAAAATTCCCCAATCGTTTAGACGTGGAGTAACAAACATCAATGGAAACATCCACCCTTACCTCTCCAGTACAAAATAATGACACGGAGAGATTCCTCCAAACTAAGATGGCATAACAATCCACGAGTGCTTCGTATATTAATTAAAATATTCCGACAAATTTCTCCGACATAGCTTTAAATACCGACCGGATAAACGTTACAACGCGCTCGTAAAGTTGTCAATGGGTTCGCATCCTGATTCCAACACAAGGCCCGACCAAGCCCTGAATTCTTACCCTCTCTAATATAAAGGTTATATCTGTCGATCTCTTTTATAAATAAATAAATATGCTTGGACTAATTCACACAGCGCCATCTAGCCCCAAAGTAAGCAAAGCTTGTGTTATGAGTTCTAGATAATTTCAATTTCTGCTCGGCCGGGAATCGAACCCGGAATCGCTGCGTGGCAGACCGGCACGTTAACCAACTGAACGAGTCAGGGCGTCATGTGGTCGCCACTCAGGTGTTTTTGTTGATATATGCCCATTGTGATGACGAGGTTTTATCAAAAGAAACCCTTGCGAGGTTGCGAACTATAGGAAATAAGGCTAACCATGTCTTATTAAAAATCCTCGATGGTAACCGACACCAATGCCAATGTTTATTTAACAACTTCGTTAAAATATCAAGATACTTAAGTGTCCGTAATGCCATCATGAGATAAATCCAACAGCAAATTGGATGTTAAGTAGAAAAGTCTGTAGGCAAGTAAAGTAAAAACCTGATAAGGTACTTTTTATCGAGTTCACATTTCAGGTCTTGTCCTGTTGCAATAACTGTCTGCTATCAGGTGATAGCTGTACCGCTACGTGACCTAATTGAAAGCTGAGTTTAAAAAACCTCGTTACGGGTGCTCGCAAACTTCCAATTAGGTATTCGAGCCTGAGAAGGTATTCGAATGCGGCGTGTAGAGATGCGCCAACGTTGTCGTTGAGACAAACTTTAAATCAATCTGTGGATCAGTGATGCATAAACACCACTTTCGCAACTTTCAAAAATAATTTTCAATATAAATCAGCTTAGCTGTCAATCCAGGCTTCTGCCAGATTCCGCATCCGTACATTTCCTCCGCCATTATGCTCGGTCTTCTTTATAACATGCCTAACTTAAAGCACTATTCTTCTAACTAAATAGTATTTCCAATATATAATGCTTTACTTTTAAATAAATATGAGAGGTGAGGTGAACTATTTGATTGATTGATTGATTGATTGAGATGGCGGTCAAATGCCTATCTTGTATAATATAATAAAAAAAAATAAAAAATTGGTATCTCAAATATTTATATTGACTAACCGAATCATTGAAAACCTGTTCTTTAATGCCCATAAATTAATCGACTTACCAGAAAACCGTATCACATGGAGCACATCGGCGCATCCCTAGCGAGGACTCATCAGTATTCCGGGCAAGAAAGTACAGCTTAATTACTTTGTAGACCACTCTACTCACCTCATGGGAAAGAGGGATGGGCTGTCCCGTATACTTTTGAAAGGCAAGAGGACGGATATTTTAGGGTTAAGTGAAAAAAGTCCCTACCTCGTGGAATAAGCCATGGTCGCACCACCGAAGTATCAAATAAATTTGCGACCGCGATGAATTGCGATATCTCTAACCGTTTCATAGTGTTAAATAAAACAAAAAATTTAAAAATTAAAATAAAATATTTATTTAAATTTAGGTTTATTAATATAACACCAACTATTTATTTTACGACGTTTAATTAAATATTATAGATTATAAAGTAGTTAGAATTTCACTTACATAAAAATAGGAATGCATATAACTCACGTACATTTTAATACCTTCACATTCAAATGCGAACAGACTCCGTGACTCGATAATGGCGCCGTCAGGCCTTTTATAGTATAAGGAGAGCGCCACTATCGACACTGTTTTCCACTATCGACACCAAAAATTGATAATATTTAGTATTAAATTATATTTTAATTTAATTATACAGGATTTATATTATTATTATTGTTATATCGCTGACAATAGTACAAATTCTTTGCACATGTGACTTGAGATGTGTCTGTAGAACTTTTTATGAAAAAAAAAAACATTTTTAATCCCCGACGAAAAAAGAGGATGTCATAATTTTGACGTGTCTCTCTGTGTGTCTGTGGCTCTGTGTATCTGTGGTTCTGTGGCTCTGTATATCTGTGGCATCGTAGCTTCCGAATGGATAGACCGATTTCGATGCGGTCTTTTCAAAGGCAGTTTAATCGAGATGGTTCTTAGTTTTGTTTCAATAAAATCAGTTTAATAGTTTAGAACATATTTGAGTACAAACTTACTTAAACATAGTCGGGGATATTTAATAACTACATATGATTATGTCCTGCCCACTGTGAAACATAAAAACAGTAGCCACCTCAACATTATTTACAATTTACAAACCATTTACTTCCTACAATAAATTCTCAACAACATATTAACCACGAAATATGACGTCTTCATTAGCCGCGGATCAATGGATCATCGGGTTTTTATGAACAATACTTAAATATTAATGTTGTCTCATGAGTCAGTACTTACATTGAAAACAATGCGTTGACAAGCCTTCGTGAACATCATGACTATTACTTTAAGCAACAAGTTTTTTGTAGGTATCGCATCGTATGTATTTTTAGCACTCCCAGAAGTGTAAAATCAATTATCAAATCTTCTTCACAATGGACTCACGGTGGCAGACCGATGAACCCGTAAAATTGGCTTAAGAATTACTTACATACCTACTCATATCTGCCCTCCTAATTTGAATACAAATTATCACAGCAATTTTGTGGCTTCGGTTCTGTAATTTATCTTAATTTAAAGTAATTACACGTTTAAGTTATTGAAAAGTAAGCAGATGGAGGTTAAAATATTAAGCGCTTATGTAGAAACCGCCATTGCGGGAATAAGATTATATTTTTTCATTATTATTGGTACCTTGAGATACCATGAGAGAGAAATTAAATTATTTCTGCCTACCTCTACGGGAAAAACGTTACGTAGGTACTTATGATACTTATGATAATGAAAATGATAAAACTCTAATTTATAAGTTCAAATGAAAAATATTGTTTCACAGCAAGCTTTTATCGTGCGTTCTCTATGATCAGAATATTTGTCAAGACTAATCAAACGAGCCCAAACTAGATGGGTTTACCGTGCGTGGTATGGGCGTTCCTATGGCCACCTTCCGTCTGAATCATCAGATCAGCTCGATAATATCATTGTCAACATTGCATTGTCACAGAGTGTGCAACATCACAGTTTAATCGGAAACCGGGAAATGGGATAAAAACTTGCAAGATTTTATTACGAACAGATTTAAAACTAAATAAACTTGTAATTTATTTTTTGTTATTTATTTAATATATCTACCTATTTCAACGAAAAGTGTGCAGGCTGCCTAACGATAATTTCCCTTGCCATAAGAGCATCGGTTAGTGTACAATAGGTAAATAGTTCTAATTATTTCATAAAGCTTTTTTAAATACTACCAAATTCAAAATATGGAATATGGAATATGGAAGGAGCGCCTCAAAACGCGCACCACGCCAGCTTACCGGCAAGATAAACGAGATGCGGTTAAGTATTTCTCTTTGTAAACATTAATTTCAAACGATCAGTTTTAAATGGATGGCGGTAGCGTGCTCTTCATCAATTTGGTATCATCCTTGTAGATTATTCGAAAGGAAATCAGTACGAAAACCGGTTATTTTTAGACACGACGTGTGCTCGAGTTTATTGAATTGGAACTGTGATGCTGTAGTCCTTTCCTTTTGTGACACTGTTACTGATTTGACTTTACGTATTACACACGTAATAATGCACATTGGCTAGTTTCGGCTTCGTTTTTACTCACACGTGTGCGACAGAGACGATGCTCTACATGCAATATTTACGGCCGATACATGTAAAGCAAGCTATAGATGTGTTGTCGAAGTACAAGAAGAACATTTACCTAAATTCAGAGAGTATCATGTTAGGCGAGAAGTTAGTGTTTCAACTTAATAACGAATGACATGTGTCTCTCTCTACTTTTTCTAATCTTTTTGGCTTCAACAATTCAAGGAAACAATCCAAATTCTGCAAGGATTTTACACATATACAGCCCAGGTATGATAGATGAACCGGGTACCGCCACCACTAGAATATGTTCCTAATAATCATCGAGGCTTCTCTAAAAGAGAATTCATATCGAAATTTGTTATGAATATCCAATCTCATAGAAGACCAGTCTTCTCTTAAAGCGTAAAGAATTTAAGGTGGCATGAAGCTCATTTTCTGCTCTGTGGAGGAGAATGAATTGTTCGTCTAGTGTCACATTAATGTACCTATCTATATGACGTAAAAAGGGGGTGTTATAAGTTTGAAGTATGTACCTGTGTATGTAGGTATATCTGTGTATCTGTTCGTGACCGATTTCAATGTGGTTTCTTGCTAGTTCTTAGCTTTCTTTAATTAAAATTGGTTCAATAGGTAGTTTGGGAATATTAGATCAGCAGACTTTGTCGGGGTGTGTCCGACATCTGTCGGTAAGGTTACCTATTTATGATTGTTCTGAAGCCATAACTGGGCTTTATACTTTTAAATTGTGTCGCTTCGTAATTTTGACGCGCGCAACTCATCGGAGCAATTAATAATTAATTCGTGCGTAAGATGTTAATACGGAGCGAAGTGCTCTCGGTGGTATTTAAGGCCGTGATTTTTTCGTTGTTGGTGGAGGATTCCGTAGTACATAAATTAAAGTGAGTACTCTATTTCGTATACGACATAGTTATATCATGAACATCATCGGACAATCGCAGTATAGCGCATATCGTAGCCCCGATTACACACAGTCACATGACAGTCTACCCCGTGAAAAATATTAGAAAGTTAGTTCAAATATACGCAGACAGCTGTATTTGTATATTCCCACCCATAAATATAACTTTATTAAAAAATAAAGTATGATATTTCCTCGTGTATTGTAAATACACAAAGTATTTTGTAGTAAGTAAGTAATTTGTAAGTAGGCCTACAACGTTGTATTTTAAACGATCTTTGGTCAGACATAATAGATAATATTTTATTTAATCAGACAGCTTTTACAGCGATCAAGTTATATTTTACGAAAGGTTGGCTTATTTTTGTTGCTCTGTATCCCACCGAAGAAGTGATATTAAAATCACACTTTCTCAAAGGAACCCAAACGTCGAAGAGATCTGTATGCGGAACTCTCGCTCGAAATTAATCGCCTCAATGACCGTTTCTTTCGTACAAGTATTGTAATTTCGTGTCTTTACGATATATTGATTGGCTGACGACGCGCGTCGGCGCATCGTAAGTAGTTTAAAAGGAAGGTGTTTTTTCGTCTTTTACTGTGTCGATATTCGGAAAGCCATTAATGATAGTATTTAGTTTATCATTTACAGAACCGTTTAATACAATTATAGTTTTTACCCGTGATTTCTCCGCGTAAAATTCGGTTATAATGTTCCAGACCCCTCTCCGCGGGAACCACATTGAATTTCGGGATAAAATATAGGCACATATGCTTTTTTGGGCTTTAAGCTATATTGTTGCCATTTCATAAAAATCCGTTAAGTAGTTTTTGCATGAAGTAACAAACATCCATCCTTACAAACTTGCGCATTTATAATATTATAAAATAAGGATTTTACAATGACTATAATGAAATAGAGACCCTATTTGTAATATTAGCTAGCTACGAATTTCGGCTACGAAATGGGACAAAAATTGCTTTGAAAACTCGGTGCAGAAACATGCTAAGAGGACCACCTGTTTGTGATCATCTAGACTAGCTGCAAAGCCTTGAACATGAGCGTTTGTCATTTTGCTGCATTTTGGGGAGTGTCCAAAGCAATTGTTCGACCTAATTCCTAATTCGGGGCACAAGAGGGAGCAACTTTATGATGTAGTCATGCCCACAAACCGCTTCGGCTCGACCTTTCTAATGCGTGCTTTAAGCAATGGGACGGTTTGCTTGCTAATGTGTTCTCTTAACAGTAACTCCTTCAATGCAAGGCTGTTTTTTTTATTGCCTGGAGAGACACCGCGCACCATCAGGTGGACCATCCGTCCACCTGATGGTGAGCGGCTACGGTCCTCCATGACATCTGCAACCTAAGGGGAGCGGATGCGGTGCTGGCCTTTGAGGTGCCTGCGTACAGACATGCTCCATCTTCATTGCAGGCATGTTCCAGGTTCTGTACCCATGAGGTATTACCAAAGTATAAATGTGACTATTACGACAGTATAAAGAACGTCAGGCTCTTCGGTTCAGTTTCAATTCGGATTTTCTTCTTCTTAAACTAGCTCTTTTCAAAGTTATAATTTTCCTAAACCCTCTTATTTTTAACTGGTCTTAGTTTTAAATCGTCATTTTCCTATGTCGGCTTTTTCCTAGTTGGTATCTTTTTTATACTTGATGTTTTCTTAACTCGTTTCTGTTTTAAAGTAGCTGGTTTGTCAGTTGTTCATCTGCTCTGGCATCAATCTTATTGATTACGAATGATGTGTCCATATTTTACGAAATATTCCGGAACCCTTTATATACGAGTCCGACTCACACTTGACCAATTATCTTTTGTTATCTGTGACGATTATAAGCGTAAAATCGCATTATTGTATGAAATTTTAAGTGTTAAGATTCACTTAATGTAATGCCATGTAGGCTTGGTATGGAAACAAGAAACGCCACATTTAACTTTTTATGTCCGCAATAATTACTACCCATAATAATAATTTTCGATAAAAGCATGTCGAGAATGCCACGAGATTGTTTTGTTTATTGTCACGATTACGAGCTAGTAGGATTAACAATAAAGGATTCATTACTTACTAGTGATCGAACAGTTAAGTAATTCCCGCCATTAATACTTTGTTCAGAAATTACACAACAAAAAGTAAATTAAACAATTTTTTCCTAGAAGGAATTATTTTTGACCAAAATAATTGTCAACATTCTTCATAGAAAACTAACTGTGTTCTCGAGACTTCATTTAGGATTGGCTAAAAAAACGTTTATCAATGAAGACTGAATGATCAAGGTCTAGTAACTTGTAAGATAATATATCGAATTCTGTTTAATAATGTATAAATATGACAATCATTGAAGAAGTACCCGTACGAGTCTCCGCTTTAAAATGCACTGATCTTCTTACTTAAGTGAGATTTGCGTTAAACTTCTGAGGTACTTAGGTTCACCAATAATGTTTCTGTATGTTAATCATAAAAATGCTATGCAATCGAAATATCAATGGAACGACGTAAGTTCGCGTATGGAATGCGTATTGTCAAGGCCGCCGGTTTCTTGAACTACCGCCTACGACCTACACAATGCCAAGCTGTCATCGCCCTGTAATCCATGGCGTAACTTAACCAAGCATTTGGTACAAGATATAAGCTACCTGAGAAAAAGAGAATAAGCTTCGCGGCACGCGGATCCATACGCTACTAAAGTTAACTTTGCAAGAACATACATCTCAGAACCTATGCCTGCAAGATAACCATGCCTGGATGTATATTGTCAAATAAAAATTATGTCCATGTCTATTCTAGGAATAGTCTTCAAGGCAAATCAAACGAGTTCAAACTTCGTAGAGTTGCGTTGTTATAATAAAGGTTACCTTATCATTTTTTTTAATCGGATTAGAATATCTATAGGTCTCGATAGGTCTGCACTTACCTAAGCCATACGTACCTACGTATGACGTCCCTATCATTATTTTTATTGGGAGGTGTTATTTTTGTCTGTCTGTCAAATTTAGTTCCATTTTCAGCGGCGAGTAAAGTTAATTTGCGCGTACTCTCCTTTAAATGCTGACTTTACAATTTTTTTAATTTATATATTTTTTCCTTTTTCAGATGGAAATAAGACGATGTAAATCGGGTGGCACATCCTTCCTAACGTATTGGATATTTCTCTTACAGGTGAGTTCTACGTATCTTTAATTATAGCAAATAACATATTTATAAATCACACATCACACACAGAGTATCTCGATTAAACTGGTTTTCAAATACAAGAAACCACATCAAAATCGGTCCATCCGCTCGGAAGCTACGATGCCGCAGCCAGACACACATATAGTATAGATACACACGTCAAGCTTAATGGGGTTAACAAAACAACATACTCATCTATACGAATAGCCGCTTAAAGGATTCGTCCGGGTATGCAAACCGTCGCGCGACAAAGTTGCGTACGCTGGTGGGTCTGTTCTGAGTCGGGCCGACCAATATGTCACTGTGTTTCCTTCTTTCGTGAGCTAGTGGTATAGCACAGGTTGTTACCTATTTTATCTACAGCTTGAACAATTGTATGTGATTAAGTACTTGCTCAATAAAGATTTATTTATTATTTATTCCTATGCCTTACTATTTGACGATTGAGAGATGTTTGTCGTACCTACTCAATAAAGAAATTGAGTCATCATCCCAATTTTCTCAGATCTCACTCTGCTTACGACGCAAGGACGAAGACAGAGCGAAGTAGAAGAGAAAGAGCAGGGAATCCATGGCAGAAGCCGGGATTGACCACTCGTTGATAATGATGATCCCATGTCTTGTGGTGAACGTCGGTGGCCTAATGATGAAGGGGTCCGACTCGTAAGCATGTACCTCGTGATCAAACCCACCCGTTCAGGCGACTGAATGGATACCTAACCATGATTCAATCTGGTCAGGGTCCCCGATTAACAGGGTAACGGAGCTCAGGACCTTCCCTCCACTGTAATCTGATCTGCCAAATGCTGAACCATGATCAAGGCGGCTCCCGGACCCTCGCGCGCCGTAGCACATCCGGGATATTGATTGTCAAAGCAATTTTTTTTCCTGCCAGATGCTGAGCAGCTGCCGGCGCGGCGCGGAGGGCCACGGGCGGCTGATGGACCCGCCGGCCCGGAACTCCATGTGGCGCTTCGGGTTCCCCAACCCGGTCAACTACAACGACAACGAGCTCTTCTGCGGCGGGTACGCCGGTCAGTTGGCTGTGCTATTCGCTTCTGATAATACCACGTGATGATGAATAGGATGATTTTCGTACACCCATCGACGATGCGGCCCAAGATGGAACATGCCTCTCTAGAAACAGCTTAATCACTCTGGCCAATGGATAATTACGGAAATTCTTGGACGATTGCAACCGTTTCGCGTCTTGGTGTCAAGTAATACACAATAAAGCATACAGATTTTGGACAATGAAGCCATATTTAAGAGGCAATTTTTTAGTTTAATTCACTCGTGTCGATAAATCAAATAACGAAATAAAGTCTCCTGACTTGCATGTCACAAAAACTATTTTTAGAAAATAAATAGGGTTTAGAATGATAGGTATTGTTGCAGGCAGAGACGTTGACTAATTTGGTTTTATAGAAATTGCGGTTAGACTGCACACAAAACAATACCTCACTTCGAAAACCATTGTCTCAGATCCGGAGCACTATCCTTTAAGAGTTCGAGCAATGCCGACTTTGTTCTTAAATCAATGCAAAGGCAATGGACCCTAAAGAATAAGAGTTTGTCGAACTCTACCCAATGTTAGTACACACTGTACACACACATCCGCCTATTCAATAATTCGCAACGCCCGTCTATAATAGCGCGCTTTGCTCTATAAAAACATGGTAGGTAGGTACCAAAGAGGATAAAAATACTACCTACAAGGTACATCGTCTGATTTTGTTAATAGGTGAATAGCGAAACTAATCAATTGGGTAGATAGTGGTGTTAGAATTTAGATGGATGGCATAACACAATCGAGCTGACACTGTTTTCCATTAATCACAAATCTACTTGTACCTTTATGTGTTTAAAGTGTTTTTGATCCCTTCTGTTACTTTTACTTCATCTCTGGAGTTAATGTCTCGGTTGTGCTCTGGCGCACGAGGGTCCAGCGTCCGTTGGCTGTTATCCAGGATAGCCATCTGAGGGCTTAGTGTGAGTTTCGTTTCGAATTTACTTTACTATCGCGTTTGCGTTTTAGTCGAAATTTGTATGAAGAAAAAAACTTCGTTTACGTACCACTAGACGGCGCTATACATTTTTTATACTAATTTTCACGTAAACGCAAACGCGATAGTAAAGTAAATTCGAAGCGAAACTCACACTAAGGCCTCTGATCAGCGTGACGCTGTTAACCGGGGAACCTGAACATATTGGATCATTGTGAAGGTTTCACCAATATGTTTTCTTCTCACCGTAAGGGCATCGATAAGTATTCAACTAATCATTGGTACGGCGGCAATGGGGTTCGAACCAGGTACCTCTCCTCGTTTGCCTCCCTCGTCATATATAAAAAAAAGGTCTAAAAAAGGTTAAAAGCCACACAGAACCCTCGGCTACGCCCCTGACCTCGTAAGTGTTCAGTCCAGTGGGAGCAGAACGGCGGGCGCTGCGGGGTGTGCGGCGACGCGGAGCACCTGCTGCAGCCGCGGCCGCACGAGGCCGGCGGCATGTACGGGAAGGGGATCATCACCAAGCACTATAGCGTTGGACAGGTAGTATAGCTTTTACTTTACGCAGGGACGCATCCTAATGTAGGAAACATTGGGGTGCATCCAAATCTCGCGAACGCGCCCCGAAGGCGCAGTTGCAACAACTGCTAGCGCGCCACAAGCGGTCCACGTTCACATTTTCAATTGTTTCGTCCAGTCTGACCAGAAAGCCATGAAAATTTTAAGAGACTTGACAGCAGAAATACTCAGTTGTTGTTGACAGAAATTCATAGTTGCAAGAGCATCAGTTCCTTTCCAGCGCTGCAACAGCGCGCAAGCAGCATTCAGGGCGCGTTTGTCGAGGTTTGGGCGCACCCTTAGCACATCCGCTGTGTTGAGCGTGATCCGCGGACTAATTGTGCCGTTGCGGATTTAGTGCGCGGCGGGCGTGACGTTATGCCTGAAAGGGCAGCAATGCAACGCCGGAAGCGGACGCCCGTGCGCGGATCACGCTCAACTCGAGGACGCCCTTACAAGTTTCTTAGGGGATTCAGAGTTAACATAGATATTCAAGACTCCAAACTGGCATATTTATGCACTCAAGATAATTTTCAAGGGTCAAAGTTGAATATGTCGTAATATTCAAAATATAACTAGGCAATAATAAGCTCAGCGCAAATTACAAGTATCCATGACATGTATGTTATGTACACGCTTAATTAACGTTTAAATTTAATTCAGCTTATAGTAAAACCCCATTTTTTATCTCAAATAAAAAACATAGAGATCCTCATACTGACAAAATACAGCAACTTTTTGTAGAGTTCAAACTAAAATTAGCAGCACGATTGGCTATTGGTCGGTGATTGAACTTTAAGCGTTACTAAAGCTAATTACCTTCCTGACAGGAGGTTGAAATAGAAGTGGAGTTAACAGCCAACCACCTCGGGAGCTTCGCGATGAAGCTGTGCCCGAACAACAATCCGCGGCAGGAAGCCACGCAAGAATGCTTCGATAGGTGAGCAATATTATACCAGGACTAGCTTTTTTTCCTGCGATTCGTCCGCGTAAAATACGGTTCCTACGGTCTGGACCCATTCTCGTTGGAACCAAGTTCAATTTCAGGAAAAACCATAAAGGTGCAAAAAAATTATTTGTGTAAAACTATGCACTTGCTGATAATGTAATTCTATTAGATTAGGCGTTGCAAAGCCGATCTGCAAATAGGGTTAGAAAAAGGCCTATGTCAGGCCTAAACCGTGGAAAGCTGTAGTGTCGATATTTACCACTTTCACTAATCCCTTGTTGGAATACCTACCATATGAGAAAAAGCAATAAAAAAATGAGAAACAACTAGTATTTTTTTGATAAACCCTGAGATAAACCATATATTTTCTTTTTTCTTTAAACCACTAAGGTGGTAAACAAGCTTACGGCCTGCCTGATGGTAAGCAGTCACCGCAGCTTATTTACGTTTGCAATACCAGGGCCATCACCCACGCCTCTAACCTATCCCCCACCCCCAGGTTCCCGCTCTACATATCGGGCACCCGCGAGGAGCGGTTCCTGATCCCGCTGGACACCGCCAAGAAGGACACCTTCCGGTACCGCGTGCGGCTGCCGCCCTACGTCACGTGCACGCAGTGCGTGCTGCAGTGGACCTACTATACTGGTGCGTGCGACTGTTGTCTCTGTGTGAAATGTGACAGATCATGGCAAACTTGCAATCATCTGATAACCAATAACCGATCCGATAATTTCATCTTTTCGATCAAGGATGTCTCTGCCGTCTGTCTATATGGCCGATGGGGCAGAAAATTCTCGAGTGGCGACCACGTACCGGAAGACACTGCTTGGGTAGGGTTGCTTGGATAAAGTGGACCGAGGACCTGGTAAAGATCGCAGGTATCAGCTGGATGCGGAAGGCACAGGACCGGCCTTTGTGGCGATCTCTGGAGGAAGCCTATGCCCAGCAGTGGGCGTCTTTCGGCTGTTATAATGATGATGTTTGTGCTAAATCCTGAATCATGGTCAAGGCGGTCTCCGGCCTTGGCACGCGAGAGCACAACTGGGAAGTTGACCCCAAGATGATGATGATGATAATCAAGAATGTTTCTTAGAGAATCGCACTGCTGCTGTGTGTTGAGCGTAAGTCAACCTGGAGGTTGCAAAATTTTGTGGTCCCTAATGGTGTGATTGGAGTCCACTTGTGTCACGCAGTGGATTTTGGTTTGATGATCATATTGTAATTTGAAATGTTCTGACAGATAGGTCCTTGACCTATCGAAAATAAAGCCTGTACATTTACAGCGGTTAAAAAATAAATTTATTGATTTATTTAAAACTTCATGCACTGTTACATACAAAGGCGGACTTAAAGCTTCATAGCTTTCTCTACCAGTCAACCGAAGAGTTGATAGTTTGAGAAATTACAGGGCGGTGAAACATGATTGACACAAATATTGGTGAACACATTAAATCTAAGTACTTATGTTCAAGCAAATTTGACATATATTCACAAACCATGACTGACAGTAACAGAAAATATCAGAAGAAAAATAAATAAAAAAGAAAGCAAATAAAGATAACACAACGTGAGAGAAATTGTTAATTCAACCATACATAAAGGGAATGATAAAAGAAGCAACAGAAGGTTGTTAGATAGAATTTACAGATTATTTAAAAAGTGTTCCCGGTTTTTCTTTTCGGGTAAAATTTTGGATTCGGTTTGAAGTTTTCCATTTTAACTAACTCTATATATCAACATAAGATATTCCACTATAAAATGTTCTTCTTATTTCTAAGCAAGCTGTAATTGCCACTAATTTAAAAACAGGCGCTCTATTTTTCTTTCCTTAACGATAGAGTCGTTATATATGATATACATATCACTAGTACACAAAAGGATATTTATTTCAAACTAGCGCAAGTTACTAAAGATGAACCTTAAGATGATACCTACTAAGGATGAACCTTTTCGATTTGTTTGTATTATAAACAAATCGAAAAGGTACATCGCGTAAGACCCATCTAATGTAATAAAATGTTTAAAGAACGCAAGCTATGTTTATTTTTCTTTCCTACCCCTATCACCAGGCAACATGTGGGGTATCTGTTCGAACGGCACCGAGGCGGTGGGGTGCGGGCGGTCGGAGACGTTCAGGAACTGCGCTGACGTGAGCGTGGTGACCAGCACCGGGGGGCTGCCGCCGGCCTTCGCTGGAGACCTGCGGAGGGACAACCCCTTCCTGCTATATTACAGGGACTACAGTGCGCCACAGACCGTCTACCCGCTGGTTGTGCGGTGAGTAGGCTTGGAGTTTGACAGTTAAAAATATTTTTTTTAATGTAACTGGCCAGGTATTTGATCGCAATCTCGCCTGATAAGTGACGATGCGGCTGATGATGGAGCATGCTTGTCTAGTACAGCGTATTCACTCTAGCCGTGAAGGCGTCTAGAACTTAGATATGAAGACTATCTCGTGTTGGTCATTGTGTGTATTGCTTATGTTCGTTATCTGTTTATTCATATAATACTTATTCCTCGAGAAAATATAAAAGAAAGAAGTTATCGATATTAATTATTACTTTTCGTTCGCTACGCTATTATTAAAAGGAAAATAGTTTCTCTGCGTCGGGGATCGTCGTTGGAATTTACTATTGTTTTGAGTTACTTAAATTGCTTTTTATATTCTCATGAAATATGTTAATTTATCGAAATATTCTTTATTATAATGTATACCTATCTATTTAATCGTTTTGTCATGATCTATCTATTTTAAAATTTTATGTTCTCACTTGTATTACAATTGAAACTACATACGTCTAACAAATCTATGTGAAGTTGATACTACAATTCTTATTCTGTTATATTTTATGTACCTATATATGCATACATGTATTTAATTATATAAATATTAAACAAATACTTTCAGAGAGTTGATAGACGACGACATGAGAGCTCCTTTACTATTCATCAATAGGTAAACCTATTTCTAAAAATGGTAAACTGTAATATCAAAACTGTGGTTGAACGCACTGTAACATACGAACACTTTTATTTCAGCAATGATCTATCGGAATTTGAGACAGAGGATGCCTCAGTCCCGCACATCATTAGGTATTTGCACTTGTTTGGAATGCAGGTTTTGGTCGCATGTCTCGAGGAGAAGTCTTCCCCGTATCGTCCGTTGTGAATAAACCCTTAATACTTTGTGTTTTACTATTATTATACCTAATTAGTTGTCTGTAACTAGGGCGTCGGTGGCCGAGCGGTTACAGTATCCGACTCGTAAGCCAGAGGTCCCGGGTTCGAGTCCCGCTCCGGCCATGTACCAATGACTGTTTTCTGAGTTATGTACATTAGTTGAATACTAACCGATGCTCTTACGGTGAGGGAAAACATCGTGATGAAACCTGCACATTCAGGCGACTGGATGTGTAACCATGGTCCAATCTGGTCAAATTCCCCTGGTAGCAGGGTCATGGAGGTCAGATGGTAGTCGCTCCACTGTAATTACCTGACCTGCCAAATCCTGGATCATGGTCAAGGCGGACCCCGGGCCCTCGTTCTCGAGAGCACAACCGGGACATTAACGCCAAGATGATTATTATTTTTATTTTTTTAGTTGTCTGTAACTAGCTCCTCTACGCAATGCCCTGTGGTGACCTGTATCAGCTGCGATGTAAATATTACTTAGAAACAAAAAGTTTGGACTTTGTAGAGGAGTTAAATATTTTTCAGTTCAATTCCAGGTTGATGATGTTCTGTACATAATTTACCTATGAGTAGATGGTTCTTACGTGTTATGTTGTGACTAACTTATAAAGTTCTAACAGTAGTTGTGTTTTGTGTAAATACTTTTATTACGTAGTGGCTGTAAATGCTATTTAGATTCATGATATCCAGCTATGCCTGCCTGCCACCTCTGAAACATCCCGCGCACATAAAGTTAATGTGCGCGGGATAACCTTTAACTATTCGTGCTATATGCCTTTAAAAAATATGTATTTATTGCTACAGTGATCGACTAACTAGAAGACAACCCATCTGATGGAATCGGCAAATGGGTAGAAAAGTGCGGAACCATAACAACCGCATTCTCTTTCGACTAGAATTCTATTGCAGAATCTCCTAACCATATGAACCGTATCTATTTACGTACCGATGATAATACTTGAGTGGCGATCGGCATTATGCATCCGTCAAATTAAATGTAGCGAGCAAAATAGACTAATCCTCGACTAATCATAGAGCTGAACGCGTGCGTTCACTTAGCAAAGGCAAAGTGCTGTTAGACAAGTATTTTCTAGTAAGCTGTGAATACGGGTGCCTTATTAGACTGCCTTATTGGCTGGGCCTCCTAAATCAGGCTCTATGAAGCAACTCTCCATCACCTCAAACCATCGCCTGTCACGTTCCAGGGACCAGGTGTGCGTCCCCTCGGAAGGGTTCCGCGTGATCCCCGGCATGCTGAACTGGTGCCAGACCAACTGCCTGCGGTACCCGCCCAACTGCCCGGAGACGCTGTGCCATTGCCCGTGAGTTGGGAAGGGTTTTTTACTAGTCTGCGAGAAACGAGCAGGCCATGAGGCCACCTGATGGAAATTGGTAGTTGACAGCCATGATACGTGGTGTAAGGTTGTATGTATGGAGATGGACTGTAGACGACCTTAAGGCGTGTTTCGACATCGCGAGGCTGCCCCGCGGTATGGAGACGCGTTTGCCTCGCGAGCTTTGTGTGTTTTGATACATGCCTTTAGATTGTTGTGTGTGCGACTGAGAGGTCGATAAAACCCTGGGTGGAGGTACTCACCTCCACCTACCTAGTGTTAGTACCTATTAAAAGATAGAAATAGATAGGTATGTGCCAACTCCATATGGGCCAGAAAGGAGTAAGGGTATGGAAATGTGACGGTCTTGTTCGACTCAGGCCTTGTAATGCATACATGGGATTACACAATCTAAGAAGTCACTTGCTTTCCTACACTAAAAAAAAATATATAAATACTCGCAATACCTACCAATTATAGTTTCAAACTGAATCATGTCCTTACCATTTCCCCAGACAAGTCTGCGAAGCGATCGGCGAGATCGAGGGTCGCGATGGCGCGGACGTGTATTGCTTGGACCAGTGCATCGTGTACCCGCCGCGCTGTCCCAGGAACCGATGCCGCTGCTACTGACCCCTTCGGCCCTTGCGACCTTCATAAACCACTCTGCCATATTGACTTATTGTATTTTATAATCCTCGACACGAACGCGTTCTTGATCCAAAACCAAACATATGGCAAGATACAGACGAACAGGGCGCGGACATGATTATGATTATTAGGTTTTTTAGCGAGGCACCTGATGGAAGTCATTGCACTATTTATGAGCAAGTGTGCGCCCTTCAGTCGGTATTAAAAATCGGCGCCCCATTTCTTCTGTGTAAATTGTGTCTTATGTAAATGAGGCTGCTCATATTTCAGTCAAACGGAATTTATAATCGTAACCTGATGGTGTTGGCGGATCGTTAAGCACACATAACGGACTCGACCTACTCCCGCTTTTTCTTCTCCACAATAAATATTTACTAATTTGTTAAAATATCCTCTCTTTGCATTGCTAATTTTCTTTCCACATTAAGTAAAAATTAACAAGTTTTACTAAACAGCAATACGTATCGTGGACAGCGAGCCGTGACTTACGAATGTAAGTCGTAATCCGGCAAAGGCAGGTTCTATGCGAGTTGTCCACCTACCGCTTGTGGTTTCACCCAACCTTTCAGTTAGGTTCCTGATTTATGGGAGCGGCATGGGCTTTTTCACACGCGCCTGTTTTAAGGCTCGTGCCCTACCAACTTCAGTGCTATACCCTCAGTTGGGTGGGTCAAGATTGTGTCGGGGGTTTTAAAATCATAGTTATCAACACGGTTCTCCATTTTAGCCAGTCGTACTTTTAGTGGAATTAAT
This sequence comes from Blastobasis adustella, assembly GCA_907269095.1. NCBI lineage: Eukaryota > Metazoa > Arthropoda > Insecta > Lepidoptera > Blastobasidae > Blastobasis > Blastobasis adustella. The sequence goes on along the minus strand of OU026127.1, from coordinate 16,233,047 downwards.
CTGGGTGTGCCATGATTTATTACTACAATGTTAAAATAGATAATATTTTTTTCTCAAATGTCATTGTGTTGTGTAAAGAAGGTTAACATTTTGATCTAGAATTTGTAAATATTATTAATTTTACTGTACAGTGTACAGATATTTCTATATTAGTATAATTTTTATCCAATTTTCAAATAATTATTGAATGATGTTTTATTTTACTTTTCAATCTTGCGACAGAGTAGCAGTAGAATGTTATCGAGTAATGAAAATGTTACACTAAAGATAAAATATTACAAATTTCCTACTCTAATTCATTTGTCACATAAGGAATTAATAATTAAATATTATGTATATTTTTTATGTAATAAAACTATTGTAAAATAAATACTTTAAAGAAAATATTGACTTGTATTATTTGGAGAAATAGGCAACAGTCACATAGGTACCTACTTATATCCCTCCCTCTCTCAGTAACCTCTGTAGTTGTAAATCTATTAAAATGTTAGAATTATTGTATGTTCTAATCTCTGGAATTATCAAACCAATTCAACACAGTACTTTCAACAAAAGGGTCCCCAAATAATAAGGGAATGAATGAACACTCCTAAACTTTTTAATTTCTTACGTCAAAACTATGAGGAAACAGCAAGATAATTTTTTAATACGACTAGTATTACCTGTGTCTATGTGAAAATGTGAATATGACCCAATAAATATGCTTAACATTAATATGAACATTTTATTAAGACTATGCTTAAATACATGAAACAGTTTATCTCTTGTGTACAAAAAGTTTTCAAATAAAAATTGTTGTTACGAGGCTGATGGAGACAGAACATGAGTCACCCCACTTGTATCCAGAGACATTCTGTTTCCTCCTGCGTATGGTAAGTCATCGTCGTCCAAGGCTTCCCTCATACGTCTCTTATAAATCTCACTGTCAGGATTATTTTCCTGATTACGGCATTTGTCAAGTTTCTTATCAATCATTCGCACCCTCTCTCTAGCTGGGCTTTCCACCATTTTCACCATAGAACGAATCTTACGAACTGCTTCAATTAAAATAGCCAACTTATCAGGGCCCGCATCTCTAAACAACATGTCTGTAACATAACTATCAAGGTTTTCTTGCTCCTTGCTAGCTGCATGAAGCACTGCAGCTAATGCAATTTGTGATGGAGCATATAACAAAGAGGCATCGGTTAAAAATACTTTTTCAAGGAATTCATCAATACCACTTCGCAGACGTTCAGGATTAGCTAGACTGCAGCGTGTTTTTATGTCAATCAGAAAACCCTCGACAGGTCTGAATGGGTTATGAATGGTGAGATGATAGTTCAACTGCTGCATTAGGAGCAATTCGTTGTTCAGAATTATATCTGAAGCTTTTTCTCGGTCACCCTTGATATTTGCGACGAATTGATTTATAGACACATTAAATTCCTCAACTTTGCAAGCCAAATAAACACAAGTTGCCAAAATTTCCTTTGGATGATAGTCCATAGTTGAGTTAAACAGATAAAATCGCTTGAAGTATTGAAACGCAGTGCCGACTACTCCCTTTGGCATTGGTGGACTAAATCTCTTACAAAACTCTTTTAGGTGCAACTCATACTGTTTCAGGAGTTGTCTTTCCTCTTCGGGAGATAAAAATATATTGTATGTTTGATATTCGTCAATGTTGGCTCCATGTCTTGAAATGTAAGCTACGTTATGTTTTTCCCGTAAACGAGCTAGTTCATTTTCATCACTGAATGTCCAAAATTTTCTTTGGCTACTTGTAGAAAACATAGTTCTACCTAATATCACTGTACTACTCTACTGCGGCGCAACGCAAAGCACAGAACACTATACTCTCAGACGCAAAGCAACTTACGATTTCATATAGTACTATATAATGGCCACAAATACTAAATAAAATTAACGTTATTTCAATAAAGTTCAATTCAACTGTTCAACCAACAAAACAAACAACCAAAAAGGATAGAAAAATTTGACAATGACAACCAGTGTTACCAGCAGCAGTTTCCAAAAAAGTACATCCGGGCTCCTAAAATAGTATGAAAATGGCTAAAAAGGTAGGTTTACCTTCTCTTCTATTTTATCGACCTTGATGGGGGGGTTGTACCCAATAAAAAGGCGTTATTTTGACAAGACAAGACCTTATTTACTCGCCGGTGGTGCTATTGAGCAAATACACGTCAATATCAACCCTTCCTTACATTATTTTACGGTATTTTGCGGACAGGAAAGGCAAAGTGACCCCCCCCCGGCAGAAATTTAGCATTTTGTAAAAACGTACTAAATAGTACGATGTGGAGCAAAGTACGACAGTCAGCCAAAAATTACGTTATTATTATCTGGCGATCTGGCAACGCTGATGACAAGTAATATTTCGTTCAGAAATCTGTAGGCATGAGCGCACGCCTCATGTGGAGAGTGTAGAGCACAAACTATGAACTTGGTGTAGAGGGAGTATAGCGGGGAGAGTGTAGCAGGAACACGAGAATGTAGAGGGAGTATTCGTGTAGTCCCGTGCATGTTTGGCATGTCTCTCCTTTTTCATAGACTAAGTAGAGATAGTTTGTTGCGTCTCGATTCGATCGATTTTATATTTATATTCCTAGCACTTTTTCCCGTAAAAGGTTCGAGGTACACTTTACCATGATCCAGGATAATAATAGATCAAGTAATTACAGTAGAGCAGTTGCCATCACCTCTGTGACCCTGTTAACAGCAGATTATTTATTTATTTAACCGTTTATTGTGCACAAAAACAAGTATACAATATAGACATAAAGAAAACGACACAACAGGTACAGTTTATTTCATAAGAAATATCTTACAGCAGACCTACGGAAGAGACAGAACAAAATCAGAAAGGCAGACGGCGTGCATCTTAAAAACTAACTACCTAATACTAAAAAAAATATTTATTTTACATAATTAAATACATAGCTACATACATATACAAATACATACACACATACATACATACATATGTATATATATTATGGATAACAAATTGAAAGATAATACTCTTTAACTCGCTTCTTAAAGGTATCAAGTGAAGGACTTTTGGAGGTCTTGAGGTTACTAGGAGTTAAACTCAGTAGACAAGTGTAGAATGGATATATTTACAGTTTTTTTTTTTTTTTTTTTTTTTTTCGCCCAAAGCAAGTGGAAATGGGCACCCTCCGGTATAACGGTTGGGAGGGAGGAGGTGAACTCTCATGAGTACCAGCTGGCCGGCCAGCTGGTTATGCACGACTCGCCAAAAAGAACCTAGGCGCATACGTACTAAACACCCCCTGGGAGCACCTGTAGCCGGAAGGGCCTTTCAGGTTTCATCGGATGCTACACCCCGTAGGGACGGGGTGCGCTCAGCGTCACTCCTTACGGAGCGTACACTGGAGAACTTATAGCGTGACCCCTGAAGGGGGACCCGCTGCTGTGGACTGGATTTGGGGGCCTACGGGGGCCGCTGAAACGGCAGGGAGGGGCTTTGTCGGGTCGACCGAGCCTCCAGGAGGAGGTTCAGAGCGCTCGACAGGTCGTTGGGGGGGTCCGTGAGGACGTGTCTCGGCCTCCGGATCGCGTGGCCGGAGATCGGGCGGGGAGAGTAGGCTGCTGCCTCTCGCACGAGCGGGTTGGGATGCACTTCCGCGGCCTTGAAATAGGTCTCGGAGAGTGTTTTGAGAAACTGCTGCAGGGTAGGCAGGTCCATGTCTCTGTGTAGGTCCGCATTGCGGACGTACCATGGAGCCGCCGTTGCCCTACGGCAGAAGATGTTCTGCACAATTTGCAGTTTCTCAATGACGAGGGAGCTCGCGTGAGCGAAGACGGGGGATGCGTAAGTCAGCACCGGTCGGATGCACACCTTGTAGAGGGTTCGCTTGTTCCTGAGGGACATTTTACTGAATCTCCCCAACATACAGTTGAGGCGACCCAAGTAAAAACGGGCGGTGCGACACACTTTGTCGACATGAGGCCCAAAGGTGAGCCTCTTGTCAAGTGTGACGCCTAAATACTTGACAGCGCGCTGCCAGGGAACTAGTTTCCCTTGCATGCGGAGGGGAGGGGGGTCGCTGTCACCCCGTCTGCGCTTAACATCGAAGCAAACCGCGGAGCTCTTCTCCGGATTCACTTCGATGCGCCACAGTTTGAACCAAGCTTCGAGCTTGTTCACCGCCTTTTGGAGCTTAGCCATCGGTGGCCTTCGCCCTTTGGCGTAGATTGCCGTGTCGTCGGCGAAAAGGGACAGTTGTACCCCGTTGTCGGGGACGGGGATATCGTTTGTGTACGATATATAGAGGAGGGGAGAGAGTACAGAGCCTTGCGGGACGCCGGCCTTCAGTGGACGTGGGGAAGACAATGTACCTTCGTGTCTGAACCGAAAGGTACGGTGCTTTAGGTAGGACGCTACTAATCGGACTAGACGATCGGAGAGACCAAGCTTGTATAGCTTGTATACAAGGCCTTCGTGCCAGACTTTGTCGAAGGCCTTGGCGACGTCGTAGAAGACTGCGACCGTCTTTTCTCTCTTTGGGTAGAATCCACTGAGGATGAATTCTACTATACGATGGACTTGTCGGGGGCAATTGTGTTTGGGACGAAAGCCGAATTGATGGGGAATAAGAACATCGTCTTTGAAGAGATGTTCTTTCATTCGAGAGAGTACAACTCTCTCGAATACTTTCCCTAGTGCCTTGAGGAGGCTTATCGGGCGGTGGGGTGACGCTACATTTAGTGGCTTTCCCGGCTTGGGAATGCCTATGACTATGGCTTCTTTCCACGCGGTCGGAAAGTGGCAATGGTCAAAGCAAGCATTAAAAATGACCGCTAACAAAGTAAGCACCTGTTCGGGGAGGTACTTAAGCGCTCGGTTGGAAATTCCATCCGCGCCCGGCGCTTTGTTAGATTTGAGACCCTTGATGAAGGAGTGGATCTCGTCGGGGGACACTGTGACTGGGTCCGAGGTGGGGGGGAGGGAGGTCTTTTGACGGACCTCTTCTTCCACCGCACGCACGTGACCGGGCTCGCACTCTTTGGTGCTAGGGGAGCATTGTGAAGCAATGCTGTCTGCGAAGCATTCGGCTTTCTCGTCGTCCGCAAACGCAATTGTGCCATCTGGGCGGACAAGAGGAGGGACGGTGGTGGTGGCGTCTGTACGAAGGGCTTTCGCCACTTTGTAGTACGCTTGATGGGACGGGGAAATCGTCTCCATGAGGTCTCCCCAGCGGGAGTTCCTCAATTCGTCGAGACGTGCTCTCACTGCCCGCTGAAGTCGGTTGGCAGTGCGTCTGTACTCTGGGGTCGGGTAGAGGGCGGCCCTCCGGAGGGCCGCATTTTTGGCTTTAATCAGGTTTCTTACTTCGAGCGGCAGACCCTGCCGGTCGACGGCAGGGGCCACTTGCTCGTTGTCTTTCAACGCTGATTGAATGTGGGACGTTAAGGAGGCAACCGCTGCGTCGATTTTATCCGTACTATCGAAATAGTCGGGTGAAAAAGCGAGCGGCGAGTCGGGCGCGTCCATGATGGCCGCCATGGACTTCTTGAAGCCTTCCCACTTCGTGAAAGTACGCGGAAGTGGGGGTGAGATGGGGGTGGGTGAGCCTAGTACGAGGGAGACTGGACGGTGGTCGGAGCCTAGGTCGTCGAGTGTGTCGATCGACCGGAGGATGAGCGACACGCCCTTCACTAGCGCAAAGTCTAGTACGTCGGGACGGTGATCCACTCTGTCGGGGTAGTGGGTAGGGGAGAGGGGACAATACACGTCTAGGTCGAGGGACCTAGTGATGTCCATTAAGTGGACACCGTTCGTGTTTGTGGATTCGCAAGTCCAGTCGGTGTGTTTGGAGTTGAAATCTCCGAACATCACGACCGACTCGCCTAAAGATAGAAGCGCTTCGAAGTCGCTTTTGAGAGGGAGGGAGCCTGCGGGGATGTAGACAGAGGCTATGATCAGGGACGGATGTCCAGTCATGCCTAACTGTACTACAGAAGCCTCCATGCTCGAGAGAGTAGGAATGGGGATAGGGGAGCAGTGGAGCGATCTCTTGTAGTAAATGGCAGTCCCGCCGCGCGCGACGGCGGCAGTCCTGTCATTCCTAACAAGGGAGAATCCAGGGATCGACAAACCCCCCCGGATCGATGGCTTAAGCCACGTCTCCTGGAGGAGAAGTAAGTCGAGTTCCCTGCTACTAACGAACTTCCTGAGTTCGGGGATGTTGGTGCGTAGGCTGCGCACATTGAACGAAACAAGCGAAACCCCGGCCGGCTTTACGCGACCGGTGCCGATGTTGGCGGGAATGGCGGGTGTGGCGTGAGGCGCCTGGGTCATTACTTCAGAGCTTGAAGTAGCGTGAAGTGCTCGGCAAGAGCGTTTACACGCTCGAACTGAGACGACGCGGTGCGCAGTTTGTGCGCCAGAATAGGGATTTCGTCAATATTGACGGACGATACGATGGAGGAGATGTAGCGTAAATCCTCCGCCAAAGAAGAGGGCTGGGACTGGCTGATGGCCTTAGAGGGGGTGGTGGTGGGGGGGGGCTTTGGCCCTGGGGCCTTGGGTGGACCCCAGGCTGCAGCTGGAGCTGCGCCAGGGGGGGTGCCTTTGGCCTTGAGGGGGGGAAAGTGGGTCGCTGACGCTGAAGGCGGCGGCGGCCTTGCACCTTTGCCCTTAGCGGGCTTCGGTATTTGAGGGTGAGGGTGGGGGTTCGCACCTTTGCCCTTAGCCCGCTTCGGAGCGGAAGTGCGGGGGCGAGGGGCGCGCGGGCAACCCCTGTAATTTGCAGTGTGGCCAGATTGGCCACAGTTGCAGCAGAAGGGAGGGGTGGTGGAGTCGCGCGTACGCGCGCACTCCTTAGTGGCGTGGCCTTCGCCACACTTGACGCACCGAGGAGGGGCTGTGCAGTTGGCCGACGCATGGCCATACAGCTGGCAGCGATGGCACTGCCCGGGGGAACCGCGTTTGTGCGGGGGCTCTACCTTGATCCCGGAGAGCCCACACACTGTGAACCCTCCACGGAAAATGGTCCTGGCTTCGGTGGTGTTGGAGAGCACCACCAGAGCCAGGGGAAACACCTTGCCGGAGCGGCTGTACATCTTATGTACAGCCTCGGCGGGGAAATTTTGGGCTTTGAGGTCATCTAAGATGGCCTCATTTGAGAGTTCGTGCGGCACTCCGCGGAGCACCGCACGCACCTTACGCTCCTCAGGGAGGGCGTAGGTGTGGTACCCTACTTTGTTGAGGGCGAGGAGCCTGGTAAGGCTCCTGAAGTCGTCGGTCGACGCTACGTCGATCTTGACGGCTACCCCCGTGTTTGACGCACGGGTGTAGCGGATGCGCTGTTCCGCGCAGAGACGGGAGACTAACTCCCATTTGGTTTTTTCCCGGAGGAAAATAGGCGGGGGGGGCTTGGCCTTAGGCGGGGCGGGCGGGGAGAAGCGCGCGACTGGTTTGGCGCCAGTCGGCGCGCCCGTGCGAGCGGCAGCAGTGCTCGGGGCGGGGGTCGGGGGGCGGGGGGTAACCGCGTCCGGGGCGGGCGCGGCTACCGAGGACGGGGCCTCGGACTCCAAGCGGGCAGCGCGCTTGCGATGCCGCTTGGTTTTAGGGACGAGCTCGAACTCGTCCAGTTCGCCCATAAGGGGTGGGAGTGATGGCGTGTGGGAGCGGGGTCCCGTCACGGTGCCCGAGCACGAAGAGGCGCGATCGGACATAGACGCCGCCCTCTTGCGAGAGGTCGGCGCCGAGATCTGCGACACGGAGTCCTCGAACTCCATGTTCGCTTCGGAGGGGTCACAGGGGGCCTGAGGGGCACTCCCCATTGCCGCCAGGTAATTACGGACAATGTAATTGTCCTGGCCTATGTTGGCTTTTAGAAGGAGCTCGGCCGCCTGTGCAGCGAACTGCTCCATGGTGACCGGCGCCATTCTAAGGCGAGAGGGATGAGTAGGGGACTGAAAGCTAGTAATACTAGTAATGCTATCGTTGAAGACGAGAGAGGGAGAGAAGTCCTCCCTGCGCGAGGCAGGGGGGAGGGGGCGGGGTCGGTGGAGCGGTTATCCCTAATGGATATAGCCGCCTAAAAATCGCGGTAGAGACGTAACTTTGTGCTACCAACGAATCGGTAGCAAGAACCTACGTCTCTGAGCGAACGTACCTAGAACTCGTTCCGTTCGGCGGGACTCGGGCACGCAGCGCGAAGTGAGCACAACACAACACCACACACAGCACGCGCGAAACTTAAGCACTCGTAAAAAATGCGAGGGCGAGCGGGCAGCGTGCGACACGAGTGTGCGCACCGAAGCCCAAACGGAGACTGATATTTACAGTTTTTTTTTTTTTTTTTTTTTTGCTCCCAACGCAAAGGAAATGGGCACCCTCCGGTATAGCGGTTGGGAGGGAGGAGGTGAACTCTCATGAGTACCAGCCGGCCGGCCAGCTGGTTATGCACGACTCGCCAAAAAGGGACCTAGGCGTATACGTGCTAAACACCCCCTGGGAACACCTGTAGCCGGAAGGGCCTTTCAGGTTTCATCGGATGCGACACCCCGTAGGGACGAAAATGTGCCTAACTATATTTACAAATATGTACTCCCTAAACTTGCGTGTTTGATCTAGCAAATTTGCATTGACCAATCGGAAAGCCCGACGCGAGGTAGCTCCCCACTCCTGCCGAACGCGTGTGGTGCCGCTATAAATAAGCGACACAGACGGGCGCTCGCCCATTTGGCCGGCGCATCGGAGAACAGCACATCAGAGGAAGCTCGGCGCGCACGCTGGCGCCAACAGCGGCGGCGAACTCCGGTGGTCTTCTGAAGCTGCGTTCGGACTCCGTGGCGTGAAGAACAATGCAAGACTAGCCGTTCTTTTCAGAACGCAATCCTGAGTTTCACGACCCAATACGCTCTGTGGCCAAATACGCATTCGTTCTATTTATTGTAGAACACAAGTTTCATTGACTTTTATACGAATACCATATAGGTAGCCACAGTACTCCCCCTCAAGCGAAGCGTACAGGTAGTTTGGTGGTGCGTCCGGCTCGTGTCTTGTATTGTGTTGGTCTCGTGTTTCGCATTGTGGTCGGCTGTTGTCTCGATGTAGGTATCTTCGTTTCAGGGTCGTTTCTGTTGATTTGTTGTCGTTGGGTAGTGGAGTTGTATTCATTTTCGCCGGTCTCGTTCAGTGTGTAGGCAGGCTTGAGTCGGTCGATTGATATTTTAGCTTGTCGTTGTGCTAGTTGAACGGTGAATATTTTCCTGTCTCGGTTAATGACCTTGTAGGGCCCCTCGTACGGTGGTTGTAGCGGCTTTTTTACAGCGTCGATTCTTACGAAAACGTAGCTGCAGGTTTGTAGGTCTTTATGCACGAAGATCGGTCTGTTGCTTGCATGTGATGGTAGTGGTTGCTTCGGTTTCAGAGTGTTGATTGTTTTTCGTAGTTGGGATACGTAGTTGTAGTCGGCGATTTGCAGGTTTTCGGCTTGTGTAGGGGCAGCGAAAAAATCGCCAGGTAGGCGCAAGTTGTAGCCGTAGGTAAGTTCGGCCGCGCTGATATTCGTGTCGTTACGTAGTGCGGCTCGAAGTCCCAGCAAAACGGTAGGTAATTCTTCGATCCACGTAGTTTGTCCAGAGAGTCGCGTTTTCAGCGCCGCTTTTAAACTGCGATGCCAGCGCTCGACGATACCGTTTGCTTGCGGGTGATACGGTGTTGTGCGGGTTTTTTCTATTCCCATTATTTTCGTTAGGTAGGTAAATAGCTGGCTCTCGAACTGTCGTCCTTGGTCGGTTGTAATGGTTTGTGGACAGCCAAAACGGGTTATCCAATGTTCGTAAATTACTTTCGCCACTTCTTCGGCGGTGATTTCTTCGGTAGGTATTGCTTCGGGCCATCTTGTAAGTCGGTCGATCATTGTGATTAGATAGCGGTAGCCGTGCCGCGTAGGGGGTAGCGGTCCGACTATGTCGATGTGGATGTGCTGAAATCTGTCTGCCGGTGGGAACGAAGATAGTTCGCTTGACGTGTGACGATGTATCTTACATTGTTGGCAGCGTAGGCATTGTTTGGCCCAGATGCCGACGTCTTTGTTCATTGATGGCCAAAAGTATTTCTGCGTGACAAGCTTACGGGTTGTGCGTACTCCTGGGTGGCTGATGTTGTGAACTGCATCGAATGCTATCTTGCGGTATGGCAGCGGTAGGTATGGTCGTACGTGTTGAGTAGACGTCTCGCAGTGTAAAGTAGTGTTAGAGTTAGGTAAAGTAATTTTACGTAGGCATAAATTACTTTGTTTCGCGAGCTTCGTTATCGTGCTGTCTCTTTCTTGCACTCTTGCGATTTCTTCATAATTTAGTGTCGATGGACAGGCGATGCTTTCGACGCGGCTGAGAGCGTCGGCAACGACGTTATCTTGGCCTGTCACATGACGAATGTCGGTAATGAATTCGCTGATGAATTGCAGTTGGCGTGCTCGGCGCGGTAGCTCGGATGGCGATGGCGACTTGTGTAGTACGTAGGTAAGCGGCTTGTGATCGGTGAAAATTATGGTTTCTCTTCCTTCGAACATTTTTCTGAAGTGCTTGACTGCCATATAAATAGCTAGTAGTTCACGGTCGAACGTACTGTACTTCTGTTGTGCGTCGGAGAATTTCTTCGAGAAGTAGCTGAGTGGCTGCCATCTGTTGCTAATTCGTTGTTGGAGGACGGCTCCAGCTGCTTTGTCGGAGGCATCTGAGAATATCGCCAATGTTCCATGGTGGGACGGGTGGGCGAGTAAAGCTGCCTTTTGAATGCTGGCTTTACAGGCTTCGAATGCAGATGTTGATTGGTCGTCCCATTTTATTTCCGTTTTGTCTTTCTTCTTCGAATTATGTAGGTAATTGCTGAGCGGGGCTTGAATGGTAGCGGCGTTAGGTATGTTCTCTCGGTAAAAGTTGAGCATGCCGAGGAATCGTCGTAGCTCTTCGATCGTCTTCGGTTTCGGAAAATCGGCGATTGCGTTGATTTTCTCTTGTGGCGGCTTGATTCCGTGCTTCGAGACGTGGTACCCGAGGAAATTGACTTCGCCATTGCCAAACACGCATTTCGAAGGGTTGATAGTGATACCGTATTCTTCTAGTCGTTGTAGGACTGTTCGAAGGTGTTTACGGTGCTCATCTTCGGTTTGAGAAGCGATGAGGAGATCGTCGACGAATGGAAAGACGTAATCCAGCCCTCGCAGTACTTCGTGGACGAACCGCTGAAATGTTTGCCCGGCGTTGCGGAGACCGGGGCACATGCGTGGGAACTCGAACAATCCGAACGGCGTTATTATTGCTGTTTTTTCGATGTCTTCTTCGATACTGTTTAGGCGTCGGTAGTCGCCGCAAACTCGCAGATCACCGTTTTTCTTCGGTACGATGTGTAAAGGTGATGCCCACGGGCTCTTGCTCGGCCGACACAATCCTTGATCGATCATATTTTGGAATTCGTTTTTGACTCGATCGTAACGATTGTGAGGTATAAGGCGGGCTCTGCAGTACAACGGTGGTCCGGATGTCTCGATGAAATGTTCCACGTTGTGTTTGGGATTGAGTTTCATCGAAGTGATGCGAGTGATTCCAGGGAAATCTGCTAGAATGCTGTGGTAGGACTGTTGCAGGTCGATGCTCCGAACTGTAGGTATTTTCGTGTGACAAACTGGTGCGTTTACTGCTAGGTTTGTGACGTCGTCGATTAGTCGGCGGTTCTTGAGGTCTACAATCAGTCGGTGATGTTGAAGAAAATCGGCTCCAATTATTGGTCTGCTGACGTCGGCGATGATAAATTTCCAGCGGTAAGGTCGGCGTAGGCGTAAATCTAGATCCAACGTCGTTTCGCCGTAGGTAGGTATCGCGGAGTTGTTGGCTGCGTAGAGTGTGAATGGCAGCGGTTGCGGTCGTGTTCCTTTCCTCTTCGGTATGACGGATATATTTGCACCGTATCTACTAAAAAGGTGAGTTTCGACTTTCTGTCGGTAACGAATAGGCGGTGTGCTGTACTTGAAACACTGGTTTCCGCCACAGCCAGTGTTTGTTTTAGTTTTCCGCTTTCTGTGCGGTGAATGAGCATGGCGACGTGCAGCGTCTGGCGCGATCTCCAAATCGGCGATGGTAGTAGCAGATTGGGCGATGCGGCGAGTGCGGCCGGGGTGGCGAGCGGGACGGTGGTCTGTAGCGCTGGTGCGACGGGCTTCGCTGTCTTGAGCGCTGGAAGTGGCCGCGTGCCGATTGATGCGCTCGTCCTTGCTTTAGTTCCGCGACCTCCATACTAAGCTTCCGAATTTCTTCGAGCAGGGTTTGATCGTGGGTTTTGTCTTGAGCTTGAGACGCAAGTGTTGAGGACACGGCGGACACTTCGGGCGACTGTTGTATCACGTTGTCGGCGAGGTTCGCTAAGTCGACCAGTTTTGCGGTTTTGTTGATATTTTCGCTGACGGCGATTGCAGAGCGAACGGTAGGTGGTAGATTTTTCTTCCACAGATGCTGCAGCACTGGTTCGGAGAGCTTTCTACGGCTAAGCATTTTCATGTGGCGTAGCAGCTGGCTGGGTGTGCGATCGCCTAACTCCACTTCGTTAAGCAGCTTCTCGAGTTTCCGCTCGTCGCTCTCTTCTTATACGCTGATGAGACGACTTTTCAGCGCGTCGTAAAATTTGGCGTCGTCGTTAGGTGGGTCGTAAATAATGTCGCACACTTGTTCCAGCTCTGGTTTGCCGAGTTGCGCGATGATCATGTCCACCAGCTGCCGTTTTCCTTTTTTCTGATCCGCTATGACCGACTCGAATCTGTAGAACCATAGTCGCGGGGTGTCGCGCCAAAACTGTGGGATGCGCAGCGAGAGAGCGATGCCTGCAACTTCTTGCTGATCCCGTTGTGCGTCTTGAGTCGCCATAGTTCCCGGTGCTAAGCTGTGTTCTTGCTTCTTGAACGTTGGTGGTCACCACTTTGGAGGTCTTGAGGTTACTAGGAGTTTTTTTTTTTTTTTTTTTTTTTTTTTTTTAAAAAAAAGGGCGCTCGCCCATTTGGCCGGCGCATCGGAGAACAGCACATCAGAGGAAGCTCGGCGCGCACGCTGGCGCCAACAGCGGCGGCGAACTCCGGTGGTCTTCTGAAGCTGCGTTCGGACTCCGTGGCGTGAAGAACAATGCAAGACTAGTCGTTCTTTTCAGAACGCAATCCTGAGTTTCACGACCCAATACGCTCTGTGGCCAAATACGCATTCGTTCTATTTATTGTAGAACACAAGTTTCATTGACTTTTATACGAATACCATATAGGTAGCCACAGACTGATACGTACAGTAAATGGCAACGAATTCCACAATCTAGCCGCATCAACAGAGAAGGAATTAGAATAACACTCAGATTGATGAGGGGGAATGGAGAGGAGTGCCTTGACGCTAGAGCGACAAGGCATGTCCTACATGTGATTAGCGATATTACACCGATGAATCGATATAATGTCGAGCGGTTTGACACTCACCACATCCCTAGTAGGCGACAATGTATCGACCAAAGTCCCGGCAAAAGTTTAGCCAAAAGTTTCGGTGGACATGTGAAGTACGCTATGGGGTAATCCAAATTCTTTGGGGAAATTCCAGGAATTGATAGAAAGATTTGAAAAAAAAAAATATCGTAGAGATATATGGCTTTTGATTGTCCTGTGCGTGGAATACAGTGTTAAAAGTATAACATCGCAAATTCAAATTCAAAAATATTTATTTAAATTAGGTTTTTACAAACACTTATGAACGTCATACCTACATAGGAGCGTGCTGTACATGTCCGCCGAAACTTTCGGCGAAACTTTTGCCGGGACTTTGGTCGATCCTCTACATTCTCGCCTATTAAGGATGTGGTGGGTGCCAAAACGCGTCGACATTATATCGATTCATTAATGTAATATCGCTAAACTGCTGCGCCGCCTGTCGGCCGTCTGTGAAGAGATAGCATCTCATTACGTTTGTCTATAACTGATGTCTATGACAGCATGATAGCAGCCGTTGCCTAGCAAGCGTATCCTTGTTTGTATTATTTTATTGTGTGTTATGTCAATACCTATATTTAAAATATAATTAATTTAAATGTTCTAAACTTCTATTTTTTCTAATATTAAATGGGCTTAATATCTCTTAATATGGTAGCAGAGCGTAAAGAAAAACATTATGATGTTGTACAGTTTATCATCAGAATATGAAAACTTCAGGATTGCCATAGTCTCAAGAGAATCTGATCACCACCGATAAATTAAAAATTTAAATAATTGAAGAATATGAAGCACGCCGCCGCGACCGACCTAGCACTTCAGATAAAACTGAGGAAACTTTTTACACATTTTGCAAAATATGCAAGAAAATAGGTCATGATACACAAAAATGTTGGAAACGCAATAAAAACTACAACAAAAATAAAAATAAAAACAAAAATTCTTCAAAAAAAAAAAAAAAATATTATGACAATAATGATAAAAACAATTTTAGTTGTTTTCTGTTGCAAGGTAACAAGAATACCTGGATTTTAGATAGTGGGTGTACGGCTCATATGACGAACTCCACTTAAACTTTAAAACTGGCTTCAGAAGGCAAAACAGCTAAAATTGAAGGAGAAGGACATGCAGCGATTGAAATTAATAAAGGGATATTTGATATCAGGAATGCCCTGTACGTGCCAACCCTTTACGCAAACCTCCTGTCAATTGGAAAAATGACAGATGCAGGACAAGTTGTAATATTTACAAAAACGAAAGCTATTATTAAAGATACTATTAGAGGAGTACAGATGGAGGCTATTAGAGGAAACGATGGTCTGTACTACCTGGAAACTATTAAAGCCAATGCTGCTATAAACTCAAATGAAGATACTTTTACTCCACCAAAGGAGACTAGTATTCAAGAATGGCATAAAAAATTAGGTCACATGTGTAAAAAGGCATGAAACAAGCATAAAAAAACGAAAGTTTAATTGGATTAGAATTTGATCCAAATTGTTATCTTGGTGAATGTGAGATTTGCATTGAAGCAAAATTACATCGAACACCATCGAAAACAAACGAAAAAACCAACACTCGTACGAACATAACGTTAGAAATTGTACACGTGAACCGATGTAAACGCCTTCATTAGACAAAAAAAGATTTGTGGTCACCTTTATTGATGATTATAGCAGATACTGCCGCGTATATTTTATGAGAAACAAAAGTTAAGTACTTATAAAATTTAAAGAATACAAGGCTGAAGCTGAAAAGTTTACAGAAAATAAAATGAAATGTCTGCAAAGTGACAATGGTACTGAATATTGTAATAAAGAATTCAATACATTTTCAAAAGATAATGGCATTACTAGGAGGTTGACCGCTCCATACACTCCACACCAAAATGGTATAGCTGAAAGAAAAAACAGAACATTAATTAAAAAAGCGAGGTGTATGATGCTCGAGTCAAAGGCCCCTATGTTTTTGTGGGCTGAGGCGGTATTTACTGCTAATTACCTATCAAATAGGAACATAAATCAGAGCATTGGAGGGATAACACCATTTGAAAAATGGGTGGGCCGAAAGCCCTATATTAATCATTTATATGTCTTTGGAGCTAAAACGTTTGTGCTAAAGAAATATATCAAAGGGCACAAGTTTTCTTTAAAAGCTATGACCGGAATGTTTGCAGGATATTCTGAAATAAGAAAAGCATTTCGAATTTACGTTCCCTCATTTAAACGAATCGTAGCATCAAAGGACGTTCGTGTAATTAAAAAAATGCTTTATAAACATCAAAATAAGAATTCACCTTATGCAGTAATTGAAATAAAAAGACAGTTAGATTATACAAGTAATGAAGAAATTCCTGAACCATCAAGTGACGATGATGAAATTCATATCGAATCTCGTCCGCAACAGCAGCAGTGTCGTGCAGTCGACGTTGATAGTTCAACAGCACAACAAAATTAAAATATTGTCGTGACTGACGACGACAGTGATCGAACTGATTGAGAAGTTGAAAGCGATTACGAAGATATTCAACCTGAACCGCAACTTGAGCCTGAACCAGAACCTGAATCGAGCTCAAGGATGAAACTGCGTGATAGGTCAAAAATTTCACCACCTGAAAGATACGACGATTGCATTATGGCAGCTATGGAACAAGAGAAACCATCAGAACCTCAGACATACAAAGAAGCCATAGCTATGAAAAATAAATCTCAATGGTTGGAAGCCATGAATAATGAAGTAACTGCTCTAAGCGAAAATCAAACGTGGGAATTAGTTGACCTTCCTAAAGGTAGAAAACCATTACAATCAAAATGGGTATACAAGATTAAAATGAATCCAGATGGAACAATCGAACGCTACAAAGCCAGACTCGTCGTAAAAGGTTTTTATAAAAACCAGGGACGGACTACGACAGAACTTTTAGTCCCGTAGTACGCTTGAGCACCGTTCGAGCGTTTTTGGGACTAGTTGCTCAAGAAAATATGATACTTCAACAATATGATGTATCAACTGCATTCTTAAATGGTAGGTACTGTAAAAGAAGAAATCTACATGTCTCAACCTGAAGGTTTCAAAGATGGAACAAATAGAGTATGCAGATTATAAAGAAGTCTATATGGTTTAAACAGGCTCCTCTGTGCTGAAATACCTGTATCTCTGAATATTTAGTTAAATCTGGATTCAAAAAGAGAAATCAAGATCCGTGTTTATTTATTCGGAGAGGTGTTCTCATAGCACTTTATGTCGATGACGGATTGGTTGCTTCAACTAATGAAAAAGCTGGAAAAGAATTCCTGAAAGAATTAAGAAACTGATGCAAGATTATCACAAAACCAGCGTCGTACTTTCTTGGTTTAGAAATAAATAGAACCAATGATGGTCTCATTACTTTAGACCAAAATGGTTATACTAAAAAGATTTTAGATTTTACAACTTACTGAAACTCCAACTAGGTATATTTGTTGATAATGAATCAGCTATAAAGCTTGCTCAGAATGCTTCGCATGAGCACCACCGCAGAACAAAGCATATTAAGCTGAAGCATTTCTACATTAGGGAATGTGTAGAAAATGAAGACTTACAAGTAAAGCAAGTGACTTCAGAACAACAACTGGCTGACATATTTACGAAGCCGCTGTATGGGCCAAGACAGAATGCCCTATGCAGCAGGATTGGTCTTTTAGACTTATAAAAAGTTAAAAGACATAAGTTATGGGGATGTGAAGAGATAGCATCTCATTACGTTTGTCTATAACTGATGTCTATGACAGCATGACAGCAGCCGTTGTCTAGCAAGCGTATCCTTGTTTGTATTATTTTATTGTGTTATGTCAATACCTATATTTAAAATATAATTAATTTAAATGTTCTAAACTTCTATTTTTCCTGATATTAAATGGGCTTAATATCTCTTAATACCGTCACTGTGAGACACTGTCTCGAAGACGTAGGTTGTGAGTTTCGTGTGTCGTGAGAATAAAATAAGTAACAATGGTAGAGGTTCGAGAATTCAAAGAAAGGGTAATTGTCGAATCCGAAAGAGGGTCTCTTGCTTCTTCGCCCTTACCCTTGGGCCTTGTGCGCCTCGCCTTGCCTTGTGAAGAATGTAGAAAGGCCCTTAGACAGACTCTCACAGACATAAACTTTTTCTCTATGCAGACTACACTTACTTTACAAGACATGGCTGTATAATATTGGTGCCCTTGTTTATATTTTTATGTCCGCGGAGTCCACGGACAAATAACCAATAAAACGAATTATGACGTTTATGAAAAATCAATCGGTCGAACTTATTGCGAGCAAGTCAGCTTTTCAAAATTTAATCATTTTTGATAAATCAAAAACATGAGTGATTTACTAGACGAAGATTTAGAGTTTCGTGGAGGAACCCTTCAGTTATCTACTGACCCGCTTGTTCCTGAAACTGCAGATAACAACCGAAACAACGCAACTGAGAATTCAGAACGTAATAAATCGAAAAACAACATAAACCCATCAGTCTTATCAGGTGTAGATTCTCTCTCATCTTCTTCTACGTCTTTCGCTGGTAAGGCATTTAATTCTAGTGCTTTAAAATCCATTTTAGATGGAATGTAAAGGTATGTAGCGACGTTTATCTACTTGCCTTTCAAAAACTATATAGTCGCTTTATCTATGTTTACATCACCAAGATAAAAGTTTTATTTGTTGATACTATCGACTGTTTTGATACCTGTATCTTAGGGCACCTACCTAAACATAACTGAGTAATTTTATGATGTCATAAAGTAATAACACACATTCCCAATTCTCTTGTTATGAATAAAATTATGCCAATAATAAGCTTGCGGAACTTTGTTCAATTCTAGATACAAGACCAGAAGGGCAGGTGAATGAGGCTTCGTCAGCCGAGCCTGTACATACTGTGTACCCTCGTTATGATGTGCCATTCAACCGAGAAAATATACAGGATTTCTTTACATTCCGCAAGGGTGTTGTGGAGAATGCAATACAGGAGTGCATTACCGCTTTGCTTTTCCCTGAAGATGGAGAATATTTGGGCTCCTGGCTGTTAACAGAGTGAGCTATAAAATTGAATAATCCCAATCTAATTACACTAATGGCTATTTTCACTAAACTTAGGAATCACCTCATTGAGGAAGTTTCCTAATATCGATTTTGCCATATGTAATGACATAGTGTTAAAATATAGATCAAAACTAACATGCCGGTAAAAATAATTATGAAATACGTCCATTTTGAGTTATACAATATTTAAGTTAACATATTTTTTCGCGAAATTATTGCTGCCGCGATCTAGCTGAAACATTACCAGGCCGGTATCCCACCCGCTACTATGGGGCTACCCATACACTGAAACTCTTAGTGGCTGTATCTTTGGAACCGTAATAGCTAGACACTTGAACTATTCACAGAGTATGTATACTATGGCCGCTATAACAACAAACAATAATAATAAACCTAAAATAAACCCTTATTGTAGGTTTCCTAATATCGTCTCAAATTGGCTCAAACTACGAAACAATCCACTCACCCATCCTGTTCTCGAACATTGCGAGCATTGCTTAACCTCAGTTATCGGTCTCGCAAGCACGCTGCCACTAAAAATGAAAAATTTAATACCTCTGAAAACACCTTAAAATCACATTTCATGTAAGGAGACCCCCCTTATTTTAGATTTTTTATTATTAATATTATTTGTTGTTATAGCGGCTATAGCAACACATACTCTGTGAATAGTTAAAGTGTCTAGCTATTACGGTTCCGAAGATACAGTCACAAAGAGTACCAGTGTATAGGTAGCGCCATAGTGGCGGGCGCGGGATGCCGGCCTGGTGACGTCACGCAAGAATTCGCGCACTTAATGAAATTATTCTTACAATCGCAACTTTAAAGTCTCATAAATTTTTTGTTCCTTGAGATATTTATAAAATTTGTTTACAGTTTTGTTTCATTTGACTCAAATTTTTAAATTGTATTTAAAAGTTTAGGAAACTTCCTCATTCTGTCTTAACATTCTGAGATAAGAAAGAACTTAGCTGATTCCTAATTTAATGAAAACGGTTTGGTTATTTGTCCTTTGTGACAAGTAGATAAACTTATCTCATGCTTGGATAATAATCTGTAATGTAATTATCTACAATTTTGTGATTATTGCACAAAGCAAAACCTGCAAAGTCATTAAATCATGAATGTTTTCTGAAATGTGACATTTTATTTCCAGAATTACATTGTGGGATAATGAAAAAGAGAGGATCGTTCTTTTGACATCACGGCTTGTGATGACTATAAAGTATGATTTTATTGCAATGAAGCAGCTGGATTTCAAAAAGACATACCTAGACGATTTAGACACGATTGTGATTGGCGAACTAGTGTACCCACCGTCATCACTAGTACCGTGAGTAATATATTGCTGCTGTTTCTATTGCCTAATGGAAAAATAATCAATACTTGGTTGATAGAATGTACTTGCTAATGACAGGCAAGGCCATATTCATTACTATGACTACAACAACAAAACTACAATGACTATTTATGTCATCTCTGTGTGTATTATTAGCAGAAATGGAAAGAAATTCCCATACCTGCAATACTAAAAGACAATACAATGTAATGTGGTTACTGTAAATTTAAATGATAAATTTTACTGTGTTTCGGGTTTGAATTCAATTTGTGTTCTTGTCTTTAATGTTTACATGGAGCTTACAACAGAAGGTACTGGTTAGTCTGGTTACCATTTTTACTTGCCACCCACCAACTTACACGTGCGTCATTTCACTGATTCAAAATATAAATGAAAGAATATTAGTATAGTAACCGTTGATCTTATCCCTCGTTAACGTTAGTCGGCTGAACGGCATCGCCACCGGAGTCACAACCGTGGTGAAGGACTGCGTCATCGACCGCTTGTGCCGACGGCCCACCGGCGACGAGGAGGCAAAACTGTTCGATCCAAAGTATTTTGAACCTAGGTACCTTCAGTTGCGGTAGATGCTCGATATATTTGTTTTGAGATATGGTGTTGTTATGATTTCTAGGTAGTTGTCATTGACTGATGTGCCAGTGCTGGTGTGTGTAAATTGAAACACACATTTTGTTTGGTACATCCACTGTAACATCTATTTCACCTGTTTGTACCACAAGTGAATAAATGAATTATTAATTGGTTATACCTATTCCTGGCAAAATATTTTAAAACATTGTCAGCTATGAGAACTACCTTTTAGAAATCACTGTTGATTTTGTACTAATTTTGTACTAATAATTGTATGTATCTACACCAAATTTTTTGTCAATACACATGCCAGTTCATTTTAATGATTCTGGTTGACATGCTTATCTAGTTCGCTTTGTTTGGTTTAAAAATATATTGAAGTTTTTTATTCATATTTCATACACATTTTTATCAGCCAAATTTATTTTAACAGCAATTATAAAACTTGAAACAGTTACATCGGAGGGCGTGGTTTGCCTACGCCTTAAATGGCGATAAAATGTTGCTATGCCATTATTATTTTTCGTTACCGACGTTTTTTATTGAACTAGCAATCACTTGAAGTATCCCAAACCACGATTTTGTTTTAATTTGAGTATTTAAATTATGCAAAATAATTTAATAAAACAGGTAATTATTATCTTTACACAATTTTTTTTCTTTAGTTACAAAACCCACATAGTAAGTAGCTGCATTCGTATTATAGCTTCTTAGAGGCATGCACTAAATACAAATGCAAAAATGCAGTGAATTCCTTAGCTTTTTAGTGGCACTTGGCATGGTGGTGCCATAATTTCCGCCATTCCGCCCAACCAATTGACGTCACTCCCCCATGTCCTCTCCCATTCCCGTTCCCAGAAATCTCACTTATTAAGCAATCGATCATAATTTCCACCACCACCCATGGTCCTATCGATCTACCTACCTACGGACCGCGTTAGACCTAATCACGGATGGTGCGCGCGCGCACTTGCCGTTGGCACTTGGTGCGCGCTTCTTGACTCCCTAGCTCTCGTCCAGTCTTTCTATTCTCACCCTTAACGGGCTGCGCACTCTTCTGCCCCTTCGGCCAGCTCTCGTCCTCCTTCCCTTTCTGCTCTACCCTTCTGCTTCTATGCCTCCTCCATTCACCTCAAATGGCGCCAAGTTCAGGCGAACTCGCTCAGCTTCGCGAAGATCACCTCCGAGGGTATGAGGTCACAAGTGGGCCCGCTTCCTTATTCTCTAAGGGCGTCCGCTGCGTTGAGCGAGGCATTCCGTCGCGCGCGCTACATACCTACCTACCTATGCGCTAAACCCGCAATTAATAAGAACACGCTCCATGCACCCGCTCAACGCAGCAAGCATGATGCATGATGATAAGCGCTCAGTCAGTAAATAATAGATATGAAGTCTCGTGTATATTTCTAACTCGTGTTCTTTATATTTTTTTCATGCTTTATGACTGAACCAAACCCCCCCTTCGGGATAACTCTGCCGTTTTTAGGGTTACTTAATAAAGCTGGCCGTCTGTCCGCGGTTTATTTAAAAAAAGTATTGATACTAGGAAGCTGAAATTTTGTATGGTTATACATAATAATAACGCCGACAAAGTTGTAAAATAAAATCTTTTAATATTACCCTTATTTGGGTACCTCCCCTATACGTAAAGTGGGGGATGCATCTTTTCCCGCATTGTACATTGTATGGGGTGTCATTGCATAGGTCTTTTAAAACCATTTCGGGTATCTGAAGAACATTTTTGGACAAAGTTTTACGTATATATCTTCAAAACACATGCCATACCTAATTTGTTACTTTTAACCGATTAAGACTGATTTTTTGAGATATTCCTGCTTTTCATCTATCAGAGATTACATCCGTCGAAATTTAAAAACGTACAAAGTATTCCTCTTTATAATAGGTATTAGTATGGACTAGGTTTACCACGCGACTTCGTCCGCATAATCATCATCCTGGCATCAATCCCTCCAGGTAGCGCTACGATGTGCGCGAGGGCCCGTGGTCCGCCTTTCTACTTACCTTGCTCGGTTTTTGGCATCCTTAGTTGTGAACTTTTGCAAAAATTGGCTTGTAGTTAGTGATCTAGTGATAAAGAAAGCAGACCCTAGCACAAGCCGGGATTCACTGCTATGATGATGATTATTAGTGTACAGATATTCACTAGTACCCATACTTTTGCACTAGTTGGCTTTTGTAAGTAACTAGGGTCGAATGCTAGAAACAACGTAGTTATTTCTGGGCATTAATAGTAATAGGTATACTTACTCTTTGTTGTGTTTCTTTTTCTATCAAGGGAACGAAACCTCCGTGGAGTACGCCTGATGTGGAACAAAGGAGAACCGCTACCGATAAAGACTGTTTGGAACCCGTTCAGTCAGGACGTGCCGTTCCTCACTTTTGCTTCGCACCCGATATACTGGCATAAAGGTAACTGAACCGATAAGTAAGGTATTTTTTTTTTTTTTTTATTTCGTCTAAACTAGATGTTACATAACATAGAAGACTTAATTAACAAAGCTCAATTAGCTTAATTAGCAAAGTAATAGTGAAATGTTCAGTCAGCATCAGAAGTAGCTTATCAGCCACTCTGTTCTGAACAATTCTAACAGTGGTAACAAATCCGATAATATATGTAGTGAAAGTGTAGTGCGTAACCACGAAAGTCTTTAAACCTATATGTTCTGAATAATCTGACCAGGCGGAGATTTTTTTTATTCTCAGCAGGCATCACCTGATGGTGACGATGCGGTTAGATTGTTAAGATTTATCTGCACGTATACAGTTCTATTTGGAGTGACATTTTGACGTGAACTGTGTCCATATCGAAACGCAGGAATTAGGAATTTGGAATTAGGTTTAAATTATCTTAGTTGTTCATAATTCTGGTCTGTTATTTCGTTTACCTACTTTGATGCTGTCCGTTCAATTGAATCTCTTTATCGCATGGACGAAAGAAACTCCTTGGCCTGTAAGGAGGCCATGGCTCAATTCTATGGCGATGGCAGGCCATGAGCGCGCCGATTCGCCATAATATTATTGTGTATATGATTCTAGGAAATTCTAGTTCTTACGCAAGTTTTTTGAGCACATACGTCGGTCATTTTCATTACACTCGCATTATTAGACAGTGTGCCCTGTCCTTTTAAAAAGAGTTTATTTCGTCTTTGGTAAGGACGCAATTCCAATTTCCTCGGAAACGAACTACTTACCAATGTTGATGAGTCCTATGTATTTTTTTTATACCACTTAGGTGTCAAACAGGTCTGCCTCTTACGGTAAATTAGTACATAGCGGCACTGGGGTTTGAACTCGAGGTACGAGTTGGCGACCTATACAAAAGGGAAGCTGTAGCAGATCGCTAGCACAATTCCCCCAAATGCTGAATCCATTACTTAGCTTGAATGCAATATATGCAATGAAAAATACTTTAAAGAGCAAAAAGAAAATTTTATGCCATATTGTGTTTGATTGAATATCATATTTTGCGTGGTAATTAATGAGCATAATCAATTCAACCAACATAAGGGTTCCACAACCTTAACAACTTGGCATCTTCTTATGGAATTAATTAATCGGATAACAAATATTCCTGGTGCTAGGTCAATCTATACCACGATTGTCATTATGATTATATCTCTGTATTCTCTATCCCTTCCAGACACGGACATAGAAAGGACAACTTACGACATGGAGCTATTTGCCCAGAAACTCCAAAGGGCTATCGAGTCGATGGCGGCGTCGTCTTGCTGCATCCACCATTCGCCCATCGTCATCCAGAGCTATCTTGGCGTCACGTCGCTTCTCCACAACAAGACCAGTATGGGATTCTTCAAGGTCCGAGGGAAGTTCAGCTTCTAAATGACTGTATTTAGGTAGATAGGCGAAATTTTAAGATTGTTCACTGGCACAGAATAAATGCATAATGACACGATGAATAGTGCTATTGAATTGTGCACTTCATTCGTGACCGGTCTAATTCTAATTCAGGCCAAACTAGACACTTTTTATGCCAGTGAGTGTAGTTTGGACTAGGCCAAACTAGTTTGTTCTGAAAAATTTAGGCCTAACTTATTTTTCAAGTAAATGAATGGTTATAACTACTTGGAGAGAGAATAGGTCGTGTAAGTTTCCAACAGTGACCACCTGAGGGACCTACCCGCATCAAAACATCTCATAAATATCAGGGTGAATTCCAAAGGTGGTGGATAGGTAGATATACTTATTAAAGTAAATAATTTGCAAGCTATTTGAGTTTAAACTGTTTGTTTCGTGTTTGGCGTCTATAATATGATGAAATATTTTAATGAATCTAAATGTCTTTACAACTTTTAAAACGTTCAGAATAAAGAAGTGACTAAACCGCCGCGCCGCTGAAAAACGCTGTGTTTACGGTGTGACACGGCTGATGCGTCACGTTTTTATCGCGTGCTCTCCTCTCCACCCCTGAGGTAAAAATACGCCCAAGCTGCGCAAATCGCTGCGTCTGAAATTCAAAATGCTGAAAGTAATTATATGGCGTTCTTATGCCTTTTAACGCATAACGTCCCGTTCGCAAAACGTCCCTTTTCACTTTTGTCGAAATGTCCCTTTCTGCGACCACACTGGTCGACGTAAAACACGCAACAGTGTCATACCGTCTGTCAAAATATTTAACCATGAGCATCAGCGTATTTTGACCCCCGGTGTGAGGTGTGGACCGCACGCATCAGAAACGCGAGGCAGTAGCCGCGTCACAGCGTATACGCCCGTCAGCGTATTTTGAGCTGCTGTGTGGTCAGTCAGTTATATAAATTTCGGAGTTATAAATATTATATTTAGGATAATTAAGTGATTTCTGTTGTACTAAACTTTTCGCTTTATATTTAGCTGTAAAGCTTTATAATTAATAAATAAATAAAATAATAAATAAATATTCGTGGACAAATTCACACAGCGCCATCTAGCCCCAAACTAAGCAAAGCTTGTGCTATGGGTGCTAGATAACTGATAAACTACTTAAATACTTTTAAATACATACTTATTATACATAGAACACCCAGACCCGTAACAGAAATTAAAATTCATCATTTCAATTTCTGCCCGGCCGGGAATCGAACCCGGGACCTCTTGCGTGGCAGACCGGCATGTTGACCACTGAACCACTCAGGTCGTAATTTAATTAATTAATTATATAGTTAGTGGCTGAAATTGGGGAAAAAATGAGAGGTATACATATAAATAATTTGTCAGTATTAAGTATGCGAGTGAATTGTAAGACAGACAAATGTAAGGAAAACAACATTATTAATTACTTTTTAGACATCGTTTCCCATTATGCGTTACTGATAAATTACCTATATTGCATAATATAAAATTTTAAATTTTTACATAATTTATTTACCTATTTAGGTACCTATCATTATTTTTCTGACGAGTAACTTGTTTTACATTTTTTATGTAGTGTATTTTATATCTGCATTAATAATAAGGAGATAGAATAATTTATAATATTGTTTAATCATTGAATTGAGCCGAAGAATGCAGTATATTTGAAGTATCAATTATTTAGATTATTTTTTATTATTGTTTTGTACCTCGATTAAAATTGCTGCTTTTATATATGTATATTTACTCTATTTCGTTACGAAAATATCTGGTTAACGATTAATTGTAATAATGTTCGACTCTAGTCAATGATAAACACAATCGTCATTGAAATCACGCCTTCCATTATCGTTAATAGGTGATTTCGTGATTAATGTATATCTTTAGGTAGGTTGATATTCGCTAGATCTTAAATGTAAATTAATTAAATTATATTCAATGTTATCATATTGAAAATGTTTATTTAGTATAATATTATTGTATGATAGAGTTTAATGTAGCTTTTGCATACCGTGCGAAAAGTGCGTGAGCTGGATTTCATTAACTTATCTTATATGTTTTTAAGTAGGTATGTAATACTTGGCTGTGTTAAGTTATTCAGTACTAAATATTGTTTTCATGTTTATTCTATTTAAGTAATTAGCAATTTGTGTAATTGCATCTTGTACCTATTCTAAAAAGTTTAGAAAAAGACACTAACGATTAAATTAAAACATAACTAAATATGATTGTCTAAATTTTTAAACTAATGGTGAAAATGTTGACATTAAAATACTTTAGTTTTTGTGTTCACTACAGGTTGCATTTACAAGTGAAAACTATGAACTATGGGCCTAAAATGTTAAACCGGTGATGAAATCACAAAAATATAAGTAAAAGGGTTCAATTAAAGTTAATATACTAGCTTTAGAAAAGTTAAATTGTTGCTTTGTGATTGACAACATGCTGTCATACCTCTAGTATTTGCGTACGTAAATCTTATCGAAAATTCTTCGTCTACTGTGTTATGTATACAATTAAACTTCTTATTGCAATTTGTTTTATTTTATTTTATTATTACGAATCCCTGACCCTAATATTAGAGTTTCTCCAGACCGGAAACGTTACACCAACGAGTATTTGATGTTGTGCAAACTATTTCGTACCTATCGCGAATTTTCACTTTCTGCATGGTCTACTGGTTGACTGACAAATAAAGCCTTAATGGCTTTAAGTCCGCCAATTGTATTTTATGTGCAATATGGTCTTATAAAAAAAAATTGAGCACAATATTCGCTCAAAAACATTTTGATTTTTTAGGTCAGTGCATTGAAACGAACATCCGGATCACGGAATATTGGTTGCGCGCGCAACTTTCGCTCAACAATGCTTGGTTGCGCGAAGCGATCATTCACCAGGATAAACCCTCATAGAAGAAAAATAAAATAAATTAATGTATGTATTACTTAAGCAGTCTACTCTACCTATAATTGAGAAGCTTGAGACTTATAGTATTTTATTAGGGTTTCAGTTATCAGGTTTTATACTAATCTTATTATTAGACATTAAATGATTTACGTTTAAAAGTCGATATCGCAGAGACTAGGAAAAGTACAATTTGTCCAAAAATCATCAGCTAAATTAGATAATTGAGGATCGTATTCGTCGGTCGATAGTTCGCGCACGTACCTAATGTTCTCCAACCATGACAAATCGTTTTCAACACGTTCATTGTATATTGGGGCGACTTCCCTTGAAGAATTACTAGAAATTTTAGCGGAAACTGTCTTAGTAATTGTTATAGGATTCTTAACATTGTTTGTGATAAGCTCTGCTAGTTCCTTTGTTCCATTTAGATAAAGTTGGGGTGAATTCTCGGCTTCTCTTGAAGAATTACTAGAAATTTTAGCGGAAACTGTATTAGAAATTGTAAATGGATTCTTTTTATTGTTCGTAACAAGCCCCGATACTTGGAGTGAATTTAATTTGTTAATTTCATCACCCGTTTCTGAGTTTTTATTATCACTTTGAGTAAGATCAATACAGGGAGCTCGCTGGTTGCTTTTATTATTATTTTTTAACTTATTCGATATACCAATTTTGTTGTCTGTCATTCTTTTTCTCTGAACTGGTGCTTTGTTTCTTTTCTGCACTGGTTTTTTAGATACCGATAACTCTTTATACGAGTATGTGTTAGTTTTTATGCGTTTACCAACGCTTTCTTGTTTCTCTATCGTGCCAACTCTCTTTTCTTTCAATAAGTTGAAAGCTGATGTAGGGGAGTTCCCGACAGTGACAACTTGATTTCCCTCTTTCCGCTGTTGACTATTATTGATATTAGTATTTTCAATGTTTTTAAGAATACTCTGAGAACAATCATCATCATTTATTGATAATTTCGTTAGAGCTCTATGAATCTCCACTTCGGTTGTAAGAACATTATTGTCTTTATCTTGAAGGGTCGATATTATACTTATGGTGTCTTCATCAGTTACCATTTTATTGTGATTATCATCGGCGAATGTCATATCGTCATCGAGAACCGAGTATGTAGGAGATTTGCAGTTTGTGACAGAGTTAACGTTATTAGTGTTCTGTATATCAGTGTGAGGCTCGTTAA